>OX465096.1:18140064-19427564 GCA_949987625.1 Chalcis sispes
CTTGCTCGCACCTCCTCCTTCTCCTAATACCTCACCTACATACTTCATATTCCTGCTCCTTTCTGCTTTCATCGCTTCTCGCTTTGTCTCATCCTTCTCTCCGGCTCCCTCTCGGAGAACTCCTTCCTCATACCTTCTCCGGTGAATACGCGAAGGAGAAACTCCCGCGCTTTCTCCAGTTATTATAACTATATGCTCGCGCCATTTTCCTCGCAAGGGGGGACACGCGGTAAATTCATAGAAGACGCTATATTCTCGACGCGTTATATTCTCGCGCGGAAAGTCCTTAATAGACAAAAATCCAATTTCGTTTTCGTCCCCGTCGTCCCCGTCGTCTTACCTCATCCCTCCTCCTCGTAAAAACAAAATCGCTGTCCGAGAATCGCGCGAATCGTGTTACTACACACGTTGCCAACGGGCACACACATCCAGAAGAAAAACGATAAAACGATAGTAAAATAAAAAGAAGAAAAAAAAAACAAAGAAAGGGCTTCACATTGGGATCGAAAGTAAAAAAAAGATGTAGACAACATAACGGAGATAGTAAATTGATAAATTTAGCGTCAGTCTGACTTTATTTATAAGTTATAAATCCGTTGTTGTGAATGTTAATTAAGTTTGCCATTAAATTATGTTTCTCCTTTATAGGAAAAATCACGCTAGAAATATTAATTTATAGAATTTCACTTGGAAATTAAAAGTTTCTCATGCTTCTTGGAGAGGCATGAAAAGGAAAAAAAAAATTAGTTTGTTTTCGAGTTTCGACTCAGTGTCTTGAATTAAAAAAGTTAATTAACGGAAAGTTACTTAAAGTTTGAAAAATAAATAGAAATCGAATCCAAATTTCTTTTTCCTATATTCAGTTGAAAAAGTAAATCACAAAACGAAAAATGAAATATCCAATAGTTCGTTAGAATTAATCAAAAGTTATTAAACTTTGATTAATTGATAAACAAAATATATTTAATATTTTTTAATGAAAATTTAACGAAATTTTAAAGTTTCTATATTTATAGAATGTAATATAATATTTAAACAATAGCTTCGAAAGAAATTTTCCCGCTAAAATAAAATAAAATACAAAAGAAAAGAATTTAAAGAAGAACAACGAAGGAATATAAACAATTATTGTATTTTTATAATTTGAAGGCTTACTGAATAAATGTAGGAAAGATGTATCGAGTAACAAAAAATAGTTGTAATTAAAAAAAAAGTCATTGTGTAAATATCGCTTTGACGATAAATTAACATGTATAATATACATATAAATTAGCCGAAGAGAAACAATAGAAAGTGGCGATGTTCCAAATTGAAACAGTAATTAAAAGTAAACAATTTTAATTTAAAAATCTAACAAAGTTTACGAAAATAAATAAAAGAGGAAGAGAAAAATGGTCGAGGTAGCTGTATAATGGAGAGCAAAAAAGACACAGATGAAGAGTAAAAGAGAGAGAGAGAGAGAGAGAGAGAGAGAGAGAGAGAGAGATCGACTAATCTCCGGCGGCGTGGTATCGTTTACCGTATACTGCTCTCTATCTCTCTTTCTCTCTTTCTTTCTCTCTTTCTCTCTCTTTCTCTCTCTCTATCTCTCTCCGTATTTTACTTCATGACCGTGTCAGTTCGAGCCCTTGTTTCAGCGGGCGCTTTAGCGCAATACCTACCACCCACCGAGTCCGAAGCTCCCGCTGCGAAACTAACAACTGTAGGCGCTATTAATTTTCTCGGTTATGCGCTTCACTTTTTCTCGCTTTCCCCCTCGCCCCCATTCATTCGTCCAAACAGCAACAGCAGCACCGTCCTTTAACCGACCTATGCAGCACTCTTACTTTTCCTATTTCTCCTCTATTTTTCCTTTCTTTTTTCTTCTTTTCTTTTTCTTTTTCTTTATCTTTTGCTCTTTTTTTGTATCCCATTTTTTGTTTTCCAGTCCAGTCGTTTTGGAAAAGTAATCTTGCGCTTTAGAGCGTTGTGTCCGGATCAAACTGATGGTGAGTATATCGTCCAATTTTTTGCTCTTACACTCCCGCTACCGCTTTTCACCTCTAAATATGAATGAGATTGCGAGAAAAGTTGCAATCATCCCATGCGCTGATTGAGATTCATTTTGTAGGGTTTTTCCTTTTCTGAATTTATGGCCTGTAAAGTTGTGTATTTTATATGAAAAGAGCTCTTGAATTTACATTTTTGTTTTTTTATCTATGATTAAAATTTTTTCATTTTCATTTATTTTAATTATGAATTTTCATGAAAAATTAATTATGCATGCAAAATTATTTTTAATTATTTATCGCAATACACAGAACTGGAAAAAAATTAATAGATTTATTGTTAAAGAAATTTTGTTTATCTATTTTATATACTCGATATATCGATATATTTTTAATTATATTCATGTTAAATAACCAAATCACATTGTAATAATAATGAAATTTCTTACCAAAATTAGTTTATCGAAATTCTAATATAATTCTTGTATCAATTCTCATAACAAAGTTTATTTTTAAAATGATAATAATTTTGTTAATAATCGTTATGAATTTTAAAAAAATACACCGAAAACGTATAATTACGGAAGTTGTATTTCTAAGTAAAAACATAAAGAAATAAAAAACGTCAAAATATATTATATCATTCAATTGTAAATTTCTCTTTTAAAAATAATACACTTGAAATAGACATAAAAATAATTTAAATATTGATTAAGCAAACTAAAATTAATTTTTATTTTAATTTCTATATTTTCTTATATCAAAAACAAATTATTCAAAATAAATAGTATCGAAAATCGTTTTGAACAAAACAATTAGTAATGAAAAATTGAATTAATAAAGATTATGTATTTTAAATAAAATGGAAGCTAATTTACTTGTTGAAGAAAGAAAAAATAAATAAATAAATAAAACTAATGATCAAATTTAGACGAGGTGAAAATTCGCTTCGGCAATTGGCTGTACACTAAGACGTTAAATTGGTTTCTCCAACGGGCGTGCTTTTCCACCCTGCCGAATCGGCTTAACTCTCGACAATAGACAGCCAGAAAAATTTTCTATCCTCTTCAGCCGATACGTTGTATTTCTTTCTTTATGAATATATATATATACTTTATTCATATTTAAAATCATTAAAATTGATTAATAAAATTTTATACTAATTCATCAATTATACTTTTTATTGACTCTAACGTTAACTTCAATCGTTTCAATTTAGAATATTGTAAAATTTTCGTCAGAATTTCTACGTGTAAGCGATTTTATCAGATACGTATTATTGAAAAATATATTGTACATAAATGCGAAATTTACTTCTCTATACAACACTTTAGTCAATATAACCTATCGACGATAATAATTCAGTATATTCACAAACAAAGTAAGAACGTAAGTTAATAAAATAAAAGAAAAGTTTCAAAGTAAAGTTTTCCATCCACTTTATTACTTAGGTTTTACCGAGAAATTTTACTTTATATTTGTTCATTTACTCTTCTTGTGACGCAGTTGCGCATTTTTGCCGCTTAGCCATTTATTATAAAAAATTCAGCTTAAATTTAGAATTTTTTCTATATACTTGATTTAAAATTTTAAAATATTTATTGGTTTATTTTTTAGGCTATTTATTGCATGCGAAATATTACCTTAAGTATTATTAATGCATTATTTACCGAATATGTTTAAATCACATTTTTGCGTTAACGTTAAAATTCCGTAAAGCAATGTTTAAACTATACTTTTAATTGAATTCTCTTTATATTTTCATGCTCACCATTATAATACAAACGTATGCACTATTTTTATTACGTTTTAAGTAAGTTAATAAAAGATATTAAATTTCATGTCGATAAAAATATTTCTCAACTAAATTTCAATTATATCGGGAAAACAGATTTTATGCCTGTAACTTCATTCGCTAATTGCTTTTTTCTTTTAAATAAAATAGTAATTCTATATAACAGCGTATTAACAGTTGAAAAAATTCCTTTATATCAAATTTTTTACACATACATGGTATATATATAAAAAAAAAAAAAAAAAAAAAAGAAAAAGTGAAAAAGCGTTAAGATTTTTTTTTATTTTTCGTAATTGGCAGTGCAGTTTATCCAATTAAAATCTATGAATTGAATGTTACAATATCGATCGAATGTATTCAGTAAAGAAACAAAGGGAAAAAAAAAATACCGTGGTTCCTGGGAATTCGAATTTAAAATTAAACTTTAAAAATTCATGCATATTCACGATTTGTTATAAAAGAAATGTGATTTGGATCAAAAACTAAATAATTTCAAATAAAAAGTGCGCCAAACCATTGAAGATAAAAAATAAGTCTCTCTTACTCGCTCTCTCTCTTTCTCTCTCTCTCTCTCTCTCTCTCTTTAGACTTTCTCGCACCTTAAATTATTCCATCCCTCGCAATCACTTGTTCAACGGCACAAACATCGGAGCACCGCGCGCCGAATGAAATTTCAATTGCTTTCTCTCTCTTCTCTCTCTCTTCTCTCTCTCTCTCTCTCTCTCACTTATTCTCTCCCTTTTACTCCGGCTTATTCTCGTCTCGAACTGCAGTGCGCAAAGAAAAGCTCCTCGATGTAATAAGCGTAGTACGAGATATTGATTATGGGCAAATATCGACTCTCCTTCTTCCTTCTATCCAACCATCCATCCATCGCTGAACCTTCTTCTCTCGTTACTTAGCATTTTTATTAGATTCACATTCTGACTTTGTGCCACTTGTATACGTGAGTCGCCTCGTTTATTTCTTATTTCCAGATGCGCGCGTGCGCGCGCGCTCGCGTACGTTGCTCTTCTGGTTTTGCATAACCGCGTTAAGAAGGCGCCCCGCTGCAACGTACTGCAGTTTCTCCGTCCTCTTACACACTCGCGCACGCGCGCATACACACACACACACACATATACACACACACGCGCGTACACGCGAGGATAGAAAAAGCTATGCAGATCGAGAGCGCAGCTCCGGGCGACGTTTCTCTGTTTTCCCTCGACGTCGTCTAAATAACCCCGCAAAAATTTCTTCGAGTTATCGGGTTGGGCCTTCTCCGATACCGGCGGAGTTGTTCCTTTTCTCTCTCGAGTCTTCGTTTCTTCGCGTCGATTCTATTTACCTATCCGCGTCCGAATTCCGCAGCCTTTCGTAGCTAAAGAACTTTATTGTCTGTCGCTTCTTCTGTCTCCTTTATTTTTTATTATTGTTATTATTATTTTTTTGTTTTTCATCTTTTGTAACTATTAATCGACAGAGAGGTTGGCTTTTTCGTGTTATTTGCGCTTTTGGTAGCAGCCCGCGTCTCGGTGTATCGGCGAATAGAATTACGTTATAGGAAAAAAGAGAGAATGAAAAAGACGGAGAAGCGTCGTCAAGAGTGTGTACTGAAATTGATTCTTTGTTTGGTTAAGCGGCGAATGAAAATTGTCACTTGAAAGTATGGTAAACTCACATATAATTGTACTTACACGTTTAACGAAACCGCAATATTTTTAAGTTAAAAAGTAACTTGTATGAAAAAACTTTATTAAACCATATTTAGAATCGCGTGATTTATAAAATATACATGTCACTATTAAATTTAATATGATATTAAAAAAGTATCCGCTAAACTACCGATGTATTGGATGATCTGAAAGGTATTATGATGAAATTAATTTCCGATTATTAAATCAATGAGTATCAAAATTATAATAAATATATTACTAGTTAAATTTACGTGTAATATTTTACATTATAATTATTGATCATTTACAATATAATATTTATAATGCAATTTATTAAATATTTAATTTAAGGATAATATTAATTAATATGATTTTTTTTTTTTTTTTTTAATGAAAACACAATAAAATTTATAATTGTATATTGAAAAATAATTTTAACATTACAAACATGTATGTATATATTTATTCATTTTTAAATTTCAATAAGCGTATCTTATATACTGATACATCGTAAAAGAAACATCGTAAAACGTTGCACATTGATTAAGTATGACCGGTTAATGTTCTCGCGTATTAAATACCCAAGCAATCAAAATGATAAGGAGAAACGAAAGAAGTATATGGTGTGCCAATATTGAAAAAAGAAAAAAAGAAAAAAAAAGAAAGAAAAGTTCGAACGGAAGTATATACGTACTCGAGAGAGGCTTTGAAATATCAAACTCAGATAACAAAAACGTATATATAAAAGAAAACTTGAGGTTGCTCTATCCTCTAAGTGAAAATCAATAAGGTTTTATTGTGTATCGGTGAAAAGCGCTGCTGTTTTGTGATGGAACCAACATTAGTTATTTATGTACCTTGTGCGAGCCTCGCGTCATTACAGCTTGAGGCAAAATATGTTGTGGATGGATAGTAGGGCCGCAGTCGCGAGCGCAGCGAGCGACTAAGGCGCCTCTATCCATCCACAAAATATGAGCCGAAAGCTTTAATGACGCGAGGTTCACTCATGGTGCTTAAAAAATTTTTCAGCCTTGTAACCCGTACGAAGACTCTTACTTAGTTAACAGAATAATTAATTTTATTTTGTTGCATATCAATTAAATGCAATTTCGAACCCATACTGACAGTTCGTAAACTACAGATATCGTCTGCTAACGCATGCGCATTTTGTACACACACGCGTACATGTACATGTGTGTCAAAAAGTGACAGACAACATAATGTAAATATATAAATAAAAATATATAAATTATGAAATTAAAAAAAATAGTAAATGGATTAATATTTAAAAATAAAATTAATTCTTGAACAATTATTATTTATTAAAAAATATAAATTTCTTGAGTATATTTATTAAATATTTATACAGAATAATATTTTTAACAAAAGTTTTTTTTATAAGATTTGAAGGCTTATTAATAATATTAATACTATTATAATTAATATAAATACTTTCTTATGTTATTTTTATCATAACAATACTATATTTGTTTAACACATTTTTTGTATAATCAATGAATTTTAGTCTCTTATTTAACATGAAAAAACAGTAACTTTTTTAAATATTTTAAATTTAATTTCTTCACACAAAAAACTTTTAAATCATTTATCTAAATCACAAACAAAATTATAAACTAAAAAATTATCACTTTAAAATCACTTATTATTAAATTTTTTAATTTTGCGGGATTATATTAGATTTTGCTTTTTCTATTAGTTTATTTAATTCACGTTTGCATTCTTCATCACTGTCACTATCACTCGTTTTTTTTTTTTATTATTTAATAAATTGTCCATTTTTATTCTTCTTCTCACATATTAAGAACGAATATTACCGACACAACGATACACTATACTGAAAGAAAACAAAAGAAAAGCAGAGCCCCGTGGTCGCTTGAATGTACATACTGAGCGAAGGAGAGAGCGAGACAGAGATAGGGTGGTCACGTGGGAGCAATGGTGCGCGCGCTCTTATCGCTATCTCGTTCTCTCTCCTTCGCTCAACATACATAAGTCTTATTACGCGTTTCGAAAATATAAGTTTCGATGAAGACTCACATGCTAGGCTATATGAAGCGACAAATACATAGCAGTGGCGCTGTTAACTTTTTTTTCTCCTGGCACGTATACAGCCTAGAAGGACGTATAGAATGACATACAGCCTAGGAGGACGTATAGAAAAATGTTAATACGATCGAGAAGGCGCTTGCGCGTATGGAAACCATTTACACGCTGACGATGCTCCGTAGGTAAGAGTCGCCGTACGGGTTAGTAGGCTGAAATAGTTATTTATGTACCTTGTGCGAGCCTCGCGTCATTACAGCTTGAGGCAAAATATGTTGTGGATGGATAGTAGGGCCGCAGTCGCGAGCGCAGCGAGCGACTAAGGCGCCTCTATCCATCCACAAAATATGAGCCGAAAGCTTTAATGACGCGAGGTTCACTCATGGTGCTTAAAAAATTTTTCAGCCTTGTAACCCGTACGAAGACTCTTACTTAGTTAACAGAATAATTAATTTTATTTTGTTGCATATCAATTAAATGCAATTTCGAACCCGTACTGACAGTTCGTAAACTACAGATATCGTCTGCTGACGCATGCGCATTTTGTACACACACGCGTACATGTACATGTGTAGTAGTGTCAAAAAGTGACAGACAACATAATGTAAATATAAATATAAATTATGAAATTAAAAAAAATAGTAAATGGATTAATATTTAAAAATAAAATTAATTCTTGAACAATTATTATTTATTAAAAAATATAAATTTCTTGAGTATATTTATTAAATATTTATACAGAATAATATTTTTAACAAAAGTTTTTTTTATAAGATTTGAAGGCTTATTAATAATATTAATACTATTATAATTAATATAAATACTTTCTTATGTTATTTTTATTATAACAATACTATATTTGTTTAACACATTTTTTGTATAATCAATGAATTTTAGTCTCTTATTTAACTTGAAAAAACAGTAACTTTTTTAAATATTTTAAATTTAATTTCTTCACACAAAAAACTTTTAAATCATTTATCTTAATCACAAACAAAATTATAAACTAAAAAATTATCACTTTAAAATCACTTATTATTAAATTTTTTAATTTTGCGAGATTATATTAGATTTTGCTTTTTCTATTAGTTTATTTAATTCACGTTTGCATTCTTCATCACTGTCACTATCACTCGTTTTTTTTTTTTATTATTTAATAAATTGTCCATTTTTATTCTTCTTCTCACATATTAAGAACGAATATTACCGACACACGATACACTATACTGAAAGAAAACCAAAGAAAAGCAGAGCCCCGTGGTCGCTTGAATGTACATACTGAGCGAAGGAGAGAGCGAGACAGAGATAGGGTGGTCACGTGGGAGCAATGGTGCGCGCGCTCTTATCGCTATCTCGTTCTCTCTCCTTCGCTCAACATACATAAGTCTTATTACGCGTTTCGAAAATATAAGTTTCGATGAAGACTCACATGCTAGGCTATATGAAGCGACAAATACATAGCAGTGGCGCTGTTAACTTTTTTTTCTCCTGGCATTTATACAGCCTAGAAGGACGTATAGAATGTCTATACAGCCTAGGAGGACGTATAGAAAAATGTTAATACGATCGAGAAGGCGCTTGCGCGTATGGAAACCATTTACACGCTGACGATGCTCCGTAGGTAAGAGTCGCCGTACGGGTTAGTAGGCTGAAAACATATTTTCAGCCTACTAACCCGTACGGCGACTCTTACCTACGGAGCATCGTCAGCGTGTAAATGGTTTCCATACGCGCAAGCGCCTTCTCGATCGTATTAACATTTTTCTATACGTCCTCCTAGGCTGTATGTCATTCTATACGTCCATCTAGGCTGTATACGTGCCAGGAGAAAAAAAAGTTAACAGCGCCACTGCTATGTATTTGTCGCTTCATATAGCCTAGCATGTGAGTCTTCATCGAAACTTATATTTTCGAAACGCGTAATAAGACTTATGTATGTTGAGCGAAGGAGAGAGAACGAGATAGCGATAAGAGCGCGCGCACCATTGCTCCCACGTGACCACCCTATCTCTGTCTCGCTCTCTCCTTCGCTCAGTATGTACATTCAAGCGACCACGGGGCTCTGCTTTTCTTTGGTTTTCTTTCAGTATAGTGTATCGTGTGTCGGTAATATTCGTTCTTAATATGTGAGAAGAAGAATAAAAATGGACAATTTATTAAATAATAAAAAAAAAAAACGAGTGATAGTGACAGTGATGAAGAATGCAAACGTGAATTAAATAAACTAATAGAAAAAGCAAAATCTAATATAATCTCGCAAAATTAAAAAATTTAATAATAAGTGATTTTAAAGTGATAATTTTTTAGTTTATAATTTTGTTTGTGATTTAGATAAATGATTTAAAAGTTTTTTGTGTGAAGAAATTAAATTTAAAATATTTAAAAAAGTTACTGTTTTTTCATGTTAAATAAGAGACTAAAATTCATTGATTATACAAAAAATGTGTTAAACAAATATAGTATTGTTATAATAAAAATAACATAAGAAAGTATTTATATTAATTATAATAGTATTAATATTATTAATAAGCCTTCAAATCTTATAAAAAAAACTTTTGTTAAAAATATTATTCTGTATAAATATTTAATAAATATACTCAAGAAATTTATATTTTTTAATAAATAATAATTGTTCAAGAATTAATTTTATTTTTAAATATTAATCCATTTACTATTTTTTTTAATTTCATAATTTATATTTATATTTACATTATGTTGTCTGTCACTTTTTGACACACATGTGCATGTACGCGTGTGTGTACAAAATGCGCATGCGTTAGCAGACGATATCTGTAGTTTACGAACTGTCAGTATGGGTTCGAAATTGCATTTTATTGATATGCAACAAAATAAAATTAATTATTCTGTTAACTAAGTAAGAGTCTTCGTACGGGTTACAAGGCTGAAAAATTTTTTAAGCACCATGAGTGAACCTCGCGTCATTAAAGCTTTCGGCTCATATTTTGTGGATGGATAGAGGCGCCTTAGTCGCTCGCTGCGCTCGCGACTGCGGCCCTACTATCCATCCACAACATATTTTGCCTCAAGCTGTAATGACGCGAGGCTCGCACAAGGTACATAAATAACTAATACATCTTCTTGCATTTATATTTTCATTTTTAAGATAAATAACGGAGTCCATTCAATTGTAAATCAATAAATTATTTAAATAAAAAAAAATTTACATATAAAATTTCAAACGCGCATTCAAAATACATAATAATTGATTAGAGATTTTTATACTCTAAAATAATTAAACTTTTACCATCGATTGTGTAAAAAAAAAAAAAAAGAAAAAGAAAAAAAAAAAAAATAATAATAAATAATAATAAAAAACGTTAATTATAAGAAAGTATGTATTCCCTTTGTAAAAGACTACCAACAAAGCAATTTTACGCGAGAAATTCACTCGGGCATAATTGTACTCCAGTTCTTCTAACGGACAGCAGCTATTATGCTTTTAATTGTTTCGTAATTGACAGATGCGAATTGTAGACTTATCCCCTTGTTACATAGTAATTTATTTGTTGACTTTATCGAACCGTATAACTTTTCACCTTTTTTTTTTTTTTTTTTTTTTTAAATAAATTCTATTTTTAATTGTACTATAAAAAGTAATTAAATTATTTTTTTTAAATTTGGAAGAACTAAAATTTCGGTTGGTTACATGCTAATAAACAGAAATAGAGTGAGAAACTATATTAAATAAAGCTTTAAAAAGATTCAAAATTACATTTTTACGCATTCGATGACATTTATAAAAAATTAATTATGAAACCAAAAATTATGAAAAATGATATATTAATTATCTTTATTCGTTTTATGTTGGTTTGAATAGAAAGGCCATCGAAAAAACTTTTAAAAATAGATAATTCAATAATAATTATTAAATTTTAATAAAAAAGATTTTAAAATTAATCAAATTTTATGGACATCGATATTAAGCCTATTACATGTAATATTAAATTATCGAAAGGTTCAGCGTATTAATAAGTTTCAGATTATAATTTATTCAGATTATAATTGTTATTAAGATATTTTCAAATGCTTAAAACTAAAATTTAAACATAAAATTGTTAAACTAAAACAGAAGCGAAAAACCCAATCTATTTCTAATTCAATAAAAGGGAATACTCGCATAGGGTATATCATAGCGCAACGAATCTCCAAATCGCGATGCATCCGATAAACAACAACAGCAACTCACCGTCATCAAATAATCATTCGCTCGCCGACTCGCTTTCCCTCGCGCAAGAGCATCAGCGTAAAAGAAAAGAGAAGAAAAAAAAATAAATAAAAAAAAAGTAAATAAACAAGTCTCGCGCTCACGCGCTAAACGTCTTTTTCTACCGCGGCCCGTGCTATCTTCGAGGCTCGAAGCGTAAGCCAATATTCATTATTGCCGTTCTCGGCTCGTATCTCTTCGCGATAGAGGGGCGCGCGGCTTTTCGCAAGCTCGCTCGTTACTACCATCGAAAATATAGAGAAAAAAAAAAATAAAAAAACGAGTATGCTAGCAAAAGAGAGAGGGAAGGAAAGAGAGGGTAGGTGAGTGTGGGGGGGGGGGGAGAAGGAAGAAGGAAGCATAGGGAATAAATCTAGCGATGGGCGTTCGGTTATAAATTTTCAATGGGCTGCTCGGGCGTGCATAGAGCGAAGCTCAGTGCGCCGACGATACATTCCAGAACACGTTCGCACGATGTTTCACGGCAAACAATCGCATTCGCATTAGGGCCGCTACGAGGAGGAAAAGGCACGGTTGGAGGAAGGCCGAAGAGTGTACACCGTCCGTCTTTATAATTCAGTCAAGCGTGTTCATAATTCAAATATTCCGACTCTCGGTCTCTTATACGCGAGAGGACGAGGAGGAGGAAGAAGAGAGTTTGGAATAGAGTATACGGAGAAGGAACGAAAGCTCGTACGAGTTTATGCATTCTTTAAGAGGGCATTGCGTTCGCTGGATTGGAACTCGGAAAAAACTTTGGGTTATTGGACGAAATAACTATATAAAATGGAATGAAACTATATAAAATAGAATGGATGCGGCCTTGAGTTGAATAAAGCACCGATTATATGTATATATATATATATATATATATGTTTATCTTTGTCGACCATTACATATATAAATGATAAAAATGTTGATTTTATTTATTTATTTTTTTTTTTTTTTATTTTATGAAAAAAAAAAACTAATTTTAGATATATTTTTGTGAATAAATGTTGAAAACAATGGAAGACTTTATCAATTTATAATTCTTTTTAATTTCGATAAATTATTATTAAACGTTTGTCAATTTTTTCATATACTCTTTATATATTGTACTTTGTGAGAACATATTTCATTAAATAAATTGATGTTTTGTAAAAAAAAAATAATAATAATTTTTTAGATGAATAAATAAAATAGATAATAATAAAAATTTATTAAACATTTATAACTATGTTTTAAATGAAACATTGTTTTCATTAACTCGAAAAAAAAAAATGTATTTCATCTTTTTATTAAACTTTGTAGTCGCGGTGCTATTGTTATAATATATTTGGATATTTACTTTGAAACGATAAAAATAAAAATTGTCGGCATGTATTTCTAGATTAAAATAGAATCGAAAAACATTTAATGAAATTTATCTTTTCAAAAGCATTATTTATACATGCATGTGTTATTTATTTTCGTAGCGCAACAATTTACCCTCTGTGAATCTAACGCACGAATCAGGTTTCAGGAATCGAATAACGTCTTAACCATACATACGAGCCAGATATCCGATACTCCTTATCTCTAAGGACTTTGACATGCATAGCTCCTTCACACAACTATTATAACATTCCGTAAGGGAGGGAGGGAGAGAAAAGGAGCGAAGAGAGGAGAGGGGAGAAGAGAAGGTAACTGCCAAAATCTAAACACACGTCTCTGCGAGAGAGAAAGAGAGAGAGAAAGAGAGAGAGAGAGAGAGAGAGCAGAGCGTGTCAAGCAGTTGACCCGATTGACAAAACTTTTGTCACTACTCGCGTCGTCGTATCTGCATAGTTTTCTCTTGGGATGATGCTTCAAGTCAAAATGCATCTAGCAATGTATACACACTGTTAGACACATGACTTCCCATTTATCGCTAACTATGTACATTCTCTCTTCTTATTTTTAGTTTGTAAACTAATGTTTACGGTTTACTAACTTTTAATTTAATTCGATTATTTAAGTATTCGCGATGCGAAATTTACTTTCGCTAAGTATTTCAAATATTACTGTAATTTTCAAGATTAATTTACATAATAGTTTCTACAAATAAATTTATAACACATTAAAATTTTAATAAATTAATTTAAAACAATAATATTCTCCTATCAAAATTTACTATATATTTAATTTACAAATTTTTTTTTATTTAATTTTTAAAAAATAAATGTAAAACAAAATAATTTAAGCATTTGTCGAAGCAAAAATGTAAAGAAATTTTCTTTTAACTAAACTTATTGCAATTAGTTTTTAATTACAAATAGATAGAATTATTCAATGTATTTAATTAAAAATACAAATATCTTAACTGCTTTTCCTTTAATAAATACAATAAAACAAAATATTTTTAAAATTTTTCAAACACTTTATTCGTTACCTCTATTTTACAAATAAATGTCTCTTCGTTCAAAGTCGTATACCTCGTTCAAGTATTAACGACTATTAATATAATCAAGTATTTAAAATTTACTCATAGACACAATACTTTCCACAAATTCAATGCGCTATGAAAATTTGTGTCCACATGAGCCAAGGTAGTAATAATTCACGTTAGATGTCGAAAGTTCAATAAATCAATAAATTTATTGTCTTTAATATGGTTGAAGTTTTTTGCTTGGAATTTCACTTATCTTTAACTGATTTTACGCATCGAAATTGTAACAGTACGCTTTGAAGATCACTAGTACGAAATGATTTCGATGTTGATTGTTTTATATTAATTGCATTAAATGAAATAGCTCAAATAACACGAATAGGATTATTACACTAGTTGTGAATACATTAATACATTAATGAAGGTTGTAAAACAAAGCAAAGGTAACTACAACAAAGCTTTACTATAGTTAATAACAATAAACTTAACCTATATTGTTCTAAATAATAATTTCAAATCTAAACTTTAACTTGAATAAACATAAGTTAATATGCAAGAAAAAAATAAATAACGAATATTTAATAGCAATAGCAGAGTCTGTCTGTTTGACCGCATTCGAGCATTACCAGTTTCCCCGCTCTGCTTGTTATGCAGAATTTCAGACCAGAACGCTGATTTAATTTCATTCAGGAACGTTTACACGGAACGCACGACGAATTATTCATAAACGTTATTTCTTTGTATTTTTTTACACTTTGATAACATCCTGTTAAAACATTGTTTTTCGTCTTTTTGTTTGCAGCTAAGAGTTTTATTTAATAAGTCGGTGGACTTTTACTAACGAATAAACGTATCGTAAATCATTGTTTTTACGAAAAAAAATTACAAGTATTCTTTGGAAAAAATATGATTGTACGAGATTTTGATAAAAATATATTTTCATTGTAATTATATGTAATATAATAAAATTTCATAATTTTGAAAATGTGCGTATTTTCAAAAGATTAATTGCACATCTTTGTAAATTTAATAAAAAATTATCGAGTATGATATTATTTACAAAAATATCAATATATTTTTTAAATATAATTTAAAATAAAAATGTTACTCAATAAAAATTTCTAGCAACATTCGAAACAATTCAATAGATTGATAAATAAATTTAAAATTTGGAGCGCACACGTTACAAATGAAATTTATTTTTCTTTTACCGAAGTAAAGACGAGAAAACAAACTATAAAACGTAACAAATTCAATAAGAATTATTCTACCTTTCTATATACTTCTAAAATTTTAAAAAAACTTTCAATATTTTTATATTATAAATTTATTATTGTTTAAATGTAAATAATGATAGAAATTATTGGTTGACTACAAATAGTTACAATTAAATGTTCAATTATTTGACACTTAACTATTATTATCTAAATTTATTTCCGGAAAATAAAAACAAATAAATAGAACAAAATGAGTCAGGATAAAAGACCCTTGAAACGTTAAAATGAATCAGAAATCAAAGCATGAACGCATATTTGTACATTTAATACCATCGCAACGAAAATAGAAAAATAAAGATCATTCAAGTCTGAAATCCCCTCGACGTCGTGGATGTACAGGACAGTCGCCCAAGAGTAAACATCGGAAGCTGATTCGTTCTTTCCCCACGGCGTACGAGCGTGGATTCTGTATTGTTCGATCGCTTATCGAAGGACTATTCGGTAAGAAAGAAAACGAGAGAGTAAAGGACAGACATGTATATATCGAATAAAAATGGGAGAGACGGGTAAGCTATCCGGCGCCAACGTTACGATTCACGGACGCCTTCGCGTCTGCATCTCTCGGCGGACTAGCTGGCGCCAACGAGACCTTTTTCTCCCTCCCCTCCCCCTCCCTCCTCCTCATTCTCTCTCTCTCTCTCTCTCTCTCTCTCTCTCTTCTCTCGACTCCCTTAACGCATATAATCTCGCGTTGTTTTGTCCGAAAGGAGAGAAAGAGAAAGAGAGAGAGAGAGAGAGAGAGAGCTCTTTTCTCCCTTTTGTCCTTTTCCCATCGACTATTTCTCCAACTCGGCCCTAAAAACCTCCTTGCCTTTCTTCTTTACTATACTCTGCCCTCTTTTTCACGATTCGCGATTCTATTTCTCCCAATCTACATTTCGCTTTCTCCTTGTGTTTTCCATTTCCCATCCTCTCCCTGAACCATCTCTCCTTTTTCTCCTGCCTCTCTCTCTCTCTCTCTCTCTCTCATTGTCTTTGTCTTTCCTCGTACATTTTTCTTTTGACCTCGCTTATCTTAAGCGTGTAACTGAAAATTTACCAAAATGCGGTTTCCTCGCTTATATTACGATGTTTTTACAACGCTCTCGACTTTTCCGCAATGAAGTAATATTTGATGCAAAGGTTATTTCGAGAAAGTTTTCTTGAAATAATGCGGGCGCGCGCATTTACTCGCGCTTTCCCGAGCTCTGTGTATGTTTTAACTGTTTTTAACGTTGAAATGACACGTAATTTTTATTCTCATTTCAAAGCTAAAATTTTCGCGAATTCTTAAATTAAAATTTTTTTTTTTCAAAAGCTTTTGCTAATAAAAAAAATATTACACTCTTGTTAAAATTATAAATTTATCATTGCATTTAATATAATATATCAATAAAATTTACTAATAAATTAAATTAAAATTTATCAATATTATAGTCAATTGTTTTCTAATATCTATAATTTGTTTATATTCATACATAAATATGTACAATCTATCAGCATTGAGTAAAAAAATCATATGAATTTATTTTGTTACAAATGTATTTTTTTGTATCTTGTTAGAAAAATAGGTAACATTAAATTCAAATTATGTAAAAATTTATAAAACAACAAAAATTTTATATTATTGAAACTATATAAAAACATAAATACTACATTGTTATCAGTATCGTTTATAATTTATAAAAAATAAGAAATGTTAAATAGCTGAGGGTTAAATTATTTATTAAAGAATTTACGTAAGCATTTTAAAAGTATTCATTATCAGTTTACATAGATTTAATTTTTAAATAACATTATACAGACGAAGAAAAAAATTTTTTTTTCCGGGACAATATGACAACAAGTCTACATCGATAAGAAAAAAATAACATGTATATTTTTCATAAAATATGACACCAATAAATTCACAATCCTTTTTCCAATAAACTTCTGTTTTTTGTTTAAAGCAGTGTTTTATTCAGTTAGTCCAACTTCCACTCCCCGATCTCTTTCTCTCATATTCCTTTCTTCCTTCCTCCATATCTTCGAGTCTGTCGCCGCGATTCTATTTCTCTTTATTCTCATTTCGTTCTCGCTTCCACTTATTTCATCCGTTCTCGCTATCTTTCTCTTTTGGTTCAACCACGAGCTTCGAGGGCCTGCGCTATCCAAACACTACGGACTCACATGTATACACACAGTTTTACTCTCTTTCTCTCTCTCTCTCTCTCTCGATGAGTATTACGAACAAACGCATACCAAAGAGAGTGAGTATAAATATAAGTAAAAGAGGAAAGAGAGAGAGAGAGAGAGAGAGAGAGAGAGAGTCTGGGATGTATAAGCTTGGGTGAAAGGAGAAGGAGTGCTCCTAGCAAAACAAAATCCTCGACTCGAAGCTATGATCCATAATACAGCCGCCAGTGGGACGCGCCCGCCCGCGCGCCTTCTTTTATCATAACAATTCGCCTTGTAGCTATCGATCGCAGAACTCGACAGAGACCTTGTCTCTCTTTCTTCCTCTCTCTCTCTCTCTCTCTCTCTCTCTCTCTTTCTCTCTTTTCTTTAAGGAGAAGCTCTTGTATATGATAGGATAAGGAGAAAAAGAGACAAGAAAGTCTTTTTCTTTCTCTCACTCTTTTAGTCGAAGAAAACGTTTACTCAAATCACATCAGCAGCGGCCGCGACTCGAGCCAGTGATTTGCCGCATCCGCAGCTGCGAAATCAGTTCAGGCTTGTGTACTCCAAAGAAAGAAAGAGACAGAGAGAGAAGGGGATAGTAGAGAATAAGAAGAAGTTTCTTCGACCTACGTTGATTCTTCGTACTGTGTACATACGCATGTTGGTTTGTACGTTGCGTTCAGCTCAGAAGAAAATACAACGCTATTAAGAATTTACCAATGAGTGAGAAGAGAAAATGGAGAGTAAGATAAATAGAGTAAATAGATCGCGTACCCGTTATTCGCGGCTGCTTAATTAGAATAAATTGAATTTGATTAGAGCCGATGAAAGCAGTGACCTACAGAGAAGCTTCGCCGAAGAAAAACATTAGTATTTCGGCGAAGCCGTGCGAAATTTGCGTAAATTTTATTCTCGCGATTTGATTCTCTTAATAATAGAATTAAATATGTTTTTTTTTTTTTTTTTCTAAAGATTAATCGTACTAATAAAAATTTATAATAAAAAAAATCGTTCAAACAGATTTAATTTTACGATAACACATAACTCGTCAGTATGCTATCGTAAAGTGTCTTACATCGTGTAAATTTTTTTTTTTTACTTTATCCGAAAAATAATAAAATAAAAATCCACACTGATTTAAATACATCACGTACGTGTATCTAATTTTAAAAAGCTTCTCTTTTCACAATTGCAACAAAATAAATAAGATATAAATCTTGATAACGAAACAAGCAAAGTATAATTAAATAATAAAGTTCTTCCATTCAATAGTCAAGTTGAATCATAGTTTTTTCACGGCTTTCTTAAAAATATCTGATTTTCGATTACGATTCTTTAATACTTTTAACCTTATCAACGGTACCGAATCAGATTACGTGCTTTTTTTTCCTTAAACATATTGTATATCTTGATCATCATTTTCGATGACGAGCTTTCGTGTTCAAGAAAGCAAAGTCGTCTACATATACACATATACTCGTATATACATATAGATATTTTTTGTTGCGCACATGTTTATGTAAAGCTTTGGTCGTTGACACGATAAGTTTTGAGTGGATTATCTTATCGCGCTCAAGTTTTATAGGAATACTTTCTCGTCATAAAAATCGATTTGAATAGATTTCGAGGGTTGATACGAGCGTGTTTACTATTCTTTGACATCTTGGCGCTTCCGATTTTTCATTTAGCAGGTATCTTTCTCTTGATAATCTTTCAATTATAATAAACACATATGAAAATCAAATGTATTTACTTAGTTAATAAATATGTTTGATTTTTTTTTTTTTTTTATTATCATTATTATTTTTGCTATTTTTAACTTTTAAATTAAATTTATTGAATTCAAATAATCATTATGTGAATAAAAACTAATTTTACTTTTAGAAAATCTGTAGCATAAGATTGCTGGAAATAGTACTGTATTTATATATAAAGTGTTATAATTTATTTCATAAATTTATAAAGTTTAAAATTAAATTTTTTAAAATAAATTTATCAACGAAAAATCTTTATAAAATAAAAAAAAAAATATCTTACAGGACAATGCGACTTTAAATGAATTTTTATCAAAAATCTTCTTTAAGTGAATAATTTTATATTAAATTTATCACAAAATGATAAATTTTTCATCACAAAATACATAAATAATAGAATTAAATAAAACATTAAATTAAAATTATCGTATAACAGCTTACAAATAAAATTTATAAACTTTGTTAAAAATTCATTTTATCACACACCCAGTTTACACAAATAAAGAATAAAATATTAAATTTATTATAAATTTTATTAATACGCGTTATTAAGATATTCGCGCGTATGAAATTATTAATTAAATTTTAAAATCTCTAATTGTTTAAATTGTTTTTAAATATATGTTATCTGTTACTCGAGAAACTCGATGAATCGTAGACGAAAGAAATAAATATTAATGGAATAATTTCAATTAGTTTTAATTAATTAACGTTGTTAATAATATAATAAAATAATATTTTAATAAAAGTATAATTAAATATTTATATTGTAACTATATTTCTTCGAAGATTAAGTAAATATAACAAAATCTTTTTTTTGCTTGAAAAGAACACATTTTTTTATTAAATTAAATGACGATTTTATACACGTTATCAAGAAGCTGTTATTAATTCTAATCATTTTATTATTTTATTTAATAATTTACAAATGCATTATCATGACTATTCAACCGCGTCAAACTTCCATTGTTCGACGTTCCGTAATTTCTTCTTTAATCGTTAATTTATTTATCATTGATAGAAAGAAATCTTCAGAGGACAGACGATCCTCTGTATAATTGTTGCCGCCTTTACAACAGTATTTGTAGCTTGCAGTCAATTTTTACTTATAATTTAATTTAATTTTACTTTTATTTAGAAACAAAAATGACATTACGCATAACTTTAAAACTTAGTTAATTTTATTCTTTACGTTACCACTATTAATCTTTTGAAAATATTAATTTATCGACTTGAATGAATTTATAGCAACAAAATCTAAACTAGCGTCATACATTTACCGCCTTTATTCTCACGAAGTGTTTTTGTAGAACTGAATTTAAAAAAAAAAAAAAAAAAAAAACAAAGAATACAAGATGAGAAACACAAATATTTTTTAAATAAATGTAGTAATTTAATGTGCAATACGTCAGATAATTGAAGTGGAAAGTGAAAATTTTAATTTTTATTGTTCAATGTGTGATTAGAATATTTTTGATAATAATATATTCTAATTTTTATTAGTATTTATTGAATAAGCAGTAAAATTAAATAACACTTTATAAATATGAATGAAAAAACGTACAAACCTAATATTTACATTATAATAATTTATAGTACAATCAAGATTGGATAAAAATTTATTTATGAGTTAGGTAAAAAAAAAAAAAATTGGATATCCCGCTAAACTAATGAATCGTCGCTCAGGATTCGTTCGATAACACTTACATCCTAGCCGAAAGTTTCTAAAAGCGATAAATCTTTTACGATCGGCTAACCTACATAATTAACAAATTTTAAAAATCCAAATAGTCGAGAACAATGAATTGTTTATATTTAACCAGTATAACTAAGTGATAAATTTCGTAAATGAAATAGCTCACATTCATTAAAATTTCAGAAACGACGATGTTACGGAGATTCCGAGCATAAATCAAACGGTAAATTATTAAACAGTGCCGCTTTTAATTTACTACGTTTAAAACTTTTACAGTCTGCTTGAATATTCAAAGGTGCACTGTTCCCAACTGAAAATGAAATCCGTCGTCGTTTCGTTCGCGATCGAACGAGATCCGCGTGTTCGCATTAACGCGTTAACCAACGTTTAATCTTGCAGCCGCGCTTTTTAAATAATGCAACGAGCCATCTAAAAGCGAAACGCGGCTTATCAATTTTCCTCCGATGATTTTCGTCGATCTCCGCGCTTCGGCTACGTATTCCGAAAAGCCCGAAAGATTTTTATCCTTCCGTAACCGACTCGAAACGAGATGCCGCTCGCTCGGCCGTCCTACCGTCCTATAAATTCCGCGAACGACATCGTTCAGCCAAGCGCGTTTTATACAAACGGCGACACCCCGAGCTCCAATTCATCGTAACCGAATGGCCAAGTCCTCGCTCGTTGTTCCGTATAGATATAGACGATGCGTCGAGAGCTACGGTCGATTGCCGCACCTAACCGTTACGATCGTTCTTCGAGCTCGGCTCTTGTACGAGCGCGGACTTTATGAGCGATCCGGCTTGCGAGCGTTTTCGCGCTGGCCTGACAACGTTCGCGATTAATACGCGGAGAAATTTTTCCGCTAATCGATTGCGAATGATTAGCGCTCGACGATTATCGAGCGTTATATGGCTCTCGTTTCACGCTCGTGTCGCTTTCACGTCCGCGCGGACCATAAATTTATCAATTTTCGTACGAGTCTTTGTTGCTCGCTTTATTTCGGTGCTTTTCTTTTCAAATTATGATTATTAAATTTGATTTATTAATGTATTATACATTTTTATGAAATCGTCACAATAAAGGAGAATATTTGAAGAAATAAATGTTTTTGAAAAAATTGCAAGACGGAATGGGTTAAGATAAAAATGAAGTTATAGTAATGATACATTTTTTTTGCAAAAAAAAAAAAAAAAATTGTATTTTATAAAAATTTTAATTCGTTTTGAGTTTAATTTTTAGGCTAATAATTATAATATTATGCACTCGAATAAATTTGAAAGAATTTCGTTTAAAATAAAATAGAAAAAGGGTATTCTATTAAGCAAAAGTTAAAGAGTCAATTACGAATACATAGTATTGTATTTGTATTTTTGAAATGTTATAAGACGGCATTGTTATAACATAAAAAATATATATGCGACTCGCTCATATATTTCTAATGTTTAATTAATAATGATCAAATATTATTCGTAAACTAAAAGTTATTAAATACAATATAATTTACTGATGTGCGTTAACTAGAGCTATTTTCCGCTACCGTCAAACTGTTTATCGAATTTTTCAGAATGAAAAAGTCCGCATCAAACAAATCAAATTGAATTAAGAAGATGGAACTGAAATACGAGTCACCGCAAGGACGATACAACTGGGCTGTTTTATTTTACAAGCCCTTAACACCCTCGTGAAAACTCAATTTTACTTTAACATACTTTCCGTTCTCTCACATTTTCCTCCCTTTCTCTTGCCTCTCCCTATTTACGCATCCACAAATCCCAAGCAGCGTACGTGAGTCGTGAACCTAATTATCCGTCACCCTAAGCGCCGTCTCCCCCATTCCCGAGCTCCGATCGAGCGAGGTAGAGCAAAATAAAAAACCGTCGGCATAAGCGAAGCGGTGGCAAGTAGCGAGGCTCCGCGTCGCGTCAGCCGTACCGTCGCAAGAAGAACTACCTTCCGTGTCCTTGCCCTTCTCCGCTCCTCCTCGAGTATCTCGCCCCGACGAAGCTTCGACGTTCCTCTCGTCGTCTTGGAGCTAGATGGGGAGAATAAGCGAGAGAGAAAAGGAGGAAGAGAGGACGAGGTAGATGATAAAATTAGCCCGATGCGAGGGCAAGCCACCACCTCGGGGACAAAACACGTACATGCGAGAGCGCACACGCCGGCTCGTACCGCATAACTCGGCAGTTACGATGCAAAGATCGCTACCCCAGCCCCGATCCAGGGGGTTGCGCCTCATCTCCTCGGTCCCTATCTCTATCTTTGCGGCGGCGCTCCGTAGGCGTTACGTAGGTATACGGCTGCCAAGACGGCACGTAGTCTACGTGGCAAGATTTAGCGTCGCGCGACATTATACTAATGTCTTGGCAAAGTGGGAGTTACACGCAGACTGGAATTAGTATAATGTATGTAGGTATAATGCGGAATGAGAAATCCGACACTGTCACGCGCATACGCATACCGACCCTTTATGACCGCCGCGGTAATGTGCAACTTCACAGAGGGCCGCGCTTTATTTGCGAAAAACCGAGACGTTCTTGCATTCTTTATTCTTTTCTTTGTTTTTTTTTTTTTTTTTTTATTTTTTTTTTTTTTTTTATTTTTCTTTCGATTTTTCTTTGACGCACATTGAATGAGCAATGTTAATGCGACTCTTACGTTTGAATTTATCTAAATGACATAATTATGTATTGTGTTTAGTAAGAATTACTTTTGGCTGTCTCGTATACCAGACCCTCATCTATTTATAGTTTCATTTGTTTTCATTTCTATAAAACAATTTCACATTAATTCAAAGTTAAACGAATGTACATTTTGCTCCGACAATATTCATAATTTTATTGTTTATCATGGTATGTATAAAATTATTGCCACAACATTTTATTACAATAAATTTCGTTTTAACAATATTTATTATATAAGATTTCATCACAAATCCAAAAGTTTATTTTAAAAAAATATAAAGAAAATATACAAAAAAAATCAAGATAGTGAAGAATTGCGATTATATTAATAATTATATTGTGAAAATAATTGATGCGATTAATAAGAAAAACTAATTCCACATGAAAATAATTCTATTTCCAAAAATAAGTGGTTACATTGCAATTTGCATATTTGAAAATTAATGAATACATATATATGTGTATATATACATTTACATAAACTAGCTGATTACAAGTAAAACGTTTAAATTATTTATTTCACATTGTATGTATTTTATATTTTTACTTTAAAATAAAAATAAGCCTAATGAAAAATTCAACGAAACATTCCTAAACGCTTTTTTACATTGCGGCGTTATTTCCCAACATCAGCGCATCATCGGCACCCTAGTCTCTCTCTCTCTCTCTCTCTTTCTCTAACGCAGCCGAGGGAAGACTCTCCCGGAGCGTTCAACAAGAATCAGGGATCCGCGCTCTCGGGAGGCCTTGCCTATGGACGACCGGAGCGTTCTGAGCATCCGAGCTTTCCTCGGCAGCTGGAGCCACGGCGTATCTCACCCTCGCCCGAGTGAGACGTCGAGCTCGAAAACAATGCAGACCACGAACCCGAGCGGGAATCAAATAGCGCCTTCGAAATACCAAACACCGCCCTTCCAGTCTCCCCTTCTCTCTCTCTCTCTCTCTCTCTCTCACACACACACAGCGTTTCCTTAAGCCACAGCCTCCGAGCTAACATTAATGCTATCTATTTATCTCACTTGGTCTCTCTTTCTCTTGCTTCCTAGTTCTCTCTCTCTCTCTCTCTCTCTGGAGGTTGCCATCACAGAAATTGTTGCAAGCCCTTGATTAAGCGAGAAAGTTACCGAAGGACGATGAGCGCGCGTATTTTCGCCGTTGACTCGTCGATGAATTTCTCGACGAACGCGGCCCTCCGTTACTTTCCAAGTATGCCATACCGAGAGCGGCGGACTATTAGCCTATCGATTTCTCTTCAGCGATTTTGGGGCTACGCGTTGTTTTAACTGGAATAATAAACAAGCCGATATCTTCAGCTATATGTATATACAGGCGCATACGTATATAGAAATTCAATAGAATTTGCAATCAAATAGTACCTTTTGCTGATTAATTCAATATTGAACTCTATGCTGATTAAAGGTACGATAAAGATTGAGATGCATCCATTTATTATTTATGAGATTCTTTTATCTCGTTGGTTAAAAATTTGTAAAATAAAGATTCGTTTTTAAATTTCAGCAAGTAACAATTTTCTTCCTAATAGATTAAACACCTCTGGCATTAATTTTAATCAATAATTAATAACGATATTTAAAATATGCAAGTAATTCAAAGTGTTCGATTCAACCTATCTTTATATCTGCTTTTAATTCAATAAAATACGAAAGTAAGAAATTCACCTTAAAACGTTTTAGGCGTAAAAAAAAAAAAAAAAAAAAAAAAACATGAAAATCCTAATTCCAAAACAAAGAATGCACGAATCGCGAACGATACGTATCGCGAGTATTGCTTCTGGCATTGATTGAAACTTGTCGACGTAAATGGTTAGAGTCAAAGCGAAGAGTCGCGCAATTCTCGAGCTGTTAGCTAAAGCCACAAAAGTCTATTACAACCAGTCGCAAGGCAAACGTCGGGTAAATAGATAAACAAGAAGAAGAGACGGAGAAAAATAAAAAAATAAACGGTACTGATACCAGATTGAATCGTGCGAGAAAACGCACGCGTTTATCGACGACGAACGTCTTCTGTCATCTGTCAATCTTCCGACTCGTTGCTTACCGAGGAAAAGGAAATTCGAATACGTTTGTTGTTTATCTGAAAGTACAACGATGATGTGAATCGTGGAAAAAAGCTGCCCGTCTTATTAAACTCCTCTGTGAGAGAGTCTTTAACGTGAAAGTCAATATTCAAGATCTTCTTGAGAAACTTTAAGTTGGTATTGACTTATCCATTGTTTACCCAAATTGAAATCGACAGTAGTAAATCAGGATATAAGAATCTTATAAAACGAATGAATGCGATATTTTTATTCGTTATTATTTTTTTTTTTTTTTTAGATAATAATTAATTTAAATTTTATTGTTTATTACGAATTGTATAGTTAAAAGTTTTTAAAATAAATTATATTTCTTGTATAAAATAAATTTCACTTCCAGTCATTCGATAAAAAATAAAAGCGGGCTTTTAAAAATAATTCATTTTAAAAACTATATGCATTGAAATCATTCTTCCACGTAACTTTATATTAATACAATTTAATAGACATTCTGACCGACTTTTTTTTTTTTTTTTTTTATTAAATTGAAAAATAAAATCTCGTAATAAGATCAAAGAATTTTTTTGAAGCAACGTAAAATTATTCCGTCGCAAATGAAATCTTAAATTTAAAATATACCTGTAGTTTTTTTTTTTTTTTTTTTTTTTTTTTAAATTCAATAAGATCTCGAAAATTAAAAGAAAATAATGTTCTTGATACGTTTGAAAGGAAATTTAATACTAATTCCTGACGCTTATTAGCCTAATACACCATATAATTGAAGCGATACTTTTGTTCGCAAAAATTTCGTGTGGCATACACTTCCGATTTCTTTGGGAATGCGATTACTTGAGACAGTTTTTAACGACTTTCGATAAAAGCTAGGGCAAAAAAAAAGAAGAAGCCAATGCGGGACGAGCAATTTTTCAACCCGGGTCATTAACCATTGAAATGAAAGAGAAATAGAAACAGTCGGAAATTCCAATTTGTCAGAAAGAAGTTGTTTAATTATCCATCTATATTATTACACCGTTAATTATTTATTTTATAGTAAACAAAGAACTATCTTAACAATCACATTATGTATTTTTCTCGTTCTTTAATTGTTAATTGAAGCTGAGCATATTTTATGATGAAATATGACGTCATTTTTTTCCATGCATCGATAATAATAACAAAAAATATATCGACAATATTGTTATATAATCACCTACTGTAATTTGTCGTTAATAACATATGTGATGATGATACGAACTTCGAAGATTATTTTACACACAGTTTGTACAAAAACAAAGCTTTCTTTTTTTAACTTATTATTAAAAAAGATAATATTAACTATTTTAACTAGATAAAAGAATATGTAATTTCAATACAATCAAAATTTAGTTAAAAAAGCAAACAAAAAAAAAAAAAAAAAACAATTAAAAATATAGAAATTTTAATTATTTAATATATAAATACATTTCTTGCCCTCAACTCTTATAACTTAATTCAGAAAACACAAAATATCTATTTTTTCTTCAATGTTGTTGATTATAATTAAATTTTGTTTATTTGCACTTAAAAACATTTTTGTAATTTACTTATTTGTTACATACATTATCAAAATTTACTTTAATTTTGTAAAAAATATAATTGTTATTGCTGTGAAATATTTTTTACTGTAAGTTAATTTCCAGCAAGCAATGAAAGAATAAAATTCGTATTGTAAAATTAAATTACATTTGATTATTCGTTACGTATTCAATTTTTTTTATAAAATTTCATAAATATATTGAATATTGTTAAACAAAAACGAGTATAAAATTTTAACCGGATTAATATTCAAAATATCACATGAAAACTTTTCAAGAAATCGGATTAAAATAATAAATAAAAGAATTAATTATACTAAGACATTTTTTCAATATTCAATTTAATTGTAAAATAAAGTTATAATTTAGTTACAATTGATAGCGAAGGTAAGTGGTTTTGAATTTATCCAAGACTTAATTGCGTCATTTCAAATGACAAATCTTTTTTTTAAGAAAATATAATTCTGTAAAAAGAAACTTTCAATAAGAAACGAAGTAGAGACAACATTATTTCTCATCCAAGTCGATTTCCTCGGATGGTTGGAACAACCGACGGATATATAATTCGCGTTTTCGTTTCTCAAACAGCCGTACAATCACCGTTCCTTAAGGGCTGGCCGCCAAGCTGTTGCAATAGAATTTCACGAATGAGACGCAAAATAAGATCCGCCAGCCATCAGTTTACTCGTTATCGTTATCTTTCTACCTATTTTTCTTTCCTCTCTTTTTCTCCCCTCCTCCTCTCCCCCCTCTCTCTCTCTCTTTCTCATTCTATATTTCTTTCTCGGTCTTTTTTCATGGTCCATCATAGCTGAACTGCGTCGCATTCTCTTTCTCTCCCTATAACAAACCTAATTCTTTCCCATCGGAATAACAATCGCGAATAATTGGCATTTCCTTTGCCGCGCGCCGAGTCTTTTATCATTTTCTTCTCCCTTGTCTCTCCCCCCCCCCTCCTCCTTCTCTCCGTTCCTGCATCATCCACTTCCCCCTTTTTCTCGATCGTTCGAGTAGAGAAAAGCGCTTTAACGTCGTCCCTTGGCTCCAGCTCTCTTTTTCTCTTTTCCTCTCCCTCTCTCTCTCTCTCTCTCTTTTTCTCTTTCTCTCTTTCTTTCTCTGTCCCACACGGTCTTTCTTTCTGACGGTACGCAGTCTTCGGGGCACGCCGATATATTTCAAAGCATAGATAAAGAAGGTGCTATTCAGCCCACCCGCGCCGGCGGCTTCTCCTGCTTCGACGACTGCGACGACGACAACGACGACTATGAGACACAAAGACGCGTCGCCGGCAGCGGCAACGCGAGCTGTACCCCGCGCGCGGAGAAAGAGAGACGCTCGCTCGTTCTTTGCAAGAAGACTCGGTGAACTGCTGCTACTGCTACTGCCGCTGCCGGGAGAGAAGAATCGAAGCTTAGCTTGAAAGACAGAGAGAGGGAGAGAGAGAGAGAGAGAGAGAGAGACGGAAAAAGGAGGTGGAGGCCCGGAACGGTTCTAATGATGCTGGAGAAGCCCGCGGCGAATATTTCTCCGATATAGCTCTGGGAAACTAGGCACCTGCCGTACCGGCTCTCATCGAATGTATATATAAAGAAGGAGGCAAAAAAGGCGACGGAGCTAAAATATCTACCCGGCAAAATGGGGGAATAGGAAAAAACGTGCGGGCTCTCCAATCTTATATACGTCTCCTCCTTTTTTTTTTTTTTTTTAAGACGACTCTTTCGCGACGGTTTAATCCCTGCGAGTTCGTCGGTTTAATTGAAAGCCGGTGGCTCGATGCGCCGGCTTATGATGCCCATCCTCTCTTTCTTGCGAATTCTAAATTGCGTCGCGTGCCAATCGCACCATCCTCCATTTTGTAAAGATGCTTTCTTGTAATTATAATTATTTCACTTTTTTCTAAAATAATTTGTTTTAATAAATTCGCTTTGATTGTATATACCTAGTATTATTGTATATAAATTACAATATAAAAGGAATAAGATTAAGAAGATTAATAATATTATTCATAAAAAATGAATTTATTAATTTTATTAACAAAAAATTTATTTTGTTAATTTTATTTTTTGCAAAATATGCAAAAAATAAATAAATAAATAAAAAAATGTAGTTGAAACAAATAGACCAATTCAAACAATCAATTATTGTTAAAACGATAAATGTCATTGAAAAAAGATAAACATATATACGTAATTGCATAAATTGGATGAAAAAAAAAATTTTTAAAATACGATTCTCTCTTCCAATTACGTAAATATACGATAGAAAAAAAGAAAGTAAATGTTTATTGTCTTTGTATAAAAATTCTCTTCGCTCGCTTCAATTTTTTCTACTTCTTTCTTTTTTTATTCATCGCCCGCATCGTCTATAGGCACCTTTGAAGTATTCAAATTCGCAGCTATTCTTCTCGCGCTATTTTTTCTTTCTCGCGAAATCGGGCCATCCAATCAAAACCCGCAGCGATGGCCATCAAAGAAGTAGAAAAAGAGAGTGAAAAAGAGAGAGAGAGAGAGAGAGAGAGAGAGAGGAGGGAAAAAAAGATCGAAAAAAATTCACGGCCTCGCAACGCGAAATCGCGCGCGCAGGGGCCGATAATATACCGTTTCTAACGCTTGGTGCCGTCATTATTATTTGTCGAGAAAGTCCCTTTCTCTCTCTCTCTCTCCCTCTCTTTCTTTCTTCCTTTCTCTCATCTTCATTCAACTGGCAGAAGCTCGACTTTCTTTTTTTCCCTTCGTTAAAGATATTTCTATCGTCCACACCTACCATTTCTTCGTTCAGTTCAATCGTCAAGGTTCGATCAAGCATTTCGACGCTGCGCGTTGTCGTTTGTACCGTTTCTTCAATTAACTTTGTGCATTTTTTTATAATTATGAGCTGCTATATGTAGATAGGCCCGTCGATAATTATGCCGTGGATATTTTTTCACAAGATATTTACCATTATCATTTCATTTTCATTCAAGTTTTTACGTAATGAAAGATTTTTTTAAGTTAAAACAAATTTTTTATTTTATATATACTATATTCATTATATATTTTCATAATGATTAACAAATGGTATTTTATTATTTTAATTATTTTAATAAACAGTTAATATTTTACTTTAAATAAATAAAAATTTGTCATCGAATCATATAGTCTTGAAAGAATAAAATTTTTTTTCTTACTTATACGACATGTAAAAAGTAAATTTTCGCTTAATTTTAAAAAAGAATGTCATAATAAATTATCTTTTCCTATTATAAATAATTAATTCCATATTTAATGAATTTTTAAAATTCCCAGCATAACAAAATTTGACGCATTCTTGAAGGACAAGAGAATTAATTAGAAGAAGGTTAACAAGTTTAATGAATATTAAACGTTTCGGAAACTGATGAGCTTATAAAGTATAACGGATTGAACCTACACCGTCAGCTTTGTTTCATATTATCCTTTACATTACCAGGATAGCCATTCTTTGCATATCTCTTATAAAAACTATCCGCTTCGTGCATTAAAACGTAAATCATCAACAGCGTGACATTTTCTACAAGGTATTTTTCATTAATTTATTCAACGCGAGATTTTAATTTTAAGATAAATTATTTATTATTCTGACATTTTAATCATTAATATACTTTTTCACGTTGCACTTGAAATTCGTTAAAATAGCGCAATGAATTATTTTCGAATTTTTCATAGTATACATTAAATAAAATAGTTACCCGTTTTTATACGTTTTTAATAGTTACCATTTTTATAAAACAGAACAAAAAAAAAAAAAAAATCAGACAAAACATATTGAATATCTATTTATAAAAAATTTATTTATTTTAATGTAAACATCAATTATTGTTATTGTCGTTAACAAACAATAAAACCTGCATATCGCTGAATGAAAAGTTTTTGACAAAAATATCAATATTTTAATATCGTTCAAACTTCCATGAAGGCTTTTCGCGCAGTTTTTGATATTTTTACGAAGACTATAAATAAACTAAATGTATTTTGCGAGGTGTGAGCGAGATTCAAAGAAAGTTAAAAAGTTCTTCATCGAATACTTTCAGCCATCTTTAAATATTTTTACGTGATATGGTTGGTAATAAAATATCCGTTAACAAACAAAAAAATTTATTTCAAATCGTTATTTCTTTAAAATAAGCTATAATACATTAAAACTCCATATGTTTAATTTATTTTTAAATTATGATAAACATTATTTTATAAAATTAACGGAAATAACGCAAATACATATTAACATGATATTCATCTTTCAACGCTTATAAACAGATAATGGGAAGCAATGTTTTTTTGGTCATTCAGAACTTAAAGTCCGCCTGGGAGACTGTGTACTACATGTAAGTAGAAACACTCATTACATAGTCAGTCTAGCAAAGTCCCGTCAAAGGGAGATTCGCGCAGTAGCAGCATCTTAGAGGCCACTTGGGATTCTGGTCAGTTTATATAGGTATACACGCACGCGCCCAACCGGACGTTCTCTCTCTCTCTCGAACCTTGGGCCACCTTTATTAATCATTGATCAACACACCACACAACGGCTACCATCGATTTTCAAAATTGCTTTAAATATTGCGTCGCGTGGTTATTTGTTTAAAATTTTAACGATATAAAAATAACTCGCAACTCCTTTGCTCATCTCAAAAATCGTTGTGGAAATTTTTTGCTTTGAATTTTTTTATTTTTTTCAATAATCTTTTATAATTTATTTCTATTTTATTGAAAAAGAGAGTTTAGTGTGAATACGAAGTATTCCATAAAATAACAAAATAATTATTAAAGGATGATTTTAAAAAATTAAAATTCATATTGATATTAAAATTATAATTAATAAAAAATATAAACTCAATTAATTAGCAAAGAGAAAAATTTCCAACGACATCTCATGATTTAAATTGGCTAAAAAATATTTTAAAATTCACCTAATCTTTAATCAAAAGCATGTTTATATCAATTATTCAATACTGATTTTAAAGTTGAATTTTAATAAAACAGCATTCAAATTCAATATAATTCAAGAATTTCTCGAAATAATTCGCATACTTTAAATTTGACTTGAGCTCACGGTGCAGAGCTCTGTCAAAGCTGCCTGACAGGTGGACGGGGAAGTGAAGAAAAAAAAATATTCAGGAAAGAGAAAATAAGAGAACACAACACAAAGATTAAGATTTATGTCGCGTCTATGGGGTTGTGTATGTCGGCGAGATGTGCGAGTGTGCGTGGATATGTGTGAGTGTCAGAGAGAAAGAGAGAGAGAGAGAGAGAGAGAGAGAGAGAGAGACGCAAAAAAAAAAAAACACGATAAGGGGCGATAAGGACCGGATAACGGCAAGGAGTCGTTAGAGCCCCGTAGGAGTCCCGCAAGGCGGGACGAGATCAGCGGTTCGCGCCAGGCGCGGTGTTCGCTAATCCCCGGGACGACAGCGCTTAGCGTATGAACGCAAAATCGCTAGCCCGAACCTAGGTGCTCAGGACACCTTGACCGTTGGAGGGAAGTGGCTCGTCGAACTTGCGTTCGACCACGGTTAGCGTACAGCGCCAGGCGCAGAGATCGCTTACCGCAGAGCGTGAAATGCGCCAGGCGCAAGATCGCTCGTGAGCCGAAGGTATTCGCGGCGGTTGCCGGAATACGAGGAAAAGACGCGGAAGAATTGGACGGACGTCCAGTAGGTCTGCGGGGCAGCGCGAGGCGCTAATTTCGCATTGACCTAGAGCGGGTATGCGGCAGGCGCACGATCGCTCTTAGGAGGCAGAGGCGACTACTCGAGGCAGTCGCCGAAGCGTAAGTGTCGAGCTCGAGAAGCGGGTCTGAGCTGAGGCCTTACGGGAGAGCGCCTCTCGCGGTCGCGAGAGGTAGCGTGTTGGTGGAGAGGGAAAGCATCTCCCACGCAGCGGCACCAGTCGTCCGACTGTGTGTGCGCCACCTCCCGTAGGCGGTAGGAAGTAGGAATGGCGAGAGAGGGGTTAGGAAAGAGTCGGGACTATGTACGCACGCACACGTCAACCCTCCCCCTCTTTGACGACTCTTTCCTAACTCTGGTACTGTTTTTCGAGCGTTATTGAAGTTGTAGAGGCGTGAGAGTGTGTGTGTGAAAATGTGTTGGTATGTTTATAGAAAGAAAGTGTGAAGACAAGGAATGTCTCTGTTTAAAGTGCCCGCGTACACGGGTGAATGTGTGTATGCATGAGGGTATAAGTGTGGATGTGAGCGTGTGTGTGAGGGTGTATACGTCGGGTGTGTGTCCATAGCGCTAGTTTATTAAAATAAATGTATATAAATTAAAATACAAAAATATAAAATTTAACACACAAACTATAAATCACTAATTATAAACTATTAAAATTCTCACACTATTATAACTAATTATTTATTTTACATATATATGAAGAAGTGGTGCACAAAGATAAATATAACACACAACATAAGAACGGATATCTGCTTATTCTAATAAATTGCACTAATCATAATTAAATCCTAATGATAGTAAAATGAATTTATACGAAAACTTAACAATTATAATAAAACACTCTAAAAAAAAAGAAAATAGAACGCAAACACTTAAAAACTAAAGTCTTTGGTTTTTTTTTTTTTTACATTTTTCATTGTTTGTAGCTTAATCTACGTCCTTAAAACTATACACTTACACTACAAAAAACTATGTAACACTATATCACGTAAGAACTACAATAAAAAGAACTAAGTATAACACTTATTCACTTCTAATACTAGGCACCAAACTTCTTCTGAACCGCGGCTCTCTCACCGTTGTCTATATTGTCTATCAGATCCCTCTCGACTTCCATCTCGAGGGTATCTGATAGTTGATCCCAGTATAGATCATCTCCCTGTCCTGGGGATACCTGGGATCTCCCGCCTGTCTCCACTGGCGGCATTGACACACCGGAGTCCACCGGTGATGTGTTGTCACTGGTCGTAGTCGAGGCAGTTGACGACGATGACGACGAGGACTCGCTCTCCTTTCGAGTCCGGTTGTTCTGTGGCACTGTCTTTACTGCCGGGGCTTGTCTATCCACTTCTACATCCACCTGTAGAAGTTGGCCGATCTTAAGGTAAATCTCCGCGACTGCGTGCGGATTTTTATTGTAAAAGGCGCGGAGGCACTCTTCCGTTAGGGAACGGATTCTTCGTCTAAATAAGAACGCACAAACACGTTGATGAATCCGCACAGCACTTGTTGTGTTATAAAATCGTTGAACGCAGTCGGTGCATTTTTCAGCCCGAAACTCATTATGCGCCATTGGTAGAGTCCGCCATCCGGAGTAGCGAAGGCTGTATAAGGTCGAGAGCGTTCCGTAAGCGGGATCTGCCAATAACCGCTTTTCATGTCGAGCGTTGTCTATATCTTTGCCGTGCCAATCTCGCGCACTAACTCCTGCATTCGCGGTAAATTCGGCGTAATATCTTTAGTCACCGAGTTAAGGCGGCGAAAATCAATGCAAAAACGATATTCTCCGTCCCTTTTCGCGGCCATTACTATTGGCGAGCAATAGGGCGAAGTTGATGGCTCGATCAACCCTTCCGCGAGCATTTCGCGCACTTGCTCGTTTATCGCAATTCTTTTCTGCACTGAATATCGGTATGGCGCGAGCCGAAAAGGCGTCTCGTCTTTCAGTTCGATATCATGAGTGACAAATTTCGTTTGGCGAAGCGGCCCGTTATAAAAAAATAAATCCGCGTATTCACTTATCACCGCACTTAGTTTACTCACTTGCTCACTCGGAAAACCGTGCTGCACGCTCGCGAGAAAGTCTGGAGGTGGCACTACACTTTTCACTGGCGCGGCAGGGTCCTTATGAAAATATACTCGCTGGCGCGTATCGTTACCAAAGTAGAAACACTTAAGATTACAATCATGCACGGCTTTGACATCTTTGAGCCAGCTACGTCCTAAGGTTACCTGCGTGCTCAGCTCGTCGCATATATAAAACTTCACTATTGCTGTATAGTCTCTGATACGGAGCGGCAACCAGCACACTCGCGAAATCGACATTGTCGTACCGCGACACGCGAGATTCACTTTTAAATTCACTTTTTCCACTTTCGTTTTACTCGTTACATAACACGACCGAATAAAATTGTCACTAGCACCTGAGTCCACTAGAGCACTTGTTTCTTGGTTATTAACACTAACCGTTAAAAATCCGGTGCTTGTGCCTGGTAGCTGCGCTGTTAAAATTACGGCACTGCTGCTCCCGGAGCAGGGCCGGCCGCGGCGGCTTCTGTCCCTCGCCAGTTTCCCGTACTTCTGGGCTGAGGCTTCTTCGGGCAATCACGATGCCAGTGTCTCTCCGGGCAATAATTGCACCGAGGCAACTGGCTTTCTTGCGGCGCTGCAGGTGCTCGAGGTGCAGTCGCGCCAGACTGCGCAGTGGCGCGGCGAAGTGCACTTTTCTCTTCGGCTTCATCTTGCTCTATCTCTACGGCTCGAGTAATCAACTCCTCAACTGTTTGAAACTGTGAGGCTCGCAACAACTTTCTTATAGAACCTCGAAGAGATTCCAAAAGAACTGCAATGATGCGATCCTCGGAGGCCCCAGGTAATAATCGCCGTGCGAAAAGGTGTCGCTGTTCGAGAAAGAGGCCCGTGCTTTCTCTCTCTCCCTGCGGTTGACCGTAGAGCCGAGCGGACAGCTTCATTAGCACGGCCTGTGCCGCATATTTGCTGCGAAGAAGTTCGCAGAACTTCTCCCAGCTTACGTTTAAGTTTTTGTAGACTGACCACCAGCGAGCGGCATCGTCCTTGAGAGCGCGTGTGGCCAGTCAAACACGCGCATGAGCGTCCGTCTTATTTATTTGGAATACTGCCTCGCACTCGCGTATAAATGTGTTCGGGTCTTCGTATTCCCGACCGGCGAACTCGGGAAGCTCTGGATTGCCGACCACTAGCGCACGTAATAAATTACGTACTTCCTCCATAACGGTTACCTGAGGAGGTGCCTCACTTGCTGTGTCAGTACTCACACTAGGCTGTGTAGGCTGGTCGGCTTCCATTCGATGTTCTCGTGTGCCCTCTCTTCTATCTGAAATAGCCTTTTGCATCGAATTCTTTTCGAGCGGACTTTTCGGCGGAAGCGTGAAAGTGCCTTCTTTTTGCACTTGGCTGCGCGTTCGCGGTTGTATTAGTTGGGCGCCACCGACTGTTTTGCGACTGTCGGAAGTCGTTTTCGACGGTTCTTTACCGGCTGTCAGCGGTTTGCGCTGCATAACGCATCTCGGGGTGTGCTCGAAGTTCGTGCACGCGTCCAGCGTGCTCAACTAAGACTTCGCAACGAAGTTACCGTGTCTGCGTGTGCGAGACGTGGTAAAATTGCCAAACTTAATCTAGCCCCACGTTGGGCGCCAATTTGACTTGAGCTCACGGTGCAGAGCTCTGTCAAAGCTGCCTGACAGGTGGACGGGGAAGTGAAGAAAAAAAAATATTCAGGAAAGAGAAAATAAGAGAACACAACACAAAGATTAAGATTTATGTCGCGTCTATGGGGTTGTGTATGTCGGCGAGATGTGCGAGTGTGCGTGGATATGTGTGAGTGTCAGAGAGAAAGAGAGAGAGAGAGAGAGAGAGAGAGAGAGAGAGACGCAAAAAAAAAAAAACACGATAAGGGGCGATAAGGACCGGATAACGGCAAGGAGTCGTTAGAGCCCCGTAGGAGTCCCGCAAGGCGGGACGAGATCAGCGGTTCGCGCCAGGCGCGGTGTTCGCTAATCCCCGGGACGACAGCGCTTAGCGTATGAACGCAAAATCGCTAGCCCGAACCTAGGTGCTCAGGACACCTTGACCGTTGGAGGGAAGTGGCTCGTCGAACTTGCGTTCGACCACGGTTAGCGTACAGCGCCAGGCGCAGAGATCGCTTACCGCAGAGCGTGAAATGCGCCAGGCGCAAGATCGCTCGTGAGCCGAAGGTATTCGCGGCGGTTGCCGGAATACGAGGAAAAGACGCGGAAGAATTGGACGGACGTCCAGTAGGTCTGCGGGGCAGCGCGAGGCGCTAATTTCGCATTGACCTAGAGCGGGTATGCGGCAGGCGCACGATCGCTCTTAGGAGGCAGAGGCGACTACTCGAGGCAGTCGCCGAAGCGTAAGTGTCGAGCTCGAGAAGCGGGTCTGAGCTGAGGCCTTACGGGAGAGCGCCTCTCGCGGTCGCGAGAGGTAGCGTGTTGGTGGAGAGGGAAAGCATCTCCCACGCAGCGGCACCAGTCGTCCGACTGTGTGTGCGCCACCTCCCGTAGGCGGTAGGAAGTAGGAATGGCGAGAGAGGGGTTAGGAAAGAGTCGGGACTATGTACGCACGCACACGTCAAATTATATAGCAGTAGACGAGTCAAAGTAAATAATTGAACGTTGAGAAATTTTCAATTATTGTCATTTATCATAACAGACAATATTAACTTTACAACTTATTTACTTTGTTATTATATATCAAGTTAAAAGTACTTTTCATTCAAATTTAAAAAATTGAGTTTAAAAATATTAAAAATTTAAATATCGTAAAATTATTAGTTTTATAAAATTGTAAAATTATTATACTTTAATGACATTATTTGTAGAAAAAACTAATTATTAAATTTTAAAAATCAATATCAATTAACAAATCTTCATCCTATTCTTTTAAAACCGCCCATCGTTTTACATAAATACAACTCGCAAAATTATATTGAATGATATGACCGAAAAAAAAAAGAATCTCATAAATGTATAAAATAAACAAGCATTTTCATATATACAAATAAAATAAAAAAATATAATGTCCAAGTAAATATCATGTGAATTGAATAATCGAAACGATTTTTTTGAAGTTCATATAAAACATTTGTTTAATACCATAGTCTTAATCGACTAACAACAATCATAATAACGTTAATGATTTTGTTTCTAGGAAACTTTAATTTATCGTTAAATTTTTAAATAGTTAAATGCAGAAAATTATATATTTTCGTTGGTTTATATTTATTAAAAAAAATTTTTTATAATATATTCAGAGATTAGATTTTAATATAGTATAAGAAAATTTATTTATTTTATAAAATGAAAATTTTTAAAAGCAAGAAAAAAATATCTAAAAGGTAAAACACATTTTTTAATTATATTTTTATGGACACATAACTCGATCTTTAAATCAACAAAAACTAAAATAACTCTTTCCATTTATTCTTTACGAATGAAAAAAAAAAAAAAAAAAAAAAAAAAAAACAATAATATATAATGTAAGTGTAAGAAAGTATAACGAGACAAAAGCTCGAGCGCGAGAACGAGAAAAATTCACGGTGGTTGTCGCTGCAGTAATAACATTTTTTCGTTCTCGGTAAAAAGAAGAAAAAGGACACGACAAAGAGAAAAGAAAAGCAAGAGAGAGAGAGAGAGAGAGGGGGGGAGTGAGAAAAGAAAGAAAGAGAGGAAAGAGACCATTTAAAATTCAATATCTCGGAAACACGTCGCCGATATTATGATATTTCTAAACTCCGTAATACTCGGAGGGATAGCGCGCACGAGTTCGTTCACGCCCTCCTTCTCCTTCCGTCTCTCTCTCTCTCTGTCTCTCTCTCTCTCTCTCTCTTTTCCTCGACTCGTCCTCTGCGTTGTCAACGACGTAACGGGTGGTGGTGGTAGGGGTGGATGGAGAATACGGTTTTCCATATTGGAAGACCTCTAATGTCAAGCGTGTCTCTCTCTCTCTCTCTTTCTCTCTCTTTCTCTCTCTAGTATTCGCCCTTTTGTAGCTTCATAGCGGAGAGAAGAGGGAGAGGTGAGAGGTGTACCGGGCGTTCCGAATACGTTTAATATCCAGGCGCGCTGCGCGAGTTTTACCCTCCGCCTCTCTCGCTCTGACTCCTGAAAAATCGAAGCCTCTTTTTTGCCCTCTCGCTTTTACTCTATACCCGAGCTATCGAGCATAGGCCCCCGAAGCGTTACACGGCGGACAACTGCCATATCTCGCATTCGCATACTCGCGGCTGCCGTTATATGCGCAATAAAATCGAAATGTAATCGTAATGCGCGCGATAAAGGGAGCAAAGTCATTCGATTCGATATATAGTATACCGATGCAGCCGATGCCGCGCTGGAATCAGAGGCCGCGACTCGCTGAAAGATTAAAGCGTCGCTCGGGGCTTTTGCCGCATTTCGCTCGCGAAAGTCATCGAAGCGCGGTTGATTGTTACCTATCACACAAAGAAACGATTTTTTTACCTGCCCTCGATGAAATATTTATGCGCAGCGATCAAATTTTATTGCTCTTTGGAAAAATACTCCTCATGTATGTTTCGAAAAGTTTATTAAAATTCAAAAGTACGTTATTTATTGTTAAAATACCATGAAGTTAACCGCCTTTGATGAATTCAACTTTCTCGGGAGCAAAGTCGTACAATGTTTCTGAATTAAAAATTCGAAGAAAGTTTAAAAGATAAAATTTTATCGTAGTTTTTTATTGCTTTATAATGAAAATTTGTGATTCTCGTTAACAAGTTTTATGTTTTTAAACGAAAAATAGTTTCACATTTTTAAAGGATGAAAAATTAATAATGTAAAACAGAAAGTTTTTTTTGTGTATTTTTCTTAGAAATAAAAATGATTAACGCATTTATTCTAATTTTGATAATTTTCAAAGCCAGATTTAAAGCTGTTTGCGTCAATTATTCATTTATTATAACACAAAAATTTATTCGATTATTCGATAATTAATTGGTTTAAAATTAGCTTCATTAGTAACTTTATTAAATTTTTAATCGACAAAAAATAATTCTTCTTATATTTTTCAACCCGTTATCGGAAATAAAATTACCATCTTATGGTAGCAATATTAAAAAAATTTATACTTTTATACTTCGTATAATATAACAAAAGAACTGAAAAACATTAAATATTAGATTTATGAATTACATTTCTCATTATTTTTTTAAATGCTATACTATTATTTAAAATAAAATATTCAATAATGCTAAATTTATTATATTTTCTATAATATATTTGATGCATACGATAATTGATACATAAATAAGAGCATAATTTAATTTTAAAATATTAACTCTCCCTAAACGTATAAAAAAATTTAATTGTTAACAATTTTAATGATATACAATTGTTTAGCTGCATCGAGAAAGTAACATATAAACAACATGGACGTTGTTCATAAATGATTCAATACGTTTAATTCAAGCACAACTATTAACGAAGCTCAATTTTCAATGAGCCACTCGTAATTACAAAGCCATCAGACGGAATCCCCATCAATTTGTTTATGTAAATCTCCCCCTGAGGACAAGCTTACGATAACCACTTATCTTAACGCGCCTATGAATTCTTAACGTCTCAATGCCCGCGAGCTTAGCAAGACCACAGGTGTACGCATACATAAGTGGACAATGGAGAACAGAGTAAGAGACAGTAGAGGGGCAAGGGTCGCAAAGAGAGAGAGAGAGAGAGAGAGAGGGGGACAGAGAAAGAGAGAGAGAATACGTGGCGACATTGGCCATTCGGGCACAATTAGTAGTCGATAGGGACGTTCTTCTCTCTCTCTCTCTCTCTCTTTCTCTGTCTCTGGCCACTTAAGGGTCCATTGCTCATTCGATGCACTCGGTGCAGCCAAGCCCCAGCGACGATTACGAGTTAATTACAACTTGCCAACAGATATTAAGGGACCAAAGCGTTATATCTACGCGCTCACTGGCGCTTTAATCCCACGTAAGTCGTGGCGCGCTCTTGCAATTATCGAAGACAATCATTGGGAAGACGACAATGCCGCACGCAAGAGAGAGAGAGAGAGAGAGAGATAGAAAGATAAGCACGATGTTCGAAATTGAGGAGCCTGCCTCCGCGCATTTTGAGCTTCGCGAAGGAACGACGCGCGGATGCGCTCGAGGTACAGAGTAAGAGCTATCGTGGTTCTAAGTACAGGGGACTGAAAGGACGATGACGCACTCGAAAGTGCCTATGTAGGAGAAGAGGAGCCTTAGACGTAGCCCTCCATTTTCGAAACAAACGCGCGCGCGCGCGTGCGAGCCCAACAACGCGAGAACGCATCGAGAACTTTGGAGATATTAAAGAGCCATAATTTGAATCTACGTTGGCGGCTCTAAAATACGCCAATTAGGCCCCCTCCGTTTCTATAAGCGGATGTCAAGATCTTCCCCAAAATACACTTGAAGCTTTATCGCTGCCCTCCTTCAAAACTCTCTCTCTCTCTCTCTCTCGCTCTTTCCTACTCCTCTCTCGCATGCCCTCTCTTGTATCTTTACTTATCCTCCTTCTTCCTCTCTCTCTCTCTCTCTCTATCTTTCTCTCGAGCGCGCCTGGTAAACAACCTTAGTGGCGGGCAAGACTACATATACGTAATACGTACAGCTACCGATGTATGTATTTATCTGTCTAATAGAGGAACTCTAATCTTTGCATTTACCATAACTTAATAAGCTTTTAGGAAAAAGCATTAGGATGACTTGCGTGATATATCGTTAAAATCTGTAAAATTTTGTCTTTTTTAAATTAATTTTCGTTGACTTCTTTGTTGATTTTTAATGTAGATCGCGCGTACGAGCTTGTTGAAAATTTAAAAAAACAAAAAAAGTAGGAGACGTTGTAATAAATGTTATCAATCAACCATGATTGTCGTATATAAACAAACGATGCAAAATTCCAATGAATTGTTAATTGTTTACCTAACGAAAATAAAATCTTTATCGTTTATTTTTTCGTTAAATTTATCATAGGATCATTTTTTATTACTATTGACGTGTATATTTGTCATCGCTTGGTTTTAATTACGTACCACGTGAAAAATTTTAAAATAAATTGCACAATTAACTGATTAATTTTCAAATTACCTCGTATGTTAATTATTTGCCTTTGTCTTGTTTTTTACTACTTTAAAATTTCACATACGTTAAATAATATTTTTAAAGGTAACTTGAGCTACATTTGTTTCGATGTAAAAAATAAACTTCACGTTATTATCAATAAAATATAATTTAAATGAAAAGAAACGTCGAACCTTGTACGATTAAAAATATTACATTTTTCGTTTCTATACAGATGATAAAAGAAAAAAATGAAAATCTTCAAAAAGAATTTTGGTAAATTTATCGTTGGCCAGGATCGTTAATATATACCTTTAATAATATCACGAGTCATACGTCGAGCGCAACGTTAACGTATAACAAAATAGACGCTAACACTCTAAGCTTGTACCGGACTTAAAATTTTAGCGCGGTGTACGTTGATACATACAGCGAATGCTCTGCCGAGACTGGTAATCCAAAAACAGCCGGGAGCACGGTCCACGGAAGAGATAGAGAAAGAGAGAGAGAGAGAGAGAGAGAGAGAGAGAAAGGGAGGCTAACTTATTAAGTGGTTGGTAATCGCTTTTGGGCCGCGCGCTCTTCGTTCACCCGCAGCGACTTCTCGCGATCTTGGAGGAGAAACCCTCGCGTTCGTTATTGTGTATACGTGTGTGCGCGTGTATAGAATGCATGAATATTTCGCCGCAACGCGATCGAAATATCCATCAGCCTCGTTTTCCTTAATGACGCGTAATTGCAACGAGCGAGTTGAAAAATACTCGTGTGCTTATACTCGCGTACTATACGCGAGTCTTTCGTTTTCCTCCTTCTCGCGCGTCTCTTTCTTTGCTCATAGCGGACAAATTCTACGCGTGCACCCATTTGTATCTGTGTCCTTGTACCTTAATCGCTTCGAGCATCGTTTATTACGTACTCTTCGTCTGACTTAAGCTCTTTTGCGCCAAGGTTTTTCGGATCTTTCATTTATTTTATAACGATGTTTATAAAGTTTTATTATACCGGAGTCCCGAGTAAAACTTACTTTGAATATTTTACGACGGTGGTCGGCACCAGAAAATAAAAATCCGGTATTGTGTTCAAATGTAGGTCAACATTTGAAATTTCAAAAGTTTGACATAGTTTGCTTTCGATAATTTTTAAAACTTAGCACTTTATTCTTCGTATATCTATTTATAAAAGTGACAATTTGTAGTCGATATTATTTTGATCAATGGAAACCCAATCTCGATCTCAATTTTTTAAATGTTTAGCGAATTTCAATTTAATAATAAATGTTTTTTTTTTTTTTATTTTTAAGTATTCAATGGCGAAGAGCACACAAAAATTACTAACAAAATACTTAATAAATACAAATAATATAATAAATAAAAAAATGAACATTTTTTTAACGTAAAAATTGAATGAATATACAATGTTAAGTAGTATATCATAGATTTGGTCAGACATGTGCGCATCAATAACACAGTGAGTAACTTTACATATTTTTTTACTAAAATAATATTTTATGAATTTTTTCAAACCTAAAGTACGATAAATAAATTTGAATTTTTTTCAATATTTGAAAAAAAAAATGGTCGATTTTGATTTTACACGTTATCAAACCACAAGGTTTGGTACGTTGAATGGTAAGTAAGGGATTAATCGTTGTTTAAACAGACACCTCGTTTTACGTTGCCAAAATTGACCATAGAACTTAGATGACTCTTTGCTTATGTACTTAGAGGTCTCTATCAAGTCGGTCGGTTAAATCTTAGCCGGTATACATATAATTCGATATATATCTACCAATCCGATCTGGAAAATTATTACAGTCACGCTATTATATATACGGTCTCTTTTGTGAAAGGCTTTTCTCTTCAAAAGAAAAGTTACAAACTTCTATGGCTCTCGCTATTCGCTTGATTTTCTTACTTTGCGAGTACAAAAAAAAAAAAAAAAAAAAAAAAAAAAAAAAAAAAAAAAAAAGTAGATCGAACTTTTTTGCCGTATTATTTAGCTTTTTGAATGTCGAGGAAAAAATGATAAAAGAATAAAATACCGACATCCGATATTCAATTTTCCATTCATACAAAGCACTTGATTTGGTTTAAATTTTTAACAAGCTAAGCCAAATTTTTGATGAAATTTTTCAGAAAATATAATAAATACAAAAAAACTAATTATAAATATTATAATCTCAAAATTAATTATTGATACATTAATTTTTATAAAAATTTTAGTATGTAATGTTTTAAATTTTTAAGAAACTGCTTTAAATTAATTTATTTATATAAAATATAGAAATTTTCCGTTACATCTTATTTTAATGAAAATATTAAACAAACGTAGATAAAAGATTAATTTATATAAAATAGAATGGAATAAATTTAAAGTAAACCTAAAATGAAATATAACAATGAGGATTCGTTGAACAAAATAAAAAAATATAAAGTTTGCATCAATCTTGCCGATAACAATGCTGTATTTACTTTGAAAACATTTCCACGCTATACTATTCAAATCCCATATTAACCACAACATTTACATATGATAAATCACGGTGCAAAATCAACTTAAAACAATTATCATACACTGCATATATATGTATATATATATATATATATATATATATATGTGTGTGTATATATATATATATGTGTGTATATAGCCAGTGCTCCGTCCACGCACGCCCCGGCATTAAAATTCCGCGGCTTACAAAATAATTAAAATCTGGCGAGACGCACGAAAGCCACATGCATCAAGCAATTAAAAGACGGTTAATCTGCATTAGCTACCAAGTCCCTAAATTAGCTAAACAAAAAGCTGCTCGATCGAGCTGCTACCTCGACAAAGAAGAAAGAGAGACTAGAGAGAGAGAGAAAAAAAGAGAGAGAGAGAGAGAGAGATAGCATAACCTACCTAGCAGCACCCCAGCAGCCACACACAGAGGCGCAAGCGCTCATAAATACCGGATCAGAATGAAAGGCTCGAGCGAGGAGGTCCCAAGCGAGCGTGCACACGTACACGCGACGAAAGGAAAGTCGGAGGGCTCGCCACCGCCGCCGCTGCCGTCGGCTCTTCCTTGAATTACGATATCACGGGGTTTATCTCTCGTTATGACCACGATCCATTATGCAAAAGGTCTAATTACTCGCGCGGAAAGCAACGAGCGAACAACCGAGACAGAGAGAGAGAGAGAGAGAAAGAGAGAAGCATCGACGTGTATATACACATGCGCGCAACTATAGGTATACAAGGCACGCGGACTGTGGTGTTCCCTCGTTTCGATCCTCACCGGCGGGCTTCCCTCCGGAAAGGATTTACATTAGATAAGGCAAAAAGGAGATGAGAAGAAAATGGAATGTCTAGCTATACTATAGTCGCGTACAGGCGCGGCTATGCTTCTTTCGACGGACCGTTTAAATTTTCGTCCTCGGCGCTCTCAATCCTCCGATCCCTTCCCCCTTCCCCCCTTCCCCGCACACTTACCTTCTCCGCTTTTTCAAACGAGTATAAACGCGAAAACGCTCTATGCTAATACCCGTAACGCTCGGCCCGCGTAACAGCTACCCCATCAAAAGTCGCCGATTTCAATGGCGGCCCCATCCGGGGACGCGTGGCCTTATCTCAGCGAACTTGCGGAATTTTAGCGCTCGTAATGCCGCTTCCTCCTGTTCGGCAAGGAGTACGGACGATGAAGATACGTTTAAACGAACGAGAGTGGCTCTTCGATTATTATTCAGGAAGAGACGGGAATAACCAAGGAATGGGAAACTAATCGTCCGCTTACTTTTATCTTTCAGTTTTTAAAGACCCTTTTCGCAAAAATTTTCAGCAATTTTGAGAAAATTTTACCGCGATTATACGATAATAATCATCGTTCGTCTTTATTATCAAATGAGGCATTTATTTTTACACCCAAACGTTTATAACTTTTGTTTTCAAATGATTTTTAAAAATAAAAATTAATCTATATGTGATATTAAAAATTAATAACGTTTCGATCTAAAAAGAATTATTATATCGCTCATAATTTCCATGAAAAATAATCATTACTTATACTGCCGTTATAATTAAAAATAAACTTAATTTTTTAAACATCAACGTAGCAACAAACAAACAACTTCGATAAAATTTTTTCCTTCTATACATTTATTTCGATAAACCGAATAGTAATGTCTATATTTCAAATTATTATTGAATTTGATAATTATTGAAACGAAAATGATTTAACTATTAACTAAGCGTAAATTAATTAGAAAATTGTCAACAATGCATTTTGTCGTTACTCAAAATACGAATTAAGCAAAATGATACAAAAACATACTTATATCAAACATGAAGCGAATAATCTGATACTCATGAAATATTATTCAACTTGAATATTTAATAATTAAAATTAATAATATATTATTACTTTGCAAAAGAAAGTAATATCATAAATTACAAAGTATCTAAGATTATACGTTTTTTGTAATTAGCAAAGAAAACTTTTTATTAGTTTCATTTTGTACTTTCTTAAATTGAATTATATTTCTTAATAAAAAAAATTTTTTTTCTTTTCACTATAATAAAAGATATTTTTTACATAAGCAAAATATGTAAATTTACAATTTTGAAGATGAATGAATCTACAAAAATCTTTTTAATATTATTTCAGTTCAAAAATATATTTTTAAAATTAAAAAAAGTAAACACTAACGAAAAAATGTAATTAACTCAAGTTTAAATAATTACACAAATCAGTTAAATCAGGACAGTAACGACAGAGCTAATCAAATTTGTATTTATAGAATATTTTTCAATCGAAAAACGGATTAACCACATTTTTCATATTTATACCATTTACAGAAGTATGATTATCGAATGAAATGTCATTATGGAAATATAATATCTCAAATAACCTATAATTAACAAGAGCTCTTAAACGATGTTAACTTACCGAGTTTAGTAACAGCAGCAATGAAATTAGAGCTCGCGCATAATATAAAATGTAAAAATCGTTCGAAAACTTTCGTAATTCTTGTAATTTCAGCATCGAAGAGAAGACGTGCTTCAAACTCAAATCGATGAGAAGCCAAGCTTCCACTTTCTGTCCCCTCGCACTTTCTCTCTCTCTCTCTCTCTCTCTCTCTCTCTTTCTATCTTTCTCTCTCATTCAAGTTTGTCGAATCAATTAAGAGTTCTGCGATGTAATATAAAACGCGCGGCGGGCCGCGCGAAAGTAAAGGATCGAAGCGAGAGAAACGCTATATATAAATATATAAGAATCCCTGTATAACCAATTTCCTTTTCCATCTCATCTATATACCAAAAGAGAGATCGTCGGAAACGCGCCAAATAATCGGCCTATACGACTTCTCGCGCGCGCAGCTCGCCCGCGATAGGCAAGAAAAAACGAGTTTCCGTTTCTCCGCGAATGCACACGTTTTTAGAACGGAACAAGCGAGATTGAGAGGGAGAGAGAAAGAGAGGGAGAAGAAGAAGAGAATCCGATAAGAACCAACGGGTATAATGAGTAATAGCCCTGCTTATTTTCGAAGTTAGCCCACGATCAGTACTAACTGGCATATCTCCTTCCCCCTTCTTTCTCTCTCTCTCTCTCTCTCTCTCTCTCTCATTCTCTCACTTCATTTATATATATAAGTAAAGATATGAGTGAAAGAGAGAAAGAGAGAGAGAGAGAGAGAGAGAGAGAGAGAGAGAGAGAGAGAGAGAGAGAAAGCAAAGTCCACAGCGGCCACTACGTTGGCTTGGCAGGTAGTTCGACCGCGTTAAGATAATACTATTAATTTACTTCCAAGAATCGTAAAATTACGATGAAACTTTAAATTGGATATTTTATCGGAGCGAGATCTTTCCCCGGTCGACGAATCGCCCACCGCCGCATTACGCTTCACCTGCTCGCAAAAATTTTTGCCTCCTGACAATGTAACCCTACCGATTCCTCTTTTTTTTTTTTTTTTTTTTTTTTTTTTTATCGTTGATTTCGCGTCCTTTATTCAGAAAGTTGCAATTCGCTTTTTTGACTACTCGATTGATTGCTGACAATTTTCAAGCGAACGATTTCAAGATTTAAAATTATTTTGTATAAAAAAAATTGTCAAATCTCTTTTGATAATTTTTCTAAATTTATTTCTGATTAATTAATTTTAAGAGATCTCATAATTAAATAATTTGTATTTTTAATAATCATTGTTTTAATTAAAAATATGATTTTAAAAAAAATGATAAATGGATAAGTTTATTAAAATTATATCTTCTTTTCCTAAAATAAAACAAAAATATTGGAAGAAATTTAGATCTTTAAAATATAAAAATAAAATTAAAGTAATTCACCAAGCAGACAACCTTATTTTTTTAACTTATTTAATAATCCAAACGAATTTCAATTTTTAAATTTTGATTTCATAATGAAAATTTTAAGATAATTGCTTAATTTTTTTTTATTTTAAATAATTCCAAAAGTTCCTAAAATGCGAAAATAGTATTGAAATTTTTAATTTTAAAAAATATTCACGAAGATGAAACTAGAATAATCAAAAGAAATATTCTCGAAAGCGACTTGAGCAAATAGTTTCACATTATTCCTTTAAAACAGCCACCCGTGAGATATTCAAATTCTCTTTGAATTTAAAGAACCGCTCTGTATATATATATTTAAAACGGTGATGGTACAAAAAAGCAACAACGTGTAAAGCCAACGCCGCGCAGCATTTCAGTTTTTCATCCTCTCCATTTCTACCATTAAACGTACATACTCGCATACCTCGCCGAGTTCTCAAAACTAAACAACTCCGTTTTTTTTCCAGTCCCTTTGCCCGAAAGTGCACACACACACACACACACACACACACACACACACATACATTCCTCGCGCTAACGACGTAATTTTTTAACCACCCCGAGCGTCTCCTCTATCGAGCAAAAAGAAGCCATCGGGACAATGCTTAAGCGCAAACAGTTCTCGTCTTTTAGCGAAGAAGGATGAGGAGAATGAAAAATTTGCATGATTTCGTGCCGCTTGATGAACTTACATCGTCGCGAGGAAAAAGCATTTAAGTCGAGGGACCGTAAATGTGGGAGCGGCAGCTCGTCAAAGAGGCGGAGGTTAGGAGAGAGCGTCCGGAAGAAGTTGACATTAAGAGACGTTGTCGACGCTATGCTGAGTCGACGAGCCGAGCATGGCGTGTAATCACGGGAACTGGTCGCCGAGATGCGAAAAAAAAAACCGTTGTGAGGAAGGGGAGGAGAGAAGGGAATCAGCTCGCTCGCGAAAAAACTCCCTCGCTAAAAGGTCGTTAAGGCTAATGCGTCCCGTCGTCGTAGTCGTCGTTCTCGGGAGAAACTACCGGTTACTTACATTCGCTTTTCCCCCGAAGAAGCTCGCCGTTGTCGCTTATATTTGCCTCCGTTTCTCTGCTCTTCGCGAGGCACGTGTGTTGTGTGTCGCGCTTCCGTCGGGAGGTTCCTTCCGCGAGGCGGAAAAGTCGAACGTCGACGTTTATCGCATTTGCACTCTCTTTCGCTCACTTTTCTTCGCTTTTTATCCACTCTTTCTCTCTCTCTCTCTCTCTCTCTCTCTCTCTTCATTTCATTTTTTTTCTTTCATCAAGTGTCTGTATATGTATGTATGTATGTATAGATGCAAACGCTTTTCTCGTTTCTCGCTTCTCTCGTTCTATCGTACGGTTATATAACTCGACGCTTGTCACGTTGTGACTCAGAGGCACTTTGTCTAGGAAGGAGAACGGTCTTGACGTTTCTGACGTTCACGAGACGAGCTATCAACCCCCTTACCGACCAAAAATGCCCGCTTTATGTAAATGATGTATGAGTGCCGAAAAAAAAAAAAAGGCTATGTATGCATTATTCTCTCGCCTTAATAAGTATAAAATAAACATTTATACGTAAACGTACACGGAGTTTTGAGGTCCTTTTTTTTTTTTATGAAAGAAGATTACTGATATTTACTTTGAATAAAAATAAATATTTTTTTGTGAAAAAGCATAAAACACGAATTTTAATAACGTATAATAAGTATTGTTACGTCCCATAAAGATTAATACTTTTTACCAAAAGAAGTAATTTATTTGTTATTAAAAAAAAATTTTTAAATATTTTGCTTGTTGTTGAATTGTTTTTATTAACATGGCAAAGTTTTTTTAATAGATTAAGATTAGATCTAAAAACTTCTTAACTTTGAGTAAATCTAATTTTATAAAAAGCAATAAAGTCGGTCTTAAAAAAACTTACTAAAACCAATAAAAACTACGAACAATTTTCAAAACTATTATTAGGATCTTGTTGAAAATGATAATAAAACTTACTTTATGACACAAAAACTTTATAAAATAGAAATTATTGTACTTTGATATCTCAGATTTTACGTGATCCGTTAAAAATTTAATAAAGATTTATTTTCAATGTTTTTAAATTATTGTACAAAATATAATCACTACAAGTAAATACAAAATCAAATTAAAATTAAAAAAAATTGATTTTATTTTGATCTGATATATGACAAAATTTTTCAAATTTAAAGTTTTAATTCACCTTCTTTATCCTTTTTTTTTTTTTAATTTTAATTAATAATATACATATTTATAGATAAAATTAAAATTATCTTTATCAAATATCTTAGAATAAATTAAACTTTATCAAAAATTAAATAAATAAAATCCCTAATATGGCACACTGCATAAGACTAACGAACTAATATTTAACAAGTTTATTAGCTAATTTATAAAATAAATAAATAAATAAATTCATCAATTAACTTTAAAAATAAAAACTTTACGTTGGCGCCGTATTTTAACAATAATTTTCTAAATGCGTTTAAATTCTTATAAATTATTTAAGAAAACTGTGCGGCTTGAAGTAACAGTTTTAAACTTTTGTTTTTTTCCATTTGAAATCTGATCAGAATTAAATTTAGCAAAAATAAAATTTTGAACGATAAAAAAATTACTTTCTTTTTTAGTTTTCCCAATGATAAATAATTGAGAAAGAAAATAAATTATCTTAATTTGCATCAAAGTATATATTAATTTTCATATTTAATTGATTGATTGCACGAAACGGTTTTTATTTAGCTCTCGAGGATTACATCCTCTTAAGCGCGGACTTTAAATTTATAAATTGTCAAAATAACTATTACAATGTTTTTTTAAATTTTGAGTGAAAAATCTTACTACTTCTTTCTTTCAATACAATATTATATATAACCCAAGTTGCTTCGATCCACTAACGATTAAATTCTATTAGACTAATTAACTTTTAAGTTCTTAATTTTAATTATAGCGACAAAACACAATGCATTCTTTCTCCATTTATTCTGTCAATAATATTGATGTTTCGATTCGTTATATAACAATTGATATTAGTTCTTTATTACCACCTACAATCAACGAATTAATTACTGCCCCTTTGTTTATCAGTGTTCTTGATATAAATAAGCGCTAAATATATATTGATAAATAAAATAAAATTTAACGATCGATTATAGTTAATTAGAAATTTTCGAGTATTTTCTTTCGTTTTAATTTACAGTAAAATTTTGTTTATAAAATATTTATTCTTTATCTTTAGATTGATTTTTAGTTGTAATAAATGAATTTTTAACCAAATCCATCATAAACCATCATGATTACCCGTATTAATTATTTATAAAATTGTAATAAATAATTCATTATTTTATTTTCATTCGAACAATAATGGCAAGCATATTACTTTTACTTTTATTCAGCCGATGATAATGCAACAAACTAATTTTATACATTTATATACAGTCCATTTTTTACGCAAGATAAATGAAAATAAATATTAAATAAATGTTTTTATTGCGTCGAAACTTTTTTTTCTTCAGATATTTTTCCCTTATTTTAAATGCCTAGTCTTCAATCTTTATTTAACCAGTTAACTGTGTTTGACGAGTATATTCGTCATGGAAAAAAGTGGCAGAAATTTTGTCACGACGAGTATACATATAATAAGTTACAATTTTATTAAATAAACGTATCCGTTTCATGCAATATTTGTACAGCGACACTTACCCTGCGCTTGACGACTATACTCGTCATCGTTCAATTTTCGCGACACACAGATACGAGTATGGGCACTGACAAACAGAGCGTTAACACAGTTAGCTGGTTAATTTTGCTCATTCATAAATTGTAACTTAATCGATATTAATTTCAAGTAAGAAGCTATACCGATTGGTACAGATACTGACGTAAGACTGAAAAAGGTAAAATTAATCATAAAGCATAATATGTTTAAACAATAACAATCACGTTTTTACCATAGATAAACTTTTTGAGCAGCTGCATCATATCTCATAAAGAATACATATACAGGGCATCATCTAAACATTATTTCTCAAAATTTTTGCTCTTCCATTTACGCGCTTGTATTTTCTGCAAAAACTTATGAACTTAAATAAATAAGGAAATCAATACGCTTATTTTCTGGGAAATATAAATTAACCATTGCAGTAACAAACGACGCCCAGCTTAATTTATTAAGCTCTCCAAAATATCAATTTATTTACAATGCGGGTATGTTTTTATGTCTACGTTCAATGAAAATCCCAATTATACAGACGTGCGCATAAATCATGCATTTACTTATTCACTTTAAAAAATATAAAATTCAATTTAAAATATGTTCACATTTTTATTATTAAGTAAATAATTTTCGTATTTTTAAAATACAGTTTTCATACAAGTTTTCAAATAAATTTTGTCTTTTGAAATAACTTGAGAAATAAATTGTTGCGGCAAAAAAAGTATGCCCCTATTTCATTAAAACATATTTTAAATTTACATTTTTCTTGGATATCTTTTAATTTTTTAATAAAATTACGTTCTACGTAGTTTGTACGATATTCCTCGCAAAAAGTATGTGCGAGATATTAAATTTAAATAAATTTATGATTTTAATCGTAAATGCGATTAATAAGTATAATAATAAATATATCAAAAGTTTTACCTACGTAATGATAAACATTTTTTTTATAAACATATATGACGTTATATCTAATTATCTGTTTCTCAATAAAATATCCTTGTAAATAACAATGAGACAGGTAAAACTAAATGTTTTACGCTGCTTAAATTTTCGGCGGCTGAATTAGCGGCAAAAGAAAATCTAATCGCCTCATTGTGCAACCGAAAATGAAAGGATTTATTTGAAATCGCTCAAAAGATAGAACCTCGGCAAAAAAAAAAAAGCAATTAACGGCTTTCAACGCTTTATGCGCTTATATAAATATATAAATATATACATATATCAGATGAAAAAGAGACATGTTTAATAATTCCCAGTTTAAATGTAAATTATGCATGGGTAAGTGTTATTTTAATATTATAAAGTACAAAGAATTAATAAATTTGTATAAATATACGTTTTAAATTATATTTTACCACCTCTTCTTCCTTGGATCCTTAACTCAACAAAATAACCTCATATAACTTTGGAAGCATGTAAAATTTATTATTGTTTCCAAAAGTACAATTAGGAGAGTTGTAAAAATAGGCAAATAATATAGCCTGGACAATATTTGGGAGAAGGGATGAGTACAAGGAAGAAAAGAGCCACGGATGCACATTGGCGTATAATACAAAGAGAAGATAGAGTAAAGGGATCAAAGTGCATCCCTTGCCATATACATACTCATCGTTTACATACAGTAACAACAACAACAATAATGGAAGATCAAGAGTATGGAGAGGGGGAGAAAGGAAGAGAGAAAGCCACGATCAGACAGACCGCACCTCGTGCTCAACGATTAATTTCACCGAAACGCGAAAGCGAGCCCGAGAGAGAGAGAGAGAGAGAAACATTCGCGGTATGATAATTAAAATTTGTTGTCGAATCACAATTATAGTCTTGGCTCGCGGCAGCGCTTCTATTCAGAGCAAGAGAGAGAGAGAGAGAGAAGGAGGAGAAGAGGGCTTCCGTTTCGTTAAGCAATTTAACCCGATGATAGCACAGAGAGACGAGCTCACTGCTCGCTCGCTTGCCTCACAAATGAATGTTTTCCCTATCTTCCTCTCTGCGCTATTATCGTGCTTTCATCCCGTCCTCGCTCTCTCTCTCTCTCTTTTACTCGCTCTTTCTAGAAAGGAAATCATCGCGCGCAGTTATGAACGCGCGAGAGAGAGAGAGAGAGAGCGTGGCTCGACGACTCATCACATTTATAAATAAAATTTACGATCGTCGCGATGGAAGACTATACGTTACGCGGTAGTGCTTAACGGAGATAGAAAAAGCCATCCGGAGAAGCGGGAGGAGACGCGCTTATGCAGCTAGGCGCTATTCCACTTGGCTTTTTTAAGAGAGGTATACCGACGATAAGCGCGTTACTTCGACTATAGACGACGCGACGACGGGGTGAAGAAAAAAAAAAAACCATCGGCTGTTATAGTAGGGAAAATGTGCTTGGTCGCGGCGATTTCTCGCGAGCGCAATGGCGCAGCAATACCCGTAACCCTGTTGAGACGAGAGCAAGAGAGAGAGAGAGAGAGAGAGAGAGAGAGAAGGAGGGAAAGGTGTCGTTGAACAGAGCAAGCAGATTGGATCTTTATGCGGCTGAGCTTCGGGCAAATGACGCGCTCTTGAAAGTTTCATAGGAAGTTTTAAACATTCCCCGACTGTCCTGTATACAGGCTAATATAACCCCAGGACACGATTCCCTCTCTTTCTCTATCTTTTTACTTACGCATCGTACTTTGGGGAGCGTCAGAGTTGGCCCTTTTTTTTTTCTTACGCCGTGCATCAACCTGTGATACTAACTAACGACTACCTCGTGAAGAAAAAAACGAGCGGATAGATTTTGTTAATGACATGAGATATGGTATATTTTATACCAACACTACTGTACAAATCACCTTGACCTAAGATATAAAATTCGTTGTGCTTTTTATTACTTACTCAGCTAAACGCTTTATAAAATCGAATGGACTATTTTAAAAACGCCGAGACTTTATCTGTGTGAAATAATATTTGATTCATTGCGTTATCCAATGTAAAAACAAACTGTAAATGTTTTTCGGGAATAAAATACTTTCCATTAAAACGTTCTAAATATAAGTAAATAAAAAATTTATTTAAAAAAAAAATATATCGATTTATACTTATTGGATTCTCAATATAAAAAATATATCCTTAAATTATTCTCCAAAAATGTATGTTATAATACAATTTTTTACATTTTTATCGTTTAAACTTTTCTGAAAAAAGCAATTAATTATTTAAAATTATAAAATTTATCAAATTTGATAAATAATATTAAAATACGATCGAGTTTTTTTTTAATTAAAACGCACAAATTAAATCTACCAAAAGAAGGTTCAAAACTTGATAAAATAAATGCGTTTTACAGTAAATCCTTAATCCATTAAAATATTCATCACGATGTATACGATATAAAAAATAGATTAACAAAAAAAAAAAAAAAAAAAAAATAAAAAACAGGAAAACGTATTCTTTTTGTTTTGTTTATTCATTATAATTTATTAAGCCTCCTTGGCAACGCGCGCGTTCTACAAAAGCATTACACACGCTAGTGTGTGTCTCCATACACGTATCGAGAGAGAAAAAAAGAAAGAGAGAGAGAGAGAGAGAGAGAGAGAGAGAGAAGGGGGAGAAAGAGGGGAGAGGGAAGAAGAAAAAGAAGAAGAAGAAGAAGAACAGCGGCATCGAGGGATACATCGAATATTTTATTACACCCACTGCTCCTGTCTTTCTCTCCCTCCGTCTCTTTTCGGCTCGAAAAAGGAGAAGCAAATCAGTTTACGAGTTCATTTCCGAGATTTTGACGAAACCCGCGGGACGTCGCCGGATAAGAGAAGAGACGCAAACCATCTTCCCTTCTTTTACTTCTTCGAGCCCTTTCGCGTTCTTTTTTCGCGTAAGTCGGTACCGCATCGGAGTCTCGTCGGGACGCGAGCGCGTAATATCGATAAGTCGAAATTCCCGGGAGCTTCTTCCCTCTCTCACTCCTCCTCCTCTCTCCGCCCCCCCCCCCTCCTACTCTCGCTCTCTCTCTCTCTCTCTCTCTTTTTCTCGTAGCTCCTCCATCTCTTAAGGCCTCGTGTCTAAGCGCCTGCTGCAACATTGCACTTTATTTGATGCAATCAGCCCGGGGCTCGAGCCTCTTTCATCTCATTTCCCTCTCTCGACTGACGCTCGCGCTTTCTCCTACCTCGATGGTTTATAAGGCAGCGGCAACGAGCTCTACACGAAATACCCTCTCTGAATCCCGGCACTCGAAGGTATAAATATGACGCTGCCGAGTAAACATTATTATTCATAGTGGCGTATCGTATTACCGGAGAACCGAACGCACGACGCGACGAACAGCGAGAAGCTCGACGGCCTAGCCATAGGCGACTACCGACGAATAACCGACACGACCTTACTTTCGTGGTTTAATATCTTAACAAAGATTCATGATTTTACATATATTTGTAATTATTTAACTTTAACCTTGAGTCTCGATATCTTTTCAAGCGTTTTGTGTTTGCTTTTTTTGTTTTTCCTTTTTTTTTTTTTTTTTTTTTTTTTAACAAAGTTAATGTCACATTTTTAATCACTGATTTAGAAAAATGTTGCATCAAATATAATTGTTAATATTCTGATAGTTTTTTTATAAATAATTTCTTTTTTTGGTTCAAATCATTATTTTCAAATTTTCTAATTCTATATTTTTAATCTTATAGATATATATACCTACCACTTTCTGTTTTTCAAATATTCACGAGATTTTCTATCCAAATTTGTATTAGAAAATTGCTTTTCTTCTTAATGGAAATTATGTATATTTATTTTAAAAAATGAGTTTATTTTAATTTTAAGTGTTAAATAATAATATATAATTAATAGTTTTATTATTAATATTAATTGTTAAATAGAACAAATATTTTTTTTTTAGACTAAAAAGTTTGAAACTTAAATCTCTAAACTGCCAACCAATTAATTTTTGTTATTCGAAAAATGAACATATGTACCCTAAACGTATAATTTATTTATTGTGACAAATTTTTTCCAAATATATCCTATAATTTACTTTAAAAATATTTTGTAAATAAAATTTTTCAAAGTTTAAACAATAAATATGAATTTATTTTAAATGCACTTTAATAACAAAATATTATTGAATATATGAACGAATCACAATATCGAATGTATCTGCAATATAATATTTTAGAAATTCTAATTATTACGTGCAAACAGTAATACAGATTCGAATTTTTTTACGGTTAAAATCACTACAGACATTACAAAAGCACGCTTTTATTCTTTCTCTCTCTCTCTCTATCTCTCTTGCTCTCGATTTATCTCTCTGATTCTCCCCCGTTCTGTCTCTATTTCTATCTCTTTTTCCCTCTTTCGACATCAATGTGCCTTGTATAAGGGTTCGCAAATCAATCGAGTTTTCATTTTCTGCCGAAGCGACGACCAAACGGATTTCGATGGTTTCACAGGGATATAATCGAATTTTTGCGGGCGGCTCGTGCACACAACACGTCAAAAAACTCTCTCGTTACACATTCGTCGATCAACTTTGGCTCCATTCTGTGTATTTTTTTAATTTTCATATTGTAATAAAAGAACGTGCATAGTGTATATTTGTTTTACGGTGAAAAACAATTTAATTTGTTAAAGCAATCTTCTTTCTTCTTTTTATTTTTCTCTCTTCATCGGATCAATTTCGATATCGTAACTATTTACCAAAACTAGTATAATCTGCTTTAAATGAAAATTTATTTCTTTCTTTTTTTTTTTTTTTTTATTTTATTTTTTAAGGGTTCCTTAATAAATTGAAATATTGACTAGTGCGAATTTAATTTTAGGAAAAAATACATTCACTCATATTGGGTTATCGTTACCGATAACTTTTGTATTTTATTGAAGTATTTTTTTGAAAAGTTTATGTAAGATTAAACTAAAGACAATTGTATTCTCATGAAAAAATGCGCCGTTATTAATGTTGCAAAATTGGTAATAAAACAATCGAGTGTTTTAAATATTTCTTTAATAAATATTTAAAAGTCTGTAATATAGTAATTAATTAATTGAGTAATTAATTATTTATTTTATTTTAATATTTATACATTCTATATAAGCTCAAACTCACATGCACGAACGTATGCACACGAACGTATACATGAAACGGAAAAAAGTGAAAGAATAGCCTTTTTTTGATTCTTGAATATATTTAAAAAATGAAATAAATATTTTTAAAATATATTTATTAATATACAACTTTTATTAATAAGGCTTTTATGAATAAAAGTTTGTTGATAATTATATTTTATTATTTTAAAGATAATTTTGTTTATAATTAACACATAAAAAAATTTTTAAGTTACTCTTCGCTAGAAAAAGTAAAACCATTCAAAATCGTGCGTTTGATTTTCTAAAATTTAAATACTATGACAAAATGTTTCGTACAATCGAATCGCGAAACTAACAACCCACAAAAACATCAGTTTTTAAAAGGTTTCTTTTAAATGAATTCTATTGTAAAAGTATATTTTTTACAATAAATTTAATCACTGTTTTATTTATTTTTTTTACTTGAATTAAATTTTTTTCGAAAAAAACAAAAAAAAAAAAAAACAAAGAGCTATTTGTAGAACCGTCCATCAATTGTTTTCATCGCGGTTGATTTTTTAATACAAATACCCAAAAAGGGCTTACTTCGTTACAAAGTTTATTATTTCAATAAAGAACGAAATAAAATAAAAAAGTTCCGTGCATTAAAGTAACTTCGCCTTTAGGCAATAAAATGAATATAAAGAGAAAATCCTTGTACGTCACGCATCCGTATAACAGCTGTGAAAAGCTCGGAAAATCTACACCATTTCTTCGGTGGTAATTTCGTCACCGGTAACATTTCTTTCAGTCAATTGATTCATATAATTGACAAGTCTCACAATGACTGACACCGAGGAAAAAGAAAGAGTGAAAATGACAATAAAAGAAAGAGAAAGAAAGAGAGAGAGAGAGAGAGAGAGAGAGAGACAAAATAAACGTAAAAGCTATGAAAAAAAAAGATAAAGCCGATGATAAAGAAAAAAAGGCAAACTATGAAGCTTGGTTGGAGCAAAAAAAAAAGTTAAAAGCTAAGAGAAAAGAAGGAAACGGGTGAAAGAAGAGTAGGTAAGTATGCAAAAGAAGGTAGTGTTAAAAAGCCCAGAGATTCGTAGTCGTACAGGAATATATATATATATATATATATATATATATATATATATATATGTATATAATAGAAAAAGAAAAAAGCGGCGCGTGGCAGTCAGTCCTTTTGGATTCCTTTCTTCGCTTACATTGGCCGCCCTTCATTTTCAATGCAGATAGCTGCTGCCCGAGCCCCATAAGGGACTCTTTTGCTCTCTCTCTCTCTCTCTCTCTCTCTCTCTTTCTTCGCGGAGAATGAAAAATAATCAGAAAAGATGTTGAAAAGGAAACCAAGTGCGCGGGAAAAGCTAAAGAGAAAAAAGGAAAGAGAGACGGTTAGATAAAGGGACCGTGGGTAAATGAGATAGAGAAAGAGAGAGAGAGAGGAGAGAAAATCGAGTAAAATGGAGGACGACGAGAACGCGCGAGAAAAAAGAGAGCACGAGGACAGACGAAGGCTTTCTCGAGTCTTGTGAAAAACGAGGAGGTTAGAGAAGTATACCGGTGTGCGAAAAGAAAGAAGGAAAAAGAAAATAAGAGAGAGGAGAAGAAGTCTGGCGGATGGAAGAAAAAGAGAGAGAGAGAGAGCAATGGAAAAAGAGAATCGACACGTGGCTCAGGAGAGAGAAACTTTAATGACATTTCTTATTTCCAACAGCAGCCACCACGCTTACCGACTCACCTTGACACCTCGTCTTATCCTCTATTCCTCCCCTCCCTGTTTTCCCTCTCTTCCTTGCCTTCAACTCCTTTTCCTTCCTCTCTCTCTCTCGTCTACCTCGAGAAAAGGAGCTCTTCCCTCTTCCTCTATCTCTCTCTCTCTCTCTCTCTTTTCTTTCGCGCCCGATCCTCTAAGTCTTCTATTCCGGGGAGTCGCTTTTTCGTCCGTATCCGCGCGGCGGCTGCAGCTCTTGCGCGCGCCCGCGCTCGTCTTTTTACTTCTCTCCAAGTTATACCCGCGTTAATTAATGTAATATCCAAACTTTCTCCCATTGACTGATGTGCGCCCGCTGACGTTCGAGCAGCCAAGAATGGCTCGAGCAAAGGAAGAGAAGATACGCGAATGACGAGCGCGAGTTCGATTCGCTATATATCCCCGTGTAAGTCGTGTGAAAAGTAGACGTCTAAGGTTCGACGAACTTATCTCTAGAAATAAAATCATTCGCGAGTCGCGTAATTTTCGGTGTGACTAAAATGGTCTTTCCATTTAATTCGTAAAACTTAATTATCTTTTTTTACACAATATATTATTGTTCTATTCAATTTACAGTTTTATTTTTTTGAAAAAATTATTTTTGAGCGAAAAAAATATATATATAAAATTTGATGCAAATTTTAATTGAATAAAAAAATTCTATTTTATTCCTAGGAAAATTAAATATATCTATATGAATTCTTAATAATTAGTTTTTGGAAGACTCATAAATAAAATTATTCAGAAAAGTATGCAGACTTTTATTGAGAGTGCAGCATAAAAAATTTCTTTGAGAAAGTTCGACTAGTGATTTATTCACATTTATTGTTCTCCTGCTATTTCTCTCTTTTTCTCTCACTCGCTCTCTCTCTCTCTCTCTCTCTCTCTCTCAGCCATCCTCGTCAATCCCTTCTTCTGTGTCTCTCGAACGGAGAAATATTCTTTCTCTCGCTGAATCTCCGAACCAATCCTCTGAACCTCCGAAGATTATAAGATAAGTAGATGAAAAAGGATAAACGATTACTAGTATTGATTCGTCGTTATTGAAGGTGACTGACAGATTTTTTTAATTTACAACAGACAGTAATCTTTATGCCAGATTATGAGTTATAGATTTGCAAATCTGTTATTTTTTAATAATTTTATATATAACTAAATATTATCGCAAATCGTTATAATATTAATTAGCTTTTTTATCGTTCATCCATTTTTTAATAGAAATAAATAAATCGCTAAAATAGTTAACGTTATAACGTTGATATTAATTCTGATAAATCATAAAATATTTTATTTGAATACCACATCTTCGCTATAAAGTTTGCAATAAATATATTTATTATTAAAACTGTTTTATATTTTAAAGATATATTATTAACAATGATCACTAGAATTAATAATTGTGTCAAATAAATACGGGAAGTAACATTTAAATAAACGTAATATTAAAGGCTTCTATTATGTATACAAACAAACATAAAACTCTTGAGAAGCTCACAATGGCAATTTATTCTTTACAGACCTTTTAACCGTATCGAAAAATTTAAAAAGAATCGAAAGAAAAAAAAGACGTAAGAAAAAGTCGAAGCGAAGCAAGTGGCCCGTAGCTCGGTAAAAAGCTATTTTACGGGAAAACTGTTAAAGATAACCGAAAGTCATGAAATAAGTAAGTATTGAAGGTATAAAAGAAGCGAACAACAGTAAGATGTGGTATCAAATCAACTTCCTTCGCCTGCGAGATTATTTCGTCCTTAAGATCAACGAAAAGCTATGGCTCTTATATCTATATGAGTTTTCCTCCCTTCGGTAGACTTCGATTTTTCTCTCTTCCTCTCGCGACTTTTTCTCCTTCTCGTTCTTGCTTTTGCTTCCAATGAAAACGCGAAGATTAAAACGAACGACGGATTCTTTAAACGAGACTTTTTCCCTGTTCTCAGCTGGACTGGAAACCGTAGTAATAACCGACACTTTGAAAAAAAAAAAAAAAAAAAAAAAAAAATATAAAAGAAGAAAAAGGAGGAAAAGAATAAAGAAAAACGCGAAGAAAAACGCATAAAAATACAGAAGAAGCAGAAGAGAAAATAACGCGCGTACGTATATAAAAGCTAAATGATAACGCGCGTAATCACCTGCCGTCGCTCGTTTCTCTCGATTTTTTTTTTCATCCTTCTATGCGCGTGTATATGTACATCTCTGTGTCTCTTTCTCGTCCTATTATTACACTTCGACTGCGTATTCACGGTTCGTTATAAAATCGCGCTTGATGCGCGGTAGAATTTACGCGAAAGCTCGTCAATAATTTCGATGAGATCGCGAGCGAGCGAGCGAGCGAGCGATTGCACGCACACGGCTGCGAAAGCATCGGGCAACCGCTACCGCTACTACTATCGCCTCTGTAGGGATACCCGCGCGACTCGGTAAGGTCAATATTTCCCTTTGTGCGCCTCCCCTCCTTTTCCTCCTTGGCTCTTAGCTCTTCTCGAGTACGGCTACGATTACGCGGCTTGCCTTCCTGCCCCGTGTTTTATCTTCATTTTCCTTATGGCTCCTACAGCTCTATGGTTATAAGAGCGAGAGAGGAAGGGAGAAAGAAGGATATACTCGTTCGCGCCCACGCTAAACGGCACGAGAAATCAAGATCGCCCGAGTGTGCAATTAAATTCCGAGGGAATAAAGTGCCCAAGCCACGGGAAGACATGGTTACGCATACGGAGCAGCTCGCCTTTTTTCTCTTCTCTATCTCTCCTTACTTTTTTTTTTTTTTTTTTTTTTCCTTTTTTTTCTTTCTTTCTCTCTCCACTGAGATTACAGAGAACGGAGATTAAAAGTTGTAAATGAATACTTTTTTGGAATTGAATGTGTGCTTACCTTGAATTAGTGAACGGAAAAGTTCACGAGTTAAGATGAAAATTTGTTTTCTCGAGTCTCTCTTATCGTCGCATTTAATAGGAGATTTTGTGTTATGTACAATAATAAGGGACATTAAAATTAAGCTTGATTATATTTGTAAATTAATTAAAATTTTAATTAGCGCCGTTTCCAGAATGCTCACGAATTCTTAGGGTGATAAAATTAGTATGCTTACATAAAAGCAATGTCTGATCGTATCTAAACATTTCTACTTGCGTCAAAAACATTTCTACATTGTTAAATTTTTAAACTGTTTTTACAAATTTTATTGCTAAATAATGACGTATACTATATTAGTAAATGTCAAATATCAGATATAAATAATAAGATAAAAAAGGGTTAATTTTAATAATTCAATTTCAATTATTTATATAAAATTAATCAATCATCATAAAACTTTCAGAATTTGCTTAAATAATTTACAATTTTAATCATTTAGTTCAATGCAATGAAAACATTTCATACACGGTTAGAAGAGTTAACTTTATTCAAGAAAAGAAAAAAAGGATTTTCTTTGGCTCAAAAATTTTCTTCTATCGGTATGCATAATTAATATATTTCATGAAAACTTTTCAATTTTTTTTTTTTTTTTAATTTTTATAATACTGAAAATTTTTTTCAAACGTTATTTACTTAAAGTACGATGTTCGTAAATATTTATTAATTTTACAGTAAAATACGCAACAAAATTAATTATTTTTGGTTACACATCTTCCAATTATTAAATGAATCATATTAGCAAAATCAAACACGAAGCAAAAATGCTTTTATTTCCGTTTCTTAGTTTATTTAAATTGCAAACATCCGGGTATAATGTGTTATCAATAAATCGGCAGCGATATTTTTCCAAAAAATACCCGTACATTTTTGCTTTCTTCCAACACTAAACACATAATCAAAGCAATTGAAAAAATACGCGTCAGCTTCTTTGTCCTTCGAGCATTGGCTCCGGGAATTCCTTTTTCTTTTTCTTCAAACATTCGTAATGCCTTATCTATAAAAATACATCTGGCAATGTAAATACATAAGCCTACGAATATAGCAACGACTTTAAGTGATCTTACATCTCGAACTCTCCCTTCTATCAAATTCGTCCCGAGTACAAAAACGATCTAGCAACTTCCGCCCTTTGTCCAAATCCAAAAAGTCAACCGGACACTTGCAACGTTTCTTCAGCTCCAATCAGTAGATAAGAAGAAAAAAAAACGAAAAGAAGAGTGCGGCGCCTTTTTCGATACAACTCCACGTTGTGATCCCACTCTCTCCTAAGCGCGATTATTCTAAACGATCTACGGCGCAAATTATTTAGCGATTTTATCAGCAGCAGTAGGAAAATTGCGCTCAAGGACTATTTCAAGAAAAAAGAAAAAAAAAGGAAAAAAAAGAGTCAGCCGGATTTGAAGAGAGAAGATGTCCCAGATAAAGCAGAAAGAAAGGGAGGAAAAATTGGCAGGTTCTGTGTTTCGCAAAGAAAAAAATAAAATAAAATAAAAAAGAGAGAGAGAGAGAGAGAGAAGAAAACAGCGAAAACTCGTCGAAGTAAATGAATCGAATTCAGGTTTCCAAGAGTGGAACCTGTTTAAGAGGAGAGGAGAAAGCGAAGAAAAGCTTACGTGTCGCAGTGGAAGAAGCTCGCGCTAGCGAGGCACGCGGATGCGAATGAAAGCCTCTTGAATTATCGGCCATTAGATGACTGGAATTGTCAAGATTGGGGAGCAAAGGCGGATGAGGCGAATCCCTATATAGTTCTTTCTCTCTCTCTCTCTCTCTCTCTCTCTCTCTCTTTTGGCATTGCGCGGCTAACAGCTTCGCCAATCTTGAGGCAATTGCCTCGACCGAGACGCGCGGGGCCTCTGGAAAATAGAAATGGATTAGTGGCTGGAATGACGCATTCGCCTTAAATGGGATTGGAAGAGAGTGAGAGAGAGAGAGAGAAAGTAAGATAGTCAGTACGAGGCATTCCAGTCTTGTGGTAAGGGGACAAGTAGTGGTACTTATACACACTACTTGCATCATCGCGCGTGTGTAAGTGTGTCGTTGTACGAGATGAGTGGCAATTTTCTAGCCGCGCTTTTATATATGCGCGTATTGCGCTTTCGTGTAAATACTAAAGGCGCTAGCGCGTATTATCGCGCTTATTCTACGACACAAGAGCCACTTCGTCATTTTGATTATTATCGAATGGCAATTTGCTCAGTTGACAGATTGATGCGCTTACAGCTCGCGACTTATTACTTTGCTCTCATAAAGGGAGTAAATTTTTTTAACAATTCATTGATTGAATACTTTAACCTAGCTGGATATAACTTAAATATTGTTAAACATTAAAAGATTATGATTATTTTAAATCGTAAAACATTTCTTTTGTTATTTTATTACACGCGAATGCGTGCGAGACGTGTGCATAAACTTATAACTATATAAAAAAATGTGTTGTGTATAAATCAAACTATTTTATAAAATATAATACCTTTCAAAGTTGCAGGCTATTTTAATAGATATTTTTAATCGTTATCGTCGGCATTTTTAATTTTACATTTATTTAATTATCAAAAAAAAAAAAAAAAACATTAAAAGAATATTTTATTTTCAATGATAATATAAATTACTTTAGTTCCTTTTAATATTGAAATGTCCGATGCCAAATTATTTTATTTACATTTAAAAATATTTCGTAAAATTTCAATGAAATTGAAAACGATATTCAAAATTTTACATTGTTTTCCATAGATAGGATAAAACCCCAATTTTTTTTTTTTTTTAAATTCTCGAACAATTGACATTGGATTTGAAAGAAAAAAATTCGATAAAATGTTGCATTGATAAAATTAAATTATTTTACACTTTTAACATAATGAATGTAATTTTCAACACCATTAAGGAGAAATCTCATTAACCACTCTGCTTAACAAGTAATCCTTTAGCTCGCCCCTATCACCGCATCTTTCCCTTCTCCTATATTTCCTCTCCTCTCTCCGTTCCCTTTTCCTCCGGCTCGCAAAAATCCTTTCACGCGTAAAGGAAGAGGAGGAAGAGGAGGAGGAGGAGGAGGAGGAGGAGGAGGAGGAGGAGGGCTCTTTGCCAGTCTTGATCGAAGATTCGACATATAATCGATATTCAATTCGGTAATGTACAAGGACGTTTTCGACGCTGGCCCACTTTTCGAACACGACTGTGACTTTGGAATGAACATCCCTACACGTGATAGAAAAATCACGTCTACCCCGTAAGGTTTGAATAAAATTTCAGCTTTCTACTCAACTGCTCGAATTTTAAAAGCTTACTTATTCAATTATTGCCATAACGTTAATTACATATTTAATGCGTGATAAATAATCTAATAAATATTATTTTATTATTATATTATGAATTTATATTTTTTTTTTTTTAATTATACAAATGTACTTATTCAATATATTAATTAATAAAATTACTATGTTGAAGATTTTTTCTGGCGTATAAAAATATCGATAATGTTTAATTAAGTTTATAGAAAATTATCGATCATTTTATTAAAAAAAAAAAAAAAGATATTAATTTCATAATTTCATTATTTTCCTGAGCTACTTTAAAGTAGATAACTTAAAATTATATATTTCAATACGCAAATATTAAAAAACGATACATAATTAATTGTTTGTATTTATATATTAAAACATCATAATTTGATATACAAAAAACGTATTATTTTCATAATTAAATAAACTTATGAAATTAATAAAAAAATATGAGTATATTTTAATGCACATTTATACAAATTATTGAGTTGACAAATATTTAACGTAATTTACATAATATTGTTATATATAGTTTGTATAAGTTTAATAATTGAATGTGACACGATTACAGGAAAAAGACGAGCTACCCAGAAATGTTATTTTTATTAAAAATGTAGCTGCGGAAATACTCTACATTAATTAAATATAAGATACATTAATATAAATAATATATATGTAGAGAACTAAAAAATTTTCAATCTCATCCGTAGTATTGCTTGGGTTATTTTTTTTTTTTTTTTTTTTTTTGTCTACATAAAATCAATCGTTATAGATAAGAAAACAATCTGCCTATCACATTAATAATTGATATTAAAAAAATAAACGTAACGAAAAAAAAAAAAAAAAAAAAAAAAACAAGACTCGTTGCACGGCATAGCGAATGGTAAAGCGAAAAAAGCAAAATAAAAGAAAATTGCATTCGCACTTACATTCGCGGTATATACACAAGCGCGCGGATCGAATTCATCGAACCGAACGTTGGATTTGCTCCCCCAATGCCGTTTCCTATCTTTCGCAGTATTTCCCTCTTTCTTCCTATCCCGTTCTCTCCCTCTCTGTATATACAAGTATAACTCGGCTTCACTTTCTCAAGCAAAGACAAACGGCGCATATGTTTGCATAGAAGCGCTGAACTCCGATGACTGCATTTCCTGCGCAAGGCGACGCTGGCGGCACAATGGGCCACGACGAGTCTCCTTCTCTCTCGTTGTCGTCGTCGTCGTCGTTGTCGTCGTTGTCTTCCTCTCGTATATGCGTCTAGCTACACCTAAATTCCCGAGTATATGTGTACATAAGTATAGGTATAGACGCGCGCACGTGATATCTTACGTGAAACGACATCCACACAGGCACACACACGCGCATACGCGCAGCGATGTAGGGAGGCACGCAGTAGAACTCAAACATCCCTCAAACGAAAGGCTCCGCGCAATGATATCTCGCTGGTAAACAAATACGAATGCATTTCTCCGCTTGCTCGTTTTACCGTCTCTCTCTCTCTCTTTCTCTCTCTCTCTCTCCCTTTCGCTCTTTCTCCATATCTCCTTTTTCTCATACATATTATTCCTCGCTCGCTTCGTTCCTTCATCTTCGGCGTATGGTATAGACGAGGATGAGAAGCATTTTTCCTTCTTCTCTTGCTTTCCTCTCCCTTCTCTCTCCATCGTCCAATATGTTACGTTCAATCAAGCAATCGGCTAAAGTTCAATAAAATATGAGAGTAGAGGCTTAGGACGCAGTGCGAGATACGCGATAGATACGACGATTGTACGTCGATTGTTACGCGCTTCGGTGTTTTCAGCTTCTGCTACGGCTAAAGGAAGAATAAGAGCCGCGGGGGGCTAAAGAAAGAGCATTTGTATCGTTAGAGAGAATTTATTCAGTCGGTGTGCGCGTATGCGTTATTGCAAGGGGCAAATATGCGGTATCCCATAAAATTCATTTCGTGCTCGCCGTCGCCACCGCCGCCTCCTTTTCCGCTTCTACTTTAGCGATAGATACGTTAACGATGATTCGTGAATCTATCAGTTTAACCGAAAAATTATTTCTTGTGAATTTATATTTATAAATTATTACATTTTTTTTTTTTTTATTATATTATAAAATCAGTTGTAAAACGAGATTGATCTTTATAAGTTAAAATCATTTAAATTTAAATTAAATTCAAGAATTTTGAACGATAGATTTTTTCTTTTTTATTATGTAATAGAAAGAAAAATAATCAAAAGCTAAATTTTTCTCGCAAATGAAATTGAAAAAAAAAAAAAAAAAAAAAAAAAAAAAATGGTGACAAAAATAATTAAAATATTATGAGACAGGCGCAAGCCTAATATTACAATACTTTGATTAAATAATCCTCTTTGCTAATTAATTGCAGATAAGATATTCCATTCGACAGAAGACAGAAGACAATTTAAAAAATCTACGCAATACGAAGAGCTTTTTATTAAACAAAACATTACGATTAGCCACGTAATCCATAGGCCTGTCATATAAACGGTAAAACAAATGCAGTAGTAACGGCAAGCTGAATTATCCATCATTACAGTCATTAGCTCGGCGATACGGAGCGGCGATAACGCATAACTTTAACCCAGCGCGTAGGCGGGGACGAGCGTTTCAATAGACGGATTACAAAGGATAATCCTTCGTGCGTGTGTGCATACACAACGCGACAGCAACAGCAGCATCTTCGGCTCATCGTGGCAATAGTGCCGTTCTGCGCTTGTATAGGTGCAGGATCTTAATTAATTTCCCTTAAAGCATCTTCTCTCTCTCTCTCTCTCTCTCTCTCTCTCTCTCTCTCTCCATCTCTTGGCCCTGCTGCTGCGACTCCTTAGTTGCATGATTTCGCGTAAATGCATTCGTATCTCATATATATGCATACATACATCCTTGCGATGCTTGCAGCAGCTCGTGTTTATGTAATCTACCAAGTAGACAGAGAGAGAGAGAGCCTGAAAGGACAGAGGAAGCATACGCGGCTCAAACGATCGGCGACCATTGCCGTTAATTCGCCCTCTAATTATATTGGAATCGCATATAGGCGCAGACTTTCTTTTTATTTTACGTGTGTCAACGATACCGCTTCTATACGTATAACATTCGAGGAGTAACGAGTATCGCGATCACGCATTTCACGAAAACGAGAGAAAAAATAAGACGCGCGAGAAGAAAGGAGGCTTTTGTAGGAGTTGCGTTCGCGGGGCGTGCGAGTAGGTTAACGGAAAAAAAGAGAGAGAAAGAGAGAGAGAGAGAGAGAGAGAGAGAGAGAGAACATAAATCGGTTCGATACAAACTCGCTCGTCGCGTTTCCCCGTTAATTACAACTGTCTATGCGTTACGTTGCGAGCGAACGAGTGGCTCGAGTTTGGATACCTGACGTGCTGCGCTTCGTCTAATTGCGGTTTTAATGCTGAAATTTAGAGAAAGACCCTCGTTGTTGCCGCTTCTCCTTATGCTACCATTATTTGCTTGGCTTGTGTGTGCATATGGCAAACATACTCGATGTTAAAAGCGCTTATTATTTCATTACGAACGTTTTCCGTATCTGTTTTTTTCCCTTTTTTTGTTTCTCCCCCTCTTTCCCATCTGGATTTCCGAAGAGCAAACTCGACGTTCATTATTTAACGTATGGGCTTTGAAAAATTTATGAATTTTTAAAAAAAAATACTCGCGCGCCGTATAATACTATGTATCCCGTACCTTCGAAAATAGAAACTTATGTGCTTTTATTTTTTAACGTGTACATCGAGTTTAAATTTTCATCGCGTATTAAAATTTTGACCAAAGGTAATAATACCGATCGATTTTTATAATTCAATTATCAATGACAGGTGAATAATTTTATATCGCTGTTGTTTGCAATTTTAAATAAACCTACAGATTCAAAAACAAGAGTTTTATTAGTAATAAAATTACACTGTGGTAACTTGAAATTTTTCGAAAAGATAAAATATGTAAAAATTAATGAAACGGTATAGTAGTTTAAAATATGTGATAAAACTTTGATAATTAATACGTGGCATTTAATATTAAATAGAATAAAAATATTTGATTAATAATAAAGGTAGCAAACTGTGCACGATTTAAATTATTAAATTTCTTTGTAAGCTAACTCCGACAATTGAATTTATTTCCCAGCAAATTCTGACAATCGTCACTCGAAAGACAAATTCATACGTATAGTGCAAAACAATTAAACGCCGCGCGTGATGAATCGCCGAAAGATAGAGAGAGGAAGAGAGGGAGAGAGAGAGAGAAGATACGTACGACAATGAAAAAACATTAAACAGAGAAGAAATGAAAGACGAAGGGCAGCTCGGCTGCGGTAACGTCTACAAAGACTTACTTTTCAATTTCGTCGCGGCACGGCTTCATGCACGGCTGGCTTGCATTACAAGAGAAATCCTTGCGAAACGCCGAACTGAAACCGTGAAATCTTGGTCTATCTCTCTCTTTCTCTCTCTCTCTCTCTCTCTCTCTCTCTCTCTCTCTCTTTCTCTTTCTCTTTCGGTCGATGTTAAAAGCAGCCAACGAGCAAACAACCGGCGTCAAAGACACACGACGATACAATGAAAAGAGCCCGCTACTGAATAATCGCCCGGTATACCTTTCGTCTTCTTTCTTGCTCTCTCTCTCTCTCTCTCTCTCTTTCTTGCTTTGGAATGTAACTCTTTATGTATACCTATAACATCGTTCAACTCTATTATTTCATTTTCCTTTTTAAATCATAAGATACTATATCCTTTCTTTTTGGACGATGAACTCATGCATTGAATTAAAGATGAGAGAAAGCTTCAAAGAATTTTTTCGTACGTTATACTTATAAAAAAAAGAAAATGTAATCGATGCTCTCTCAAAATTCTATAAAAAATCTCTTGAAGCTACTTTTAAGTATTTAGTAATGAAATTTTCAAAAATTTATTCACTATAAATTAAACTACTCTTTGATGTGAGCAATTAAGCAATTATTATTTTTTTACAATTAACATAATTGAAATATTTGTTTTTTTTTTTAAACAAAAGTCTTGTGAGATATTTAGTGTATTAATTATTTCAAAATGAATATTTTATTTGCATGTAAGTGTCATTTTATTTATGTATTATTTCATTATAATTTATTGTTGTACCAATGAACTGAAAAATTGTATTATTTGGAACAATTATTGACTTAAGAATTAAATTTACAAAACAAATAAAATTACCACCGTGGAATTTTATTATTATGCTTAAAAGACTTTAAATTTCAGAGTAAATTCAATACTTTATTATTATATAGGATAACGTTAAAAGGAATTTAGTATACATGCAATTAAAAATTAATTTTTAAGACACTGAGAAATTCCAGATTTTCAAAGCATTCAAAATTATCGTAAAATTAAAATTTGTAGTTTAAATAAGTAATTAAAGCTTCTCATTCGTCAAAAACTTAAATATTTTATCTAAAAATTGTTAAGACTGGCATTGGTGTTGTATACTTTTTATGCGAGTTTTTTTTTTTTTTTTTTTTTTTTTGAAGATAAATAAAATACAAACTTGGAAATATATACCATTTTTCAAAGTTTCGAAAAGTCTTTGATTAAAAAAAAAAAAAAAAAAAATAAAATAAAAAAAATAAAAAAAGAAATAAATAAAATAAAAATAAGAAAAAGTAAAAAACTTGACGAGATAAAAAAGTTAAAAAACTTCTTTATTAAAGTTTACTTTAAAACGTGTCAGTGAAGGTATCTTGTAATCCTCGATATGCATTTACTTTATGCATTAGTTATAGACAGATCAGCTTCACAAGACATCATCGGGCTTTTTAAAAAATTTTTTTTTTTCAATTTTCTTTCAAAGTGCAAGATATAAAATATTTTGATAAAGTAAATTTTTAAAAATTTTACTCTCAAATATTTTTCTATAAATTTCATCTTCTTGACATTTATTAACTAATTAATTAAAAAAAAAAAAAAGAAAAAACTTTTAAGTTTCCATTATTCAATTGCATTCCTTTATAAAAATGTAACATTATTTAAAGCGAAGGATATATAAAACTAATAATTCTATACATCAAGCAACAATTGCGTAACTACAGATGATCACCCGTAAATGTTTCAAACTTTCTATATTCCACTTGAGCTCCAAGCAACTCTCGACGTATATAGAAAACGAGGCCAAAGGAGCTTCGGCTGCGCCGTAAAAGTCTACGGGTGTATAGGCACATACAGAGCTAAAGATAGAGTCCCACTTTAACTAACTGTCAACTTCATTTAACTCGAGGGAAGCCGTAGAGAATGATTCTTCTCGAGGAAGAAGAAGGAAGTCGGAAAAGCGGGGTAGGGTGAGAGGGAGAGAGAGGCAGTTCGGAGCCTCTCGGAGGAAGCTTCGCGCGTGCGCTCGCGCGTTAGAGAGACGATTCAAGTTTACCGCATGTCCCGAAAAGTTCATGTAACCGTCAATCAGTGCACACGTCGCCCGGCAAAATAGTTTTCCCTGATTGGCCAGACTCGAGAACGCGCGAGAACGACGACGAAGCCGAGGCCCGTCTTTTGCCTCGTAGAGACGGAGTCTCGAATGGAAAATGTCTCATTGGAGGTGACGCGCGGGCGCTCGCCCACGCGAACACACGGCTTTGTTTTCCCGCTTCGCTGTACGACGGGAGTCACCGATGTGGCCGCCCCTTGTGTGTACGCGCCCCCACTCCCTCCCCCTAAGCCACGGCTGCGGCACCGCTGTACACTACGTAAACGGAGCGTGAATTCGCTGACTATTTTTTCTTTTTTTCTTTCTTTCTTTCTTTTTTTTTTTTTTTTTGTTTTTTTTGTTTTTTTTCAACTCAATTTTTCATTTGTCTTTTGTCTTCCCTACACTTTTGAGCAGATATCAGCCTCGGTATATGTATATACGTGTATATGCGTATGCTTTGCTACGTTCGTTTTTTCAAAGTATATCTTTTATCTTTTCTCGTCTATTAATCCAACTGTCACGATTTTCAGCTTTATTCGACCTATCTCTTTCTCGCTTACTCTTTATTTTCCTGCAGTCGTTCATCTTCCCTCGCATTGCCACTGCCGGGATATAGCCCTTGCAGCGTTCGTCTCGCTTCTTTTCGATGAATCCGGGTGCGCCCGTTTGCCTCTCGAATGGGAAGAAGATTCGTGAAAAAGAAAGAGTGAGACGCAGAAAAAGCGAGAAAGAGTGAGAAAGAGAGAGAGAGAGAGAGAGAGAGAGAGAGAGAGGAGATAGAAGGATCGAGGAAGAAAGAAAGCTCGTCGGACGAATCACAGCTGATAAATCTCTGAGGGAATGGAGAAGATTAAAACGACGCCGAGGGTCAAGAGGAAAGCGAGAGGGAAAGAAAGAAAGAAGAGGAAAGCGAAGCGTAAGGGTCGGCAAGTACTAGCTTGGGATCACTCTTGGCCTCCACTTTCTTTTGGCTAGCCCAAAGGAAAATACACTTTACTTAACCTCCGCGAAGGAGGCTGTAATAGGAAAAAACCCTCTCGTAAATACTGCATTAATGTCTTGACGGCTTTTTTTTCTTTTCTCTCTTTGCCTAATCGTGATAAACGAGAGAGAGAGAGAGGGAGAGAGAGAGAGAGAGAGAGAGAGCGAGAAAGTGAGAGAAGAGAGAGACAGAGAAAGTGAGAGAGATAGAAGAGACTAAAAGTCAACTAGATTCCAGCCACGTATTTGACAGAGTCAACAAAGTATGCCAGGATTGCCGTCGACGGCGACCAAAAATAACGTCGATAATTAGGTAAATTTGTACATTTGCAATTAGCAGCTTGCTATTTATTTTGTTCATTCGAAATACGTCATTATTACAAAGGCTAAGATAGTGCGCGACCAAATATTGATTTTGAACGTAAGTACAGAAGACTTGGCAAATGATTGTACGATTTATCTTGATAATGAAAATCTAAATGGATAGCTAATTGAAAAGTTTATCTCAACGTTAACATTGTTTGTTTTTAAAATTTTTAATAGATTAAAAAAGTATTATGTGATTTTTACAATTTTCAGTAGTTACTGTCAACTTTAGTCGGACATGAGTATGAATAACTTTTTAAACAAATCATACTGTTAAGGATAATTAATATGATTAAAAATAAAGAAATTGCTTAAAATAAAAATTTAATATTTATTTCGCTCCATTTTTTTTTTTTTTCAGTTATTTAAATTAAATGAATTGTGAAAAATATATTAATTGCATTTATGTACACATATGTGTTAAAGTATGTATCAAATAATATTTTAGATGGCACTTAGTAGTAGTTATATATTGATTAAATTTTTTTATTGCATAATCGATATAAAAATTAGACACTAAAAATATAATTATGTTTGTAATTCACTAATACGTAAATAGGTATAAAACGAATTCTTCTTCACTTCGTATGCCTAAAGATCAATAATCGATACATTCAAAGATCAATTTATCGTAAAGTACTGTTTGATACAACGAATCTGTAATAAAACTAATTAGCGTAAATAAACTAAAAAGACCTACATTCAGTTAAACAACACTAATAAGCAATAACGAAACAGCGCGAGTCAGAAAAAAGTTTCGCGGCGGAAGAAAAAGGTACGTAAATCAAGGCGTTAAATCGGCCCATAAATCTCGCGCCGCAAGTACTTAATCAGCATAAAAGAGCGACGGCGAGTCGAGCAGTTAATAATATAAGTTAATCTCTCATTCGTATCATCTCACGACGAGAGCGTTAAGAGAACATGTTCGCTCGGTTGTCCCTCGCGAAAACAATTTGACGAGCGAACGGCCGCGCGATAAGAAACCGCGCGCTCTGTGCCGTAGGAAAAATCGTCGGGCCTCCAGAGACGAGCTTTGTGTAAGGTTTACGATCGCGCCAGAACGGCTCAGAGAAGAAGAGAGAAAGAGAGAGAGAGAGAGAGAGAGAGAGAGAGAGAGAGAGAGAGAGAGAGAGAGGGAGAGAGAAAGGGAACGAAAACACGTAAAGGGCGCTGCCGGGGAAAAAGCGCAGCATTGCCCTATACCGGTATGGAAATAAAAGCGCAGACGGAGAAACGAAGCGCGCGGTAGGCGGCAGGAGAATAAAACTTTTTGGGACGCGTATATGTAACCTATTCGTGAGCTTGTGTGCGGTTTTACATAGCTGAGTCGCGATATGTCGAACTGTGACTCGTCGACTCTGTCTCGAATTAAATTGAGAAACATCGGCGTGTGATTTAACGAGAACCGAAATAAAGATGTTGTTTATCTTTTTTTTTTTTTTTTTTTTCCTTTTTGTTTTATCGTTGTAAATTTTTTCCATCTTAGATACTCTTAAATAATAATATTGAACCGATGAATGAATAAATTGTTTCGTTTATCTAAATAATGAGAAATTATAGTAGTAAATAACTTGAATTTAATAAAGTTATAATTTTATAGCATTCGAAAAAATACGATAAATTGTTAGTACAGTTCGATAAATAATTATGAAAAATCACAAAAAAAAAAAAAAAAATTGTCATTCGCATTAAACATCAAATTTTTCGCTTACCTAATGCGTAAAGCATGGTAAATAAAAAGCAAAAGTAAACGAAAGTTCAGCCACAACTCATTAACGCTCCTCTTTATTATTCTTCGCGAGGACAGAAAAGAACACGAGTACACGCAGAGCCGTGATACTTTAGAACATTTAGCCTCTTAGATTTAATTAAGCGAGCACTTGTTAAGAACGGCAGTCTCGTCGTTCTTTTTAAATGCATGCATGTGAATAGGTATATGTGTGTGTGTATGTGTGTGTGTGTGTGTGCACGTGCGTGTTTGTTAACGGTGCAATCGTCCCTTGGCTCGTTTCGATTTAATGGAGATCGATGTGCGTACGCTCGCGAATGTTGAAAAAAAAAAAAGGCAGCCGAGAAAATAGGGAGAAAGGGCCGAATACAATACGAATTTTTTGACTTTTTCGTCCCTTTTTCTCTTTCCGAATCGAGAGATAGAGAGAGAGAGAGAGAGAGAGAGAAAGAGAATGACAGGACAAACGAGAAGGGTTATGGAAGAGGAAAAAGAAGAAAAATCCAATAAAATTCACTTCAGTTTTACTAGCAGGAATATTCAGTTACTAAGCAGTTTTATTATGGTTGAAAGGTAGTTCATTTAACTGACTAGAAATAGGCAGTCCTGTAAAGATTTAATAGGTGCCGCTTGCTCGTTGAACTTTACTGGAAAAGATACGTTAAAAATAAAAGAAAAGAAAAATGAAAGATTTATGGTTCTATTTTATTTTATTGTGAAAGCTATTAAATTTAAAATAATTTGCGCACAAAAAAACAACGGCGAAATAAATTTTCAAAAAAAAAAAAAAAAATCTCAGTACAACGATTACCGATCAACGCATTCAATAATAAAATAAAGTTTTAAATTCTTAAAAACGTAAGCGATTTTGTTAAAATCGATTAGGTTTAAAATATTAATTTATAATATTTTAATAAAATATATAAAAGTTTGTTTACTTAAATGAAATTTTGTCAATATTTTTTATAATTTTAAATTTTAGTGCTTAAGTTGAAAATAGTTATTAAATAAATAAATAAAATAATAGTTTGTAAACACGAGCATAAATGTTAACGATAACAAACTAAACACTTTTATTTCATTCGTTATAAATTAAAAGCCAATACAATGTTTATCCAATGTATATTATCGTTCAAAACACAAATACTCAAATTGTGATATCTGTACCGGCAATTCAAATACAAGCTCAAATCGTAATGTCAATTTTCAACTTAAAAATCAATAATTAATTAAATGTTACATTCAAGACAATATTGCCACATCTATGTAAAATTATCACCTCAATTATCACGATAAGAAAAATGGCATTAAACAAATTTCTTTTTTTTTTTAATTATGAGTTTAATTTTACAGATAATTCAAATCAAATTAAGTATGCAGAAATCTTTTAATTGACCGACAAGTCATTATAATTTGATCATAAATTTCATCATAAAAATATTAAGAATTATTTCAAATATGTTAACATCGGTATATTTTGTCACAGTTTATAAAACTGAATTCCTTAAATGATAAATGATGTATTTTTCAATGTTCTATACTGTTTAAACAAATGTAAAAGTTTAAAAAAAAAAATACAAAAAAAGTATATAAACATGAAAAAATAAACGAAGAAAATGAATAAAAAGAAAGGAGGGCCAGGAGAGAAAGAGAAAGAGAGAGAGAGAGAGAAAGAGAGAGAGAGGGGGGGGGGAGGAGAATAAAAAGGCAAGGTAAAAAATCAAACTAGAAATAACAACGGATTTGCCTACTCCATTACTCGGCACTTTCTTTTCTCTCCCACGAAATCGAATACGCCAGTCAACGCGCGAGGTTTCGAGGACGACGCGAGGCCGCCGGCGGCTTTTTCAATTTCCAAGCGCGATCTGATGTTTCGTCTCCGCCGCCGCGTAAGAAATCATGAATATCAATTGGACTTGAGCGGACTGACCGCTCGGTTAAAAAAAGGCAAGCCTGACGGGGCTTATACTTTTAATGGCGCGCATTCGAATTCGAGAGAGAGAGAGAGAGAGAGAGAGAGAGAAAGAGAGAAAGAGTGAGAAAGAGAGGTCTCCTTCGAAGCGAGAAACGAGAAAGCGAGCGCACGAGAACGGAAGGAAGAGAGCGAAGAGCGAACGGGATGGGAAGAATACCCCTTGAGAATCGGCCCGATTCATCGTTTAAATGCGAAACTTCTACTCTCCCGAGGCTCTCTCTCTCTCTCTCTCTCTCTCTCTCATTCTCCGCGAGAGGATAAAGTTTTTGTCAAAATAGTTTATCGTTTGTGAAAACTGTGAATATATCAGACGACTCTGCACTGGAAAATGGGTAAAAAAAGTATGTCGTCCAAATGAAACAACTATTAAGTTTTTTGTTTTTTGCTTTTGTTGCGGAAAATATTAAACGCACTCGAGGAAAGATAAATTATTCTTAAAGTTTGAAGAAAAATGTACTTTATGTAATTTTTTTTTTCTTCTTTTTTATTTACTTATCTTTATAAATTAAATATATAACAATTTAAGTGCATTAAAAAACTTTTTTAAATCTACTAAATTAATCAGTCTTTAAAATTTGCACTTGTGTACATTTGCGCAAAATAAATATTTAACTAAGAAATAACTAGATTAGTCGTAATATTTTTATTTTTTATCTTTATTATTATAAAATATTCATTATTTAGAATTTGTTTCTCCATCGATAAACATAAAACTTGAAAAAACAATTTTAATAATAAATTATTACAATATAAAAAAGTTTGTTTATGATAAAATTACATATTATGATCAATGTAAAATATTTATAAATCAATTAATAAATTATTAATAATTATAAAAGAATATCAAATAAAATTCTAAAGTACAATTCTTTCATTTCTTTTTTTTTTTTTTATCGTTTTTTTTTTCTTTGGTCGCATAGAAATTAATTTTTATTCGAGGTTAAAATATCCGTGTATACAAATGATATGCAACTCCGCTCAACTATGATTTCGAGATAATCTATTGCTTTGTGTGTAGAGCAGAGTAGATGCATTATTAGCTCAACGATACTGTAACCGTAACGTTTAATTACAAATACGTCAATCCCAATTACGCATTGGCATCTACAGAGATCTTGTTAGTATAAGCGATGAGCATACAAACGTATTCGCGCAGAGGCATGCACACACGTACACGTAATCGTGGTTAGATTGTTTATCGACATACTGTTAAAACAATCAACGTATTAATTATCATGAACTCTCGCGTATGATCAACAAAGCGTACGATTTTTTTAACACTTCGTCCTTCATTACCATTTACTTGCAAATAATGAACTTTTTTTTTATAAATTCTTACTAATCGAAAAGAAAATTATTTTCATAAATGTGTGTATTCAAATGATTTAATTAAATTTACTTGAAATAAATATCATTTGTGTGTTAATATTATATATGTATATTAATATAAATAATTTAACCAATAAATTGACATCATTAATCCTATAAAAAATTACAAAACAGTGCATGAAAATGCAATTCTTCATAAGAAAGCTAGTTAAACATACCAACAGAATTATTTCAATTTTTTATTCGAATTTTTCTTAAAAACTAACACCATCTCTTACAAATTTTACTTATATCATGTATTTATGATTATTATTATTTTGATCGTAAATTCTATTAGGTTCGGTACTTCGTTAAAAGGCGTTTATTGAATATTTTAAGTAGAAATACTCGACGTATAATCAGCCGTTGCGCGCATTTCATAATCTACTATAATGTTAAAATTTTCAGTAAGATTTTGCATAAAATTTTATTGATAAAATTTAATAAGACGATAAAAAGAAATCAAGACAAGTTATTTATAATAAAAATTATGCTATTTTGTTAATATAATAACGCTATACATCATTTTTCTGCAATAATAATATACTTAAAATAAGAGAAAATTGAAACTAAAAATATAATTATCTCAAAATAATTATTACCATCAACAAGTGCAATCTTCTTGATTCCACAAGGATGTGAAAGTATAGAAACAGTCGGCGTAGAGAGATGCAAGATAACGGTCCAACGGTATGTAAGAAGTCAGAGCTATATATGGAAGCGGCCAAGTCTAGCCATGCTATTAGCTCTCAAGTTAAGCCGGAAATTTCAGACCGGAAGTTCCGAAACTGCTGCAACTGAGAGAGAGAAGTCAAAAGAGAGAGAGAGAGAGAGAGAGAGACTTGACATTAAAAGAGTATGGGAAAAAGAGAAAGAGAGAGAGAGAGAGAGAGAGAGAGAGAGAGAGAAGAATATATAAATAATAAAGAAGGTAGCAAAAGTAGAAGAAAGATGAAAGCAGCGATGTAAAAGTTAAAAAAGGAAAGAAGATAAAAAGGAAAAGAAACAGAAGATCGAGTAAGAAAAGAGAGAGGATTTATAGAGATCCACTTTAGAATACGCGAACGCGAGCGAGGCGGACATCGGTCTCAGGGGCTTACTTAACGCCTTTCATCAGAGCCACTCTCCGTAGATGCAGCGGCGGCGTCGACTACGACGACGGCAACGAAGAATTTAATTAAAATCGTAGCTAATTAGCCCGCAAAACTCCGCGCTTAAAACGATGACCGTTGATAACCTTCAACCTCGTGTTGCGAAAAAATTTTTCACGACGTGAATTTACCAATTTACTTGAAAATGTGATGTTTATTTAGATGACACTTATACAATAGGTGTAAATGGAAAAATAATGGTGAACGACTAATTTAAATGTGTAAAATACGTTAACGACTGTTTAGTCCTTTAAGTGAGATTAAACTACTCGCTAAATACCGAGAAAAAATTTAATATTCAATGAGCTTTTAGCCGTACAAAGATGTAATTTAAATACTACAATTTATATGCTATTTAAAATGCGTTTTATCAATTTTAAACGAACAAAAAGAATTTAAATTATTTATAAATTTTGCTACTTCTACATCATTAACTATTATTTAATCATCGATTAGAATTAAAAATGAATTATCATTTTATGACGGATATATTGCCGAAAGAAAAAGAGTTCGCTTGATGTTATTTGAATTTTATTCAAACAATTAAATAAAATTAGTTAAATGTCAAGCATGAAAAGTTTGAAATAAATAAAACGCATTTGTAAATTCGTGTCGCCGACAATATAAAGCGGTTTAATTTCGACGGCGCAAGCGACGCTATTTATTACGAGAATCTACATAATACATATTCGACTTTTATTTTTTTTTTCAAAACTCAAGCGAGATTTTTTTCGAATAAAGTGTAACTTTACATTTTCATTTTTTTCTTAACCCCTGCGAGTTGTGCTTAAGGATAAATGTTAAAAAAAAAAAAAAAAAAAAAAAAGGTACACGCGATCTTAATTTTAACCGATATTTTATAAAAATTTTCTAAATCTTTAATTATTACTTAATTTGAAAAGAATTAATTATAAATTTGTTTATCGATATAATAATAAAAAATTGAAATATTTTAAAAAAAATGTAAATTTATTTGTAAATAATGAATAAATATTTTCTAGCAAAATTTTAAAATTAATTTATACTTATTTATGTATATTAAATAAAATCTATTAATAAATTATCAATTGCAACTACGATTGAACATTCTCAGAACAATCTTTCAATTTATATAATTACGGGAATAGTCAAAACAACCTATTAAGTACTCGGGGACAAGTTGACTCTAAAGCCGGAAAAGTCCTCGAAGTTAAAGAAAAAGGCTTCTTCGTAGCACACACACACACACACATGTATATATATATATATATCTACAATGGTATATCTTCTCTTACACACCTCGAAGTAAGTTCGATCTCCCACCGCAATCTGGACTAGGTTTCACATTGCGGCTCGAACGAACGCAACGAATGAGAGAGAGAGAGAGAGAGGGGGGCGGGAATTTCAAGCGCGTCTTCTTTGCTCGGATGCATTCGGGAAGCGGCGCGAGCCAAGTCGAAGATACACTTTGAAAAGGGAGAATCTCATTTAAAATTCAAGTTCGGCTTCCGCGAGCGGCGCCGAGCGTCGCCTTCCTGGAAGCGGCCGTCTTTTGTAGGCTTCGAAAGCTGGCGCCACGTCGAACTTGCTGTTCGACGACTCAATCAAATGCTAGACGTCGTCGCCGCACCCGCTCCGAATATATTTACTTCGAGTCGGGCTCCTTTTATTCTTGTTACTCCTTGTCGGCTTTTCCTTCTCATTTTTTTTTTTTTTTTTTTTTTTTTTTCTTTCTTTCTTTCTTTCTCTTACTCCTTCACCTCCGAACACCTTTTCTTTTCTATTTTTCATTGCCGGCTTTTTATTTACCCGCGGAATGTCGCGGATGTCGCTTTTTATCGAGGACGAGATATTTGCATTCGATAAATACGTTCTTGAAATTTAAAATACGAATTTTATTCTTAATAAGCGATTTATCCGTCCATTTGTCTGTTTATTATAAAATGAATTCACTATTATATAGTCATAATTTAATGAAACATTTTAACGGTTTAAAATAACTTTCAATCCAACGATCTCATAAAAACTCCGTCGTCTGAAAAATAAACTAGCTGAACATGAATATACTATATATTAATTATAATATTAAATTTATTCAAATATCAATTTTATTCTGTAAAAATAAGTTGAAAAATAGTTAAAACTGATTAAAGTTAAAATATCATTCCATATGTTTAATTTATTTATTTAAAAAAATTACGCAACATCTATGAATGTAAATAACATACATTTTTAAAATCATGTTAATTTTTTTAAAATTTGCTGACTTCTTTTTAACTTGTAAGCCGTTTGAGTTAATAGAATTAAGATGAATGTATTATTGATTGATTATTTTAAAACGAGGTTAAAGTGTAGAGAGACGCTTTTAAAAGGTACTTTCAACGCGCGATATTTAAATTAAATTCTGTTTAATTTAAATAAATACCTTAAAAAAATTAGTAATAAATAGTAGCAAAATGATCGATGAGCCGACCGATGCAGCAAATTTATTTCATAATGAAAAAAGTTTACTAAATTTCGTTTTGACACTATAGTTTATCTTAAATATTTTAAATAAGAAAACAGATAAAAAACTTACTATTACGTAAATAAAGTCTAGTACTGTAAGCTTTTAATTATTTACGTTCTCTACAAAATACCCGTTCAATATGCATCGTGAGAGATTTTTTCGAGTGTCCTACAATACGGTATAAAAAATATCTCATCTTTAGTCAGGTATACATTGAATTCAATATTTTTACAAAAAATGTGTACATCTGTATGAATGAATATATACATTAAAATGTCATACAAATTTATACGTATAAAATAGAATTGTAGAAGATAAAAGTATTATTGTCGATTTTTACTCTCAAAAGTGTCTTAATATAATATATTTGTTTAAAAATTCATTTAGATAATTTTATATATAATTTTATAATCATATTTAAATTGTCAATTTAAACTTTTCACAATAAATCAAAATTGTTACTCTTTAAATTTTATGATACAATTTTTAAACCATTAAATTTTATAATTAAATAATTATAATATAAAATCGATAGCATCGTTAATGTTTGAAAATCATCGCGAGAAAAAAGTTATTGATTTTATTATACGACTACGGCAAAGCCAAGAGAAGGATTTATGATTTCAGCAGGCAATGTATATATGTATGTACATCTGTTTCCTAAGAACTCCAAAACTACGCGTCGTACTTTGACAAAATAAGATACATGGCGGCTTAACGCAGAAAAAATGAAAAAATGCTAAAAAAAAAAAAAAAAAAAAAAAAATTGAAATTAAAACTAAAGTATCGTGTTCGTTATCAAATGAAGGTTCTTAATGAATACATTCCGAAAATATATGTTTGTCGATAATGAAACAATTTTAAATAATTATAAAACATTCATTTCGTACTTTATAATTGAAATTCAATTCAATTATGTAAAAAATTTTGATAAAAATAACTTACTCGACTAAAAGCTCTAAAAGCTCACATAAATAGAGTCGAAATGAATTCAATAAACCAATAATCGGATGCATAACCGAGTATTAAGATAAGATGAAGGGAGTCGGCGACTTTCATACAACTAAAATAGAATATTTCAATGTACGCGCATGGTACGAACATACGCGCATATATATATATTCAATTCTTAGAAATTAAATATCCCTAGCAAAAGGATCCTTATAAACACGAATATGCTTCGCTTTCAGTTGAGAACTAGTTGACGACGAAACGCACGAGATCTAATTTCTGTTTGTCTCTCGGCTCCTCGCTCTTGTTCCCTATATATATCTCTCTCTCTCTCTCTCTCTCTCTCTCTCTTTCTCTCTCTCTCTACTTCTTCTTTATATTTATCTCTTACTCACTTTACTGCTTTTAGAGAATTTTCGCAGCGGAGCACTAAATAAATAAAATTCAAATGAAAATCAAATCTTTATCTACATCTCTTTGCTATTCTTCGTAAACCGCTCAAGTTGCGCTCATATTCCCCCATTGTAACCTTATCATTAGTATTCCGCTGCTGTTACGTACTCGAGCGTTTCTATTCAAAGTATGAAAACTATTTAAGTGACGCAATAAAAAACTAATTTCACGATCTTCCCAAAAGAGTAGTATGTAGATGTACCTTTTTTCCATCCTCGCTCAACCGATTGCCTCACACTATTCGTCTTCTTTTTTTTTCATTTTATTAAATCTCAGTAAAAGTTGTATCTTGTTCGGATCTTGAAAAATTTACTAAGGCTATTTGCTCCCAATGATTGCCTCAAGTTTTTTCCGCTACTTGCTGTGAAAATACAGAAATTTGTCATCTATTTATAGTTCTTTATTTTTTTATTTCTATATTTGTATGATCTGTCATTGGAAAATCAATATTTTATCGTTATATTAAGTTGTATTATTATTAAAATAAAATTTTTTGTTGCTCATTTATTCTATTATAGAATTATAATAATAATAATTATTCTGAAATATTGGTAAAAATTTGCTTTTCCATCATCCTAGCATTATCAAGCGTAAACGTATGGAAATTACTATTATTATCATTTTATATTTTAGCTTTGCATGCTAATTTTCAAATGTAAAATTTTTGTAACCCATATCCTTTATGTATCTTATGGTGTAAAATAAATTATTTTATTAATCAAAAATTTAATATTGCATAAATTAGTTTATAAAATTTATGACTAAATACTGACCTATACTACTTAATTTTGTTATATTCAAGTGTATTTTAGCGAACTGTATTATAAATAGTAAACGACAATGGCTGTTATTTACTAAATTGAATATTGATAATTGATAAAAGTTAATAAAGATAAACGACCATTTAATTCTGCAACGATTAATTTTTTTTCTCTATAAATTCCATTAATTTAGAGACATATCATAACAGTTTTATCTACTTACTTTGACGAAAAAAAGTTTGGCCAACTAATGCGAGCACTCGGAAAAGAAAATGCAGCCGTAGTTTCACGAGATGACCAAGACTCCGAGCAAACTCCCCATTACCGTTCACTTCTCTAAACGAATTCGTCATCGTTCGGTGGACGTTACTACTAGCCATCGTCACCGAGAAACGAGCGACGAAGGATCGATCGATCTTCTTCTTATTTTTTTCTCGAGCTTTCGGTGAAGGCGGCATCGAAGCTAAGAGCGACGGGCTTTGAAGTGTCGTAAGAAATAAAGAAAAGAAAGGAGAGCGAAGCCTCGCGAGCCCGAGCATAGAATGGTTTAAGGGAAAATCGCCGTTAATGGTTAGCCGAAGGATTTGCCGGACGACGGAGGTGCGCGCACTCTCCTCCCGTTTTTACGAGTTTTCCATCGGTCCTCTATCGCAATATAGCCGAGAGGACCCACTCAAATCAAGATTCTCACCTTTTCTCCGCAGCACTCATCCTCCCTCCCGGCTCTTCTCTCCTGCGTTCCGACCGCACGTCAATGCTCGTCGCTTCTTCTTCTTCTTCTTCTTCTTCTTCTTCTTCGGACGAGTAATAGAGGCAACTTCTCCATTTGTCTCCTCAACCTTCCGTCTCCGTTTTCTCAATGTGTATACGAGGGAAGAAAGATGTGCTCTTCTTTCTCTCTCTCTCTCTTTCACTCTCGCTCTCTGTTTATCCATCACTCTCCGCTCTTTATCCAGCTCTCTGCTTTCTTTCTTTTTTCTTTGTTTTTTTTTTTTTTTTTTTTTTTTTTTTTTTTTTTTTTTTTTATTTCTACGAGCTTTTCTTTTTCTCGCTCATTATCCGTCTTCATCATTTTTAGTCGAGTCTCTTATATTTCCTCCCGAGCTGCGGGGCTTAGCTATACGAGCGGCGTGTTTTGTTGATATACAAGGGTGATAAAACGACCGAGTTTTCGAATTTGTTATACGCGCTTTTGTGTTATGTTACTGTATATACTTATCTTCTTACTGCTGGGTTATACCTTTCTTGTGATATTATTTTTCTAAGATATTGTTCTTGAAATCTGAAAGAATAATTAATCGCTCGTTGTAAATGATTTTACGCTTTTTAAACTGGTTTAACAAAAAGAATCGGTGAAACTCGTATGATTTTATAATATTTGGAAAATGTTTTTATTTTAATTAATTTGAAAATAATTTTATTTTTTTTTTTTTTTCTTTTATTTAAATAAAAATTAATGTATTAATTCAATTCCAAATTGACAAAATAATATTTACGTTGTTATAATTAAATTTTAAATAAACTAAAACAAAGCAAAATTAATTTATGAAAATATTTATTTTTATTCAAGTGATACAAATATTTATTTATTTGTATCATTTATATAGATTTTTACTTCGAAAACAAAAAAATTAATATATGAAATTGAGAAACGGAAATTACAATAAATCATATAATAATTGTCATGAATTTTATCCAAATTTATTTATCTACATTATGGTACAAATGTAATTAGATTAATAGGCAAAATATAAACATAATCAGTTTTTGTTAATTGTTAACTAAATATCTTATTCAATATGTACACGGCGATAGTTATTATTTTCTTAAAATATTAATTTAGTTGGAACATGTGTTTGTACATGTGTTTTTATATTTCTTAATATTATAATAAGTAATTTAACAACTCGTAAAATTGAACAATGCTAATTAAGTTATGTATTTGATGAAATGGTAAACGATAGTTTACCGTTTGTAAGTTTTACAATTAAGTTGATTCAGGGGTAATAATAACATAGCACAAAATTGAATCTCAATTTCAAACTACAATTATTCTCGGAAAGCCAATCCTCAAACATTTGAGCGCTCGCATTAAAGTCGAAGGAAAACAAAGAAAATATAGAAAATACGAACGCGGTAGAAAAGCAGTAAAATTCAAACCGTAGTGAATTCGTTTCATCCGACAATGGAATTTAAGTAAAGAGGAGAGAGAGAGAGAGTGAGAAAGAGTAAAGCGGACGCATTATGAAACGCGATATCATAGTTGAGTAGCTTTCCTGTTTACGGGAAAAGCTGCTTAGGTAAACGCACTCTTCTCCGGTGAACACACATAGTCCCGTGTATTATATCGAGGGTAAAAATAACACGGCATTTTAAGTGTCGTCGTCGCGTCGTCACACCGTCTCTCTTCCAATACCCGAAGTAAACTCACTCGTGCGCGCATCCCCTTGCAAAATCGGCCCGGGCAATTGTACAGGGAGAAGGAAACAGGAGAGAACTCAGAAGTCTCCGGTAAGCGGATATACGTATACACGCCGTCTCTCCCTTCTTCTTCCATTCGCTCCCCTTCCTTTCCCCCCCCCCCCCACACACACACACACTATTCCCCGTCCCCGCCCTGCGTCCTTTTGTTTCTCGCAGTAGAGCGGCGGTAACAGCAGCTTTCCTCCCGTTTCTCGCGTGCTGTTGTACACACACGCGAGACGCGCGGCTCTTACACGGAGGCAAAAGAACGCGACGACGAGGAGAAAGAGATGGCATGGCGCGAGCTCGCGCGACTGGCACAACTTATCTTCCACGGGAATTGAAAGAGAAGTGCCGCATGCTTTCTCTCTCTCTCTCTCTCTCTCTCTCTCTCTCTCTTAGACTCATACACGTATACAGGCACTCGCGTACTTTACGAGGCAGCGAGCGGAATGCATCGCGCGTTGTCGCTCTGGATATATGGAAAGGGTCGCGCGTGCAAACAAGTGAAAGAGAGAGAGAGAGAGAGAGAGAGGGCAAGAAGGATACGATATTTCAAGGCGGCGACAAGGAGCAAGTCGGCTTGCTACTGGTAAATTAATTAAATTCCTACAGTCTGCCTAAGCCGCGAGCAAGGCGCAACGAGTTGGGCGGCGAAGAGTAGCGCTGTGTATCTCTCTCTCTCTCTCTCTAGCCAATGCTTGAAAGAGGTGAATGAACAGGAGAGAGAGAGAGAGAGTGAGAGTGAGAAACTCCGCACGGCACACCACACGCTGCTCGCAGCTTATACCGGGGACCAAGAGTCTCGTGTTTTCAACCCGTGGGAATATTGTAATTAAGATATGCACTTCTACCTACCATTTTCCTCCTCCTGTTTCTCGTCATCTCTCTCTCTCTCTCTCTTTATCTCTCATCCTACTTCTCTTGCTCCTATCATCGCCTTTTCTTCGCGCTCATGCACTTACATGCACATACAACGTCTCCGTCTACTCTTTCACTTTGTTGCCCGAGAGTCTTAAACAAGCCATCGTAGACTACGCGACTCTCTATCTGCATTTTCTTCCCTTTAAATATCTTCATTACGAGCAATTTCAAGATTTTGCTAAAATTAGGCTTTTTTAAACAATCAACTTGATATTTCTTGCTTTAGTATATTCCGATCTTTGTTTATATTTCAAGTTCATATATTGTTAACGTTTGTCAGCCGAACGAATTGCTCGGCGAATGTATTTATTCGTGGAGTTATATGTAATGCGATGACTGTTAATTTTACGACACGTTTGCATAATTTTCTTTTTTAAATATTCAAACGGAGAAAAACTAAAATGAATAATCGATTTCCACCTTTGTTCTCCTTTAGCTTCTATACTTTACTCCCTGTTATTTACTAAATCAGCAATTAAACTAAATCAATAATTAAGCTAAACAATAATTAAATAAGAGAATGAGGTTTATTCGCTTATGTACATTTAAAAGATTGTTCACGAAAAACACCTATTTATATACTTTACATATTTTGCGTATTGTACACGAGGAATGCATAAGTATGCAATATAGATTAAGATTTACTATATAGTGAAGGTTTAATTCTAAAAGTTAAAAAAAAAAAAAAAAAAATTCATTGTAATGCTATTCATTTTTATAAATAATTCTTAAAAATGATAAAATATTAAACCTATCTTATCAATTTTAAGTAAAATTTTAATAATTGCGATATAGAAAAAACTAAATGATCGACCAACATTTTATAAAAAATTATTCAAGAGTAAGATTAAGATTTTAATTATCTCATTTAACATTTAATTTTTTAAGCTTGAAATAATTTACCAATTCTGAAACCGTACTTCGGTTTTAAATAAATACCGTGAATATAATTATTTTAAAAATTCTTTAAAAAAAAAAAAAAAAAAAAAAAAAAAAAATAAACCGTTTGCATAAACAAAAAGATCGCGAAGAAAGTAATATATCATTAAATCAACGCTGCTAACATTAAGTCCTTCGTACGATTGTCCATAATACAATACGTGCTTGAACCAGTGAAAAAAAAAAAAAAAAGTTAAATCCTCGCGTATTTCGTTCGACCTGTTTTATAAATCAAAGTTACCGAGTCGACGACGAACGGATATATTTTATTTACAATCATTGCGCTCTCACACTTTCTTAATTAACCCCCGGCCGCTGCATTGTTCCCGATTTTCCTTCCTTTATTACGGTAATGTTCTCTTGCACTTTCGGTTCTCTCTCTTTCATTCTCTTTCTGGCTATACACGCGGATGGCGACTACGATATCGTTTTCTCTCCTGGTACCTCTGCTTATAGAGAATAACACGCGCGCGGGCGCGCGTCTGCGAATGTACGCGTTACCTATGCATGTGCACATATACACTTGCAAATAGAAAGAGAGAAAGAGAGAGAAAGAGAGAGAAAGAGAGAGAGAGAGAGACGACGACGACGACGACGACGACGTGCAACGCGAGCGATGCAATGCGATTCGCTCGGCGGCGTGCCCGCGCGTCCATGATTTACGCTCCGTAGAACATTCTATTGTTTCGAACACTTCCAAATTGCACCTCATTATAATGCCCATCTAGATTCATCCTCTATTTCGTCCCACTGTTCTTATTCTTCTTGCGCGCGCTCAGCCAACGTTCCGCGGTTGCGTTTTACGCGCCCGCGTGTTTTGTTTCGATATAAGTTTACGCGACCGAGGAGTTTTACAAAGATCGGCCCTGTTTCTTTATGTTATTGTGTTATTTTCCATGCATTTGTAACACCGCGGATTACGCGTTACGTTCTTATGCATCTTTGTTATCAAACGGATTCGCGGTGTACATCCAATTAAAATTTTATGCCGCGATAAATGCGAGAAGTTTCATTTTTATAATTCAAATAAATAATTTTCAAATTTAAAGTTTTCAAACATAACGCTGCAATTTGAAGCTTTTTTTTTTTTTTTTTCTTTTCTTTTCAATTTTTGTGAAATAATTTTACATTATTGTGTGATAATTATTTCATTCGTTTCAAATCTTAATAAGGTTATTCGCGTATTTATAAATAACAAATTTAAGAATTAATTTAAAAAAAATGTCTTTTACAATTTTGATAAAATATTATGTTCAAAATGATATATGAGCATAAGACTAGTAATAATCCTATGAATATATCCTATGAAAATCAAAATTTTATTAATTAAATTGTCTATTATTTGATAAAAAAATAACTTTTATTATTTGGATTAAGGCCAGGTTACCCCAATAAACGTAATTTTTTTCAATACATTTTATTCATAGTACGAAACATGTTGAGTAATCAATTTTTTTACATATGAAAGCACATATATAAATTTACTTGAAATAATTTTTTTTTTTTTTTTTTCAAAATGGCGGTCCTGAAAATGGCTGCTGAAACTCATCTGATTCACAGATGGATGACATCATTTCTTGGAAAAGAATTATCTGAAAGCAAAAAACAAAATGGTTTCATGTTCTGTATCGAATTGGCTATGGCCTTAAGCAGAATGAAATATTTTCAATGAAAAAAAACAAAATGGTGGACTTTTGAATTTTTTTAACATTTTTTTTCACTTTTAATTGTTTATAACTTTTTTAAATAATAATGAATATTTCTGGTTCTGCTTGAGGCCATAGCCAGACATCCAAAGAGTAAAATGCCGTTTGGTTCATATCGATAAGTGCAATAGTTTTGAAATGAGAGTGTCATCCATGCGAAAAAACGTGGTTCGGAGAAAAATCAGTTCAAAGTTTTTATTCGTAAGAAATCGTTAAAAAAATGAATTTTACTCACTCTTTTATACCTGCTTCTCGGTCTTGCTGACCTTCGGGACTAGTTCTATACTATTTCTACGAGTATACTGTAGCAATTTATGAAAAAAAAAAAATTTCGATTTTTTCAAAATTGTTTGGGGTAACCTGGCCTTAAATACAGTAATAACTTCATTTTCTTATAATTATCTTTCAAATATATTATTACCTTTTTCATTATCGCTAATTATCTTTATGCGGTTGATGCAGTTTTAAATAAACAACTTATATTAAAAAAAAAAAAAAAAAAACAGATTTTTCATGTAATAAAATGCAAAAATGTTATTTTTACCTTTTCACCGATAAAATCAATGAATAAAACTAGTGAGCAATATTATTATAGAAAAATGAAAAATATTACGAATATTTATTTATTGATAGCCGAGTAAATATCGTTCTTCAATAAATTTGAATTAAGTATTATGTATGAAAATAAAAAAAAAAAAAAAAAAATATAATCCAAAAGCACAATTGAAACGATTTGATTGTACCACGAGCATAGACCAATGAGCAGCAGCAATAGCAACACAGAGGAAACAGTTGGCTTCGGACAATAATCGATGATCCGAATAATTGAGAATTTCAAAGCCAACCCTCTCTCTTTGGCGTTCGCATCGTCGTTACGCTCGTCCGTATGCTCCACGCGGCATCAACTAACTTCCATCTATCTCTCTCTCTCTCTCTCTCTCTCTCTCTCTCTCTCTTGCTCCCATCCTCGTCCCCATTTTCTCTTTTAGCCATACAGCCAATTGGGGTGCATCTATATACACACATGAACATGTACAAATATATATATATATATATATATATATACACGAATAGGTACTGTATATACAGTGAACCGAGGTGCGACATCATTGCCAAGGATTTGCGAAATGTATATGTACGTAGTGAGAGGTATAGAGCGCTTCGCATTACGCGTGCTGAAAAGGCTCGTCGTACGCTGTACCTTAAGCTTACGCCAGTGCACCGATCGGTTCGTCGGATAATACGGCTGGTGAAATAGCTACTCTACGCTGGATGCGAGACTTTCTGCTTCTCTTCTCCTCCCTTCCTCTCACACTCTCTCTCTCTCTCTCTCTCTTTCTATCTATCTATCTACCTATCTATATCTATATCTCTTTTCCTCGTTCAAAAGATCATCTTACGGGAGAAAGACTCGTCCGAGACTTTGGACACAACGAGCGGAGCTTTTCGATACGTGTATTTGTATCTGTGTGTATATTGGTTCCTTTAACGATATCACGTGGCAAGAAGACAGATTCGGCGATAACGAAATTGCCTCGATAGAGTCGGTAGTTAGTCGAGGAGTCGACGATAACCGAAGTTGGAAGAATTGGTGAGCTAATGCTTACACTTTTTCTATTTTTGATCAGAGTTGGTTAAATGTTTACAATTCTATAAGTAAAGGTCTATACTATAATAATACTTAATGTTTGATATTAATTTGCAATAATGAAATTTCTCAAGGTAATATTAGAATTTTCATTTTTTATTTACACTATGCAAGCTTTAAAATTAAAATTTGTTGGATAAATATATATCTGTGTACTTAGCAAGGACTGTTCTTCAACTTGCTGCATTTGTTTACTAAGGAAAATTTTTTTCCCCGTAAGATCTTTTACATTCGAACCTTTTTAATGAAAAATTTTTTATTTTTAGTGCAAAATTAAAAAGATCGGCATAATTAATATGCGCGCAAGTTAATTAGACGTTAATTATGAATAATACTATTATTTATTATTTAATCTATTCCTCTTTTTCTCAAAACTTTTTCAATGCGTCGCCTAATTTTTTTTTATAAATAATTCTTTTTTTATGATGAGTTTAATACAAATTTAGTTCAATATTTTTAAACGTGTTAAACTGCAATAATCCTGCAATAAGTAAAAAAAAATGATATAATAATTATAACAAAAAAGTAAAAAAAAAAAAAAAAAATATATAATAGAAATTGTGACTAAAATAAGAATGTAAATATCAATCAATACTATTCTGTGCAATATATAAAAATTAGAGTTTAATTTAATTAAATGATATTTATAGTCGACATTCATTATTATACAAAAAAAAAAAAAAAAAAAAAATTCGATTAAAGTGAGATAAATCTTTTATTAGTCTTTATTTTATCCCTTTAAAATACAAATAAAATATTTACAGACAATGCACAACCTAAACCGGTTGACATAGAAATTAAAATTCTAGAGAAAATATTCCTCGAGTACCTTAATGGTGAACTATGGCAGAATTTTTAAAATTCCATTCTTAAAGGGATAAAAAAGCATGTAAAGTTTATATAAAGAAACAATTTTTTTCTTTTACTCTGATGATAGGATGATAATTTATCAATTTACTCTCCAAAAATAAATAAAATAAAAGACCTTTCGTTATTTTTAAAAATTTGTCGCCCAAGGGACTGATCGCTTTTACACTCAAGTATTATACTTAATTAAAAACATGGCTTAGACTATTATGCTTTTACAGGGCCAAAAGAGAAAACAGATTCGTTAATTATTTTTTATATTTCAACGCAATGCTTATAACGGCATATTGTTTTTTTTTTAATTATTTTAAACTATTAATTTATTTTATTCTTTTTTTCACTGTTAGATTAAAGGAAAAATGAATCTATTCTATATTCCGTTTTTAGACCTAATTTTTAATATTTTTTATATTAAGCAGTAAACAATAAATGATATGATTGTTTTATACAACCGAGAGTGTTTTTCGACCCCAGATGTCTAGTATCTACGTTCTTTCTGCAGATTCCTTTTCTAAAGATTTATGGCTTTTTAGTTTTTAGTCTTGTTCTAATTCTCATACCGAATAGATCTTGCTTACTTGTAACGTAATTTAAAATATACCTTTTTATTTTTCACGCCAATATTGCGTTTATTTTATTTTTTTAACCCATTTCCAATATTCACTTTTTTAAAATTATATTGCATTGTCATCGGAACTGCACAAAATGTAAAAGTTTCACGATAATGTAAAAATTTTAAATACGTGAAATTTAGTTCTTTAAATTACATTACACAGTTAATTACAGATCGACCTAATAAAAGCATGACAAATAATAGACATTAATAAATTTTAAGTTCCGTGTACACTTGGCACGGTCGAAGCCATAACATGAGGAGATGCTAAAGTATCCTATAGAAAAAAGATTCTAAGGATTATGTATAACGGAAAATATTGACTTTTAAATGCAATAAATAGTAGAGAAAACACATCAACATAAAACGGTGTTCACCTAATATGAACAATATATTTTTAATTAAAAGGATACTTAACATTGTGTACATTCATTTGAAAAATTTACATATTTTTACGTTTTAACGCATCACATACAACAACAACGACCAATCTTGATTTCTATTTTTTCTTATAAATAAATTAACGATGACCTAGATTTTTTACTATAATTATAAATGAGAAATAAATTACCGCGGTAAATTGAAACCCGATAATAAGTAAATATAAGTGCAGTATTTTAAATTATTAAGCAAAAAAATTTACTCAGTTTTTTGACCGCGAAGCGCCATCTTCAGATAGTGATACGTTAATTCTCCAAAAAGTAGATCTGGCGAGCTTATATCGTATCGTTAGATAAAGCAGAAACCTTGGCTTTTACATATACATATGTATAATGTTTAAATTAAAAATGAAAATATATATTTTTTTTCCTCGCTATAACAAATACAAATAATTAATGAACATTTTATAATGAATAAAATTTGAATCCTACAAAATGCACGCATCAAAGTCTTATAATTGTTAATTAAATTAAAATTTTTTGATTATTTCATAATTTAAAAATGAAAATAAAAACAATGATGTATATATTGTATTAATTTATTAAAAATAGAATACTTATTTTTTAGATTTATTCACAACAATTGGGCACTTGCGTAAGTAATTTGTAGATTGACATTATTGCAAAACAATAAGATTAGACGTATACATGAAAGGTTTTATTTTATCCATAAAACGAATTTGAACATATATTTTTATATAAAATTATTATAGCAGTGAATAAATTAAAATTCATAATTAATTTATATAAAGACCTAGTTTTTGAAGGAAAACAAAAAATGAATAAAAGATACTTCAACTTCAGAAAGAAAAAAAAAATATATATATATATATATTATATATAATTTTGCACTCTCACTTGTAACAATGAAAATCCGCGGTCCATCATTTCGAGGTCTCACTTCTAACAATTATAATCCAGTGGTAAAAGCGAATTCAACAATTATCCGCGGTAACTGTGATGAAATATACAGAGAGAAGCCGAATGCCACTGCTGGCATTAAGAATATCGTTGATTGCGGTCGCAGTTGGTTTGATTATATTTTCGCAAAGCTGGGTTTATGCCTGTAACGAAGCAATTTGCACGAGTATCGTCAGCGAGTGCTGCGCGCTCTTGAATAGCTGTAAATGTTATCTGAGTACATGCAGACGCTGGCAAGGATTGTTTTATATCTCTCTCTCTCTCTTTCTCTCCCTCGTCCTCTTTTCTCAACGACAAACGATCCTCTTGTTTTGTTGACTATTGTTTTTGACCATTATATTACCCCCATAACTTTTTCTATTGTTATTCGTCACCAGCTGAATTTTATTTAAAGCCGACAATTCTGTTGTTATACTTTAAACTATGCGGTTAAAATATTAATGCGTAAACTAATTCCTTATTTTTCTTTTTTGATCAATAATTACTCAAATGGCGAGATTATCGTTATAGAAGCATCAATTTTAAAGTGTTAATTAATTTATTTGCAATTTTTGAAACGTTAAAATGTTGCAACAGAAGTGGGCGAAACTGCTTACTAATGAAGATCTCTATCTTTAATCAAATATCAATAGTCAAGTATAATATTCTGACGCTTAATGCATAAATAAAATATTTCCTCAGCTTTATCAAACATCAGCCAACCGAAACAGATAAAGAATATCAAAGTTCATAAATTCAAGTTTTATGATATAAACTTTTTCGCACCACAGTATGAATAAAAAATATCACATTATACGTATTTATTTTGTTATTTTTCGCTTTTTTTTTTTTTTTTTTTTTTAATATAGTATTAAATTTCAGTTTAGTTACGCATTCGAAAAACATTTTAATACTATTTATCGATTTGAAATAACAATATCAATTTATATCAAACAAAATGTTGTGCGTATAAGTATAACTTTTGTAGTATGTCACATGAATTAATTCCGGCATAAACTAATCTATAAATGCGCGATAAGCCCGATGAAAACAAAGTAAAGATTGCCGAGGAATTATATACAACAACTGTGATATAGAGAATGAAATTTAATTACAAAAATTAAATTAAATTTTATTGACACGTTTAATAATTAAATTAATCTTGTGCCATTCGTGTACCGCATACGTGCCGCTCGCTAAAACTATTATTATATATGTATAATAATAAGTAAAACTAAAAACCTATTACATATATATTAGGTTTTTAGTTTTATTATATATACATAAAACACAAAGATATATAAAAATATACATTATTAGAAGTCAATTTTTCAAAGTTCACAATAGCCGACTTGAATTAACGTTCATCTTATTAAATGCCCTATTTTTAAATTTGAAAAACTATTTTTGGTTACGCCATCAGTGACATAAAAAATCCGTATTAATATTAAATTTTAATTCGTTAATGCTGAAATTTTTAAATTTTTAAATTATTTTCAAGACAAAATCCAGTACCGTGTAGTTACTTTTGGCCATCTCAAATCAAAATAAACAAAACTTTTTAAATAAATTTTATTCATATGATGATTAATTTTTTTAATAAATTTGTTTTTATAATTATTAAATTTGTAAACAAATTTTTATGATTAATAATAATTGTAATTTTATCAAAAAATATGAGAATGAAATTATTAAAAACAATTAATTATAATACTAATATTATGCAAGATCTTTAAAAAACATTTTTAAAATTTAATTTTAATCTACTATAAATTATATTAAACAATTTTAATAAATTGATTAATTAATTATAACAAATAAATAATAGTACAATAAATATTATACTATTCAAAAAATATAACTTATAAAATTCAATTAAGTCAAGCGCCACCTGCCTCATGGGGGGTAGTACTACTGCTTGCGAACGGTACAAATTTGCATCACAATAACAACCGATCTTGCCTTTTTTTTTTTATAGAAACACAGTATTTCTATATTCTCTGCCTATATTTGATGCTTTCATAACAAGGAAAGTTTCTACAATCTCTGGTGTTGTGTCAACAATCTGTTGTAATAAAAATATCTAATGTACGATTAATTTTTACGAAAGTTTGTAGTACGACAAATGTTTAAAAAAAAAAAAAATAGAATTAATTATTTTAATAAAAATATAAATCAAAAAATATTTAAAAAAATAAAAACATTTTAATAAAAAAAAAGTATTAATTTTTTTAATACAAAATTTTATACTCAAAAGTACTTATAATTTTATTATCAAATGAATGTTTTAAAATATTTGCCATACGGGAATTAAAATTTTTTTGATTAATTCATTGACGCAAGCTAAATATTTTTGATTATGTATAGATTTTAAAATTTATAGGTTATCTTCGAATATATTTTCTGATGGATTTTGGCTAAATTTTTTTATAAGAATAAATTATACTTTAAATAAATTAATCATTGTGTTTAAAAATGGCATCAGGAACTGAAGGATTTAAGTACATTTATAATTTGCCATATATTGAAAGAGCAGAATTATGTAAAATATTAAATCAAAATAATAAATGGGAAGAACTTGCTGGTATATAATCTAATTATAGATTTGTTATAATACAAAATAGATTTTCATCTTCTAAATATATTATTACTATTTCTAATAGGTGTTTGGATGGGATATGATGTACTTGAGATACAAAATTTAAGAAAAGAACAAAATCCTACAGATGAACTTTTAACAATGTGGGGCCATCATAATCATACAATTTTGGAATTATTTATATTATTATCTCGAATGCAACATTATCAATCAATGGTTCCACTAAAACCTTTTATTGACAGTAAATATCATGTACTTTTATACAATGGAGAAGGTAATCTTCAAAAACTCTTTTGCAATGGACAATTAAGAAAAGATACAAAAGATCTGAAAATTGGTGTACAAAATTTTAATCAAAATCAAAAACCTGCTGAAAATACTTCTAAAAAAATTGTTAATAAAAGTACCAAAGAATCAGAAAAAATTTTAAACCAACCTTTACAAGCAGAACAGCAAAATGAAACACCAAGCAATTCAAATAATTTATTAGTTTCAATGCCAGCAATATTTTCAACATTGTTGCCACGAATTCCTTATAATGAGTTAGCTGAAGCAACAGATAATTGGAAAAAAGAAAATTTATTAGGAAAAGGAGGGTTTGGAACAGTTTTTAAAGGTATCTATTGATAATCTCTTATCAATTATGTTTCTTCCATTAATGATAATAAATCATTTTTTTTTTTAATATCAGGAATTTGGAAAAATACTGAGGTAGCCATAAAAAAAAATGAACCAAGAGGCTCTGATTATGATGAAAGCTATGCATTACAATTAGAACAATCATTTCGTGAGATCAGAATTTTAAATTCCTTACCTCATGAAAATATTTTACCATTGTATGCATATAGTATAGGTGGTGAAGCTCCTTGTTTAGTATATCAATTTATGAAAAATGGTTCATTAGAAGATCGGTTGCATTTGAAACATGGGTCCTTGCCATTGAACTGGCTACAGAGACAAGAAATTGCAAAAGGAACAGCTCGAGGATTACAGTATCTTCATACAATTCATGAAAAACCACTTATTCATGGAGATATTAAAAGTGCAAATATTTTATTAGACAGAAATTTTGAACCAAAAATTGGTGATTTTGGCTTGGCCAGAGAAGGTTCTTGTGACGATTCATTAAAAGTAAGTTAAATAATCATTAAACAAATATTTGTGATAAATTAGTAAATATAATTTACAATAATTTTAGGTAAGTAGGATCCAAGGAACTCGACCATATTTACCTGAAGAATATATTTTTGGAAGAAATTTGTCAACTAAAATTGATACTTACAGCTATGGTATTGTTTTATTTGAATTGGCTACTGGTTTATCCGCCTATGATAAATCAAGACCTACAAACAAACGTTTAAAAGAATACGTAGACAGTTTTGATGACAGAGACATGTATCTATTAAAAGATAAACGAGCAGGAGAACAATATGATGTTTTTAAATATTTAATGCTTCTTGGAAAATGGTGTTCAAATAAATTAGCAGAACATAGGCCAGAAATGTCTATTGTTTATGGAAAATTTAATAATTGATTTATAACAATTTAATATATTTTTAAATCAGAAATGATATAATGAAAAATTTTTTAATTTAAAGTAATATTAATGTAACTGAATTCTATACTTTTATTTAAATGTCTTAACAAAATAGGTTGCTGAATAATAATTTTATGTATAAAATTAAGCCATACTTATATTAGCTTATTTTTAATTTATATAAATTTTGTAATTTATACTTATTTGAGTTATTGACACATAGCTTTGAATTCAATATAATTGTGATATGATTATTATTATTATTATTATTATTATTAGTACTTATATTGAAATTCAGCTTATTTAAATGTGCAATATTTAAAAAATAGGAAAAGTAATTAAGTGTTGTTGATACTAAATAAAATAATTTCACTGATTGTTTTTGCAAGTATCTAAAAAAATTGTATATCTACAGTTTGTAAAATAAATATAATTGTTAAAATATGTAAAATAACATAGGAATTGTTTTTGTTTGATGTGAATAATATTTAATATTATATCTATAACGTATTTTTATATCTACAAAAATGTTAATAAATTATTTTATATATTTACATATTGATATTACTATTAACATATAAAAACCCTAGTATAGTATATTATATTTACTTCGCAAGTCAAATGTACATGTAAATGTACATACATGTAAATAAAAAGAAAAAATTAAGTATTGAAAATGTCATAAAACTTGCAGTTTTTAGATAATTTCACATATTTTATATTATTAAGAAGTTCAGTTTGAATAAAAAATAAAACTGAAAATTATTTTGTAACAATAAATAAAATACACACTTTCAAAATGTTGAAAATCTATAAAGTATATATTTGTTTGTTTATAAATTATTCTTACTTCTTCGCTACTATCCAAAAATTTCTTAAGGTATTTTCGATTTTTTTTTTTAATCAAAAACCGTCTTCCTTTCATTTAAAGGTAAATGAACATAGTTTTAAATCGACTTTTATATTAAAATATAAATAATGTATTAAATAAAATTTATTTTTATACTATCAACATATTATATACTATTATTTTTTATTTTATTAAATATTATTTTATTGTTTCTCATTTTTAAACATAAACATTATGAGTAAAAGCAAATGTATTTATAAAATTTGTTTCCTCTTGTTACAAACTATTTTATTTTTTCTATTAATATTTTCTCTTCACAACGTTAGCAAAATTTAATAAAATAATTTTTTAATTCATTGATTAGTGGTATAATTCAGTACAGTTCATTATATCCATTTACTTTATTATAAATTAATCTACGTCTACATTAATTCTATTTTAAAATTTCTTATATAAATACTTTTTAATATTTCGTTGAAGATAATTCAATTAATTTTGTTTTTTTTTTTTAATAATGTTTTCAATAATTGAATATTATTAACAATAAAATAATCTATTTAACAACTATCTATTAAATTCATATACTTAGTGCTTATACAATCGAAAAAGACGAATCTCGCAGTCTACACGAATTTCCTTCTGCACGGTTGAAAATGGCGTCGATTGCAAGTGTACGAATTTTTGCGCGAAGCGCCGGTTTGTTAAGAAATTCAACAAATCGTTTAACTTTACTTAAATCCGCGACGGTTAGTCAGCTTAATCAAAGGTTCATTCACTCCATTAGACAAACATCAACGCCAATCCTTAATCAGGTAACTACCCTAATACGTTTGCATGTCGACGGACTTAACTGTTCATGGACGATATAATTTTCGTATTTTGATTGTCTGCGCATTATGTAACTAAAAACTGACCGCATCTCTTCCTATTTCTTACACAATGTGTAAGATTTTTATTTGCTTACAAGAATCATCTATTTCATAAAGTAAACATTTCTGGTCAAAGGTTTTAAAAAAATGCTTTTAACACGGAACCCTTTTGGTTTGATTTTACACGTGATCGTTTGTGGTATTCTTATATTTTTTATTACACTATGTAAAGATGTATGATACTCTAGCTTATATATATTAATTCAAATGATTTTACTATTAGCTTCCTTTTTATTTTATCTATGAACCGCTGAATTAAAGTCTTGAAAAATGCAGGTCATTAATCCAGAAGTTCGAAGATATGGTCACACAATAGAACAAAAACCTTCTATAAAGGAAATTGAAGGCCGAGTCATGAAAGTTGTTGCAGCTTATGATAAAGTTACAGCTGATAAGGTTAATAGACATGTATATCTTCTATTATAAATCTTTTTTTTTCAGAATTTAACAAACCTACGGCTCAAGCAGGTGCGCCACTACAGTGAAAAGCCACCGCTAACATTAAATTTTATTCGTGATCGCGTCCTCTTGGTGCTAAAACTTTATGATAAAATAGATCCTTCAAAGGTATATATTTACCTTCAGTTAAAGTTTGTTGAAGATGTTGGAATTGACGTTTTTACAATTATAACTATTATTAAATGTAATATTGACTATCTATTTATAATTTATGATGATAAATTTTACATTAAATTTTTTTTATGTTTATAAATTTAGTAGTTTAAAAATAAAATATATTAAGAACGTCATAATACATCTTCTTCAATAAAAGGATGAATGGCTAACACCTAGCTTGAATCGTGGTGTTTACTGAAAACATTGGTGTGCAATTTTATTAATATACTTAAAGAAAAAATATTTTATTGTATAAATTTATGATATTTATAATATTTAAAACTAATATTTATTAAAATACAAAAGTACACCTGTGTGTTAACAGTATTGCCATGGTGTAACTTTTATTTATAAATAATAATCTTTTAAATTGTTTACAGTTGACATTAGATTCTCATTTTATGAATGATCTTGGTTTGGATTCTTTGGATCATGTTGAAGTTATAATGGCAATGGAGGATGAATTTGGGTTTGAAATACCAGATATGGATGCAGAAAGACTTGTAACACCTTCTGCATTAGTACGTTACATTGCAGATAGAGAAGACATTTATGAATAATACTGCTCTCACTAATTTTAAGGACAACTTAGTCAATGTCTCATTGCTTAAGAAAATCTAATTTCACATACATCTATTAAAAAGATATTCTGTATAACAAGCAACTCATTGCAACTTGTTTCTTTCCTGTATATAGACAAAGTTCATAATGTATGAATAAAAATGTCACGAATTGTTAGATTAAATCAAATTTTTTTAAAACAAAAAAACCTTTTTTAATACTATTAAACCTTTTTTTAAAACCAAAGATTATATTACATTAATTTTATATAATATTTGAAATTAAATTTATTTTTTTTTTTGTTTATATACTAAAAATAATTAAAATAAAGGTCAATTTTATGAAAAAAATTTATTTTAATTTTAAATATATTTCCCACCAATTCATTTTAAATATGATCTATAATATTTTATGTATGGATATATAAATAAATCATGGTTTTTTCGTATCAATAATTATTCTAACGCATAAAAAAAAATTTTTCTATTTTTAATGTTTTTAGAGTCAAAAATACGTAATTATAACCAAAAAATTCGCTTTAATACAATTTTTATTATATTTTTTAGTCAATCAGATTTGTTTATTACATCTCTCCTTCAAACTGAACTATTAAGATGTATGTATGTAACCAATCGTACGGCAAATTGAAAACTAGCTCTAATGCTTTAGATACTAGATTGCAAATGCAACCTAAAACACCATTCTCTGTCATGGTATTAATTTCAAAATATAGTTAATCTGCATATAATTCTTTGTTTATTGTATTTGTGAAAATTATAAATTGTATAAATTATCATTAAAATGATAACAAAAAATATAATTAATTTTTAAACAAAATGCAAAATAATTAATGCTTAGATTTTTTCCAAATTTGTAAGGTTTTACATATGTTTAATTTTTATTTTTTCTTACCGTTTCAAAGAACTAAATTTAAGTTTTTAGTTTTGTCAGATATTCAAAGTATAATGAGTTTTTATGCAGTAGCAAAAGGACGAAATCCTGGAATATATTCAACTTGGTACGAAAAATAAAATGTTATTTTCAAAATTCTAGTTATTAATACTCTTTACAAAAATGAATGTAAATTTTTTATTTTTCAGGGATGAATGTAAAGCCCAAGTAAATAAATTTTCAGGTCCCATCTATAAAAAATTTAAAACAAAAGTTGAAGCAGAGAATTTTATAAAAGAACGTTCGGGTACATCCTCGACTTCAACAAGAACAAAAACTAGTTCATTATTGTCTACACAAAAAATATATCCTCTTAGCAAAAAGCACATTTTACAAGCAAATGGTTCATCATCTAAAAGATTATTATCAACTAATATTGATAATGATGATGATGATGATGATGAAGATTTTAAAAACATTCTTAAAAAAGTGAAATATAACTCAAATGATATTCATGATGACAAGGTATTTCTTTAACATGATTTCTTAGATTTTGCAAGAATAAAATATCGCAGTAATTATTTATATTATAGAGTAAGAATGAATTTATAGTAGATCAAGATGGTTATACCGAAGTCTTTACTGATGGTGCTTGTACATCAAATGGTAAAGGAAATGCAAAAGCTGGTGTTGGTGTTTGGTTTTTTGATGGCTGTGAATTGTAATTATTACTTTTTATAATTATTTTATTTTTTATCTATATTAATATTAAATAGAGACAAAATATTAAAATATTGTGCTTATCTGAATAGTAAATTCAAAATAATTTTTATTAATAAATACCATTTTATTGCATTTTTTAAACATGATAATTTTATTATTGTGAATTTCTTAATAGAAATGTATCTCAGCCTGTTGTTGGTAGAGCAACAAATAATATGGCTGAAATTCAAGCTGTAACAATTGCAGCAAGGCAAGCACATAAAGCTGGAATTAAAAAACTTAAAATTAGCACAGATTCTAAATTTCTTATATCGTGTATTACTCAATGGATGCCAAAATGGAAAAGATGTGGATGGCAAACTTCCACTGGAAAACCAGTTATTAACAAAGTAGAACTTATAGAAATGGAAAAAGCACTTGCTTCCTTAGAAGTAACTTGGGTATGTATAACTTAATTTAAAATTAATTTTATAAAATTTTATACATTTAAATTATTTTAGAATCATGTAAGAGGACACGTAGGAATTTATGGAAATGAAGTCGCTGATAGGTTAGCACGAAATGGTAGCGAACGTTATAGGCAAACATAATTATTCAAATTATTTTTATTTTAGCTTTAAGTACTTTTTGTTATAAATTTATTGTGTAATGTTAATATATTTTATAAATAATCAAAAAAATTATTTATTTTATAATAAAATGAAAAATGAAGGATTACTTTTATTTTCAATTATCCCATAGGTTTTTGTTTTGAAGTACTTGATATTCTTTTTCTTTGCTGTGTTAAAGGGGATATTTGTCTGAGTAATACATAAATGTCTTCTGGAGAAACTTGAAGTGACAATAATTCAATCAATATTCTGCAAAATAAAATAATATTATCTTAAATAAAAAAAAATTAATTATTTTACAAAAAAATAAAAAATTTATAATTTCTAGAATACTTGAAAACTCCAGGAACTGCATGTATTCCTGCTAACTCTGCCAAAGTCATAAGTTCAGAATAATCATGCTGAGAATATGTCATTTTATAAGATTTAATTTTTTCTAAATTTACAACATAAAATTCGATTTTCTATTCTAACAGGTTAATAGGTTAAGTAACGACGCGCACAGTTATAAACAACGTAAACATTACTGTCCGACTATTGTAAATTTGTAATTGAGACAATGCTGACCAGCTGATTTGTAAGCAGTGCCATCTACTGGTAATAAGAAAAAATTTTCAAATTGAAAAAATAATTTAATAATAATGTATGCATGTGCAGTTAAAATAAAACCTGTATAGATATTATATTTCAAATTTTTAATTTTTAAACATTTAGTATCATTAACATTATTTTTCTGCAGATAAAAATTTCTCTTTCTCATTTGTTTTGCCGACTAATTTCAATTAATTATATTTAAGCTCCCCCACGATACTACCGTGCGTTCCACTCAGCTTAGAACCAGAAAATATTCAGAATACATTAAGTCCTTTTCATGTTACGGATAATTCTAAGCATTCTTTTCTAAATGCACGCATTATAAAATTTAGGTCCCCGATAATTTTACTTCTAATTCAAATTCAAATAGAATAATTTTAAAACTTTATCCTTGAAGTGGTTTACAGAATCTGTTCTTAAATATAAATCAATAGATCCTGTTGATCTGGGTATTGTTACACTTCCATGAATTTAGAATGAATGTTATATTTTTGTAATTTTTTTACAAATTATAAGTTATAATTTGGGTCAGTTTCATTATATCACATTTAACCATAATTAAGATAGTAACAAACTCATCTAGTTAAGTGAGCATTTTATTAAGACTTTCAACAAAAAAAATGTGATATGTGAATTATTAGAAATAAAACTTTTCAATTAAATTATAGTTATTGTAAAATAATTATAATAAAATGGATTCATAATTGAGATTGAGAATCAAGCAATAAATTCATTGTCTCTCTCTACTTCCGAACTGACTATCCTTTATGAACTGTCTTGATTTAATCAAATAAATCAAATATACATTCATTCCACTATCTTACTAGTGTTCAAAAAAATAGGGGTGAAGCCGGCTAATGGTGGCGCTCGGTACTATTTGACGCGAGATTGAAATTACGCTAAGGAGTAGGAGGTTACAAGATTGAATTATATAAAACGAATAATTTTATTATAAATAATTGTTTATTCTTCAACTTAAATATATCATGTTTTGTTAGATTTAATAATATTTAATATTTTTAAATTATTTTATTTAATTTGATATTTTAAATCATAATTAAAAGGGGCATTGATTGAATTAAAATTTTTCCACCTGTAAAAATAACACAAAACATATTTAATACTAGCAGTGCTCGAGACTTGGGTCATATGTACAAAACATAATTAAATTAAAATATCTTTTTTTCCCGTAAGCCAATTTTTATGAAATAAAATTCACATGTTACTCCAAACTAAGTTTAAGTTACCTGTAAAAAATGGTCTTTTTGCATTGTCACTCTTCCTATAGTGATCACAATCAGTTTTTGGTAAATATTTTCAATGTATAGATACGTTGATTCTACAGTTCTACTTTAGTATATATAGTACTTGGTAATGATGAATTATATGTCAAAGTCAATTGTTATATTATAAAAATTGATCATAGAATTATAAACTATAAATAAATATAAGGAAAACAAATAAAAAATACGATTACACGATTAAAAACTTTATTTTGGTTTGCTTCATAAATGGGAAAAATATGTATAATGTTGCGTGTACCTGTAGGAACTTTGGACTACAGATTATGTCTGGGACAATTGTTGATAATTTAGCGTTAATAGCATTTCCGTAAATTCAATAACGCATTATCAACGATGTTACAAAAGGTCCTTAAAAACTAAGCTAAGGCTAATGCATTGATAAATCTAAATTTTTACGTTGGTAACAAATATGGTATAAAATAGCTGTTTGGTACGAGTGCATACCCTGACATGCTCTACAAACTTAAATGTTTGATAAACGCTTATGTAAGTCATAAATGATTTTCAAAATAATATTAACGATAGATGCGTAGTAATTTACAGTAAGAGACAGATATTTCTGTACAATGTACCCTTTGTATTTTTACTAACAATTCGAATAATTAAACTCTTACTGTAAGTTTACTAGATCATTCACAACAAAAGAGTAAATTAAATTTATATAAATGAAATCATGCCTCTAAATTAAGAATGATAATAACAAAAATCAAATTATAAAATTTACTTGCACTTGAGCTAGTAAAAAAAAATATTTCTTCGACATAAATAGTCCAATCTTAAAGAACGAATCTTACACATGGCACTTGTTTACCAACGCTCAGAACTTTTCTTATGCTGAACGTAGAATCAGCAAACTTGTATAAAATTATGTACACTGTCGTTAAACCTATAATTCTGCGCGTTTAGATTATTTACTCGCGATATATAATTTCTTTTAAATGTCACAAGATTTATACACAAAATATAAACTAAAGTTGTTTTGGCGTATTGAGCTACATATTTTTAAAAAATAAAACTGATCACATTGATTCAAAGTGCGAACAAAACAGAAAAACAATGCACATCCAATGAACGCTTACAAAAACTTTCAATATGCGGGGTAAAACGTGCTTAAAAATCTAGCGCAGCTCGTTATAATATGGTCCTTTGTAACATGACGAGCTAATTTATTCAATCACACGTATAATAAGGATTCATAAAAATATACACCACGCCCAACATTTGCATTTCCTTTTTCTATGATACTCTTTTCTGTCTACATCCTCTTTTTCAGCTTTTTTCTCTTGACTAGATTCATTTGCGATTTCACTTTTGGCTGTTCAACCTTCTCCTATCCAGAACACACTTCCGAATGTTCATCCCAAGCTGCAACCTGAAAGTAAACAATACATTATGAATATACTAAATATTTTTACTCATTTTTTTTTTTTTTTTTTTTTTCTTTTATAACAACAATTATTTAAATATACGAAAATTAGAAATTGATATTTATTTACCTGACACTCGCGACTACAATACCACTGATTTCCACATCCCGCACATACAAACTGAGCAGCGCGTTCATGACAGCCTTGACAACGTGGTGGGGTATCTCGATCGTCTCTGTTGTCTCTGTTGTCTCTACCTCCCATGGAAAGCCTTGAGTCTCTCTCTTCAATAATTGAAGTTTCTTCTTCTACATCATCCTATCAGGCCAAGAAGTTTATTTTTAAAATCATTATTAAAATGTAGCATCGCTTTTTTTACGAAAATGATATTTACACTTACAACATGAATCAAATTACTAGAATGAGTCTGTATTGGATTATTAACAACAGGAGTTATGGTGATTTCCGTTCGAGCCTGTAAATTAACAAAAATAAAAAGTTTATAATGTATGTAACTGATACATGCACTTGGAAAAAAATATTTAAAAGAAATATTAACATTTCTAAGTTAAGTTCATTTTTTATTCTTATTAAGAAGAAAAAACTTGCCTTAGACGAAGATAAGAAATCACTGATTGAAACGGGATTTGCGCCTTGATAAGCTTGCAAAAGATGTTGCGTGGCAGTCTGATGAGGAGTTGCTGTAACCGTTGGTGCACTTCTTTCTCTTTCAGGAGCTGTTAATAACCTGGCTAATGTTGGCGAGAAAGTAGTCGGCCTTGGTGATTGAGATTTTGTTAGAATACCGTGAAGAAGCGAGCCCGACGTTTGCGGTACAGAGTTTTGCGTTGTCGGTGTCGCAGCGACCGGATGCAGAGTGACGTCTGGATAATTTTGAGGAGTTTTTATTGGCTCTCCTGCAGAACACGAGATACGCCATTTTATTTTAATCGAATTTGCATTTGATTAAAATAAAGTTCGATGTAACCATTTACGGTTACGAATAAGTACATCAAATGTGGATTAAAGTTTTATATATTTTATTTTAATGGACGAATTTATAACATTAGTGTACATTCTTTGATCAAAGTTTAAAATAAATTCAACGTAATCCACATTATTGTCACTTTGTATTACAAATAGTATTAAAATATTTACCTTGTTGTTGGCTTAATTTTGCAAATTGCACCAATACATCTTTAAAGCTCATCGCATTATTAGGATCGTTTACATTAGAATTACTCTTGCAAGAGTCAGTACTAGACGGCCGAGAATCCATATTTCCTACGTTCTCAACTACTGCGCCTCCCGCTCCAAGGCCTACATTAACGGAATTTCTCATTCGACGACCTCTACTGAAAGTACAAATGAAATTTATAAATTTTTAAGCGGAAATAAAAATTTTCTCTTAAAGAATTACATTTTTTTTATCAAAATATATTAAATAACATTGAATTATTTAATGTTCGTAATAAAAAATAATACATGGAAAATTGTACTATCCATTAAACTCACCGTCTAGGAACAGTCTCTGGATGTCGGAGCCTATAATCGGCAATTATCGATCTAACATCGACAATCGGTCTTTGTCTACCCTCTCCTATTTGTCGGTGTTCCGGACTATGAGCGTCGACGATCTGCTTCGGTCCATTTTCGCCTATCGATGGCTGTTGATGCTGTTGCTGCTGCTGCTGCTGCAGCAAGTGTTTGGACGTCTGCTGGTAACCCGACTGCGCCTTGGAAGCCCTGTCTCGTTTGAGGGCCGGCGAGCTGTCCCGCGATATGCTTTCGCGCTCTTCCTTCGGCACCACGAGCGTTTTGTCTTTGAGGTGAATGTTAATGTTCGAGCCGGCACCGCCACCGTCGTAATTTTGCTGCGCCAGAGCGAGACTCGCGGGTGGTAAGAAAGCATCGCTAGCCAGCGGTCCGTTGCTTTCCATGAAGCCCATAATTTGCCTGCGTCGCTCGATGCGAAGGTACGCTTCCTCCTTCAATTTTCGCATACTGAGAATTTCATTCCATTCCATTTCTTTGGCCCGTGCGAGTTCGTCTAGATCCTATAATGAATAGACAGAGTAACGTAATAGTACAATTATAAAATTTTTTACAATTATTTATCGACATAAAAATAATAATTTATTACAAAAATAAAAATTTTAAACTTTTCCAATTAAAAAATTAAATATAAGATATTTAAAAATTTCGAAGGTACTTGGTACATTTGGAATAAAAATGAAAACTTTAAAAATATTCGTTAATAATTAAATAACTACGATTGAAAATTCATTAATAGGTATAAAGAAAAATTATATTAATAAAACTCGAAATAATTTATTCTTTAGTTAAAGCGATTCAAAGATACCAACCTGTACTTCGGCACGCAACTGTTCAGCTTTCGCGGCCAATTGTTCCGCGGTGAACTTGTCCGAGCCGATGAGCGAATTAATAAACTGTTCCCGTTGATCTAGACATAGTTTCTTAGGAATGGGATCGCCATTGGAGGAGGGCAGAAGACCGGTGGCGGATGCGAGGCTCGTCGTCCCACCGATAATCGCCTCGGCCGAGCGCCGTTTTCTCGTATCGCGACTCGGATGCAGCTGCTGCTGTTGTTGTTGTTCGCGATGTTCCTCCTCCTGCTGCTGTTGCTGCTGCTGCTGTAATTGATGTTGCTGCTGTTGCATTTGCAGTTGTTGTAAGAGTTGCTGTTGCTGCTGCTTGGCGGAGACGCCACGCTGACCACTAGGTCTGCCCGGTCTACCCGAAGACGTCGTCGTCGTCGTCGATGTCGTCGTCGTCGTTTGCTCCGACTGTAGTTTCGACGATTTCGTTACGAGCGACTGTTGAAAAATGCAAAAAATTATATAAATTGTAAACTGTGTGAGTTAATTAAAGCTCTCAAGATGTCTTATTTTTCTTCGCGTATCGCCAATAGATAATCTTCTATACTACACATTATTTTAACAATATTATATATATATATATATATATATATATATTATTGCAATCATTTTTAGATGTAACGATAAATAATTGACTATAAATTAATTATTATAGTGAATAACAATTATTTATTACGTAGTAATAAAAATTTTCTGATTTTATTTTAATAGAGTTTGAGGCATAATATAACGTGAACAACAATTTAAAAATATTTTATAAAGAATGCGTTTTATTGATAAATAATTAATTTTAACGGATAACGCAGTAATTACTACTTCTGAATTTTTTAAAGTTAAATTTATTCCATTAAAAAGTACTAGAAAAATTTTATTTTATTACATAAATTACTGTCGTTAATAAAGCGATATATTATACTTTTTTTATTTACATTTTAAGAAATTTATAAATCAATTCGTTATAAACAAATTAAAGCGAAGAAAATAATTATTCATTATCTTATATCCGTACTTAGATAATTATATGTCATTATTTTTAATACAGAAAAGTAGTTATAAAATTTTTGTAAATAATAGAAAATTATTCATTAATGGATATCAATTAATAGAGGTTTAATTTATTTGCTATAACCAGAGTATCGCTGTAAATTTTCGAGTTCATTTTCGAGTTTGAAATTATTTAAACTACGTAGTCGTGAGTTTGCAGTTAGTTTATAAACATCGAGAGAGAGAGAGAGAGAGAGAGAGCGACGGAAAAGCCGCTTTGAATTAACGATTGTAAGGTAATTCCTTACCTGTGGCTGATCGATGATTTCGGCGAGCGGCTCCTTCTTCTCCTTCTTAAGCTGCTGGGGGACGGAGGCGGAAGGGGTTTGGCAGTGAACGACATTACGATCGGCGGAGGCCGTTTCCTCGGGCAGCGCGGCACCGTTCTGTTGGCTTTGGGGTACCTTAGGCGACTTGCGCGACGACTCCTCGTCCTCGTGCTTCGTTTCCTCCGCCGATTTTTTCCCATTTCCAACGGCCCCGCCACCGCCGCTCTCCATCGCGTGCATCTTGTTCAAGCTGTCGATCGAGAAAGCCGGCGATTATTATCGTTCATTTTATTTCGGTAAAATTTACATATTTAATTGTTAAAATATCTTTTTAATAAAAAAATACTTCATACACGTATATAAAAAAAATCTTTATTCGTGTATATGAAATTAATATTATATATAAGAATAATAATACAATAATAGAAATGAAATAAATTATGCGTGTTCATGTTAGGTAATAAAAATCGTGGCGATGGTTTATATTTGCGAATTTAATATACGTAAAAATAAGATAACATCGCTGGTATACTAATTTTGTACGCCGATAAACTATCTTTTTTTCTGAAATAAAGAAGAGACCAAGAGTGGAAAATTTTTTAGCAGTATAAGTATTAAAGAAAACTCCAAGAGAAGAATGGAAAATTGTGTAGAGTTCATATAAAATATAAAAAAAATTCACGTAAAAACGGCAGCTGGAGAAGTTAGTGCAATTAAGAATCGTTTAACGAAAACGTCTTTTTAAAATTAAAAAAAGAAGATAACTACATTATTGCTTAAGAGAAACTGGAAAGTTTCTAATCTTAAAGAATATGAAAGTTTATGTAAAGCAAGGAAGAAAAGATTATTTTGTACCGTTGAGCACAATTCGTTAACCCGATAAAAATGTTTTTACAGTATAAGCCGTTAAAAAAAAAAAAAAAAAAAAAAAAAAACAAATTCGTTAAAGTTAAAGTTCAATTTAATAAGTAGAGCTAAAAAATTATATTTTTAAATATAGTAATACTTATAAAGTTATTCAAATTTTGAGAAAGTAAGATAAACAAACATTTCAAGAATAATCAAATCTCCAAGAGTTTTAAAATTTTAAAAAGCTATAAAACACAAGCGCACCAACGCCAATCTTTTGTAACAAAGAGTAATTTCTTTTTTCTTCAAGGACTTTGAACCTCGTAACGAAATAAATCTATCAATCGTCTTTCTTATCAATCCGCTTAAAAAAAGACTGTTACTTCGTTAAAGAGCCAGAACAAAATATATAAGTATGCGTGCGTGTACGTATAATACAGTCATCGGTATCGATCGACGTTGTACAAGGTCAACGTACGGAAACGTCATTGACATACGTACATTATGTATAAATTATGTATCTTCGTGCGAGCGTATCAATACAATCGTCAAATTGAACAACAGCAGCCGCACATTAACGTGACAAAAGTCGCGTACGGAACGATCGGTTTGCCTATGAACGAAGGCCACCGAGACTCTCCCGTTGTTGTCTTCAACGATAAGCGAGATCGTTAAGTTTTTCCTCGCGCCGATTGTGAGAATCGTTTGACGACGATGTTGTCGACGTTGCACTCAAAGTTTACTGCTCGTTGTAAGAGCGAACTGGCATAATGACAACGTTAAAAGCTCGATTGAGTGCCGTTGTTCGACATAATCGTATTTGTTTTTCACTTTTCGTTTCTATTATCTATGAAATTTTCAATGTAAATATTTGACATATGTACGAATGAAGTGAATGTTTAACGAAGAAAACTAATATTATTTTTTTCTCAATGATTAGATTAAATCTAAATTTAATAATTTGATAAATCACAAATGAAATGATTTAGTAAAACAGCATTGTTATCCGTATAAGAACAATCGGAATATTTTTAATATTATGAATAATATTATAAATAATATTTGTTAATTTTCATGCATTTTAATGTTATTTTTTAAAAACATTAACATAATAAAGAAAAATGAGAGTAAAAACGCTTACGGAATTATATTCAAAAATAATTTATTTATTAGGTTATTCGTGTAAAATTATTATTTATTCAAATTTGATAAACTTTTTCCTTTTTTTTTTTAAACAGTTTTAAACAATAGTTTCATTAATTTGTAATCAATTACTTTATCAAGAAACAATTAATCTCTAAGGTTAACCAATTCATAAAATACAATTTATTTTCAATAAATTTTAAAAAACAGTAAACTGTCTACTTTCGATAAAGTAAATGATTAAAATTAATTATATTTATAAAAATTTAGATATCAATCATTCATTAAATATATAACTAATAATGAATCGGTAATATATACTTAACCTAGATATTCAAGAAAAGTATCAAGGTTTTGTATAAAATATTAAAAATTATTCTTAGTCCGATTATCATAATAAACAATTTAAAATAATCATTACATTATAGTTACGATACCATAAACAAGTGGAAACAAGTTTATACATGTATGGCAAGTCTTGAATATATAAACTCGCCGTAGCATAGGTTAATATAAAAAACACGACGACGAGGATGAGGTTAATTAAGGTAAAGATAGTCATTGAATTGATATTGCGTTATTGCTCGAAATAAGCTAACGAATCTCGTGGTTAACAAAAGACTGCGAGTTATGACGAAAAGAAAGCGATCGTTTGGATTTTATACAATTTATAATTAAATATAAAAAAAAAAAAAAAAAAAAAATGCCTTGCGATGTTTAAGAAGAAGGTGTAAGATAAAATAATGCAAAATTCAACGCGAGAATTTGTATGCCACAAATATGGTAAAAGAAACATACAGAGTTTACGAAGTGATGATGACTTTAAGTAAATCAAATAAATTGTTAATAAACAACTAAATATTAATCTTTTGAAAAATTTGTTTTTGTTTTTTATAATTAGTATTTGATAATCAAACGCTTAACAATTGTTTTATGTCGACAATCGATATGAAATTTTTTCCTAACGTTAAACCGGAATTCATTTATTAGAATACTATATATAAATTGATAATATGCTAGCTCTCAATTTAAATCGTCTTACGGAAAATAAACCGGGAGAAGTGTGTTAAATGTACTTTTCAAATTCATGGCAAACTGCGCACATTAATTTACGCAAAATATATCCTCGACAACAAAAGCGAGACTCGCCAAAACGATCAAAAAGTCTATATTTCGAAAAGAAAAGAAAAAAGGGAGTAAAGAGAAAAAGCAAGAACGAGAAAGAGAAAGATATTGCCGGGGCTAACATAACGGCAAGCGAACTCGCGAGTAGTTGCAAGAAACTTGTATAAATATAGTCAAATAAAGGCGAAAATAGATAAAAAAAAAAAAAAAAAAAAAAAAAAAAAAAAAAATAGAAGTAGTTGCGGTGGCGAGCGAGCGTTAGAAAGTGACACAAATATATGGGCGCAAACGCCACGACGAAGAGAGAGAGAGAGAGAGAGAGAGAGAGAGAGAGAAAGAGCGAGATAAGTGAGAGCGGCGGAAGGGAAAGAGGAGCGCGAGTGTGTGCACTACAAAGTGGGGTGAGAGGGAGGAGAAGAGGAGGCGCGCGAGCGCAGAAGGACGGAGTTCATTGCACTCGGTCTCGCGTTCACTGCACTTGGCGCGAGCTCGCGCGCCACGACACCGTTCTCCGAAAATTGCCGCGCTCCGCTGCAGCGACTGTACACACACTCCGCGAGTTACGCTTGGCTCTCCTCCTCCGCCTTCACGTGACGTGACGACGGTACACCTAGTGCGCGCGTGTTTTTATTTTACATTTGACCCTTTTATGTTTTTTTTTTTTTTCTTTCTTTACTATTACGTACGTTTATCTGGTATATAGAATCGAACGGTTCTCTCTCTCTCTCTCTCGCTCTCTCTCTTTCTAACTCTCTTTTTACTCCGCGAATTGCGCAGCATCAGAGAGATGAAATCGCGCGTTCCCGTTTTTCTCTCACCGCGTAATAGCGGTAAAGTATACACACAGATTCGCACAACGAGGGAGCAGTCGGTCTAGAGAGAAAAACAAAACTCGCGGGAAATTCGAAAGACATCCGAAATCTTCGTAGCGACAGAGAAACGCGCGTACTACCACGATGACTTTGATCCGATGACCTCTAGTTGTTCGGTCGGTCGGTCGGTCGATCGCTCGCGCGCGCGCACACACCACCCGAGCCTCTCTCTCTCTCTCTCTCTCTCTCTCTCTCTCTCTCTCTCTCTCTCTCTCTCTCTCTCTCTCTCTCTCTCTCTCTCTCTCACTCTCTTTCTGTCTCTCTCTCTCTTTTTAGTCGGTTGTTGCGCTAGTGTAGCCACGTACTCGCCTCGATCCGGTGACCGGTGGTTTCTTCCAGGAGGTTGTACGTCGTCGTGCCGCTTCCGCCGCCGCTGATCCTCATTCTCATCCGCGCGTTTAGCCGTCGCAGGCGCAATCAACCTCCCGCCGTCGTCGTAGTCGTAATCGGCGCCGTTCTCCGGTAGCTTCGCTGCGGTCCGCTGCTCGCGCACTGCTGTAATGGTAACTCGCCGGGCGGCGCAACGGACGGACCGCCGGCTGCGCCGCTAATCGCGCGACATTTTTCGATCGATCGAAGTTATACCGGGCCACACAGGCCAGCGGCCCTTCCAACGCGCTCGCCCGCGCTTTTTCTTACGCCCCGGAAGCGATGAAAATCCGGTAAGCGAACTCGCACTCGAGGAATCGTTGCGCGAACCGCCAGAGGAGGATTGGGCTTGCGCGCGCGCGCGCGTATACACTGTGCGAGCCGCCCCGAGTGAACAAAGAAGAGGAGATGCGACACGGGATAATTGATGCACACGTGTGTATAGGTGCAGCGCGCGTTGCACGTCTAATCGCGGTACCGCGAGTCGCTGCACTGTGCGCGCTCGCTTTCTCTCTCTCGCTCTTTCTCTCGTTCGCTCGCTCTCTTTCTATGTGAGTGTGTATATGTGTGTACGTGCTTAGATCGACCGCGCGCCGCCGTCGGCTAGACTTAGAAAAAGAGAGAAAGAGAGAGAGAGAGAGAGGGAGTGCACGCGACCGCTGTACGGTTGTTGGGTGGCGAGTGGGATGGAGATAGAAAAGGATGGGGGAGGCGCGCGGGGGAGAAGGAGGAAGAAGAAATAAAACGCGATCTGCGCCAGCGAGTTTTGCACCGTTGGTATATGTATATTATACGTAAGCGAGAGAGAGAGAGAGAGAGAAAGAAAGAAAAGAGAACGACTCGCCGTTGGGCGGGGAAAAGGAGACGGAAGACGTTGCCCGCCGAGGTCTTCGATCCCAAGAGGCCCCGCTGTACAAGCTGGACTTTAAGAGCGGCGAAAGTCCCGAGGAGAAAAGGCTCGATTTCTTTCGCTCACCGTAGAAAGGGGGGAGGTGGGGGAGGGAAGTTTGTAGATTGGTGAATACGATGTACTATTTCTATTTTTCTTTTATTTTTTCTCTTTACTCTTCTTTGGGGTTTCGTGATTTTTTGTGCATGATAAGCGAATGGATACAATGATATGTACCGATGATATTGAAAAAAAAAAGAGAGACTGATATTTGATTTAATTAATATATAAAAAAATGTACTATTCACTTGGACCTAATTGTAAAATACTGAATACCATAATTTAATTGCGCTAAAAAGAATACCAATTAATAAATAAAAATCTCGTTTTTAAATGAATATTAATTGAATAAACCTAATAAATATAATTTAAAATTTTGAATGATATTGAATCATTAGTTGTTATCTATAAATTTTACACTCGTAGCCATTTAAAACTCTCTTATTGAAATGACCTAAAAAGATCGTAAAAGGAAAAGGAGAAAGTGAAGTTCCACAAAAATACGATATATAGTTTTAACTTGAGGTTGCCTTAATTTCCTCATGGTAACGCAGATAAGGATTTTAACATTGTATTGCGTCGTTATGTATTGTAACAGAAATTCACTGAATTTATCAACTTTTTATATTTTATTTAAAAGGCTTTCAAGTTATCAAGTTACTATACAATAAAAAATTGACTTCATATTATATTTTTTTTTTTTTAATTTATCTTGTTTTCAAGTTAAATCATAATATATTTTGATTTTCAATTTAAAAAAAATTTAATTTGAAAAAAAAAAAAAAAAAAAAAAAAAAGAAAAGAAAATAAAGTTACTGCTTAGAAGCCAAGATTACCATGCAGCCTTTTGCTTATTTTAATTGTAATTATTCGGTCGCAGACGTGAAATTCTCCAGATAATCTCTGGTACAACGAACCCTTATACAAGGAACTACTCGACACAAAGAGAATTGAGAAAACTACAGGAAAGATTACCAGTTTGCCGTGTAATCCATTGCATTAACATATATCTAGTTCAGATCTGGTGCCGAGTTAGCTTCACAACGGTGCTGTATTACTGCGCAATTCATTGTCGGTTGTCATGAAGCACTGTTCCAAAGCTGGTACGTCTCCAAGCATTAACGTACCTCGAAACAATAGACTTCATAATTCAACATTTAATTGTAAAAATCGATAATTTTTAATTAATTTTTCTTTTTCTTTTTTTTTCTTTTTTTTTTTTATCGATGGATTTTAACGCAACCGTTTAATTAAAAAAAAATTCATGATAAGCCGTATATTCGTAATTCCTTGACGGTTTGTTTTTGAAATTTACTCTAAAATCAAGTCCACTTAAAAAAAATTTCCTACAAATACTTTAAAAGAATCATAAAAAGCAGACAGAACAAATACAAAAAAAAAAAAAAAACAAAAAAACAAAAAAAAAAAAACAAAAACTAGATTACGTAAAAAGCAATCGCGACAAGTTAAAAACCCACCGAAAAGCAAAGAGTAAACACCAGCGGCATAAATGCGTTCAAACGCCTATTTAACATTTCAAAAGCGCGAATAAAATAAAAATAAAAAAAAAAAAAAAAAAAAAAAAAGAAGTCAGCTTACAGGAAGCCGAGAGAACAAACGGCGAACAAAGCTCTCGGATCCATTTGCATGGTGTCTCGCGCGCTCGACGACGACGATTAAAACTTATAAACGGGGTAACAGCCGCGCGGTGTCGTTAGGCTAGATCAGTTTCGCGTTCCTGGCTATCGCGAGGGACCTTGCCGACGCGACATCGCCTCGACGGCGGCCTACTTTGACGGCTGGCGCGTGCGAGCACCGGCGTATGGAACATTCTATGCTAAAGTCACGTTTATTTATTTGTTTATTTATTTTTATTTTATTTTATTTATTTTTTTTTTTTTTTTCGTTTCTTGTGAGTTTCTGATGTGCGAATGTTAAAAATATCAAGAGCTTTGCCTTGTATTATTATCATTGATTAAATAAATATGTTATTGAATGTTTTATAGATTTAATTATTTTTAATACTATTTGGTGGATTAAAATAGCAGCGATTTATAAATAACATTAAATAAGGAACATTATTTATTTAATTTTATACAAAAAAAAAAAAAAATTTTTTTTTTAAATAAATTAAAAATAAATGAAAAAAATGGAGTCAACATATTTTCATAATTTTAAATTAGATTTGCATAAACGATGAGAAAAATTTATATAAATTCAAAAATAATTACATAATTTTAAATAAAATAATTTGTTGAACAAACTATAATAACTTTGATTTTATATTAATTAATACATTTATATAGTAATCAAGTTTATGTAATAAAATAATAATTCTGAATAATTATAATTAAATTTATTCTCGTATGACTTTTATAAAAATATTCATAAAGATTTAAATTAATTACGAAGACTACTTTGACTTTTTTTTTAATATTAAAGTGCGCATTGTGGCTCACATTTATGATGTAACAAATATTTTATACTTTACAATAAATGTAAATTAAATTGCATTCTTTAGTTTTTATGAAGATTCCTGAATGAAGCAACGGCTATTTGTACTTTTTTTTTAAAAACAAAAAGATATATAGACATACCTCTTTTTTATTACACATTAGCTAACATTATTTATTTTTTCTAAAACGCTGGGTGAGCTTGTGGCATGCATATTTTTTTTTTGTTTTTAATTATTTTTGTAAATAGCTGTTGATTTTGCATCATTTATTTGCAATTATTATATAATATTCATGCTGCAACTTTGTTAAAACTATAATAATTGGCAAAATTTTATTCTAACAAGTATTTTATTATTTGTTCGTACAAATACGAGTAAAATCATAAATTATCTAAGTATACACGTAAAACCCAAAGATAATGAATTGATCTTTAAAGGCGGAAAGATGCATCAGAGCTCACGCAATTCACACTATACAATAGAAATTAAAGCAAATTACAATACAACCCTTTTGATCAGCGCTCGAGATCTAGCTGCCATTATACTCGAAGAAAAAAAAAAAACAAAAACATAGTGGAGAGAGAGAGGAGAGAGCGTTTTACACAAAAGATTGTACGATAACGCACAATGGAGAAAAGACGCGACGCGTCGTGTATATATAGATATATATGCGTCTGCTCACTCGTACACACGTACACGTACGAACACGCGAACTCGCGAACTCGCGCGAGTTTATCAGATGACAAGAAGAGAGGCCGGGCTCTTGTGCAGTCGCGGGCCCGTTATTATTGATATGCACGGCTACCGGAGAATAAAAGGAGAATAAAAGAGCAAAAGGGAGAATGGAGGAAAAAAGAGAGAGAAAGAGATAGAACATCGAGTTCAGTGGCGTCTTGACCTATATTTCGGCTTTGACTGCATAGATTTACAAAGTACGATTCAATTAAACGTTATGTATATATATGTATACATAACAAGTTGTCACATTTTGTTTTAAAAGCTACCGTCACTCGACTAATATGGCTATATCTATAAAGGCACGCTAAGATAAATGTTTTATATATTTTCAACGAAATAATTATACGGAATAGAAATTGTTTTTCAAATCTAAATATTTTTATTAAATAATTAACACTTATCACGGCCTTTGCTTCTTTTATAACTAGATTATACCCATTCATCGGAATTTAAAGCATATATAAAATGCTACTGTAAAATGTGATATCGTAGCAAAGTAACGTATATGTGTGAACGTGACGTTTTTAGGTCAGATAATTTTGTAGGTGTGTGGAAAAAAAATTGCACCATCAAGTTTTCTTTGTAATTATGACAAAAAAAAAAAAAAAAAATAAATAAATAAATAAATAAAATTACAGTTTAAATATCAGCAAATAAAAGGTTAAAAAAAAATAATAATAATAATAATAATGACGATGAACTTTTCACCAACCAAACTCAAAATTTAGATACAATATTTCAATCGTATCCCAGGATTAAAAAAAGAATTAACTAAACAATCTTCTTAACAACAACGTTCCATTTTCATTCGATCGATGCGCGACTAAATTTTCTCACAGCGACGAAAATTAATTCGGTGCTGGTATTAGTTGCATCGCCGGAGTACCGAGAAAAAAAAAAAAAAAAAAAAAAAAAAAAAAAAAAAAAGAATTCGCTTATTAAAAACGTCCACGCGATAAAAGCAATCGTTTTAACGCGCGCACCTCGCGGCAATCGGTTGCGCCAGGTCGAAAGATTACAACCGGGTTGCGCACGCGCATAGGTTCAAAGACCGACAAATGCGGGAGAGTTTGCGCGTATATACACACCCACACACATACACGCACACACACACACACACACACACGTATATACGTACGCCGATGATGACAGCGACGACGGATAAATAATGCGTACATGTAATGTGCGCGCGCGCGCATCTCTGGATGATTATGTCGCTTTAGAACGAAGTCTCGGGTTGGCACTCGACGTTTGATGACAAAGATATGCCGATGATAATGACGACGATTATTGCTACGTCTATATGCGCGCGCTTGTGTGATTTACCGGAGGATAACGCATAGCCGATGCGCGAATGATTCAAAACTATCAGTATTACACGCGTGTCTATGTATTCGTGGGCGCGACCATTGTTTCATCGCGGCTACGTATGATTTCGCGGTAAAAGTTATAATAGGTTTTATGATACACGATTGTTAACTAAGAGACTCGTTATTAGAAGCAAACGCTGATGCGCGGTGATTGAAAAATCTTTAGATGCGAGCGAGCATCATTAGTCGTTTACTTCGATGTAATATTTATGTTCGAATTTAATGGATTGTTTGAGATTCAGCTGATAAAAATAAATTGAAAATTTTTCTAAACTAGAAAGAAAATTTATAGGATGAATCATTTGGAATACAATTATTTGACTATTTATTATTCATCGTTTGAAAATTTCAACAATGTTAAGTAATCTTGCGTAACAATATTTTTTTGCAAAAAAGCAACAGAAGAAACGATGACTGAGCGAGTAGAAGAGTATAAGTGATACCCAGTGTCTCTCTTTCTCTTTCTCGTGAAAGGAGTCGAAACTTTCGATTTCGTTTAAGTGTATCGTGTACACTTGAAGCAAACTTCTCTTCCTCCTGCAGCTAAAATATCCTTACTAAATTACGATGTGAAACCTGTGGAATACTTGTAATACCGTTAAGATAAGTTTCTAACTTATTTGTCCCCGTTACAAAGCTTTTTTACACCTTAAATTCAGTTTCACTTTTATTAAATACGAAACCTGTAGACACCTGGAGGTCATCCTTCATTTTTTTTTTTTTTTTTCGTTTTTGTAAACTAATTCAATCGGAGTGTGTTGAGGTTAGAGCGCTGGAAAAATTTAAAGGCGCAACTTTTTTTCAATTTTTTTTGCAAAACATTTTGTTAAACTTCGTTAGTTAAAAAAAAAAAGCACCGATAATTTTTTTTTTTTTTTTTCTTTCACGTTGAAACGTTTAAATAGTGTAAATTTATTCAAAGTAATTGTTTATTTATATATGAAGTAATTATTTATAAATAAACTTTATTTATAAATCATTTTTTCGCTACAATGATAAACAATATAATTTACGACTAGATAGCAAAATTATTAAGCTAACGATAAACTTAAAGCGTGTAAGTGAAAGACGAAAAAATGACTATGAGAAGAGAGACAAAAAAGACTGAAAAATTCCATTAGAAGAACGTATAATTCAACTTTAAAAATACGACGATATCGAAAAAAGCACATTATGGTACCATTATGGTCGAAATTATCATCTCGTGCGTTATTTGCGTTATGTAACGCGTCTCATCGCGAGCGCGAGTATCCTGCAAAGACGCGATATAAAAACGAATATTGAAAGGAGCTCCGACGTATAATGAAAAAAAACGTAATCGAATTCGAAAATTTGTACATAAATATTTGCGTACTATCGTTTTTTTTTTTTTTTTTTATTCTCACGAAATGAGAATTTCTATCGACGAGGTCCGGTAAGCGATTTAAAAGCTGCCCTCACCGGAGGACCGTAAAGGAAGCAAGGGAGACAAAGGGTCGTGAAATAAAAGAGAGAAGAGAGGAAGAGAGGAAGAAAGGGAGGAGGTGAAGAAGGAAAAAGATATTTGCGTATCGTCCGATAAGAGAGAAGAGCCACGCCGGCGGTTGGTTCTGCGCCATCATCGATCGACCTCGAGTCGAGTCGCTTCGATGCCCGATTCTCCTTCTCTCTTCTTAGGCGGCTCGGCTCGAGAAGTACAGAAGTAACATTCCGACCGATAAGTCTCTCTTCGAAGGTCGTTCACCAGGTGGCGACAGCTCAGAGTCTGGTACCGAGTCTCACTCGCCGTTCTCCCGGCAGATCTCGCCTGATTCTCCTCATCGTATGAGACTTCTCTCTCTCTTTCTCTCTTTCTCTCTGTTTTATCGCTTGCTTTTCTTCTTCTTTTTTTTTTTTTTTTTTTTTTTTTTTTATATTTATTATCCGCTTTTTCATCCTTTTCGTCATGGGAATTTTTCTCGTTCCGTTGAGGATTTTATGCTACTTAAGAATTATATTTTACGTGTATTTTTCTTTCCATTTTTTTTTTTTTTTTTTTTTTAACTAAAATATTAGTGACGATGTAAGGAATTCCTTCGTAATGTGTTTATCTATTACAAACGAGAAAACACAGCGAATAACTCCGACAAAGTCATTGGAAATAATTACTTATAAGGCAATCGTTTTTTTTTTTTTTTTTCTAATAAATGGTGTATTTGCCGTGTCGAACTCAAAAAGGAAATTGTCGTTTTAAAATAACTTTCTATTTCCTTTTACAAAATGTCGTTAATAAATCTCCGTTAAAAATACCTTTGTTTTAAGAGAATTTCATTGAGAGCAACGTTACGTAAAATTTTCTCTATCAAATATGTTGTATGGTACAAAGCGATAATTCTGTTTAGCGAAATTGTTTAAGCGCCTCGTTTACTTTGTATCAACAATTGTTCTTTCAATTTTTTGAAAAATAAATCATTGCATTTTTTTTTCAATTATTCTTTGTTTAATGTCATAAAAATTATAAAGTCGTATTTTAATATAGTTAGCGGGTAAAAATAATTAAATTTACTTTAAGTTTATCAAATATTTATGGCTACTATTATTATAAAAGTATAAAAAGTAAAAATTAAAAATCTATGAAGACAGTAAATACATTTTTACAATTGCGTGAAAAAAAAAAAAAGAAAACAAATTAATTAATCAGTCTGAGTTAAAGTACTGTGTTAAAGCTACATCAAACAAACGATCCATCGTGTAAAGTTAATTGAAGAGCGGATATATATATATATATATACACATATACATTGTACAGGATGAATAAACACATGTAATAAAAGTGCTAATTGTCCGTGAAATTTTTCAAGCGCGCATATATACGCGAGACTATCACCAGCGCTACAATTAGCGTGAATCAAGCGCGTCTTTCGTTTCACGTTACTTTCTTCGCACTCTTGCTGTCCTCTGTTCGCCTCGAATAAAAACAAAAAATGTCGAGCGTTTAAAGTATCCTAACCGACTAACGTCGATAACAAAACAACGAAGCTTGAAACAAAAAATAATATTACGAAAAACAGAAAAAACTTTGTATGATAACGTTTTGTTAATCGTTTCGCTGATTTGAGTATTGAATAAAAATAAATGGTTATACCGTTGTTTATATTGGGCTTGTTTAGAAACCGTCCGTTTATGATAATTCGGAGTTTTGCATTTGTAAACAATGCGATGGACAAATTTTGGCACAGTTCCAGTAAAATTTATTCCTTGAACGTATGTAAACTATACATTTTTTCATTTTCTTCGCTAATGGAAAAAAAAAAAAAAAAAAAAAAAAAAAAAAAAAAAAAAAATTATTTATAGTAATCGAAAGCAGCTATTAAAAGCAAACGATGATAATTTAATCTTCTTATCGACGATGTTCCAACGCAAAATAATAAAATGTGTGTCATCGTAAAAAAAAATTTCCAGCAGCTGAATATATCCCCGATAGTTAAACGCGCGCCGGCGTATAGGAACGAGTAGTTTTTAAGATATTTCATACGAAGCGAGCAGCATTTTAATATTAATCTCGCATCTTCGCTCGGATCTTTTACAAGACTTTCCCTATATATGTGTGTGCAACAGCGGCGAATCCGCGCATACACAATCCGGCCGGCGCTGGCGTAGTCGAAAGGAGGACGGTCGATTATCTCGCTTCGAGGTCGTAGGTAGGTCAGCCGAGCGTCTTCGTCCTCCGTGGGTATCGCTTACGCATCATCGGCTGGAGAACGCAATATCGCGACAAGCGGGCGCGCGCACGCGCGCGTATATGACACGCGAACGGAGAGCTACTATCTCCGCGATATTCTCTCGATATATTTCGAGATGATTTGCGTTCCCCGCTTACGTATTTTTGTAGAGCAGTTAGGTACACACGAGTATCTACGTTCACGTGCGCGTCCTTCGTTAGTTTAGACGCGAGACCGGAACGAGTTTACGACGAATAAAACGAGAGATGACGAGAGATGCCGGGTTACTTCGCTGATGCAATTTAATTCAGCTAGCCCCGACCCAAGACATTCTTAATGCGATTGCATTTTATTGTACATCGCCAGCGAGATCTTTCGTAGATTTATGAAATAAAGTTAATTGGCTAATGTAGATAATGTAGATATCAAAGAGTTTAAAAGAATTAAAAATAAAAAAAAATTTTTAATTTATAATTTTTGTAAATTATTGTTTTATATAGAATGCATTATTAATGCGCAAAACCTTTTTATTTATACAAATTAAAACTGATCGATAATGAATAATCTATTGCAACACAAATTTAAAATTCATCGTTTTTTAATAAATCCCATTGCCGTTAAAAGTTTTTCAAAACATTGAAAAAGTTTTCTTGAAGTAATAAAAAGAGATCGATGCAACTTTACAATTTAAAAACTTACTAGCGTTGATAAAATAAACTTTATAATCAAGATTACCCATTTCTATATTTCGTTTTTTAAGGTGAAGTATATAACGTGTCAAAGTTACGATGATTAATTTATAATTAACATCAACCAGTATATTTAAGATAGAATTATATGCAAATTTTCAGCGTTACGTATGTAGAAATATGATATTTTTGTTATTACGTTGTGCATAATAATTTAAATCGTTAATTTATCAATAATTATAAAATAAATTTTTAAAAAAACGAACTTGTTTATCGAATTAAAAAAAAAGTGAAATATCGATTGAATTAGAAAAATTTTATATTCGCAGACTTTCATCACGCGATAATTTAATAACTATGACACCTCGAGCTCGGATAAATTTCACAATTAAAATTGCCGCTTAAAGCTGCACCATCTCATGAAATAGCAATGTAGTTGCTTAATCGACGAACGATTGCGATTCATCGTTTTGCTCTCGGCACATCGTCGGCATTAGAAAAGCGTAACGAGCCGCGTAACTCCTTACCACGCTGCTTTTATTCATTACGCTCGCAATCACGAACGCGAACGCGTAACAAAAATACAAACATTCGAGGGGCATACGATGGATGCGAGTCGAGCTCGTCGATGACGACGACGTAAAAAGTCGACCGAGAAGGAATCAAGGATCGGTATGTGCCTGGACAGGATCGCGCGAGCGTTTAGTCGGCAGCGCTCCAGTCTCTCTCGGTCTTTTTTTTCTTTCTCGGGATCTTTCTCTTTTTATCTCGTTCTCGGTTACCTTCTTTGAAGAATTCGCCAAGGACGACCTGAGAACCTTTTATAACGACGCGCCTCGCGACCTCGATCGCTCTCTCTCTCTCTCTCTCTCTCTCTCTCTCTTTATCACTCGCTGTCTTTCTCTCTCTTTCTCTCTCGCTTACGCGCAACGTTTCCTCCCAAGGATAAAGGTGCTATCTCGCGCGAGCAGGACTCGATTATGCGCTCGCGCAACACCGTTATGTATTTACCTATCGCGGTAAGGGGACGAGACAAAAGCTAACGAACCTCGAAATTTAAACGGATTTCAATGTTGTTTCGCTCACCGAGAGCGAGTTTTTTTTTTTTACACGTTATCGCGAAAGTTGGATTTCTTCGGCTATTAGCATTACGGCTGTTTAAAAGAATGGATAGTTACCTTGTCGAGAATTTTAAATCGTACGTTTCATTATTGAAAAGTCATTGTTTTGTTAAAAAAAATTTTCTTCGTATTCATTATATAAACGGAAAATAATTACATTATTCTTTTAAGCAAGCATTAAAGTTTATAATAGCCGTGAATGAAAATAAATATTACTCACAAACAAACAACCGATACATATTCAATGCTGGAAGTATTAATTTTCATTGGAATTCAATAGATTTCTACAAAAAGAAACAATACAAATACGCTTAGAAAACAAATCGATGCGTAATTAAAATGTTTATTGGTAATTCCCAAAATGGAAATTTAATTCAAACTATTTACAATTTTGCATCGAAGGTCGATATATTACATTGTTTGGCTTTCAGATATTCTCTCGATCATCGTTTGGGGGATTTCCCTTAAGACCTCTGTGACCTTTGGTGTGAGTCAATCTTTGGGACCAGATACGTATATCTATAAGCTCGTAAGCACGTGTGCAATAAAACCATTTATAGAGAAATTGACCTGAAATTCGATTTCTACGATTTGAACCGACTTACACTCGCAAAATTGTAAATGATTATTTTTAAAAGTTAACTGTACAATATAATTATTTCAGCCGTGTAAACTCCTTTGTTTGACATATTTTGAAATCAACAACTTACAATTTAATTTTATTAGATTATCTTTAAAAATAAAAAATGTTAACTAATGAATAATAACGAAACAACGATGAGCAAATAGTTAAGGAGAAAATTTTAAAAAAGAATCGTTCCAGAAAACAGGTACGTAAATCCCTCCAACCGTAGCCTCAATACCTGAAAAAGGTTGACCAGTGTGTGCTAGTAGTCGTGGAAAACTGGCGAACGAGGCCACGCCCGGACAAGCTCGTTTCTTTCTTACACAACCGTACGGAGCAGCTGCATTTTGCCCTCCGAAGCCAAGAATACCAGAAGGAGCGGAAAGGATTTACATTCGCCGACCGAGAAAGAGAAAGAGAAAGAGAAAGAGAGAGAGAGAAAGAGTGAGGAAGAAGGAGATGGAGAGCTCGGGCGGTCTTTATTTTAAGCCGCGGCTCGCGCTTGGCCTCCAACTCGGTCCACGATAACGATTGCCGATAGCGCGGCGCGCATGACGCTTATACACCGCGCGACTACTCCGCGGAGCGAGAAAAACGGAACGCTCGATTCATTATTTAAACGTACGTATTTGTACGTCTATACAAAAAGCTCTTCGCGCGCACGTAACTCGCAAAAAATAATGCGATCCGTTCGACGCGCGAGTCTCGACGTTGGATAAGCGAGGTTTAGCCGTACGCGTCCGAGTGCGCGCTGAACAAGTTGCGCGGAGATTTTTATCCGGCGATAATAAGAACACGCCGAAGTACGGTTAATTCCGCGAGTAGTCCATATACGCGTGCGCGCGTTTCCGTGCGCAACGAGAGGGAAAAAAGCGCACGACCGCGACGCGCTCCCCGCTGCCGTCGTCGTTGGGTTTCACCGTGACACTAGAACATCATCGCCGATTAGCGTTTACTGTTAAACTCGCTGCGCAACGACGCCCGCTTTGCTAAAGTCTTTCTTCGCGAGTGATTAATAATATGTATTTGTTCATTAATCCGTTACTTTTTTTTTTTTTTTTTTTAATTTTATTTTAATTTTTTTTTATCCTCGTCGTTATCTTTTGAAAGTCGAGTGTTTATTGTTGTTGAGTTTCCAAGCAAGGTTGGTATCGAACGCACGGAATACATCTTGCCGAGTTCTACCTATACTACACATTGACTCACTTCTCGTTATTTGATTAGAGTAAAACTGACAAACATTGTTAAATATTAATGTCGATGAATTATTAAAACTGTACTAGTATATTTATTATCGATACTTATTAAAACGTTAATGAGCAAGCCATGGTGTATGTATATTCATTTACTTACAACTGGTTTTTTGTTTCGTTGGAAAATTGTTTTTAATGGGCATTACTTATTGAAAATAAGCTTTAAAAAAATATGAATACATTAAAGTTTCTATTATGGATCATTATTATTTTTAAAATTTTCATCAAATTTAAATGAAATTAAATAAATAACAATTATAATGTCATATGCTATATCCAATAGTCAAATCATATTAAACTTTAAACTGATAATCCGATAAAAGAAGGCTTTAAAATTTAAAATACAATTTCTTCACATAATTTGTTTCATAAAATTCTACATAGACACGCAAATGCATTGCCCATATAATACTTGATTCAAACAGAAATAAAAAACGTCTTTTATTCAAGTACGAAATAACCAAGAAATTCTCCCAGGCTATATGAGCGTGCAGTGGCGCGAACTCAAGCTGCGGTCTGCTCTCTTTTTCCCTCTCTTTCTCTTTCTCTAACTCGCACACGCTTCATAAACGGAGGAGCTAAATGGTCCTGCGTACGTATAGTATACAACACAACGAGTAAGCTCTCGAATGCATGTATATATATATTGAGGGGTAAGCCAAGAGAGAGAGGGAAAGAGAAAGAGAATTAAGATTAGTCGGCGCGTTGGTATTTAACTAAATAAACAAAGCTCGTATGAGGCTACACTCTCGTTTCCGCTGAGAAAGAAAGAGAGAGCTAAGCGTTCGAGTTTATCGTTTGGCAATCCGTGAGCGAGAGAAAGAACGAAAAAAAAAAAAAAAAAAAAAAAAACGAGGCGCGAGATAAGAGCAAGCGATCTCGTTGGTTCGTAAAAGACGATGACGAAGACGTCAACGTTATACACCAGAAGAGGGGAGAAACGACGCCGGCGGCTTTTTCTTCGCCGTTCGCTCGCTCGCTCGCTCGCTCTCGAGGATGATGCGTCCTCGTCTCATAGCTTTAACGCGTAATCCGCCGAGATAAGTCCCCTCGCGCGGGCACACGTACACGTTGTTCGTACGTGAACGCGCCTTGTTGCGCGCGCCTTCGTCCCAGTGCGCACAACGCGACGATCGACTTATCGTCGATCGTGTGTGCCGCTTACTCGTACGAACGTCTGCGAGAATTGTATAAATGGGAACCTTCGGCGCTCCGTCATTTGTACATGACGCGTTCGATCGCAATACTTCTTTATATGATTTTTACGCGAATGCAATTCACGTTTCGTCTTTGTATTGACATTTTTTTTTTGTTTTTACTCGTACGTAAACGAAAAAAAGTAATCTTATTTTTTCTTCAAGTTCCAAATATATTTCGATGCGCATTATTTCTAAAGAGAGAATAAAGCTTTCTTCACGGAAAAGTGTCTCGATGGTTAAGAAATCGGACAAGAGTCTGCTTAAAAAATTTATAAACTTATAAACAGTCTAAAAATAAAAAAGACCCTGGTATACGAAGTGAAGCAACCGAGCGTTCAATTTTCACGAGACACGCACGCTCGCACGTATAAGATACAGGCGCGCCGATACAGATACACAAGCTTAAAGTTTACTTAAAACAAATAATTCATCGCGTGCTCCGTAAGTAACGTAAAGAAAAAATGTTACTCTCGGATCACATACGTAAGGCGGAATAAGCACGTGGTACCAAAACTACCGTCGAGCCTGTCCAAGGCCGCTATAACCTCATTTCCTGTTTACCATTGTGCATATATTTATAAGCGAAAAGACCCTGAAAATGACATACGATACTTTACTAAACAATCGCAGGGGGACGATAGAACAAGAGAGAGGGCCTAAAGGCCTTGTGAGAATCGCCATTTTTTTTTTTTTTTCTATACAATCGCATCGTAGAGACGCTAAAACGTTGCCCCTTACGAAAAAACCAGTTGCATCATCATACGTACGCGCGCGCGCGCATACGTTCGTGAAAAATGTTCTCCAAGGCGAACGGGAACTGGTGTCGTTACTTTATTTTTATTTGTTCTACGCCTTTTTAATAAAATTAATTTTATTGATTGCTTTATAGATAATTAGTATACAAGTTTGCGTTGATGTATACGGATTTTTGTTTAAACATACATACGAAAACGAACGATTACGTTTTGAGAATTTATCCGGCTTTTATCTATACCATAAGCGAATAATATATACATTTTAAGTCATTGTAACCTCTTGACTACGTCTTAAAATACTTCGAGACACCGCCCGTAGCTATACGTTACGGATTCTTCGATAACACAGCATCGGTCAAACATCGAAGCAAGGAGAGATTTGCTTCGCGTAAATTTGTATGTATACCAGAACCGAACTAGAAAAATACGATAAACAAAAACACAAACGGAGAACGCTCTTCAGAGGTCGTAACCTATTTTTTCGAGAGAAAGAAAAAAAAAAAAAAAAAAAAAAAAAAACGAGGTTGCCCTGAAAAGTTTAGCGAATACAAACTCAAAGACGCAGACTGGAATGTTCATCGTTTCAAATTTAACAATGCAATTTTTATGAATAATAAATTTCAAATAATTGTTTACGAGGAGATTGCGAATTTGAACCATTTTATTTTCATTGAATAAATTTAACATTTCATTTAAAAACATCCTTTGAATGAATAATAAAGTTAAATCATATTTTTTTTTTTTTTTTTTTTATATTTATTTACATTTTTATCTTTAGTTTTATTAAATCGATAAATACGATGATAAATAATTTTATAAATAAATTAGATAATAAAAAAAAAAAAAAAAAATTTTAAACAAATAACTAAATTTTACATTTAAAATTTTATTTGTTAAATTTACTATATTATTTAAAATTATATGCATCTGTATAGGTGATTTCGTAACCGCATATGTACCATCCCAGATGCATGAGTAATGTCGATAAGCCAGATTTCTACCGTTAATTCTTGAGATCGCTTCGTACTACCCCCCCGAAACTAGCGAGGACGAAAAGCTACAAATAAAATGGCATTCAACTCACTTTGATGCAGGTGTAAGCCCAAGAGCAAGTAGCACGTCGATCCCGGTCATTTTTTGTTCTTTACTTTCAACGGCATCGTCATCGATAACGTCGATTCTCGCGGCGTGGTTGTTATTGTTTTTGCCCTTCTTGCCGGGCTGATCGGCGCCCTTGGCACCGCCCTTGCCTTGTTTCAGCATCTTCGCGTGGGCGACTTTGAGCAGCGACCTCTTCGCGTCCTCGACGAGCATTTTGGTGACCGGCTGGACGTTAACGGGTACGCCGATGGTCGGGACAGCGCCCCTGCGCAGTCGCGACCTCACCGGTAGCCCGAGCACCAGGTGCTCCATGTCCTTCTCGTAGCTGTCATTGGTGAAGTGAAGGGAGCAGATGCGCGCAGTTTGGATGTTGAAGGGTATCTCGCCATTCGAGAGCGGCACCCTACCGCAAGCCCGCACCCAACGCGAGCGCACTTCCGGTATCTGGGGAAAGCGGTGGTACCGGATGCGACGACCTCGCGTTCGCCGATGGCTGTTTCGGCACGTTGCCACCGCACACTGCGGCATCTTGCTGCTCGGATTTTTTTTTTTTTTTCTCTTCGAAGACTAATATAACAATCACCGTTACACACCGAGTACTTTTTACTTTACCTTCCGGTTCTCTCCTTTCAATTTTTATTATTTTCACAAAGCCACCGGTGTTTTTTTTTTTTCAATTCGTTCGTTAAAAACAATTAAAATCGCCGGAAGACTCTTTAGTAATCCTTAACAGTCGATGCGAGCTATCTCATTTTTAGCTTGATTGATTTGTTTGCGTTTCCACATATAGATTAGCACTATCACGATAAGGTCGTTCCTCGGGTGGGTAACGCTTGCACTCTCACGACGCTTCACTTAAATTTTTTTTTTTTTTGTTGTCGTGTCTCACTCGCTAAACGTCGACCCAATGACGACACTTAATTTTGTTACACACGAGACACTGGCTTTTCTCACGAATCGCGCGAGCCTCCGGCTACGATGACAGCTAGGATTGCATAGTTCTTGGTGAGAAAAGAACGACGATGATGACAGTGGTAAAAAGACTGTACCAGACTATTCGCTCGAACTCGTGACACATGATCCCGAAGGTCGGACGCACGTGTTTTTCTCTCGGACGCACGTACAACAGTTTCACTTCAAACGAGCTCAGCACGCACGCACTTATATATACACACACATATACACGCTGATACACTTGCGTGCTATACACGCACAACGTGCTTTTCTTGGAAAAAAGGAATTAAAAAAAAAAAAAAAAACAAAAAACCAAAAAAACAAAAAAAAAAGAATATTTATAATAAGGAAGAGTCGTCGAGCTTGCACCGATCTTTTATTCGATATACACTTTGTATCTGGTCCTATGATTGTTTCACAAATCGCGCACTACGTCGAGTCGAAAAGATCCTCGCGGAATAAACATCACCACGAGGAGAGCTCGTGCACCGCATGGGCGCGCACCAACTTTGACACAGAGCCAAGCCTCCGTAGGAAGCGAAAAAATAAAACGTTGAAAAGAACGCTCCTCGTCCTTCCTCCTCCTAACCTCCCACTTGACTACAACTGCAGCGTCGACGCACACCGGACACCGTCTAACTGTTCGAGTATACGGCTTAGTTTTCCTTCTCTTTGGCACTTTGATTATAAAACCGGGAAGGCGGTAAGCCCGCTGTGCTGGTCGCACACCTCGAGCGAGGGAAAGAGAAAGAGAGAGAGGAAGAGAGAAAGAGCGATCGAGCGAAGGAGAACCACAGAGAGACAGGGAGCCCCGTACGGTAACACAGCGCGGCACGCGGCACTGCCTCGCACTGCGCGTGTGGTGTGCGCGCCTTCGACTCTCTACCCGGCGGCCCCTCGAGAAGCACGAGTAAGCGAGAGCGCGAGAGAGAGAGAGAGAGAGAGGGAGAAATCACACACACCGGCGCGCTATAGCTGCGCGCAGTCTGCCGTTGCTGCCACCGCCGCCGCCGCCGGGGGATGGATATTGTGTGGCTGCCGCCGCCGTCGCTCGCCTGCTTGCCTGCCTGCCGCCTGCCGGCGCTACCTCGAAGAGGGGGGAGAGAAGGAGAGCAAGCGAGAGAACAAGAGGTCGAAAGGGCATAGACGGTACCGCCCTAGCCGAGCTGCTACTGCCGCGCAGCCCGAATCCGAAATGGGGAACCAGCGACGACAACGGCGGCGGCGGCGGCGACGGCGGTGTGACGACGACAACGACGACGACGCGCGCGCGCCCGGCCGATCGAACGACCCTGAAACGCCTTTGGAAATACGGATCTATGCTTCCGCGAGATTTTCCCGGTTAACCTGTTTGCCTTACTCGTTTCATGCGATGATTAACTTAGCTTTCTCTCTTTTTCTTTTTTATCGAAAAGATTTTATTTATTTATTTATTTTTTTTTATTTTTATTTTAATTAATGCTTCTTTTAATGATTGGTTCACGAAAACTTGGAAATTTGTTAAAAACTTTTTATGCAAACACATGCAGGCTTTATACGATTTTTCAAAAATGTTGCTTCAATATACATATATATACATACAAAAAATCGTTTAGTCAACATTTTGCGCCTTAGAGCTAATCGCTGGAAAATTCCCTTGGCTTTTATGCTAAAACTGTTTAATTTTTCACGGAAACGTAATAAAAATGAAAAAGAAAGTCTCGCGTCTGCTTTTCATTACGAGGAGTCGAAGCGAGGAAGAGAAGGAAAATAAGTATCGAGCCGCAGCTTACACGACGACTTTGCGTCCCCGCGTTACGTCCGGGCAAAGAGAATAAACGAGGCATCGCGTCGCGCTGGCCCCACAGCAAGATGGCGCGCCGACGACGTTTCGCGCACGCCGCGCGAGAAAGAAGACGCCGCGGCCGCGAAAGGAGCTTGCAACAGCCTCCCTGGTACGATATCGAGCCCCCACCGACTATGAGCGTTTCTCTCCCTTCGCGTCTGTACAGTATCTAAGCTCGCTCGCCGGCATCACTGGACGAGCGCCGATACGCTTTTTCACGCCGGCGAGATGCCGCCGTACGTTCTACGTTAGTGCGGCGATAATTTTTCGGGCTTTTAAAAATAGTCTCCTTCTGCGGTGAGCGAACTTCTTCTCGGGATGACGAGGCCATCGATGTGCCGAAAGACGAACGATCGTTTGCCTGTATCGATGTTGGTAGAGAGTAGTGTCATTGGTTATTTAACGTTTTGCAACAATGCCCAAATCTACTGCTCGTGCATTCTTGCCGTGTCATATTTCGATAAGAGCGTACAATCAAATTATTTTTATTAGTGATCTTGTTGAGATCTGTTTTCTTTTTCGATCCATAATTAAAATAATTAATCGTTAAGAAATAAAAGCTTAATTATTCGTTTGAATCTTTTTACTTCTAATAGTATCGCCACTAAAGTATATATCATAAAATTGCAAATTTCTGTCGCGTGAAACTTTCTAATAAGTATAATCAGTTTTCAATTGTACATTTATATATGTCATAAAAAAAAAAATTTAGGTATAGTATTCTAAAGTTTATACCGAAGTGTGCACTATCGCATTAACTTCCGACATTATTTCAATCTCAAAATAATCAATAAAACCAAAAACGAGAATCTTTTGGAATCCATTGAAAAAGCGAAAAGCGCAACCTTTTCTACAATGCAGCGCGCACGTAACATTATTAAAAATTGGGTAGCAGACAGTTAAAGCTTTTAACCAAAGCAAGTTTCTTAGCAACGTAGAAAAGGTAACGATATTTTGAAGCATCATCCCGGAGCCATATCGGAGAAATGTCTGAAATCGCTCTTTGGTCGCAAAAAGGAAGCGACGCACATATGAAAGATTCCAGCCAAGTGGAAAACTTTCGCCAGCGATGGAGTAAGTAGCGCTCGAGTAAAAAGAAGAGCAAGAGAGAGAGAGATAGAGAGAGAGAGAGGGAGAGAGAATGCGCTCTCGATCAGGCGGTTCCATATAATATACGAAGCCGAGTGAAAAGAAGGAAGGGAGAGGGAGGTGGTGAGAGGGAGAGAGAGAGAAATGAAAAAGTCGAAGCGAAACGAAGCAGAGAGAAAGAGTCGAGCATAATATAGCGGCTGCGGCTCCACTCTCCCGGAGTAAGCGCGTGCAGCTGTGCCGCTGACGGCTCTCGTCGTGTGTTGCAGGGACGCTCTGCGTAAACTGGCGAACCAATGATCGTGCTCCGGGCGAACGAGAGTTGCTGCCGGCGACGTCGGCCCGAGCCGCCCCAGTCCCGCAATACGGACGACGCGGGGAGGCTCGAACGAACGAGACCGAGAGCGAGCGAGATGGAAAGTAAAAGAGAGGGGCTTGCTCTCTCTCTCTCTCTCTCTCTCTCTCTCTCTCTCTCTCTCTCTCTTTCTTTCTCACTCGACGCGTTTATTTTGTAAGCGTAACTCGCAAGCTCCGAGACGTTAGCCGAGCGACGACGCATCTGCATCTCGCGAGATAAGAAAAAGAGAGATGCGGAATGACAGAGCTCTTCAAAGAGAAAGAGAAGAAATTATATCTTATTGGGTCTGTCGCTGGATGAGGAGTTTTTTTTCGATGTTTAGAATGGTAATGCCTTTGTGAGATTCGATCGGACTATGTGTGTGCCTCGTCTTTTTGAGTCTCACATGCATAGACTGTCGTTAATTTGAATGAATAAAGTGTTTTTAAGCGCTAAATTTGACGGAGAATATTTCTCCGAAGAGTACTTTGAAACAATTTTTATCAGCAACTAATGTAGCTTTTCGACTCGACGATTGCTTTGGATTAAAAGCAATTACAGATAGTGAACAATCGGGTAAATCACTCAAGCTATAGGGAGCTAATATTAGAAACTGTATTGATCCGTGTCAATGGTAGCACTATCGTTACTATCAGTATAAAATATCTATTACGAAAGACCGTTACCAAATTATCCATGACAAACAGCATCGAAATCGGTAAGGTTATAAAAAACGGCATTTTGTTTTTTTTTTAACGTTTGCGTGAAATAATATAAAAAAACTTCTAGGAATTCAAAAAAGTTGTTGAAATATAAATTTCTTGCGAGAAAATCCAGAAGTGACAGCGTTTCAACGTTTTTACTAACTTTAAAAATGTGTTTACACTTATCAATTCAAGCGGATGATTGACACGAAGCGCGTGAAAACTATCCAAAGAAACGTCGATTTTACTTTGAAATAAGAGATAAATCTAAACGAAAATTGAATTATTTTTAGATCATTGACTTTCGCAAAAGATTAAAAATCTTAACTTTACAAACCGAAAATTTATATACGCGTACGATGAAAACTCCAACATTGGTATCCTTGCATCAGTGTCTGTTCATAGGTTGATAAACGGTATTGAGAGTACGCGCTCACCACACGAAGTCAATACCTTCGAAAAAACCATTAGTAAGGGATACACAGACTATCAAAAAGGGGGAAGAGAGAAAACGAGATGAGTAGGCGATAGAGGCAGCGCCGAACGAAGAAGAAAAATCAAGAGGCCGAGCTACACGCCAACCAAAAGAGAAAGAAGGAGAGAAAAAAAGGCTCGCGCCATTCCAGAAGGAGGAAAAGAAAAGAAAGGCAAAGGAAGGAGGAGGTAAGGGGGGAAGGTGGAATGGAATATATATACACGGAGGGTGGAAGGTCATCGGCAGCAGCGGTAACGGGTCGACCAAGGGTCCTTTAGGGGGTTCGCCACCCTTCTCTGCGCGCTCGGATACCCGGTTCTCCACGCGCACTCGTTGCAGCCCACATATACACACACACACACACCCACACACACCCACACACATACATACATACATACATACATACATACATACATACATACATATATATATATATCTAAAGCTTTCTCTTCGCTCTCGCCTCTCTCCCCCATTTTCTCCGAACTCCCTCCGCCTCTCTTCCCATTTGTCTGGATGTCTCCGCGCGTACGTGCGCGCGACTCCCCCTCGAGTGCGTGTGCATGCCCATTCACGCTCCTCTCTCTCTCTCTCTCTCTCCTTCTGCTTTTCTGTGCGTAAGTGCGTGCGCGTGTGTATACCATATATGTGGAGCGCAAAAGCCGTGAGCGCTCGCGCGGGGATCGATAACCGGCAAGAGAGAGAGAGAGAGAGAGAGTGAGTGAGTGAGAGAGAGAGAGAAGAGCCCCGTGCGTTTGGGGGCTTGGCCCACCCTCCCTCTAAAATTGATCAGGGATACATTTAAATTCCACAAGGGCGTGCGGGCCTACTCTATCCCTTCTTCTTTTTTCTTCTTTTCTTTCTTTGCTTCTCCTTGTTTTCTCTTGCCGCTGTGTTTTTTTTTTTTTTTTTTTTTTTTTATTGCCAAGATCACAAGTGCTTCGGCGCGGCTTTTAACCTTAAGCTATACATTGTCCTGCGAGTTCTGCGACTTTTTTATTCGGTGCGCTCGTTGTAAAAATTAATTGGGCTCGGTGTTTGAATTAGTTAAAGACTGGTTGCCTTTTACATCGTTAACGATCCTATTGTAGAATAAAAGCTTTTTTGATGTTTCTTAGAAATACCACAAAGATATTGTTTTTATTTAAATTGCAAGGTTTGTATTTCTATGTAAGTTTCGTTAGATCGTAACGAAATGTGTTACTTTTGAAGAGAACAAAAAGTTTAAAATATGTTGCGCTAAGAACGTATAGTTGTACCGGTTTTAACTTTATTAAACATTTTATTCAACGAGCACAAATTAATAAATTTTACCGCTTTATTAGTAAGAGTTGAATAAAAGATTGATTATAATTAAATAAGGAAAGAAAAAAGTTTGCTGAAACTTTAAAATACGTAACGATTGAATAAGTAAATTCGATTCCGATTAAAGTGATGCAACGACAAATTCTACAATATTATACATGACTTTCATCGAGTGACACAGAAAATAGTATAAATTTTTTTATCGATTCGAATTAATGGAAATAAAATGCATATACGTCAAATTATAAATCAGTAAATACCGGAGCAAGTTTACAGTTAACCTTTGTTCGCGAAAATTACATGAGCGTAAAGCTTTAGGCAACTAGCGCTCGAGTTTATGAAAACGTAAGAGACGTAAGAAATAAATCAACGTTGCATATGTGGATGGAAAAAAAGAAAAAAAAAGGAAAAGATAAAAATCGAAAGAAATAGCGGTAACCGACGTTCAGGCTCTCGGAAAATAGGGTTAATATCGCATGAGATTATAATTCGGCGAGTGGAGCAAAAGTTGATTTTTTAATTGGAAAAAAAAAAAAAAAAATTCACTTCACGACTACTAATTAATTTGCATTCAGAAATTGTCGCGAGTCGCGCGCACTTGTTTCATTCTTCTTCGGTAACGCGCGTATATACTTTTTCAGAAGACCAAGAGGACAAATATGTTTGATTACGACACATCTTTATCAATATTAACAATGTAGTCGTTACTAATGATGAAAAAAACCAATTATTTATCTTTTCGTTAATTTTTTGTTACGATTATTTTGTTTTCAAGCAAAAAAAGAAAAAATTTGTATCGATAATATTATATATTATCTTGAATTAAAAAAAAAAAAAAAAAAATTTTAAATGCATTCTCAGAAAAATATATTTAATTAAAAAATATTTAAAAATGTAAAAATTCACTATTTATCGTGAAGAAGTCTTACAAAAAAAGAAACTTATTTTTATGAAAAAGTGTCTAAATTACTTTTTCATACATTATCATTTATTTATTCGTGCCAAAACTAAGAACTCGTTAAAACGTATGTGTTTACACATTGTGTTTCAATAATATTATACTGTATAAAAGAATGCGAAACAAAAGTCTTTATGGGTTGAAAACCAAAAGGACGCAAAATTTGGTAAAGCTTTATGTGCGCGTGAGTGTAAGTGTGTGTGTTTTTTGTAAGAGCTGAAACGCAACCTAACGGTGCAAGAGAAAAATCGAAAAGTACCTGCCTTTGACAAAGACGAGGTCGATATGACGAATATTATAATTTACTTTATGCGAGAAAATGTAAAGAATTTTTAAACGAACGCATCGTGGAATTTTCCGAATAATAGAATTAATGAATTTTTTCTTAATTCGAAAAATTCATGACTTTTTAGTAGCGGCACGAGCTGCTATGCCAATGGCCAACATTTTTATTATGCACGGGAAATGAAATATTTTTTTATATTTTATTACTGCTAGCGGACGATTATTGAAAGAAAAAAAGATAGTAAACAATGCAGCGTAGTAATTATTTAAACACAATTACAATTTTAGTTGAACTTGTAAAGCAAAACTTGTGCAGTTGAGTGACAAATGTCTTGAAATATGGTTTTATACAAGTAGTTTAAAACAGTTTAATAAAAATTTTCTTTTCGTAAAATTAATAACAAGAAACTTCTTTTTTATATGTATAAATATATATATATCACAAAAGTAAGAAAGATAAATTTTATTTCAGCATCGTGAAAACGAAACTTCGTAAAGTTTTATTACTTTCATTGGTGGTTGTCGCGCGAACGTTGGAGAACGTCGGTGTACACACACGTATGCACATACGTACCATACTCACAGTAAATCCCCATATGGCTTTACGCGGCGAGCGAGGTAATGAGGTAACGGCGCACCTGGGGAAAACGCTGCGGCGTGGAAACCCTCGCCGTAACCAGGAAACAAACAAATTTGCATACGTTACCCTTGACCATCGGTACCGTTTTTCTCTCTCTTTCTCTCTCTCTCTTGCTCTCTCCTCATCGAGCGAGCATTTTGATGACAAACAAGAAAAAAAAAAGCGACCGTAATAAATACTGTATGCTTGTTGTAGTTAAAGGAGAGGAAAGTAAAGGAAAATTTTTAAGCACGATTTTTAAAATTTAACGAGAAAATTTTATTTATTAAAACTTTTACTCGCGGATATTTACGGTTAAATTATTTATACACGTAAAAAGTTTGCCAGTAAAGTTTTTAATGTTATGAGAATGAAAACTTTAAGTAAATAAAGCCATGAAAATTTTAATTATACGCAAAAAATGTATAAGTCATAAGCTAAATCTTTTTTTTTAATCAGCAGTAGCCAATAATACTTGTATTAAAGCTAATCTTTGTTGCTTTAAATAATACCTAATTCGAGAAACAAGAATGTAATGATCGTTCGTTACACAACAACTCAATCGGAAATCTATAAGAGAAAACTACGGTCTCGTTTAAAATAATCGACGCATCGAAATCGCAACGTAAACGTGTACACGTACAGCACAACCCATAGAAGCGCGTTGAAACTCGTCGACACGTGTATTTCAAACGGAACAGAAAAGCGATATGTCTCTCTCTCTCTCTCTCTCTCTCTCTCTCTCTCTCTCTCTTTTTCTCTCTTTTCTGGTCTCGAAGCGAGACCGAGAGATAAAGCGGCAACGGCGTCGTCGTCGTCGAGCTCCGATCCTTTTCTTTTCTCGTTACGGCATTGGGTTACGCGCCGGAGGTTCGCGCGATCGCTCCGTATGAGTGTATGTCGGTATAAGTGTAAAGCCAATGCACGACCATTTACGTCAACCTCCGTTTCTATTTCTCTCTCATTTTCTCTTCCATTCGGCTCTCTTTCCTGACCTATCCGTTTCTTTCTACAAGATCTCCCTCGATTAACCTTGTAAGGATGCACTGAAAGTTGAAATTTACGGCCTCATTTTTTATTTTTACAATTTCGAATAATTTTATATTTGTAGGTTTTCTTTTTTTTTTAAATTTTTCTGACTTTTCTCTCGCACTCGTTTTCTTTCTTTCTCTCTCCCTCTCTCTTGGCGTAAATTTTACTTTTAAATTTTAGGAATGTTGGTCTTTGGCGTTTGCTTTAAAAATTATCCGTTCTTATTTGTTGTAGTTCTAAATTTATTATCATAAATTTTGTTTTCTATTCAAATGTATTCACAAGTTTTCGATTTAACTTTAAATTTTACGTCGATCGGAGCCAGTTATGTTATTGGTATATTAAAATTTCACTTTGAACAAACATTTTACTTTCTTCTTTCCGCTATCAATTAAATATATTTTTTTTTTTTTTTTTTTGTTTGCACAATCTTACATTTTTTATCTTATTTACAAAAATTTACAAAAAATGTTTGTTCATATTGCTCAAAAATATTGTTCAACCTCAAATTATAAGAATAATAGCTCTAATAAAAAGAAAAGCTAAATTTTGTTGAATTAAGATAGCGTCAAAAGAAATATAAAAAGAAATTGCTTCGTTAACCTACATAGATATCTATACGCTTAAACCATGAAACGTTTGCGGTTCGAGATTCTTCAATAAGCGTCAACCTGAGATAGGAGCACAAGAAGCAAACGCTTTGAAAGTGAGTCAACGGGAAGGACTTTGAGATAATGATTGACGCGATAACGTATTGAACTGCCGCTTTATTTGTATATGGGACATTTTATCTAACGCGCAACAGCCGATCGCCTATCGATTCAATCGTTCGAGTATATAAAACATTCACGGGCTTTTTGCGATTCGAACTTTTATGTATACATGTGTATGCGTACGCTATGCATCGCGACTCGCTATCGTGGGTTAAAAAACTTTTCAAGGGAATGCTTTTTAATGATATTTTGATACAGCTACGAAGTAACGTTATGATGCAAGTTGTTGCGTTTTAACTGCTTTTATGTCAAGTTTTCAATAAACCTCGATTATCAATTTTCTTCGCGAATTTATAGTCTACGACTCTATACATTTTTTAAAATGAATTTGCGAAAAAATATTTTGAAATAATTCTAAATTTATTGAACAAAATTATTATATTAATCGAAGGCAAATTCATCGTTAAAATAAAGATGCTATAATCTCCATAATCATTCGAGGAATTTAAAGGACTGAAAATAAACACGCAAAGAAAGAGAGCAACGAGCATTAATTCGCGATAATGATTTTATCAAAACCCGTCAATTACCGACACAAAAAGAAAATCAGCGTCAGGCTAAGCGTAGGTGGAGCGCCGAATGAAGAAATTAAAGAGCTAGAGAGTGAGAGAGAGAGAGGGAGAGGGATAAAGCTTCCCTTTTCTTCTCGTCTTTCAATTCTTGACGCTCCTCAATAAAGCCGAATAATAATCCAAAAAAAAAAAAAAAAAGGCTGCGCTCGCGAAGCACGTTCGCCGTCGTGATTTGCATCAAAGTCCCGGAGCTATAACAATTCGCCTCTTCCGCCCCGCGCCATCTCATCCTCGTGCGTGCGCGATGCGAACGAGGAAAGAGTACCTCATATGTGCGTATGTATTTGTAACGATGCAAAAAAAAAAGAAAAAAAAACATGATAAAAGAAAAAAGGAAGGGAGAGAGAGAGAGAGACAGAGAGAGAAAGAGCTGCGGGTATATCCGAGAGAAGCGACGACGTCGACGCCCGATCGCTTCTTCTCGTCTTTTCACGGTGGCCCTCTTCGTCTCCTCCTCTTCTCACATATAAGCTACAACAAACTGTCCTATATCTATATGTATATCGACTTCGATTCCTCGCTTTCTCAGTCCCACGGCTCTGCCCCGATCGTTGAGCGTATACATGCACGCGAGCGAGTTTCTTCCTTTTGAGATACGTTGTCTGCTGTCTTGAAAGATGCTCTTATTATTATCATTAAAGTCGTAATCGTCAATCTATCACATGTTTTGACTTTTTCTTTTTATTTTTCTTTTTTTTTTTTCTTCCATTTGTCTATTCTCATTTTACGAATACAATTGCGTAATTATTTTGACTTTGACGCTATAAGATTTCAGGTACCATAAAGGTAAAAATAATTTGTAAGCCAATTTTAAAACGATTCAAAATTATTTCGATACGTATGCGGTTAATAAACCGTACACACGTTATATTTTTCGCCGCTTTTACACTGCACCAGTTTTAAAACGTGACGTATTAATGTACTGTTCGAAAACGTGACCGCGCGGAGAGTTGCAGTCGAGTTTTCTTTTTTTTTTTTTTTTTTTTTTTTCAGAGCTAATGACGCGTTAGAAAAAGCAGAGGCAGTAGTAGCAACAGCAGCAGCAGCAGCAGCAGCACCGCTTTCGGCATTAGATACCGTTTTGTTATTAAAAAATAAGAACGACCGCAAAGTTGATAAAGAAGATTCATGCAGGGCGATAATTACGATACGTCGATTTATGCGTGAGAGACAGAGAAAGTACAGCTGCGCAAATGCTCCTTTGCGAATCGTAAACCTCAAAACTTCAACCTTGGAATATGTGGCACGTATTCTTGAATACCACCTGTCATTGGTAAAATTAATGTAAATTTATCCTTCGCAAATATATTAAAAATTGATATGCTCGTTGTGCAGTGATTCCTCGTATCGAAAAAAAAAAAGTTTGTACAATTAAGAAAAGTTATTACAATAAATCAAACGTGCTATGACTTGAAATGATTTGTTTCCGTATTAATAGTATTATTATGTTGAATAAAAAATTTTTTGCATTCAAACGATGATTACGTCGGAGAAAATAAATGTCTACATATTACGGAAAATGTACATAAAATAATTTTTACAAGATAATAAATGGTTGTAAATAACATATATAAAAAAATTTAAATAACAATTTTATATGATAAATAATATCAAATTGCCATTGTTTGTACATATTATTTTGCAATTTTAAGAATATAAAATAATTTGTTTCTTTCGAGTATTATATAACGACGACGATTAAGCCCTTGTTAACATATTAGGCAATTTAAAAAAAAAAAAAAAAAAAAAAAAAAAAAAAATTATTGTATCAGTAAAGACCGTCATTGAAATTTGAATAATATTAGGAATATTTTTAAATTATTCAATGTATATAACTTTTTATAAATTGCATTCCCCTATTAAATCACTTTTATGCTCATCTAGCAGTTCTTTGTTTAAAAAAAAAAAAAAAAAAAAAAAAGCCGTTTTTTTCGGATTGAAAAATAAAAATTTCAGAAACAGACTAACATAAGCCCACTTAGGTAACATCGGCACTTTTAATTAACGCCAGCATTTCAATTTGAATTCAGGTCAATGTTGCTTTTGAGAATTATTTCATTCATAAACAATAGTTACGCAAATGAGGATAAAAGCAATTGATACATTATTTACGAAAATATCGTTGCAAGATATTGAAGTCAGAATGCATATAAAAATAATGACTTATAATCGATAGACATTGTTATTGTTATTTGTATTATATTTACAATTACATTCTCAATGAAAAATATCTATGCATTCGAACTTTATAAAATAATTCGATAATCGTTTCGTTCTTCGACGCATTAACATGAATCAATGCTTGAATATTACGCGACTGTGCGTATGATGACGGCCTTTATTGCCGAGCATCATAAATCCGATGCATTCGCTGGCGATACTTTTTTTTTCCAAGAAGTATATATAATCACTCGCGACTATCTTCCATGAAGAAGAAGAAGAAGAAGAAGAAGAAGAAGAAGAAGTAGAAGAAGAAGCATTGGAAAGCATCGAGCGAGAAGCGGCATTCGTCCACATAAGCGGGCAATCGCGCGCGCATCGGAGTTACGCGCTCGTTCGGTATAGCCGCGTTCAATTTGCGCTTTACTGTCGGGTTCGAGAGTCTCTACGAGAAAAAGAGAGAGAGAGAAAGAGAGAGAGAGAGAGAGACGAATCGACAACGAGGAGACGGAATTATATTAAGCGGGCGGCAGAGCGCTATGTATGTGCGAGGTAGCGGGGATAGCTTGACCTCGAGACTTATGTAAAGCGCGTTCGCCAGGCCAGCGATTCCTCCTCGTCACAAAGCCGCCATTTTCTTCTACGCGCGAGTCAGCGATAAGCCAGAAAACGAGATAAAGTACAATGCGCGTATACATATCTGTATACAGCACGTATACCCATAACCGTGTGTTTCGTACGCTGCTTTAAGCGCTTTTAATTTTTCGATGCTTTCTTCCCCTCGTTTTCCCGAACTCGAGCGCTTTCGACTCGTCCGATAAAAATAATTGCTCGAATCTCAAATCCTCTCACCGTTGCGACTCTTTCTTTCTTTTTTTTTTTTTTTGGTTTCCTTTCGCGCCTGAGAGTTTCTTTCTGCTCTTATTCATCGGCTTCTTCTTTTCCGCGTCGATGCGCGTCGGCGTTATTTGTACGCGTGATATGACTCGATAAAATCATATGCGTGGGATATATCGCCGACAACGGAAGAATTTCATATGGCTCGTAATTGCGAGGCGTCGAAGAGTGGAATGAAATACCATTGTACTCCGGTAACAATTGACTGCGACGTATCTTACGATATTCTATTTTTGTAATCTTTGTTTACCTGAAAATACTTTTCTTTACTTTATTTAAATTATTCATATTTTTTTTTTTTTTTTTTTTTTTAGAGGATACAAAATAAATATCGTTTCAATTCAAGTACTGGTAATACTCTTGGTACAATTAAACCTGCGTACATTATAAAAATTGAACGATATTACGGAAAAGAAAAATTAAGTCCCGTTTTCGGTAGCAAATGGATCATTATCAATATTCTTGTGCGTGTACTTTTTGCTTCATTTTTACATAAATCAAGCGAGAGTTAACAGCGCAAATTAAAACGTATTTTTTCAAAAGAAAAACGCACGCAGACGTGGCCGCATCGGTTGAAAGCTTCGGTTAAAAGAAGACAGGATATATTTTGTATTTTACTGTCCGTACGTGCTGAGGATAAATGATTATACATATTTCACGAGCTGTAGAAGGGAGCCGAAGGATGGTCACAACATCAAGGACAAAAAACAATTCTTCCACTCGGCGTTTAACAACAAGTGTTGCCATTTTCTAGAACCGATGCATTATTCACGTACAATTTTCTGCACATAATCGTTTCAAATAATGAATAACTTGCAACGGTTATACGATAATGCGGCATTATCGTTGATACGAATAAAGAAAAAAAAAAAAAAATGAAAATCAACGATAAAAATAGGTGTTATCGAACAAACAACACTATCGATATCAGTAATATCGAGTAATCGGTAACTCGTAAAAATTCGGCCGTTTTCCAACGGCGAAAAACAAAAAAATTGAGAGAGAGTGAGAGAGAGAGAGAGAGAGAAGGAGCGCAAAGCTTTGCCCCGTTCACCGGAAAAACTCGGATATGCACTGCAGCCGAAACGCATACACAGACAGACGGATACAGGGAGATACGCGGTGGGGATTGGTCGGTGCTTAATTAACCTTCCCCCGGATTAAACACAGAGCGAGAGAAAGAAAGAGTATAGCCGCGGCTGGAGAGCGCATCCGGTACCCTATAAATAAAAGAGCATTTATCGCGCGGCCAGACTCGTTCGCACAAAAGCACCGGGCGTCGTTTGCTCGTCAACGATTCTCGGCCCTCCGAGCCTCGATGATCCCCGCGTCCTGCATCCATATGTATACGCGCATACGTGCCTAAACGATGCCGTCGAAACTCGCTCGATTACACGTATACGCGCGAGTTTTATACGCATTTTGGAAAAGGTCGAATTTTTCCTAGAGTGAACCAAGAACTAATAGCTCGCTTTTGTGTACATATGTATATATCTTTTCAGCCTACTAACCCGTACGGCGACTCTTACCTACGGAGCATCGTCAGCGTGTAAATGGTTTCCATACGCGCAAGCGCCTTCTCGATCGTATTAACATTTTTCTATACGTCCTCCTAGGCTGTATGTCATTCTATACGTCCTTCTAGGCTGTATACGTGCCAGGAGAAAAAAAAGTTAACAGCGCCACTGCTATGTATTTGTCGCTTCATATAGCCTAGCATGTGAGTCTTCATCGAAACTTATATTTTTGAAACGCGTAATAAGACTTATGTATGTTGAGCGAAGGAGAGAGAACGAGATAGCGATAAGAGCGCGCGCACCATTGCTCCCACGTGACCACCCTATCTCTGTCTCGCTCTCGCCTTCGCTCAGTATGTACATTCAAGCGACCACGGGGCTGTGCTTTTCTTTTGTTTTCTTTCAGTATAGTGTATCGTTGGTCGGTAATATTCGTTCTTAATATGTGAGAAGAAGAATAAAAATGGACAATTTATTAAATAATGAAAATAAGACGAGTGATAGTGACAGTGATGAAGAATGCAAACGTGAATTAAATAAACTAATAGAAAAAGCAAAGTCTAATATAATCCCGCAAAATTAAAAAATTTAATAATAAGTGATTTTAAAGTGATAATTTTTTAGTTTATAATTTTGTTTGTGATTTAGATAAATGATTTAAAAGTTTTTTGTGTGAAGAAATTAAATTTAAAATATTTAAAAAAGTTACTGTTTTTTCATGTTAAATAAGAGACTAAAATTCATTGATTATACAAAAAATGTGTTAAACAAATATAGTATTGTTATGATAAAAATAACATAAGAAAGTATTTATATTAATTATAATAGTATTAATATTATTAATAAGCCTTCAAATCTTATAAAAAAAACTTTTGTTAAAAATATTATTCTGTATAAATATTTAATAAATATACTCAAGAAATTTATATTTTTTAATAAATAATAATTGTTCAAGAATTAATTTTATTTTTAAATATTAATCCATTTACTATTTTTTTTAATTTCATAATTTATATATTTTTATTTATATATTTACATTATGTTGTCTGTCACTTTTTGACACACATGTACATGTACGCGTGTGTGTACAAAATGCGCATGCGTTAGCAGACGATATCTGTAGTTTACGAACTGTCAGTATGGGTTCGAAATTGCATTTAATTGATATGCAACAAAATAAAATTAATTATTCTGTTAACTAAGTAAGAGTCTTCGTACGGGTTACAAGGCTGAAAAATTTTTTAAGCACCATGAGTGAACCTCGCGTCATTAAAGCTTTCGGCTCATATTTTGTGGATGGATAGAGGCGCCTTAGTCGCTCGCTGCGCTCGCGACTGCGGCCCTACTATCCATCCACAACATATTTTGCCTCAAGCTGTAATGACGCGAGGCTCGCACAAGGTACATAAATAACTAATACATATGCATGAGAGCGCTCGAATGCGTATACGCATCGAGTCTGGCGCACAGTAGACGCGTTTATCCGAGATATGGAGAGGCCGAGGGCCCCGCATTTTTATCCGTCAATGTTAGCCAGCGAGCGTATAGGAAAAGAGAGAGAGAGAGAGAGAGAGAGAGAGAGAGAGAGAGAGAGAGAAAGAATGCGAACGTTGCTCGTTTTAGTTGCTCTCGCTTACTCTCGTCGCTCTCATCTACAAGCAGAGAAAGAAAGAGAGTGAGAGAGGACAACTCTAAAGAAGCCTTCGAAGAGAAGCAACGTAGATACCAGAGAACTCGGCTGGGTGAGCTACTACGTGTGGTTCACGCGAGCAACCCGCAAATAAGGACAGACCGATTTCCGGTGCTGCTGCTGGTCCCTCCCTCTTCCTCGCTCTCTTACTCGGGCTCGCGTCCAAAGCTCCCCTATAGAACCTCTCGCTCTTCGATTCTCTCTTCTCCCTCCTGCTTTCGTACCCACTCTCTCTGTCTCTCTCTCCCTCGTTCGCTTTTGGGCGCTACCATCTATCTTCATCTTTCTCGCTCTCTCTCTCTCTCTCTCTCTCTCTCTCTTTCACGCTCTTGTCCTATCTCCCTCGCTCGCTTTTCAATCCCTCCATCTTCGTCTGTCTGTGTGCCCCTGGTTCCCTTCGAGAGAAAGAGAGAGAAAGGAGAGTACGGCGCGCGGCGTTTTGTCGAGCCCTGCCCGCTTGCGCTCTCCTCCTCGAGTGTGCGGAAAGATCGAGTGAGCGAGGGAGGGAGAGAAAGAAACGCCGAGAGCTTCGCGCTCTCGGGCTCGCAGCTGGCGGCATCGTCGCCGAGGGAATATAAGCCGATACCGTGCTTGCGACGCATTCTCGATACGTACATACGTGTACGTCCGAGACGAGAGAAAGAGAGAGAGAGAGAGATTCGCTCCGGAGAACGATGCCGTCTACGTGCGTATAACGCTGTACGTACGTATGTGTGCGGTTCTGCGCACTGGAGGACGCCGCATGCGGCTGCAACGAAAGAGGAAGGGAGAACTACAGCGGAAGGAGAAGAAATTGCCGCAGCTGCGCCGGATTCTTGACGTTATGATACTTTTCTTGAATTTAACGTGAAGAGAATCGAGAGCCGCGCGAATGAATCATGAAAAAAAAAAATAAAAAATAAAAAATAAAAGAGTAAGAAAGATCGTTTACTTCTGATGATAATAATAGCTATCGGCACGGCCACGTGAAAATCGGAACCGCCGATGTGCGGGTCGGGGCTCCGTGACTCATTTGATGCTCTTTGCCTCTCTTTCTCTCTTGGTATTTTGACTTGATGAACCTGCGGAATATTATTCTATTTCATGCTCGATTCATCGCCTTGCGCATTGCTCGTTTTGAAATGCTAAATATTGTGTCGTTTGTTTGCTTTAAATTGCTCCTGTTTTTTTTGTTTTTTTACGAGTCACGTTTTAGCATGACTCGCGGTAACTTGCACGTTTTCGACATCGGCGATTTAATCAAAGTATTTTGATTTATTTTTTCGTTTTGTAATAGAAGGAGATATACATATTAATTTTCAGTACTCTGAATAATTATTCTTAACATAAAAAAAATTGGATAATAAGTAATCGTTTATCGATTTTTTTGTTTTCAATTAGTTAGTTTGATTGATAATACCATTTCATTATATGCCAAATATAAAAAAAAAACAAAAATAAAATGTTCAGATTTTCATTAATATTACCTTGAAAAACAATTGATAAATTTCAATTTTTTTTTAAATAATAATCTATATAAATGAAAACAAATACATAATATTTAAAAAATATTCGTTAGATATAAATTGTTTTAAAAAAGTACGCATTTCCTGTTACGCTCCTGCGACTCGTGACTGATGCAAGAGCCGAAGACCGGATGTACATACTCGATGAAAAACGCAGAGGAAAGGAGAGAGGAAGGGAAGGAGACACAAAGAGAGAGTGAGAGAGAGAGAGGCGAGTCAAAATACATATATTGCTCGATTTTATTGAATGTTCAATAAGGAACGGCATTTTCTTGACAATATTAAAATATATTGAAAATATTCGTAAAGGATGTTCTCATGGTTTTTATTGAGCAATTTTTATACGAATGTTGCACACGAACAATACTGTGAGACATTGGCTATTTTATGCAAGGTTATTAGTCACCGGTTGTTCCGAATTCTATCGATGCTTAGATAAAAATGTCTTTATCATTGTACTGATCAAATAACATAAATGCGCGAAGTAAACTAAGTTAAATTACTTCTCTACCTTAAATATTTTCTTCGATCTTCGTGTCTTATTTGATGTATCCTTAATATAACGTTTATTAAAGATTAATATTTTTATGTTAGAAATTAAAATTTATACATGAATAAAATGTGAATTTTATATTTTAAGCTAATTATTCTGAAAGCTTTTTTGATGCACTTTTTAAATTAAATTTTTTCGCGAATTTTAACAAAAATTTGGTACAAGTTGAGAAAATTTAACGAAAAATGTCTATTGTTGAAGGAAAAATTTTAATAATTAAAATGTGTTATTAATATTTATAATAATAACAATAATAATAAGAAAAAAATTCTAATAACGTAATGTAGTTTTTTAAAATTCAAAATATTTTTCACATTATTATAAAATGTAATTTGTAACATTCTATATAAAATTGTGTTCGCATTTTTAATGTACTTTTTTATAAGAAATACTATTCTGTTGCTAACGTATTTATAAAATTAAAATTATTTAAAATAACGATGCAAAATTTATTAGTAAATAATAATTTTCATTATCTCATATTTCTCCAAATATTTATTTAGTTTATTTATAAAATTTTCGTCGAGAGGTTAAAAACCAAAAATATTCTTTCGACCTCATATAGCGAAGAAAGTGGTAATCCTTCGTACCAATATACGTCGCGAAGCTTCCGTGGATCGAAGGGAGCAAAGCACCGCCCAACACTCGACACTAAATCTCCCGATTCACGTTCGCAAAAGCTATACACACACACTCTCTCTCTCTCTCTCTCTCTCTCTCTCTCTCTCTCTCTCTCTCTCTCTCTCTCTCTCTCCCACGAGCGAGCGATTTTAAGAGCAACCCCTATGAAGTCAAAGACGAAGGTGGAGAAAAAAAATAACGAATCTCCCTGTTCCCTCAGCTGGATGCGCGCGGTGCGAAATTACTTTTCGGTCTTGGTGACGCCGCAGCGCCGATCGACACCGTTATACATAGAGATATAAAGATATATATAGAGAGAGAGAGAGAGAGAGAGAGAGAGAGAAAGAGAGAGAGAGAGAGAGAGAGAGGGGGCGAAAGCGTGTTTGCGTCGCGTTTCGCGCCCCACGTGGGCTCCGATCACGCTGTGCGCATCACCAGCATACAGAGGGTGAGTAAAAGCCGTCGGCGACGATTTCTCACCGATCTCTTCTCCCGTTTCCACGGCCTCGCCCTCGCACGCTTTTCTCCGCGTCTCTCGTCGTCTCTTCTACTTCGCGCGCGCGCGCGAGCGCACTCCAGAAAGGGAGACGCAGAAACGAGAGAAGATTGGTTCTTAGGGGTTGGTAGCTTTGGTGCACGGACCGCTAGGTGGTTTACCCAGGCTTGCGCTCGTCACCCTACCCTCCGCCTCTAACCGGCTTCGTCCCTCCCGACGACTACTTGTTTGCCGCGCGGCTTCCGAGCGAGCGAGCGAGACGGAAAGACGAGAACGATGAGACGGTGGTACAGCCGAGTTGAAATATGAAGAAAGAAAGAGAGAGAGAGAGAGACAAGGAAGGGGGCTCGGGGCGGCTTTCGCAGAGGGCGAATTCTCGCACGCCGGCGATGCTCGCGCGCGCGCACACGCGCCAAAGAGAGAGAGAGAGAGAGAGAAAGAGAGGAAGAAAGGCAGCGACGACGAAGCGTACGTGTACAAAAGCGCGCGGCAGAAGCAGCCCCCGTATACACGTGTGTGTATGTGTCTGTGTAGAGCGGAAATCTCTGGGAAAGAAGAGAGGGGTATTCCCTTCGCATCCTTGAGGTGGGGTTGGCGACGGCGTTGTGTGCGTGTGCCGGCGGCACGCTGCGCGCTCTCGCTCCACAGGATCAATACCGGGCAACATCCCCGAAGCCAAGTCCAAGCCTCCTAGGCCGTAAGGGAGGGAGCGGAGGAGCGAGAGCGGCCCCTGGTTACGTCGCGCTTACTCTCCCGCGTTCTCTCCCTGCTCTCGATGCCTACTACTACTACTCATTACCGCCGGCGTTACTAGGCAGATCGATACCTGGTCCAGCGAAGCTCGGTCTCGCCGCCGCCGCCGCCGCTCTGCCACAGCCGACGTCGGTGTCGTTGGCCTGCCTACGCTCGCGCGCGCCTATACCTCCGGATCGCACGCGAGCGCGCGCGTCGCGGGAATTTGAAATCGCGGCGCGCGCGCTGTTGCCGATGCCGATTCCCTCTCTGAGTACGAGCTTTACATCCCCGCTTGTCGAAATTATCCCGCGTATAGATGTAGATATATATCTATATATCTATATATAGATATATACAATATACGTGTGTATACGGAGCGCGGACGCGCGTTCGCCACGATTGGAATTGAAAGTGGCGATTGGAATGGCGCAGTCGCTCGATCGATTGATGCACGAAGCGACGCGTGGACCCGAGAGTTGACGATGATTGCGTGCAACCCAACGTCGACTGATTCTCCTGCGAGCGCTGCTCGTTATTGTTTTCTTCTTTTCTCTCTCTCTCTCTCTCTCTCTCTCTCTCTCTCTCTCTCTCTCTCTCTCTCTCTCTCTCTCTCTCTCTCTCTCTCTTTCGCTTGTTCGAGAGCTTATACACAAGGTAATTGAGCTGAAAATTAACAATCGACGACTGAGATTGATTTTTTTATAGGTTATCGAAAACTTTATCAAAAATGTGGTTGATAATAATACTATTCTTTAATCGTTTACTAATCAAGACAATGATATATTTTTAAGCTTTTCAATAGGCATTTATTATACATTTGTTACAAATTATAAAAAGTTTATTAAAGTAATTTATTTATAATGCTATAAAAGAGCAATATTTTTACAGAAACTGGCAATATTACTCGTCATAAAGATTGAAATTAACGGGACGTTTTCCTGTTACCAGTATTTTTAAAGAGTTTCTCAAAAGCTAAAGTCATTATTTTTTGTATTCTGCACTTTGCTTTGTACAGCCAAGTAATGCATACAAAATAAACCTGTAAATATCAAAGCTAAAAATGTGTTATATATTCTATAGATAATCTATATCAATTTGTTTCTTATTAAAGGTACATTTTATTTATTTATTTTTTTATTTTACTTTAGTATTGATAATCCTTAGAATATATTAATTTCATCTAAAACTTTATTTTTTTAGCAATGTTTCATTTTTATTTAATAAATTTTTTATAAACTCAAAATTTCATGTATATATTTCATCCTATAAAAGCATCTTACAAAACGATCTTTATCAATCATCCAAACCACGTACCGAAATAAAAAAATAAATAAATAAATAAATAAATAAAAAAAGTGCACGCATCCTCGTTTACCTTGAAAAAGCGGAAACGCGAAGCCTAATGAGAGAAAAGAAAGAAAAAGCGAATCTCCGGCAAGCGTGGCACAGGGTACCAGTCGAGCAGAATGCGAGAACTTGCGAGTCAATGACTCGTTCTAAGGTTGGTTCGGTCGGTCGGTCGGTCGGGTGCGAGCGTGTGGGCGATGGTCGGAAGAGGGTGACGCGCGCCACCCGCGCGCTTGGGGTCACAGTCCGACGCGAGGGGGCGAAGACGACGACGACGACGACGACGAGCCATCGTTGTGCATCTGTATACGCGCTCACGCGCTTGGGTGTCTGAGCAAACGAGAAAGAGAGAGACAGGGAGAGAGAGAAAGAGAGATAACGAACGCGCCAGGGCAACGCGCCGGAGAAAAAAGAGAGAAGCCGCCTGGAGAAATGGCCGCCGGAAGGGATGACGCGCGCGAGCTATATAGGGGCTGTTGTATACACGCTGGTAGCGCCGACGCCATCTTGGCTTACAACATATACCGGGATATGAAACTCATATATATATATATGTACAGGTCGAGGAACGCGTGTCTCGCGTGCACCGCGGTACACAACATGAGTTAAAGAGAATGAGTGAGAGAGAGAGAGAGAGAGAGAGAGAGAGAGAGACGGTAATGGAGTTGCCGGCATATTCATTTTCCTTGCTTGCGATTGTCTTTCCTTGTTTGGTGCCGTTGAGCTTTTATTACGTCTGGATCGATAGGAATCGTTTATCGGAGGCGAAATTGTTATCTTAATTGATATATAACGGTTTTTAATTATTGAAAGGCGCACAATGTATACCAAACTAGCATGGTATCTGATTATACTTTTTCAAAATTTGACTTTATCTTTGAACCGTATTGCGCAATTAGTTACAAGCTTAAAGAAAAATTTCTTTGATAAAAGTTTAACTTGTTTAAATGAGGCACGATTAAAAACATGCACCGCCTTATTTACCGTTTCACCTTACGAGGTTTCTAGTCATCAACAATAATAATATATATTTAATAATTTTATATTACGTCATAAACTTGTGATACTTAATCTCCATGGATATTATTTTTTATAAAATTTAGATAAAAATAAACAGGATAAAGCTCTTATACACGTAATAGTGCAGACGTAGACGTATCCAACATTACCGAGCTATACATATACCATGGTATTTACTTTAAAAAGAGCTAATCGACTCGCTCGATCTTTTTGTTTGACGTAATTAAAAAACTGCATTCATTTTTATTAACACGCTAATGCCACACTTGGCCTCATAATCTTTACGAAAAAGTAGACGAGTGCGTACATGTATAAACGCGAAAGAGACGAAAGTAAGAGAAAAAGAATACAAGCCAAGAAAAAGCGTGGAGAATCGGGAAGAGCTCGACTCGCGCTAAGTGCCAGTAGAGTAATACAATAATTTCACGTAGATGGTCGAGGGAGAAAGAAAACCCGAACGGGGTTCTCCGTATATATCCTACACACGAGAGCCAGTGTCGAAGGGTATACAGTAAAACCGTCTCGCTCGGTTTCTCCTTTCTCTCTCTCTCTCTTTCTCTCTCTCGCTCTTTCTCTCTCTCTTGCTCCACGGGATTAAAAGAAAACCCGCAGAGCGCGCGAGACTCGATACGTCGTCGTCGTGGCTCCTACTTCCATTCTTTTTTGGCGTGTCTCGTTTTGCCACGTATACAGCCTGGGCTCTTTTGTGTTATATACCGTATCGCCGCGTATACCTAATGCACGTATATGTTATACGGTCTACTACTCTTTCGTCGAGACGGTTCCTTCTTTTAATCTCGTTCCAACACTTATATCTATATGTATGAACGCAGACACGCGACGAACACACAGGTGGTCTCTACACCCGATCCGTTTGCCCATTGATTTTTCCCGATTTTCTTATTCGTAATTTAAGAGTGGTATTTCTATTAGGGTTTTAACCTGTTTTCACCATACCCACTACACTGATTGCTTACGCAATACTTTAGTTGATTTAGTTATTTACGTTGCAAATTTAATGATAAAACATTCGTTTTATAAGTTTATTTTTGTTTTAATGGATGATTTTTCTGATAAAATACACGAAACAAAAAAATTGTTAAATTAATTATTTGCATTATTTAATGCACATTAATTTCAGTATCAACTTTATGTTTAGACTTATGTAAAAAAAAAGTCACATCTTAGAATGGTAACCTGATTTACAATCTAAACGTTACAACGAGATTGATAAAATTACGCGTTAAAAATTTGATTGAAACTATTTACATTGAAACAAATTCGCATTGTTTTATAAATAATGATTATACATATATATATATATATATATAAAATCTTTTTTTGTAATACCATACAGTCTTTGTAAGAAATTTCTCATTATTTTAAAAAAAATTCGATCGAGACTTTCCATTTCAATCGATAAACGCATAAAAACCAAAATTTTCAAGGTGACGCTTGGTGAAAAGTCAAGGTGTAGCGTACCACAGCGAGTATCACAGGGACGAAAACGCGATGCGACATCGCGGCGTCACCTCGCGTCCGCAACGTGTCCGAGTCTCTCTGTGGGCGAGGTATATATACCCACATCTATACGTACAAGCGGAAGCTTGCTCAGCTGCGCGAATAGAAAGAGAGAGAGAGAGAGAGAGAGAGAGTAGTGTGTCGACAAAGTGTATGAGTTCCCCGTGCGGTGTGGTTTACGCGTGCGCGTACGCGTACGCGTACGTGTGTGTGTGTGTGTGTGTGTGTGTGCGAACGCGCCGCGTGCATTCCTCATGAGGCTCGAATAGGCCGGCGTTGGATTATTCATCGGGTACCGTCGCGGCGATGAAGCCGGGAACGCGCGACGATCGGGATCGTCGCTACTGCGCAGGACGACGGCTACCGAGGTTCGAATGAAGAGCGCCGCGAACGAGTCGCGTTCAATTGACACAGCGGCCAGAATCTACTTCTCCCGACGAACCAGACTCGCTTCCTTTCTCTCTTTCTATATGTTCGTTTCTTTCGTCACCCTTTGGCGACTCTTACTTGTTCTTCTTTTTCTTCTTCTCCTTTCTCTTTCTCTAGATTATGCTTTGAAATAGGGCCGTGGAAAGAGCGATTATTGCTTGGATCGTTGCTTTGATTTCTTTGAGAATTATTCATGCCGCAGGATAGAGGAGAGAGTGAAAGAGAAAGAAAGAGACTTCTCCCCTTTTATTTTTCGAGATTTCTCGGTATTTTACTCGGCGTAATTTGTTTGAGCTTCGACGGCTCGAACGAATGAGAAATCGATGTAAATTGGATTCCGATTTGTTAAAAATTCAAAAGCTTGGATGCAGTAGATGAGACGCGGTATCTATAAATGAATTAATAATATCATTCGGTATATAACGTAACGCGTTTGATATGCAGATCGTGCATAAAGTTATTGAATTAACACGTCACCGTATCACCGAGCGTTACTTGGTTTAAGAAACAAAAATTCAGGCCTCGTCCTAAACTTGATTTTATTTAAATAAAAATTTAAATGAAAAACAAAAGTAAATTATTTAACTTTGTCTTTAACAAAAAACTAAAAATGCAAATAAAATTGAAACGAGAACGAATAAAATTTACATAATTTTCAGCTTTACTCGATAAATGAATTATTTAGAAATACTCGACAATTAATTCTCGCAACATAATTGAAATCGAACGATAGGTAATATCTATTGTAATTTTGTATTTTAAATAACAAAAATCCATTAGGCAACCATTCGAGAAATTTCATTAAACATCGCATTTATGTATCCATTCTCATTTTTATATGTATATACAGTTATTCTCCCGACCATCTGCTTTATAATTCGCATAATACTCACGAGAGCGACCGGACGTCGTCGCGTCCTCGAGACCACCGGACCGGGTGCAGGTATATCAAGAAAGTAATTCGAGGAAGAACGCTCGCTCGCTCGCTCTTTTTCTCTTCGGAAATGCCTTTCATAGCTCAGGCATTTGCGGGAGAGTTTCGCCATCACGGGCTCCCTTTTGGTAGCGTCGTATATATACATATATATATATATATACACACACGCACGACTTCTTTCTCTCCCCTCTCTCCTCGTGGAATATTTCATTGTACCCTCTGACTTTTCTCCCCGAGTTCTCGTTTTATTCCTCCCGTCCCTCTCTCTCTCTCTCTCTCTCTCTCTCTCTCTCTATCTCTCTCTCTCTTTTGGATGACCTAGCCGATGACCTACGCTTATACCTGGAGAGCGAGTTGAGAAGCCGCGCGCGTGTTCGGCGAGGTAGCAGTTTCTCCGGGTCTAGTCAGCTCTCCGAGCGTCTCTCTGTATCTCTCCCACGTATATATATGTGTCTACGCGTGCGCGGGATCGATCGGTTTCCTTCGGCGAACGAACCCTCCGTGGCTTCCCCTGCCGCAATCCACGGGACGGATGGATGGATATAGGGGAGAGAGAAAGAGAGAGAGAGAGAGAGAGAGAGAGAGAGAGAGAGAGAGAGATAGACAGACGTGCTCCCGCCGCCCTATAATGCTACGGATTCGAGCGCTATTGCCGAATGCTTAACGCGGAATGCATTGGATTAGATGCGCATTGACAAGCTCGCTTACTCCCTGCGTTTCTCTATATCTCTCTCTCTCTCTCCTTCTGCATAACAGCTCTATATTCTTGATTATTGTTATTTTTTAATTGGATACCATAGGAATTTCGTTAATTAAACGTTATTAATTTGTACGATTACTTTTTTAAAATAATAGTTTTCGTACAATTCAATACAATTCTTATAACCGTTGTCAATATTTTTAAAGATTATTATTTTCTTTTATCAGTATGATAAATTTTCTTTTGTCTAAATTTTAAAGAGGTCAAACTAACTTTATTGACAAAGATTTGACAATAATTTCCCAAGAAATTCAAATATTTGACAATCGCTTAATTCTGACGTGGTACCACTATAGAACAAAAAACTTTTTTTCCTCAAAAACATTAGAAAAAGATGGAAAAAGTTTGTTTATTCACGAAACGTAAACAATTATAAAAAGGCAAATTTCACATCTTTAATAAATTTATTTACAATCTGTTTTACAAACATTTTCAAATACTAAACTTATATTAAAACTTAACCATTTTTATCAAATAAAATTGCTCGCGTCTCTGGTGTTCACATGTTGAAACTTGAACAAAGACATGTGTGTCATTCAAATTGGAAAGAACCCTTCGAAGAAACTTGACCTGGTCATAATTCATATACATTTTAACGATGAGAAATATTGATCCTCAAATATTTTCTCAATTTTTCACATCCTTCTTAAATTTTACTTTTTTTTCGTGATTGTCTCAAACCAACGCTAATAACGTCCAATTGAAAATTTTAAAAAATTAAAAAAAAAGTCAACTCGCTTCATATATACAGCAAAAAGCGTTAAAAATTAAGTCTAAACTACCAGAACGATAACTTTTCACGCTCGTCAACAGCTCGAAATGCAAAACGGTATCCTCAGCTCTGGAAGCAAACGGTACCAGACGCACTCGTTCCGTCATAATTTCCCTAGCAGCTCTCACACGAGCCTAAGCATAACCAAAAGCATTCGAGAAAGAAACAAGCGCAGGGCGAATATAGTCCACGCATAAATTCCGAATGCCGTGTATCTCGTGTACAATGGCCGGGCTTTTGCGATGGGCACCAAAAATACCAGTTCCCTTTCCCGGAACTCCGATCGGGGAAAGGGCCCGCTCTTCTCTTTCTTTTTCTTTCTCGGGGAACCAGGCAGTCCTGGAAGAGGGGCCGCCGTCAGCTTTTAGAAGAAAGGTCCTTGGGAGCAATCATTATGCACTCTCTCTCTCTCTCTCTCTTTTTCTCTCTTTCACTCTCGACATTATAAGGGTACATGTGTTTCTTAGCTCCTTCTTTTTCCTCTCGTTCGCTTTCGTCCTTTATTTTTCATGTTTACTCGCACTCTTTATTTTTTTTCTTTATCTGGATGCTCGGATCTTTGGAACGGGATTTTTGGTTTCTCATGCGGTCATCACCTCGCCCGGTTGTATGTTTAATGCGAGACGATGCCGATTCTTGCTTTTATATCCCGTTTATTAACTATTAAGTTTTTTTAAATAGACCACTTTATTGTCTCCAAAAGTCATTAAATAAATTTGAAATGGTCATAATTTATTATATTTTTTTATAAAATTAAAATTTTTAAAGATTAAAAATTATTTCTTTGAACACAAAACCTAACCCTATGCTACAACTTCTTGTCTTTGTAGTTATGCATAAGATTTTATTGTTTTATGCAAACATAAAAGATGATTAAAAGCCAGTTGATACGAAAAAAAAAGAAACATTAATAATGCAAAAATAAAAATTAAAAATCGATAAAAAAATTAAAAAAAAAAAAACACCCGTTCTCCAGAATCGAAAATAACGCGTTAACCCCGAATAATTCAACTTGATGTAAACCACGAAACAAGATTTGTATAACCATGTACCAGTATAAAAACAAAAAAAAAATAAAAAAAAAAACCAAAAAAATAAGAACAAAATGTCGGAGATCCTGTAAGCAGGTTCGGACATACAAAGTGGAGAACAGAGGTTTTCGAGCTCCCGCACGGATCCCTCCTTGAGACAAGACCCGCACAGCGCACAAAGACCGCGGCGTTCGACATCTGCTGTGCGCGTGATCCTCGTGAGGCACGTAAAAGAAACCGACTCCCTTTTTTCTCACTCTCTCTCTTTACCTCCCCTCTTCTCTCTCTCTCTCTCTCTCTCTCTCTTCGTTCGCGTAAAAAAGACCGATTATTTCTTCGCGCGCGGGCGACTTTGCCGCTCTTGCGTATTATGCGCACGTGAAAACGGAGAAAGAGAAGATGGAGAAAGAAAAAGAAAAAGAGAGAGAGAGAGAGAGGGAAGGAAGAGGATTGGTAAAAAGTATAGCCAAAGAAAGAATGAATGAACGAGACGAATGAACGAGGAGAATGAAGGCTTTATTGATGGCGCTCGGAACCGTTCGAGTGGATCTCTTTAGAGGTGTGTGCGTCCGCCATTATAGTATCATCGAATTACACAAAAATTCGTTTCGAAAGAGTTACAACGCGATATTTTGTTTAAACGAGAAACGGTAGCAAAATTCGAGAAAGTGGTCGCCAAGTTCGCTCCCGTAATTGATCATCGCTATACGTCGACGAGTTCATTATTATACGCCCATTTGTTTTATTTTATTGAAAGATATACTATTTATTTATGTGTCTGTGGTCGCTCGTGTATGAGAATTTGCTAATGTATTTTTGCACAATATATTTTGATGATATTCATCGTTCCTTTCTGTCGAATCACAGAGTAAAAGAATAAGTGTTATAAACTTATTTCCTGTCATTTTATTTTACTTATATTGTATTTAAATTCAATTAACTTTCTTATCAACAATTTAAATAAAACCGTCTTATCATTATTTGTTTTTATTAATACCTTTTGTAAACATAAATATTTCAACGAACTTTAAAAATTGAAAAATTTTTTCAGGGAAATTTTAAAATTTATCATAATTTAATATTAATTATTAACAAAATAAACGAACATAAATATATTTATATTTATATCAAAATTTTATAACGAATTTTTACGAACTGCCGATTTCATAAAGATTACCTTTAGGTTATTAGCTCCCGGAAAGCTTAAAGTGCAACTTTGCAGTGGGATAAGCTTTAGCTTTCGGCGGAAAACAAATTAAACCTGTCACTTTCCACTTTAGATTAAATTTTCGTTAGAACGCTTATCATAATCTATCATAAAATTGTAACCAAATTACATTAAAATTTTATGTTTCCTGGTGAACGAAAATTTTTGCGTTTTACAGACTTTCAGTTTCATAATCGTTTATTACTATAATTGATCCAAGTAGAATTATAGTCGTAGATCTGAATTTTATGCAGTTTCTAAAAATATAATCGATTAAGATTAAAACTTAAATCAAGAATCAAACAATTTTTACAGTATCACAAGTAAATTTGTATAAAATAAAAAAAAAAAAGGTAAAAATATTTGAAAAGCTTCAAAATCCGAAGATCTATACTTAGAAAAAGTCTAAAAAAACATATCGAAAGGCATACACAAAATTCGTGATAAATTTTTCGACGCGTCCATTAGCCAATGTTTATAATCTTCACAGATAACCTAAGTAGACACATATAGACTATCCTATCTCGAGGGGGCGTCATCGTGCACGTCAACTCGAAAATCCAGCCGAACAACGGCGGCGAAGTTCATCTCGAACTCACCGCGGCTCTGGCAATTGGTCATCGCCGCAATGTGCCGCCGCCGCGTGTTTTTCATCGCTTCTCTGAGCCCTTATCTCTTTCTCTTTCTCTTTCTCTTTCTCTGTCTCTGTCTCTATCTCTCTCTCATCTGGAGCTATTAAATATTTCGCAAAAGCGCACATACACAGAGACAGGAAGTCTGGAAAAGTGTAGAGTACGTGGGAGGGATACCCCGGCAGGCCACAGATGTAGAGGGAGAAAGAGATACACACAGAGGGAGAGAGAAACCGACCCCTGGTGTATACGGCGGCGCGGTACCGTTTCTATGGTACCGTTCCCGGATTACCGGCCCTGCCTCTCTCTCCCCATGTCTCGCTCTCTGCCGAGAGAGAGAGAGAGAGAGAGAGAGAGAGAGAGAGAGAAGGTAGAAACTAACCCGGAGGCCAAGAGCTAACGAGAGAGAGAGAGAGAGAGAGAGAGGGAGAGGGCTCGGCTCGAAAGATAAGCGTCGAGGTTGAACTGGAAGTGAAGAAAAACATGTGCGCGCGCGGTAGAAGTGAAGGCTCGCTCTGTGTTGGTAGTCATATACGCATACATCTACCTATATGCGTGTACGCATTTGTATACGAAAATGCACGTGCGACGTCTAAGCATATATATATATATTTGTGTGTATAGAATGAAGAGCGGAGGAGAGTTTATTAACGCGATAAATACTTGCACGCGACAACGAAAGGCTTTTTGTTTTCTTTGCTTCGCTTTAATGCTCGTACGCTACTTTTTCTTTTTTTTTTTCTTCCCTTTCGTATCGTACGCATACGCGGTCGAGATGTTGCGAGTATGCGTGCGCCAAGGGGGTTCAAAGACATACTTGCTTACTTAAGGGGTTTGTCCCGCTATGTCGCGACAAAGGTTCCTTTCTTATCGGCCCTTTGTACGAAGATTAATATACAACTTTATTGTTTTTGAGCTATTGATAGCGCGCGCGTGGAAAGATATTAAAAACAGACGGACATTGTTTAATGTTTGAAAGGGCGGGGACAACGGACCAGAAGAAGAAAAGTTCTATTCTTTTACGGATTGAATTATCATCTACGTTTTGTCGATCGTCTATTTTATTTGTGAGAACATATTTTGATATTAGATAATAATTCAATATATTTTGAATGAAATTTGAAGAAATTTTGAAACTCTGAACGTAATCGATAGGTTATTTAATAATAGAATAAATTTATTGCTTTATTAAAACATTGTATCGCTATTTAAATTTATATAAGAACGATTAGAATTAAAAAAAATTCCTATCTATCTTTTTTTTATTATCCAACCAATCGAGACGATGAGTTTCATTAAAATCTCTAAATTGTCCATAAATTGATAGAAAATTGCTTATGTGGTTTCTTCGCAATACTGATTGCATGTGGTGATATTTTAATCTAAAAAAATATTGCATCATTTTATCTTACATTAATTTACTATATATAGCTTTATACGCGTATCCGATATCACATTTTAATAAAAAAAAAAAATCAATGTTACCCATTACTTTACACGTTTAACTGAATTGTTTGAAAAAAAAAAAAAAAAAAAACGAAATTCTTTACATTCTATGTTTATTTTTTTGGTTGGTAGCACTGTCTATCCTTCAATATTTATATAACAAAAACCTTTATGAACAATTGATCAAAGTTATGGTATGTTGTTATGAACATTGTAGATTAAAAACAACATGAAATTCTAAAAATTTCATTCGGAAATTAGAAAAAGAAAGAATGAAAAGAAAAAAAAAAAAAAAAAATATACAGTTTTAGAGAAAAAAAAAAATAAAGCAAAAGCGTGGCCGTGTTTAGAGCAGGCATAAGTGTACGGCGGAGCAACACACCGAAGTTGGATAGCAATCGAGAGGGAGGGAGCACTAGAGAAAGAAAGAGAGAGAGAGAGAAAGAGCAAGAGGGGGCGCGTGGCATTGACCGAGTACGAAGCGAGCGGAGAGTATAGTCGTCGACGTCTCGTTGAGGCCCGGAGAACGGCAGCAACAGCATCGACGCGACTATACGGTTACGAGGATGAGACGATGGCGATGCGGTTGCATCGTTACTCGCCATGCGAATAACACTGTGATTTTCTACTTCGCCAAGTACACCGTGCCTCGTTGAAAAGAGAAAGAGAAAGAGAGAGAGAGAGACAGTGGCAAGTTAGCGCACCGCTGCGACGATGATTGCTGGTAATGCTCGCTCGCTTGTTCGTTCGGACGGTGCATGCTTTTAGTAAGAGAGAGAGAGAGAGAAGAAAGGAGTGACACAAAAGAGAGAGAGAGAGAGAGGGGGGGGGGAGGAAGAGAAGGGAATAGAGCGATTGCGAGGATTGAGCAAATTCATTTCGTTCAATTGGCGTAACTCGGCAAGAAGGAAAAAATCCTCTGGCGCGTATCTCGGCTCCATTGCTTTGGTTAATGAACTTGCCGATTGACGAACCTCAATGCGCCACACGGCTATCGGTCACCGTACCGCGCGCGATCGTTGTTTGCACTTTGTCACAGATAAGCAAATGCGAATATGCAAACTCATTTTAGAATAATTTGCAATTATCGATGTAATTAGTATTCGACGATGGCACCTTTTTTATAAATTCTTCTTTTTTCTTTTTTTAAATTATTCTTGCTGTTGTATTACATATAAAAAAATAGCGTATTTCAAGCAACTAATTACGATGAATTTAGTAAAGTTTCTAATTACTACTCGTTATTAAAAAAGTTTGAAAAAAGTTTGCAAATTACATGAGAGACAAATAAAGTTAAAAATCAACAATGTTTAGAGTTAAAATTCAAAGAATGAGACCAATTATAATTTTTTTTTTTTTTTTTTTTTTCTTAAATAGATTATTCAAAATGTATTTTTAACGCGAATATCATTAATCGTTTCGCGTATAAATGCTTAAAATTAATCTACAAATTACAGTGAAATGATATTACATTTAACAATATTAGAATACTAAATGCGTAATGGTAGGTTCAACACTTGTAACATCGATAATTATAATTAGTACTTCGAAGGATGAGGTAAAACAAACTCTTACATTTTGATGTGGGTCCGAGAGAGATGCTTTTTTATAGCAATTTAAGCAAACCAGAGATTGTCCGAATGGATTCTGGTCTCTTGGATGGTAATTATTTTCCTTTTTTTTTTTTTTTTTTACAAGTAAATACGTTAATAATATACTTTCTAAATCAAAAATTTTTTTCCATTTATTTTAAGCAAGCGTTTAAACGAAATTTTACTTTCATCTTTACTAAAATTAAAAACTTTTACCAATCGATAATAGACAATGCAAAGACTGTCGTCGACGTTGAAAATTTTCTCTCGCTTTACTGACCAATAAGTCGAAATTGAAAGTGGCATCTGGAAAATGAATCGACGTTTCGGCACAAAAGACGATAATAAGACACGGAATAAACATAAGCTGCAAATATCGCGCTCGCACGTGGGCAACGATAAAACGTCCGTTGAAGAAGGAAGAAGTGACGTCATCGCAATTACATGGGAGCTCCTTTTACCAAGGGGATAAAGTGAGAAAGACTCAGTGAGTGGGAGAGAGAGAGAGAGAAAGGAGTCGACGAACACCCAACGCAGCACGAGTGCGCGACCCCTTCTGGCATTCGTATTCCCCAGAGCACCGACGAGGCGAACTAGCGACTCTCCGTGTGTGTGTGTGTGTGTGTGTGTGTGTGTGTGTGTGTGTGTGTGTGTGTGTGTGTGTGTGTGTGTGTGCGCGCGCGCGCGCGCGCGCGTCGCGTCTATACATAATATGCCGCGCGCGCGCCGCTGGCACTAAATGCCAAGGGCAGCGCCCGCTTTTGACCAACTCTATATATATATAAACATAGATCATATATACACGTTTAAGTTCAGACGTACGTTTATAAGTGCATACGTGTGTGTGTGTCTGTGTGTGCGCGTGCTTCCTTTGGGCGTCGCGAGACGTGACGAAGCCTCGATCTCGCTCGGCTCCGACTTATATTTATTGTCGAGTATGGATCCTCGCTCGAGTTCCATCCATTGTGGGCCATCCATTGGTGATGAAAGCCATTCGGTCGTGAAATTCTGATCCGTGCGGGGGCCAATTACAAACGAGTATCAAGAAAAAGTAATTACGTTACTTCTCTCTCTTGAATTCCCCTACCCATCGACCCACCTTACTACCTCTTCCTTTGCTTCTTCTTCTTCTTTGCATTTTAGATACAATGCCGAAATTCACTGCCGCTGATTGACGGTTCTTTGTTGCTGAATTTATGAACTGTTGGTAACTTTAGAATGATGATAAATGAATGCTGTTTTGTACGCGATGAGGGTAAGACCGATTTCTAAGTGTAATGCCGAGTTAATTGAAATTAATAAACTTTTTAAATTAATAATGAAAAGTTTTGAATTAATAATGAAGAAATTTTATACACAATTGAATCACAAAAGTTTGCTTACTCGTTTGGTATCAACATATTAAAAAGGACTTGCTTTCTTTTAAACTGGTACTTAGCTTAATGCGAACATTTTATAAAATTCGGTGGTGTTATAAATTTTTAATGCATCTATTGAAAATTTGATCATTTAAATAAGAGCTCGTAACACAGAATTTAATAAATACTGGATAAAAAAAAAAGAAAAAAATCACAGGTTTTGTTTACTCAACATTAGTTTTTACGATACCATTCTTTTTACTCACGATAAATAAACGCTATAACAATAGCTGTACGACGACAAGTTGAATAAAAACGTATTTTTGGTAACTGTAACGAAATATCGGACAGCCGTAAATAAACAAAGAGAGTTATAGAAAATCGCGCAAATTTTCGTAAAAAAAAATGGTCGAAAATTGTCGAAAAAATAAATCTCAATTGAGAAAAAGAGAAAGAAAAGCCATGAAAAATGTAGAGGATAATTATCGCGAGATGGGCGTTAGCTGGCGTCGTCACTCCGAGTGCGAAGAATATATACCGAGCGAGTAAAAGAGAACGACGCGCGAGGTGAGCAGGTGAATCTCGCGCGCGCTGCGACGACCAGCGGAAGGAATCCTTATCGAGGCCCCTGACTCGCTTATCGAGCGCGCGCCCAACCGATACCCGCTCTCTCTTCCCTTTCCATTTTTACCTCTGCACTCGCACACTTTACACATACACACGCAAATGTCGTCGAGTCTTCTGCGTTGAAAGAGAGAGAGAGAGAGAGAGAGAGACAGAAGGAGAGTGAGTGAGTGAGTGAGTGAATGAGTGAGGGAGAGAGAGAGAAAGAGATAACTTGACGGCGCTTGTCGCTAGATAAAGAACGCGTAAACCGCGAGAGCAATGTATATATGTATACTCGAAACGCTTGATCGAATCGCTGCTACTGCTGCTGCTGCTGCTGCTGCTGCGAAAAACCAGGCCATCGTCTGGTTGCGTAGACCAGCTGCTTTTTCCTTGAGATATAGAGGTCGATCGCGTACGCTTGTCTTTGTGAGCGTAAAAAAAATTATTTTTACTCTCTGTGCCGTTTATATGCCGTTGCCGCTATTACTCCACGAGAAGGAAGAGAAACCTTGGAGGAGGCGGCGAGGACCGCGATGAGAGATAAAAAAATTTTTGGAATAAATTCGCCGTTATCGATGTATATTGCTCGATTGGTTAAAAGACGCGTTTAATTGTACCTTGGGTTTACTAATGCGTATCCTTTATCTCTTTTTTATATCCATTTTTTAGACACTTTTTTGCCTGTTGATCGATTTAGAATGGCGTTCTTTGCTGATCATTCAACAACGATTTATCGATTCGTTTTAATTAACAAGAGACTTGTACCAATACTGTGTATTTTTAGTACTGACTTTGCCAAAGAGAATAATTAAAAAAAAAAAGCAAAACCTTATTGCTTTAACCCCTTGAGAAGTACATTTTTTAAAAGAACTAATCACCAAGGTCAAAGTAGTTCTTAAAGGTTTTTGGGGTCGCTTATTACGAATCTAAAGTCAGTTTATGCAAATTTAAAATAGCGGATTCAATATGGTGCATAAAATATTCGAAAATAAGCAGATAAATGCTAATTTTTTTATAAGGATCTTCGGAGTCGCTAATTATGATTTCTTTTAGGACAATATCTGCTAAAGTTTGTTTTATTTATCTATTATTTTTGAGGGTTTACGATTCAATTTGATATCTGGCAAAAAGAAAATAAAAAACAAATTTGTAAATTTTTTCAATTTTTCATCCCCCGTATTAAATCCGCCATTTTCAATTTTCGAAATCTGAGACTGGATTCGTAATCAGTGACCTTGAAAACTCTCCGTGAACAAAATATCAGTAAATTTGTGTGTAAAATGAGTTGAAATTCGAATTTAATTTTAAAAGTCTAAATTTTTTCATTGTTAATTGTTTATAACTAATTATATATAGTGTTACTCTAAATTTTGAGCGGAAAAACTTGTTCATTAAGCATCCAGTGTTTTATTAGAAAAGATTAGAGCGACCTAGAGCTTAAAATCTTCACGCTATGAAAAAAAGAAAGCTATCAAAATTCAATGCGTATAGTAAAGCGTAAATAATTGTTTTGCATAAATTATTAAATATAACCTATAAATACAAATTTTATTTTTTTTAGATGCATAATGATAATATTATTAGTTACAAAGTATCGCAATAACCTAAGAAAATTGTCGAAATTTTCTTCAATAATTCAACAGCACGGTTTTAACGCGGTCAATGGAACACTGATTCAGTTAAATATTCTCGTATTATCCAATAAGCTTACGAAATTCCTGGTACTAAACAATCAAGCTCGCTCGATTCGTGAAAAATTACGCTTCGTTAAACGACAATCTTCGTCGTAACAATCGAATAATCGAGCATAAACATTATCTCGCCCAAAGTCGTTCGAACAAAAAAATTCCATCGGCGAGGTTATTTTCAGAAGTAGCAAATAAATGAAGAAAGAATAAAAAGAAAGAAAGGAAAACAAGATGCACATATAAATAAATAAATAAATATATATATATATATATATATATATATATATATATATATATATATATATATATATACACTCGAGACGAACAATCGGAGAGACGTACACCTGCAGCGATAACAGTCTCGCGTACGTGCGCGAGCGAGCGCATGGTGGACGGGTAACGCTACACGGCGCTGCGTCTGACCTCTCTTATTTTCACGCGAGTCACCTCGACCTCGTTGCGCGAGATTTTTTACCCAGCAGGAATAAGCGAGGCATCGCTTCGCTTTATAACGTAAGTGTAAGTACATATACACACGCGCGCCGCCTGCCCCGTCAAATAAATTGCATATCTTGCAGCTACGTCTCTCTATGTATGTATACGTATAAGCGTATACGTGTGGTTAAGGTAAATCTAAAAAGCTCTCCTTGAGCTGTTAATGCGGACAATCGTATTTTTTAAACATACTTTACAATGCATACGCGAGTTTACGAGTGACGTAGACGTATTCATATTTCGAAGGTTAACTGTATGAAAAAATGAAACGTTTTCTCTTTTAGCGTTCGTTATAGATAAGGGGAAACGAGAACGATAAAAAATTAATCAAAAATTACATGGATTCATTAATACAGAGAATATTGGACCGATGATGCAGTTACACAGAATGTAAAATACTTGTTGAAAAATTTGATATCGAAAATTTATATAGTAATTTATTGATAAGTGAAATAAAATACTGTTGATATTTTTTATATATGCATATATATGTTTTTTCATAATATAATAAAGCATTTACAATGTTGAAATATCACTCAATTAGTATAGTAATCTAAACATATATTAATGATCCTATTAATTATAATGCATAAATATAATTGAAAAATGTAAGTATATATTTTTAATTTTTCAAATTCTTACAAAATATTAATTTACCCCTTAGTGTTTATTTTAAGAAATTTAAGAACTTTATTAAATAAAATTCTTTCATTTTTCTGTATTTACAAATCTAACTTTAGAATAAAATAAGAAAGTGCAAGATACTTATAAATTGAATTTTGATAATAATAAAATTAACTTCACTGAGCAGAAATAATTTACTTAATAATGAATAAAAATAAAATTAAAACCTTTTTTTTTTTTTTTTTTTTTTTTTTTTAAAGGCGCGGATGTAATTTCAACTTACCATCTGATGCTGCGTCTAATGATATTGCTGACGACCTTCTGCGATTTCCTCGTGGCTGGTCCCCCAGTACCGTTGGTCCCGTTGCTGCTCTGCTTCCTCTTTCTCCCTCTGGTCCTCCGCTTACACCCATCGGTCTCTCCTTCCTCTTCGCCTTCCTCTTTTTCTTCCTCGGCTTCTTCCTCCTCCTCTTCGTCGTCGTCGAGTTGAGCGCTCGGGTCATCGGCCTTCGTCGTGGTATTCTCGACCCAGCGCACCACTCGATCTAGCAACGCTATAGCGACCTTCCTCTCGACCGTCGGCAAGTTGGGTTTCTCTGTGACCAACTCATCTTCGGCGAGTAACTCGCTCACTGCAGTAGGCGGACCGACTATTCCGACCTCCAATTCGTCGTTGTTCGTTTTCTCCGCTGCTAAATTTTCCGGTTTTTCTTTAATAACTTCTTCGTTCTTTGAAGCTGTAGATTCTTTTGTTATAATGACTTCCTCTTCGGTTTCGACAATTTTTAAAGGTTTATCTTCTTCGACTTTATCATCTGGTTGATTTTCAATTTTTATAGTTTCAATTACCTTCTCTGAAGGTAATATTTCTTCAACTTTTTTGGTACCATCCACAGCCTCGATACTTCCAGTATCCTCTTCTTTATTATCATTTTTTGACGATCCAGCGTCCTCATTACCCTCCGTTTCCTTTTTCATCGGTTCCTCGGTATTTTCTTCATGTTTTTCTTCAACCTCGACAGCATCAGCAGCATCAGCAGCATCAGCAGCATTTTCTGCCTTTTCATCAATATGCAGCACATCGTTCTCGTCGGTGTCCTCGAGAACCAGATGAATCGATTGGCTGCCCTCAAAGTCATCGTCTACGTGGGATTGCTTAACGGTTTCGATCTCTGCGTCCTTTTGCTCGAGCACTGCCGTGAGCTTTTCCTCGCTTTTCCTCGGTTCGGTCTTCTTTGCACCTGTTTCATCTACCACTTCGACTTTTGGATTATCGGATTCGTCCTTGGGCAAGGTCGCAGGCTGTTCCGAGACGTGCTTGGTGCCGTTGTCGAGTCCCGGCTCGCTCTGGTCCTCCGCCATGTCCTGTATTTTTATTACAAATACGTGTGAGTAATTTATGTATTACTACGAGTTGTCGCGCTTCTCCTCGCGACGCAGCAACAACGGTCTCGATAGGCGACGGCGCATCGCGGGAAGACCTTGACGGCTATTTTCGAGCGTCCGCGTGGAAGAGAGCCGAGTGTCGACGATGCGAGGTCGCGAATGAGAAGACGCGCAATTTCGTCCTTGGCGGGGGGTCACTAATGTCAAACGGACATTTATGACGTGCGCTTGATTTATCCACCACGACGGAAAACTTCTCTTCTTTTTGAAGCTCTTTCTTCTTCGTCTCCTTGCTTATCTATGCCGGTTTCAGTCCATTGCTCTGCTCGCTGCAACATTTAAAGAAGAATTAGAATTTCAAAAGAAATATTATTTATCATCGTAAAAGTAGAATTAAAAATTTTCGATGTCACGATCTAACTGCATATTAAATAATTTTATCGATTTTGCCAGACAATTTTTTTTTATAGTTAAATGTACTTGCTTGTGATATTGTAAAAAAAAATTCATAAAATATTTTTTACTAGGAAAATAGTATTTAAAAAAATCAAACTTATACTAAATTTATTATAACTTTTATCGTTCCAAGTATAGCTTCTTGTTAATAACTAGTTTTGAAAAATACAGTATGCTCGAATTCAAGGATCCTTTGTACGCATTAACCTCAATAACATAATAATTAATATGTAAGATTGACAACAAAAAACTATAAGTACACAGATTATATACAAATAAAATCAGTGTTTTCCACAACATAAAAGGTTTATGTGTAAATTAAAGTTTTTAAATAACCAATATTTATATTATTTCGTTGGTCTACATACACAACATTGTAAAATGAATTTATCAGACGAGCATTATTAAGCACAAAAGTTTTTAATGAAACACAGAAGAGGAATGTAAAATTTAGTTCGCAACTTGAACGTATTGCTTTATATTACTAATCGGAGAGTTGGCGAATAATACGAGAGCGCACGTGACCCGGCGCGTGGCGATGCATTTTGTTGGTAAATAATGGAAATTTCCACAGCGCAGGTCAGAAACCCACTTTATCGGCTGTACGAGAGTTCGTTGTCCTCGGTTGATAACGTATATATTGCTTTCGTGCACTGCGCATAAACTGCGCTACGTTCGCGTGCGTGCACTTGACGTACCACGAGGTTTTCCATGCGCGGGTTAGGTTAGGTCGAGGGACAGGCTGTCGGGATAGGTTAGGTCTGTAATTTTTATAATCACTTTCTCACTCTCTCCTTCTTTCGTTATTGAAAGCAACTATTGTTTACTAAGAAAATACGAAAAATAAAAATCATAAGCACCGATGAAATATGCAAGAATATTAAATAATGGCAATAACAATGACACAGTAAATGTACGAACGCTAGTTTACAAAGGCAGTAGCAGACGAAATATACTTATTGTAAATTGTCATTTGTTTTTCGGTTGCAAATCAAAAGGCTTCTCTCTCCTCCTCCATCTATCGTCATTTCAATCTTATGTACATGTATAAATACTTTTCCGAAAAAATCCAAAGATCAAGACAATGTATATATGTAAAGTAGGCGGCGGCTCCTTAGTCTGACAGCGAAAAAGATGTCAAAAAGACGTAGTCACACGGTTGCAACGTCGCGTAGATTTCGCCGTAGCAGTCTACGTCGTCGTATAATAGTCACAGCGAAGGTCGTCGGTCCATTACTATTTTTTCCTCTCTCCGTTCTCTCGACTTCAACGGCGAGCTAGCCGGGTATTTCGCAAAAATCTCGGCCTTCGCTCTTTCCCGAGAGCGCGCGCGCACATATACATACAAGGAAGAAAACGAGCGAGAGTTCGCGAGAGACAGCAAAAGAGAAGGAGAGAAAGAGTAAGAGGCTAGTGACCTCTAGGAAACTGCCGTGCACCGTCGAGACACTACTGATCGAGGGAGCGAGAGAGAGAGAGAGAGAGAGAAAGGAGAAGAAGAGAAAAGAACCACGACGATGGCGAAGACAAGATGCACGTCTCAACGAAGAATTGCATTATTATTAAAGAGAAAAAAATAATATTCATGGGCTTGTTACCGTTTTGGTATTAGTTAAGGTTGCAAAAGTATGCCTACGCGTTGTAATGCTTGAATCGCAAATTTTTAAATAATAATACAGCTTGCTTTTTTCGTTGCATGGATAGGAAACTTGAATTAAGATTATAAGTAAAATATTATTTTAACGCAAAACATTTTTATTTTAAATATTTATGTATTGTGTTGTAAAAAAATTTTTAATGCGAAATTTAATTACGTAAAAAATCCTGTTTACAGCTTAATATTTTACAATTAATACGCAGATTGAAGTAAAAATATTAATTTTTTTGTTTTAATAAAAAATGTTTTCTTTTAATTAAACTAATAAACATATTTTCATCCAAGTTAATCTTTTCTTTAGACTGAGAGTTCTGATATACATTCACTTTAACTGGATAAAACTAATTAAAAAAAAATTTTTAATTATTAATTGAATTACTAAAACAAGAAGATATTATTAATTCATAAAGCCGGAATAAATATTTTAAGAGAAAAACTATTACCTATTTAAAACATAAGATAATTAAAATCATATTTAAATCTTTAACATAATTATGTGTGCACGCATAAATATATATATTTTATAAGATGGTTTATTTTCAAACCATTATTTCTAATTTGACTTACATGCTTAGAAACCTTGAAATTAAATATTTGCTTTCTATAAATATAAATGATGCAATGGGCATTTGAATATTTAATATGGCAAGGATTTACAACCAATGTATAATGCAATATAAATGTTAATTTTATATTAAATATTAAGGAATCATAATATGAAATTTATTTTCATTAATAATACTTTTTTGTAGCTATTATTAGATTTTAAAACAAAAATTATTTATTATCTATTCATTGCTTTAAAGATTTAGAAAGAAATACGTTTTATTTTCAACTCATTATGATTAGCAACCTGCTATTATTTATGATTTAACAGAAATATGAAACCCTTGAGTATACATTAAAAATACAAGCAAACAAAGTATTTTTGTACAATCTAAAACTTATCAGACACCGCGTCATACAAAGATAATAATTCTCCCTTTCCGTCAATTGTTTCTCCCGCCTGTAGGCGTATAAATACATTGTCGTCATCTTGCTCAACCTTTTACTTTTTATTATTTATTACTGCACTATGAACGTAAAGCGACACTTTAATTTCCCTTTTACTTAATATACTCTCTTAGTCTCCACTCTTTACTACTCCGTGAGCAAAAAAAAGCTACATCCCATAATATTGTCGATTAACAGTTTAATAAGATAAAGAATAACTCGGTAAAAAGCCCTTAACTCCATACCTTAGATAAACCGAATATTTAGCAAAATTGAAAGCCTTGACGATGGAGCAGCAAACAATCCATACACGCAGCCGGTGTAACGACTTTCTTTCTTTTTCTTCCTTGTTGTTCCTCCTGCACACGCTTCCTCGTTCTACAATCGAAGTTGGCGGATTTTTTCGTATCGACCAATCAGAACCAAAGGAACTGACTGCACACACTTTTCTCTCACCGGCACGCGTCCGCGCACGCATGCACACTCACACCGAACCACACGCTGCACTTTCTTTGGCAGAAACAAACTTGTATCGCATTATTAATTGTCTTTCAAAGGAGCAGATATACAAAGTACGACGCGCATATTCTTCTCGAGCAACGGCGCGTCTTGGTTGAATCCCCGTATACTTTCCATTAACGTGCGCTGCACAACTACCGGCACCACTACACGGCGGCGTGGAACGAATGTTACACGCAATTTCAGTGTACGCGCGTATACGTGTGAGTACGTAGTACACGTTGATCAAGTGGGCGGTAGAGAAAAAGAGAGTTTACGGAAAATATATGGTCACTAGGTTGACGTTCTTCTTCCCGGTGTACTCGCTCAAACGGCGGAGCAGCGGCGGCGGCCGGGTTGAAGGTTATTCGCGACTGACACGAACGAGGAAAGTCAACTTGTCGTAGGTGCAACCGACTGCGATTTTCTTAGCCGATAGGCAAACTACGCGCACACCTGCACATACGCGTGTACATGCATATTCGCACAGATGTATACTCAGCCGCCTGTGTAGGCCGCTGCAGAATGCAGACAGTCTCTTTTCGAACTGATCGCAACGACGCCATCGACTAAGTGACGAACATCGATGAAAGTTTCTGCTCTGCTGATGCGGCAGGAATCTGTTTTAATTTTTTAACATTTTTTAAAATTTATATATTATTACGTTCTAAAAAATTTGCGTAGTTAGTAAAATTTTTTAATTATTCTTTGAATTCAGACATTTTTAAAGTTTGCACAAATAATTTATGAATTTTTTATTTATTTATTTTTTTTTTATTTTTTTTTTCAATTTTTTAATTTTTAAAAAAGCAAACAAAATAAAAAAAGCAAAACACGCCATAAATTTCTTAAATAACTACTGTGGAATAATACATTTATTTGATTGAAATTTCTATAAGTTTCAGTAATAAAAAAAATTATAAAATTACCTTTTTAGAAATATTTACTATTTATAAAATTTTTAATTATAGTTTTTCATAATAAAAATAAAAATTTATTAAAATAATCCATCAAATTAAATTGAATTTCATGAAAAAAAATATCTTTTTTACAGTAAATTATTTCAACAGTAGATTTTCATTATTTAATGCAAGATTTTTTAGAATATTAAAAGAATGTTCATGTTTGGATTTTTTATTTAACTTTATCGTCTGCTGAATTTTGTTTATTATTTAAAGTGATAATCATAAATGAAATGTCAATACTTCAATAACAAAAGATTTAAATCTCTATAATAAAATTTTTGATTGTAAATTAAAAACATAATAGAAAAAAAATAACCGTTTTAAAAATCTCAAATATATATAATGGTAAAAAACAATTTCAAAAATTCCATTTGTATTCTTTATTACCTAACACATAAAATAACCCTCCTATAATACCTTTAAAAATCAACGCTAATGATAGACGAACTGCTAAAAGTCGCCCATAAAAAGTACACAACTCCCTCGTCGGCCATAACGTTTCCAACTCGCCGGCGGCGGCTAGCGACGGCAGCGCCCCTTCAAATCTTCCCTACCAATCCTCTTGGTGCAGGCACTGGTACAGGGTCTCTTGTAGATATACATGTATATATACACTCGACCCGTAACAACAGGGGCAACACGTGCAGGTGTATGCGTGTATGTACACGCTCTTTCCTTCTCTCTTCTTCTCACCGAACTGCATTACAAACAACACAACAAGGACGGAGAATCAACCGGCTGCGAGCGCGCTGCCATCGCTCCAAGAGAGAGAAACGAAAATCTCAAAATTAAGAATCTCTAAGGATCAACTTTAAGTCCGAGTCGAATACTTCGGCCCTCGACATTTCATTTCTCGTTACCTCTCACATCGCCACGTCCGTCTTCATTCGAGTTAACGCATTTATAAGAGCCGAAATTCTCCGCAGTGACTATTCCCGTCTCCGTCGCGCTTGCGTCGCCGCCGCCGTTGCGGGCGCGCGAGTCGTCGCATCGAAGCTCTAACTCGCAAAGCGCAAACCTGGCAGCCTGGTGGCAGCGGCAGTTCGCTCGGATCGCCGCGCGCGAGAGCACAGTTCGATGACGTGTGAGTTACGCTGTGCCTCCTTCTCTCTCTCTCTTTCACACTCTTCTACTCTTAGTTTACTCCACGTCTTTCTTTCCGCCGCGTCCGCGTACGTGCATACTTGGAAAAAAACGTAGGCGCGCGCGCCGTTGTGTTTATATGCCGCTACTATGGGCCTACCAGTACCTGTTGCACCCGGAGCAGTGGAGTCAGCAATCTATTCATTAAGTTGCGTGTACGGTACGTCTACTTCGAAGCCGAAGATACAATAACGACGTCTACGACGAAGACTATTGCGGCGACGGCACTCGGAAAGGAGCAACGCTGAGTCAGAGGCGAAGAACGCGAGCGGGCGCGCGAGAGAGAGGAGAGCATGTCGTCGTCCTCCTCCTCCACCTCTTCCTTCTCTTCCTTCTCTTCCTTCGCCCGATAGGCAACGCAAGCGAGTGTAGTTTAGGCGCGGAGCTCGTCATCCTCTAGGACAAAGTGTACGGGCGCGCGTGAGTGAGTGGTGTTTTAACGTTAGCGGGAAGCAGCGGCGGTGTCGCTCGACGACGAGGACAGCAGCGTGTCATCGGAATGGGCCTCGTGGGCAGCCGCCTGGCGGAAGCCGATGGCATCGCCGGGCCCCAAAATCACCGAGATGCGGCGTTCACCGTCGGCGGTATCAAGAGCTGCCAGCCGTACCTGCAACAGCCCGGACTTAACTCGTCGACGACGGGTTCGCAGCACACGAGGACGGGTAGCGTGCGCGGGGCGCCCAGGCAACCTATGCCGGATGCTCAGGAGCTCGAACGCAGATTCACCAAAGTTCTGGTGAGTGTAACGTAACTCTTTCTTTTTAAATTTTATTCGTCTCATTTTTTTTTCGCTGTTTAAGTCTTGTGCGTGTAGCGTGAGGGAGTACTGCGAAGAAAGTACTTTTTTCACATTTTTGTGAGGAGTGAAGAGCCTATATAAAATATTTTTTGAAATGTGAGACTTTTTTAGGAGGAATTTTATTTTTTTCTTATTTGAGTGTTTACATATCGAAATTTTTTATGTAATTTGTACCCGTGTTTTAAAAAATAATAATTTTTTTTTTAATTTAAAAAAAATGCTTTAGTTTCCACGTAATGTTGATATTGTTTTACACTTGGAGTAGTCACGATACATTTTATAACAACTTTAATATTTTATAGAATTAACGCGTGTTTATTATAAAGATAAAAATATAGTTTAAGAAAGTACTAAAGTTTAACACGTTAATTTAAGGTAAAATGAAAGTCATGATTTTGTAGTTGAAAAAAAAAAAATGTTTTCATAGATATAATAAATGAACGATGTAACTTGATGATTTGTATAAGCCCTTATAATGTACTATAATCTATAAAGTGTTTGCAATACAATCCTACATCGGCAAGATGAGATGAAGATTATTTTGCCGTCGATACGACATAAACAGATTACAATTATACTTAAAGTTATAAGCAGTAATAAACAATGAATTGAATTGAAAATAACATAACCTATTTAAAAATTAATAGTAACGTGAAAATTTCTTTTGAAAGAAATTGTAAATATAAAAGATTTTCATTTAATATTTTTTAATAATTTGATAAAATATTATCGGTATCTTTTAGTAAATAAAATATCAATAAACATATCAATACAAACAAACCTAAACATCATTTTATAATTATTTTTTTTTTAAAGAATCATATATCAAATTCTAAAATTAAAATTTATTTGACAAAAATAAACAGATAGTAAACGTACTTTATTGTTTACATTACTTCATTTTAAAAAAAAATATTGATTAATTATTATTTAAAATATTTATTTTAATCAATCTAAATTTATTAATATTGCAAAATTAGTGATTATTTTATAAATATAAGTAAATGCTTTCTTCTACGATTGCTTTCAACGGTTATGAGAATTTTAAGAATTCAATCGAATCCAAATTTTCCACTTTACTAGGAACTTGCGATTGTTTACATTCTAGCTCTAATAATTTTTATTTTTACTTTTATACAAGTTGGCGCTGTCAGTGTTAAGTTAAGTTTAAAAATAAGTGCGTGATTCATTGTACAATTTATTATCATAGCGCTTATAAGATATTACATTTAGTGGCATACTATTTTGAATAATGATGTTAAAAAGGTGTCGATGAAAAACAAAAAATTAATTAGTTCTATGTGAAAATGTAATTTTTTCTTTTAATAAAACATGGTATAAGATTTCTCAAAAAAATCGACGTGTTGATGATTAAAATTTTTCTGTAATCGTTTTAATTAAATATTTAAATAAAATAAAATTATTAAGGCATTGAGGAAAAAGTTTATATATTTTTTTTTTTTTTTTTTAACCACTTCAGTTGTAATATCAGATTGAAATGATTCACGCAGCTAAAATATTTTCCAAAATAATTCATAAATTTCCTTTAAACTTTTAAATAAAACAGTTTTTATCGTTGAAATAACGATTGTTAAATTACCATTATTTGATAACCTTGTTGATACGAAAGAATGAGCGTGTGATACTAATAATAGTAAACAATACTGTTTCTAGACAATGCAGGCATTGAAAGGGGTCACATTAATATTATTTTAGAAAAGTAGTACAAAAATAAAAAAAAAATTTCTTAAGTTGTACAATTAGTTATTATGTAAATATACGTAGTTAAATTATTTGATTTTTATTTCAAATCACGTGTACACGTATTTCAATCTCACTTGATTTTGATTGTTTACACCTTTTTTTCTCCGCAATGCTTTTATATTTCTCTTACACATTTATCGCAATTTAGGCATTTATATAATCCATAATATTCTTGCAAGAAAATGCATATCTTTGTAGCGCTTTAATATTCAGCGATTAACATCAACGGGTTACATAATTTCTTATGGGTACGATACGGTAGGCTTCATAATCGCAATATATAACTGTAGGATTTCAGCGAGGCTCGAAAACGGCTTATTGTTTACGTGCGATGGTAAACATCGGTATAGCGAGAGCTGCCTTATATTTCCAAGGGAAATCGAAAACTGGGACACAATTCTTCACGCAATGATTTACTTTTTATTTGCAATTTATTATTTTTTTTTCATTCCTGAATAATTTTTTCCTTTTACAGCTTTGCCAAGTACGCACTTAGTTTTTATTTGTTTATTTATTTTTTTATAAGCTCGTTTGATATATACGTGATATCGTCGATAAAAACAGCGGCGTTATTCGTGAATAAAAAATTGAAGTTGCAAGCGCAACATCAAGATTGTTAAATATAAATGCGATTTCAAAAAGTTTTAACGTTGTCCTTAGTGCGTGTTCTTATAAGCGACGTTGTGTGTGATTTTACGATGTTGCCTTTAGTGCACTTGAGTTAATTTTTTTTTTTTTTTTTTTTTTTTTTTTTTTTTTTACATTATATTCGCTTTTTTATAAGTACACTTTAAAATTAATTTTGTCATTTAATTTATAAAATTGAGTATTAAAAGAATTCATATGGTTGATCTTATACAAAATCTTTTCGAGCTTATATATTTAATTAAAAATTTGTATTATTCACCGTTTGTATTTATGCGCATACACTTAGATAAAAAAGTATGCCTTAAAACCTTAACATAAAATAATATTATTTTTGTGTAATTAAATGCGTAATTACGCGATGTATGAAAATATAAAAAAAAAAAAAAAAAAACGTTTCGTTTTTACTTTCATGTAAAAGCTTAAGCTTAAGTTTAACCTACATTTTAATTAAAATAAGCAAAACACATAACATACGAAAATTTCCCATTAATTTACCGTAAAGTTAACACAGAAACATGTATCTCGACTTTTTAATCCTTCCGCAATATCGTGTCGTAACGAAAGCAAGAGAAAGATAATCTATAACTTTTCAGTTCCGTGCGCTAAACGCGTATAATTCCTTCAACGGTGTATCATACCGTTTAAAAGAAAATTTTCACGCGCGCGTTAAATTCCTCGTGCGAGGTAACACGCCCTCGAGCATGCGTTGGTTGAAATATACATAGAGAGAGAGAGAAAGAGAGAAAGAGAGAGGTCAGCGACGTCGCACATTACGCGCCGCCGCCGTGTGAAAGTGTCGCCTGCGAGGAGTCCGATTAGCAGTGTAGCGGTAGTCCCAGTGCGCGTGCAAGATTAATTACGCGATATTCTAATGTCGACTCTTGAGAGAGACAGATAAAGAGAGAGAGAGAGAGAGAGAGAGAGAGAGAGAGAGAGAGAGAGAGTGAGAGAGAAAGGGAGACGGTGCAGTAGATCGGCTTAATACGTATTTGTTTAATTAGCGCGAGATGCATCTCGTGCAGCCGCGTAGTTATGTAAACCGTGGAATTAATCAGCGGCAGCTTCCCTCACCGCCGATTAATTATTTCGGTATCGAGTAACACGAATATGGTTTATTCCTGATGAATTTATGCGTGGCTTGGATAGTTTCCGGAAGAAATTAAATAAAACTCAAAAGGTTAAAGGAAACATATTTTTTTTTATTTTTTGGTCAAATGTGTCGAGCGAAGAGACTATATAATTTCACGCGTAGAATACACGTCCGGTCTTTGAGACGGATTTCATTAGCATATATTTGAATGCGTATGTTTTTCTTTTTTTTTTTTTCTTTTTTTTTTTTTTTTTTTATGAGGTCCAGCTATATGATACAAGGCGTTAACATCTCGCTTGACCTAAAAAATTAGCTTTGTTCGTTGAAAAAATGTTTCTATTCCAGAGATAATGAGATTGAAAATTACGCTTGGATCGCTCGTATTCATTTTCTTTCCTTTTTTTTAATGTTTTTTTTTTTTTTTTTTTTTTTTTTTTTTTTTTTTTTTTTTTTTTATAATATTCAAATAAGCATTCATAGTCATTTGTAATCGTTTAATAGTTTTTCCCCCAGAATAAAATTAGCCTTTCTCTCAAATAATTTACATAAAACACAGGTTATTAAAATTATAGAATTACTGGAAGTAATATATTTAAGTTCGATGTATGTGGGAGTAGTTTTCGAGATTTATTTTACAAAATCAATATAATTGTATTCTTGTAAAATTGATTGATAATTCAAAGTTACGTATACCTATAAACCTTCTTCATTTTTTGTCGTTTCAATTATAATTGTTATAAGAAATCAGCATATAAGGCTTCAAAACATAAAATGAAAAATACAACAATAAATTGACAATAGATTTTAATCAAAGCAATCCATCATCAAACGTAAAAATCGATTTATTTGCAATTATCTTCGATTAGCTTTCCATTCATATATACATATACATCGGCTCTTATATTTTTTCCCCGCGGCAAAAGCGGATAAATTAATATCCGATTAAATTACAATAAAGCCTCGCAACATAATCAAATCCAGCGGGTAACGCGTCGAGCTCCCGACATGGTTTATCCTCTCCCACGCAACGCCGCTCTCTTCGTCTCATCGAACGCCGAGCGCAATTTCCCTATCGAGCATCTAATCGTTTCGAGCGATCGGAAGATCCGCGCGCCGCCGAATCGATTAACCGTGGCGCGTCCTCGCGCTTCTCTCTTTATACATATATCTCCTTTTCCTTTGTATTCCGTTGCGACGCTATTAACTAGCGCAAACGTTTACTCGCGCGGAGGTAGCAGTCGTTGACGTCTCTTAGCGATGCGTATCGGCACGCGGTGTGGCTTTCTTAAGCTGCCAACCAGGTGAATGACTTGATATCCGTCGAACTTATATATGCGCGCGTGTGTGTGTGTGTGTGTATAGGTGAGAGTTTTTCCGTACATCCTATTTGATTAACTTTTTCATTCGCACAATATTCTCGTCTTTCTCGTTCCATATACAACTATATGTATACATATATAAATTCAATTGGTCTTTCGCATGTTTTTAGTACACTTTCGATCATTGCGAGAGCACGTGGACTTATTAATTGAAATATTTTGTAATTAAAATTGCAAGAGTGAAAGTTTCACGTATTATACGTATATGTATTTATAAATCAATTAAATTTTCATCGCGCATAGAATACTTTTTATTACTTTAACGCAATGAATGAGCTTTATTCGCGAATTGTAACACGTTTGATTGCTCGATTTAAATTACAATAATTTGTAGAGATTTAAAAATTAATAATTTTTAAAAAGTTCATGTGTTGTAATTACGAATGAAAATTTCAATTTTCCGTTAAAATTAGTGTAATATTATCTAATTATTCAAAAATGCGATATTAATCTAAAGTATCAAAATTAAATTAAAATATTTTAAATGATAAATATATTTGTACTGTATTATTAAAAAATCATTGTACATTTTTTAAATTAAATCCTAATTATTACTACAATGTTACTAAACTATTATGAGACAAAGGTACGCTTTTATTCTTTTATCAAGTTTAAGTATACAGATCTTTCTTAATCATCTCTTATTCGCGTATCAAAACGTGTACGCGAACATTCGTGCGAGGTCTGGCAAAAAAAAAAAAAAAAAAAAAAAACTTTCCACGATTTGCACGAGTGCTTTTGTAAATAGCCGCGTTATAGAAAGTCGATATGCGCTAATGGATGAAAAGTAACGTACGGTTGTTTAAGTTGAATTGTGATTAAGTCTTGTATCGGTGATTAATACCGTAGTAATTGGTTTCCTTCTCTTGCTTTTTTTTATAATAACAATACTATAAAAAGCTCGATATCTTTGTCAGTACATATATGATAATGCGGCGCTTGAAAATTTATTTCGTAGATTATTTATATATAAACATGAATGCGTTAATAAATTAAATATAAAAAATTATAATTGAATGATTTCAAGAATTGTTTCTATACTAAACTGTTTACAATAAGTATACAATATTTTCGTTTATATATTGGATAATTAAAATTAAGTAAAAAATAATCAATTTTAAAAATATAATTCTCTTTGCATATTATTATTTATTCATCATAATTTTTTATTTAGAAAACACTATTTATTCCTCCTTTTGTTTTTTTTTTCCCCGCTTTCAAATTAAATTATTCAATCTCGTCACATAAAAAACAAATGCACAAAATATTTATATAATATTTTATAAAGGATTAAAGTTAACTAAGCTGCAAGGTAAGCTTTAAATAATTTTAAATTATAACAATTTATTCAAAACAATCTTACACGGAAACAAATATAATTTTATTTATTAAATAACGGATAATCTTTCAACAATAATAATACCTGTTCTATAAATCATGTACGATGAAATATCAGGATCACAACACAAGCGAGCTCTTCCTCGGCGTTTATCTTTTTGTAATTATTATACCGAGCGCTCGCTTGTTTATAAATCCATGCAAAGTTAGCGCGCACGAGGACCGAATAGAAAGAGAAATTTAAAATAAAACTTTAGATCGTAACAAAACGTTCTTTCTCTCTCACTCTCGCGTTTCGGTTCGTTGATTCCGTGCTTACTCGCGTACGTACGTAGTTATACACATGTTGGTAAACAATCGTCTCGACTTACTCATCCTCCGGTAGCTAATCTCGTCTTCTCTCTCTCTCTCTCTCTCTCTCTCTTCCTCTCCGCGTTAAAAGTCGTGGCTCTCTCGCTAAATAATCGCGATAAGATTCTGGCGCTCGTCGTGTGCGCCCGGTAGTTATACCACCGCCAAATACGGAACTCAACGGGGCTCCGGTTTGTACAGCTTGAGCTCCGGAACCCGCCTCCGCTCTCTCACCCTCTCTCTCTCTCTCTCTTTCTCTCTCTCTCTCGCTTTGCGCTCACATATATACATATATATCTAAGTGTGTGTATGCACGCGGGTTTTTTGCTCCGATACATGTGCGCGTGGAAAACAAAGAGCCCCTTCATCCACGACAGCGAGCTTTTGCGTGCACGCGGGCGCGCTCGCGCGCTCACTTGGCTGTTGGTGTAGATTCTCGTCTGCGCTATACATATGTACGTTCGCTCTCTCGGCTCAGAAGCGCCTCTGCTTCTGCAATCGACGTCGTCGCCGGTGTCGTTGTTAGATATATGTACATACGTGTATGTATAATTTTTTTATTCTCCTCTCTTATTTTTGGTCCCCCCCCCTTCCTTTTTGACTGCCGGGCTATGGCTTTGATACGGCGCCATTCTTCCTCGTTCTCTCTCTCTCTCTCTCTCCCTCTCCCTCCTCATCATTTTATTTTGCTGTGCTGTTACTTCATTCTTTTTCTCTTTATAAATGCTGGTTTATCACTTGGCGTTTTTGGATTACGTATACGCGATTTCAAAAGCGTTTTACTTTTCAATTGGATAGTCCGATTGACGAATGTGTTTGCGCAAGCTTAGGGTACATGTGTACATTTATATCGAAAATAGATTATACACTTCCAATTGATTCAAAGTCAAGTACATTCGTGCAGTAATATTTGATTTTCTATTTTCCCTTTTTTTTGTCATTATATATACATATATGTCATTATTGTTTGTTCAATTTTCAATATGAATTTACTATTTATAAATTTTCAGTTAAAAACGTAAATTAAAAAATTTTTGCTTCGTGCTGATCTACATTAGCAAGATATCGGACCTTTTGATAACGGCGTTGACCAGTTTATTGATTTTCTAAAGACTTCGTAACTCTATACTAACGAACGTATTTCATAAATAGATGGATTATCTAAAAAAAAAAAAAAAAAAAAATACCATTGCGATCCTTACAAATTAATATTTAAGCCTCTTATGACAATTTTATTAAAAAATTTCCAAGTATCAAATATCGAATAAATTATATAAAAATAATAGTCAATATAGAAAGACTTGACGCATTATTTATAAAAATATCACAAATTAATTAATGCACGTGTATGACTTAAATAGTTGGGTAGGTATTTTCTTTAAATATTATATAATTATACAGAAAATGTCACGCAAAGTGACGTTAATTGCTAGGCACATTATGTACTTTATTCCGTGCAGTTGTGAATTAAATAGTATTAAGAGAAGGAAGGTATCCCTTCAGCGTTAATTTTACGCATCGTTTCGTTGATTTTTAGTGCACACTAAATGCGCATTTTATGGCGCCAAGATAAACCGAGCACATGTTACGTTAGTTAATAACCTTCTGTAATCCACAGAAGGCAAGACGCGACGCTAAACACACGCCGTAAGAAGAAAACGAGAACTTTGAGAAAGAGAGAAACGATTAATTGTCCTTCGTAACTCGAGTGTATCATTATTTAATCTTATTGAATATTATTATTATATTACGCGATAAGAAATGTATTTTCAATGAGATCGATCAATCGATTTAGAGTCGATAATTTTTCCGTGATAGATCTCGTAAAGAGCGAATTCGTCGGGTGTATTTTAAAATAAAAGTCCATCGATATACAAAATTTATATGCGGAAAACGTCTCTCTCGCATAAATTTTATATTCGGCAGCGATCTTCCGCTTTTGTCAATGAGGCTATCTACATATAAATGAAATTTAAATTAATGTTTTATTGTCATCCGGAGCCGTTGTCTGATATACGTATATTGTATAGTTTTCATAAAATAATGGATTTCGATATCGAATTACCATACTATAATACTGAACGGCAAACAATTTTCCGTTTCACTCGAATACATTTATTATTTTACGTATAGATTGTTTAACTTACAAAATAAAATCATTTAAACATTTAATTGGCCTGCGTTTCAAACTAAAAAATGTTTACGGCTCGCTTTACACACTTTTTCTTTATCCTACATTGAACAAGGCTAAAATTTATTTTCTTTAATTTTCTTCGAATAACCATGATCTTTTTACAGCTCGTTTTAATAAACTTACAACGCTTACGTTCCAATTTCGAAATTTGCATAAACGTTTATAAAAATTCCATCGACAATCTTACATTTTTCCATTGTAAATTTTACAAGTATCGATAACTAGCTGAACTTTAAAAAATACATTTCTACGATTTCAAATCGGTTAAATTTTTTTTATAGATCGGTTCTCGTATATAATTCGAACGATTTCTCCTCAAAGATATACATGTACACACACATGTGTACGCGTTGTGATGCAAATACGCTTACTTGGCAGAGATCACGATTCGCCGCGCGTTTTAGAAAAAATGCAAATTCGCATCATCAGAAACGTCGGCAAAATATCGCGTATAGATACAGACATGTATACATTACACGCGCAGCAGCCGCACGCGCGCTCGCGATCGTTAAAAAGTCGTTGAATAAAATAAAATAAAAAAAAAAAAAAAAAGAAAAAAAAAAAAAAAGGAGGAGAGAGAGAGAGAGAGATGAATAGAATGAAAGAAAGAAGTCGAGCGTGCATACACCTTTCCTCTGTATGCATGCGCGCCGCGTATATTATGCACCAGCTCATGCGCATCCAAGCGCATAAGTAATGTTTACGCTGCTCGCGGCGCGCACCGCTCTGCTACTACTGCTTCGTCTAATTCAACATTCCTGAATCGTCCTCCTCGAGAGAATCGTTGCAGTTGGAAAATCCATTTGAGTTTTCCTAGCTTTCTTTATTCGACGCTGCCGTGTATGCGTGTGTGTGTGTGTGTGCGCGCGCGTGCGTGTATATATAGTTGTGCGCATTTAGTCGCAACTTCATGCGCGCAATGAATGATTTTTTCCGATGACATTTTCTGCGCTCGAATCATCGAAATCTTTTGTCGAGTGTTTAAACTCGCGAAATACATCATCAAAGTATTCTTTTAAACTTTATTAATTCAAAGAAGCTGCTTAAAAATTTATCGTTTATATTCTATTTAATGATGTTATTTTTGAGAAATCTAAGACATTTAAAGTCTTTTTTTTGTATGATTATTTATACATATCTTAAGCAATGAAAGAAGTATTAACTGCTTAATGTATATATTTTCTTAGAAAATTTTATTATCTTAACAGATATCGTATGAAAATTATTAATGATCCATAATAATTTATATACGTAATGCGTAAGCATTCGAGATAACGTATAACTTTTAAAACTAAAAATTTTCTCACGCGTTAATTATCAAACTTTTTCTAATTCACGGGTGTGATAAGAGAGCGGTACTTTCATTTTCTCTACTCATACATGTAAATAAATAATGCAATTCGATAAGTTTCCGTATAGGATTGGATTACAAAACGAAATTTCTCACACAAATTTATTTCTCATTTGAACGTTAAAAAGCAAAAAATATAAAGTTAAATAAAAAATGCTTATAATAATTTTCTCGAGGTATACTGCAACCGATTTCAGAACCATATTGTCTGTCAGCTGTCTTTCGAAGACAGAAGTTTAAAGTCCATATATAGAACGAAAGAGTGTAGGCTGACCCCTAAAGTAATCTTGATGTAAGAGAGTAAAGGCGAGTGGATGAGAATTTGCAACGGGGCGTGAGAAAGTTGTACAGCGAGCGTAAATAGTTAAATGTACAAGAGTATGTAGTTTGATAGAAAGAACAAAAAAAAAAGGTAAAAGAAAGTAGAAACAACGTTCATTGGGAATCGCTCGTTAATAGTTTCGTTATCAGTTAACAAAAATCAGCACAAAGCCTCCATATATTTGTATGTGTGTGTGTGTGTGTGTGTGTGTATACATGAGAAGAGTGCGATATTGCAGCAGTACCGTAAAGAAGCTGAAAGGAACAGAGTATGAATCACCTTCTCGCCTTCTCGTCGACATCGCGGTTCTTCATCCTCGGTAGAGTCTCGATTCCCTCTTTTCTTTTTCTCTCTCTTTCTCTCTCTCTCTCTCTTTCTCTCTCGAGTTTGAGTCACCGCTTTTGCTGCTCGAGGCGCAGCAAAACCGATGTCGAAGGTCTCCGCTCTCTCTCTCTCTCTCTCTTTTTCTTGATTGTGCACGAGCAGAATGGATACACACAGCCGTAACCTCCGCTCTCTCCCTCTCTTTCTCTCTTTGAAGAAGACGGTATATATACTTATACGCTTACACGAAGAGACCGAGAAACACAAACCACAGATGAATAGTCGAGCGAGAGATAGAGCCTGAGAAAACGAGGCACAGAGATGAGGACACGTGAAATCAGACAGCGTCGTTAGCCTAAGATCGTGATCTCCGTGCTTTCGATCTTTTTTCTTTTCTCGATTTTTTTTCTTTTTTTTTTTTTTTTGTTTTTTTATTTCGTGTATACCATTGAGATTTTATAACATCCTTGGGTTATTTGCGATAGAAGCTTGTAATTATAGTTAGAGTTTAAGGTAGAAAATTTTACTTGTGTTCGTTTACGAAATCTCTATTTTATGTAAGAATTTAATAAATGACTTCGAAATAATGTTTTTTTTTTATTATATTAGACTAGGATTTTGTACTCGTATAACATTAGTATAATTTTAATCACTCCGGTAAAAGATTTAAAAAATTTATGTCTATGTTTAGATTGTAGATGATTTTGTCAAATTCATTGATGCTATCTATATGTTATGATATACGTAATAAGTATTTTATCAATTTTTTATAAAAAAAAAATTAAGATCTTATATAACATAAAAATTAATTAATTATTATAAGATACACAGTTTAAAATTAATAGCTATTTGTATACGAGAAGTATATGCGTAAATATTTTAGAGTCAAAATTTTCTTGTATATGTACTCCTTATCTTGAGGTATATATTGCAATAATTTAATTTTTAAGTACGTTAATTTATAAATGACTTAAACTTATCTCTGAATAAATTTATTGATACACAGTACGTAACTTCTGATAAATAGACTATATAATTATTTATACTATAATGTTACTTTCTCTATATATAATAGCGTTTGTTTCTAGTTTAATTATGTGTTGAAAAATAGATTGGCTAATAAAAATTTATTACTCGTATTTACTTCTATTAAAAAAAAAAAAAAGAAAAAGAATTAATCGGACATCTTTTTTTTTTTTTTTTTTTTTTTTTTTTTTTTTTTTGTAAAATGCAAAAAAAAAATTTCCAGTGTGAACCGGAATGTTTGCTTATGCTTGATCATAAATATTTTTTTAATATCTACAATGACATTGAATTTATAATTCTTCCATCCAAGTGAACTGATATAAGATACTCGAAACTTTATTATTCAATAGCGATATAAAAACAGGAGTCGTCATCATTAAATTTAAAGATGAATAAAAAATAATCACTCGTCACTGATATATTCATTTATAAATAAGCGTGCAAATTCTTTCCGGCAAGTAACACTACTCTTTGCAAAACTTTAATACCACGATCAACAATAATCTTACCCATTGATTTAATACGCGAGCCATTATAATATCTGAAACTTGTATGATCTGCGCGTTAATAATTAAAAAGCATAATTAGAAAGCGAACGATCTCGAATGGGTCCAACTCTCCCCACAATGCGAACTCGAGTTTATTGAGAATTTCGACCGCGATAGCCGCTAATAAGTCAAAATATATATGTGCGTGTGTGTATATATATTATATCGAATGTCAAAAAGTATCTTTATATCTCTTCTTTTTTCATCTCTTGCTCGTTAATTCCGAACGCGCGCACGCGTGCGAACGAAAGTACGCGAGTATGTCGTCGCCGGTCAAAGAGCGGCGTGTTTCGCGCTTGATAAATCAGGCCGCGCGCGCGCGAAGCGCGGATTATAAAAACCGGATCGCACTTCCTGCGCGCGCGATCCGCCGCGAAAGAGTTAACCTTTTCGCTTTTTCTTATCCTTTCCCTTTCTACTCTCATCTCCTACTCGAGATGTATAGACACACACACAGCCATTCTCTTTCGCTCTCTGTCTGCGCTTCGTCGTCGCCGGTTTTTTATTTTCAAAGCTCGATATCCCCCTTCTCTTTCTCTCTTTCTTCTTATTCGCTTAAATTGTCAATGGTAATCGCTTCCGACTGCGGCTGCGTTACGTCGACGTCTAAAATTGGAGAGCGAAGTGCGCAACTCGTGCTCCTTAAATCGGCGCCGTTGAAAGTTATTCGATATGTATTTGCGAACAGGATAAGTACTGCTTTGAATGTGTGACTTATTTAATATTGTAATCGAAATAAATTAAAATTAAAAATTTAAATAAAATCTGATCGATTTTATGGAAAGAATTTGTTATACATATACTTATATTAAAAAAAAAAAAAAAAACTAGCTAATCTACCATATTTAATACAAACGATAATATACTTTATATAGAGCGACTGCCTGCTAAAATTTATTCTTTATTATTTTAGAAGCCTTTTTTCGAATCGCTTGACGGATTACATCGACTTAACGTTTAAAGCTGAGTAGTGAAATTTGGCGTGAAAAATAAAGGCATTCGAGCGCAACGCTTCTTTCTTTCTCCCACCTATGGGCATTAATTCAATTTACATAGATCCTTTTTATAAAATATTAACCCGTATAAAGCGTACAACCTATTCATATTGACAACCGTTATGCATATTATTAATATTTTTTTTTTTATTGTACGTAAAAACGTACACGATATATGTATTTCGATATTCAATAAATTTTTATAAACTTTTTATTTTTTTTAAACGTTCATATTATAAATATTTATATTTCAAATAATCGATAAAACAAAACTGTAGGTCGAAATAAAAAACAAAAAATGTAAATTCCAAAATAAATCACGCGCAAAATAACAATTTGCACTTCTGAATCATTCAAATGTCACTTGCTAAGAATTTTATTGATATTACCATTCAAGCGGTAAAATTTATAGTGATGTCACGCGATAGACAAATGTCCCGTTATGACGTCATTCATCGGTGACTAAAACTTTTTTGCAACAATTAGTTTTTACTTTAAAAGTCCTATAATAGATTTGAATAAAAGAAAAACACTGGCAAAGAAAAAAAAAAAAAAAAATCAAGGTATTTCAGAAAGAACGTGAGAAAGAGAAAAAAAAAAATAAAGAAAAACAAAAACACGTCAAGATCAAATTCACGCTCGCGCATAATAGCTCTATAGCGCGGAAAAAAGCTCACAGTGGGGGCGGCCTATAAAACGCACACCACTCGCGTACGCGCGTAAGCGTGTGTACATATACGTACGTGTGCGCGTTCATTGTTCGTTAATTCGGCGCGCTAAGCGTCGACGTCGACGACAAGAGCAATCGTCGCGCCTCTCGCGTGTTGAGCTTTCTCGACCAGATGCATACGCTTATATATTATACTTTATGTACGCATACGCCGCGTTCTCGAGATTTGAAAATCATTGTTTTTGAACAATTTGAAATTCTTAAAATAGTCGATTTAATGTGTCATCGGTTATTATCGTTTCCCCATACGTTAAGCGAGTTTAATAAATTTTTTAAAGTATGATTATTTCTTCAAAGTGTGAAACTTGACAAGCTAAGCGAACCCTGTAAAAAATTTAGTTAAATTAACTGTCCTACTATTTTTATCGGTAGAAACTACATTTAACAACGAGTGGAGGTAGTTCAACCGTAAACATTTTTATTATTTTTTATATGGAACGGGTTAATCGCGCCTTACCGCGAGATAAAATGCAAATTCGTTAAAACTTACACGTTTCATCTGAATTATCCATAAAATTTGCCGTTTTTATACTTGCTGGGATCTATATTACGAACCACGGCTCGCTTTTTTTTTTTTTTTTGTTTTGTTTTTTTTTTTTTTTTTTTTTCTCAACATCTCGAGACATTGCAACGATCGGCCGCAAATCAGCCGCTCATACTTCACATTCTTGTAACATCCGAGTGCACAAGAATCGTGACTGCATAGCCAAAAGAGCGGAAAGTTGTTCAACGAAGGAAATGCACTTTGGAAAGTATAGCGTAGAGTCCGCGCGGAGGAAAGCATCCGTTGTAATTTGACGTCGAGGGGCGAACCCGGCCGTTTACTTATCTCTCTCTTTCTGTGCCTCCGTTCTTTTAAGTTGTATATATACTATAGTATACACGTTTGTCTCGAGTTAAGGCATCGCTGCTCCTTATTCTTTTCTTTTTGTTTCGGCGCGTGCCAAATCGCGAAAAGAGACGACGTCGCTTCGTCGAGTTTCTTCTCTCGTACATATACTTTTTATTTATCGAGGCAATTGAATTGTTTCGACAATTGAGCGATGAAAATTACCGATGGGAAGTAAAAATTTTTATTGCGTCTAGCCGTCTCTTGTGAAAGTTATGACTAGAATGTGAAAGTTACATAATAAGAGAGAGAGAGAGAGAGAGAGAGAGAGAGAGAGAGAGAGAAAGACACGTGAATTTGTTGAAATTTTATACATAAGTACTACTGAATTTCCTGTGTTCTTATTTCACAACCATAATCTTAAAAAATGTTAATTGATGCTTCAAGCGATAAAAAAAAATTTATATAATAATTTACTCGACATTACTTTGTTTTAAATTCAAGTAAATGCCATTAAAATAATCAATTTCTAAATTTTACAAAATTTTATGTCAAAATATAAAAATATTCTCTAGTTCAATATCTTAGTTATTTCTCAATATTTATCAAGAAAATTTTAAATCTAATTTTCACCTTTATTATTTTGTTTTTTTAAATGGCAAAAAATTTAAGTTTATAATGTTTTGACAACAGCCAAACCTCTAAACAAAATTCCAAAATACGAAGTTTGTTTAACGTAAAAAAACAAAAAAAAAAAAAAAAAAAAAAAATTACATTTCAATAAATGTTTAATTAAATACTCCCTAACAGATCACTTATTTGAACCGTTTTATTTTTCTAATTTTAAAAATAAATTTATTCAAGGTACATATTAAACTACATAACTTAAATAAATGTTTCATTATCAATTATTAATAAAATATTAATAAATTGTTTTCGTAAATTTATTAATATTATGTATAATATAATTTAAAATAAAACTTTAATTTCTTATAAATATTTATTATTTTTATTTTAATCTAAATCATTTAAAAAGTTATTCGACTTTGAATGAAAATATAAAAGCAACTTTTTCACACTGGACAATCATATTGATCCATTAATTATAAAAAAAGCCCCTAGAAAAATATTTTTCCAATCCCCCGCGCGCAATTCGGAAAATCAAAAGTCAGCTCACCGTAGCGGCGCACGGGGGCAACGTTGTTGCTCGTTCATGCGTTTACCACCAAATCGATGTGCCTATTTTCCTCTCGCCCTCGCCTCTGCATCGACGTCTCTACTCGCGTATGCGTATAAACATGTGTATATATATATATATATATATACGTATCAGTGGAACGAGCAAGAGGAGCCGGCGAACGAGATAGGGGAACTCGAGGACGATAGCGGTACGACGAGCGAGACGCGTATACATCACCGGCTCTTTGAGCTCTCGCGATGCACACAATGCGCCAACGCCGGTCCACTCCAAAGAGAAATCAACATGAAAGAGAGCTCAAGAGAGGCGGATCGCGCGTTTAATGAGAAAAAGATGAAGAGAGAGAGAGAGAGAGAGAGAGAGAGAGAAGGATCGCGCGTTTTACTCTGAAATTTTTCGAACGAGATTTAATTTCGTTGTTGTTGACGATTGAATACACAAATTTATGAACGCATTGTAAACGTTACACGCGATGCAATGGATTTGAATTTTACTTTAAATTATCGTACGGTAATTGCAATACCTATTTGTTCAATTACGTTACTGCTCTTTCGAATAAAGCGAGAATTATCCGTAACTCCTGCGATGATTTATAAATTTTTGAAAATACATTTTTTTAAATGTAATTTCATAGAAATTTCATAGAAATTTCATAGAAATTCAAGCTAAAGTTAAACATTTTTCATTGTTTAAGTAAAATAGAATAGATGTAAATACTCTATTAATATGTTTTATCATTATGATATTCGAATTTGAATCAAATATTTCATAACCATACAAATGTAGCCTCAATATTTTTTATTTCCGCTATATTTTTTATTAACGCACCCAAAACGAGTGTATCCAATTCAGTCGCGTGTAATTAAATGAAAAAAGGCAAATAATACCACCCGGATAGACACACAAAAAAACAAACGCGGATAGATAAAAAAAAGCGCAAAAAAAAAAATAATGCGGATGAAGGTAGAAAGAAAGAAAGGGAGCAGCGTTGGTAGTAGCAGCAGCAAGCGATAGAGACGCAGATAGTCGCAAACGAATCAAAGCATACATACGCGCCAACGCCCACTCGCTGTATACAGTATATCGACATCTTTCTCTCTCTCTCTCTCTCTCTCTCTTTTTCCCTCTTTTCCCGTTCTCTCTACTCTGTCTTCTTTCCCCTCTCCCTTCTATCTATCTCTCTCTTTCTCTCCATCTGTATATCTCATTCATTGCGCGCGCGACAATGAGATCCTGCGCGCATCGCGCGGCGCTTCGTTTCGTAGGCGAGACCACAATTACAAGTGTTATATAGCTATATGTTGAGTAGTAAAATCTACCAAACCTCTATCCTTTACCATCGGGTCGTCGCACTTTCATACATCGATGCACTAGTACAGACTCTCTCTCTCTCTCAACCGGTATCATCCTTGCACCAAGAGAGCGAGAGAGAGAGAGGCAATCATCGTAGTGTCGAGTGCACACGAATACATACACCGATACTATAAAGACACGCGCGTTTCTATCGCTTGCGTAATGTTAAAGTATGAGAGAAAGAGAGAGAGAGAGAGAGAGAAGGCTATTTATATTGATGAAATTGTACGTTACGAGAAGAGCTGAGAGAGACTGAAAGATAGAGAGACAGAGACATGATTAAATATGAAAATGCCGAGGGAATGTCAATGGGAGGGAAAAATGCGTATCCTCTCAGGCATTTATCATTCCTGTAATGCGCGCGAACTCTCGCAATGGGATTAGCTCTTTTAAAGCGTTTTGAATGGCTGCAATAGCGGAAAAAGTACGGAATGTCTCTCGCGTGGAAAGCTGCCTTTTTTCTCTCTCCTTTTTTTTTTTATCTTCTTTATTTGGTGTGTTAAGAAAGACTTATAATGAACATAAAACCAGAAAATTTGTTCAGGATTTTAATGTTTTAGCGTAAAAAGATAATGTTGATATGAATTTATGTTTTTTTTTCTCTTGAAATTTTATTTTTATTATATATTTTAAACATTAAATACAAACACATAAATATCAGAATAATTTAATTTACTCATATAATAAATATTAAATGCATATTATAGCCAAATAAAAAAGTACAATCAATATTTCGATAAAATAAGTATCTAAAGAATAATTGAAAAGAATTAAATTTCGTATAGACTGGTAATGTCGAACAATCGTAATGACAACTGCAATTATGTGCAAATTTCTAAATAATTCTTTTTGTTATGCCATCAAAAGTTAAATCAATTTTCATTTAATGATTTTATTGAAAATGCCAATGGAATAAATGTCAAAGGTGTGCCTTAATTGATATCTGCCATTATCGTAATATTCCATTTATCCGCTATAAAAATTTCTCTTTGTAATTGAAAACAATTGTAAAATCTAATCACAATTACGAGCTATAAAAGTCAAAATCGTAATTTAACAATAATTATTCAAATTGTAAAATCTAATCACAATTACGAGCTATAAAAGTTAAAATCATAATCTACCAATAATTATTCAAATATGCGTGTAAATTCCTCACACTGTAGCTTTTTCGTTTATGTACTCATCCAGAGTAAAAAAAAAAAAAAAAAAAAAAAAAAAAAAAAAAAAAAAAAAAAAAAAAAAAAAAAAAAAAAAAAAAAAAAATTAATCCCATGTTAAAACTTATCATAATTTTATAAATTTCTCCTGAAAGATAATTTCCTCATACAATTTGATGAAAAAGTGTCGTGCTTACGTATACACGTATATGCATTAAAATCGGTCGAAGCGCGTTGCAGCTTTAGCTCTGCGGCTTATTATACACGCGTACACACGTATAACACACACAGAGAAGAGCTCAAAATCCAAAGCAACAATGCTGCGCTTTCAAGGGTGGCCCGAGGCGCAGGCCACGAAAGCCGTGAGTGCACGGCTTCGAAAATATCTCCATCGGGAATAAAGATAAAACGGGCCCAACCAAGAAGTTTATATTTAGTATACACAAGTGAAGAGAGAAAGAGAAAGAGAGAGAGAGAGAGAGAGAGAGAGAGAGAGAGAGAGACAGACAGAGGGGGGAGAGGAACTTTGGAGCAGCGGTTCTCATGAAACTTCGCTTTAAATGTCAAGGTGCGGCTCGTCGCCGCGCGTTCCTTGACTTTGGACTTTGTTGTGATGCCGTTAATAAATACTTTTCCTTTTTAAATGATTTTTCATTATATATATATATTTGCATTATTTTTATAAATTTGAGTTTTCTGTATCATTAATGTAGGTACGTGAATATTATTTATTACTAAACATAAAATACCGCTCAAACTTTATACGTTACAATTTAGTATATTAATTTATAATAACTAATTGCATTGTATAGTATAATAAATAAACATTTTAAAAATAATTTGTTTTCTAAAATTCCTATTGTTGTCGACGTTTTATTTTTAATAAGATATTTTTGATGATTAAAATTTAAAAATTAATTTAAATTTCATATTTAGTAGTAATATTTTATAACTTTCAATAAAACTATATAATTTTCATTATCTAAAATATTTTATACGAACATTTTAAATATAATTACTTCATTTATTTTGATCGTACGTCAATTCACCGCTAATAAAGTATTAATAAGTTGCGTTACTAAATTAAGCTAATGTAACCACATACATTAAAATTATTCGTTAATTTACTTGCGTACTATTATAATATTATAAAGGATAATCAAAATTCTTCTAAGAATATCTAATCCATAGATATATTGTATATAATAAATTTACAAAGAGCAATTTACTTTTAATAATATTTATTATGTGACAACTAAAACTTTAAAATTTTACTTAATATTTTAATAATAAAAAATTTAATCGTAATATTTGAAATAAAATTATAAAAAAATAAATAAATAATTTTAATTACTTATATATAAATACGTCCATATAATAATGGTAATAATTTTTCTACGAAAAAAATGAATAAGCTAAATGAGAAAAAATTAGAACAGGAAACCGTTTGTAACGAAATTATAACGTAATCTATTTTCTGACGATGACAATTTTACTCATACGGTTAAATTCCCCCTTACCAAATCGTCGCTTTCTCGTATGCGCGTATCCAGTAATATACTAGTGTATATATATATGTATGATCTATCAGCGGTTTTACGTTATCCTGTTAGAAAAAAATGTCGTTTGGCCGTAATCGGACTTTTTTTTTTTATATGGCTTTCTTTTTCTCTTTTTTTTTTTTAGTTTCTGTTAATAAACCTTTTTAATTCGTATAAATCTTGAATTATTTAATTTTTTATCGCCTATTTACGTATTTATTTAGATATATAAAAAATACATCTCAATATGCATTATATTAAAATTTTTTTCTCTTTCGATGACTCCAATTAATACTTTAATTGATGAATTAAATTTTACAATGTGAATTGGCAACACCTTTGAACTTAAGCCGTCATTCTTTTGCAATAAAATAAAAGGTGCGGATTTTTTGCGCGCGTGTCAAAGGATGCATTCATGTCGTTTTGCGCCTTTGATTGGTCCGTGGCTGCAACTGTTTCGATTTTTTTTTTTTTTTTTTTTTTTTTTTCATCTGTCAAATGCCATTCATTGACTCGTAGACTATATAGACGAGCTTGTATACGGCTAAAGTCTTGCAATATAAATTCGTTTTTCTTTTCAATCGCACTAAAATACTCGTAAACGGCTTTTATGGGGAGGTTGTTTTTGTAATACAAAATGCAGCCATCGCGACAATGCTAAATGCGCGACGAACTCCTCATAAAATAATCATTGTGTTGCGTTAGTGATTGATTGCTTGTTAAAAAAAAAAAAAAAAAAAAAAAAAGCTTGAAATATTTTCGTTAATCTATAACTTTGAAGGAATTTAAATTTTCGAAAATGCACGCATGGGATTTTCGAAAATCGTGCAGGACAAAAATTTTAAAAGCTTATATAAGCGATGTATTAAAAAAATTTTATTTTACTTTAAATATTATTGTCGCAATATTTTTGCTAATAGTTTATATAAATTACTAAATAGATTTAAGTAAAAGTTTTTTTTTTTTTTTTTTTTTTTTTTTTTTTTTAAATCTATGATGATATTTAAATACAAAAAAAAAAGTATAAAATACTCAAATCGAAATATTTAATTTTTAAATTTATACGAGCTAGTTATTCTCATATGATCGATTAGTTATCGATTAGAAATTCTTTGAAAATACAGTAAAAATGGCTTTCGTGCGATGGCTTCCTTTGGAATATTATTTTCTCTTCTCCCCGTAATAAAGAGAATTTTCGGGTCTTCTTAATCCGATTTGTGATTTCAATTTTTTGATGCTTTGGTTGTATTAGACAGGTTTTGAAATTGAAAAGTTTTTTAAAACTATCATAGTATTATAACTTTTTATAAATATTTAGAATATTGCCTGAATATTAACATTATATGAAATAAAATATAAATAAACAAATATTTAAAAGTAATATAAAATCATTTACACTAAACATTAATAATTTTACTTAATTTTTGGAAAAAAATTTGTTTTCAACATATAAATTTTAAAATCTAGCATTCATTATTATTTTAATTTTAAGTAATGTTAATTTTGATAAGTTTGCATGATTTTTCATATCTGGAAGTAATTTTTCGCTCTAGTGAGAGTCGTTACTTTGAAATAACGTATTTTAATAGTCCTACTTTTTATTATTCTTAAGACTGATTATTTGCTCTAGCAAGTCTTGTTCAGTTTTTACTTTTTCTTGGAATAATTATTGCTTGCGATAGAAAAATATAAATAATATAAGGATGATCATTTTAATAATATATCCAAGACGAAATTTCAAAATAGCACTATAAAATGTTTAATATATTCATGAAAAAGTGAAACAAACATTTTAAAAATTAAATTTTAAAATTTATGAGAGATTTTTTTGTTTTATTAAAAAATCGTTTTCAACTCCCAACACACGATAATTATTGTTAAAATCTCTCAATAATCGAGCGTTTTGATAAACGCAGAAGAGAAGAGCTGCGAAAAATAACCGACCCTTTATTTTTCCTTAAGCCTCTCTCTCTCTCTCTCAGTCAACGGAGACGGCGGCGCTCCTCGAGCGAGAACGAGATGGCCCCTGGCCAAATGGCCCGCACGTGCGACACGTAGAGCTGCTGCAGCGCGGCACACAGCACGCGCACATATGCGTCCTTAATCTTGCCCCGGCGGTAACGAGGCCGTGAACTAGTGAGTTTATACGAGTATCGGGTTTAGGGAAGGGGAAGGAGGAGCAAGAGGTACGACGAACTCGCCCGGCGCTTTTGTGCGAGCGAGGAATATCGTCGGCTGCGATTTTCAAGGGCGCAAGAAAACGTGGGTGAACGATGTGGGCTTTGGTTCTGCGGGTTGAGACGTATATGCTATTGCCGAGGATTTCTGTTTTGTGTCCTCTCCTCTGCTTAGAATGCAAATTTCGTGTTCTGTGTCGGGGGGTTGCAGGAATCTGGAAAGTTGCCTTGATTCGGATGCTCGAGATACGGCGGATGAGAATTCGAGATGCTTGAGATTGAGCGAGGCGATAACAGTTATGACGAGAAATTTGTTAATACTAGCTAAGATTTAAGTTGATCGAATTTAATGAATGTTTGAAAGTTTATTTAAATTTGTTGTTGATTTCTCTTTTATTAAATTTACTTAGAATCAAAATGTGCATTTAAATATCCATTTATCTATTTGCCGAAAGCAATTAAGATATTTTTGAATGCTTCCTGAAATTTTACATTTGATAATGTATGGAAACGCGTTGATTATAAAATCATTTTTTTTTTTTTTTTTTTTTTTTTTTTTCTAATATCGAAATACAAGCGAGAATTATTCATGTGTAAAGAAGCAGATGTAATTGCATATTCATCGATACACTCGTTTATCTCAAACTGTTGAACGGCAAATGTTATATCTGTGACAGATCCTGAACTTTCATAATTGATTAAATTTTAAAAATTTTAAATGCCAAATTAATTTGATGTTTTCAGTATTATTTAAATTAATTTTTAATCGTAGATTTAAACGATAAAAATATTCAAAACACTTTCAAATTTAAATCAAAAGTTAATATAAAATGCTTAAAATTCTGATGATTTTTAAAAGATAATCTCTATATATAAATATAAAATAAATTATAATTATTTTTGTTTTGTTTTGTTTCAGGTAAGCTGAAAAAAATTACCACTTTTAATTCTCTCGTTCTCAAGTAAGTTCAAGTGTAATATTAAAATTACTGTGATTTACATTTGTATAGCACGAAGAGAACTCTTTTCCTTCGTATTATTACAGTACTTTACAAATGTACGGCGATATCATTTTTGTTGCTATAAATATACACTCTTAACGAAAATAACTGTATAAAGCATATAATTTTTATTTCTCGTTTATTATCAAACAATTTGAAGAAATTTCTTAAAACAAATAAAAGATAACGTTTAATTTTATAAACTACGCATTATATCGCAGGTACATATTTATTCTCTTAATTACTACGTATATCATTAATCAGCCATTTAAATGAAAATAATAAAGAAAAATATCAAAGGTACCACATAAAAAAATAAACGAATGAAAAATTGCACTAAATCGTTCCTAACTCTTCCAAAGCGAAACCGTTCAGCCGCGCGAGTCGCGTAGTTACAAGAGCAAGGACAAAAGAGCAGAAGGATTATCCCATCAGAGAGCAATTGGCAGCAATTCTCTCTCTCTCTCTCTATCCCTCCTATGAAGTCCTCGTTTCCGGCACTTCAAAGTCGCGTTCAAAGTCTATGCGTTATACATACACATGTGCCCCAAATAAGCTCTGCGAGACTCTCTCGCGTGCAGCTGAAATTAAGACGGCAAGCGTTTGCGGCACTTTTATTTTTTCTTTTTCATGCGCGCGCGTAATTGGAAGCCTCGCGGTAATGGTAGCGAATGCATACGTAAAACCGCGCATTTACACAAGCACTCGGGCTCGCGCGCGTGGTCAGATGTGTATAATAATGAATCGATTATCGGTGGGACGGAGGGGGGGGGGAAGCCTCGAGCGCCATTGTATGTTAATGAGAGAGAGAGAGAGAGAGAGAGAGAGAGAGAGAGAGAGAGAAAGAAGCGCGGCTTTGTAATATCTCCACGCATCGCAAATCCCCATTCCCGCTCTCTTCCCCTTGAGCATTTCGTACACACCGGGTACTATATCTGTTTTTTTTTTTTTTTTTTTTGTTTTTCCGCAACAAACTTTTCCGCGCATAACGCGCGAAATTTTATAGATATGTATAATGCCGTAATTATGTTGCAATGTAGGAGGAGAAGATTAAAGCTCGAAAGCGAGGACGATAGCTGATCGTGTCGCGCGCGCTTCGGGTGTATACATAAAAGTTGTTATTTTGTTTTCGTCGAGATTATTGGAGATACAGTTATAAAATGCGTGACGCGGTGTTGATAATTGTTGAAAGATATGTGTACGATAGATTTACCTGGTATAATAATATTAGGAATATCGAGGCATATCTTAATGCGTATGCGACTACGAGGCAAACAAATAATTTTAGTAATTTTTTTTTTAAATAATTTTAATATTTTTACTAAAGTTATTGCATTATTGTGGGTTAAAATTATTTACATTTTATAATTACTTTTAAATAAACTAATATTTTTATTTTTGGATTAGCTTTTTATAAAATAACTTGAAGCACACAAAAATAAACATTTTTTTTATAGTATTTCGCTGTGGAAATAAAATATTATTTTGTACCAATGTTTTTCTTTAAATTTATCAAATGTTTTTACAATAGTTTTTAATTATTTATATTTAATAATATTTAAAAGTAAAACCCCTTTTATGATTCCAATAATTTTAATTTAAATGAATATTATAATATATTGCTTGAATTTTATTGCAGAATTATCAAATAGAACAAAAAAAAAAAAAAAAAAAAAAAAAAAAAGATTCATTTCACTTTCGAACTCACCAACCTACCGTCGATAACAACTTTTTAATTAATGAGAAATTGCTTCCCCTAAAAATACTCCGCGAAAAGTAAAAGTGTAAATGAAAGAACAGAAGCGGAAACGAGTCGGTAGCTTTTATTGAAATGTGTAAGATAAAAAGGCTCGATCTAAGATTACGCAAAAAGCGAAAGAAAAAAAGAAGAAAGAAAAAGGCATTAATTAAACGAGGCAAAAAGCATGGATAATTAAGAACGAAAAGGAGAAGAGATAAAGAGAGAAAGAGAGAAAGAGAACGAGGTGGAAAACAAAGCCGAGCTAGATAAAAGGAACACAGATACAACATAAAAATAAAAATCTTCCTTTCTTTCATTCTCATCCACGGTATACCTGACAAAAAAGTCGTCTTAAAAAAAAAAGAACGTAACGAGGCGTTTTGAGATGTAGGCAAGAATCACCCGTTAAAAAATTCTCCGGGCTATTGTGTGATCAAAACACCAAGATATTATAACGATAGTCCTATACCTGCAGCTCGCACTTATATCTCCGTTAATTTTCGTTCTTTGTACGGTGTCGAGTTTGCAAAATTTCAATCGACTATATACGCGATGCTTCGTCATAGAGGCGAACGCTACGAATAGTTATTTACACCGGTGATGTATATTCTCTAAGCTTGCATCCTCTAGCAAATCCCACGTATCCCATGGAAGAGAGTCTAGCTGTACCGATGCTTCTCTCCGTCTCTTTGCTTTTCAGTCGTTTTCACCCTTCTTCGTTTGCTCGAGCGCGCCCAGCCCTTTCTCGTTTTCCTTCTCTCTCTCTCTTTTTCTCTTCGTGCACGCTTTTACTCTTCTCTCCCAAAGCGCGCGTACGTTTCCCCTCGGTCTCTCTTTGCTACTTCTTTTTTTTTTTTTTTTTTTTTTTCTGTATCGGTACACGTTTGCTTATAACCTTTCTCTTCTTCCTCCCCCGCTTCGTTTTTTTTTTCTCTTTCAATCTTCATCATCCACCCTGTTTTCAATTTTTTTTTTTTTTATTCCGCTGAAGCTCAACTTCTGTCTTCTTTATGTTGAATTATTATCGATCGCAGTTGAAATTAGTGCATTGGGTGGAAAGTTGACGGTGATACTTTTTATTGCATTTTCGTTTTTAACTTCATATTTTTACGTATGCTTGTACAATAAAATGAATTTTTGTACAAATATTTGTGACTGTAAAATTTTTAATAAAAAAAAAAAAAAAAAATGTATATATGGTAATATTATTTGTATCTGAATATTTTATAATTATCCTATTCTCGTGTTTGTTTACGTTATAAATATTAATATTAGATAATGAATAATACCAGTATTCAAAATATAAAAACAGCAATGTTCAATTTCAATGGAAACAATTCACTCAAAACATCGATATTCGTGATTGTTAACAGAAAAAAAAAAAAAAAATAAGGAAAAAAACCTGACTGTTACCTCAATTAAGCTTCATTAAAGTTTAACGCATGTTTCAACAATATCGCGTTATTTAATTGGCCGACAAAGAGACGCGTTCCACATCGGTTAAAACGCACAATATATGTAAATGTACATCTCTCCGTGAGGTTTCCGCGTAGCTCCCTTCCAGCATAGACAAACAGCGTGCTGTTCGCGTGTATATATATCCGTATATTTTATAAATAATCATGGAGTACGATTTTCTCTCTCTTTCTCTCTCTCTCTCTCTCTCTCACACACACACTCGCTCTCCCAATTAATATTATATGGTGCGTTCTACTCTTTCAGCTCTCTTTCTCTCCTGCTCTCTCCCCTCTTTGTCAAAGAGTCTCCGGTCCGGTTCTCCGGGATTTATTCAGGCGTAGCGTACGTACACAGACGCGAAAGCGCGTCAAGGAAGAGCGAGGGAGGGTGTATAGATCCTATCCTCCAACGCTTGTTGCCGCTCTCTCTCTCTCTCTCTCTCTCTCTCTCTCTTACACTCACTTTTTACATGTATGCGTACGTATGTACACACGTAGCGTTTCCGCTGTCGGGAAATCATAAGTGCGTAACCAACCGACGGTTTACGAAGGGGGATATGTATATATATGCGAGAGTCGCCGCGGGGGGATGATAGTTGTTGCGCGCGCGCGCGCGTGAATTAGCGGCCGAGCGCTGAAAGTAGCGTACGGTACTTGTCGTTTCTACGCTATATTACCAGCGCCTCGGAAATTTACGATCGTTACTTTCCTTTATTATGTCTCTCTTACTACTTCTTTCTCCCTCTCTCTTTATATTTGGTTACTTTATTTCCTTCCGTCTCTCCGCTTTCCCTCTTCGTTTTTTCGCTTCTTGTCTCGTTCAAACTTTCTCTTTGTGGTCGGGCGCGCGTTCTATTTAGTTGGGCACTTGGGAAATTCAGGACTCTCCTCGTTCAACGAAAAAGAAGCTACAACGGAAGCTCTCCGCATGTGTTTGTTTTCTTTCTTTTTTCTCTTCGACTATCTCGATTTGTCTCGTATCTTACAAAGCATAACTTCTGATTCTTTCTCTTTCTTTCTCTCTCTCTCTCTTTCTTTCTGTCTCGGTGTGACTACCTTTTAAAAGTTGAAAATTATCAAAGGAGATTCGATAGCAATACCTAGGGGAAATTTCCTGATGCGTGAAATAACGAGCTGTCCATTGTCGATGAACGCCTTAATGGAGCTTTGTGTGGTTGTGTTTATACACTTGCGACAGTCCTTTTCCTGCGCTTTGTCCAGAACGCACGACTACGTTTATACTCTTTCTATTCAATATGTTTACTTGATTTATTCGTTCATTATTTAGTGTATAATACATGCTGTAAAATCTTATTATTGATTGATAATAATCACTCTGTATTTAAACTGCTTGTAAATATTTTTTTTTAATTGATTTAACGTAAATTATTAATTACCAAGCGATTTTGCTGAACCTTTGAAAAAAAAAAAAAAAAAAAAAAAAAAAAAAAAAAAAAAAAAAAACATTTTAGAAAATTATTTTAAATTTCAATATTTTTTCTATTTACCAAGATTATTTATCATAATCCGTACCGTTAAAGGAATTTAAAATAAAAATATCCTTTGAAAATGATCATCTCCAAAGGGAGATTAGCCCTCGACGCGTCCTCTGCTGAAACATTATTCCGTTTTAGGCGACATTTTAAAATTCTTGGTTAATTGAAGAAAATTGATCGAGACGGTTGATAAGGAGGTGCGACACACGGACAATATACGTATGGGATATAATAACCGGTGCGCGCAGCTAAAAGCTATATACAGATTACATCTCGAGTGTATACGTATAGTCGCGCAACCGACTGGGGCTCCTTTGTCTCCGTGTTCGCGCGAGTATATACATGTAGTATATGCGTGTGTGTGTGTATATGCACAAACGAGGGGTAGAAAATAGATGGGCTTATGTACGTGGCGTATAACCACGTCAAGCGGTAGGCTCTGCTCTACTCTCTCTCTCTCTCTCTCTCTCTCTCTCTCTCTCTCGCTTGCTCGCATTATTTAATTTCGGAGCGACCCTCAGCGGAGGCTGCGGAGGGTCGCGCTGACCTCGAGTGACCCGAGGCAAGTTGCTCTATCGGTGTGTGCTCGGGCAAGTAAAGGGCTAAAAGCGGGATGAATTTCGTCTGGATATACGAGGCCCGGGATTAAACGGGAAAGAGCAGCGAGTGCGCACGGCAACCCTGCCGCAGTCGTCTTTCTTTCTTTCTTTCTTTCTTTTTTTCTTTCTTTCTATCGAGCCAGCTAATATTTCTCTGCTAAGGGGATGACTTTACTCGTTAAAAATTTACTTTTTCGCCCTTCAATTATAAATGGCATGGATTTTTAGATATTCGAGTGCTTTCTGATTGCTTTAATTTTCTTATGCGATTAGCAAAATTAATGAAGAGTTTATTCTAACTGTTGATTTTAGTATAAAATTGATGAGTGAAACAAAATGCAAATTTTGTTATGAAAAAAAGTAGTCGCAAATAATCGAAGAAAATTTTGTTGAAAAATTTTAAAACACACACTTCATTTATCATGCATAATAAAAATTGTAAAATTTTTCAAATCACTTTTACTCATGATGTGTGTATATATATATGATTTATACTTTCTGTTTGAAAATTTCTCTCTCTCTCTCTCTCTGTCTCTCTCTGTCTTTCGAAAGAGATAAATTTTCCTCCAATGCAAAGCAAATAATCGCTATCACCGTGATTTATCGTCGCGAAAAATACGCTCGGTACAGCGCGATTTTTCTCACACGATGTACGCGCGATCAAAAGCTGCGAGACTTATTCTAATCTGACCCGAATCTCTTTCGCGTACATGCGGCTATGAAAATCCAACAACAACGACAACACAGCATCGCTGACCACGAAAATAAAAAAATCATTCGCCCTCGCCGACTCGAAGTTCAAACTAGTAGAAGAAAAAGAAAGAGAGAGAGAGAGAGAGAGAGAGAGAGAGAGAGAGAGAGAGAGAGAGAGAGAGAGAGAGAATAGTTAATTGCTCGAAAGTATCCCACAGCGCGCCCGTGACTAATCAGAGTCTGTTTAAAAGTTTCTTCTCCGCGAGCGAGAATCCTCATCATGCGCGCACGCGCGATTTCTATGTACACGGTACACTTTCTCTTATATACGTATATACAATACTGTACACGAGAGAGAGAGAGAGAGAAAGAAAGAGAAAGAACGAGGTATACTTTATACCGCGCCTCTTCTATCCGTACGAGTACATAAACACGTAGAACGCGTACGTCACGTTCGACTTTTCTCGCGTCCGGAATCGACTATACCGCCTCTTTTTCACCGGATCCAAGTGAGCAGCGGCGTTAACCCTTGACCTCTTCTCTTTCCCTCTCTCTATCTTTCTAAGAGAACTCCTCCTTCGACGCGTCTCGATAGGAGAGACCCTCTTCATCGTCTTAGACGAGACTATACGTATAATACACACGTGTACATGACAGATGATGAACACGCGATGCCTCGTATAAGTGTACATCGCATGGTGTGTACGTGACACGTGTTTAATAGTTCACTCGGAATAACCAATTTCAACATTTTACTTTTCTTTTTATTAAGTACGAGTTGAAAGAAGGGTTGATAATATGTTCTATTAATACCTTAATGAAGTTCATAAATGTTTAGTTTATTAAAAATGAATTTCAAGTCAAACTGCCAAAATTCAAAATGTTTAAATAAGGACAAGCAAAAATTTCATTGTAGAGATTTTTTTCTCTTTAGAAATTATCGGCCAACTTTAGTTTTATTTTTTTTTTTTTTTTTTTTTTTTTTTAATTATAAAACTTTTTTTTTTAAACTTTAACGCTGTTATAAAAAGTTTTTCCTCTTCTTTTTAAATTTATCATGCAAATGTAAAAGCGCGCATGAATCAACGGTTGATAACACTCGACTTTAAAATCATTTGTAAAAATGACATAACCGATGATTTTTTTTTTTTTTTTTTTTTTTTAAATTAACCACAAACGAATTGCGTCATCGTCCGATATTTATCTCCGGTATTTTTTATGACTCATTACTTTAGAATCATACAGGAGATGCATAGCCAGCCCTAACGCGTAATAAGCGCGTCATCATTTTAATGTAATAATTTTTTTTTTATTGCACATATTGACATTCTTAATTTTAACGCGAACGCATTCGAAAAAAGAAAAAGAAAAAAAAAAACAAATAATTAACGATCGCTATGAGAATAATTAGAAACAAAAAGTAAAAGTAGCGCGCGCGCACACACACACACACACACACTGACATCTAACGTATTCAGAGTATTTACAAATTTATGCTCTAAAGGAAGAATCGAGGCTTAATACCGCGAAAATTCTTTTTAACGAAAGCCATAATCATACATTTAACCGATATAATCGTTGCAGCCATTGTTATACTTATACCTGAATGCAGAAAAAGCACCGACATTTCACCTACATCAAATAGTGCATTCGGCTTTTCGTAAATGCAATTCGTGAATACTTGTGTGTGTGTGTATATACTAGTATATACATATATATAAATCAACGACGAAATCTCCATCTAATCCGATTTTATCGTCAGATATCCATCTATTCCTGACCCGTTTGTTTGCGCGTAAAGTTATGAGTACCCATAAGACGAGTTCACCCGGGATGCACGCGAGTTCACGAGATCTTTCTCTTTCGTCGTGAGTACACACACACATACACACACACGCGCGCGCGCGCGCGTATAAACATAGGCATCTATATATGTTTGCCACGATCGTCGTCGCGATGAGAGAAAGAGAGTTGGGCTTTGTAATAGGTGCGGTGCAATGACATCGGACCACTTGTCACGTTTAAACACTTGAATCTGAATCGGACGGGTTTGCTTGTAAGGACATATATATATATATATATATATATATATATATATATATATATATACGTATATCGGTTGTGTAAACTCTTTGACAAAGGTGAAGTTTTTTCTTTCGTTAATTGCCTGATATGAATGATGAAGTATTCTTATGTCAGTTTTCTATTATTATTTTTAGCGGTATACTATAGTACAATAATACAATTAACAAAGTAAAGTTTTTTACACGTATTATTATCAACGATAAATTTTATTGTTGTTGGTGTATTTGAATCAGCATAAACGGTTGTAATAGTTTAAGTCAAATTCGTATTATCAATTATTGCTAATAATAAAGAGTAATCGTATAAAAGTACACGTTAACAAACATTTTTTACATTCGTTTACTCATAAATACATTACGAAATTTTATTTTCACAAAATAAAACAAAATATTTTCATTCAAGTAAACATTTCAAACGTGAAACATCTTTTTTTATTTATTATTAGCTTCGAACGTAATCTTATCCTGATAATTTTTGTTGCAAATATATGACAAAGATAATAATCTTATAGTAATTAATTTTGATTTCATCGACAATAAATCGAATAACTTTTTATTAAAAACTTTCAACAACGCATGCAAATACGATAAAACAACGCTTCCAACTGCTATACGAAAGCCATCTTAATTAAAGTTCAAGAGGTTAAATACTAATTCAAAGTAGCGCATAATGCAATAATCGCACGCAGACATGTGTATGAGAAGGATAAATTCTGTCTCGATCGTCGATTTCCATACTTATATTTTTCGCAAAGTTCTCGAGGTGCAAATTATAAAATTCTTTCGCGATTATTGGAGAATAGTTGGCAAAGCCACTCGTTACGCGGAGAAAATCAGAAACAAGAAAGTGCATATTAAAAAAATTTTTTCTCAGCTTCTACTTAACCAGTTTCGAAGTCGATCGTAATCTTAACTGAGCAGATTTTTATCATAAACTTTGAATACATTGTATACAAAAATATAGGTAATATCTTTTCTTTTCGATTTTTGTAATAAACGTATATTTTATCGTATTTATCGTGAATATGAATTTATGAATAATTTTAAATTTATTTAAATATATTACTGCTATAATTATTTAATACTTTATTGAAACTATTAGATTTATAAAAAAATTAATATTCTTTATTAATTGTTTTGGATTATTGTAAAAATATTATTGGTTATTAATTAAAAAATCACATCCTCCCTTAATGCTTCCTTGCAGTCGCATGATCAAATCATGAAAAAAAAAATAAATAAATAAATAACACGCAAATTAATATTCAAAATAATTACCAACCATTATGCGATTGATAAAGTTGAAGTCTACGACTTATTCTACAAGACATTTACATATTTCAGGCGAGCAATTTCAGTAAGTCATATGGCAGCGTGCAGCTGTAGGAATAATTATCGTCGAACTACATTCTATAAGATATTCAACGTAACAATAAGCACATCATCGTTCGCGGGCGATTTAAATAATCGGAGGAGAGTTTGCAACAATGGCGCAATAATTATCATACTTTTTCCCCAATAAACGATTCTCGCTCTCGCGCTTTTCTCTCTCTCTCTCTCTCTCTCTCTTTCTTTTTCTTTTATGTGCGCTAATCTCCCTTGGCAAGCTTGTATTTCCTTCTCGACTACCACTCATCTTCCCTTTTTATTAACTCGCACTCCTCCTCCTCCTCCTCCTTGCCGATCGTTAAAGGAGACTCCGTTGTAGTTGAATATCCCTCTTTCTATCCTTCTCTCTCGAGTCGCAAATGCGCGCATCTGAACTACTACTACTACTACGACTACTTCTACTACCTTTTTAATCTTCGTGCGCGGCCGTTGAAGAAGTCTATTTCTCACTTAACCGGTTGCTCATTGCGTCGTTCGCAGCTATAAAGGCCGAAGCCATCGCCGTCGGCCGAATCGCCCTTTTGAACGTAGCGCCCGACATTCGCGTATATATATTCTTTCTTTCTTTCTTTGCGTATCGAAGAGTGACGTTATTACTTAATTTTAGACCGCGCGGGCACGCGCGTTTCATTTATTTCTTCTCGCCAATTCAACCAGAGAGCTGTATCGGTGCGCTATACACGTCTGTAGATATTACAATGTTGGAATGTGCGTGTGTTATTGAGATATGTATGAAAAGTTCAAGTATTGTCTGAAAAATTACACGCGAGAATTTCACATAATTTTTTAGATTTAAATAAAATTATGTAAAAAAATTTTTTAACATTATCACAGTTTGAATTGAAAAATACATGGTTGTAGATTTAAAGGCGAAAAGATAAAATTATTGCAACGCAAAAAAATATAAAAAATTTCTTGATATTATGAATAACTTTTTAATTAAATTCGTTAGAAAAAATTGTCTATTATTTGAACACGCATAAGTTTGGTAAAAGACATCGCGATACAAATCGAAAAAAATATCGAGTCTTCGATTTATATAATTCTGCTTCATTCTCATGCGTATGAAGTCGTAGAACTAACTTACGTTATTAAACGCGATTCTGAGTCATTGAACGTCTAATAACTATATCGTACGATTCGCTCGCGGATGAGTCGATACGATAATAAAAAGAGATCGACTTGTAAAGATATTGTCCATCGGCTTTGTTCGATCGCATTATCGACGTTATTCATTTTGAAACAGCCGTACGATAATTTGTCGATATGATGTGCTTCGTTAATTAGTATCTCGTCTTTTAAATTTATGGATCTTGATATGCGGCGGTACGTGCGAGAATTTTTTTTTTTGTTTTTGCTACTTGTCTTTACCGCGATATCGATTAGTTGGCTATAGTGCGTGAAAGAATTTGGTATATATAATTTTAGCTTTTTTCTTCTTTAATGTTAATGTCTTCTAAGTCGTAAATTTTTGTTTGGAGATCAATATTTGTATTCAATACAGTAAAAGCTTTTACTCAAAGTGAAATTTACTCAAATTGACACGCCTAAGTAAACTTGAGTTTCGCGAGGGTCGATCTAATAATTGTATCGTCCCACAATAAAACCAAGCAAAGTTCGTCGTCGACTTTTTGGTTTAATATTAAGCATGCATTAAATATTTTTTTCCATGCTTTTATCATTTAAATATTCAAATGTTTACTATTCAAAATGATAATTGGTTAATTTTAAGTTGAATTTTCTTATTCGCATATTTAATAAAACCTATATATATATATATCAAGGGAGTCACAATTATTGTCTATAAAACATAACCTTATATGATTTAGGTATAACTTTCAAACGATATTTATGAAATAAAATACGTTTAAAGGTTGCATCGCGTACGCGAGCGGCGAAATAATATTTATTAGCAGACTTTTATTGCGTAGGCGATGAAGTATGCATCAGATATTCAAGACGTTAAAACTTTTAAGCGGTAAACTACACAAGAGAGCGGTACACTTTTATGTGTAGTACTATAGGGAAAAGAAAATTTTTTTCTCTTTCTTTTTACGTTCGAAAGTTTAAAAATTTTCTAAGGTCAGCGCGAACGTTATATCGCCTTTGTCGAGAAAGCCCTTAATCATCGGTATTACTTCGGGGCGTGTAGTATTTTATTTTTATTTCTTTTGATGGAAAGAAACGATAAGATATGGATATAAATACATCATAAAGTGTTAAACGATACGCGCGCGCGCGCGCTCGTTCTTTATTTATCAAGAAATATTTACCATATATTCATAATCGCGTGTCTCGTAATTGAATTTTTTTGAAAAAAAAAAAAAAAAAAAAAAAAAAAAAAAAGTTTGACATTCATTAATCAAAATAAATGATAGATCACCGAACGATTTTGTCTGAGTGCTCGAATAAAATTAACGACGACGACGACGACGACAATAACAAGCCCTTGTCGATTCTTTTCCCTATCTCAAAATCTTATCGTCGTCTCCTTGTGAACCCAAAAGAAAAAGTAAAAAAAAAAAGGAAGAAAAAAGTCTCGTAATAACCATTCCAGATCCAACTTTGGCAATGTGGGCAAGGCTCTGACTGTTTTCGCTCTAGCTCTCTTTCTTTCTCGGACAAATTCGTTTTCGGTATCGCGCTCAAGAGCTGTCAATCTTATCGAGCCCATTACGGTAGGTAGCCGCTGTGTGTGTCTTTTTCGTGTACCTCTCCAAGTGCCCGAGAGTGAATCGAGAGCTCGAATATATTAGATCGGAACGGGACCCGAAATTCTTCGATGAAACATAAGCAACACAAAGAATATCTCTTCGGTGGTACAGTCTGAAGCGTCGTCTCGCAATGAGTAACAATTAACTCGTCGATGTGCGACTTGAAAAAGCCACCCATAGGTTATTGACGTATACCGGCTTATGTACATCTAAAGTACATGACGGCCAAGAGAAAAAACATAAAGTTAGTTTATCTTTATCTTTCGTAGTAAACATTGTTATATGCATGTAAAAATTTTTTTTTTTTAATAATTTTTTAATTCTATGTTACTCGCGCTTGAAACGAATTATTATTTTTTTTTTTTATTTATGGCGAAATATTTCTTTTAAAAATATTGTCGTAGACATAAATAAAAAAAGTTGATTAAATTAATCAAATTCAATTAAATAAAATGATTAAATTAAAATATAAAATGCCATCTCAATCTAAAAGCATTAATCCTCAAAAATAAATCGACCCTTCAAATTAATCCAAGGTCTTTCGAAGAAAGTAAATAACTCATTAAGAGAAAAAAATCCCTTGCGCGAGTTTTTTTTTTCTTTTTCTTCTCTTTTTTTTCTTCATACCCCAGGGATTACGGGAGCGAGTACGATTGGAGTTGATATCGCCTCTTTATTTCGTCTTCGACATACTGGGGAGAACGAGAGAAAAATGCAATATATAAGAAAAGAGTACATATACCGTCGCTCTCTATATGAAATACTCGGTAATTCACATTGGTAGCAAAAAACATTCGACGTCGGACAAATATTGCAATAAGCGAGGGTATATTGCGCTCTCGTTTCTATATTTGATCGTTATGCATTATTTAAGAATCAAATTAACTTTTGTTATTTTAAAATATCTTAAAATAAGTTATTTTATTTTGTTTACATTTTTGTTTGAAAATTTATAAAATAACATTTGATTTTTTAAGATAAATTTCTTATATACATTTCCTTTTCTGATTCGACAATTTTTTTTTATTTATTATCACTGATTATATTATACGTCAGCTGCATTAGTTTTGATCGTATTAGTAATTTAGAAATAAGTTATATTTTTTCGTATATAAAAACCATGTTCATTTATAAAACGCACATTAACTTAAAAGAAAAAAAAAAAAAAAAAAATTCCTTTTCCATAAAGAAGCGATATACACGTGAAAGTAAAATTAAGCCGTAAAATCAAAATTAATTACAGTACTCGATTTTAAACAGCAAACCGGAAAAACACGAAAGCCGAAGAAAAAAAGGTTAAACATCGTATGCTCCACGGGATCGACGGCAGCGCGGCAGACAATTCAAAAACTTTCTCTACACATCGCCACCTCCGTCCGTATAAAGGGAACGCCCAATCATTTACGCGATTACACCCGCGCACGTTGCTTATAAACATGTGTGTGTGTGTGTATATATATATATATATACACGAAGTGTGGCAAAAAAGTAATGATATATATATATATATATATATTCAACTGCTTTATACGTTTTGAAAATGAATAAAAAAAAAAAAAAAGAAGAAGAAAAAAGGAAGGGAGGAAAAAAAATCTTACTTAGGCGGCGAATCGAACCGAAAGTTATGAGCTTTCGATAAAATATGTAACTAATAAAATCTTCTTTTTATCGCCTATATAAAATTTACTTTGGTTTGGAATTTTATCAATATTCATTGGATTAAATAAATACTTTATTCATGGGATATATAAATACATAATAAGTATGGCACGGCTGATGCTTACTTATACGCGCGTTTTTCACACTGATATAGATTAAATTTATATTTAGCTCGCGAATATTTACGATTTTAATCCAAATATAGAAGTCAAGTTAAACGATTTTATAAAATCTAAATCGATACACACTTTTTTTTTATTATAAATTTTTATTTTATCATGAATATTATTGCTTATAAGTATTATTTTGATTAAATAAAATAAAGTTAAAGTGCAATATTTGTATTAACTTTATCAATTAACTTATTTATTTTGGTTTCGATAAAATCAGCGTATCTAATAATGTAACCGTAATCAAAGTAACAACTCTTTGTTAATAACAAAGGTAATTTTTTTTTTTTTTATTAAAAAATAATAAAAAAATTTCTCATCAATGATGATAAAAAATTTTATCGATGATAGATGAGGGAAAACTAATAACAATAAAAGTTTTTTACGATAAAACTTTACTAATTCAATAAACGTTTACTAAATATAATTTTATCGAGAAAAATCTAAAAAGCTATCAAAGCTAAGAGATCTTATACAATTCTCATTAAATTTCTTATGCGCGTTTACTTCTCATTCTTCCTCGAAAAATGAAATTTCCTTTCTCTCCCGACGAAATTTTCCCTTGAAAGAGGAGCGAGAGCGCTCGATTCGCGCAACGACTTTTCACGGTGGAGATAACCGTGGTAACGCGCGCTGTTGGAGTAATGGCGCAATGCGACGAACGCTACACTCGTGTCGAGGGAGGAAGTAAAGGAGAGAGAAAAAAAAGAGAACGAAAAATAAATACATAGCTACGGCTTGCGGCGCCAAGTAAAATTTTTTTCAAAAACGAGCGTATTTCGACGCTCTCGTACAATACTCACACCGGCTTTACTGCCAAGTGCAACTTGGTACAAGTGTGTTTGCCTCTCCGACAACCGAGAGAGAGAGAAAGAGAGAGAAATGGTACGGAACGACTGGCTCCGGTTTAGCCCTCTCGCTCTATCCTGTTCCTTTGTGTTTTTACGGAAGCGGCGCACTTTGCGCATTACTCTACACTTACACATATATAGTCTGTGTACGTGTTATACACGTGTTCGCGTCATCCGCATGACGTAGGCGCAGCGCAACACCAGACGCGCGATACGTGCCAGGCTTTATCCGTTTTTATACGCCGGTCCTCTCTGCGCGTATATACATCATACGTATACATATACACGTCTACATGTACACACATTTACTAAAGTACTCGTTTTCGTTCATTTTCTTTCCCTTTTAAGCCTCCTTAATGTGTCGTGGTTTCTTATATTTTTATTTATTTATTTATTTATTTATTTTTTTATTTTTTCCACTTTTATAGCGTTGCAATTGCGTTCTTGCTGCATTTGTCGAATGTCGATTGGTCGTTCGTTCCGTTGGTGGATTCGTAATACTGCGCGATAAAAAGTCTTTTTATACTGAATATTAAACTTTTAATATTATAAACCTCTTCGCGACGTGTTGAAGAAAAATTTAGTTATTTTAAATGAATATTGCAAGTTATTTTTATTTTAATATTTTATTATATCTTTTATTTTAAGCAAATTATTTTACATAGAATAAATATTTGTTTAAAAAATTATGAAACGAATGAAAGAATTAGTATCAATTTTTCATTATAAAATTTAACTTCTTTAATCTTTAATGATTATAAAATTTATCAAATTCTATTGACTTAAACACGAGCTAATAAAATTAATGAATAAAATAATTAAAATTAATCAAATGTAAGCTTCTGTGATGGATATTTAAATGACGCTAAAGCCAAGTTCATGGAAGAGACTGACAAAGAGTTAAGAGTCATTATATTCAAAAGTACGCTTCATTTAGAGAATGACAGTGACGTACAGAAAAGTTAGCTACAAGATTCTAAAAATTCCGGATGCCGAGAACACGTCATTCTTTGTTCTTTTATTAAATGAATCGATGTTACGAGAAAATTAAATATTTAACATGTACAATTGTTGCGCTGATGGTTAACTATAATTAAAAATTTACATTATCCCGATGACATCGATTGTTTTAATAAACTTCATTTTCTAATAAAGGTTTTATTAAAAAATCTATTGTTCTAAAACATTTCATTCTATGAATCAACGGCTTGAAAAAAACATTCGTAAAAAAAATTTTGAAATTAAAATAAATAATAAATCATATGTTACTTTGAAAAAAAAAAAAAAAATTGGACCAATTAAAATTTATATAAACTTCAACCTGTTTGTTTATATTTACAAACAAATTTTTCGGAATTTTCATGGCTTTAAAAAATAATTTATATGCTATATAGTAATGCCAAGAAATTTTTATAGCTAAAATTCAATACATTAAGAATTCAAGAGCCGTTAGTTCATTTATCAAGTCATCTCTACCAATAAAAACTGTGTGAACTTTCCCCGACAAAAATTCGGTTTATTACTTTACTTATACATAAAATTTGATTTATTACTATGGAATTTCATATTGTTTCATTAATTAAAAAAAAATAACTTTGTTTTAAAAGTATATTAATCATTGTACATATCGTTTAAAAAATGTTATCTAACTGCAATATAAAGTTATTTAAAAGGGAATTTTACAAAACTCTTTATAATATATTTTGCAATATTATTTTGAAGTACATCAACGTTTTGAAAAAAATGTATTTTAAAAAATATGAAATAAAATATTTGAACGATGTCTTCAATTTTTTTTAATCAATTCTAATTTCAAGTAAAATGATACTCAAGTTAAAATTATATTTTTTGCGATGATAATTATTAGTTTAAATAAATTTTGAGGATAATTTATTTTACTCAAAAAAAGTTACTCAATATCCAAAACTGCTGTGGAAGTAAAACAATGGCAAAGTTAAAATTATTCGTGCAAAGTTTTTGGCTTAAGGCCAAATTGAAACTTCAAAGAAATTTAAGTAAATTCTATTTGTCTGGAACTCAGAGAGAGAATTTTACTTTCGATGTTGTGCTACAAATACTTTATAATGTAACATTTGTGACAAATTTACAAATTATAAGTTGATATTAAATTACATTTGTTCAATGATTAATTATATTTTTCTTTAAAACTTTTAAAAATCTAAATAAATCAATATGCATTTTTTTAAACTTTTTTTACATTCATAAGATAAAGTAACGGAACATTTTTTAATCCAGTATTAGTCGAAACAAAAGAAAATTTAATTGGATGAAATTGAACGAAAAATTTTCTACTAATTTTCCGCAGTAAAAAAAAAACGATTGAAACGTTACTTTCCAATTTCCATCTACTTCATAGCTTTCTCTCTCTCTATCTCTCTCTAAAAAAAAAAGACAAAAGGAAGAAAAACGTTTTCTGTAAAAAAAAAACGAAAGAAAAAATACGAGAAAAAAATTACATCCCTCCGAACGCAGGCAGTATACGGCATAATGACGCCTGCACACTCGCGCTGCTATTTACCCTCGCCCTCCGTACGTTTAAAACGTTGCACGTTCCTTTCTCTCTTTCTCTCTCCCTCTAACGCCATACGCGTAGAGCTACAACTAACTTCGTTATGCTCTCTCTCTCTCTCCGCGAGCATCCGTGCTCCGTCGCGTCTCAGTCGAGCGCGTTATCGATTGTCGCTGCGGTTGTAACAATTGAGCGAAGAGGGTTACTCTCTAAGCGCACCTAACATTGTACGTGCGTATATTTATATATACATATTGTAGAGGATAACTGTGTAGGGTATATGTATCGGTGAGTATCGCCGTGTGTTTTTAAGCTAGACGCCGCATACGCCGTTGATTTTGTAACGTTAAACGTGCGCGAGTGCAGAGACTCGCCCTTGCGGTAGTTGATTGTATGTATTTGTATACGTATATGTGTATACATGTATACAACGCGACACACCGCGGGCGCACTTGCGAATCGCCGACGCGTCGAGCTCAAGTTCACCGGCGTAGTAATTGCGGGCTTACACCGACGATATATCTTCGCGTGTGGTATATACTCTGTCTCTCTTTCTCTTTCTCTACTAGTACACGCAGGAGAGAAAGAGAGAGAGAGAGAGAGAGAGGGAAACATAAAGGTAATTTTTTTCCAGGGGTTACCGCTAATGCAACAACTATGTGTGTATACCGTATCCGTGTTTTGTGTTTGAAAATTTACGAAGTAAACGCGTTTCATTTTTCTTTCGCTCGCTTTTTCTCGATCTATCGTTTTCGCCTTTTTTTTTTTTTTTTTTTTTTCTTTCGTTTAATCGACGGTAGGCGCGACGATCAGACGTCGAGCGAATAAAGTTGCTTTTTTATTTCTTTATTGTGCCGTGCTTAATGAACAATTATTTACAAAGTATTTTATTTTCTTTAATAAATTTGCTTTGCTATTATTGCTGATATTGAATACTGTCTTTCAAGAGAAAAAGTATTAGTGTTTATTAGTTAATTTAACATTTATTGGCAATAAATTTTTCTATGGTGAAAAACGAATTGCTGTAAAGTAACGTTTATGTACATCATGATATTATCTAGTTTTTTTAATACTTTATTTTCGTACGTATTTTCTTTATTTCTTACGGAAAAAAAATTTGTATCCATACAAAATGTGTACGTTTGAATAAAACTCAATTTTTAAGAGTATCTATTCAGAATCTCACACGTGTTCATCATCCTGACAGTGTAAAATTTTGCTTTTTTACAATCATAAAAATACACTCACAATAGAAAGAAACTCTAAATTAATATTTACACTAAAAAATATCAACGCGTGAATAAGATTTTAACGTAAAAATTCAAAGACTATCATTTACATAAATGTAGGAAAAAAGCATAAATTTCCAAATTTTTATGTGCCGTAATGCATTCACATGAAAATTTTATATCATGATTTACTTTTTAAAAAATTCCAACTTTCCCACGTTACACCTCCCGTCCTCTGGCGTCCGTTTCTCTCGCTTACTTACGTATACGTATCGTCGAGTGCAATGGAACGCAAGCGAGTCTCGCATTATGCACGGTCACGTTTTTCTTAGCTACGACTGACCGCATTTTCACGTGAATTTCAAGGTCCACCTTAACTTGGCTTGCGCTACTTCTTTTTTCTCCGATTACTACCTGTGATTGATTTATCAGTAACGTCGTTGCGACTTCTTTGTACTTGTATAAATATCGTGTGTACGGCTTTTTTTTTTTTTTTTTTCTTGGTGCATAAAAATTCGATTACATTGTTTTTTTTTATTTTTTTTTTTTATTTCACGTGGACATGCGTATTATAAAAATCATTGAGCAAAATAACGTTTTAAAAGTCACGAACGTTTTATAATGTCAATGAGTAATGGTCGTGTAAAACAATATTCTTTTTTGTATCCATTGATCGAATTGTCTTTCAAACGGGATATACGATAACCGTTGGTGTATGTTTTATCTACATTTTATGTAAAAAGATTATAAAATCGTAAATTATCTATATCTATACTTAGAGCTTTTTCCAATGTTAATCAACGGTAATCAATAATACTGTTTATTCTTTTTCAATAAATTTTTAACCAATTCCCTTTTATTCCTATATAATAATCATTCGCATAATCGTCAAACGAATCAACGAATAGCGAATCCGATTGCAAAGGAATCGCAATCAAAGCTCCGATGAACGATCATCGCGGCAGGTTGAAATAATTGAAAATTTAGCGCTGCGGCTCGTCGAAAGACGGCACGGTTCGCCGTGTGGGCGTGAACGCGATATCCGACGACGATAATTCACCCCGTGCTTCGCGCGAAAAAGGGCAGAAATCGTCGGTAAATACACAGCTTTGGGGCGTTTAAAAAGGCGCGCACGCGCGCGCAGCCAAAAGCCGTGACAAGTTCGAAAAACGCGTACGCGAGGTCGGCTAAACCACAACACAGCGGATAAAAAGCAGAGAGAGAGAGAGAGAGAGAGAGAGAAAAGGAAGAAAAAAAAGTAACAACAGAGAGGTATTCGAGTCGAGCGTGGACAGCTTGAAAAGCCGGTTCTTTTTCCCTTCCCCGAGAGAGATCGTGTGTGTGTGTGTGTGTGTGTGTGACGTCACATTTCCGGGGCTGATATCCTCGAGACCCCCGCGTGAACGCGACGTCCATTGTTACGCCGACGAACCTCGTCGCTTTGACAGTTGGATGATTTATTGTTGTGCCCGGTGCGTCGATTCTCTCTCTCTCTCTCTCTCTCTCTCTCCTTCTTCCTCTCTCTTTCGAAAATCTTCGAACGTAGCTCCTAGAAGCACGCTTGCTCCAGAGAGATGTCCGCTTGCTTTTACCACACAGGCTTCATTTATCTTCTTCGTGTTTTTACGAGAGGATAATGAATCAATTAATTAAAGTATGAACGCTTCTTCGTTTTTGGATTTATAATTATCTTGGGATCGTGTTCAGAGATATATTTGGAAAAAAGAGGAAGATTGTTATCTTTTTTTTTTTTTTCTATAGCGACGGTCGGTGTTTTGTTTTGATTTGTGGAAAAAAATTAATTTTCTATTTACTTTTTCAAAAATGAAGGTTTGCGAGTATGAATGACTTGACTTTCTTCGGTTTAAAAATAAATATTTTAATGGGAAAAATGTCTTCAAGTCGTAAGGTGCGGTCGCCGTGTCAAAAGAGACAATGACTTTCTACTTTATTCAGTAATTTTAATAGCTAACATTTACTTTTGCATTGTTTTATATTTTTAAAAATACCTATAAGCTTATAAGTATTATTTGAAAATTAATAATTTCATTTTAAATTTCTAAATTATTGGTCATTGTTTCGTCCTTTTTTTCTTTACCTTATATTCATCACAATTAAATAATAACCAATAAAGTTCATGCCATAATCGATTCAATGACGTAACGTGATATTTCCTTATATAGAAAACATATTATTTATATAAGAAGTAAAAATAATTCGAATACAGAAATATGAATTTCTGTTAATGTAAAAAATACAATAAATTTTCATTATGATTTATTAAACTTTAGTAAATTTTTTATAAACAATATCATAAATGTCTTTCATCGGATAATTAGAGTTATCTGTACATTTTAAATTGATAATTTATCATTTGAAAACTTTCCAATACAGTGAGAAAGCGAATCGATAAAAATTTTTCGTCTATATATTATCGGCCACTTGCGTCTATTCCAATTACTTAACTTTAATTATAGCAAAAGATAACTCATCGACGTACTACACATTTATAATGCCGAACATGTAGCGATAGAAAATAATCCAAGTGACTATAAGTGATGTAACACGCCAGTTGGTATTGGGCGTGCGAATAATTCTTAAGAGAATAACGGTTTTCTCTTCTACAAAAGTTTCTTCATAAAACGCGCGTTAAACTTTTAATGCTAATTATTTAAACGTATTCCTCGTGCTACAGCACGAGTAGATACAACAAAATAAAAATGCCCTTCGAATCTTTTAAAACAAAAAAAAAACAAAAAAAGGGGGGGGGAGAAAGAAAGGAAAAAAAAAAAGACATCGTCGACAAATCAATCGAAACCGCGTTGGTCAAAACGACGAAAACTTAACATGCTAAAAAAGTACGAGGAACGACGCTTCCTGTCGAGGGATCGCTCGATAATTTTTCAACATTGCGACCTTAACAATGCGCGCGTATCCGCAATCGATGCCAAAATAAAAAGAAGGAGCCACGGGGGAGGGGGGAGGGTGATAAAAAAGACGGAAATGGCCTTTTTTTCAATGTCCTCGGATACTCTATAGTATCTAGACGTCGGCGCCATGAGAACGGATAGGAGGTACTGTGTGTATGTATCGACGATAAGTCTCGTCAAAATTACTCAGCTGGATAATAAGCCGAAAAGGTTTACATCGCGATATTCACGATTCACGATCGGTTGGCCAAAGCTCTCGTACGCTTCGATTGGTTACTCCGCGACAAATTTTGCTCGCTCCGGCTTACATTGGTTGGTCTGCGTTTTATACGTTGTTTATATATATATATATCGTTTGAAAATTATTCGTTATTTATTCGAGAGTTAATGTTCATCCTATATGTAACGATTTTGATAATCGTTAATTTTTTTAATATCGTGGAATATAAAGTTTTTTAAATGGAATAATAATTTACGCGCGCGTTTAAAAATAAACGCATTACTTCCTCTAACAATCGGCTCTTTGTACATGGTTATTTAAACGTGACGTGAAATCAATTTAAATTTCCGAACGAAGCCATTAATTTGTAAATCTCACAAGATTGTAATTTACGTAGGAGGAAGAAAAAAAAAAAAATAATAATAAAAGAAATGAGAAAAAGTAAATTATATATCCGGAATCATAAATTCGCGCAAAATTGGTACGATTTGCCTGGCGAGTCACGTATAACTTTTTTCCTTCCTGTCCTCTCCTTCTACTTAACGCAGGAACTTCGGGACGTATACGAGCCTCGACAATATCACATCATATGTATCTTATTCGTTCGACAACGGCATTTTATCCATCGATATTTTAATTTTGGGGCGAGAGCCCGTCAGGGGTTATCGACTTTCACGGTGCCCTTATACCCACTCCTTCTCCTCCCCCCCCCCCCCCAACTGCTAGCTTCTGGCTTCGTTTGCTTTTCACAAAGTGCTTAAGTGCATCTGGAAAAGTGACACCTCTGTCGCAAGGTCCGACGACTAAAAAGTAAGTGACACGTTGTACAAAGAGACAAAAATGTCCTTTGGTTGTTTTTGACGTTTTTTGTAAGAGGATTTTCATTAAAATAATAACGTTCTGTTAATCTTGCCGACAAAGTGTAAATATAAATTATCGATAAATAAGTTTATACCATTATACAAATTTTTTTGTCTTATTTTGGTACAAATTTGAAACGACGTCCAAAAAAACATTTTTTACCTTTGTTTAAAATTTCATTTTTACCATGATTTTTCAGCTGCAATTTAAAATCCAGAGAAACATTTATATTCCCTATCATCAATTTCAATTCGATTATATAACAAGTATATATAATAAATTTTATTTCATGCACACAGAAAATAATGTGCTAAAAAAAAAAAATTGTAAGAAGGAAAAAAACAAATTAAACTTGAAAGAAAACATAAATTACCATTTGAATAAAAATTATAGTCGCACGGGCGTTCGAAATATTTTTTAATTAACTTACTCATCGCCAACAATAAAACTCTCGCGCATGAATTATCCGTCCGCGAGAACGTCGCGTGCAATATTGAAAGTCAATCTTGATCGCGTATTTAACCCACGACGTTGATGTTTCGTCACGTTTGTTAAGTTTCCATGCGCAAACACTATGGCCTCGTTCGCAACCCATCATCGGATGTGTAACGAAAAAAAGAAAGAAAGAAAGAAACAAATCGTTTGTCATGGAATAACTATATACATATGATATTTCAAAACTACATAATAATCGCACGTTCCTCTATATATAATCTCATAGATACACATAGAACAGTACAAGCAAAGACTCTAAAGAGCGATTAATTATTCCTCGGGCACAACGCGATTAGTACACCGACTGGCACATAACACATGCGCAAGTATATAAGCGCAAGCGCAACGTTGCAGTTGAGAGACGAGGACGAAACGCGCTGTCATGCATCGCGTTTCCGCATCCGGCGTCGATGATAATGACGAGTGTATATATTATATGACTACGTACACACTCACGCACACACACACACCACGAATACGACGTTTCAACTCGACGCGCTGGTAGATTTCACTCGAACGTTCCTCGCCGCTCTAAAGCCTCTTCGAGATTGACGATTTCTCTCTCCGTTTTGAACTCTTCGTACAAACGAAGGGAAATTGGATACTAAATTTTTACGAAAATCTCGTGGAAATTAAAAGTTTTAACGATCAAGCGCGCTGGTTAACGATGAGCTCTTTTTGAGCGCGAAAGATGATGTCATTATTTTTTACAATTTTTTATCAAGCGAACAAACGAGTCTCTGGTTAATTGTGCCTCGGCAATTTGCGGCCGATATTGGATTTGGTTTTTTTAATTGTTTCGAGGATCGTTAAAATTAATTTCAACTAGTGGTAAATTTTTAAAGTCGCGCAATTTTTCTCGAATAAAATTGAAGCAAACGACGTTTCTCTCTTATCGTCGCGCTTATTATTCACGCGCGTAATACGGGGAAGTGTACGTTTAGCGCATATTGTTGCAGTGCATTTGAATTGCGCAATGTGTGCTCTTATGCGCACGTGTACTCGATAAATGTTTTAGAAAGGGAGAAATCCTTTATTAACATTACGTTTTAATCATTTATATTAAAGGTGTCTTCCAAAGTTTATTATTTTAAACAGTCGATTAAACAAAATTTTTTAATATTATTTTCAATAATTTACTCAAATACTATAAAAATTCATAAAAATTTTAAAATTTTCTTTGGTAATTTTAATGGTTAATTGCACAATAACAATAATATAAGTAATTACGCAATTGTAAATCGTATCAAATTATTAAAAAACGTCGTTCATTAAAGCCAACATTATTCTTTTATATTTATCACTGTAAATATTTTAATTAAAAAAAAAGAAAATTTCTTTTGCATATTACCTATCGTTGGGTTTTGGTTTTTTAATATAGCGTAATATTTATTATAGCTTTAAAATTAATTCGCAATAGATAAATTTCGAAATGTTTAAAATGAACAAGTAATATTTTTTATAATACAGCAAAAATAATGTAATTTTTTTTTTTTTTTTTTTTTTTATATAAAACGCAATGTATTTTATATTTGAAAATTATGGTATACTAATTGAGAAAATGATTTTGACCGAAAGGACCGCTGCTTACATCCCGACAATCATCTCGCATTGGCTAATTTGTAACAATCGGAAACTTGAAAATCGTCTTAATCGTGTTCTATGTATAAAGGTATATAAACAAACTTTAGTTTTCGCTCTCGATTCTTTTTCTCTCCGTCTCTCCATCTTATGTGCGATTCTCATCGAAGCCGAGTAAGAGAACGTAAGAGAGAAGTCGAGACACAATTGAAATCGCGCCCAATTGCAAAGTCGCAGCTCGTACGTACACACGCACATTCTAAATAGCCACCGCCGTATAATATAGCGATCGTTCGAGTATATATGTATATAAGTACAATCCAAGACCCCTTTCGGTCATTCGCGCCGGCGTAAGGTGACGTCACCGCCACATTACGACACACAAAAGAGAAGAGAATGAGTATATATATATGCATGCGAGAGAGAGAGAGAGAGAGAGAGAGAGAGAGAGAGAGAGAGAGAGAGAGAGAGAGAGAGACAGCCATATAAGCAGACGAGCGCAGCACTTTTACGTTCGCGCTTTTATCTTGCACAATACAGCCCGTCTATGCCTCGTCCCTTCTCTTTTTCTCTCTTGATGCTCTTTTGCTATTTGTCGAATATATATATATATATATATATATATATATATATATATATATATATATATATATATATATATATATACGGCTGCCGCGCTACAGTCATAGCTTTTTTTTGTTGTTGCTCTCAGCTCTCAATCGGATATTTTTGTTGTTGTCTATCGCCTTCTTATGATATACCGCAAATGTATTTTATTTTTGCCCTTTAAATTTCCGGAATAGATATAAGAATTTTAACATTTTGTATGGGGTTTCTGATTAAATTGTTTTGTCTTCAAAATTGTAAAAAATTTTTCTTTATATATATAAATAAAGAGCCTTTTTAAAACTATTTTTTTATTTTGTCATTAGACTAAATATTTAATGATTAACAAAATTAAAAAAAAAAAACATTAATTTTTATAACTTAAATAGTTTAATTATTTTCTCAGTCGTTTTAAAAAAAAAAAAAAAAATGTGCACTTAAAAGAGTAAAAAGGAAAACATTTATCTATTATTCATATAATTAATTTTAAATTTATTTTAACAGTATTGGCAATATAAAATATTTACTAGTTTATTAATTATGTAAGAAAATTTAATAAGTAATTAAATAATTAGATTATTAACGTCTATTAAGATATTACGATTTTAAATGTGCATATTTGCGTAATAAGTAAAATTTATCTTTCGTCGCTGCAAAGTATTAATATTTGCTGCGACAACAATCATTGCAATAAAAAAGGTCATCTTTACACCATAAACCTTTGATAAAATTGCCGTGCAATTTAAAATAGAACGAAATTTTTTTTTCTTTCAACTAGCCAAACTCGACCGAGCAACTTTCGATTCAAGTTAAGTAATTTGCTAAAACTTTAAAACCAAAAATTCTCTCACTAGTGTAACCATGAATCGAAAGGCCAATGAGATATGTCGGTCGACCTGAGCGTTATAGCGATCGCTATAGTTTTTTTCAGTTATTGAAAACGCGCGCGCTTATTATTATGTAACTATCGCTATTTCCATTATCAACCAGTTTTACGAGTCGATACTCACTCTCCATTCATATTACAACCAATAAACGAATGTATATACGCGAGCGTCGAGTTGGCTTACGTTGGCGTAAGCGACAATTAAAAAAATCAATTTTCCCCATTATTTTATTTGCCGCGTGCGAGAGACGTCGACGTACATCCGATGAATTTTCATGCTACGAATATACATATACAACGATTTATACAACGATACGATAGATACAGCGTTAATCATTTGCAAATATGTAGTATAAAGCAACTTGATTGAACTTTTCCCCGGCATTGGACTTATCGAGCCGTTGTCACTTTGTGTTTCAGGCCTCGATGGATCTTCCACCGGACAAGGCGAAGCTCCTGAAGCAGTACGACAACGAGAAGAAATGGGACATCATATGTGATCAAGTGAGTATTCATGTGTCTCCAAGCCGGAGAGCGAGCGAGCTCAACGTCTTATTATGTACGTACGTGTATATATAAATATGTGTGTGTGTGTGTGTGTGTGTGTGTGCGCGCTCTCGCTCGCACGGGACCTACGTTATATTATTTTATTATTTTCTTTCTCTGCTTTGCTCTCGGTGTGTTTGCCGAAGCGCCTTCTCGCATACATATAGCACGTACGTATATATGCACGTACGCGCGCACATATACTCGCTACGAGCAGTGGTGTATAGCAAAAGGAACGAGAGGGTGATAGAGCGTATATATACTCGCCATACGGTGAGACGGGAATAAAGATGGATTTATGATCGTGAAACAATCGGACACTTGAAACTTGTTTCGCCTCCCTTTTTCTCAGTCATTTATTTTAAGAGCTTCTTTCTTAAGTCTAGCGTGCACCTCGGCGCGAGTAATTTATTTTTATTTTTTCCAAAGTTTACCCTCTTTTTTTTTTTTAGATAGGAGTAAGACATTTGTAAATGTGAAATTAAAAATTTTACTCGAATATTTTAGTTTCATATTTTATTTTATCGATTAAAATTTTAATATTTTTTCATTTTTTTATTTTTCACGGATTCTTAAAATATATAAATTGTATTATTTTTAACTGCCGGCACAGTTTCAATTTATAAATATATTATTGTTACGAGGAAAGCAATTAATATTCTTTATTCTAATGAACCGAAATTTTATCGAGGAAACAAAAAAAAAAAAAAAGAAAAAAAAAAAAGTTGATAACAATAAGGAACATAATTTTTCATCCGCGAGAAAGAATGACGAATTTCCTCTTTAGACTTGTCAAAAGAATGCGGGCAGTTCGCTTACCGTCTACTGTAAGGCAATTAATTGTAAGTGAACACGTGACGTCTCTTACACCGTTGACATCAAAGCGATGAATATAATCCGACTAATTATGTAATAAAGTGACAAGGGAACGATAAATTTTTTATTTTTATTAAATCATTCATAAATATTTTAAATTAAGTTATTATTATTTTCAGTATTTATTTACGCTGAAAATAATTGAAAATAGTACGAGTAATTGAAGTCTATAAAATATCGTTGTTGTTCGTTTTATTATAATTACGTAATCGTGTTATGCGGAATGTTTCAACGGTTATGAAAATATTAATCAACACGAATCTAATACGAGAATTAGATATTGTAATTATAATAAAATAACGAAAACTAGCAATAAATTTCCAATGGTACGTTGAATAAAAATGAAAAAACAAGTTACAACTTATAACTAAATACTATAATCGAACCGATAACTTTTAACGCGAACAAGCGCACTAAAAATTCCAAGCGCGAGCACGAATCCACGTAATCTCGTAAAAAGAAACGCATACCTTGCGAAAGCAATCGCGACGACCGAACGTAGCACGACAAAAAAAAAATAAAAAAATAAAAAAAAAAAAAGAAATAAAAAAAAAAATAAAATAAAGAAAAATTCGCGCGCATTGTATACGAAACGACGCTCGATTTTTCAATCGGTTATTCGCGCAAAATATAGAGACGCAAAATTTTTTTTAACGCGGCTATGTATATAAAACCGAAAGTCCGGTCTATTATTATCGTATTTCGAGCCTACACTTATACACGTATAATTGCGCACGAGTGAAAGCCCAACCACTGGGTGAAATAAATCGCGCATAAGTGTATACGTATATATCTGTGCGTTGCCTATCGTTCATTACATACATATTGCGCTTATAACATGTTCTTCTATCGTGTTACGAAGAACCGACGATTTACCAGCGCGTACCTAAGCGATATTATAACGACATTGTGTGCGATTTGACTGTCGCGATACGCGTTGTATAGGTACATTGTTTAAAAAAAATAATAATAATAATAATAAAAAGAAAAAATTAATTTTTTCTCTTCAACAATCTACGCGCGCGATAAAACCGAACCGTCGCGCGTGTGTTTATCGTAATAACGTTGATGGCACATTGTAATTTAGAGCTTTTACGGGCGCTATGTGTACAAAACTAATGCCCGATGTTTCGAGTCGGGTGACAGGTTTCGTATGTGTATACGTATGCGTTAATTAAACTGAGACCATACGGCATTCTTCTAATTTTGTGTTTTTTTTTTTTTTTTTTTTTTTCTTCTTTATAAAAGTAATGAGATACTGGTTTGGCTTAATTGAATGAGAGTTAGGCTTATGTTAAATTGAACTATAAATTTTCGTTTAAATTGAAATTTTTTTTTTTTTTTTTTTTTTTTTAATATCTGTATTAAACGATTTTTACACGCAATAAAAATAGAATTAAAAATTTGAACGAAAAAAAAAACATTTAATATGTTTCAAACATAATTTTGTAATCCTTGATATTTTGTAATAAAGCGTTAAGATTAATTATTTAAAATTTTTCTGTTTATAATGAATATAATTTGCATTTAATAATATTTACAATGTAATTTAATTTAAAAGCTGTTTTGCATTAAATTGTACAATAATTATCCAATTATAAAGAATTTCAGGTCACTAATTTCTATATATTTTAATTGTATTGAATTTTGTAATTTCAAAAATAATTAAAGTAAAATAGAGAATAAATTTAATTTGTTTTCACATAATTTCATTGAAAGTAATAATTTAAATTTTTTTGAAAAACGTTAATCTTCCAACATAAGCGTATCGTTTTTTTTTCTTTTAAACATTTCACGGTTATTAAAAAAAAACACACATCGATACAATTACGGACCTTGAATGCATTGACAACATAATCTCAACGAAAATGTGGTTATTTCAACCGAGACACGTGTCTAGCATATCGCATTATATATTAAACTGGTAAACGAAAATTTCTGGGTATAAATGTTCGAAGCGTGAATAAAAATAAAAAAAAAAAAAAAAAAAAAACCGTTGGTCAAAAAAGCCATTCAAAATGTTTACACGCGAGGAGTATACGCCGCGCGCTAATCGAAAGGCGTATACACATACGCGCGCATTCAACAAATATACATATACATTTATATACGTATAGAGAGAGATAGATAGAGAGAGAGATAGAGAGAGAGAGATTGCCCAGGGCAAATAAAGCTTAGGATGTTCACGGGACGGCGTGCGCATAATGCAATGTGGCTCTCGCTCCAAGGAACGTTGTTCAGGCGGTGGTGGATGGTGTCAGGGACCGCGAGTCTTTTCTTTCTCTCTCTCTTTCTCTCTCTCTCTCTCTCTCTCTCTCTCTCTCTCTCTCTTAACGCTTGTGTTTTGAAAGGGCCAGCACGGAGCATGTGGGTAACACGAGACGGATGTAATGCAAGCCGCGCTATTATACGATGCAAGCCGCCGGGGCAACGGCTACGACGTAACGAAGAGCAAAATAAAAATGAAGAAGAAGCGAGTCCACAGCATCCCTCTCTCTCTCTCTCTCTCTCTCTCTTCTCTCTCTCCGTGTATATCTTTCGCGTCGTAGCCCTTCCGCGAATCGAACGTATATGCGCAGGGGAACGTATCACCCGTGCACCCGGAATTTTTTATACGTGTATATTAGTTATTTATGTACCTTGTGCGAGCCTCGCGTCATTACAGCTTGAGGCAAAATATGTTGTGGATGGATAGTAGGGCCGCAGTCGCGAGCGCAGCGAGCGACTAAGGCGCCTCTATCCATCCACAAAATATGAGCCGAAAGCTTTAATGACGCGAGGTTCACTCATGGTGCTTAAAAAATTTTTCAGCCTTGTAACCCGTACGAAGACTCTTACTTAGTTAACAGAATAATTAATTTTATTTTGTTGCATATCAATTAAATGCAATTTCGAACCCGTACTGACAGTTCGTAAACTACAGATATCGTCTGCTGACGCATGCGCATTTTGTACACACACGCGTACATGTACATGTGTAGTAGTGTCAAAAAGTGACAGACAACATAATGTAAATATAAATATAAATTATGAAATTAAAAAAAATAGTAAATGGATTAATATTTAAAAATAAAATTAATTCTTGAACAATTATTATTTATTAAAAAATATAAATTTCTTGAGTATATTTATTAAATATTTATACAGAATAATATTTTTAACAAAAGTTTTTTTTATAAGATTTGAAGGCTTATTAATAATATTAATACTATTATAATTAATATAAATACTTTCTTATGTTATTTTTATTATAACAATACTATATTTGTTTAACACATTTTTTGTATAATCAATGAATTTTAGTCTCTTATTTAACTTGAAAAAACAGTAACTTTTTTAAATATTTTAAATTTAATTTCTTCACACAAAAAACTTTTAAATCATTTATCTTAATCACAAACAAAATTATAAACTAAAAAATTATCACTTTAAAATCACTTATTATTAAATTTTTTAATTTTGCGAGATTATATTAGATTTTGCTTTTTCTATTAGTTTATTTAATTCACGTTTGCATTCTTCATCACTGTCACTATCACTCGTTTTTTTTTTTTATTATTTAATAAATTGTCCATTTTTATTCTTCTTCTCACATATTAAGAACGAATATTACCGACACACGATACACTATACTGAAAGAAAACCAAAGAAAAGCAGAGCCCCGTGGTCGCTTGAATGTACATACTGAGCGAAGGAGAGAGCGAGACAGAGATAGGGTGGTCACGTGGGAGCAATGGTGCGCGCGCTCTTATCGCTATCTCGTTCTCTCTCCTTCGCTCAACATACATAAGTCTTATTACGCGTTTCGAAAATATAAGTTTCGATGAAGACTCACATGCTAGGCTATATGAAGCGACAAATACATAGCAGTGGCGCTGTTAACTTTTTTTTCTCCTGGCATTTATACAGCCTAGAAGGACGTATAGAATGTCTATACAGCCTAGGAGGACGTATAGAAAAATGTTAATACGATCGAGAAGGCGCTTGCGCGTATGGAAACCATTTACACGCTGACGATGCTCCGTAGGTAAGAGTCGCCGTACGGGTTAGTAGGCTGAAAATATATTTTCAGCCTACTAACCCGTACGGCGACTCTTACCTATGGAGCATCGTCAGCGTGTAAATGGTTTCCATACGCGCAAGCGCCTTCTCGATCGTATTAACATTTTTCTATACGTCCTTCTAGGCTGTATAGACATTCTATACGTCCTTTTAGGCTGTATATGTGCCAGGAGAAAAAAAAGTTAACAGCGCCACTGCTATGTATTTGTCGCTTCATATAGCCTAGCATGTGAGTCTTCATCGAAACTTATATTTTCGAAACGCGTAATAAGACTTATGTATGTTGAGCGAAGGAGAGAGAACGAGATAGCGATAAGAGCGCGCGCACCATTGCTCCCACGTGACCACCCTATCTCTGTCTCGCTCTCTCCTTCGCTCAGTATGTACATTCAAGCGACCACGGGGCTCTGCTTTTCTTTTGTTTTCTTTCAGTATAGTGTATCGTTGGTCGGTAATATTCGTTCTTAATATGTGAGAAGAAGAATAAAAATGGACAATTTATTAAATAATGAAAATAAGACGAGTGATAGTGACAGTGATGAAGAATGCAAACGTGAATTAAATAAACTAATAGAAAAAGCAAAGTCTAATATAATCCCGCAAAATTAAAAAATTTAATAATAAGTGATTTTAAAGTGATAATTTTTTAGTTTATAATTTTGTTTGTGATTTAGATAAATGATTTAAAAGTTTTTTGTGTGAAGAAATTAAATTTAAAATATTTAAAAAAGTTACTGTTTTTTCATGTTAAATAAGAGACTAAAATTCATTGATTATACAAAAAATGTGTTAAACAAATATAGTATTGTTATGATAAAAATAACATAAGAAAGTATTTATATTAATTATAATAGTATTAATATTATTAATAAGCCTTCAAATCTTATAAAAAAAACTTTTGTTAAAAATATTATTCTGTATAAATATTTAATAAATATACTCAAAAAATTTATATTTTTTAATAAATAATAATTGTTCAAGAATTAATTTTATTTTTAAATATTAATCCATTTACTATTTTTTTTAATTTCATAATTTATATTTATATTTACATTATGTTGTCTGTCACTTTTTGACACACATGTACATGTACGCGTGTGTGTACAAAATGCGCATGCGTTAGCAGACGATATCTGTAGTTTACGAACTGTCAGTATGGGTTCGAAATTGCATTTAATTGATATGCAACAAAATAAAATTAATTATTCTGTTAACTAAGTAAGAGTCTTCGTACGGGTTACAAGGCTGAAAAATTTTTTAAGCACCATGAGTGAACCTCGCGTCATTAAAGCTTTCGGCTCATATTTTGTGGATGGATAGAGGCGCCTTAGTCGCTCGCTGCGCTCGCGACTGCGGCCCTACTATCCATCCACAACATATTTTGCCTCAAGCTGTAATGACGCGAGGCTCGCACAAGGTACATAAATAACTATTTCAGCCTACTAACCCGTACGGCGACTCTTACCTACGGAGCATCGTCAGCGTGTAAATGGTTTCCATACGCGCAAGCGCCTTTTCGATCGTATTAACATTTTTCTATACGTCCTTCTAGGCTGTATAGACATTCTATACGTCCTTTTAGGCTGTATATGTGCCAGGAGAAAAAAAAGTTAACAGCGCCACTGCTATGTATTTGTCGCTTCATATAGCCTAGCATGTGAGTCTTCATCGAAACTTATATTTTCGAAACGTGTAATAAGACTTATGTATGTTGAGCGAAGGAGAGAGAACGAGATAGCGATAAGAGCGCGCGCACCATTGCTCCCACGTGACCACCCTATCTCTGTCTCGCTCTCTCCTTCGCTCAGTATGTACATTCAAGCGACCACGGGGCTCTGCTTTTCTTTTGTTTTCTTTCAGTATAGTGTATCGTTGTGTCGGTAATATTCGTTCTTAATATGTGAGAAGAAGAATAAAAATGGACAATTTATTAAATAATAAAAAAAAAAAACGAGTGATAGTGACAGTGATGAAGAATGCAAACGTGAATTAAATAAACTAATAGAAAAAGCAAAGTCTAATATAATCCCGCAAAATTAAAAAATTTAATAATAAGTGATTTTAAAGTGATAATTTTTTAGTTTATAATTTTGTTTGTGATTTAGATAAATGATTTAAAAGTTTTTTGTGTGAAGAAATTAAATTTAAAATATTTAAAAAAGTTACTGTTTTTTCATGTTAAATAAGAGACTAAAATTCATTGATTATACAAAAAATGTGTTAAACAAATATAGTATTGTTATGATAAAAATAACATAAGAAAGTATTTATATTAATTATAATAGTATTAATATTATTAATAAGCCTTCAAATCTTATAAAAAAAACTTTTGTTAAAAATATTATTCTGTATAAATATTTAATAAATATACTCAAGAAATTTATATTTTTTAATAAATAATAATTGTTCAAGAATTAATTTTATTTTTAAATATTAATCCATTTACTATTTTTTTTAATTTCATAATTTATATTTATATTTACATTATGTTGTCTGTCACTTTTTGACACACATGTACATGTACGCGTGTGTGTACAAAATGCGCATGCGTTAGCAGACGATATCTGTAGTTTACGAACTGTCAGTATGGGTTCGAAATTGCATTTAATTGATATGCAACAAAATAAAATTAATTATTCTGTTAACTAAGTAAGAGTCTTCGTACGGGTTACAAGGCTGAAAAATTTTTTAAGCACCATGAGTGAACCTCGCGTCATTAAAGCTTTCGGCTCATATTTTGTGGATGGATAGAGGCGCCTTAGTCGCTCGCTGCGCTCGCGACTGCGGCCCTACTATCCATCCACAACATATTTTGCCTCAAGCTGTAATGACGCGAGGCTCGCACAAGGTACATAAATAACTAATATATAAGAGAGAAGGAAACGAGCAGACTGGTTACATCTTCTTTTCGTTATGCGCGAGTCGCGAAAAAAGTATTCGACATACGTGTACGTGTATATTTATATATACGTACAGGGTCCGGCCCGAAAAATCACCGATACGTGTCGTCCTCGCTCGGTACGTGCGTATCCGTATGCCGCTCGAGGTCTTGCCAAGTCCGATATCCGACGCCGGCTCGCGGAATTCTAGAACGAATGGGCACCCGGACTGTGTGTACGCCACTACTATGTGTATACTCTTATTCCGAGATATTCGTTCCGTTAGAGAATGCAAAAACGTTTTCGAGCCCCGGTGTGTGTAAGATAGAGAAAGAGAGAAAAAGAGGGAGAGAGGGAGAGGAGAGCGCGCATGCATCGAGCTTCTTTTGGATGCGCTCCGTTTTCGTCTCGCTGATCTAAAATTTTAAATAGTATTTTTTTTTTTTTTTATGTATAAAATTTTTTACATCATTGCGCTCGATGTTTGCGTTTTAATTTTTTTTTTTTTTTATTGTTAATAAATTGCTTTTTAATTTATTTATGTTTATTTCTTACAATGACAATGAATCGTTATGCAAGCACTTTTTTATACGCATAAAAAACAATCAATTGTCAAGGTTTTTTGTATTATAAATATCAAGTTTATTTTTTTAATCGTATCTTTTTATCACCTATAAAAAATACTTTAAAGAAATTTAAAATTAATTTATTTATCTGTAAATCTACAGACATCTCGATCGATTAACTAGAAAATCTATTTCGAATCACAAACCGTCAATATATTTATATTTCTTTGATTCGATAAAATTTGAATACGAAAAGAAAAAGAAGTTGTTAGAAAAAAAAAAAAAAAAAAAAAGAAAAAAAAACGTTACGCGCGTAATTCATGTATACGTATACATATATACAATATCGACGGCGGCCGACTTTAAAATGCAAATGTTCATTTTCAGGAAAGGGTACAGGCAAAAGATCCGCCGTCTCACTACCTAGCGAAACTCAGAACCTACCTGGATCCAAAGGCTTCCAGGAGTCATCGAGTAAGCAGCGTTCGAGTCTACGACATTATATTTTTATTTTATTCTTTTTTATCTAATATATATAAAATTTTTTGTTTCCCTTATTATATTGAAAAGGAAATTTATTTTTCAAAAATATTACATGAAATTTGTAAAATTATCTATTTTATAGATATCGTCGATTTGTATAATTTTAACTTTTGCAGCTGCGATCGGGCACCGTTTAAAATTTAGTCAAATTATTTGTAATTTTGTGGTTATAATAACGTAATTACTCTTAATTTTTTAGTAAGATTAAATCTACTGAGTTTTGTTAAAAAAAAAAATAAAAACGATAATTTACGTGTTTTCATTAACTTAATAATGTATTTGATCGTTGTATTTTTAAATTAAGTATTTGAAAAACTACACGTTGTAATGATTGATTTGCTTAAATTTAAATAACTAAAGGCATAAAAAAAAATTAAAGTTAGGTATTACATAAATGTCAATATTTGTTGTAATTCAATACGATGATAATATTCTGAATGGCAAACAAAAATGTTATCTTTATCTCTTCAAACATTACTTTGTGTACAAAATTTATATAATTAAAAAAAAAAAAAAAAAAAAAAAAAAAAATGGAAGAAAAAATTGAATAGATGATATATGTTGTAAGCTGGCCGTATATACGTTGTTAAAATTATTCCAATTGAACATATCTATAAACATTAAAATATTTTTCGCGATCAAGATAAAACGTTGTTTTAAAAAAGTCAAAGTAAATTATTTCATTGTTTATTTTTGTATTTATTGATTTATCTATTTATTTTATTTTTATTATTTATTTTTTTTTTTTTTTTTTTTTTTTTTTTTTTTTAATAAATTTTTTCGTTTAAACTCACAAGGGAATTGAAAAAGAATCGTATACTAATTATTACACAGTCGTATCGTTTCCTTACGTTCTTCCAGAAGAGGAAGATGGTCGGCGAGTCGACGTCGACGCAAGTGCTGCGGGACTTGGAAATCTCCTTGCGCACAAATCACATCGAGTAAGCAAGTTATAATTACCTTTTTAAAATCCCTTTCGTCGAGGCCTGCTTTTACTCTTTATCTATCCCTCTTTCTGTCTTTCTCTCTCTCTTTCTCTCTCTCTCTCTCGCTCCTTTTTTTTCTCCCGTTACGCACACGTGCTGTCGTCCTCTCTTCGCTCCTTCCTCGTCTCTTTTGATCGTTTAAAGCGCGCCCGCAGACGAAACCCCTGCGAGAGAAACCGTCGGAATTTTTTCTCCGGCAAAAAATTTATGCAACCCAGCGGAAGGAGTCTACATGCCATGGCCATTCGACAAACCCGAAGCGCACCCCAAAGACTTGGCTTTTTTCTTACTGGCATTTTTATTATTAATTTCCTTTTAATTATTAAGGTCTACCTTCTTAACTCTCTGACCTTTCGTTTATTTCCTTCTCTTTCTTTTCTTTATCGTTTATTAAAGTTTATCGAAAAAAAATATGTGAATAACAAATCATCTTTCTTTCTAAATTAAAAGTTTTTATCGTTTCTTTCTTGTTTTATTTTTTTGTTTTTTATTTTTTATTTTTTATTTTTTATTTTTTATTTTTTATTTTTTATTTTTTATTTTTTATTTTTTATTTTTTATTTTTTATTTTTATCATTATAAGTAAAGTGAGGTTACATCATTTTCCGCATCGTATAAAAGCTAATAAATCAAGATATAATCATTGGTCAGAATGACAATATGTCTCTCACCAGACACGTGTAATGCGCGTAATTTTTTTTTCTCTTCATTTACGTTACGGCTGAATTACAGATGGGTCAGAGAATTTCTAGACGAGGAGAATCAGGGACTGGACGCGCTGATAGACTACCTCAGCTTCAGATTACTGATGATGCGGCACGAGCAGAGGCTACTCGAGTCGAGAGCCAACTCCGAGGAGAGACTACAGTCGACGAGTGAGTCCGTGTGATACATTCGCGCGCTTTATACCTTTTTTTTTTTTTTTTTTTTTTGACTTTTTGAATCATTCTTTTTCTTTTTCCATTCAACTTGGACGCGTTTTATTAAAGCAATTAGATGCTCGTTTCGAAATTTATGCGAAATGTACTTGAATTATTATGGGTTGTAAAACTTTGAGTGAATTTTTTTTTACCGCGCATAATTTAATAATGCGATTTTAATCATTCGATACTTTTAAAATTGTATTTATTGAAAATTAAGGATAATTTTAAAAGTTTCAACGTTTACTCATTGATGTTTGATTTTATTGATATTTATATATGAGTGAAATAGTAAATAAGCATTCGACAAACATTTAATTTAATGCCATAAAAAACCCGCTTGTTTATCTTATTTGCATTATCGTTGTAGTATTTATAAAGCTATTTAAAAGTTTATACATATATATATATATATATATATATATATATATATATATATATATATATATATATAACGGTAAATTATTAAAAATTAGTCACGTTCAATTTCGTCATATACGGATTTAGAGTTGTATTGATATGATATATTGCTGACACATTAAAACCATGTAAATGTATATATTAATATAAATTTAAATAAAGATATATTGATGGCTGAAAAGAAAACATCAGTTTTTTTCAGCTGCAGATGAGCTCATTTGTTTTTCAATTCTGTCGCTTCGTTATTGCCTTTATTTTAATAAAGATATGAGAACTCTACCTCTATTTATCATGACAGGTTATATTATAAATATAGATAAATAAGTATATGTGTTAACCTTTAGCGTTATAATACTTTTTGAGATCAAAGCATAACCATCGATAAATATCAAAATCGAAAGAAATAAAAATAAAAAAGTAATCGAAAAAAATATCGTAAAATTAGCCAACGAAACGCGATAAAGTCGTCACCGAAAAAACGGAAAAATTGCATCGAGTTAAATCGTAAAAGTAGCGGTTTATATGATGGACAAGCGGCCTTTCGATAAGCCGCTTTTTATTTTCAATAACTTTTTTTCTTTTCTCGTTTTCGTCTTCGCTCCTCTACTCTCCAACGACTCCGTCATACGCACAAACTCCTGCACACGCATAAACGCGCACACGCGCACATACGCAGCGGGAACAGGTGACACCTCGCCGTTGAATAATGGATGCCTGAGGCCGCCGCTCCACGAGCTGAAAGATAGCCCCGGCGTTAAGAGACGCTCGAGGCATGTGGCGCGCCTGAACATGGGGGAGGCTAAGGACGACATTCACGTTTGCATACTCTGCATGCGTGCCATCATGAATAATAAGGTGAGGGAAAGAGAGAGAGAGAGAGAGAGAGAGAGAGAGAGAGAGTGAGAGAGAGTGAGAGAGTGAGAGAGAGAGAGAGGGAGATAAAGAAAACACAGAGTCTAGCACACTCCACGTCGATTTTCTTTTATCGCCAATTCTCCCTCTCGCTCTCTTCCTTTCTTTTCTTCAATGATAATGTTACCGTATGAATTAATGCGCGAGAATATATGCACGCGCATCTACCGATTGTTCAGCTACGATAAGCTCACGCGTATCGTTATTGTTTATTTATAACGGCGTAAAAAAATCATTAAGCGGAGATGATTGATGCATCGTTGAAATTTTGATTCGCGTTAATTTTTATTTTTTTTTTTTTTTTTTTTTACCTATTTTTAACTCGATACCTGAATTCATTATTTATAAGTATCCGTTTATTCGCATGCTCGGCACATTTTTTCTAAAACTGAATTCGATTAAATATAGTTTGAAATGTGATTATTTTTTAAGATTTTTTTTTTACGTATTAAATAAAGTCACACTTAAAGTGAATTAATATATAAGTAAATACTGATTTATACAATTTAATTTTAGCACATAACATTTTTACTATTTATATAAATAATTAAAAATATTTTAACATGTATACACCAGTCGATAAAGTTAAAGTTTTCATAAGAAAATATTCCAATAGATTTTTGGAAAAATTTTACAACGAAAGTTAAAATGTCGTTGTCGCACATTAGCGAACACTGTAATATAAACGATATTTTTGTTTTGCAATTTATAATATATTTGTAATGACATTGGAAAGTTTGTAGATTTTTCGTGTAAGAAAATTACTGAATAATTTTTTTTTGATATTTTAATCGTGGATAATTTGACAAGATTCATTTAAAGATGTATTAAATTTAGCCACTTTAGTCAATCGAAATTCTGGACCGTCAATCCTCTTACTTTCCGCTTTAAATAGTCGACTCGCTGCGATGCGTAATCGCAATGTCGCGCGGTGAACTATCGCGAAAGTAAAAAAAAAAACAAAAAAAAACACTTTTTTTTTTTTTTTTTTCAGTACGGATTTAACATGGTGATTCAACATCGAGAAGCCATCAACTGTATCGCTCTAAGTTTGATGCACAAGAGCTTGAGGTAAGCACCTAGAAAACAATTCTTAATTGTAAATTGAACAACGCGAGTCATTGTGTAACCAATCGGTCTCCATATCGCGATGTCAACGTATAACGTTATTCGTTAATTGTTTTTATTTAATTATTTCTCTCTCTCTCTCTCTCTCTCTCTCTCTCTCTCTCATTGGCGCTCGATCGTTGCAACAGAACAAAAGCCCTGGTACTCGAGCTTCTCGCGGCCATCTGCCTCGTTAAAGGGGGCCACGAGATCATACTCTCGGCGTTCGACAACTTCAAAGAGGTCTGCTCGGAGAGGCGAAGATTTACGACCCTCATGGAGTACTTTACCCAGTACGACAGCTTCCACATCGAGTTCATGGTGGCGTGCATGCAGTTCGTCAACATAGTCGTGCATTCCGTCGACGATATGAATTTCAGGGTCCACCTGCAGTACGAGTTTACGAAACTCGGACTCGACGAATACCTTGAGAAACTTAGGCACACCGAAAGTGAAGATTTGCAGGTACGAAGATATTCGTTGATTACGCACACGTTGAGATTTAAATTCTTATTTTTTTTTTTTTTTTTTTTTTTTTTTTTTTTTTTCTGTATATATTATCAGGCTTTGGTAATATCTTGTGCTTTTGAACAAGTAATATTGCTCCTTAAATTATTAAAAGTAAACGTAAATTTTTTTATTTAAATTTTTTTTTTTTTTTTTTTTTTTTTTTCGCAAAATTTTGACTGTGCTAAACCACAAGAATAAATTTAGAATTAAAAAATTTATAATTTAAATGTATTGTGTAATGTATTAATTTAGCATTGTCGTCAATAATTGAAATCTTTAAGTAATAATTTAAGAGATTATTTTATTTTCTTAATGCACTTTTCGATAACAAATGAACTTTTAAAATTGATTTGCAGGTTCAAATCTCCGCTTATTTAGACAATGTATTCGATGTAGCTGCGTTAATGGAAGATAGCGAAACAAAGACTGCCGCTTTAGAAAAAGTAGCCGAACTCGAAGACGAACTCGGACACGTAATTATACATATTTTATTTATAACCGTTGTTAAAATTTTTCCTTTCAAATAAAAATATGCAAAATATAATAAACTTTATAAACTTATCAGGCGCACGACAGAATGGCAGAATTGGAAAGAGAATCTCTGGCAAAATTAGCCGAGCTTGAAACCGAGCTCGGTGCATTAAAGGTTGAATACGCCGATGCTTTGGAAGCTCGTAGACTAGTCGAAGAAGAACTAACTGCGCTCAAACGACAAAAGCAAGATTCTGCAAGAAGACAAAGTGTTTTGGAAAATAAAATTATGGAGCTGGAAACTCTTACCGGTACACTCACCAAAGGCTCATCCGGTAAGTAATTTTATCTAGTATTTCTCGATTATAGGTTTAATATTATTTTCAATAATTTAATTAGCTTATTTATTTTAACTGTAAATTATTTTTAATTTTTAACAAGTATTATTATAAATTAAATTATAAAAAAATTAAACATAAATGAAAAATCATATCTATGCGTTGGGACACGATGCACGCTCGCGTTTGCCATCGTTAAACGATCTCAAGGTTACGAATGCTAAGTAATCGATTGAATAATTAACGTAAAATTTATGAAAATATTCTGTACAACAGTGGCCAGCATGCGAAACGGATCGGCATCGTCTTCGCCGGTTTCGGATGGTCCGGTATCGACGACGATCGACTCCAGCTCGCCCCAGCCGGAGATCCCGGCTCCTGCGCCAGCTCCACCACCGCCACCGCCTCCGCCGTGTCCGCCGCCAATGCCCGTTGTTTCTCAAGGATCAGGCGACCACAAACCACCTCCTCCTGCGCCGATTCCCCCACCACCAGCTGGTATGATGCAGGCTCCGGACGGCGCGATGACCATTAAACGAAAGGTGTGTGTGCGTGCGTGCGCGCGCGCGTTTGTGTGTGTGTATGTGTGTGTGTGTGTGTTCTTTGCATGCGCCGAGGAGAAAAATATTGACGCTGCCTCTTAGGAAATCGCTGCTTGTAAAAATACGCTCTAAATTATTTTTTTTTTTTTTTTGGAAAAATTATGAAATATTTAAAAATGTTATACTGTGAAATGTTCACGCGATATCGTAAAGCTAAGACAAACGCCACATAAAGTTATGAAAAAATGTTAAACTAATAATAGATATAATTAATTTAGTTCTTTTAATAAAATTTATTTAACTTTTGTAGGTTCAAACGAAATATAAACTGCCGACATTAAATTGGATAGCTCTTAAGCCCAATCAAGTGCGAGGTACCATTTTCAACGAATTAGACGATGATCGACTTCACAGTTATATCGATTTTACCGACTTTGAAGAACGATTTAAAATCGGTATAGGTAGTCATCTTGCAAATGGCACCAACGAAATCGATGGTCTTCAAAGCTTTCCAAGCAAGAGATTTAAGAAACCAGAAAATGTTTCGCTTCTGGAACATACAAGGCTACGAAATATCGGTAAGATAAATTTTAATTTGAACATTATCGTTGAATTTTATTACGATTTCTAATGCTTTACTTTTCATTTATAGCTATTTCGCGAAGAAAAATGGAAATGCCTGTAGAAAAAGTAATTACTGCAGTCAATGCTCTCGATCTTAAAATACTATCGTTAGAAAATGTAGAATTATTGCAAAGAATGGTACCAACAGACCAAGAAGTAAGCAACATATTTTCAATTTTTTGATAAATTTTATAAAGTTATTTCATCAATTCTATTTAATAATTCATTTCAGACGAAAGCGTACCGAGAATATATTATTGAAAAGAAGAACGTAAATCTATTAACCGAAGAGGACAAATTCCTTTTACAGCTTGGTAAAGTTGAAAGGATATCGACTAAATTATCCATCATGAATTACATAGGAAACTTTTTTGATAACGTGCATCTTATCGCTCCTCAAATACATGCTGTGATATCTGCATCGAGCTCGGTAAAATCATCAAAGAAGTTAAGAGCGGTTTTAGAAATAATTCTTGCCTTTGGAAACTATTTGAATAGCAGTAAACGTGGTCCCGCATACGGTTTTAAATTACAAAGTTTAGATACTCTTTTAGATACAAAGTCGACTGATAAACGACAGTGCCTTCTGCACTATATTGTAGCAACGATTAGACTAAAGTTCCCAGAACTCATTAATTTCGAATCCGAATTAATGTATATCGATAAAGCAGCAACAGGTAATAAACAAACAAACGAATAAAAAAATTAAAAATTAAAAACTTATTAACTAATTGTTTTTCATATGCTTAGTATCCCTTGAAAATATAACGACCGATGTACATGAACTGGAAAAAGGAATGGATCTCGTTCGTAAAGAGTTCGAGTTACGCGGAAAGGAGAAGCACAATACAGTGCTTCGTGATTTTCTTAATAATTCTGAAGAAAAACTACGTCGATTAAAATCCGATGCTCGCACTGCTGGAGAAGCTTTCAGAGAATGTGTTGAATTCTTTGGTGAAAGTCCCAGACAAGCCGATGCTAATACGTTCTTTTCTCTTCTCGTTCGATTTGCAAGAGCATTTAAAGTATTTTTCATATATAAAATCATATATAAACTTTATTTTCGATTGAAAAATATGCTAATTGTTTTAATATTTCAGGCGGCAGATCAAGAAAATGAACAACGCCGAAGATTAGAATTAGCAGCAGCAGAAGCTTTGAATACATCGGAAGAAGTTATCAAGAGAAATAAACTTAATCAAAAGAAACAACAGGTATTTAGGAGTGATATTGATTTTATTATTATTATTTATTGAAGCGTTTTTCATCGTGCATGTTATGCTTTGAATGATTTTAATTTTATGATTAATGATATTACAGTCATTGTAATGTATTGCTAATTATTTGTATTTATATTTTGTATCTAAAAGAAAATTGTGTTAAGAAATATGTTAAAACATACAAATTTACGTTATTCATTGACAAAACTCTTCTCTATCAACATCAATGCTTAGTTTTAATTTTGTTTTTTATTTTATTTTTAAATAATATGTTGTATTAACAATCGTTGAAAATTTAATTAAATTAAGTTTGCTTGTCATTATAATTATTGATGGTCCTACTTGTTTGCTGTTATTTATTTATTTTTAAACAGCTGCATGATTTTGTTTTTTGCTTCTATTTCGCTACGACTATTATCATACTCTTACTCATAATTACATAAACTATTTAAAACCCACTTCATTCTAAGCACGTGAACAAAGGGGTGACATATTTAATATAAAAATTCAACACTGAAAGTCTATATTCATAGTTGTGATTTAAAAGGTCAAATAAATAAATTTTAATTTAAATGTATTGGATAATAAACATTTTTATTTTAAACGGAATTCATCGAATCTTTGCACGTTGTGATACAGCATGAAATATGTCGGGGATTCAAAATGAGTGTGCAAATAAAATGATGATTAAAATATAATCATCTTACTTAAAGTATATTTTAGTCTTGTTAAAGAGTAAATTTTAAGTATTTCTATCTTTTTTATTTGTTACATATTTATTTGGACTTTAAGTCACCGAAATTTTGCTGTAATTCAAACAAGTCATTGTTACATCGACATCTAAATGAACTGGAGCTCAAAACGTAACAATGTATAAACAAATCACAACATGTAAGTTCCTCCTCACTAATAAACCTGCTATAAAAATATTTCTCAGAATTGATAAGCTAGCAATTACTGCCTTATTTTTCATACACACAATGTCTCTTGCATATTACATTGAAAATTCCTCAAATTAGGATTAAAAATTCAATTGAACTCACAAGCACAAACAGACCGTTTCATTCCACTCGTTTGGAGCATGGAATGATTTTCGAAGTATGTGCAACGGCATGCATTTATACGCATTGATGTTGCTTGAGAAAAAATTTGTTTTATTGCTATTTTTTTTTTTTTTTTTTTTTTTTTTTTTTTTTTTTTTTTTTTTATATACACTTGACATAAATTAAGAAAAAAAAAAAAAATTTGTACAAGTTTTATTAATTTATGCATTTTTATTATTTCAGAAAATTCATGTCTTATTTAACTTAAGATATCATTAAAGATTTGATTTAATTTTTAAAACTGAATTCTACAAAACTAAAATATTTTTTGATAATAATAATTCAAATCTTAAATGATTATTGTAAGAATAAGACTAGAAGTTTTAACCAACGCAAATATAAATTTTCCTTTTTATTGACAGGACGCCGTTATAAATGAGTTGAAAAATAAAACGAGACTGGTTCAGGAGAAAAAATTATTGCAGCAGGATGAAGTTTACAATGGAGCGTTAGAGGATATCCTTTTAGGATTGAGGTCGGAGCCTTATCGCAGAGCAGATGCTGTCCGCCGAAGTCAGCGTCGACGAATTGATAATCACAGACTTTCGCGTACCGCTGAAGAATTAGAACTGTAATTTATTAATCCGCGATTTATTTCTTTTTAAGAAAATATAAAAAAAAAAAGTGAAAATTTCATGACATTACGTTATTAGTGTACAAAGTGTACATATAAAACTTAAAACGACATATCAACTGCTATCAGTTGAACGTAATGAAAAATTTTTTTCTTCAAAACAGCGTAAAAATAAGTTTTGGAAGGAATAATATCATTCGTTGACTTTACATTAAAAATGCACAAGTCATTGTATTGGTGCTAAAAGTTGTATAGATAATTCTGAAGTATCGATTTTTGTATATCTCACGTATATATATATATATGTATATATATATATATATATATATATATATATATATATATATATGCTTTATATAAACGTTTACTGCTATTATTAATGATACTTCAGCGAAATAATGACGAGAATTTTGAAACAATGTAAAAATTTGTTTCGATCGATCAAAGCAAAAAGTGATGATTTTGCAAAAAAGATTTGATGATAAAAACAAAATTTAATAGTGCAACAATTGTTTCACGGGTATACATTGCTATAACATTTTTCTATTTTTGATATTAATTATTTGTTTTGATACAAAATTAAGCATTATATGTATCATTAAATTTATTTCGCCTTGGCTGTTGAGAAATTTTTTTAATTTATAAAATGCAGATTTATTTTTTATTAATATTTCGATTCTTTCTACTTATAATTTTCTCCATTGCGATGATTCTTATTTTGGTATAAACATTCCCTTTATTTTTTACAATTGCATGTTTGTGCACGTGCAATTAATGATACAAATTCCGTCAAAAAAAATCAATTATATGAAAAAATTTCATAAAAATTTTAGAAATAGATTTTCAAAATAGTGTGCTGTTTCTAATATTCAAATATAAAAATGAAGCTTCGATACATTTACAAAATATTTACAATGAAAAAGTTTATACAATTATACATCAGCTTTTATAATGATGAATTTTTATCTTAACTTAATACATTCCTTTGAAAATATTAGGTTGTAAAAGAAATATAGATAGGCATACTTTTTCAATATTAGATAAATGGCAATATCTATCTTTTCGAAAGATTTAATAAAATTTTTATTTATTAGGTAAAAAATGTTTCTTAAAATTTTTTAAATATTTACCGTCCAGACATCTTTTAAGATTTTTTAATAGGTAAATTTTAAACGATGTAACTGGTTCTACAAACATTTACTGTCTCGAGAATAATCAGCCTATTTATATAAAGCAATCAAAGTTTTATACAAAATATTAAAAGTTACGAATATTTAAACGTTTTGCTACAAACATTATATTATACTAAAATTTTCAAATAATTGTAACAAACGATAAAAGTTGCCTTGAAAAGCGATAAGCACACTTAATTTTTTGCAAGGAAATTAACATTTCTTATGTACTTTTATACATCAAACTGATATAAAATAAAAAAAAAAAAAAAAAAAAAAAAAACAAGCTTGTAAATATCATTGTAAAATATAAAGTAACGAGCGTAATTTAGTGTAATTATTAAATATTTCATATTCGCTGATGATACGATTAATTACCAATGTGATGTTTAGATGGAATTTTTAGACGGTACATATATAATAACTTCGTATAGGCTGTTGTAAGTTTATGACAGATATTAAACGACATATATCAATCAAACGAAGTCTTTCGTATATTTTGCGAATCTGTATATAATGTGCATTTTATTAACAATAAGTTATACGAAAAACCTTGGGCACGCTCGGTTTTTTTTATTTGTAAAAAAAAAATGAAAGAAAGTGCATTGATTGCATATGGCAAATAAATGCAATATTATTCGAAAATTAATCGTCTATTCATTTATTACTACCTCATTAATGTTTTTGTTAATGTTTGAAAAGAAAATAAAAAATACATCGTTATTTAAGAGTTTTATTTATTATTTTCGTAAATATGCTACATTATTATAATAAATCATGTAAAATATTTTATTTACAAATATACAATATACAAAAAGGCACGATATATCTACATACTTCAGATCATATACAATAAAATGTAATTAACATAACAAAATAGAATCTCGTATACAGACAACTATCGTCAATAGATGGTACAACCTTGATTAAATAGTCAAAACTGTTTTATTTTATTTTTCCACTGTTAGAAAAATTTTTCACAAAATATTTTAATAAAAAACTAGTCAAGTATAGATCAACGTTAAAAAAAAAAAAAAAAAAAAAAAAAAAAAAAAAAAAAAAAAAACGATAATTTCAAATATTCTTAAAATACCATCACCACTTTAATGTTCTTTAAATTTTCATCTCGATTTATTTACCTAGTTTCTTTAAATAATTTTAATTTATTTTCATATATGAATGATGTATGCTGTTGCGGTTACGTGAGTACAAACACTATGGAAGTATTGAAACATTTTTGTTTTTCTAACAAATCTCGATATTTAGTAGCTGTATATCTTCATAACAAATTGCAGTAAACTTTATAAAATAATATTTGCTCGCATGATACTTATACCAAAAGAAGTAGCCTTATTTAAAAGTCTTATATCGCACAACAAAGTCTTGAAATATAAACTTTTTAAAAATGCATCGCGTGTTGCAAAAAAGTTTAATGCTAGAGCCATGCTGATGAAAGTCTTTGTAGAAACCCATACTAATTTCACTATTTACAAGCAATAAATTTAATATATGTATATTCATTAACTTATACAATATTCGCTGGCTAATTTACAAAAATACACAACACAGTAGTATTTGCAGTCGTGTTTTCGTTATCAGTCGATGTTTATCGAGGATACAAGAGTATAGACGTCTGCTTTAAAAAGTGTTATAAAAATTACAATAATTAACGATGTTATCGATGGAAACGCATTGTATACATTTTAATAAAGCCTTGTAAATATTTAAACGTGAGGAAGAGAAAGAAATATTTTTGACTCAAAATCCATTCGATGATCTTAATTTCTCGTTACAATAAATTAAAAGTTACATTGAAAAAAGTTTGCACACAAAATAATAACAGCTGCTTAACGACGTTTGCTTAAATACAAATCAACATTTTTTTTTTTTTTTTTTTTTTTTCTCAATGAAAACAAGTAATTTTGTGAAGATGTATAAAAACTCATAAGGCTACTAGTAAACGCAAGCCAATTTGGCTTTATTAGGAATGTACATTTGAAAATTTAAGAAGAGACATCGGTGAAATTTAATGAATATAGAGCACAAAGGCAAAATCTCGATCGTCTTGTGCATATATGCATTTATAATTATTAAAATAATTGCATGTAAAATGTAAACTATTGCGTATAAAAATAAGTTTTTTTTTTCGTATTTATTTATAATATCGATTCGAGTATTATTTTATTAATAGCAATTATAATATAAATTATAAAATAACGGTTACAATAAAAAATGATAGTGCAATAAATAGCACCATTAAATCTATTCGGTTTAAAAATGAACTTTAAGTACTATTATTAATCGATTAAAAGTAATTTTTGAGTCGCTAATGTCTCTTCTTATAAAAATATTTAATAGACCAATTATAAAAATTAAATTTTTCTTCTTTACGCTCTCGATATAAAGCATGCAAAAGGGTTAAAAATCTTATAAAGCTCCACACCATTAAATTACTTTCAACGATTTATATGTATATATGTACAAAAATAATAAAACAAGATTATTTTATATTACGAGTGAAATTGACAAATAAATTGTCAATATTTATCGCATTTTATAAAGAAATTAGATTTTTTTTTTTTTTAAATCGAGATAAGATTTTATGTAACTTCTTGATTTTACAATAGCTCTGTAATTATTTCAGAAAGTTTTTTTTTTTTATTCTTTTTTTTTTTTTGACAGTTGGTGGATTAAAAATAACAACGGGATGAATTTATGTAACCAAAATATTGCAGTAATAAGTATAATAATTAATACTACAGAGAACTCTTTGGTTGTTTGTCAATATTGCTGCATAAAATCTTAAGTTATCGATTTATAAGAGCGCAAATCCAGTTCGATTCATTTTATCGCTGCCAAAAGTTTTTTTTTTTTTTTTAATAGATTAGCTGAAAAATAATAACAATTTAAACAAAATCAGTTAGTAAAAATATTTATTTATACTAACGAACAATCTTACGCATTCTAATTGTTCAAAAAAAAAAAAAAAAAAAAAAAAAAAAAAAAAAAAAAAAATAAAAGATTTACATCGATGTGCACTTTAAACAATTAGATGTATTATAGTATACAAAAGTTAAAAGAAAAAAATTTTCAACAATTTGCTGCCTAACTCATAAATTTGGAATATTAAATAGTAGAAACCAAGAATCTTTCGTCCAATAAGGGACGCGATATAATACTGATTGCAATGTTCAAAAAAGAAGAACGAACCAATTCACTTTGTAACAATAATGGAATCGAGTTTAAATTGTGTTTAGATATTTCTAATTGCGATCTTTCTTTTGAGTCGATCGCTTAAATACAGTAAATACAATGCAAACTATCAATCAGAGATTCTTGAACCTCAAAGACTTTTATCCATGGCACATTTACCTATATGCATATATTTGGAAGCCTCGGAGCTACTATCACAATTTAAAAAATGAGCTCTAGCCTTTATAAATTACCAATTTGTGAGTAAATTTTTCACGAGAAACATATAAAACCAATTTAAATATATTATAAATAAGCTTTTATAAAAATTGCCAAAGTTATAGTGAATAATATTTAAAAAAACTAATGCATATAAATTATGAAATTTGATCTCCGAGCAAAACAAATTAATATGTATATAACAGTAATCTTCTGCTTTGATTTTAATATTTTATAGAACTTTTAAAATTGTTTTAATTACTAATTAATTAATTTTTGTGTGATAATTTGAACACAAACTGGTTTGTTCATTTGGTTTTTATGGCATGGATCTAGTATTTGGTTTCTTTGTTACCTAGCGTTATAACGATTTTTCGTAATAGATATTATTTACTCTACATAAGAAATAAATTATTCCACTTTCTTGCAATCTGGTAAACTGACCAGTAGGTTTTTTACGTATCATATATAACTTGTTAAGAAAGACATGGAACATCTGTACAAAGTATAAGAATTTCGGCTATCAAAATTGCTTTCAAATTATTTCTTATTTATGTAAATATATAAATCCACTATCGATTATTGACAACGTATAGATTACAGTTTTTTACTATTTACACAAAATATTGTATAATAATTAATAACTCACATTTATTCTTCAATATATTTATCAAAAAAGGGATGGAAGATTTTTCATACAAAATCCATAAACTTAAAATTGTCGTTTTCAGGCAATTTTCATCCCACAACTTTAATCGCCATTATGTAAATATAACGCTCAACATAATGACCTTAAAGATAAGCTCTCTTTAACTCTCTAAATTCCATAAATATAAATATATTGTCTTTCAAGTAGTAGCTGCTAAATCTTATTGCAATATTTATATAAAAACGGTGGAGTCTCTTAACTCAATTAATCTAAAATTTCAGCTGCATACCTCAATTATTACCGCCATTGAACGTGATTTTGAATATCTCATTTTCATGTTGTTACTGCAACATGAGAGATTCCAAATTACGATGCAAAATTGTGTCTTTAACAGCATTGAACACAACTTTAATATTTTCTGTGTCAACAGCAGTGGTAAAGTGGTGGAACAGCGGCTTCTTTGGGTCCCTTTTTACTGATACAAATAAGTCCAGTATAAAATTTTGAACATCTTTCATGGAATGTGCGTCGCCTGTAAATTGCGGGAAGTACCAGCGGACGTTCGTGTCTTGAGATCTGACTTTTTTATCAAGCAGATCGGTTTTATTTAAAAATAATATAACAGATACTCCATAGAATATCATATTATTAATAATTGTATCGAATATATTCCTTGATTCTTCTAATCTATTAGTTCGCCTGTAAAATAATTTAAAATTAAGATTTTAAGCTTTCATGAGGGGAATTTATAATATTATATGTATGTTTGAATAATCTATCCAAAGAAGCATATAATATAATTTTAGTGATTTTCTTAAAAAAATTGATTGTTATTTAATATAAAAGTTAAAGTGTATAATTAAAAAGTAGCAGATAAATATGTTTAATTTAAAGTTATTTTAATGTTGTAATTATACTTTTCTATTATAAAATATTTATAAGTAACAAATAAGTAAAAAAAACTATTTATGAAATAAGAAATTAAAAAAGTTATTTTACATGTTTACGTTTTCCAATAAATAAAATAATTTCCATTGGATTACTAGTAATAAATAAGTAAATATCTTAATATAAAAGAGAATTAAAATTTTGTAAGTATAATAAGATGTATTATGTATAAAATAAAATATTTGTTTCTTACCTGTCTTCTAGTAAGACTTGATCAAATTCTGAAGAGGATACAAGAAAAAGTATAGAAGTTACACAGTCGAAGCACTGATACCATTTTTGCCTTTGTGATCTCTGCCCACCTACATCAACAAATAAGAATGGGATATTGTTTATCGGTATGACAAACTCTGATATTCCTTTGGTAGCTTTCCTACAGTGCAAAATATCTTGATGTGTAGGAACATAATCCTAGGAAAATATTTTTAATTAATTTTTATATTTTCAATAGTTTTGACAGTTAATTTCATAATTATTCTTACCATTCGAGCAATCCTATCAAGGTTATCCAGAAAATATTGCACTGAGTCACTCTAAAATCAAACAACATCCCTTGAATATCAATTATAAATCATGATATCATACATTAACACTAATTGATGGATGTTTATAAATTCAAAAAATATTTATATAATCTATATACTGAATTTGAAGTATCAAAAGCATTCAAGTCGATATATAAAGCAGTTTACATAAATTTAAATTAGTTTACATATATTTAAATCTGTCAATATATTTAAATTACTTAAAGTAATTAAACAAAACTTACCAGCTGAAATTCTCTTCGTCTGTCAAAAGCTTTTTTTATGGAAGCATCTTTCCATAAACTTTGTAGTGCTGGTACGTAATGAAGGAAAAGTCTAGCATCAAGTACCATAGTATTTTCAAATTTCAGCAATTGATATCCAATATCATAGTTTTTTGGATGTTCCCATGGAATATTCAATTTATCCCGAGCATCTACTAAGACTTTCATCCCTTTTATGATATTTTGGTAAATAACATGCTGGTACTCCTTTACTAATTCAGGCTATAAAGCATCAATAACACGAAAACTATAATTATGGTTTTTATTACATTTATTAATATTTATAGGAACAATTTAAAATATAAAATTAATTTTTACTTCACGATAATATGAAAATAAAATACAAATTTCTCTAACAAATATTTTTTAATTTTTTTAAATAACGCAATTAACAGCTTACTTTTCACCTTATCACATGTTACAAATAATACTGATAAATAGTAATATGGTTATGGAACATCTAATCTACTATTAAATTTTTACATAAGCTTCCAGATATCGAATATGGATGACAGTAATCTGTACTCTTAGAAGTATAACAGATAGCTGTCTTAATAAGAAAACTACATTTTAAATTACTATTGTATAGAATTCAAAAGACATGCTTGTATAAAGTAATCATTTCACAATAGATATACTGTGTTATATTTCCATGGGAAACAAAATAGTATGTTTAAATTTGACTGTATTCCTGCATAGTTAAAAAATATAGCTTCCTATTGAAATATAAAAAAACTAAATATAAATTAACTATTTAAATTCTTAAAATGTAATTATTCAAAATATTTGATTTAAAAATATAATTATAATTAACACAATTTTTAAAACTAATTACTTTATATTGAAGTTTTTTTGAAATAGCTTTTCAAAATTAGCTTTTCAAATAATGAAATTTATTATCATTTTATAATTTAATGATATAAAAATAATGTTGTGAATCAAAAATTTGATTTATAAAATATAAAATTTTACTTTTATTGTCATTTAAATACCTTTCTTTTATTTTAAAACTGATTATAAATATGGAATTGATTTGGATACTGCAGATTAGCAGACGAATGAACTTACCTCAAACTTTATACCGTGAATGATCCTCATCTGCTTGAGGAAGGTAGATTTGCCACTCTCTCCAGCTCCTAGTAATAACAGTTTGACCTGTCTACGAAAAGCCTGCCTATCCTTTTCCAGCATTCTATCAATCTCCTGGCTCTTATACCTCTGTTCAATTTCCTCAGGGCTGAACTTGAACCTTAAACACCAAGTGCACGACCAAGTTAGGGGACCCGCCATTTTGCTGCAGCTGCCCTGTCACTCTAGAGTCGGCCAAGGTGTTGTCCTGCTGCTAAACACGCAACCCGATCTGGAGTCGGCCACTCCTCTCGAGGAGGAGCTGGAGGACGGAAGCACTCACTTAGCAGCAGGCAGTATTTGAGCTCACGCAAGATAGACGGAGAGAAAGGAGGTGACAATCGGACGCCCGACGGCGCCGACGACGTTGTCGACACAGACCGCGCAAAGGTAAATAGGTAAGAAGGAAGGAAGGCACAAAGGCGAGTCTATGAGGGCGGAGCACACATACACAGCACAGCACAGCACAGTCTCGCGGCAGCGGCAGCTACACGGCCCGATAATCGACGATAACTCGACTATACGGGTGTACACGAAGATCCGCGACAGCGGCGGCGGATTCTTCTTTTTCTTTCTCTCTTTTGTGTATACAAAACTGTTTCCCTCTCGCTCTAACTCAGTGAGCGAACATTTTTTCAAGCAGTTCTTCTTCGCCTTCCTCTACCCTGCGTGTGTGCGTGTGTACGTACGGTGGCTGCCGCGCGGCGCACACCTTCCTACTTTCTGCTGCTGGCTCTCTCTTGTTTCTTTCTCCCTCTCTCGATGGAGTTGTCGTGCTGATGCTAGTGCTGCTGCTGCTCGCTCAGTCTGTGCTTGAAAAGCCGCAGGCGGCTTTTGACGCGCGCGCGACAGACGGACGCGAAAAATTTCTATGTGTGCGCGCTGCTTGTCGTGCTCTTGCTCTCTGGGGCTGCTGCTGTTGCTGCTCGTAGTTCGTATAACGCGAACACCGCCGCTCTCGCGAGAGACAGGAATTCGCGCACGCACGTATACACACGTTTATATGCACATACACATTAACAGTTGCGCACATAAATGGGCGCACCGTACTTTTGAACGAAGAAAGAGAGAGATAGGAAAAATACAAACACGCATGCATATACGCACGAGACGACTTTTCCTTCTCTCTCTCTCTGCTTTATTTTTCTTTCACTGGTACACGCGCACAGTTAACCAGCAGCAGGCCAAACGGCGAAAGCTACCAAGTTGTAGTCGAGCGGCAGCAGGTGAGCAGGAAGAAACAAGGAACGAAGTGAACGATGTACTCGATGTATTCCAAGTTACGGCGCCGCCGTTAAGAAGTGACTCGTCGACAATAGCGGCGGTGGCGGTTCCTTCGCGGGAATCGCTCATGATTGAATAATCGCCCACTGCAATTAGGCGAAAGCGCACTCTCCGCTGTTTTACAGCTACGAACCAAGCACTGAGATATCTCTCGCTCGTTTTTGTTTCGGGCGCGCTTTGGAACGTGCCTTAGGTGTGTAGGAAGGAACGAGCGTGTACATTTACGAACGCATTCACTTCGATCGCTTCTGTCGAGATTTCTCTTTTGAGTCAGTCTCGTTGAAGATTTTCAGCACTGGTCAGTAGTAACAGCAAAAATGCCATTAGAGTATACACTGGGTATAGTTAATCTTAATGTCGCAAAAGATATTCGCACACTGCTGCAATGCGTTCAGCGGTGTCCTCATGATGCCCGAAAGACAACGATTGTGCACATGAAATCCATCCATGTACCTATAACTCTATGGCGTGCATATATATGTACGCTTGTGTAAAACTACGCGATTATGCCTGCGTCTTTCTGTCGAGATTTGAACACGTACTGCACATGAACGCACACATGCGCGCTCGTGCGGACACTACACGCACGTATACAGAGCGACAGGGGATTTACGTGCGCTTTCTCCTTCTCTCATTCTCCCACCTCCGTTTTCCAAGAGAAAGAAAGAGAGAAAGAGAAAAAGCAAGAGAGGGAGAAGTTGCACTCGCTACTTCCTACTTGACCGTCGTCACCATCGTTGTCGTAGGTATTCCGGTATATTCGAATGCTCGTCCTTTCTCTGTAAAGATATCTCTTTTTCCTTTCTCGGTAGCGATGTATATGTGCGACAATGATGAGATGAGACGCGAAATGATGATGGAAAAAAGATGCAACACCATTGCACACTGCACGCGCGCGAGCGTTCTCGATGCTAAGTTTGTATATATATATACATAGGTATCCACTTCTTAACGTGTGGGTTTAAATATCCCAATGCACCGCCCGCGCTATACGGAATTGCTTGCGCGCGTTCGCTTGCAGCCAAAATACGACGAGAGAAGAATGCAAAAGCCGAAAAGAGTAGAGTCGCTGAGCTGCACCTTAATTCACTCGTCCCATCGCACCGATAATAAACTGGGTATTGTAAATCGTACGGCACCGCCGTTGTTGTGTCGGGAATCAGTACACGCTATAATATGTGTAATATGGAGCCGGCTATAGCTCATACATATTTTTCTTATATATATATCTGAGCTGGTCGACTTCATTCTCCTAGGTCTACTTTACTGTTTCAATTATTACAGGCTCACTCCCTACTCTTCTTGATTTTTCTCTCTCATTCTTTGCTGTGAGTGTGCGTTATTCTTGTTATTTTTCTTCTTTCTCTCGTTCTACTCTTTCATTCTTGGCATTTAAACTTATTCGTACACGCACCACTTCTATGGGTGTGCACGTATAAGTGCGTGTGAGGTCGTACGTGGGTATTAAATCTCATAAGACAGAGAGAGAGAGAGAGAGAGAGAAAGAGAGAATGAGAATTGTGCGGGTAACGGGCACGTAAGAGGTGTGTTTGTTTTCTCTTTGAATGTGTGGGTGATTATGAGTAAACTAGTGCTCTCTCTTTTTCTCGCGGCACCTTTTCTACGTTCTCGAGATTGAAGTTTTTATTCTTTTTATGACTTTTTTCGGATTTAATTAAACGATTTTTATTATACGTTATTTTGCGTAGGAGTATATTGAATAAGCAGCGTTGTCAACCTTTTTAACACAATAATTGAAAATTCTGGGAAACTCAGCCACTTGAGATTTATAAAAATGCAACATTTGTATAGAAATAAGAATATTTTTAGAATAAACATTTAAAATTTGTTCAAATCAATCTTTCAACATATTTGAATGTTCTTAACTAATACATTCACCAAAAGAATGTTTTTTGAAAATTTCGAAAAATAAATGTTATTTCAGTTATTTAGGGCGCGAACACATTTGTCCAACTAATATAGGGTTGAACGGTCATTCATCCTCGGTGCTTTTCTTGGATTTTCATCGTTTGCCGAGAAGGAGAATCTGCTTGCACACGAATTATACGACGACGAGCTTTAGTCGATGACTAAAGCAATTCTTTTTTATGTTTGCGCGTGGGGGGAGAGAGAGAGAGAGAGAGAGAGAGAGCGAGAAAGAAAGAGAAAGAGCAATACCGATTGCGCGTGGTAGGACGTGATTTCATTTCTCTATTGCTTTTCACGGGTGTGGGAGAGCTGTAGTTATCCCGCCGTTGAGGGACGAATGGACGATACCCAAGACGACACCGACGACACAACGCACACCGAAAGAAAGAAAAGAGATAACAATGTGTCTAAAGCAAGATTTCAACTTCTGATTATTAGTCATTTGTTTTCTTTACGTCTAGTAGTAATTCACATGATAGAAGATAATCGTTGCTTTCCTATTTTTATATTTCACATGTATTTATTCTACGCATTTTATATGTTCTTAGAAAAAGGTTAATAAAACTTGCAATTGTAAATGCGCTTCGAATATTAAACGATAAAAAAATAGGTTTTATTAATTTTCTTTATATACTAGGTGTTATCTATTGAATAAGTACATATTGAACATTTCGAAAATATGTTTTGTAGCAATTTTAGCATTAACATTGTAAAAAACAAAAAATATGTTATTTAATAAATACAATTATTCACATTAATGTAAATACAAATGATGATTAATATTAATATGAATAATCATAAATATTAATATAAAATAAATAATGTAGACAATTTTTAAAAAATTAATTTTTTCTGCTGCAATGCATGAAAATAAATTTTTTTATTGAATTTTAAATTATTAAATATGGGAATGCATTTAGCACAACGTGTAAAAAGAAAAAATAATTATCTCTGTTCTTTATCAATATTTAATTAAATTGTATTTTCCTTTATATATCAACCTATGCGATAATATAATTGATATTGTTTTTAAGGAAATTTCTAGAATTTATTTTCTTCTTTTTTATTATTATTCTTTAAAAAAGAGTATATGTGTAAAGAGTTTGTACTATTTTAAATTTAATGGTGAAATTATTATATAATGAAATTAGTAAAATAGTAGAGCACGAATTACTTAAATTGCACTAAATGTAAGTAGATTTTCTTTTAAAATCAAGATTAATATAAAATAATTCTAATAACGTAGATTTTATATGATCTAAAAAATAAACTAAAAATTTTTCAATTTATTTTTTTGAAAATTACGTTCATAAAAAGCTTTTTCATGCGTTATTAAATTTGCACCAATAAAATTTAAACTGTTAATCACATTAATATTTTAATGGGAAGTAAAAATGAAAGTAGCACATTTAAATAATTAAATTGGATTTTAACCTATTAAATATTTAAAGCACTTAGTGTAGTTACAATAATAAATGAGGCCAAATAAGAAAAGTACATAATAAAAAAAGCAGAACTTAATAAAATTATCTCATTACTATTATCTTAGATTATTTCAATACGTTCAAAAATTATTGTAAACTAAATATGATAATTTTAAAAATAATTTACGATATTATTATTAAAAAATTTTTTATTATGACATATATTTATATATTTTTAATTCTTCCAAAAGTACATAGTTCAACGAAGCTTATTTTATAGTGTTTGTAAATAAAAATGTATAGTTTCAACTATTATTATTAATTATTTTATTATAATTTTAATTTATACTATCATTAAGCAATTACTTTAAAATTTTTTAAAATATGTTCAATTATTTTTTTTTTTTTTAATAATACATTAAATTTATAGACAATATATAGACATTATCTGAATTAGAGGAATTTTTTGTATTTATTTAATTTTTATTATAAAGTGTATATATTTTTAAAACCATTATCGTAATTTAAGCAATAATAAATAATAAGGTAAAGTTATTTATAGATTATAATAAAAAATAATACTCATGATTGAAATTTAAAAAGTAGCCAAATTTTTAACAATTAAAAAAATAATCTTATCCTAATATTTATTTACATGAATTTTAATCTGTTTTAAATTTGTATAATTCATAATATATGTTACAATCAATATAAAATTATATGTATTATTATTTATTTTATTTAGTAACACTAAGAAGAAATATTTTAATATTGACAATGAATTATTATTATTAGTGGAATGAAAATAAATAATTCAAATTACGCGCTTTTGGTTCTATTCCATTCATATAGTATTAAAATATTATTGGTGTTCCATTTTATTATAGAATTACAGTTCGCGTTTGTAAGTTGTTTATATTTGTAGGTTATTAAATACAGTGATAGGCATACAAAGTACTTTTTATTAAATATAAATAAAACTGTAAATCAAAAATAATTTACAATGTCTTTGGCTGACGAACTTTTAGCTGATCTCGAAGATGATAATGATGATATTGCAGAAGAACCCGTCTTGGAAGAACTTATTCCGACATCTGTGCCTTCAAAGATTACAGAAAAAGGTCAATTTTTTTGCTAATCTTTTATTAATAATTTTTTTTTTTGTAATTAATAATGAATACTTAATATTTATTTAAATTTTACATTTATTTGCAGATATAAAAGTAAATTCAGTTAGAGAACTTGCAAAGTTACGAGATTCAACACTGGTTAAAAAAGTTACATCTGAAATTGATAAATACAGTAAAGTTCTTCGAAAATCTTCAGATATTATTGGTCCTGTTGAATCAGATCCAGAGTATCAACTCATTGTAGAAGCTAATAATTTAGCTGTTGAAATAGATACTGAAATAGGTTAGTTTAATAAAATTATTTTTATTACAATATTATTTTTTTTTTATGAAATAAACTTGTCAAAGAAAATGAACGATAGTGTTTCAGTAACTTTTTATTATGTAATATTAATGAACATTTTTTTCAGCAACTATTCACCGATTTACTACAAATAAATATTCAAAAAGATTTCCAGAACTTGAATCTCTTGTTGTTGAACATTTAGAATATTTAATGACTGTAAAAGAATTAGGAAATGATTTAGATAGAGCGAAAAATAATGAAATTTTACAACAATTTCTTACTCAAGCAACAATTATGGTTGTTTCTGTGACAGCTTCAACAACACAAGGGTAATAATAGTTTTAGTAATTTTGCACTTATTAAGTATTTTGTGACATTCTATTGCATAACATTTTTATGTATTCAATAAAAATCTATACGAAATTTTAATATAACTTATGCAATGCATTAAATTTTTTTGTTTTGAAAAATTTAAACTTTATTTACAAAGTTATTTAATAAAGAAAAATTTTTAGCATTGTTGAAACAGTTTACATAAATTATATATGTAATTATATTGTGTACGTAGTTATTAAAATTTAGTATTGATGTTAATTAATAATTAATATAATAATTAATATTTAAATAAGTTTTTTTTATTAATATATAAGTAAAAATGATAATACATAAATAAATCATTGAACTAAAAATACTATTTTCTAGACAACTCTTAACTGATGCAGAAAAAGAAGCTATTGATGAAGCATGTGATATGGCTATAGAACTTAACAATTTAAAACAAAGAATATTTGAATATGTAGAAAGTAGAATGGCATTCATTGCTCCAAATTTATCAGCAATTGTTGGTGCTTCAACTGCAGCAAAGCTTATGGGTATATATTTTTAAAACTTTTCAAATAAAAAGTGTATTCTTAAAAAAAATTTTTAATTAATAATTAAAATATTATATAATTAAATAGGCGTTGCGGGAGGTCTAACAAAGTTATCTAAAATGCCTGCTTGCAATATTTTACTTTTGGGTACAAGAAAAATTACTCTCTCAGGTTTTTCACAAGTTACAGCATTACCTCATACTGGATTTATTTATTATTCAAAAATTGTACAAGATACACCACAAGTAAGATATTATTTACTAATTTAAAAAATGAGCCGAGCACATTTATAAAAATGATCATAGAAATTATAATATTATAATTTATAGGACTTAAGGAGAAAAGCAGCAAGACTTGTTGCTGCAAAAAGTACACTAGCTGCTCGTGTAGATGCTTGTCATGAAAGTACCGATGGTCATATAGGTCAGCAATTGCGTGAAGAAATAGAAAAAAAATTAGATAAATTATTAGAACCTCCGCCTGTCAAATTTGTTAAACCATTACCAAAACCAATTGATCCAGGCAGGAAAAAGCGTGGTGGTAAAAGAGTTCGAAAAATGAAGGAACGTTATGCTATTACAGAATTTAGAAAACAAGCTAACAGAATGAATTTTGCTGATGTAAGTATTTAAAAATTGAAACAATAATTACAATTTAACAAAAACAATTTTATTTCTTTTAATTTGTTCTTAATTATACAGATTGAAAGTGATGCCTATCAAGAAGATTTAGGGTATTCTCGAGGTACAATTGGAAAAGCTGGCACTGGACGAATTAGGCTTCCACAAATTGATGAAAAAACAAAAGTCCGAATATCAAAGACGCTACAGAAAAATCTGCAAAAACAACAACATTGGGGTGGCAGTACAACGGTTAAAAAACAAGTTTCGGGAACAGCTTCTAGCATAGCTTTTACACCGCTTCAAGTATGTTTAAGTCAAAATACAATAATTTAGTATAATTGATTTTAGTAAAATATTAAATAAAGTTTTTTTTCCATTTTTAGGGCCTGGAAATTGTTAATCCTCAAGCAGCAGAGAAAAAAGTTAACGAAGCTAACGCGAAATACTTTTCGAATACAGCGGGTTTCTTAAAAGTTAAAAAATCGTAATTATTATTGTACAGATAAACTAAAAAATGTAAACTAGAAAATATTATCTAATTGTACATAATTCTTTTTTTTTTAACAACTTTACAAAAAGAATATGTAAAATTAATTTAAACAACTGTAATTTTCAAAAAATATTGATAAAAAACACTACATTGTCGTGTAAAGTCAAAATTAAGTTATATAAAGTATTTTTAGAGTAAAAAATATCTCAATCTTTAACATTGTTCAGTGTATATGTTTTTATTACATACAAATAGTTTTAATTTATGAAAGTATTATTATTTCATGTTATTTTTATATTATTTCGAATATCTTAAAATAAAAAATTGGATATTGAATCTATAAAGAAATATAAATAAAATGAATCATTCAAAATGTTATTTTTACATGTTTTGAAATCCATTACATTTGATTTAAAAGTAAATTTTTAATATCTTTGATAGATTTATATATTATATATTATTTTATTATTTTATTTATACATTTTTAATATTTAATTATTAAATAGCTTTTCTTTGTAAAACAAATTTAACTTTTGGTTATTCATAAAACATAATTTGATTAAGAACTATAATTAGCAAACAACTACAGTATTTGATATTTGTGATGGATATAAGCAAATTTATATTTTTGTTATGTTAATTATTAATAACAAAGCTATAAAAATAAATTTTTTAAACATCGGTTTTGAAAAATCTGATAATATTAATTAATTGATAGAAAAAAGTTAAAAAAATATGTTTTAGAAGTCGACAAAAAAAGTTTGTTTTTTTTTATAAAAAGAATAAATAACATTTTCAATAAGATACGCGTTTAGACGTGTTTAGTAAGAGTTTTGTAACATGCAAAAGTAAAAAAAATAATGTTGTCAAATGCTTTGAGGTCAGTTAGTACGTTAGAAAAGTGAAATTTATCTGTGGTTATTGCTTTCAAAAACAAACTTGGAATCATTGGGAAAATATTCACATTTCATATGATAAATATTATTTACAAGATTTTTCATTCGCATTAAAAATAAAACTTTATTTACAAAACGAAGACAAAATGTATCAAATAAATCATTTTTTTAATTCACTGTAACGATGGTAAAAATATTTACTAACATTTAAAATAAAAAAAGAAAATTTACGATCACAAAATTCAAATCTCACCTTCGGTTTGAGTCTTAGCAGCTAAAGAAAAGAATCTATATGAATTTAAACTATAAAATAAATTATACAATGGTGCAGCAATGTATGCACTCGTTATTGCTTACCACATGATTTTTTACAAATTTCTTCAAAGTGGAAATAAGTCAAGCATTTCTTTATAAATATTCTATAAATTTATTTTATAAAATTTATTACATTTATTTTGCATCACCTCGAATAAATATTTTTTTAATTAATTGCAGATATTTCTAATATACATTCACATATTTTGTCATTGCTGAATACATTTTACTGTATTTAATACTTTGAATTTGCTTCTAATTATTTCTCGTCGATTTAGACCTTTTAAGCCAAGTGTGAACCAATCAAGAACCATAAAAGAGAAAAAAATGCAACTCATAATATATGTATATATATATATGTGTGTGTGTGTGTATATTTTATTCCAAAGTCTCTCTCCCCTACCGTGTAAAAAAAGCGATCATAGCGCTTAAGGTAGAGTTGAAGCTAAAGCAGCGGAGCCAATACATGAAGCGCCAGCTTGCGCGCGCGAAACCAGAGAATTAAAGTGAGAGGCGCACGTCGGTCGCACGTATAATGTGGAATAGTTAAAAGAGAGGGAAATCAAGAGACAGATAAAGAGGCAAAAAAATATACGGAAAGGAGAAAAGATATACCGGCTGGAAACGTGGAACTTACGAACGAAGGAAAGAGAAAGAGGGAACGCGGGCGCGTATTATACACGCGTGCCGAGTTACACGCGCCCGCAGAAAGAGAGAGCTGTCAAGTGGAAGAAAAATCTCCTCTCCCTTTTTCTGTCCTCCTTCTATCTTTTATCATTCTCACGTTTCGTTCTAATTCGCCGTCAGCATTAATCATTACGAGAATCGATCACCGGGAGCGCTTCTTTTACGTCTTTCACGTATACGCAGTCGTTGCAGCGTTCTTCGTTTCTTCCTTCACCGAAAAATTCAGATGGTCGTCGAGTAGAATAGCGCGAGGTGTATAGCGCGCGCGATCTCGCGCGTGTGCGTGCCCGTAGCACGAGGAAAAATTTCGAGGTTCAAAACCGACGATCGAGAGAACAGTACTCCGCTGTTCCGGAGCGGCATATTGTTACCAGATATATACACGGTAACTCAGGGTACGGAAAAACCGCCGAGAAAGGGCACAGAAGAGGAGGGAAGAACGGTACTGTTAAAAAAGAGTTAAAAAGACGAATGCAATGGCCAGTAACGATGATTTCAAGAACGAATGGTCGATGTTATATCAGCAACGCACAGATTGCTGGAGCGAGAACGGTGAGTTTTTTTCTCCTTTTTTTCTGTTTTTGTTTACCTTGATCATTTGCTCAGATTTATTCTCAACGCTCCGAGTTTTGCGTTTATCGTTTGTATGTAAACAAACATGGAGAACGTTCGAATTTGCGTCTAACGCGTTCAAAAATTCGAACCGTCATTTCGAGAATATTTTTACACTTATTCGACATTATCAGTCTTTTAATTGTCTGTAAAAACGGCTCTAAAGACGTACATGATAAAGTTAATTATTTAAATAAAAGTAAATTAAAGTAACCTGATACGGTGTATTCATTGAACAAGGCCATGAGTAAAAATATAAATTAGAATAATTTTAAGATTGTTAATACCGCAAAGTAAAATATTAGCTTTTTTACATAAGAATTACCTAAGATTCTTTAATTTTCTTTTAATTACTTTTAAAAAATACGTAATTAATCTGTTTTTTTTTTTTACTGCTTGAAAATGTCGCTTAAAAGCAATCACATATAAGCAAAAATAATTCCCTCGCTTGTATAGTTTTAATAACTTATCTGGTTTTGGTTGTGTTAATGGGATAAATACAAGTTTGCCAAGTAAAACGGATGCTTTTTATCGGCGTATATTATAGACTCGTTTTCTTTTTCCGTTTTCGAAACGTGAGAATTAAGAGTGTAATGAGAGAAAAATGGAAAAACGCTTAAAACATATATACATGCGAGCAAATCGATATGGATCTTTGCACTACTTTTCGTTGTGCAACGAGTGTTGTAAGTTGAATGGCATTCAAAGCATAACGTTACATTATCCTTACACGTATGGAGGAATGCAAAAGTAGAGAGAGAGAGAGAGAGAGAGAGAGAGAGAGAAAGACAGAAACGCGTTAGGCAACTCGATAATTCTTCAACTACTGATGAATTAAAAGAATAGCCCGTTCTTTTTTTGAAATTGTTTTGTAATTCGAAAAAAACTTCGGCGTTTTTGTATTCAATTTGATATCATTCAATGTCAGATTTTTTCACTTTCAATGAAGCGTTTATGGTTTATTAATATTATTTTTCTTTAAATGATTAATATACTTGACAGATATGCGTGGTTCAACTTCGTTTAATGCTAGAATTGCTATTTTTCATTTTGTTTTTAAATTACCGATTCTTAAATTATTATTTATGTTATTTTTAAATCTATTTTAAAAATAATCGAAAATCTGAAAAGTAAATTATTTTTTTAACTTTTGACACTTGCTTAAAAAATTAATTTACGACTGATATTACAGACAATAGAGTTTGTGATAGTAAAAAATTGGTAAATGAGTAATTATACTATTTGTTATTTAATCGGCAAATCACTAAATTTTATAAGTTTATTACTTATTTTTATTGGTTAAAAAATTTTACAAACGTTTTTCAAAACGTAATTTTGAAAGATTCATACAAGGTAAAACTGTACATCTTGCACAGTGTAAAGATATTTGCCAAAGCCATTTGTGATGCTGTAAATGTCATAGTCAAAGCGTAAATTTAAACCTTTAAATCTGAATCATCGTCCAAGGCGAACTTTGACATCCATATAACGAGCACGAGTATATAAGCCAAGTCAGAGCCAACAAAGTAGAACGTCAAAACTTTCTTTCGCGTTAGCGTATACACGTTATAGAAATAGATGCGACGTGTGAAATTACATTTCGCGCGCTAACGCATCTATGTTAACATCTTCTGCTCGATGCTCGAAAGTTATTTCATACGTATATGCATGGTGTGCGCACACAAGACCGAGTGATCCTCGGAATAAACCGTACGCAAACCGTAAGGATCCATTCTACAAATCCGACAATATTTTAAACGATGTCCGCTATTTTTCCTCTGAATTTCTCGGTTAAGAAAATCTCAACGCGCGTCTGTCTTTCTTAAAATAAAGTGGGACAAAAAATAAAAATGATTAAAATAACGCAAAGGCGCATGCAGTAACCCACCGATGAGCGAATTTTTAAACGTCAATCAAGCACGTCCTACAAAAAGGGTTTCTTCCTCACGGGTGAATAAACTCGCGCGCAGTTGAGAAGTCGGAGAGACGAGTACATATGTAGAAATCGGATAATTAGAATCGTAATCGAACGAGGTCTTTTTCGCGATTGCCCGATCTCCGAGTGTGCGCAGCACATAGAGCGGCGCTGCGGATTCTTATCGTCCGGTGGAGCGCGATGTTTTCTCTCAAAGATATTGAGGAGAACGTACATGCACGTATATATATATATATATATATATATATATATATATATGTACACACGTGTGTACATATTGTGTAACGGCCTATCTTCTATCTCGTACAGGTTGTGCTTAATTGTCTAAGTGTGTACATTGCACGTGTACGGATTGTATGTATATATTTCGAGAAATCATCTTCTCTCTCTCTCTCTCTATCTTTTTTTAAGAGTTAATTCTCTTCCGTACAATAACCTCGTTTGTTTGGTAAACACGTGCGCACACGTACGTTCTCCCTCGTGCGGACTGCCGATATTGCGTTTTGGGTTTATACACATTTATATATACGTGTTGGTATAAGGAGAATCATCGAGTGGTTTAAAATAATTTCTTTTAGTTTTTCCTCGTTTAGCCTTTTCTCTCTCATTTTTTCTCTTTCTTTCCGTTATCTCGGTTTAATTGGTCTTTTTTACTCCAGCGAATGGCGAAGAGCTTTAAGGCCGCTTTAAGGCCTGCCGCGGAAATTCTTTCGTCGACGATGACGTCAGGTGCTTCTTGAGAATTTAAGCATTGAAATGGAAATAAACAAGGCGTTAAAATAACCGAGCACGCTGCTGGAATTTAGAAGCGATTCTCCAGATTTTTCGGTTCGCGAACATTTATTGCCGAAGCAAGAGCGTCGATGATGTTGCGAGATTGAAGGTTAAAAATGTCCTTTCATTTGTCTGATTTTTAATCTCACTTTATGACTCAACGAAATTTTTGCTAATGTAAGGTTGTCATTATCGAGTCATGATGAGAATAATCAGTCTTTTTACTGTTTAAAACTCTAACAATAATTAGGCACAATGATTTCAATGTAGGTAAATTGTAAATTAATCATAGTTTTTTTATGTCTTCTTGTGATTAAAGTTTTTGCGAATTGAATATCAAACTGATAAATAATCATAGAGTTACAACATTGCTCGTTGTTATTTCAATGTTACATCGTCATTATAAAAATCTGCGTTCGTTTAAATTTATTATTAAAAATATGTTATAAAAAATTGTGCAATTGAAAAATTATTTAAAACTTATTTACTTTATTACAATGAAAATGTTTTTAATAATATTGTTGGGGCACTATTTTAACATTAAAATGTTATATTCAAAATATTGCTTATTTATTCAAACTCTATTTAGTTTATTAGTTATTTATCAAAAAATTAATAGGCAGTTTATAAAATTAATTTTTTAAAATGTTAATAAAAGTAATTGCAAGAATATTTTTATAAATATTAAATAATTCGAAAATAATAACAATAAATAAAAAGGATTTGAGAAATTTATTGCAGTAATTAAAATTAACGCGATGACATGTTGACATAACGTTTAGAAACATTTAACATTACTTATAATTTTAAAGTAAAATTTATTATTTATTAAACGAAAATAAAGAAAGAACGAATCATGATATGAAATTCGTGATTTAGTACATATATATATATATATATATATATCGCTTACCAATTCATCACAGAATGCGGCAGTGTATTTTTATTGCAATAGACAACAATGCCAACATTTCTCCATGGGAATAATTAATGTTACATTGTATAGAAGTCATTACGTAAATGGATCACCCACTTTTAGTTTTAATAATAACTTTTCCATCGTTTTATTTCATTGCAATATTTATTGTGTGCATATATGTGTGTATATATATATATATTTTTTTTTTTTTTTTCACGACGACATCTCGCGCGCGGGAAAATTTCTTCTTCAAAGCGATCCACCTTCTATCGCTTTTATTACATTATACGCGCACTTAAATACCTGTACATAACAAATGCCAAAGTGAAACCGGCCAAGTTGTTACTTTAGACAAGCGAGTCGAGAGTTGTATAACCACCTGTTAGAATCGAGTGCGTTGTAGACGTACGTATACTTGTTTGCCAGGAATTAGAGCGAGTTGAACGCTTGCCTTATTACGATTGCTACGAAAACGTCTTCGTTTCCTTCTTGTTATTAAGATTTTGTTTTGATTAATTTCCATTTTTCGCGTTGGATTTTTGCCTTGTCGCGTTATATTTATCCACGAATAAATATCATACGTATAATTATTATATATGTATAACGATTAGCAAAATTTGTGTAGTAAACGCATTATGTTTGACTTATTGAACAATTTTATAGAATTGCAAAATAAATAAAAATTTTTACTTTTGGACGATTCCCAACATAATAATATATAAATGTAAGCATAAACATTATCGCTACTTTAGATAACTTATCGTGCAAGTTATATCGTGCAAGTAACATAATGTTTATTCGTTGTTTGTAAAAATACAGAAAAAATAATAGCTAAATGTGATGTTAAGATATAAGTATAGATTTTTTATAAATTTTTTTTCCATGTCAGCCGATACAAGCTTAAAATTAAGATCGAATATTCAACGTTATCAACTTTTCGTATCGCAGTCAATTTATTTTATCATCTTAAATGATATTATATTTAAATGTAGATTGGCTGAGATACACTACTTCAAGATTAGTCGATTTAATAATATTTCAAAATACAAAGTTTTAACATTTGTAAAGATTATGAAAAAACAAGTAAATTTATTTATCAAGAAAGTAATACATGTAAAGTTTTCAAATATTATTCTGTATTAATTTTTATAAAGTTTATTTAAGAAAAAGAAAGAAAAGTGTAAGTATTTCAAATTAAAAAAACAAAGTAAATAAGACAAATTTCAACGCCAGATTTATTGCAAAATTTTAATGTCGACAGTTTAAAGTATGTTTTGTAAAATAAATCTCTTAAATCTTATGACAAATTAATTCTTAAATGATCATATCGCGATTGAAATCAAATCTTTAAATGTTCTTTTTTTTCCATATTTCAAACGTACTTTAGACTATATCGCCGATCGGTAATATCGATAACAAATTTTATCGAGCATTTCAGAAGTCTTAATAAAATAGTTTCTATTTCTAACAGCAATGCCTGCGGAAATAAACTTCAAACGACTAATTTTATCGTTTGATATGAGAAAACACCTTTCGGAATTTTATCAAACTCCGCGAGTAGAAGGCGTGCCGTTTTCCCAGTTAGTTAAACTTTTTTCTTCAAAAATAGGAAAGATAAAGTAACGTCGCTAATTATCGCAAAGCCGTCGTTATTTTGTATTATGTTTTATTCGCGATTTGTTTATTACTTTTTATCGCACAAAATTTAATTATTAAGTTTTTGCGTTTCAATCGTAATTGCTCATTGAACTCGAGTAATCGATCATGATTTCGTAACAATCAATTAAAGTGTTTTTATGATAGTTATCGCTTAAAATGCAATTTTATATAGTTTTTTTTTTTTTTTTTTTTTTTTTTTTAATTTAATTAAAAGTATACGCGGCTTTTAAATTCATTAAATATATGCTGAAAAAAGCATACAAGTAATGTTTTTGATTGTCTTTTAACTGAAATTTACAAGATTTTTAATAAGCTGATGTAGTTTAGTTAACTAAATATTAAAACAAAATTTTAAATGATGCTTTTTTTTTTTTTTTTTTTTTTTTTTAGAATAAAAAACATCCTTTTATTGTGCTGTAATTTGTGTTGCAAAACCTTAGTCTCAATCCTGAAAAAAATCAGCAGAAAAATAAAGTATAGCGACCTTTTTGTTCGCAACAACAATTTTCCAATTTAAATGAAAAATTCGCAGAAAACGTGCGCGGCTGCTGCAATATCGGTCGCACGTTCTCCTGAACTTCGGGACGAACTTTTGAATAAAATGTTTCGCCACCGGGCAGATTACGCACTTTCTACGTACGTATAACGCGTTAGCGAGATGCAGAAAATCGATCGTTTTGTTTCTCGCCGAGCGATCTCTCGCTCGAGATTATTATTATACCTTTTAACGTGTATATATACATATACGAGTACACACACATACATATCGATTCATAAAGCCTCGAGCTTTATCAGTAGATGCGTGCAGTCTATACGACTGTTTAACGCGCGGAGATTTAGGTGGATAAGCGGAAATCGAGCGACTCGATCGTTGTGTATGTGTATATATAGTTCGCGTACGTGCCAGAATCGATCATCCGGCCGAGATAAGAAGAGAAAAGGAGAGCGATCTCGTGCACATATACATATATGCGGAGCATCGATCGGCGAAAGGAGCTTAAATCTCTCGATTAGATTGTACGTACGCGAGTCGTACTTTGGGTTTCTCAGGAAATGATGCGCGACCGATATATCTTTGAACCTCTCGGTCGGTTTATTATAAAGCGCCTTGTGCGCTATCTCTCTTTCTCTTTCTTCCATTCTCTCTCTCTCTCTCTCTCTTTTTCTTTTTGGGCTTTGAGGTCGAAGGTGTTGAGACTCTCCTTCGAGTCGTCGTTGTCGTTGTCGTCGACGTCGCACAGGTGAGGCAAATTACGATTTTTACACTCTCGCGCGCGAAGACGTAGAGACGCGCGGAGGCGGCACCGATGTTGATGATGGTTTTTTTTTTTTTTCTCGAGCGGTAACGACACGCTGCTGGGGGATATATCGCGTTCGTCTGTGTACCTTCACGCGCGCGTGTGGAAGTTCGAAAGTTCAACTTTTTAGCTACGGTTCGTAAGAACTTTCGAGCACTGAGTTAAATTATTCGTTTCCTTCTTTTGGATATGAAAGTATTTATAGGCGGTGTTACGTGAAGTTTTTATATATGTATGAAGGAATAAAGATGGTGTACATAAATCTCAGTTTTGATATTTTATTACACACATATACATATAGAAACCAAGAAAAATTAATTTTTTTGTTTTTTTTTTTTTTTTTAATCGTTTCTTATGCCACCGAGAGAAAGTGGCGTTATTTAATGATTATTTGTAATTGCGGCAATTAATGCAAATGGTTGATTATGAATGACAAAAAGAGTCGGTCAAAAATACATCTTTTTTTTTTTCATTTAACAAAATCATGATTTATATCTGTTTGCTTTACCGATAATTATTCATTTCCTGGACACGCGCAAGGGTTAATGTTGAATAAATGACACGTTACGAAAATTCTTCGTAAATTCGTTGTAAAACGACTTTTTTTCTTTTATTAGTCGCAAATTACATGACGGCGTATGAGACGGCAAAAAAATTGAAAAACTCTCAAGCTCGTTAAACGTCCTTTCAATTGTTCGTAAATCTAATATGAATTCCGGATTACGTTTTTGTCTTATCTCTATCCTTCGACGTAACCTTAATTATTCCGCATTAGAAGAACGAAGCGGTTGCGTGCACGTATACATACGCGCAACTATGTGGAAACCGAAGGTTCAACGTTCAATGACTACGTGCGTGCGCGACACATTCTCGAGCGTAATAAGCATACTCGTAAGTATATATAACGTAATGACGCGCGAGCACGCGCGCGCCTATAAACGACGAAAGCCGATCGTAGTCCTCGACGAGGACGCCGGTTGATTAATGCCTTAAGCGCAATCGATCGGCTTCTTGTTCGCGATTGAAGAAAAGAATAAAAGAAAAAAAAAAAAAAAAAAAAAAAAAAAAACGAAAACGAACACCGGAAGATTCGCCCAACGGATTCCGAGGAATATCTCGTCGCGGATTTCTCAGCGCGTGCGCTGCTTAATTAGAATTTATCGCGAAATTTAATCGAAAGACCCGACGATATTATACGCTTCATATCCTCCCATTCGATTCAATTCATTTTTTTTTTCATTCCTCCAATATACAAATGGCTTCGATCGCGCGTGTACGCCCAGCGTACGCTCTACGTACCGTTAATTCGGAAAGTCCCGAGGCGATGTATCGCCGGCGCCGTTGTCTCCGCCCCATTGGAATTTTCTTATCGAAGCTCGTTTTGTGCATAAACGTGTGCGAAGCGCGGACGTTATTAAGCGTTTTCTGCTAGCATTAAGGACAGTTGGAGTAACCACTTCTACGTACTGTCTCTTACGTAAATCTGTTACGTTGCTCGCGAGAGCCGAGGCGAATACCTTCGTTGAACGATATATACGCTGCGTTATACTGGCGCTTCTATTTATAATTCGATCGCATTTATACGCATACGCGTTTTTATTTTCTTTTTAATGCCTATTGATAAAATTAAATCGCCGAGTGAAGCCGAGTGTAAAATATAAAATATACACTCTCGATGTTAAGGACACGAGTTGTTATAACTCTCTGTTTTATGCGACTGGAAAGACTGGAAAATCTGGAATGTTAACGTCGAATTTTTTTAAATTTTATACAAAATATGCGCCATTTTTATCGTCGAGAGTTTTAAATACTATCAATTCAAGCGTTAAATTTTTACATAGTTAACCGACATTTCTTAACGATCGAAACGCGTTCAGCTTAATTTTTCTCTCTAAAATATCAATCCTTATTGAATTGATATCAATAACTACTGGGACTAGTAACTTGGTAAAAAAAAAAGTTTTTCGCTTAAATTTTCGTATTGATTACAGCGCTGGAAAAATTTCAAATAAAATTAATAATATTAACAGATATAATCCATACCGCTGAAAATTATTCGTTAAAAAAATTTTCGCATATTTATAAATAAAAAATTTATTGATTTTATGCTAATACGAAAGGTTACTACTGTAAATATAATTCATAAAATAATTTATTTTTATAATTTTTAATAATTTATAACATTAATAAAATATACATGCAGTAAATATGAGAGATATACTTATAAAAATAGTAGCATCGAATGTTAAAATTGTAATAAAAATTTGCTCGAAGTATTTAAATAAAGTAAAGTCGTAAAGTTAACTCGATTGAATTTTTTAACAATAAGTTATGGGATTGAGAATAAAAATTTTCCGAGTACAAAAAATAAATCATTATTTGTTTTGTATTTTAATGGAGCAATAAGCGTTTTAATTGCGATACCGAATTTCCTGAAGCAATTAAATATCATGAATAGAATCAAGATATGTTTACTATGCGAGTTGCTTATAAAATGATGCTTATTTTCTTTTCGAATTCTATTTATAAGCTTTTTTATTTTAAATTTAAAAAAGTTATAAGATTATTAAGGTAGCTTTTAATCGTAAAAATAAAGCACTCAAATATCAACGTTCTTCACTTAAAATAGACATTACCGTGTGTGGATTATATCTAAATAATAGTTTAATAAGTTATGCAATATTATTTTTAAATGATTAATTATTTGTTTATTATTATATGTTAGGCATATTTATCGATTGCAAGCTTAAACTAAAGATATACAACGACTTTTCAAAATTTTTGAAAATTTTCATAATAATTTTTCATTTGAATTGAAAATATTCTATTCCTTAATTTTTTAAAAATACTCAGATGCGCACTTAAATTAACATTTATGGAATAATATTTCTCTATGGATTAATTAAATATAAATAATTTTTCGAGGAAATTCCATTAACGAATAATAATTAAACGTTAAATTAGCGCACGTTAATAACCGTGAATTTAAAATTAATTACAATCATACAAATTATTTGATGCTTTAATGAACCCGTTCGTACTAAACTGCGAATAAAACCCGTGTCTATACATGCCATATTGGTGCGCGAAAGATGTCGTAATTTATGGAGCTAGATGTGTACACGAATATGTATGTGGATATATACGAAACGCATTGCAACTAGTTTTCATAAGCTGATAAAGTTAAATGAGATTGCTCAAGAGCTTTCTAAGGCGCGCTTAGGGACCTCTTTATCAAGAAACATTATGTTCGAATGACTTTACGATATTTCTCGTGTAATATACACACTCGGGCGCTCCTTTGCTTTAATGACTTCTGCCCTAATCTACATTTTTAGTTGCTCGGTTATGGATTACCTTCTGTTGTCGAGAACTGACAAAACAAATTATAATTGGTTTAGAACGTTTGTATATATATATATATATATACACACATTTTACTCGATTATAAATAACCAATGTTTTAAAACAATATTCGGATTAAATGTTATTAAAGGAATTGCTGGTAAGGTTATCTTGTGAACCATTGATTATTACTTGAAAATATTTTACTTTACTTTAATAAAAAAGATACAAAATTTAAAAAATATTTTATTTAAGAACTAAATAATTTAATGTATTAAAGAAATATTTAAAAATTTTTCATTTTCAATTAACAAAATCTGAAGAAAATATTAATGGCAAAATGTAAATAGAATAAAGGATCACTGTAAAAAAAAGCGACATTATCTTTATTTATTTTCGTTTGTACAAAAAAAAAAAAAAAAAAAAAAAAAAAAAAAAAAAAAAAAAAAATCAATACAATCGATGCAGACGTTGTATTTGTCATTATCTAAAATTAGCCGAGTAACGTTCTACTCTTAATTAAAAATGATACGATATCCGTTACCTGCGCATTCGATTCTTTTTTTTTTTTTTTTTTTTTTTTTTTTTGTTGCTATCAATTTAGAAACTTAATGCGCTTGTTAGTTGACGATCAAAAGGGAAGCGACGTTTTATTTTTATGCGTGTGTCTGTATGTTTTTCTTTTTTTTTTTTTTTTAAGTACATAAAGTCGAAAGGTAGTAGTATTTATACGGTTCAATTGATGGTATTTAACGAGTTCTTAACGCGTAACCAGACACGCCTAATTCCTTTGCGGTCGTCGCGGTGTGCGTTCAATTGTCGACGACTGACGCGCGGTATCGAGAGATGGAGGCAAACGAGAGAAAATATACGTACGAGAGGCGATACACTAACGAGTCGTGCTAGCATTCGATCTAGTAAGGTATGCGTTTAAGCTCGAGTTTGAATTAATGCGTCTTTATAAACATTCTTCCGCGCTATCGACATATCATCGGCATTGAGCAATTTATTTACTGGAATTAATCGGACTTTTTCTCGCGCGTTTAACCGCGTTGTACTAAACGCTGAGAACGCGCTCGAGCGACTTTTACCATGCCGCATTGTTATATTATCGTTCTCGATCGAACGGATATATCTCTATACATTGTGCGACACATTTTTTAATGGCTTATGCACATTCGACGTCCAAGATAATTAAACGAAGTAATGCGGAGCTTGGCACGTATGTATTAGTTATTTATGTACCTTGCGCGAGCCTCGCGTCATTACAGCTTGAGGCAAAATATGTTGTGGATGGATAGTAGGGCCGCAGTCGCGAGCGCAGCGAGCGACTAAGGCGCCTCTATCCATCCACAAAATATGAGCCGAAAGCTTTAATGACGCGAGGTTCACTCATGGTGCTTAAAAAATTTTTCAGCCTTGTAACCCGTACGAAGACTCTTACTTAGTTAACAGAATAATTAATTTTATTTTGTTGCATATCAATTAAATGCAATTTCGAACCCATACTGACAGTTCGTAAACTACAGATATCGTCTGCTAACGCATGCGCATTTTGTACACACACGCGTACATCTGGATGTAGTGTCAAAAAGTGACAGACAACATAATGTAAATATAAATATAAATTATGAAATTAAAAAAAATAGTAAATGGATTAATATTTAAAAATAAAATTAATTCTTGAACAATTATTATTTATTAAAAAATATAAATTTCTTGAGTATATTTATTAAATATTTATACAGAATAATATTTTTAACAAAAGTTTTTTTTATAAGATTTGAAGGTTTATTAATAATATTAATACTATTATAATTAATATAAATACTTTCTTATGTTATTTTTATTATAACAATACTATATTTGTTTAACACATTTTTTGTATAATCAATGAATTTTAGTCTCTTATTTAACATGAAAAAACAGTAACTTTTTTAAATATTTTAAATTTAATTTCTTCACACAAAAAACTTTCAAATCATTTATCTAAATCACAAACAAAATTATAAACTAAAAAATTATCACTTTAAAATCACTTATTATTAAATTTTTTAATTTTGCGAGATTATATTAGATTTTGCTTTTTCTATTAGTTTATTTAATTCACGTTTGCATTCTTCATCACTGTCACTATCACTCGTTTTTTTTTTTTATTATTTAATAAATTGTCCATTTTTATTCTTCTTCTCACATATTAAGAACGAATATTACCGACACACGATACACTATACTGAAAGAAAACCAAAGAAAAGCAGAGCCCCGTGGTCGGTTGAATGTACATACTGAGCGAAGGAGAGAGCGAGACAGAGATAGGGTGGTCACGTGGGAGCAATGGTGCGCGCGCTCTTATCGCTATCTCGTTCTCTCTCCTTCGCTCAACATACATAAGTCTTATTACGCGTTTCGAAAATATAAGTTTCGATGAAGACTCACATGCTAGGCTATATGAAGCGACAAATACATAGCAGTGGCGCTGTTAACTTTTTTTTCTCCTGGCACATATACAGCCTAAAAGGACGTATAGAATGTCTGTACAGCCTAGAAGGACGTATAGAAAAATGTTAATACGATCGAAAAGGCGCTTGCGCGTATGGAAACCATTTACACGCTGACGATGCTCCGTCGGTAAGAGTCGCCGTACGGGTTAGTAGGCTGAAAATATATATATATACACATATAAATTAGAAATGGAATGGTAAATAACTTTAATAGCAATGCGTTGGTCGGTAAAAAATACAGAGAACTTATGTCTGAGCAACGTTTCAACTTTAATAATCAAAATGAATGGACTGTTTATTTTTTATGATTAACGATATCTCTTCGCAATATATTTCGTAGTGTAAGGAGTTTAGGTAGGACAAGAAATAGTTTATAATCGTTGGTTGATAATTTTGTGATATAGATGCAAAAAAAAAAAAAAAAAAATACAGAAAAGATTTGACAAAATTATAATATAATGAACTTATAATTTTAATAGTAAATTTACCGGTTTAAAGATTTATAAAATTTTATCGAATATGTGATAAAATTGGTAATTTGGCTTTAATAAGGTATCCGTAATGCTGTATCTGTATTAAAGGAGATACATCTACGTATGTCTAGATATAATAATCCAAGTTGATATTCATCTGTTTAATTACGTTCACGAATACGTTATCTTTACAAATATTAAAATTTTCTTCGGACTTTCACCAAATTCAAAACAAGTTCAATTTGCTGTTTCTCTTTTAAGTTTTATTTTTTATGAAATTCCTCGCAATTCTCTCTAACGTCTATGACTGGGTAAAAAAAAAAAAAAAAAAAAAAAAAAAAAAAAAAAAAAAATTATTCCAATAACACGTTACTTTTTCTATACGCGGTCGGATAACTGAAAATATCTTACACAACCTTATAAATTATCGCAATTCACATGTCAACCGTATACGCACACCGATCTAAGAGAGGATGTAAAATAACGACACGTTTTTCGTCTTACGTATTTATCGAGGTGTTTCATTATGATTTTTAACACGAAAACGTTTTCTAGGAAAACGACGGTTTTATCAATTATTTTCCCTTTCGCAATACTTATTCAAAGATAAAATTTACAAATGTTTTCATTAATTATTGTCTACGTGTAATATAAAGCCTTCCGTATTATGTAATAATGTATCTTTTAATGAAAAATCTTATTTTGCATTGACAATATTAATTGGACTATTTAAAAAGTTAACCGTTTGGTATTTTATTAAAAAAAAAAAAAAAAAAAAAAAAAAAAAAAATTGCTTGATATGATATCTCAATACCATACCCTATATTAAATCGTTATATAAATACATCTGAATCGTTTGAATTCTCAGCCCGTTCGAGCGATCGTGATTGACTCGAGGTATCTGTATTTTTTTTTCAAACTCCCCTTAGCATTGCTACTTTTTACTTTATTATAATTAGAGGTATTAAATCTGTAAGATACTAATTGTGTCGGTGTTTACTAAATCTGTTTTAACTCGAGTTTCGCTCATTAGTTACGATATTGATTTCAACAAGGAATATAAATAATTCAACGTTCCCAACATTTCTATCATTCCGTTACATGTGGTGTACAACTAAAAGAAAAAGCCGAGAATATTTCTTCTACCATTGTTTTTAACTCCCCGTTCTACGAAGAAATACGTAAACCGTAATTTTTTAACTCAAGAAGCGTGAAATCTTTAAATCTACATTGGATCTTGCCGTAAAAGTAAGTTTCGATATTCATCGGGAACGTACATGTATAATTACCCGCGAAAGAAAAATGAGGGAATAAGAATAACAGAAGGTAAAAAAGGGCGAGAGAGAGAGAGAGAGAGAGAGAGAGAGGAAAAAACGGATCTTTTTTTAAATTTCCAGCACATCTCTTCTCGTGGCATATATTTCTTCTCGCGCACGCGGAACATGTACATATAGTACACCGAATGTTTGCCTTTCTTTTTCTCCCTTTCTTCGAGAACGAGCCCCGACACGTGCATATAACTCCTTCGGCAATCGTTATTTACGCGGATATCGGATGATTCGCTTCGCGTCTCACAATGGAACACCGGCACCGCGGCGTTCACCGGTTAACGTTCCCGTGCGCTTTCTCTCCTTTTTTTTTTTTTTTTTTTTTTTTCTTTTTATTTCCTTCGGCAATCCTTGTATATCGTAAAGTTAACGTGTATATATGTGGAGCACCGGCCAATCGAAAGCCAACCTGCTTTTACTCCGCGGTACGTAGATACATCGTTGTTGCATCGACGAGACTTAACCTCTCGTAAGTTGATATACCCTGTATATTCTTCTCCTCTGCCTCCGGCTTTACGATCCTTAATTGGGTGCGAAAGATTTTAGACGAGGCGCGATGCCGTCTGCCCTCTTTACGAGTCGATTATTGTATGCGATATATGTATATCGATGGCGATGGCCTCCTCTATTCTATTTCGTTGTTTATAAGCACGCGTTAATAATTTTTTACTTTAAACGTGCCGATGGAGAATACACCAAAGGCGAATTGAGTGTACGAACTTAAAATAATGTTTAATACCAAATTATATAAATTATAATTGAAAAAATTTTTAATCATTGAACAAACAAAACAATTAAATATTTTTTAATAAAATGTCTGCTTATATATTTTGTAAACATTTTGAACGTAAAATTTGTTTTTATATCTCTTTTTTTTTTATAATGTTGATATTTATTGTTGATTATTCTGTAAATTATACCAGCACATATATATATATATATATATATATATATATATTGTACACATCCTATCATTAAAAGATTAAAATCTATTCAAAACTTATGCCTACGCAATGTATTATTCAGCAAATCAATATTTTCTTTCATTTTATTCAAAGAAATAATTTAACGTATCGAATGTATATGTACATAAATATAAAATTGCTAAATTTTTATAATAAAAATTCGATAGCACGAAATTTCTAAAGGGCGCATTCGATCGCTACCGAATCGAAAATCTCAGCTTTCATCTCTGTCCGATATTTCGCGAGTTCGTTTCCGCGCCGGTTTTAAACGATACGCGTTAGCGATATGTCTTTGTTAAAAACCAGCCCCGGATTTCCTTCTACCTTAGCCTTTCGTAAAATTATACGAAAAATGTTTTGAATGCAAGTACAATTCGCCGATTGACGCAATGGAAAGCCGAGCTCTCGATGGAGAAGTTGCCGAGCTGTCTAAACCGAAAGTTGATCTCTTTCTCTTTCTCTTTCTCTCTCTCTCTCTCTCTCTCTCTCTCTCTCTCTCACTCACTCGACAGGGTTAAGCTTCCCGAACGATTTTTTTCGCTTTTATCAAAGGCCGCCTTCAAAGATTCGAAAACACTTTGAGATTTAATCTTTCTGCCATTGCAAATAAAATTCATGTATCGATAAGAGAATGTAAGCGTTTAAAGTACAAAGTTTAATATTCTACTTCTAGATAAACTCGTACGATTGAACGAAAAGCTGAGAAATCTTATATTTATGCGTTTGACGATTAATACAATGGTTATTTATTTTTTAGATAATGAGACAGACGACTTATTTTATTTTACAAACCCTAGATTTTATTATCTTTACAAACATTATATTCTAGTCTTAAATTTAATTCCTTGTCATAAAGTTATAATAAATATAAGATTTCAATAAACTTGTCAACAGATTTTTATCTTTTGAATCCATGTAAAATTATAGCGATACGATATTGATGTTTTTAAAACATAAAAATAAATTTATCGTTGTATATTAATAACTTTTAATTAATTTTTTTATTTCAAATTGAAAATTTTAAATAAATATAAAAAACTAATAAATATATCGCTTACGGTACACGATTTATTTGTTTTGAAAATAACGAACCAAAAGTGAAAACGCAAAGAGAATTTGAAAACGAATTTTTACGGATTTAACAAACCTCCTGGTCCTTTGAAGATGTGCAGCAATTAATCTTTTGTGACACAAAAAATTCGGTCTCATATTTTAAACTCTACAAGCAAGAAGAAGAAAAAAAATTTTTAATACGAATATTTTACAGTTACAATTTAGCTCGATTGTCGATCATCTTTTTAAAAAGAGAACAAAAGTAAACTATAAAAGGATCGCGTATCATTACGCGTAAAAAAGTTTTGAATTAGAGTCGCACTTATAAAGAAAAAAGAAAAGAGAAAGACTTTTCTTTTAATAAAGTTTCGCGTCCACTATTAAGGAGCAATTAGACAAACTCGTACTCATCCTCGTCACACCTACGCGTGGCCCGGAAACGGTTGTATAAGCGCGAAGAAAAAAAAAAAAAAGAGGCCGCAGAGTGAATTTCACTCGCGGCACGAAGATGTACAACCGTCTCGTTCACGGCGCATCTATCATATATAATATAATAACGACTTATTACGCTTGCGTTTTTTTTCCCATAAACTCGTCGACGCAACACAGCCGCAACGCGCGATGCTTTGTTTCTCCTTTTTGTTTTCTTCGGCTCCTATCTTTCTCTACGTTTCTTCGCTTCTCTTGCACACGCGGCACGCACGTACGTACGAACTAATTAGATTCGAGAATGACGCGTGGGACCCGCGAAGCATCGCGACGTTTGAGAAATTGTGACGGAGATACTTTATGGCGCATAAACGCAAAACGTTTGATGGTTCATGGGATGGGGTAACTCTTCGCGTTTCCTTTTTTTTTTTCTTTTTCTTTTTTTTTTTCTTTTTTTTGCAAGCGACGCATTTAGGCTAATACATAAGCGCAGAGAAAGTGTAGAAGTTTCGTTAACGATGGATTTATTGTGGCGTCGATGGTTCCTGGGAAATTTTTTGCGCGTCTTTGCGGCAATACTACTTGTGCATAGGTATGTACACACGGAAAATTGCTATAATTCATTTCCATTGCCGGTTGTATGCCGGATTTTGTTTCGAGAAACGTTGACGATTAAATTTAACTTTAAATTCGAATTAATGTTTATCGTCGGTGAAACCGACTGCGCTGTCTTTTAATGAAAATAAAAAAAGCGTAAATTATTTTACGATGACACACGGGCCGAACGATGTGTACGCTCGATAAAGGTAGAGAGAAATTTTCTTCTTATTATTAGCCTTTGGTACATTATTTCATTAACGCTATGCAAATTAAATCGTCCCTCGTGACGTTCAGTTTTAATAATACTTATTTTAATAGAAAATTTTTCACTTAATGGCATAAAGGTGACGTTTATCATCGTATTTAGAAACTCATTTGATGCATGCGATTTAAAATGTTTTGGTAAAAATTTTCAGCCTTTAGAATTTACAGAATAAAAAAAAAAAAAAAAAAAAAAAAAAATAATAAAAAAAACAAATAAAAAAATTGAATAACGTCGAGGATAATATTTTAAAATGAATTTAAAGTTTACCTTTCGTTATTTTAAACGATATTAATTTAATTTCAATTTTTTATTGATAAACCATATAGTTCTTCTTTTATCCCATTACTCTTTTTGACAGGCTGCAATAACTTCGGCACGATTTCTAATAACATTGGATACAAAATTCAACCAATAGCTATTAACTTGACAAATTAAACACAAGCGAATGGTTAAATTTATATCATCTATTGCACAATTTAAAAGTTTTATATTAATTTTTTCAAACTCTTCAAGCGCTCACATAATATTTTCAACATCAGAAAATCGGTAATTTACGCTCATTCGATTTTCCGTGTTCCAAGTCTCAACTCGTTCAATTATTTCGACTCTGTCTCTTTCAGTTTCACGGAGATGAAAGAAGCATTAACGTTGGCCGTTGTCTTAGTCGACCACCGCGAAATACACAGGGGCACGCGAGTCTTTTCCGCAAACGCTTACGGATACACATCAAGGATCGATCGAGGGGAACGGTCCGTTTGTTGACGTATATACTTTCTACTGTCAAAGTAGCTCTCGCGTCAAACAATGTTGCTCGCCCGCTCGAAATTTCTCACAGTGGCGAGAGATAGAGAGAGAGAGAGAGAGAGAGAGAAAGAGGAAAAAAAAATGTTTCCTTCCTTAATTTACCGTTTTAGAAACTGTATATACCTACCGCGCACAAAATGCAAACACAAACAAAAGTCCCATCGTTAAGATCGCTTATCTTGAAAATAATTTTTACAAATGTTTAATTATTTCCTACGTTTCAGACCGAGTTTCGATTTAATGCGCCGTGCAATTAAAAATCGAACTTACACAGAGAAATATATATCCGCGAACGCGTTCGAAATCACTTTTGGAATATTCTGTTAATTCGAATTTTCTATGTGTTTCTATGTGTATGTTTTGAAAGTAAGTAATATATTACCGTTGAGTTAATCGCGCAAATTGTCAGCACACAATCGTTTGTTCGTTATTGAAATTGTAAATCAAAAATAATTAATAGCGAGTTATTAATAATGTGCTGGATTTGTTACGTAAAGATTTGAACGTAAATAATGAAGCTCGACAAGTGTTTATTGTAAAATTATTGATAATAGAAAGATTGATTTAATTAAATATTTACATTTTCTTGTTTTTTTTTTTTTTTTTTTTTTTTTTTTTTTTTAAGATAAATTGATTATATTTCATTTTTATAAGCTTTACACACTTAATTTATGTTTTTTTTTTTTCTTTTAATTCAAAACTCAAGAAAATATTTAACGTAAATTAAAAATAAATCAATCTCAAGAAATGTCCGCAAACTTTCTTATTTCACTTATTTACGGACACGAGACTGACCGTTTACCTGTAAATTTCAAGAAACGTTAAATTAATATCTGAAATATACAACAACATTAAGCTTGTCGCATAGAACTACAATTTGTCACTCTGATGGGTTAAAGGTCAAAATTTCGAAAGTACGAGAATAAGAGTATTATCTTCGATTTAACAAATCGTACGTTGTAAAAGTAACACGGAAATGAAAGTTTTTAATCTTATCGCGATAAATATTATATGAATAATACGTTCTTTATATTAGCTGTGTATCGAAGCAAAAGTTTGAAAATGAAAAAAAAAAAAAAAAATATATATAATGTGGCCGAGAATCAAATTAATGTTTCAAACGATTATAAACAGGTTATCGGGGCGTTAAAAATTTAAATAATTCGAGAGCCGCCGGTAATTGAAATTAACATAAATAATTACCGTGGGTAAGGCACATAAAATATTATATATAGTAGTTTACACGGCAATGCAAACTCATATATGTACACAAAGCGGAAAGGGTTATTTGGCTCTAGCGGAAATTTCTCTTTAACAACAATCGGTACTTTCTATATATACTCGTATATATAATAACCTCTTACTCACATATTTACCCGGAGGCTTTAACGCCCTATAATACTCGATTCACTTTCTTTCTTCTCCTCGTAACCTTTCTCACTTTGCAAGTTTGACGCTCGCGTTTGCGCGTGTTTGTGTACGTGTGTATAGAGCTAAAAAGGAGGGCCGCCTAATACTGGTATAGTAGCTCAATACGTAAGCCGTCTATCGCTTATTGTCGGAAAATAACAGTATATGCAATAATAAGAGTAAATAAATCATCGTCTCTCGCGGAAATTCTCACGGGGCAACAAGTTTCAAGATGGTTATTAACTTTTACGCGGTAGCTGAGCGCTTAACCGATCGTCCCTTTGATTAAAACCGTTCGGCCTTGGCACGCTCCGCCGTCGTGATTTTCACTCGAGAAATGATACCGAGCAAGAAGCCTTATTATTCCCTTTTTCATACTTTTCATTTCGCTCCGCTCTTTTTCCGCGATAGTCGCCGATTGCAGGTGCTAGAAAATTACGCAATATATGTACATCGATGGCTGATGAGTTGAGCTGCGATTTCGAATGCGAAATTAACCTTCGTTACTATCGTTTTTTTTTTTCTTCTTCTTTTTTTTCTTGTTACGTAAGGAATATTATTTGTTTTTCTTTTTTTATTTTATTTGAATTATGTATAAAAACGAACGTGATATAATTAATGAAACATCAAATAATTTGAAAAATATAGGTAAGTGCATTAACTTCTTTAAAAACCGACTACTTTTTTTCAAATCGGTAAAGCTTAATAATTAATTAAGCTTAATTTGAATAATAATTATATAAGCATTTGCTCGATTCGTAATTATCTTAGTTCAGCATTTTCCTTTTTGCATTAAACGTTTTCGACCGAATGAATAAATTCGCAAATAAATATTTTAATGAAATGATTATTTTAATAATTTTGAAAACTTTAATCATTTTAACATTTGAAAGCTTAATGATATACTTTCTATAAAATAGTTAATGAAATTATATAAACGTATATAAATTAAATAGTTAATCATTTCGTAGAGATAATATACAGAGTGAATGTGTTTAACGTTAAATATTATTCAATAACGCAGGTTATTTATTTATTTATTTATTTATTTATTTATTTTTTTCTTTAAAGTACTTCTGATACGAAATATTGTAATTATTAATGTTAAATGAAAACAACGTATACATATGCATTATCTATTCAACTTTTTTCGCGATAGAATGTATCAACAAATAAATACGCTTCGTAATTTAATCCACTTTTGCGTATCATTGTTAACTTTCACTTCAAAAGGCGTTTTTGATGATAGACCTTTTGCTCTCGCTGTAACTTTAATGTTCTTATAACGATTTCGTATTGTAAAATCTCGTCGATTTGATTTATTAAATTGTTATAAAATAACGAAATCGCGTACACGCATAATAAATGTAAGCCGTTTAAGCTTTCGTTTTCTAAATTAAAGCATTATGGTTTAATATATGAGAAAATCATCACAAGGAAATTATCATTTAAATTTCATCTCCGCGTGGTACCAATCTGACGAATCGGATCGGCTTTTTTTTCCATCGATAATAATGATACTTTCTCATAAACAAACATAACTCATTTTTCTAATCCCGTTCGTATGGACACATTAATTTCGATTCATGTTACCGATAGCTTTTCTCTCTCTCTCTCTCTCTCTCTCTTTCTTTCTCGCTCTCGCTCATAAGCCACGAACAATTTCGTTCAATCAAAGCCGTAAGATCTTTTCAATCGTCAGAACGAAAATCGGTTCCCATAGCTCGTAGCAAATTGCGCTTGCCTTTGTACTCGTATATATAATATGTGTGTGTGTATGTATATACACGAACCCATCAGCGAACACTCGAGGCGTTTACAGATCGGCCGAGATTGCAGAAAGGACAGAGAGAAGGAGGCATATCGATCGAATTGCCAACTTCGAATAGCTTTTAAACCTATTGTGTATACATATACACACACACACACACACATATGTATACATGCGCGTTAAAAACGCGCTACTCGCGAATCGATCCGCTGCACGAACCTACACAATCGCCGAGAAATTTCTTTTTCTTTCATTATTATTTTTTTTTTTTTTTTTGTTTTTTTCTTTCAAGGAGATACTTTTCTCCTTCGTGACCGAGGCGCCAACGTATTCGACTCTGTAAAGTGTACAACGTTAGCGTCTCTTTTATGTACACCCACACATAAGTAAACGCTCTCACGGATATCACAGCCGCACAGCGAAACGTTTTGAAAAATCGTCGAGCGCGCGAATATTAACAGTCAGTGCGAGATACGTATAAGCAAGGTGCACTCTCCTCTCTCTCTCTCTCTCTCTCTCTCTCTCTCTCTCTCTCTTTCTCTTTCTCACTCTTAATGCATGCGGGATATATTGTGTATAAACCGGCAGATATAAAATCGAAATATGAAGGTTGGTTTACGAGCTGATTCAGTGACAGGTTCGCGCGCGCGATGCGCACCTCCGATAATATAACCGTTTTAGCCGTCGTTGAGACTTTCATAAGCCGGGTAGCGTGAAAGTAGTTCGATATGATGGATTCGAGTTGGTTTAATCGTTAAAGAGAGAAATATAACTATGATTGTTTTATGGCGCTTAAAAGAACTTTGTGCTCGCCGCGTCTGCTCACCAGCATGCATGTATGTATCTACATTCTACATGTCGTATGTGAATGCACAAGCTCGCTTTATTAACTTTCGAACGAGAGCTGTATGTACATATACGCGAAATTTTATGAAAAATTTCGCGCGAGAGCGTCGTCGAAGCTTTTTTCTTTCCGTTGATTGCGCTTACGATTTACGGGGGAGACATTACAGTACGCTTTTTTTTTTTTTTTTTTTTTTTTTTCGGTGAGAAAAAGAATACGCGCAGATGTGCAATAAATTTTGAAAGGATTATACGTATACATGTGTATCTGGATGTGTGTAAGCGTTTTAGACGCTTGAAATTGTCGTGTATTTATTGACTCTCTGGCTACGTACATGTGCATTGCAAGATGCGCGATTTTCTTATATAAATTTAAATATTTTTCCATATATTTTTATGGCTCTCGTCGAAATTTTCGTTGCGCAATTTGAATATCGGTTTATCGTATAGCCGATGAGAATTTTGATTAGGTCAGGTAGTCTTTAGTGAAACGATTATGATACTTCTCTACATTGGCTCATTTAACGTTCAATTTGTCGATTGAGCGAATATATAAGACTTTCCTCGCGAAGACTCGTACATCTGCTATTTAATATTTCTAATATTACATGAAATTTAAAATATTTTAACCGAATAACACGATAAAAGTATTATTTATAGTTTATAGCCTATACAATTGAAATAAAATTCGGATCTTTTTATAAATAAATCCATTTGCAGAGATTCAAAATTTACCCTAAACTTTCTCTTTCTTAATAATGAATAAGTGAAGCTGTTTAATATTCTATCTTGAAGATATCTTTCGTTCGCAAAAATATTTCAAGAAATGGAGTTGACACTGGACAAGAGATTCATTTGAATTATTTATAAAATTTGTGCCTTTAATGATGTAAATTCAAAATTTACTATCTTATAACATTATATTTCAATTATCTAATATCTAATAAAATAATTTATAAAAATTACACTTTTATAAATTTATTTGTTGCAATATTATTTATAAAAACGATAATAAACTTAAAATTTTAATATACTTTTCACTATATGTATAGTTAGGAATACTAATATATCCTCACCGTTTATAAAAATATAAATAAAAGTCATTATTTAAGCTAATAATTGTAACTTCGTGATACATAAAGTGATGTTAAACTTCATTGCAATGTAAAAAATATAAAAGTATACTCTAAAATTATTTTGTATATCTGTGCTTGAAGCACATAACAAATTAAGTGACCTTTAAACCAACATTTTAAAAGCAAACGATTGAAAAATTGTATAAGGCATAAAAATTTAATGTTAAAATTTTAAAAACAATCTTTATTTAAATCATTTTAAATTTAAATGTATGGACGATAAGCTTATCGTATTTTATAAAAATTATTGTTTTAATTCGTAAATTTCGCATATTTGTAAATAATTTTATTAAATTTATTTAAAAATTCCGAAGCTACGTCCTTATCGTAATTTTTTTAAAGCGAGTCGAGAAAAAAATCGTTACAAAATTTGTAAAGTAATATTTGCAGTGTGAATAGGGAGGTGTAATAGGCGCGTAAGTGGATTATAATGTCGTGTTTAGTAAGACTCAATCTTAGACTATAGAGTCATATTACACTAATAATTTTATCGTATTTTTCGTAAATGTTTACTATTTGAAATTGTCAAATACGATTGTATTTATGATTGTATTTATTTCTCTTTAAATTTTATAATGCTTCGGTATCAGATGCCCTTTTTTAACTAATTTTGTATTATTCTTAAAAATAAATTCAAAATTACTGCAGCGTCTGCAAGAATTATTTCAAACTGCTTAATCAAATTAAATTGCCAGTAACTGTCGATTGATATTATACCTTTCCAGTTTGCTCAGTTATTACATCATTTATTTCTCAAGTAATCGTATTTTCAAAAATAACTTGCGTAAGAGATTAATAATATTATTTTTACTTATTCTATATGTATGCATTGAAAAGGATTAGTCCGGTAACCATTAATCAATTTTATTTTATTCATTGATTTATTGAGTAAATTAATATCTAGTTTATTATTGGCTATTTAGTTTATAAATAGCTTTAAATTTGAATAAAAGCTATCTATCATACGTGATGAATTATAAAAAAAAATAAATTTACTCGTATTTTTTCAAGAATTATTTGGTATACTATTTTTTTTTAATTATCGACGTATTTTAAAATTTGGCATTTTTTATTTTTTATCAACATAAATTAACTGTTTATGTTAATGACTCTTACGCGAACTATTTATTATTACTTATTTATCTAAAATTTTTCTTTTAGTAGGTATTTCAAAGAAAGTGTGTCATTTGATACATAATTTTAAGATTTTCCTGCTCGTATATATTTTCTTTTTTTTTTATTTTTTATTTTTATTTTCTTTTTATTTTATTTTTTTTTTTTTTTATAAATATTTGAAATAATTAATACAATTACTCTTTGAAACATTTATTTGATAAAATAATGTAAAACGTAGTACTTTTATTCAATAAACTTTTTTATTTTCATTATAAAATAAAATATCTTGTATTTTTTTTTTAAACATATGTATATATTGTGAATTTTTAACTTTCCATTAATGCAACACTGCTAGTTGGTTAAATTATAAAATTCTAAATTTTTCAAGTTTGATAACAATTTCTAGCACTAAGCTGTTAAGAAACATAGAATTTTGAAATTTATTCATTTTAAAGTTTTATACCATAATTATATACAATTTACATGTTAATATAACATGTTTTGTAAACTTTTTATAATATGTTTGAATTTAAAGAAAAAGTAATAACTGAATATTAAAATAAATAATCAAGTTCAAAAATTTATTTGTTTATTTATTTATTTATTATTATTATTATTATTTTATTTTTTTTTTTGCATAAAAAAAGTTACTTTATCAGAAATAAATAGTTTTAAAATTTGAATAATTTCAATTTCATCGCTCTAATATGGTTAAAAAAAATTTGCTTAAAACAATCTAATCGCAACAACGAATTAAAATTGCCGATGCTGTAAAACCTCAAGTATCATATAAGGCTATTTCTACGTCGACTAAGGTCAAACACCTATTTCTCAGAAAAACTCGGCAAAAGCAACGACGACTACGACAACAAAATTGCCGTGCGTAATTGCGCAATGAGTCGCGTCCGCAATTGTACCGTACGCCGTAAATAAGACGCATCGAAGTAACTTCAACCGTTGATTCGTTCGCTCGCTCGCATCAAGTATCGTAAACACGGTTACATCGTGTATGTACGTACACGTCGTTGTTAAAAGACGCGCGGGTTACGCGTCCGACAATGAACGTAGCTAGTTTAACGCTTATTATATGCACGTACGCACGCCTTGCTCGCTCGCTCGCTCGCGTATGTGTATATATACGCAAGCGAGGTTTTATCGCTTTCTTACGTAAACGCGAGAGCACGATTTATTACAAACGCGGGTAAGTTTTACGACAAATTCCTGCGACGACGAGTAGTCGCTTACGATTTCTTGCCCAAACGGATAAGCTACTCAGAGGTGCTTGTTAAAGTCACGACTTTAACGTTGGATGTACTTTTTTTCTTTCTTTCCTTCTCCTATTTAACTCGAAAGATTATTCGGAGACTCTGTTATATGCGCGGTGCCAGGTGTCTCTTCGTCGTTGGATATGTCTTATAACGAGTAATTGCTACCCTTCTAAACTTTCTATATTTAGCGAGATTTTTTTTTTTTTTTTTTGTAAAGTTATAAATAAAAAAAATGTAAAAAAAAAATATTCTCATAACCCGGCTTGTCAATGTAATTGCTAAAATTGATTGAAATTTATTTATAAACGACGTGGTATATCGAATTTATGAGTTATAAAATTGAATTGATGGTTATTTACAAGATTTTATCTCCTGTCGTTATTTATTTATTATTATTATTATTATTATTATTATTTTTAACATTTTGTAAGCGCGCTTATTTTATCGCTGCTTTATTTTTCTTATCGAATCGTTGAAAATTAAAATTTTAATTTCTTTATTAAACCGCAATTTTCTCTCAAATTTCGGTTAAATATATTGGTTAGATTTTTATAACCTTTATTATATAAATATTTATAAAGTGATTCTATCAATCAGGGTGAAATGACTTATTTACGTCGATGAAATTTGAAACGGAAAGATAACGAATTCAAACGATAAATACATTTATATCATTATGTTTAATTACAATACAATAGAATAGTCTTGTGTTTGATATATTTTAAATTCTTTCTTGATATATAAAGACGAAATCAGAATAAAAACAGTAAACAGAAAATGAATAATGGACCGTCGGAAAAGTGAAAATCGACAATTGTAACAGATCTTTGAAAAATACGAAAAAGTAACGATCAAACATCAGAAGAGACTTCGACATTCTTTCGACGACTTTCACGAAAGATAATATAACGATCGGACGTTCTTAAAATTCCTTCACGACTTCTTTTTTTTCTCTCGCTTATAAATAATGCAGGAGTTAAGACTTATGAAAAGCGTTGAGAATCGTAGAAAACTACGCGCTTACATCCAGCCCTGGCGGTTCGCGAAGAATTACGTAAGCGCGATTACCGGGAGACGATCGAGCTGAGGATGCACGAGCTCCCGGCGAACGCGTCGTTTCTCTCGGGTGCCCCCGAGAGGCTGAAACCTTCTTATACCGGTCGCGCTGCTGCAACGATGTATAGCCTCGTCTTTTATCTCGCTCGACTCGCTCTCCTCGTGTTCATTTTTTTTTCTCTCTCTCTCTCTCTCTCTCTCTCGTGTTTCTTTTCTTTATTTTTGTTTTTCTTTCTTATACTTTTTTGTTGTCTCCCGCCGCACCTGCGCGCCTTCACTCGCGCCGTGACTCAATTTTGCCCCGTGAGTTAGCGGCAAAACCGACATCCAGATAATGATGCCCGAATTTTTCCATTTATCGATCGAACGAAAATAAAATCGAGCGGTTTTTTTTCGTTGCTTTTTAGTCTTGAAGATATAAACATTATTGTGATTCACGCAATTGTTAATTTGAAAAATATTATGTAAATTTTAAAAAATGCCAAAAGTTTTTTAATATTAAAGGAAAAAATGAAACCTTTGTTCTAAAGCATATTAAAGTTCACATAACTATATATAATAAAAATAATAAAGATTTTATAACGAATAATAAATTTTACAATTATCAATAAATAATATCAGCGCTCAAAACAAAATATAGCGTTATAGTTGCATTTTATCATTAATATTATAGATATGTAAATAATGTTAAGAATTTTCCAGACTGCTAATGCAATGTTGTACGATTGCTGTCTTATCAAAACCTGGAGAGTTTATTTTATATCAATTACTCGACAAACGAGCGCGTTACCAATGAATATTTTTAATAAAAGTTTACATTTCTAACTTAATAAGTTTAGTATATCGTACAATTTTTTTAATAATTTTAACACTATTTAATAACCGGTCGAAAGAAAGTTTTTAAAGTATATTTGTTTGAATTTATTGTTATTAATTTAATCGTTAAATATATTGTGTTATCAAATACTAAAAAATAAACAAATAATAAGTTAAAAAGTAATCTAAATAGTTAAACAACTAATCGTTATCGATGACATTACGAAACAAAGAATACCGAAGCATCGTTTATCAAATTTAAATTAATTCTAAAAGTTTTTATATTTTTTTTATTTCTTCGCAAAAATTTATTCGGTGTGTATAATTTATATAAAAATAAATTTTTCTAACACTTTGGAGACTATAACCGTTGCTGTCCTTGCTGAAAATATTCACACGAAACTGGCAATTTTCGATGTAATTTCTCGTGATGCAAAGTACACGAGAAACTTGAGAAATTGTTCTGAAATCTTATATATCTTGTATATCGAATACGTGAGAGTTTTCACTAGAAATATTGTTAAGTTATATAAGAAAATAAAATAAATCGACATTAAAAAGCTACAAAGAAATCGCGATGAATTTTTTCATAAAACGGTAACTTTGGTGATGGATACTCCCGAAGAAGTAAAAATTTATCAGTAGTCGATGTAAAATAATTACCTAACCGATGAGAAAGTTTTTCAAAAATATTCTATCCCATAACTATCTGCGACACAATGCACGATAAACTCTGTAATAAATATTTAAGTAGATACATGTCGCGTATGAGTCAGACAACTCCTTGTTAAATTTAATTCGATGGTTTTCGTTTATTTACATTTTAATAGCCCAGTCATTATATTTATAAAGTTTTATTATTATTATTAAGTAGAAATATAAATATTTTATTATCATTACTGATAATAATTAAATAAATTTGTCAAGTAAATTTATCATGTAATGAGATACACATTATTTCTTGCAAAATATTTTTTTTCTTATTACATTAATGTTTTAAAACTGACACCGCTCTGAGTAATATTCAATTAAATAAATGTAATTAAGAAATTGCAGCGCCCATAATTGAAGCAGGTGTCAAATAGAACGCGTTGTTGAAGCCTAGGCTAGAAACCTTATACCGCAAGTCTCAAATATCATGTAAGTACGCGGACTCCATGTAAAGTTAGTACCCTGAACTTGTTCGGCATTTATAACAGTAATTGACAATGGAATACGTTTGCGAAGATATGCATGACAATGAAGTGAAATGATACGTCGATGTCAATTATTTTAAACGCGACTTGTTTATTAAATCGTTTTCAATAATTATTGAACAAACTGTATACAAATTTTATTAGTTAAAAAGTTTTTACCGGCAAAGTTGAAAAATATGAAAATTAATATATTTTAAATTCAAAATACTCTAAATTTAATCGTTTTAAATTGTTTAAAAAATGTTTAGGTGACTATAAGAATTTTATTAATTGTTTTAAATCATGAATCTAATAACGATTAATAAAAAAAGGTAATATTTAATAATAAAGAAAACTAAATTAATCATTATTGTGAATTGTGAAAAAATAAAAATTTAATCAAATAACTGCGAAACGTTGAAAAAATGATTAATTCGAATATAAATTAAAAAAAAAATCGCTTAAGAATACTTTTGACAATGCTTAATTCTCGCGTTTAAACGCGTTCGATCGATTCGAAAATTCGCGCCAGTCGGTAATCGGCCAGCTGATTCGTCTGTTACCACTCGGCGCTACCGCTTGCTCGGTAGATTCTTTCGCGTAATGTGTATTGTAAAACACAAGACCTCGCAGCAAAGTCATCCACACAAACGAGCGTACACACTCGCACACACACGCGTATCCACACACAATCGCGCGTTCTCTTCCCCTCGGTCTCGCTTGACCTCGCAACATCGGCCGTCTATCTATCTCTCTCGCTCTCTTGCGCGCAGTCGCAGCTCGTCCAAGCGGTAGCAGCGGTTTCGCTCACGCGTGCATGTATGTGTGCGAGCGTGCGCGCGCGCGCGGATCGGGCCGGTAGCTGCATTTTGTCTCTCCTCGTTGTTATATTGATCGAGGAGAGCGAGGCATTGCGCGCGCGTGCCCGCCGTCGCCGCCGCCGTCGCCGCTTCCCTTGGACTTCTTCCGCGAGGTGCGCGCCCGCGCACACGCACGATTACGCTCTCTCTCTCTCTCTCTGAACCAACACTAGCTCAGTGGTGTTTTTTCCCGTAACCGCGACGTACACATATATACACATACACAAAGCGTGTATACGTATCTCTCGGTCTCTTTTTCCGTCTGCTTCTCTCGTATACGCTCTCCGCTTACGCCAGCCAGACAAAGCCACGACGACGGGCCGAAGCCTCGTCCGCCGAGCGATCGTATATCAGCGAGTCGACGACGTCGACGTCAACGACGGCGACGACGACAACGGAGTCGAAGCCAAGAAGAAGAAGAGAGAGAGAGAGAGAGAGAGAGAGAGAGAGAGAGGAGGAAAGAACGAGGCGCAATGACACGGGGACCATTCTGATAGTAGACGAGCAAGAGGAAGGAAGGAGGGAGAGGACGGAGCAGTAGTTACAGTCGGCGATATTGTATATCTGTCCGAGCGAATAAACTCCGCGGTGCAACAGCAGTAGCGGCGGGCCCAATTTTCTTTCACTTTTTTCTTCACTCACTCTCTCCTTCTCTATCTTTCTCTCCCTTTTTCTCACCAGTAGGCGGCTGCAACGCGCACGCATCGAGTCCGTCAGGATCGGGGCACAACCTTGGTCGATAGCTCGTGGAAAAATTGAGAAAGAAAGAGAGACCGAGTCTCGAAGGAACGAAGGAAAATGGAAGGATCGAAGCGGCGCGCGCGTCGAGAAGAGTGAAAGTGATTGATTTCGCGAGTGAGGAAATCACGGGCCGGGAATTTGTGACAGGTGTGTGCGAGTGTGAGTCCGCAAAAGCTCGCGGGTACTCGGTTTTTACTCTCTCGCTCGCTCGTTCCCTCTAAAACAAAAGTACCTACGCGTACACACGCACACACACGCACCACACACGCGCGCACGCACACACACACACAAACACATTCACACACACAAAAGCGAGCGCCAGAGAGCGACCTTTTGAATATGCGAGGATTCGGGCTCCCCGCCGAGCGAAAAAAAATCGTGTAACTACCAGCGCTATCACTGCTTAAGGAAACTTATGTGAAAAAGTTGATAGATAGGATTGACGTCCTCGGATCGCATACAACTATGAGATACCTCCCTAGTCCATGAAGAAGTTCGAGGAGTTCTCCAAGTAGATTTAATACATATACATACATTTATTCTTCTAACGAAAATTAAAGGCTGTGTTTTTGCGGATCACCTCAATCTCTTATATAAATTCCTATCTTAGTTTATACCTATATAGATAAATATTAAATATTTATAGATACATGTCCTATTGTGTGTGTACGTAGGATAAAGAAGAAAGTTTAAAAGAAGAGCTGACAGCGGAAGATAATAAAAATAATAAACCAAAAAAGAAAATAAAGAAGAAGAACCGATACGTAGTACAAACGTACCGAAGCTGAAAAAGGAAGAAAAGAAAACACAAAACTAATCGATCGCTCTTCCTCCCTCTCCTCGAGTCGGGAGAGCTCTCGTCCTTGCTCTAAAATTCCTTCGCTTCGGAAACTACTCTACCTCTCTACCTCTCTCTCTCTCTCTCTCGTTTATTCTCCCTCCGTCTCCAAAACAAGTAGCCAAACGACTCCGTGTAAAAAAATATAATAATAAATTAACGAAAAAAAGGAAAAAAAGTCGAATGTAGAAGTTTCCAGCGCTCGCGTTCTCGCGCATGTGTAACGAGGATACACGACGCACCGTCCAAGGGAATCACCACCGAGGAATTTTTTTTTCTTTTTCACCGAGAAAGTGGCCTCGTGAGTAAACAATGAGCCTCCTGTCGTCGTCCATCGGCCGGGTTCGCTGTCTCGCGGACGAGGAGGCCGATCACAACATGCTACAGGGTAAATTTTACTCTCTATCCTTTTGCACTGTCTGTCTATGCGTTGTTTTATGTGTATATTGTACATGCAACGAATGAATTAGAGAGAAAAAGAAAGATAAAGAAAGAGAGAGAGAGAGAGAGAAAGATCGGAGGGATTACTCAGCGGCGTCGGTAAGGAGAGACAGGATGACGGGCTTGTTTTATTTTTGAAAACTGGTTTGCCGCGAAGGAGTAGCCTTCCTTTTCACACTCTCTCTCTCTCTCTCTCTCTCTTGCATACGTGTTGCTACCTTCCAGAACAGCTTCTCACCGGGAGAGCAATCTTTGAGATGGAATGAAACAAAAAGTTTTTCAGATATTCGCGTGAAATCTCGGAATATCATTCGGCTTATACCGACTCGAGTTTGAAATTATTACGTCCTGATACTCGTTGATTCATCGATCGGGCTCATACTCTTGACTTTTTTTTTTTTTTTTAAGGTAGGCGGTCGCATCGGGTACTCGAATTTTTTAAATTTACAACACAATATAAAAATTCTTTGCTTATTGTGAATTATTTCTGAATTTTTTCTGTTACAAATAATTTTATTATTTAAAAATTTTAATATGAAATCATTTTTTTTTTTTTTTTAAACTTTTCAACGTTTACAATTATTATTAAAGGTATAAAAAAAAAAAAATAATTTTTATTTTACTTTGTTAATGATAAAATATCGACAGTCCTTGATATATGTTACCAAATGTTGTACGTTGATATGCGTAAATCATGCAACGCGTTTATAAAAATATTTCAAAATTCATTCCAACGTATATTTTTTCAATCATGCGATTTGTTTTGTACGTGTTTATAAAAAAAAAAAGGAAAAAAACTTATTCGTTGAAAATACAAATCGTTTATAATCAACGTATGCAGGCATCGCATATAAATATTATTTTGATTATAATGTTTTTGTCACGGAGTATTGACGTAGACTATTTTAATAAGGACACTCGTGTTGAATGGCTGTCTTTCGCATTTGTAATGACGAAAAAATATTATAAGGATTTCTCAACGTTTAGCCTTGAATATGTTACGTTCCTGTGTTTTTTAATAACATCGTATGATCGTCTTTAACCACGACTTTACTACTTGTGCTGCATTTAGTAACGCGTGGAGGAAAAGAACAAATTTTTAATTTTTATTCTATCGTTACGCATTGGGGCACGTTGAGATTTTTTTGGAACTCTGCTAATTTTTGAGCGTTTTTATCTTACTAATTAAAGAATGTTTATTGTTAACTTTAGAGAGAACAAATTTTTTAGATTTCAATAAAAATTTCTCGTGATTAATCTTAAGACTATAAAATGAAATTAATAAAAATAACGTTTTAACTTTGATAAATTTCTTGGATTATGAATGGATTATTTTTATGATAAATCAAAAGTTTATCTTAATGATTAATACGAAGGTCGAATAAAAATGATAATTTATAACGCGAAATGAATAAAAAATGTTTGTTTAAATTATTTATTTTTTACATAAATTACGACAGTTTGAATTTATAAAGTGAAAAATTTGACTCATTCGCATGCTTTCATACGAGTTTTACTTTGTCGATTGAGTTGTAATATTAAATTAGCGACACGATACCTTACACGAGTTCAAATACGATTTAAATAACAGATATAACAGAGTAGTGTAATCGAAGACGCAATGCACGTCGACTGTTCGATACAGTCGGTCGAATCGCCGTATGTTGGTGTCTATTAATAAACAGTCTCTTCTCTAACCGATTAGCTGTCATTTCACCGTCGACGTTCTCGACCTCTCAAGGCTCTTTTTCTTTCACGCAAACAACAAGTTTTTCCTCGCTTCTTCTCTTTCTCTTCAATAATATTTCCATCTCTCATTATTATTATTATTATTATTATTATTATTATTATTATTATTATTATTATTATTATTATTATTATTATTATTATTATTATTATTATTATTATTATTATTATTATTATTATTATTATTATTCGAGGCATGACAAATTAATAATCGCCGTTCGCATTTGCGTCTTGAGAGGATTTACTTCGTTTTGCGGACTTGCGTTTTATTAATTGTAATAATAAACTATTGTAATTATTGCTCGAAGGGTAACATAAATATCGCGTGTAACAATAAATCAATTGTGCGAAAATCTTTTAATGACAGTGGTCGAAGAACAACTGCTCGGTTAAATTATAAATCGGTAAACTTAATTCGTGTGAATTGATCGTAATAAACTTAAGCTATTATGATTAATATGTTAATCATTTATTTATTATCGAACATTTTTTACTCTAGAGTATCAACGTAACGTAACTCTTGAGTATTATTATATTGAATTTAGAGTATCAATAATATTAATTTTTTATTTAAATTTAAATCGGCATGACTTATTGTCCTATAAAAATATAGATTTATAATTATGGATTCTTTAATTATTTGACTTCCTTTCGGTCTACAGTGAGTAATGCTTTTCATAATCATAAGCTTCATTGAGAATAAATTTAGACATATTTATAAACAATGATGCTTACAATTCTTAGAATCTCTGCTTTTCATTCGTACGGTTAATTATTTCCTCAAACGTTTTAACTTTCCTCAACGATCCACCGACTTTAAAATTTTTTTTTTTTTTATTTCATTATTTTAGCCGATTATTCAAAGTAAAAATCGTTATAATTTTCTTAATTCTAATAACAAATGTAATTATAATTCATAAAAATGTTCGCCATTTTTATTCCCCACGTCCGCCGTCCAACACTTTATCATATTTACGTTTTAAATCATCAGCCGGTCGTTAATTTCCCCGTTGATTTCCTGTGCTTGTTCTTTTCAAAAGATCTTCTCATGGTTTACCTAGATTCAAATTTGACCGAGTCACCGCTCTCTTACTCTCGCTTGTACCTTTGTTCCTTTGCTCATTTCAATCGGCTTGCTTCTTTTTTTTAGCTCAATTAAAGCCGCGTTTTTTTTCTCTCTTATTCTTTCAGACTTTCAATTTTAAATGCTCTCCTTTTCTTTCCCAACAACTCTCACTTTTCGCGATTGAAGATTTTTCGATTGATGTAAAAAATTTTACGTTTCTATACGTAACGCGTATTTACATATTCGATTAAAAATTCATACGAATTACAAGTCATTCATTTTTTTTTTTTTTTTTTTTTATTTTATCTTGTTTTGTTAATCATAAATTTTTGCTTCAAATTTTAATACTCATTTATCTACGTTTTATATTCTTATAAAAATATACCATAAATTTTCCAATTTTTACTTCTTTTTATTATTTTTGTCTATTCTCCTATCCCAGATATTTTCTTCATATTATCCGGTCTCTTTGAATATCGTAATTATTTTGCTTTGACAACGAAATTATTATTATATATACTTTTACATTTACCATTTACATTCCGAATTTATCTCAGCTAATTTTTGTTTAAGTAATAACAATCAACAAGTCTGAGGCAGAATAAAAAAAAACCGAAAAGTTCAAGTTTAATCGAGCCACTGACGAATAAATTATTTCATCGCAAAGAGCGAGAAAAATCGATCATGAATCGGTTCGTATCGTACACGCGGCAAGCGAGATAAGTTCGCCTTCGCCGTCGTAAATTTAAGGAGGTCGTCTTGTCGATACGTATTATCGAACGTTCACGCACACAAATACAGTTTCGGTCAATCAATCGACTTCCAGATTAGGTTAGACGGCACGTTTGCGTGGCGCGCGATAAGTGTATATATATAGACGCTATCGCACTTGCACGCTAATGACGTTAGCTTCTTACCGCGAAGCTCACCGAGCGAGAAAGAAGCTAGAAAAATTACAATAACGAATGTCTCGGATAAATCGTGCGAGCACACGACGTCGCGATGACGACGACAAGTTTCGTTTGATTATTATTCTCATGCCGAGATCCGCGAGCGAAGAAAATACAACTCGTAGTATTTGCATTAGGCATTTATTTGAAGTTTTTATTTTTCTTAAAGTTCAATGTGTTTAATGCTTTATTGCGATATTTTTGACCTTTTGATACTTGCAACTTCAATAGCAAACTTTAGTGTAGACAATACGACAGAGTCAAAATAATGTTTTTTCTGCAATAAAAATCAATTTTATTTACAATCGTCGCGATTTAAGAATTTAATTATAAGTAAGAGAAAAAATCGCATGAAATAATTCGAGAAAATTTATAAAGAGAGAATATATACTACTTTGTCGAAATTAGTTAATTGCTACTGTAAAAATCAAAATTGTACATTAATGCGTCTGATAATTGCTTTTGTAAATTTATGAATTTTATCGAAAGATAAGCAACTTTGGTAACGTTATGAAAGATATTATGTAAGGTTATTTTTTAATGTTTTAATATGCGGATGGATAAATAATTATAATTGATATAATATTAATGTCGTATATTTCGATATTAAAATAAGAAATTATTAATTGTAAATTCATAAGAAATACTTGTCATTTATTTTATTAAAAAAGTGTAGATAAATGACTAGCATAGATAACAAATAATAAATTTAGAATACATTGTTATTTTATTTCGACGTCGACGATTATTTCTCGACAGCATGACTCGCGCGTTTGCATAAAAAAAAAAAAAAAAATAATAAAATTTTCGTAATAATATATTGTCACAATTAAATTTTAAGTCATTAACTTAAAGCATCGTGTTAACGATAGTAAAAAAAGACAATAAAAGTTTAAGACGCGCTAAAAAACTGTATAAATTTCAAATCTAAAGCATGTTTACATACACACGTTATACGCACACCTAGATTTCCGACACTATAAAATGCACAATAGGTACATATAGTTCTTTCTCTCTTATTCTTATTTCTAACGCGTATAATTCAAAGTCGCGCTTTTACAATGTCGTTTTACGAAGTTTTAGCGGGTTTTTTTCACAATACACAAACTTTTCCGAATTGTTTTTTCTTTATATTAATTCAAGATTCCTTTATGTTATTATTATTATTATTATTATTATTATTATTATTATTAATTCTCTTTACATTATTCGTTTGGTTTTTCGAGCACAAACGCGTGCGTGTACGTGTACAGCGTCGCTTTTCGTGCTCGTACAAAACGTGATCGATAACAGACTCGTTTCTCTCCCTCTTTTTCTCACAACTGGTATACAACGTTCCAAAAAGACGAGCTGTTTTGATAAAAATTCTTATTTTCGTACGTAGATTATGATGTTTGCAAATTTATTACTTTTAACCATTATTAGTTTTGTTCATTTGGATTTTAACGAATAAAAATTATTTTTTTGTTATTTTCTATTTATTTATTTATTTTTTTTTTGTTTTTTTTTTTTTTTTTTTTTTTTTTTTTTCATGAAAAATTTAAAGATTATTTTAATCATAAATGAAATTATTAACGAAGTAAAAGACAAATTATGGTGTTGGTTAAGAAGAAATATTTCGATTTAAATTTCATTGAAGTAATAATTTCATCTCGTTTACTATACTATATATATAAACTAAACAGGGATAAAATACAGTTATTATAAAAGCAAAAGCATTAATTATGATGTATTATACTAGTAGGTATGAAATTGTACAAACTATAAAAAAAAAAAGTTGTTTTACCGAAGTTTGCATTAAAAACGCAAGTTGTCTATTTGAAAAAATGATGTCATCTTTTAGCAAAAAATATTGAACCGGTTCTGTTTCACACTTTTTTTTATAGAATCAATTTTTTCAAGTCAATTATATTCACTATTACTTTTAAAGCGAGTTTACTTTTTATAATAACAATAATTTTTCATGCATTCTTACATAAACATTGGATATGCTCGTTTACTTTTATCTCGTTAATTTATTACTAAAAAAAAAAAAAAAACAATTCATCGATTTAAATTTTCTCACAAAATGTAATGTAATTTTTAAAACGACGCATTTGTTAAAATGATAACGTATTTTATTTCACAATTTAATTAACAGCGCCAATAGTTGAGTGTGAGAAAAATAAAAAATTTAAAACTTCAAAGCTTTTAAATCCATTCGTAATTGAATAAATAATTAACTTAAAGGCAATAAAGACACCTTTTGCTCTTAAGCCTCAACAACGCGAATGTATCATGTTTTAAATCTTGTTTCAGCGAAATTTATTTGTTCTCGTGCTTAATGAGAATTTCGAAAAACACGATGGAATTCTAACTCCTCCACTCGTGACTGCAAACTCAAATAAAACTTAAACTTAGAAAGTCTACTCTCTAGAACTTGACTTTCTCTCATCCCTTTTCCAAGCAGCGCACATCTAAGGTTAATGTGTGGTTGTATTTTCAGTCTAATAAAATTAAGACTCCCGATGTTTGTACACGTGTGCACATACGTTGAAAATTGTTCGTCATAACCTTAATTCTATCGGCGTTCGTATAATTTCGTACCGAAGCAGAAATTAGTTTCGCAAACGAAAGCTCACACTTTACGCATTGAATGAACTAATTACAAATAGTTCGAGTCTTAAAGCCGTTTCCTCATTTTTTTTTTTCTTTTTTTTTTTCTTTTTTTTTTTTTTTTTTTTTAATAATAAAGTATTAAAGGCTAACGCAGATTGAACTGTTAATGCAACGCCGTAAAACAACTTATCCAGCCTGCACAATTTTTGTACGCGTCATTGAAGATATAGTTTATGCCAATTTAATTTCACTTATACACTCACACACAATACGAGAGAAAAACGATTTAGTTGTTTACATGCGAAATGCATTTCTGTATTTATTCAAGGTTCGATTAATGTTCTCATGCGAAGTAAATTTTATTTCGCACCGTAAAGCACGAGGATATCTTGATTTTGTAATGCATTTAACGTATGGGATATTTTTCATCGAGTTCTTTTTCTGCGAAAACCGTTTTATTTAATCAAACATTTATTCAAACGTCGTATGCTAATGTTACAAAACGGACAATTTTTAAATTCAATAGAAAAAAAAAAAAACTAAGATAACGCATTTATCGATCTAATGTTAACAAAACATTTTCATTTACAAAAACAACAACAAGAATAATTTATTTTGAAATAAAATTTACCGCTGCGTTTTACAATAATGAATAATAAATATTAAAAATAAAAAAAAAAAAAAAAAAAAAGTTATTCAAAAAAGTTAAAATTAATAAATAAATATTTCGATATCAAAGCAAAAAATTACAATGATTATAGTATCGTATAAGAGATTCGACTTACAGAAACATATACGTAAAAAATCAACGATACAGGGAGAGTTCTTCCCTTCTTGTCGTGCTTCGAGCCGATCGATGATACGCACACCTACGTAACACGCACAGACGCAGAAACGCGACGAGGAGGAATACATGTGTATATATATATATATGCAACGTTTAAATGCACCCTCGTTCGTTTCTCGCCAAACCGCTACTTTCTAGGGTCTCTCTCTCTCTCTCTCTCTTTCTCTCTTTTTCTCTTTTTCTCTTTCTCTCCATTCTTCCTTTTTTTTTTTTCGTAACTTCGTCTCTCTTTCTCTATCCCTTGTATAATGGGTATATGGCAAGAGCGTGAATCATAATAGATCGACCCCAGTGCGCCGAGACTCTCTCTGGTTATCGACCTCTGACAACCAATCGGATACGTAACGTGCGTAAACACTTGGCATCCAACGTATTGAACTTTGAAACGTTTTCGAGAGCTTTATAACGTGAATAATAATTCGGATAATTTATTTTGGATTATTTTAATCGATGTTTATTAAATCAGATAGAAAAATGGATTTAAAATAATTTTTGTTGATAATAATTCTTTGTCGATAAAAGCTTTGATATTTGTTTCTAAATTTGAAAGTTTTATAAATGTGTAATTAAATGGGTCGATTGTCTAAAATGCATAAATAATAATGAAATTTTTTCGATTAGATAATTTTATTAATTGTAGTTATATTATTATATACTAGTAGGCGTGTAAAATAACACAATAATGCACGTAAGAGTGTCGTACGGGCGATAACCTAATAAGATTATTTTAGTTATCTTACAAATTAAAGTTAAAAAATTATCTATTAAATTAATTATTAAATTAATTATTATTATTATTATTATTATTATTATTAATTTCAAATTACTGAAAGTATCTAGCTGATTATATTCCGTTAAGATGTGCCTCACACTTAGGAAGTTATTAAATTCTCTGTCTATGACATATGCGATATTCAAATTTTGTATTCGGTCATTTGATTTTTAAATTGAATTAGTTTTATTTTTGTTTTGCATCGAATTATTATTAAGGAAATAAATAGTGCAAATTAATTATCGAATGACATTATTTTTTATATATTTGAGGTTTCATTTGAATAACTTTTTTTAAACTCAATATTTCTCAATCAACCAATGCTCGTATAACACTGTTTAATTTTACTCGATAACGAAGGTGTCGATAGTAATTTAAGACTTTCAAGCATAATACATTCAAATAATTATTTTTTCTTTGCATTTTTTGCTCACAAAAAATACTATGTTGTATCTTAAACTGAATTCTAAAGTTAAGGTATTGTCTTAATTTTTTTTTTTTTTTTTTTTTTTTTTTTATTTAAAAAAAAAAACCAAATATTTTTTTAAAAAATTCGATCAATTCCAAGTGCATAAAATCCAAACGTTCGTATAAGTTTCAAAACGAACGCGCGCGTTATATTATTTTACCGGGGAAAGGAAGCGAGGTAATATATAAAAAAAAAAAAAAAAAAAAAAGAAGAAGAACAGGCGGTTTATGCACCCCGGGAGCATTTAAAACAACGGATCTTCCGGTCGACTCTTGTTACCTTCGACGTCACATTGTGTCCCCAAGCGCGTTTTCATCCTCGTGCTGCTCCCGTCCTCGGCGCCGTTACTGGATACCGCGTCGACGGATAGATTTGCACGCTATTGTATTCTTTGCCGTTATTATACGCGCAAAACTCTCCAGACGCCCGGTCGAGTAACGTTGCTCTTGCGCGTCTCTAGTTTAACAAAACAAAAAGTGACTCCGTGTGTCATTGAAGATTTACGTGCGCATTGCGCGTGTTTTAAAAGCTCCCTTTACGCTCGAGACTTAATTTCCGCGTTTATCAAAGGCTACTTTTTATTTACATCGCGTCCTTATTCGAATTGTCGACGATGTTTTCGGTTCTTCTCGCTTTCCACTGTATTCTTTATCTTTATTTTTTTTTTTTTTTTTTTTTTTTCTCGTTTACGCATAAAACACGACGAGTGTGTTTTCGCGTATTACCGTGGGATAAAGTTTATTTTCATGCGAAGTAGGAGACTTTCTACGTATGTATGTGTATATATTACCCGTTATTTATGAGATACTTCAATTTTAATTATAAACGACGAACTTTCAAACATTCGAATGCGCGTCTATGGGAAAGCTTTGACGATTTTCATTGCTAATCTTACAAGACTCGATGAAATATTTCCTTTCTTAATGACGTGTAAAAATATTGTTTTATTCATACTAATGGATATACAATAAAATTATACTTTTTAATCAATGCCGAGAGAAAGTAATTTGAATTAAAAGTTTCAAAAATTGTTCCAACAAGATTTTCTAATGAATTCGGAAATTTCCTATCAACGAAATTATATTATTCGAATTCAATTGGCTTTTAATTTGCTTTACGATATTATGAATGTGAGAAAGTAATATCCTCGTACATGAATTGCCGGCACCCGGCATTCATACTAATTTGTTTTAAATAAAACGTTCGTAATGTACTGACCATCAATAGATAAATTTTACATTTATATTTTGCGGTATAAATGAGATTGCATTACGTTAGGTATATAATAACGGGCGCTGCTTATTTCAAAATTACTAATTGGAAAATATACGTTAATGTAACGTTAATGTAAATGTATTTTATTTGTTAATACGTATAAGAAGTTCTTAAATTATCAAAATATAAACGATACAAATAATGTTTAAACATTTTCCAACTTCTTGTAATATTATGTAAGAAATTTTTATCAAATTTAGAAATTATTTTCTATTTTCTTTTACATTCACTTACACTTATCAAGGTTTATCAAATAACATATTTGCATTTATTTTTAAATAACTATAAAAGAAAAAAAAAAAAAAAAAACTTTAAAAACGATATACGCTAAGATTTACCTCTTAGTTTTATATTTGTTAAACTTTGAAAATAATTTTATAATCTTAAAATTTTAAAAGACATTTTTTGATTTTCATTGGAAAAATCTGTGTTACGTTAAAATTGAATTAAAAAATCCTACAATCCTATAATGGTAAAATTAAAAAAAAACAATTTCAATATGTTTGAGTTTTGATAATATAATTTTTATATATTCTTATTTGATTGATATTATGAATATTTGTTTTGTGCATGTTATTTATTGAATATTTTTTAACACATTTTTATGTATGATATGGCGTATTTTTTTTTTTTTTTTTTTTAATTATTCTACAATATTTGTTATCTAAAATTTTATTTTTTATTACTAAAAATTAAAAAAATTATCAGTTGGATGAAAACATACAATTACGCAATAAGAAAAAATTTATAACCTCGTACACCTTTCAACGATTTAAAGAAACATACTCGTACGTCTAAACACGGCAATACTTTACTGACAAATTAAACACAGTTTTCACTCATTATCGGGCATTTCATCCTTTAAACCTTTCAATACCACCAACGAAGATTACCAAGCCGTTTAATCGACGAGCCACGATCGAAAGTCGTTTATCAGCGGGTAGCGTACATACATATATACAAGAGGAGAGCCAATGCATTTCGTTACAGGAAACAACAAATATTATCAAAGCCTCGCGCATTTATTATACAAACAAAAGAAAGTTGAATCTCTTGCCGGTCAAAAGCGGCGCGTCATAAATAATCGGAATAACCCCATGAGGCATAGTTTCTTAGCGCGAACGGAAAAACTATCCCGGAGATAATAATTTTTCCATTCGCAGTCGATATATACGAATGTGTAATAATGTCCGCGTGATCGATGGAAATCCTTTAACCCGTCAAAGCCGCGATTCTTACTTTCCACGAAGTGTTCTTAATCTCGAACTTTGTCCGAGCGTATCTTTCACATTCTGATTTATGTAGTTTTCGTGCGCGTACTTATAACATACGTATATACACATTTATAAGTACGCGCGTGAATTTATGCAAAGTGCAGCGACGCTCGATTGTGCGCGTACTTTTATTTTTCTTCCTTTCTCTCGGTGTTTAACGTCTTTGTGGCGCGATTTTTTTTTTCTTCTCCTCGTTAAACTGCTCCTTTAATAAGTGTGTAATAACGGTCTACTACTACTATCCATACAAGTCTCTTTTTACATGGATTCGAGAAATGAAAATTTTCTTTTCTTTTTTTCTTCATTTTTTTCATGGTTCGCAACCTGAAAATATGAAAAATAATAAAAGGTATAAATAAAAGGTATAAATAACTTGTTGGTTGTCAGAAGATAAATGAGGTTAATAATTAGATACGGAACTGCGTTGTCTAATAACTAATTGTGGTTTGGTTTTGAAGAAAATCATAAGCAGATTTAAATTATTGTAGTTGCGCTTAAATAATTACAATATTTATAAATTAAATATTGAGAAATATATATATGATAAATAATGAATACGAGATTTTATTTTTTGCACATTTTTTAATGAAAAAATTTTTAAATTTTCAAAAAATATAAATTACAGTATAAATAGATTTATTCCAGTATACGTTTGTAATTTAGTGAATAGGAAATCGTTGGATAACCATTGGAGCTCGTTTAACCAAAGCTCGATTCAAGAAATCGCATTAAATCATAATTTCACACGATCATAGTTTTAAATCACATTTATGTAAATCAAGAAAAAATTTTATAAATTTCTCATTTGAATTTAATGATAATGGGAAAAAAACTTTTTTTTTTTTTTTTTTTTCTTTTTGTTTTCTTAAAATAATGTCAGTCAGATTAAATTTCACGGTTACTTGAATCATTAAATGTACATATATTTTTAAATTAGAATAGAAACTGTGTTAAATTTTTACCGGAAAAGTGTCGAAAGAATCGCAGAAAGTCTTCTTTTACTAAGTAACGTTCATTAGAGAATCTTCACCTTTTTTTTTTTTTTTTTTTTTAGTACGTACTAATCCGTATATCCAAGAGAGAAGAGTGAGAACATTCTTTTCAGAAAAAGAATGAATACACTATACTCGAGACTTTTTTTACTTGAATGATGATTTTATACGTTTGCGCTCAAGTATCCTGTACTTAAAAATCTTTTTATATTTTCAACGTTAAATGTCACATTCGAATTAGGTCACTTAGAAATAAAAATGAAATCTACAAGTCTATACGAAAAAAAAAAAAAAAAAAAAAAAAAATTAAAAATTAAAATGCACGCATAAAATTACATTTTACGACGAAATTATCGCATTAAAGTTTATCTCACTCTGTTATAATGTTTCAGCGGGTTAATTCTTTCTTACCCGTACGAGAAGGTTTACTTTCAAAAGTCAAAGTTCGCGATAATTTTATGAAATCGGAAAATTTTCTGAAATTATAGTTATTTTTTTATTCCCGCATCCAAACAAAATAAATTATTTAAAATTGCAAATTGTCGGTATATAATCGCAAAATTGATAATAATAAGAATGTGAAAGTTTTATACGTTTCTTTTATACAAGACGCGATGGCTTTGATATTTTTATAAACTGCTGCCGTAACATTGGAATCGCATTCGCATATATATATATATACATATATTATATTCGATAAATTTATTTATTATCTATCGGATAATATTATGTATCGGAAAACTGCGCGATTCATATATGCATACCTACTATAGTTATATTACATAAAAGCATTGGATTTGTAAGACCATTTTTATCCTTTGAGAATCGGTATTGATTTTTTTTCATAAAAAATGTATATATTTGAACGCTATATTTGATCTCATAAACGATAAAAGGAAAATTGTACCTTTATTTCGAAACATTTAAAATATTTTATACTTGATAAATGATCGGTAAAGAGTTTTTATTAAAATTCTGATTATTATGTATAACGAAAAGAGAGAGAATATTTTATCAGCTAAAAATGCGGAAATTTTTATTATTGATTATTTATTTTAAAAAATATTTACTTTCGATCTTGCGTGTTTCGCGCATTTTTAATTTTAATTTCCTTTCAATTACTTGATACGATTTTATTATTTGTTTACATTCATATCGAGAATGTTATTTACAAAAATATTTTCATCAAAATTTGTTTATCAACATTGTTTGTAACGAGTATTGTTACGTTATTTTTATTTAAAAATTATTTAATTTTCATTGTTGTAATTCTTAGTGGCATAATAAATGACAGTTACATAAGTTGTATATATACATATAATGCAAGGTTAGATTAGGTATATTACACCGCTCCTTTTTATACAAGTTGTAATAAAAAGAAATAATTGAGCTTCGGTGGGCCGTTTATTTATAATTGAATTTTAAAATTGCGAGATGGAAAGGGAGAGAAAGCTATAAGGAAGATGAAAAAGGGAAGCGCTCATCGTTTTCCATATACAACTTAATATCTCATTATTCTACTTCGGTAAAGCGAGCGGTAGAGCGTTGGGATGGAATGGCATCTCGTCGCTGTGGAGATTTTCCCGATCGGTAATCGAGAGATAGTCACGATTCCTCTCGTTATAAAGCCTTAACAAAGCCGCCGGCGCGAGAAATGTTCATTTATGTCGCTGTAAAAATTATTAGCGTTTGTATGTACACCAAACCGAACGAAAGGATGAAAGTTTATCGCGATGAAAATTGTTGAGAATAGTAATTCGGTAAATTTTACTCAATTAACCTAAGCTATCGCCGATTTCAACGAGATAGCATTGTTCTTGCGAATTTATTTTATTTCCATTTCCATTTATTCGTTTATTTATTATTTTCGTTTTATATACTATACTTTTAACGCTTTTTCCTTTAAACTTTCTTGGAATCATGTCGACGGTACTCGTTCAATTTAAATTTTTATACATGTTTGAATGTTAATTTCATTAGTAAAAAATAAAAAACAACGAATAAAATTGCAATTTTTATTCGAACTAATATTGAATCGAAATATTCCACTTGGGCAAACATTAAAACTTTATCTACTTTAGTAAATTTAACAAAAAAACAAAAAAAAAAACAAAAAAAAAAAAAATTATAACATCTGATAATTCGTATGTAAATTTATATTTAATAGAGTAATTACAAATTTTAAAGTAAAACAAATAACGATAAAAACTTAACCGCAAATAATCGGTTCAAGCCATAAATAAAACATAACAATATTTCAACTTTTGCATCTGATAATTGAGCATAATAATGACAAGTTAAATTACAACCGATTCAAAAAGTTTTATTCTAACGCAGCGACTCCAGTATAGCGTTCAACTTGCGCTTAAATTACTAGCAACATTTGTCAGTGTCAGCGCTAAAAGTATATCTCTTATTTAAGCAAATCGGAAATGGCACACACACACACACACACACACACACACACACACACACACACACACACACACACACACACACACACATAGTAATAAAAGAAGCGCGTAAGTCACGCGATGGTTAAAAGAAATGGTATACAATATTATATATAGTACCTTGTGCGGTGACACGTCGGGCGCGAGAGACAACGAAAATTCGCCCTCCTATCGTCGATACATATTTAACCGAGAGCCCCGTGTGTTCGCGTTTAACTCGACCTCGTCTATTGAGATTTTATAAAACCGAGAAATTCTTCTCCCTCTCTTTCTCGTTCTTTCTCACGCGAGTTTTAAACGAGATGATCAACGGTTGTCAGCGAACGATGAGCTCCATTTCTCGAAGCTATTCTACTTTTGAGCATTCGAGAAAATTTTACCGAATAATTCAACGAGTTTTCGTGTTACGTTGTCTAACCGTCTGTTTCGCAAGTAAATTTATGATTTGTGAAAAGTTTAGCTTTACCATTATGTATATACTCGATGATTCCTAGGCAGAATAATCGCACTTAACCGCAGTATAACTGTTCTCATTTATTGTGTACTATTATATAAATTGAGACATGTGAATCTTTCATTTATATTGATTTACATTACGAGTATTCATGGATAAATTTAAATTCATATCTATTTATATTTTTATTAAATTTTATTTAAAAATTTTACAATCCCATAACGAGCTTAATAAAATTTCGTAGTTTCAAAAAAATAATTTAATAATTAAGTAAAATAATTATAGTATAGTCAAATAAAGTTTTATGAAAAATTAATATTCATAATTCATCGATCGATAATATTATATTTATATCGTTCCGGGTAAATAAGTCGATTAACGTCCGAGCTAGAAACGACCTCGAATCAATTAGCCTGTACTCTTTAATTTTTAAATCCGATAAGATAAGAAAGTCCGAGTAAATAAATCCAAATTATTTTCAAATAACGGTACGTAAAAAAAAAAAAAAAAAAAAAAAATAATAGTAACGGTGACCTGCAATTGGTATCGACTCATACGACGCGAAACTTTTATTAACGAAATACTATCAACACAGTTAAACAATATACAAAAATAACATGAAAAATGAAAAAAAAAAAAAAAAATAAAGAATGAATGGAAAAATTATTATAAAAAGCAAAAGAAAAGCTCAGGAAAAGTCATAACCTGCTAACTCATTAGAAAGCTAATAAGTGCTCCTCGCTAATCTTCCACGGGAATCAGGGCTTCACCTGCTTTAATTTTCTCGAGTGAATAATTACAGCCAAAGTATACATATGTATATAATATAGACGATAATCTTTAACTTTCGACAAAAACGACTTTTCGCACTCGCGATATATTTCAGGGTCGTACGCTCGGCGTTAAAATTACGGAAAATGCCCTTATCGGTCGCGAATGTTTAACGCGCGTCTGTTATCGTCGTTGAAAGCTGTACATGTGCCGGAGAGAAAGGCAAACTGTATCGCGCTCTCTTTTGCATGCGCGCGTATGTGTATATGTTATGTACGTAGCTAAAATTCTTATATGAGGTTTCTCGCGTTAATGGGCCGATTCTTTCTTAACTTGTTTCTCTGTACACACACACACACACAGACACACATACCCATACCCACCCACATACACAAACGTAAATATTATTATGTATATAGAAAGTATGTATCCAACGGGAGCTTTTAAGATTCAACGGGTGATTTCTTGATCGACGATTATTAAAGTTTGCGCTAGTCGTGCCGGTGCCTTTAATAAACTCCGGCTACAAGTGCACCGATATCGGCCATTATTTCGTTTAATCCTTTTGCACGCGGTCGCTCCGTTCATGATCTCGGCTTGTTACAAGTGCGCTCGACTGAAATTTTCGTATAGCTAAATCTCGAGTAGTACTTTCGATTAATAAATTGTTCTATTGTGCGATTTTTTAATCGCTTACTTGTTTGTTTGTTTCTTTTTTTTTTTTTTTTTTCTTTATATTTTTTATTTATTTATTTTTTATTTATTTATTTATTTATTTATTTATTTTTTTTTTTTTTTTGTATAAAATACCGTATATACGTTGGTGGGATAAAAATATGCAAACAGCGCAATCTATAAAAATACTTTATTACGTTTGATAAAAGATCGAAACTCACCGATAGTTGCGCATTTGTTTTATTACGCGGATTTACCGATACTTTTATTGCATTGATACGAAAATCTGCATAAAAGTAAGAAACGTGAAAAGTTACGTTATCGGAAATATATAGTTATAGCGTGTATCGAAAGTTTATAATAATTATTAAAATTGGTATAAAATTCTGACTTATCAAAATGTCAATTCCATTTTTAAATAATAATGTTGCAACAAACGAAAAAATAAATTTTAAAATTTAAAAATCAATTTTAAAAAGTCTAAAATCCATCGATATGTTTTCATACGATCCCACTATTTAATATCGATGACCTGCAGATTAAATGTTGTAATATCGGTAAATATTCGACTGTATACGTATACTTTAAAAATGAGTCTGCTAATTGTTATTCACGTTCCAATAATTGCCGGTCGCTTAAGTAATAATTGCCGTAGATTATTATTTTTTCAATTTAAAGACGTTGTATAGGTAAACACGGCAGACTTCTCACTCATTTATCAAGAATTTCTCAATCGTGCAAATGTTTTCCACTTGCGGTTAAAAGCACTTCTATACTAGGGATAAATTCTCGCATCGACGCGAAAATACATTTTTGTAACTTATCTATGTGTTCGCGTCAAGCGGTAATTACGATGAAATTTGTTTTTTTTTTTTTTTTTTTTTTGTTTTTCCTTTTCGCGAGTTTAATTTCCATGCGAAAGTGTACGTCCTAATAAAATTGTTTATAAAATCGTGCCCAATGCGCTTCTTGAAAAGTAACGTTGTTAAAAACTAATTATTTTCGAACGAGCAAGATTTATATGCGGGTTGCGATACCTTATACATAAAAGTTAATTTGAAAAAGTGAAAGTTTTATAATACCAGGAAAAAATGGAGATTTTTAAGTGTTTTTTTTTTTTTTTTTTTTTTTTTTCCAAAACTTTTGGTAACTTGATAATTTGTGAAAAGTTTTAAAAAAAATATATATATATATATATATATACGAGTGTTGGTGACATTTTATTTTCACGATGAAAACAATTTTTTACGAATGTTATAATATATCGTATGTGTCAATTGTGCATTTAAGTAGCGATTGCGAATAAAAATAAAAAAAGGGCTGATGATTTATCGATAATAACGGAGGCACAAAATTAGCATGAAAAAAAATAAAGGATCTTCGTCAAATATAATGTTTAAAATATTCTAAAAGTTTTCACTATTTGTTATTAATTAGTGAATAACGTTACAAGAATAATTCAATAATTTATTAACATCAGCTTTTTCCACAACACGTCAGGCGTTGGTATATACTGCAGCAAAAACGAAGCGAAAATAATCCAAATAAAGTCTCGAAATACGTTCGCGGAATTCGAATTATTTCAATAATTTCAATAAATGCACCGTAACCAACCGCTCGCGATGGATTTTTTTCTTGTATTTTTATTTTTATTTTTATTTTTTTATTTTTTTTTATTTATTTTTTTGTATTATTTCACTTAAAACTCATTTCACGCTTAGCGAGGTAGGCGGTTAGGCACTCGCACACGCACGCGCGCTTGTACATCATCGCAAATTGGAATAATCGCGCGCGTTGTTTTGCTTTTTTTTATTCGCATCCGTTTTGCGCCACGAACGCGTTAAATCTCGCGCGTAGAAATTAAAAGCGCGCGCTGCATAGATTGCTGCAACGGTAATGCTATATTGCGTTGCGAGCTTTATTTATTCGTTTAACGGGGTCAAGTTGTCACGTATTATTTGGTTCGCTATCGTAAAATTGCATTTGAAGAATGGATGGTTTCGTTTTCATACTTTATGTAAAAGTTTTATTAATTGTTTTTTTTTCTTTTTTTTTTTTCTTTTTTCTTACCGCAATTGTATGGTTATCAAAGTAGAATTAGTGGATACAAAATGTTTATGCAAACATTATTCAGCGTAAGGAATTAAGTGATCTAGAAACTTTTCATAATTTATGCATTAAAAATTATTAACGGTATTAAGACTAACTATAGAAAATTATTTTATCGCTCTTCGACTTAAAGAAAATTGGTAATAAATTAATTGTATAATGCGTAACTTATAAATCATTATTAATTTATGATATCATATTGAGATAAATAACTTTGACATGCAAACTGTGTATCAAAAATTTAGCAACAAAATACGTTAACGCCCACTCAAAATTCATTATTATTATCGATAAAAATATAACGTTAACTATCGCATAATTAATCTTTATTTATCCGAATAAATAAAAATAAACATTTATTTTTGAAAGAAAGTTCGGATGAAAGAGTATTTCGATATACAACCATAGCCAATACAGCAGTACCGAAAGAGCATAAAAAGCATAAATTTAAAAGAAGAAGAATTTGACCTCTTTGTTTCGCGCGTGAAAGTTAAAAAAGTACGAAGTTAAAGTTCCCTTACAAGTATAATGGGGAAAGTGTGTACTTATATACCTCGAAAGCAGATAAGACCAAGTATCCAGAGATTCCTTTTCGTTTCTTCTGTACGTGCAGATATCCATAAAGTAATCTTAAATTATTTTTATTTATTTATGAATTTTAAAAATGTGTAATTTTAATATTGCGAGAAAATAATCGTAAATTTTACAAACGATTATTATTTTTAAAAATTATGACTGTCTAGTGGTTTTATAATAATTGTTGAAAAATTTTTATTCAAAATCAATTAATTATTCGGTGTTATAATCCACTTTTTTTTCTTTAAATTCCATTTTGCGTAATATCGTAATCAAAATTAATGAGGTATTAGCATACTTTAATTTAATGCTTCGCAGCATAATCAGCCATTATAATTTGAGCATGTGAGAAAATAATAATTATAATATACATAATTATAGAGGAACAATATTAAATATATCGTTATTTAATGTTGCCTACTTTAAGTAAAATTATTATCTAAATTATCATTAAGGTTTGAATTTTAAGGTTGAAACTTTGCAACGAATAATATTTTAAGGTAATGAATTGAGCATATTGATGCTCATAGTTTTTTTATTTGATACTTGTAAATAACGATTGCGCATCAACATTTTTCATTGTTTTATTAAGTTTTTAATTTAAAAATACAATAAAATTAATTAAATAACGATATCATTTAATATATTTTCAAATGTACAAAGTGAAACATTTGTAGTTTAAGTATTCTCTGAAGTTTTTGTTTGAACGAAAGGATGTACTAAATTAGATTGTTACCTAGCATATATTATAATATCGGCGTATTAGAAAAGTTTATAGGAACTTGCAGAAAAAAAAAAATGAAACAATGTTAATGGAAAATTTCCGGCGGATGTTGTACAAGCTGCAATTCAAATAAGTCCAAACATTTTACTCTGTTTATTCATTCCGATATTTCCTCTTGTAAATGATTATTTTAGCTTTTTATTATACTTGCAAGTTGCTAAACTTTTTCAAAAAGTTTTTATTTATGAGATACGCCTAACGTGATTATTTTACGAAACGATCGATTTAACGTTTACAATAAATCATTCGTTCAATTGGCACGATTCGATTTCGTTTATTCGATGTTAAAAAAGGATAAACTTATCGTATTACTTTTATAATTTAAAGTATGAGCGATTTGCACACTTGTTCTCTTTTATAAGGATGCCCGATCGAAGAACGCGAAAGAAATGACACTTTTTCTCGAATTCTCATACATCTTTACCGGTTGACAAAGCGTCGATTTCAAAGATATCTATCACGTTGGTGTAAGATTTACAAGAAGAAAAGATGAGGGGAAAAAAAGGTATACCGATAACGCGCTTTCATACCTCGTTAACTTGTTGTTTTTGTTGTTTTTTTTTTTTTTTTTTTTTTTTTTTTGTTACAACCGAACGCGTATCCTGCTTTCTTTCGTGAGAACGCGCCCGCGCGCGCGCCAACGTAAGCGAGTAATTTTTGCTCTCCCCCGTGCTTTTTTCTTTCAGCCACCCTTTCACAAATAATACAAGTGTGCGTATACGCCGCGCACGTTTAGCTTAGAGCTCTCGTGATAATAAATGATTATCCACGAATAAGTTTCATTCTCGTTACAATCTCTCGATACACGTATACGTATATGCGCACACATATAAATTCCGAGCAGCGCGATATCGATATAGTCCGTCGTTTAAGTCGCGGTTAAGCCTTTGGGAAAACCGGAAATCCTCGAGCTCTCGTTGCATGTATATGTGTATACACGAGGCGCGCATATTCGACCGCTTTGAACGAGTGTTTGCGCACTTGATACCGCTAACTCTAGAATAGAAACGAATGTCCATTTAATTGAAAACGGAGAGAGTAGTCGTCTTGTCCGTCGTCTTGGTTTCCTCTCGATCGAGAAAAAAAAAAGAGAAGCCTTTCTTGCCTCTCTCTCTCTCTCGAAAGGAAAAAAGGGAAAACGAGCGCGTCGAACGCTCGAACTCGTCTTGTGTCTTTGTACATCCGTCCTCGTGTCTACCCATAAGTCACATTTGACCACTGAAACTATTATCCTGAATTCTGTATGTTTATATGTGTATGTGTATTATCGGCTATAACGACTTTCTAAGAGTTTTTCATTCTCTCTTTGGCAAGAAGTGCACGCGATCGACTTATGAGCCGTGAAGCGAGATAAAAGAGAGAGAGAGAGAGAGAGAGAGAGACTACCGAAAGAGAGCGAGAAACGAGAGCGCATAGTGAAAGGTTCGCCACAGAGCGGAGGCGGCGTTTCATTAAAACATAAGCGCATGAAATTATTTTTTTTTCTTTCCAGCTTCCTTTTTTCGCCTTCCCTCTTTTACTCTCGATCGCGTATATATACATAATTGCGGCAACGTGGACGGATGCGCGCGTGCGAGGGACTTTCTTCTCTTTAAAGGAGAAGAGCGCGCGCCGAGAGTTTTCACGGTGTATTTACACGCGAAAGAGAAGTAATTAATTTTACGCGAGCGTTGGAGCGCTTATTACGTGCGAGTGCTCCGATATCGTCGATAATTTTTTTTTTTTTTTTTTTTTTGTGTATGTGTGTGTGAGTGTGTGTGTGTGTGGGTGTGTGTGGGTGTGAGTGTATGTATGGGTATCGAAATGCCCACAGAGCTAAGGATAATTGCCGAGTCGTGTTGTTAGGTATATCAGTAAGGGCTATCAAGTGCAACGTGAAAAGTTGCAATTCTATTATCGGTAATTTTCGAGGATTAATGTTTATCCCATTAATTTTATACCGAACAATATTTGTTGTCGATAACGGAACATTTTTTTAATTAGACGCCATTATTTAACGCTGTTTATTGCCGCATTTTTATTATACATCTGCGCTATTCGACAATGTTTGCCGTATCGTTCTTGGCGATTTTTGTTCTTCTTTCGTTTTAACTGCAATTGAGTGATTATATAAAATAACGGCTGCGTTAATACACTTTCCTTTTGGTTTGTAGACAAAGCAAAAGAATTTAAAACAAAATAGTAAAAATTTTTTAAATAAAGATTAAATAAAACAATCATTTATGAGAAAAAATTAATTTAAAATATTCGTTAAAAATGTAAAAGTAACAAAAGTTAGTCGTGCGACAAAAAAAAAAACAAGTTTACGAAACTTGTAATCAAAAATTTGTAATTTCCGTTATCATTATTTAAATAATAAAATTTATTTATGATATTAATATATTTTTTTGTTAAATACGTTTTTTTATTATATTTACTTTATTACTAAATATGATTATAAATTAAATACTTTACTGATTAAATAATCTAGTATATATGTATAAATCTAAATAGCGTTTATCTTTTTTGTTCCAGGTGAGTTACTTGTACAATTGTTTGTTTATCGATTATTAATTTTCTATAAATTAATTGATCGTTCTGGTGAGTAAATAAATTGTTTTTTTTTTTTTTTTTTTTTTTTTTTCAATAATAACGATGTTAAATTAATGTGATATTTTGATAATTAAACGATATAAAATGAATATTTCATTTAATCGACTTGAGTTTTAAAGTTGTTTACAAATATAACTATGTGATTTTAAATTTGTTATATTACAACGCTTCACAAAAGAAGCTACAAAAGAAAGTACGTAGTATAATTAAATGCCGTAGAGCAATGTTTAATTTTGATTAACATCCGAACTCTTTTACTCGTCACGTTCACTTTGTTCACAAGCTTGATAATCCACGTGTAAGACGATGACGACGACGACGACGATGAGAACTTATATGTGGGCGAGATGACGACGATTAAGCTATCACGATTCTCTCTTTATTTTTTCGGCGCGCAATAATTGTAGTTCGTGTTTTGCCACGCATATATATATATATATATATATGTATAATATATATTATACACATCGCACAAAGTACGCACACTTTCTCTAGCCGCTGCCAAATTTAATTGCGCTGAGTCGCTCGAGCTCACGAATTTTAAAGTTTTGGTTCGCACGATTCCTTCTCCTCCGCCTCCTTCTCCTCTTTCTCCTCTGCGTTAAATTAAAATATAATGGAGAAAGATTCGTTGCGCGTTTTTTATTAAAAAACAAATAGATGCGAAGAGAACACGTGAAACATTCGGTGAACTTTTTCACTCGGTCATCAACTTAAAGTTAATTTGCTGAAACATGAAGCTTTTGACGAAGCTACGGTTATCCCGTACTTTTCTACTTGACCTACGTTCAGACTCGGATGATTTTTGTCCGTTTAACACTCGTGCATAAAAAAATTTGTCGAACGTTAATCGATTTTCAAAAAATTTAACCATCACGTTTATAGTTTATTAGTCGCGAAAATTCAAATCTTTACAAATTAAAAATTTATTTTTACATTTTTATTTTCATTTACTTATACTATTTAACTTTTATACGTTTCTTTTAAATTTATGAATAACTGTAAACATTTTCAAAGAATTGCCTACAAAGGGAATTTAACATTTCTAAATGTTACACGTGCGGGCTCGCGTGATTAAAATATTTCGACGAATGATTCGGCATTATACTTTGCTATTATTAGCCGAGATTGGATTAGTTTTGTTTCTTATTCATACTATGTATATGTGTACATGTACACACACGGTTATCCGAAAGGTTTGTTTGGAGCGCGCGAGAACTTTTCGGTATATTCGTTTACATATATGTATATATATATATATATACGCGTTTCGATGGAGAATTATTACTCGTGAGAGTTTCACGGCTATATATGTGTTGATAAAGTAATTTCGAAATAGAATATGTTAGAGGTATGAAATATCGTTTGCTGGTGTAGTAGGAAGTACCTTGATGTATAGCATACAGAATTTGATTTATCCTTTCGTTGAAATTGTTGCTCATTATCGTTCTCATTGTCGTAAATTTAAAACGTTCAAAAAGTTTTAACAAAATTTCATGAAAATATCTTTTGTTGAAATAAATACAATTTACTAATTTAAATGGTTATTTAAAAAAAATTGATAATAGATAAAATTTTTACGTATTTTTATTGTAATTTTTGACTCGTCATTAAATCTTGTAAAATTTGTAAAAATATTTTTTAATTATCAATTCGGCAGTTGTATTTGAAAGGAATTGGATGTGAAAAGTGTGAAAAAAATGTGAAAAATGTTGCCAAACTTTCATTAATTCGTTTAAGCTTCGTTAGCTTGGAGAGAAATAAAAAAAGTATATTGTCTCCGGAATGCAGTTTACCTCATATTTCTTTACTTGTCGGTTTCGTGCAATTAAAAGCATATACACGTAAACACTTGTGGATATAGGTACACACATAGAGAAACGTAAACACACCGTAAAAGAAAAATCCCGCATTAATTAAAATACTTTCGCTTATTGTAGCCGACTGTTACCTTATAATACCGGCGCATATTCGCGCGACCTCGCGCAACAACTTAAACATTCTTTCATTCTATAAATCACTCGCTGTGTTTACTTATGTTCCCTTAGAAAAAGTACGCGCAACCGCGATTCCGTATATAAAAACATATGTGTGTGTGTATATGTATATATATAAAGGTATGCGTAACATCGAAACTGATAATTCCATCTGCATCGGAAGCTCAAATACACACTTGCAACCGAAGCGATACTTTACCTACCATATAACAGATGTCTCATTACGCGCTGGCCTCTCTCTCTCTCTCTCTCTTACTTTCGCGTCAAACAAAAAAAAAAAAAAAAAAAAAAAACAATGGCCTTGCACATCCGCCGGAACTGAGGCATTCGCGTGGAAAATCCCGGTTGTCTTCGAGCACTCGACTCTTCCCGTCGTGCCTCATTATACGCGCACACGTGTTACCGGCACAGGATTGCGGAATATAAAGCGACAAGTCGATATAAATCCGCCGCTTTGACTTCGAAGTCGGCCGCTATTCCCGTATACCTTTTGCATACTTTTGGATTAACGTATACCTCTCGTATATGTACACCAACGGCGAAACTGGCCTGAAGTGCCAAAAAAAAAAAAAAATAAATAAATAAATAAATAAAATAAAATAATAAAAATAGAAAGAAAGAAAAATCTATGCGATACTGCTTTAAATCGTACTCGCATGATTTAACGCGAAATCTAGTTGAAATATCAATTTGTTGAACGTTAGGGAAAAAGTTTATAGAGTAATGGATTACTAAATAGAGTGGATAAATTGTAAACGATACATCAACTTTTTACTCTTTATGTGGAAAGTTTGAGCAATCGATTACTTGAAGACGTTTTCTATGACCGATCGTTTATAGTTTTTAATCTTAGACATCAATTTGATCCAGTCGAATTGGATTTTATTTTATCTTAAACATAATTTTTAACATAAATTTATAACTTTATTTATACATAATTTTATTTTTACTTCAATTTTATGAATTTACATTTTTTTTTTCTTTTTTTTTTTTTTTTTTTTCTTAAATATTTTTTCATGTTTTATATGTACAGAAATTACAGTTTTATTTTGATTTATATAAAACGTTTAATAATATTTAATTTTAATTATAATTATTTAAAAAAAAAAAAAAAAAAAACTCAATATTAAAGTATAGGCATATTTATCAACGGAGCGTAATTGCTTTTAAAATTACTTAAAAAGATAACGTGGATAATTTTTGCATTTCTTACATATATAACCGTTTGAAAATTGACATTAGACTTTGGAGAATTTCCTATACTCGAATAAATCCATTACGAGAGTAAATAATAAAAAGTTCATTCTGTATACCAATTACTTTTATATAAATATGATACATGGGAAAGTGTTCCGTTAATTCGCTTTTTGTTTATAATTCTTATTTATTATTTAGGCGAATGTATAAAGATAAGCGTGAACTGGTTTTTTTATCGATCAAAGCACCGTGACTATGATATGCCTATATATAATTTTAAAAGATAATTTCACAAAATTTTCTTCTTGTCTTTTTATCTACTACCGATTGTAAATTGACTCGTTTATATATAATGCAAGAATTTTCTTCCTTTATTATTATGTTTTTTTTTTTTTATTTTTTTTTTTTTTTTATTTTAATACTTACGGTATGCAATGATAAATCTAAGCCTCGATCAAAAAAAAAAAGTCGTTACGTTAATTGAGCACACCCGTTTTGTAAAAAAAAAAAGCATCGATAAAACGCGCATTCACACTTTATTTAATGTTTTTCCGTTATCAATATACCCTGGTTTATTTTACTCTTGTGCGCGGTCTCGATTCATCAAAAAAAAAAAAAAAAAAATATATATATATGTCTATATAAATAAAGAAAGAAAAGTACGACTTTTTTCCTTTATTCTACTCCGCGCGGAAATCGATCAACTCGCGAATGAATGGGCCTTTGAATGAAACAAACGAACTTGTGCGGGCGGACAAGACGCGAATGCACGAAAGTAAAACTCTCGTTCGTTTTACCTACATACTTGCAGCTACATATACGAGTACACGCGTTAATACCGAGGACAATACAACAACGGCGCCGCGTTGCTCGCGACGATTTATATCTCGCGTCCTTACGTGTACGGCCGACGTGTACGGCTGTGAAAATATGAGAAACTGCCCGTTTAGCGCGCAGGAGTAGTGAAACCCTTGCTGTTGCCTATGACGCGCGTGGACGAAAGAAAAAAAGGAAAACAAAAGAAAAAAAAAAGTAAATCTTTTCGAAAAACCGCTAATAGAGAAAGTTCAAAGTGAGAGGGTTATATAAGGTTTTATTGGTTGGCGATAAATATTCGTTAATAAACGCAATCGAAAATAAGCCACTGAATTTCAATCGTTGATAAGATTTTGTTATCTAAAGCTTTGCATTGGAGTTGGAAGTCCAAGTCTCCAAGTTGAAAACGTCTTAGCGTGCATAATTCATTCGGCATAATTCACTCGGCAGTTCTGGTAAATTTTAATAATAGAAATTTATGCCAGATAAAAATTTTACTTGCTCGGTTTGTAATTATTAATATTCGCTGAGAAATTGAAAACGTTTACTCGCATATTTATCGCATACGTGTAATGAAAACATTGTATACGAATGTATAATTTAATTAACAATCGTATAAAGCTTCCTCTCGGAACTTTATATCAAATTACACGGTGCACACGCTCTTATATACGTATAAGTAAGCGCTCGTGCGCGTGCCGTTTAATTTTTATTAATTTTCTATGCACATAACAACCGACCGTTATTTCAATTAACCTCTTTCGATCACGTGTTCGCGCTTTATAAGTTGTTAGTTTTCGTGAAAATACTTCAAGACAAACGCGCGATACTCTTGCCGTAAAACGTTTAGGTTCGAATGTGAAAAATATATACTCATAGTATTCTCGATATTTGAAGTTCGCGTATTGCTTCATACGAAAATAGATACGGTACATCTTTCCCGCGTGTATATATATATATTTTCAGCCTACTAACCCGTACGGCGACTCTTACCTACGGAGCATCGTCAGCGTGTAAATGGTTTCCATACGCGCAAGCGCCTTCTCGATCGTATTAACATTTTTCTATACGTCCTTCTAGGCTGTATAGACATTCTATACGTCCTTTTAGGCTGTATATGTGCCAGGAGAAAAAAAAGTTAACAGCGCCACTGCTATGTATTTGTCGCTTCATATAGCCTAGCATGTGAGTCTTCATCGAAACTTATATTTTCGAAACGCGTAATAAGACTTATGTATGTTGAGCGAAGGAGAGAGAACGAGATAGCGATAAGAGCGCGCGCACCATTGCTCCCACGTGACCACCCTATCTCTGTCTCGCTCTCTCCTTCGCTCAGTATGTACATTCAAGCGACCACGGGGCTCTGCTTTTCTTTTGTTTTCTTTCAGTATAGTGTATCGTTGTGTCGGTAATATTCGTTCTTAATATGTGAGAAGAAGAATAAAAATGGACAATTTATTAAATAATAAAAAAAAAAACGAGTGATAGTGACAGTGATGAAGAATGCAAACGTGAATTAAATAAACTAATAGAAAAAGCAAAATCTAATATAATCCCGCAAAATTAAAAAATTTAATAATAAGTGATTTTAAAGTGATAATTTTTTAGTTTATAATTTTGTTTGTGATTTAGATAAATGATTTAAAAGTTTTTTGTGTGAAGAAATTAAATTTAAAATATTTAAAAAAGTTACTGTTTTTTCATGTTAAATAAGAGACTAAAATTCATTGATTATACAAAAAATGTGTTAAACAAATATAGTATTGTTATGATAAAAATAACATAAGAAAGTATTTATATTAATTATAATAGTATTAATATTATTAATAAGCCTTCAAATCTTATAAAAAAAACTTGTTAAAAATATTATTCTGTATAAATATTTAATAAATATACTCAAGAAATTTATATTTTTTAATAAATAATAATTGTTCAAGAATTAATTTTATTTTTAAATATTAATCCATTTACTATTTTTTTTAATTTCATAATTTATATTTATATTTACATTATGTTGTCTGTCACTTTTTGACACTACTACATGTACATGTACGCGTGTGTGTACAAAATGCGCATGCGTTAGCAGACGATATCTGTAGTTTACGAACTGTCAGTACGGGTTCGAAATTGCATTTAATTGATATGCAACAAAATAAAATTAATTATTCTGTTAACTAAGTAAGAGTCTTCGTACGGGTTACAAGGCTGAAAAATTTTTTAAGCACCATGAGTGAACCTCGCGTCATTAAAGCTTTCGGCTCATATTTTGTGGATGGATAGAGGCGCCTTAGTCGCTCGCTGCGCTCGCGACTGCGGCCCTACTATCCATCCACAACATATTTTGCCTCAAGCTGTAATGACGCGAGGCTCGCACAAGGTACATAAATAACTAATATATTCGTTACATACTAACAGTTATTCAATGTTATCTACTGCACGATTAACGGCATACTTATGAAAACAGTTCGTCCTTTTTCTTTTTTGCGTATTTCCTTTGCGCGCCGCAGATTCAAGTTCGAAGCGAATATCGAATAACGCGGCCTTAATACAATAATCCGCTTTAATATCGTTAATCTCTTTGTACGAGTATGAAATTCCAGACTGCACCTTCCTCTGTTTATTCAGCTTTTCAAGTCCTTCAAATTGTGGAAATCCCCATAGTGTATTTCCAGAATAATGCCCATTAAAAAGCTTACACAGTCCTCTCGACGAATCGTAAATTCTTCGTCTAATTCCAGAAACGTGTTTAATGAGCAATGTGCGGGTTCCATCGATGAGTAGATGAGTACAACAAGTGGAAATGTCGGATAAAAAAATTTTACACCTACTTGTAAAAAAACAGCGCGATGACCAATCTGTGTCTCTGGGTTAACGATTTTGTTGCCGGCGTCGTTGCGTACGTATGTATATACAGACAGCGATACGCCGCCGTCTGGAGTACTTAATACGGGGCCGTTCGTCGAAATGGTTTACAGGCGCGGTTTGGTAATATTATGTCGAAGCACCTGGGGGAACCTTGACTTTCACAACAAATTTTCTTTTTTTCCCAAACTGCGTGATTTATGAATAATCGTGTATGGCAAAACATTATCTTTTAAACGCTTGATAATTGTAGATTATATAGGAGTATACGATTCTATTAACTTTTACGAAGATATTATTAATAAATGTTGATAAAATTGAGGAAAAGAATAGATAGTTCATTTTGCATATAAAATTAAAGTGTTTATTTAAAACTAAAATAAATAAATTTTTTTTTGATTATTCGCGAATGATAGAACGTTTAATTTTTTTTTTTTAATTAATATTCGAAATTTCATAAAATATTTATCGTTAAAAATCTTTAAAAATTTCGATACGAAAGAAAGTTGAAAGTTTTTTTTTTTAAAGTTTAAATAATTTATTTACGTTTTTCTTAACTAATTTTGCCTTTTAAAAAGATATTAATTAATACTTTCGATATATTATGTATACTTGGGTAAATAAAATGTAACAATTTCCTTTAATTTAAGAATACATTACATCGACGTAAATAAAAGCTTAACGTATATACCATTAATGTTTTATATCGGCAATACATTGCTTTAACGACTCGCTTTAACGATTAGCATCTTTCGAAATAAAATAATTTTTTTTTCTTCACCGTCTTTGCAATCGCTCCACATTATCTGTTAACAGTTTTGCACCTCAGAATTTTACTTGGCATCACCCACTTGCTCGCCGTTATTTAAACCATCCGTAATTTTTTTCTCATTCACGGCATCTAATACACGCATAAACAACAATTATCCCCATTTCTTTATCCTCTATTACGAGAGAGAGAGAGAGAGAGAGAGAGAGAGAGAGAGAGTAACGCGAGTGCGAGAAGAGCGCAAGGAATGATTGTGTGTATACGTTAAAGTTAACGGTACGACACATCGTGGTATTCAAGCTGCTGCGCTCGTCCGCTGGTGGGTTTGCGTCGTCGTAAACTTTACGATATCGCATATAGACACGTGCGTACCTGTAGCGTAAGAAAAAGATTTATGTTTGTGTGTGTGTGTACAATACAGGTATGTGGAACCCGGGGCGAAGAAGCGATTTGCGACTTTTGCGCGTGACCTGGAACGTTGCGCGCGCCGCGCCTCGGAACCGCCGCTCTCTTATGTGTATACACACTTGCACTTTGCGAATTCCTCCGGTACCGCATGTGCACATGTGCATCGTTCCTTTGCTCGCGCAACACACGTTAGTGTATATTTAAAGCGCGTGTACTTACACACGTAAGCATTCGTTAGAGTGTGACCAAGAGAGAGAGAGAGAGAGAGAGAGAGATAGAGAGAGAGAGAGAGAGAGATGGAGTGTGTATACGGTATATATGTATATATTTGCATAGGTATTCGAGCGCGTGCGGAGGACGAAGAGAATCCGGCTTCGCGAGTGCGCGTGTATATATATATTAACCGAGAAGTTGATGTAACAGCACTCGAATCTTTTTCCGTTTCTTTTTTTCCCTCTCTTTCTCTCTCTCTCTCTCTCTCTCTCTCTCTCTCTCTCTTACTCTATTCTATACGTATTTCAGCTCGGCGAGTCGATTGCTTATGTACGAACTGCAAGCGGAGCTTCGGGCGAATAATTTGCCCCAGGATGCTGCTTCGTTGCACACACCTAACTCTATCTTTACTATTACCTTCTTTTTTCCTTTCTTTTTTTTTTTTTTTTTTTTTTTTTTTTTCTTTTCGTAAGCGAAATATGGCTGTTCACGATGACGGTGTTGTTGTAGATTCTTCGATATTGAAATTCATCGATAGTGGCATCGAATTTCGTTGAATTATCCAACTGAAAGCGATTTTATTCAGAAGATTGATTGATTATTTCTATTTTCAGAATATACGTTGCTTGAATAATTTCCAATCTGATGTTATACAGTATTTGTCGAAGTAAGGCTTTTGGAAATCAATAGGAATAGAGCGAAGAATTCTATTTTTATTTACAAAGTTTTCAATAAATTATCGAATATTTTAATCGTGTATTGACAAAAATATGTATATACATTCTCGAGATCGGTACGTCGTGAATTTTATAGCTACAGCAAACGATAGATTTTGTTTTATAGCTTAAAAAATTCGTCTATTTATTATAATATTATCAATTCTAAAATGTAACACATAACGTATACTATTAAAATTATTCAATACCTTATGAAATTCTTCATTTTCAATGCAAAGTCGTATTTTTCTAGTAGTTATAAAAAAAAAAAAAACTGATGCATATATTGCATGATGATATAATCGAAAGTAATAAATGTTACGTAAATCATAATAATTTTTGCTCCTCGCGGTGTAACGTTGCTTCGTGATTTATAATTTTGAAAGGCAATTTAGGAAGTGTAATAATTTTTTTGCAAATAACTACAATAAACTTTTGCATGTTTCCATATTGATTTGTTAATCGATATCGAGTATCGAGTAAATTAAAATTTATTTGTTTTGTTTTATTCGAAAACTATAAAACTCTCATTGCTTAGATCTAATTTTCTTCATTCGATAATAATTAAATTAAATTAGTTTAGAATTTTTTATTTTAATAACTTATTATATCTAAAATAAAAAAAATAAAAATTCTTTAAATTGATGAAATTTTTCAAATATCATTTATTGTATTTCAATTTAGAAAATTAAATCATCCTTATCAAAGGGAGCGATCTTAAATTTTCAATCGAAAAACGTTTTCTAAAATAAAATCAATCATCCAAAGCAACGTAAACTTATCGACAACAGAACCTTTTCTTCTTCGCGTTGAAAAAGGTCAGATAAACGAACGATTGTCTTCGTATGGCATAAGGAGAAAGAAAACGCGCGGAAAGAAATCTCGCGCAATTCACATTTTCCATCCCTCTCACCGTGTTTCGAACAAGCACAAGACTCGGTATAATATCAGGAGCACGTCTCTCTCTCTCTCTCTTTTTCTCTATGGAGGATAGCATAGCAGCTAGATTTCTCACGTCGCCTCGAAAGCACGCGAGACGCGAGAATAGTACACACCGGCGTGCCATAGTCTCCGGACTCTCCGTTGCCTTTCATATATGTATACGTATAAAGAAAATATAAGCGCGTTCCACAGGTGGGCGTCGAGCGCCGTCTCTCTATAAGCATATAATATAATCGAGCGCCCGAGCAATACTTATCGACGAGAGAAGAAAATTAAATAATCTAAATTGTGTCGTTACACGAGCAGCCGGGCCTAACTCGAGCGCCGCGCGGGACTACTCGACGAGACAAAACTTCATCTGGCAGAGATGATAAACGACTTCTCTCTCTCTCTCTCTCTCTGCTTCTCTTTAACTTCGTTAATTTATCGCTTGTCGATGTCTTTTCACGGGTGCGTGCGAAAATTTATATATAGATCGAACGCTGAGATTGTCTATAGGGGCACTCGGTTTGTCAGGATTTATGAACGGATAAAGCCAACGATTGAACAATCTTATTTAAGGAGATTTTTCGATTTAACATATTTATTATACTTTTTGTTTTTACTTTCATATCTCGTTCTATTTGTGTTCCGGCATCGTGTGTACAATCGCGATATAAATATTTTATTCGTGGACGTATAATTTCTTATTAATTATATGGGCTATTAGCGATATCTTATAAACTGAGAAAATTTTAATTATATTTAGAATAGATTGCGTGGAAAAGATTTTGTTTTGTTTTTTTTATATTTTTTTTTTTTTTTTTATATTTTTCAATTCTTATCGATTAAAGCTATCATTTACATAAGAAAATATTAGAAAATAGATACATAAGCGCGCGTTTCGGCATGTAATTTATTTAAGAAAATCATTTAAATTCTTGCTCGACACTTTAACGAATATTATTCATTTCGGTAAAAATTGAAAAACTATGCAATTCATAAACTTTAAAAATAAAAGAAAAAAAAAATTAATGTTTAATGTTCTGTTTACAACGTCGTTAATTTTAATCCATCAAGGTGAATGTTGTTGTTGCACTTACTTATATATATATATTTAGTTATATATACATATACTAGTATATGTATTTGTTATATAGTTAGTCGAAAGGTCAAACAATCGTACGCGCTTTCTACTAATCTTATCGGACTAAAACTTTGAACAATTACTTGTAAATGTTAAATTTTACGTTACTTTTTTTTTTTTTTTTTTTTTTTTTTTTTTAATTTTTATATTTAAGATTTGTTGTGTAAATTATAATCGCGGCTGAAAGTAAAATACTAAGCTAAGATAGTTAATATGTTCATTATTCTTTTTTATTATTTTTTTTTTTTTTTTTTTTTTTCATTTATTATAAACGTAAACTTTGTGCCTTTTGCATTTAGTATGTCAAGGTAAACTCTAATGTTCGACTTGATTTTAAAATCGGTACTTGATATCATTTGAAGATTTTGTTCTTTTAAAAAAAATGCTTATAGTCGTATGATATAAAAATAATTTTTTTTTATGTAATGTTTAATATATATGTAACTATTTCTACAATACAATAAAACTTGATTATAAAATTTGCTTTTCAACTTGTTTGTACTTGTAAAACTATTAAAATATTAATAAATAATGAATGAATTAACAATTTATATAGAAAAGTAAAATTTAAATGATTAAGATAACAAAAATATTCACTATTTGTTCCATCTTATTATATTTTTCATAATTGCATAAAAAATTATAATAAAAACTTTTAAATTAAAAAAATTTTTAAAGAAAAGTAGAATATTTAAATATTTATCTACAAAATTCCGTTCAAAGATGAAACCAATTAAGGTCAGTTCAATATGTTTAAGTGAAATTTTCCTGTGGTTGCAAACACAAGTTTGCACAAAAGTTTGAAACAATATTTTGTCAAGTTAATTGTACATTTTCTTTATAATGTATAGTTTAATCATGTTATTATAAAAAAATCAAATTAATAAAAAAAAAATAAAAACAAAAACAAAATTGTATTTGAGTGTTTTGACAATGACTAATTTATTAGAATTGACGCGACTATATCGTTATTAAAGTCACGATTTTTTATAAGTCGCCGATGTATGAGACAAATAATAAATTATACTGTAATAAATTGAAGTAATAAAACATAATAAAAAGAATAGGTAATGTGTTCAATTTTATAAATTTTTTTCTCAAGCTGAATATACACTTCTGTTTATTTGTATACTTTATAAACAAGTTCAAAAGTTAACACAACAATTGTATATGAAAAAAATCCGAGAAGCCATTAAATAATATCTTTATTAACGGCAATTAAAACTTAGATAATTTAATTTTAATTGGCTCGCGCGCATATTTTTCTCACAGTCGTAAGAAATTCCTCTTACGTGTTTTATATCATCGTTATACCGTATAAAAATCAAGATAAACATTATCCAACGGTTCGTCCCCGTCCACGTCTTTTCTCGCGCACACATCGCGTGCAAAATATATATTCGGTGCGGCGCACAATACGCAGTCGTATTACCGAGTAAAGTTCACGACATTCGACGTCGCGCCTACCGTACCGTACACCGTACATAGAGATATATGCATAAACGGAGCAACTAGCAGCATGCGGTGTTTTTGCTGTACGGCACTCAATGGGCATGGATATGTGTACCGTTCTCAATAATCCAAAAGAATTTTCCCAACTTGCTTTTACTTCGGAAGTGCTGCACTTGCCTTTATATATACATCAACTTTAACGTTACATTGTTTTACGCTGAATTTTTTTATCTATCGCACTGATTTTTTCGCGACGCCGCTGTCGGATGTTTCTTTCGTATTGTGTATATATATATATATATATATATATATATATATATATATATATATATATATATATACAATGATGCGGCGCTTTCGCCGAGGGAATCACGATTATTCAAAGTGAGAATATATCTATACCTAAGTTTACAAGCGCGCGCGCTCGCGCTTTCAATTAGTTGTATAGAGAATGATTTTGCGAAATGCAGATTTCATTATCTTTAGCAGCGAGTACATCAATCCGATGTGTATACGTACCTGCGGGTTGCCTTTTTTTTTCCTTTTTGGAACAGGGAAGAAACGCGCCCGAGAGAGAGAGAGAGAGAGAGAGAGAGAGAGAGAGAAAGCAAAGAGGCTCGCATTGTCTTCTGCATAAGAAGGGAAAACGGTGTCGTAATTTATATCGATTACCATTCGATGGGCGAAAAAAGTATCGATCGACTGCACGATTATCTTTTCGCAACAATCGAGCCTCTGCTTCGTTCAAATTTTTTGTCGTCGCGAATGAATTTTCATTTTTTTTTTTTTTTTTGCTTTTGGTTTTGATGTAAATTTAAATTGTTTAAAACGTTTGTTGCGAAAGAATATACTTATAATTTAATGCTATCTTCGATGCTATCATCGACGGCTTTGAAAAAAATTGAAAATTTTTTTTTCAATTTGAAATAGTCTTTAAACAAGAAAGAGTAGTTTTACATCGGAAAATACTTGGTTTAATTCGCCGAGAAAAGCACGGAGTTTTATCGAAACGGATTTTCTACGTTGAAAACCCGAACGCGCCATTCAAGTTTTACAAACTAGGCGCAAAGTAAAACTTTTTCTCAAAAGGGCTGGGAGAGAAACGAAGAATTGAGTTTTATCGCGGCGTTTTTCACCGACGGATAAATTTCATTCGGAGGCCCCCGTGAATGGATAATCCGCCGAGAATACAATAGGTCTAAATGGATTTTTTCTTAAATCTATAAATCAATTAGTTAGTATTTTGTTTGAATATTAGGTTGAAGTGTACAACGGGAAAATTAGTAATTCTCCAACGATAATTTACGCGTCGTCGGAGTTACGCTCGCGAGAAACCACGGCTAGATAATGTTTTCACGTGTTTTTTTCTTATTAGGTATAGAAAACGCTTTCGAGTTTAAATTTTCACAATGTTTTGTCTCGTTAATTTCACACTTAAGTATATTAAATTTTATGTTTAAATTGTAAATAAATTTATAAAAAAAAAAAAGGTACTTGCTATAAATTATTTACTTTGATGTATCCTTGTCGCATTATTGCATTGTACTCTTTCGAGGATATTTTTCTATTTTTATACGTAAATCGATGTCCTTGAGCAAAGCAGCCGTGTCAGCTTCCATAAGACTAAAATCGACGAACGCTTCTAATAATAAAAAAAAAAATTATCTTTGCAACTTTCCATGTCATGAAAATTAAAGATGCATTTTTTTCATTTATATGTATATATCGATAAACCACAAACAATACAACAAGTCCTTGTATTCTAGCTTATCTAAGCGTTATCCTATATATTCCATTGTCATTCCTCTTTCTCGCAAGAGAAAAGAGTCTTCGATTAAAGACAACTCTCGGATATTTTTTACCTTCAAAGTGGACCACCGCGCACATATATATCCGTCCGAGTACAAACGCTACGGAGATACCGTTTTCATTCATTGGCTATATACGTATACGTATCTGTATACTCCGGGCAACGAAGACATCGCCTTTAAAAGACATAGCGAAGACTTCGATGCACGTACATATATATATATATATATATATATATATATATATATATATATATATATATATATATATACACACACACAGCTGCGTACGCGAAAACGCGCGATCGTTAATTACTATTCATGCGATGGTGGGACGCGCGGATGTATGCGCATCCTTTGGAGGTATAAGGTATACATTCGAGCAACTACACTGGACGGCATTCCACCTGGGCAACGGTCGTTTCAAAAGAGAGAGATTGTCTTTTGTTGGTGGACAATGACGCGGGCGTAATATGGATGGCGCGTCGCTTTGGTTATACACGTATAGCTTGTGCGCGTTTCGGCATGCCAAAAACAATGATAACACACGAAGTATGTTTCCATGTGCGAGCATTGATTATACATATATATATATGCCATACCGCTGGTCGATAAAATTAACATGGATTACTGGTATCGTTGTATGGGCTTGCGAGTGCACTTGACATTTTTACCTTATTTTACCTCACGTTTATTGTCTTCTGTTTCGATAAGAGCGATCGATGCGTTTCACGATTCGTTGGAAAATTTGGATTAAATTTTTGTCTGCTATTTTAAATAAAAGAAAATTCGTTGCTTTTGTAGATTAAAAAGACACGGACGTCTTTTGTGTACGTATAAGCATTTGTTTTTTCGTATTTAATTAACGATTTTTTTTTTTTTCAATTTTACAATATATTCAAATTAAATATTTTTCTTTTTTAAATACAAAATTTTTAGAGAGAAGATAAATTATTATTACTGTATTTACAAAAAAAAAAAAAAAAAAAAAAGGTAAAAAATTTGTAAATACTTAAATAATTTTTTAATACTCTATTATTGCTAATTGTAAGCCGTGCAATTTGAAATATAATCTTGAAAACGATAAAAAAAGTAAAAAAAAAAACGCAAAAGATTGCTCAGGAGATGACATTGGCGTGATCGTCTTATTTAATATTCACAACTTGCATCAGACCTTGACAAGGAATAAATAGAGACTTCGGTGTATAAAAAAGTTCGTTCCTCGCTGTAAACATTTGCCTTCTTCTTTTAAGTTTGCGCCAATGCGCGATTATAGAATCCCTCGTACGTAAACATTTTGTGAAATTTTAAATTTTCTTCTCTCTTTTGCAATATTTGTAATATACCGGTTAGTAACTACTTATTATGCGGTTGACGTTTTATTATTAAAATGAAAAATACAGAAAAAAAAAAAAAAAAAATTAAAAAAATAAAAAAAACAACTCCGCGTAATAGACTAATTTTACAAAGTTTGCATAGAAATTGGCAGGTTCTTACGCGAGGTAACTCGTTTTGAGCGGTTTATTTTTTTCTTTCGCGTTTTAAGTAATGGATTACGTGTTGTTTTGTAATAAGAGAAAGGTGCGCATTTTATGCGCGCACATTATACACACGAATAAAATATATAGGGTCATTGTAGTCTACGAAGTTCATTGCAAAAAGTTTTTTTAAAAAATAAAAAATTTTCCTTCGTACATTTTCAATTAACAGATATATTTTTATGATTAAAATCATGCATTATAATTCTACGAAGGTTGTATACAAAGTATAATGAATATACCAATATTATATAATATTATCGAAAAAAAATTACATCTTATTCAACTAATTACGTTATAATTGAAGAATTTAATATAATCGAAAATAAATTTTCATTACAATTTTATTTAAATTACGTATTTACGCACAAAGATTTCAATTTAAGCTTATCTATCGAGCACGGAGAATGAATATTTAAAAATTATTTTTTTTAAGCTCACATCGGTGGATGGATGCTTATCTATCGGTGCTTGACTCTTTTTAAAATTAATTCGGCTTCATTATGATAATTGAGTTATATACCTCGTTACATACCAGCTAATAAACGCATATACCAACCGCGTAAGATAGACATATTCAATTTACATACAATCAATTTAATGTACCTACTAATACCGTTATTACATAAAAAATAATTATAATTATATAATGTTTGATGTGGCGGCGAGCTATTGCTATTATTCCGAGAATTAGGATATATCTATGTAGTAGGTATACGCGCTCGTTTTATTCGCCCGTGCAACTATATATTTTATAAATTAACAATGCGTTTACCGCGTGTACGCGGCCAATTAACGAGCTCGAATAAAAGTGCAAAAACGTTACGAGGCGTCGAGTCAGCGCGCGTGGATAAAAAATAACAAAAAAATAAGGAAAAAAAAGAAAAGGCCTTTTTCATCGAAAATCTCGGACGTGCAAACCACGCGTTACTTTTGTAAAAATTATTATTTTCTCGTCAACGCCCCGGCAAGAAATACCGTTGCGCTTTCGTTCGTTGCTTTTCGCGCGAGCGCAGGTTCGCGAGTTTTGTTAAGCAGATATACTTAACGCAAACTTTGTAAATAAATCTATACATACTTATATGCGTATAAGTGCGCCGATAAACGAAGCAAACATACATATGTGTACATCGGACTATCGCGCGCGCGCGCGCGCGTATACGCGAGAATCGCGTTTTCGAGCGCTTCGTAAAAAATAACGCCGACTGACACACTGGCTTGATTTTACTCTACCGGCCGACTGCTCTAATGCGCTCTTTTACCGCGTCGTTTTATCTAAACGATAACACGCCCACGGTCCTTTTATTCCTTCATTATATCTATGCGCTATAAGAATATCTATATTTCCCCAATGTTTTAATCATTAAATTATGCTCGTTTGTGCCGATCTCCTTTTACATGCTACCTCGAAACTAGCATCGTTATTTATTAACGTCGATATAGATTTGTAATAATTTTTACGCGAGCTTTCAACTACTGCATACACACGGAAGTTTAATCGTCTTTTTAAACCGTTACTTTGCAGAATTTAAGATGCACTTTGAACGCGAGCCGTTTATTTTAACATTGCACGTAAACTTCTCGTAATTCGTTATTTTAAAATTGGATAAATAATTTTATAACGCACCAAACGTTTTTTATTACATTTTTTATTTCTGTATTCTATTTAAATTTTTATATCGAGAGACTTTATTTTATGTTTCATACACGATAAATAGAGTTTATACTTACTTTATGATTCCACTATTGCTTTATGTAATAATATATACTATACAATGTTTATAATCACAGGTAGGATATGGTTAAAATAAAAGTAGGTATATTATTCATATAAAAATAATTAAGTTAAATGTTAACGTGTTATTTTTCAATAATTACAATTATAATTTTTATAATAAAATAAAAACTAAATCAAATAATTTTCTATAAAACGAGCAAAACATTTTCAAACAATTAAATGGTGAATAAATCCAAATCCAATACTCATCAACGGTAATGATTTCATAAAAAAAACCATTGTTACAAGTCGACAAAAAATTCCGTTCTCGGTTTTAATATTTTTCTCAAAATATCACAATTTATATACATAAAAGAGAAGCATTTACGCGAAAGAAAGAGAAACAATTTGGTTTTTGCTCGCGAACGTACCAAAGTCGTAAGGCAAAAACGAACGCGGAACTCGCGCCCGTCTACGTAAAGAAAGAAAACCATCTCTTGATTTCACCATCATCCCTAACCAAAGTAATAAAGTTCCCTTCAATTTCGCATCATAGCTCGAGTTGAATCCATCGAGTTAGCGCTAGTCAGTGAGCAAGAAATTGAGCCTCTCTCTCTCTCTCTCTCTCTCTCTCTTTCTATTTTCCAAGTTGGCAATTGTACAATGCGAACGCGATGAGAGAGAGAGAGAGAGAGAGAGAGAGAGATAGAGAATCGCTTAATGCACACTTTACTCACCACTGAATCCGAGATATGCGGTTTGCGCGTCGCGACCGCTGTGGTTTTTCTATGGGGATAGTCATTCTGTCGCGGAATTATCATAACACTGCGACTCGCAGAGAGAGAGAGAGAGAGAGAGAGAGAAAGAGAGAGCGAGAGAAAGAATCATTTTCTTTTTCAACGAGCTCTTGTTTTACATCTCGATGTTCCATTTCAAAGGAGTGCGCCGGTGCACCAAGTGTAGATATAACGGAATGATTTTACGTATATTATCAGGGGTAAACGACCCGAGAATATATACCGAGGATTACGTACCTCTAAGATTTCAAGCTCGATACCTATTCATTTTATTTGGTAAAAAAAGAAAATAGTACCAACCGTGTCATCAAATCGGCGTTACTCAATACTCGATCTTATACACCGGTACTAATACTTTTAAAAACATTTTAGAAAAAATTAATTATTCAAGGTTTCAGTTAGAGTTGTGAGTTAAAATTTCGTATTGCATACTATTATTATTTTTTAGTATAAAAAAAGCTCGGAGAATTTTACTTACCGCTAGAATAATAATAAGCAATCAAATAATTAAAATGTACTCTGTATCAAAAAATTTCGATCTCAAATTTGAATAAACTTGTAATTTTAATATTTTTTATGTTTCAGGTGAGTCGCAGAAAAAATTAATCCCCATCCTAAATCATTTCTTTCGTACGTAAGTTAATTAAAGCATGATAAATTTTATTAGAAATTAAGCTAAGTAAAGCAAAAGTTTGAAATCTTTTTGTCAAGATTCCGTTCAAAGCGTTAATTTTATGCTTTCTACCGTTAATCCGCATATTTTTTTAATAATTCGTAGATGAATTTACAAATGTATTCATTATAAAAATTTAAAAGATTATCGGTTCTTTTTTCCTTTTTTTTTTTATGAATTATCGTTTGAAATTTAAATACCGACACACTTGAAGTGAAAAAAAAAAAAAAAACAATCTCGAATGTATCTAATAAATAAACTTTCGAAGCAACGAATCGTATTATTGCATTAATTTTCTCGCGATCGCGAATGAAAAAATTACGAATTTAAATAAGAAAATCTATTAAATATACCAATGATACATTAATTGACGGATATGTCATTAAATTTCAAATGATTTCGCGTGAATAAAAAAATGGAATCAGCCATCCGTATAAAATTACTTTAATGTGTTTTAATCTCGTACTTGTGGAATTTACATTTCGTTGCATTAGCTTTCGAAAAAAAAAAATTTCGTTCTCTCTCTCTCTCTCTCTCTCTCTCTTAATTCGCATATACATATATGTACATACATTAATGGGAAATAAGAAATAAGGAAATTCTTATTAATCAGAAATCCGTCAATCTTCGATTTGTCTTTTGCTAGTAGAGGTTTCAACACCCATATATATACCTATATATATGTATATCGGTATCACTTTGACTTAGATTATAGTTACTAGTTCATGACGAATTATTATACGCGCGCGTGCGGTCTTGTTACGGCGTAAAAAGACACAATTTCGCGTGCCGGCTGAAATGCACATATAGAGAGAAAGATAGGAAAAAATAGATCTCTCCTTCGTACGACTCAATTAACGCGACGGGAGCATATTTGCACGCGCGGACCTAGTGTTATCTCTTATAATACGCGGCTCTCTATACGAAAGCCTAATTAAATTAACTTATTGCGCTGATTTTCCTTTATCCACGGTCCATTTAATCGAAGAAAATTTTATATGCATTGTTTTATCCGTTACGCGTGCAATTGTATAAATTTTAAAATTTCCAAAAATTTTAAATATTCGGAATGAATTATCGTTTTAATTTTTACTCGCTTTATTTTGAAAGTAATAATTATAAATTCTTTTATATAATTTAATTACGAATTTATAACTCTTGAAAAAAAAAAAAAAAAAAATGCGAAAGTCGAACGATCTACTTATCATAATTTTCATACTCTTAAATTAATATTTTCCTCTTAAAAATTCATCATATTCAAGTATACTTTTTAATACACGTTAACGATTCTTTTAGCGCTCAGACACACTCACATCTCGTAATTCTCGAGACGTCAAAAATAATTACCACGTGGTGAAAATTTACAATCGATTTCTAATGCACTTTAAAGATTCGGAATAAAAAGATATTGTGCATTTTTAGGATCCTCGAGGAAGAACTGCAATTAAAATACCTGGTGAATCTCTCGAATTTATATTAAAATTTATTGCGGCTTATTTATCGCATTTGAATGCGCTTCGAGCCAGTTATATCTATTGATGTTTCTCGTACATCGGATAATATAAATTCAATTGAAAGATTAAGAATGCGCATGAAATCGTCCCATAAATCATCGCATTAGACGAACTTTTTTTACACGTTTCACTCGAGATAATAATTAAGTAATAAAAATTAACGAGTTTTTTTTAGTTTTTTTAGGCAGTAACGAGTAACTATATATAATACATTGAAAAATATGAGCCACATGTAAATTAATTTATATTTTTCTATTCTCTATAAGCCATAATTGCGCACTCGTTGAAACAATGAAAAAATGCACATCGTGCACGAAATAAATTCTTTTCCAATACAGATACCAATCGCTTGAATACGAATGCATTAATTCCACAATAACTGTGCATTTTCTCGATATGACGCAACGAGGAATCCATCGCTATTTTAAATTTATACATACAAATATGCAGGAACGCGATTTCTTTAGCAATAAAAAAAAGAGGAGAAAATCATTAATTATATATATTATAAATATATATATATATATATATATATAGTTTGTGAATTATATCTTCATTGATCACGCATATTAATTCATATATAATTTTCCGATGATCATCTAAAAGCACTTCCATCGCAATTATACACAGAAGGAATGGCGCATCGCGAGTTACACCTCATAATCTAATGGCTCATCCGCTCGAACAAGCTTATAAATATATATAAATATATATGGATATTGAGAAAAGATGCACACACCGGTGGAAATTAAACCGCTTAATTTTACTCGTTCTGCCGGAATACTAGGTGTATGCAAATGAAAGTGCCTTTTTTCTTCAAAAACACATGTTTATTTCGAAAAAATGGTTACAAATTCAATCTTCGAAGTAATTGCCATCGCTAGCTACACATCTTTCCCATCTCTCAGGCAATTTATGGATGCCCCGCCAAAAAAATTGTTGGTTTTTTGATGAAATCCAGTCATCGAGCCATTTTTGGACTTCTTCGTAGGAATTGAACCGTGAATCGTTCAGTGCGTGTCCCATCGATGAAAACAAATAGTAATCGGAAGGCGCCAAGTCTGGTGAGTAAGGCGGGTGGGTTAGCGGTTCCCAGCCGATCGCGTTTACCAAATTTTTATTGACCAATGTTCGATGTGGCGATGCGTTGTCATCTTGGAAAATAATTTTGTCGTGCCTCAATTGATATTCTGGCCGTTTATCGCGTATGGCATTGTTCAAATCGGTCAATTGTTGATTGTAGCGTGCACCAGTAACAGTTTCACCAGTTTTTAAGAGGTCATACCAGATAACGCCACGCTGATCCCAGAAAATACAGAGCATGGCCTTCTTTCCGAAGCGATCCGGCCTTGGAGTCGATGTGGACGCTTGGCCTGGGCTCACATATGATTTTTTACGTTTGGGATTTTTGAAATAAATCCATTTTTTATCGCCAGTAATGATTCGATGCACAAAACCCTTTCTTTTTTGCCTGGCCAGCAGCATTTCACAAACGGATTTTCGGTTTTCTTGCTGCCTTTCATTCAACTCGTGTGGCACCCATCTACCGACTTTTAAAATCTTCCCCATGGCTTTTAAACGGCGAGAAATGGTTGATTAGTCAACATTTAATTGTTCTGCGAGCTGTTGCTGCGTTTGGCCATCGTCTTCATCCAACAATGCTTGCAATTCAGTATCCACAAATTTTGACGGAGCGTGGCCGCGTTTTTCGTTTCTCAGATCAAAATCACCATCACGGAACTTTCGAAACCACTTTTTGCAATTGGATTCACTAAATGCATGGTTCCCGTAAGCTTCTACAAGCATTCGATGAGTTTCAGCCACGGATTTTTTCAAATGAAAGCAGAAAACTAATACTTCCCGCAAATGAGCACTTTGTGGCACAAAAATCGACATTTTTAATACCAAAAAAATATGCGTTGATGTTTGAAACTTGTAATGTTATGAATTGGATATTGTTGACAGATGCCAAAAACATAAAAAATGACAGTCGATACGGTTTGAAAGTTTATACATGTGTAGATTTAGCTATTGGAACACAGAGGGCACTTTCATTTGCATACACCTAGTATACAACAACAACAACAACAACAACAACGATACACACATATATAGACGCATAGTGAAGCGACAGAAAACTAATATACGTATATGTGTACATAGGAGCTAGGAAAGAAAATAGAAAGAGAGGAAGCTGCAAGCAGTAGCAGCTTAAACGATAAGCATCGGACGGTAAAAAAGGCGTGAAAACGGGGTCTTCCGGCCTCCCATCATCGTTATATCTATAACATAAGCTCGTATATATATATATGTACAGTCGGCTGCGAGGTAAAAATCGCTCGATCGACGGCGCACGCACGGATTCACGCATACCGCCCGTCTTTTCTTCGTCGTTTATGTTTGAAAACGCAGGAATAATAATAACAATAATAATAATAATAATAATAATAACAACAACAACAACAACAACAATAATAATAATTATAATGATAATAACAATAATAACGATGATGATTATTCATCTAGCGTCTTCGTTTCATCTCGCAACTCGAGAAAGTCTCCTTCTCGCTTCCTCGCTCTCTCGGGATGTGCGCTCTTACGGGATGCATGCCGGAAGTAAGCGAGTACACGCTATATAGCTATCCCATCGGCTGTAATTAACATTCATCTTCGAAGACTTCTACCGTGTAAGTCGAGAGGTTAAATACCGTGAATTTTGACTTTTCTTTCTAAGTTTTTTTTCTTTCCATCAAAGTTGCTCAACTCTTTCTTGCCTTCTTTACGTCGAAGGAATTTTAGAGACTATACGAACGAAGCGTCGACGGTCAGTAATGTGGATCGAAAGCGAATATATGGTAAAAGCATAGGAGGCGTTAATAAGAGTTTAGATCGAAGGAGGAGCCGTTGATATTAGTGTTATAAAAAATGGTTATTTTTAATAATAAACGTAGATTATAATTATTATATGGATGATTTAGACGTCAATATAAGGCAATAGATATAATAGGTACAAGATTTTTTTTTATAAATTTTCAATGATTCGAAAAATTTTCTTTTAAATACTTTGTACAATAATGTGTATTGGCAATCGATCCCGTCAAAATATAAGGTATGCGAGACTTGTAATTTTGGTACGTGAAATTTGATAACGACTGGATAACATTCTAAATGTATAAAGCAATATCGAAAGCGAAAAATGGATTTTACGAAAATGATAGAGTAAGATAAATGAATATTCTATATAAGATTTCACTTTTTTTAATAAAAAATGCAATTAAAATTTTAAATAAAAAATATTTTTTTTACAATTTTATAATTTAAAATTACAAAAAAAAGTACATTTGACAAAAACAGAGCGTAACGTTAACGTATTGTTACTTTTTATAACATAAATTCACGTTATTGCTTTCGTTACAGAAAATAATATTATTTAAATATTTCATTGTAATTTTAAAATTAAAAGGAAAAGTGTCAAACCTTTGATAAATTGTATTGTTAAACGTTAAAGATAAATTCTATCAATCAAAATTGTTTAAACGATATTTTCATTTGAATTAATATTCGTAAAATAAAAATATTAATGGAATAAATTGATAACTAGGTGTCAGTGCTTGATTTGTTTAATCTACAATAAAAAAAAATTTATCAAGAATTACAACGAAATTGATTTGATTATGTAAAGATTAATGAAAATAGCTTTTTTACCGCGTAACAAATAAACGATTCGTAAACGTGTAATTTCAATTAACCGTCGAAACAAACAAGATTAATAAAACATCGAGTTAAATATATTAAAACAAACTATTTTACCAAGTGGTATGTAAATAACGCATTTAAACCAAACAGCGGGAGCGGCTCGTTTCGAGAAAATTTAACAAACCAGTTGAAAATAATAATTATTAGTGCACAACATTCTCGCGTCTCTCAAACGGCGTGCCGTAAATAAAATTCCGCGCGCGAGAGCATGCGATGTTACTTGCACGCGGAGTATTAATAAAATAGCGCAGAGCCTAGAGAGAACAGGTTGAATACAAGGAACTAATCTAAAAGGCATCGTCTTTATGTTATAGATTCAACTACCTTAACACGTACTCATTCAAGCGTAACCATCAATTAACGGCGAAATTTCCATACCAAGAGCGTACATCTCACGATTCGACGAGCCGCGAGCCTCGTAAAATCGCTCGTCTCGTAATAAACGGCGCGTTCGCGACTGACATCTCACAGTGAAAGTGATTAGCATTGTCAAACTCTACCGTAAGGGACTTGGAAAAAAAGAGAAAGAAAAAGAGAGAGAGAAAAAGAGAGAGAGAGATAAGGAATAAGAATAACAAAAAAAAATAATACAAAAAATATTTAAAAATAGCCGAGTAATTTCGCCGTTTATGTAAAAGAGAAGACAGCAAGAGTTACGGCAATAATTGATGTGACCGAGAAACGTGAAACGCACGGCCTGCTGATCCAATAAGAGAATATTCTCTCTCTCTCTCTCTGTACTCGCCTCGTCAGGAGAGAACACGAGAGACTTTCAAATACACTCGTTCTCGAGGGAAGCTTTTATGCGCTCACGTATATGTACATATATGTACATACGTACACGTGTTGCCGATCGCCGGGAGTCTCGCGCTCCGGGAAACTCGAAAGAGAAAAATTCTCTCTCTCTCTTTCTCTCTCTCTCTCTCTCTCTCTCTCTCTATCCCTCTCTTTCTCTTTTGCTTTTTCTCAGCGTGCGGCGATCGCCACCACCGTCGATGCCGCTGGCGCGGAATTTATGCGCCGCGAGTTAAAATCGACCGAGAGTCCAATTAAGTCAGCTATGCACGTGCGCGCGCGCGCATTTTCATGCGATCTCGTCATGCTTTGACGAACGGTTTCTTCTCTCCTGGATTATGGCTGTGGCTTACTATTATTATTATTATTATTATTATTATTATTATTATTTGTATTATTATTATTATTATTATTATATACATTCATACAGTCTACGTGTATGTATACATAGAATATATATCGTACACGCATGTACGATTTTTCTCGTTATTTCTGTCCAAGCTCGAGCTCTCGAAAGCTCTCGTTAATAAATTATAATTAATGCCTTTTACGGCTAAGTATTTGTTTTAACGCCTCGATTTCGTTATTCTCTCGTGCGAAGAAAATTATGGATACTTTGAGACTGTATATATTATAACGCCGGTAATTTCATGGTGACTCGATGCCAAATTGTGCAGCGAAAATTCTTGGATTGTAATTAATTTCGATTAATTACACGGTATTATTCGCGATAACGTGATTTTCCTGCAAGAGCTTAGCCGTTTAAATAAATATCAAAATGAAAGGAAGTTGCGCGTTGCGTTGAATATTTTTTCATGATCATAAACGTTTATTATTATTATTATTATTATTCTTTTACATTTTAACATCGCATTTATTATACGTAGCTTTAGATTGTGAACAATTAATCGCGTAAAAAATAAGATTTGAAAGATTTTTAATTTTATTTCTTCTTGCAAATTTAACAATTGTGACAGACAGACGGTAATTTAGAAATGTAACTTTTAATATTTATTAAGGACAATTTTATGCAAATTTGACTTTCTAAAATAATCGAAATACAAGCTTAGATAGTTACTTCTCCAATGGATTTTCTTCAATCATTAAACGAAAGGATTTATTAAATTAAAAATTATTCAATCATTTTTAAACAAACGATTAGTTGGATTATTATTAAAAAATAATGAATTGAGATTTTTTTTTTTTAAATATTAACGTTAAAAAGCACATATTTTTTATTTACCATTATAATTACACAATAGAAACTATGCAGGTTTCTGTAATTATTTTATTCAAACTAAAAATGTTCGTCGTTTTTCGAAAGTCTTTAATTTAGTCATATTAAATCGACACGTATGTCAATCGCTTATTTTCACAATTAAATCATTAAATTTCAAAGTAAACACCGACGTTTACAGGCATCTCGGATCAATAGTACAAGCTAATAATAAACTTTTGTTATATTCAATTATCGTCGATAATAACGGTATAACTTTCGATCGTTACTATTAAAATTTTACGAAGCGAATTCTTTCTCGTGCTCGATCGAAGAATCGTGTCCGGCGATAGATTAACACTCGATATATAATACTATAAGAATCGAGTTGCGCTTCGTTACGTCGGCTTCCACTAACCAGTGTCGGTGTATATGATTCTCGATGTAAAAGCGTACATCGCTCTAGAGAGGCGCGAGATGAAGAATTTATAACACACTGCACGACGGAAGATCGTTAATTCATTTCGTAGTTTTTTTTTTTTTTTTTTTTTTTTTTTTTTTTTTTTTTTTTTTTTTGCTACAACAGCAGCACGGCCACACACACATACTACGGGCGCGGAAGCGATATAAAAGTCGAACGATTTCGATCGACCGACCGACCGACGGATCGGTGGAATATAAGAAACGCCGCTCCCCTTTTGTATATTTCGCATCCGTTCGAAGGAGAGCACTTTCAAGGCCAATTACTCGGACGTCAATGTGCCTGGATTTCTCGCTGCTGTACGTTGCTACGAAGTGCTTCGGCTCCCGCTGTTTACTACTCGCGCGCGACTTTTCGATCGAGGCCCGCGGGGGCTGAAATGCTCTAAACTTCTCTCTTGTGCTGGCGTTGCGAAGGGAAAAATTTACGAACGCATTTTTTCTCCGGTACTGTTTGTGTCTGTCTGTTTGTCTGTCAATCTTTCTACTCTTTCTCAATTATTTCCTTTTTATCCTCTTCCTTTTTTTTTTTTTTTTTTTTTGGAAAGATTTCATTGTCCGACGTTGCACCAATTCGACTCGATCTCGTAATTAATGCGAAAATCGATGAGAGTTTTTGCTAATTGAAAAGAAAAAAGAAAAACACTTAAGCTGCTGTTAATCGTTATAGCGCATAACGTTTTCGTAAGCTGGTAGAAAGTATGAATTCGTTTATGAAAGAGGAATTATTCCAATTAAGCGATCAGTTGAATAATTTATTCATGAATCGTTAAATAAATTTTTTCCCATTTTTATGAATCATTTTCCATCACGCGTAAGCCATTTTATTATTTAAAACCAAAAGCTAATTATACATTTCATTCGTATATTGCTAAGTATTTTTTTAATAACGAATGAGCACAGCGTTGATTAAATTAGAGTAATATTCTACTGAAAATCTCATTTCTATGATTTTCGCGTGAAGTATTGTAACTTACAAACACGCATACACAGATAAGCACAGTAGATTAATATGCAAACGAATGAAGAGAAAAAAAAAGTGCGATTAGCGTTTAAGGAAACGAACATACAGGGAAGCAGTAGTTCATAAAGATTAAATTATAAACGCGCTATAGCGGAGTATTTAACGGAGGTTTTATAAATAAAATAATACGAAAAAAAAAAAAAAAAAAAAAAAATAAGGCACGCGCGGAAAAATAATTCATGACATTTAACGCAGAATGCGCGACACGTTCATCAAAGACAGTGAAAGTACCGAAAGTTACACCGCGCGCGGTATATTAAACTGTTAGTTCATAATCGATAATTAACCGGATTGGTGAACTCGAATAACGATTGAAAAGAAAGAAGGAAAAAAAAAAAAAAAAAAATCAAAACACTAAATTATATCCGGTATTTTGGTTTTCGATTCGATGCGCTGTATATATGTGTACAGAAATGCTTAATTTACCCGCCAATTTTAAGAATGTAAAAGTTTATGAAAACTACATTTTTTTTTTTTTTTTTTTTTTATTACGAATTAATCGAATCTTTGTATATTATAACTATTAAATGTCCAAGTTTTTTTAACGTAATTCGCTCGTCGCTTTCATGCTTATTTAAAAACCTTTCACTTTATGAGGATTGAACAAAAAATAATAATAATAATAATAATAATAATAAAATGTTAATCGTTGATAAATAGTATTCAAACTGTATTGAATTTTCTTGCGCATCGATTTAAAAAACAAACATTTCATTTTTCAATAAATTGTATTATTAATAATTTTTGACAATATTATATGACATTGGCAGACTACGTTATAAAAATGCCAGAAATTTACATTGAAAAATTACGTCAGTCGCTCCGAAATTTTTCTACCGCAGTACGACCGAGCTCGCAACTTGCCGCAGATTAAAAATAAATTGCTGCAACGGAGAGGCTCGTAGTTTTAAAAACATTGTTTTGACACATTGTAATATACATCTTTCGCCATTGCGAGGATTTCGCTCTGTGCGAGTGGAAAGTCTAATTCTCCGTGTGCGAAAAAAATTTAAGAGTTTTTTTAGTGCTAATCGTATAAAAAACTACAACCCAATTGTAAAAAAAAAAAACTATCGTTGATGATAAATATTTCGAACGAAACGTACTCAAAGAATATACATATTCACTACATCTCGATTACCATATTTTTATCGTTGGAATCGAAACGAAATTCCTTCACAGTATCCGATATACCTGCTGGATAATTAAACGACAATGCGAATCCAAGAAAATGACTGAAAACTTTTCAGCGCACGTTCCACCGTAACAATAAATAGAGAATGGTCGCGAATGCTGGAAAAGTCAAGTATGAATAAAATCAATGCTAAGAGATTTCTCTCTCTCTCTCTCTCTCTCTCTCTCTCTCTCTCCCTCCATTACACGTTGGTTATTGAATAAACAACCCTAAAAAATTTTTTATGTCGAATCGTGACTTCCGGATCCGAGCTTCCGACATATACGTACGGCAATGTTTGCGGGTAAACGCCTTCGGCAACCGTCTTTATCTATACTTTGAGATGGCAATAAAATTGCCGTATACACGATGTACTACAACAACGTGTTTACACGTAATACGTCGAAACGAAAGTATTCGCCCATGACGACGCTGCCGTTGGCACGATTACTTTTACACTCGCGTTTTATCAAATATTTTGAAAAGAAGGTAAAAAATGATAATGTACGCGCGATGAAAATCACAAATTGTATATACTCGTGTACATGTATTCATGAGTGTCGAAAGAAACAAGGGATAAAGGAAAACACGCGAAAGAATTTCGGGCTTCTAGCCGTAAATAAGATCGAGGTTGACGAGAGAGTAGGAGAGAGAGAGAGAGAGAGAGAGAGAGAGAGAGAGAGAGACGCGATTTCTACCTCTTGATTAATTCACCGCGGATGTACGTGAAGAGATAGTCGGCGTTTAAAGTGAAGGACAGTATCCGTTTTTTTGCTTGTTAAACCTGAACGTTGCTTCTGATAAATCTGTAACAAGATACTTTTCGAAATGTTGAATATACCTGTGCTTTATTTTTTCTCTTATTCTTTTTAATTTTGAGACATCGTTGCGTTATTCAACTTTGGAAATTGTTTTTTAATTGTGATTAACTTTTCGTTCTACTTTATAACGAGGGTGTAAGATTTAATTATATATTTCAATCAAATACTTAATATAAATATATCTATTTCGAATTTTTATTCACTTTTTAAAACGTATATTAATAAATACGCGTGAAAACGCTAATTCTATTAAACCGTTTAAAAGTATATAACAATAATCATTCGGTACGTGAGTATAAAGAACCGGACTCGACAGTCAAGCCACGAAAAATTGTCGTAAAGCAATTGGTAAGCGTCGCACACGTGCCCGCAAGTTTCTTAATTAAACCTATCATTAACATCAGCGGCACAACGGCATAGTGGCTCGACGACAACTCTGAGTTCGCGGGTCGATTCGTCAAGTAGTACATAACAGAAAAACGCGGGAACAACGGCAGCCATCGGGATAGGAAGCTCGAGACACGCGAGCCCGGGACTGTGCTCCGAAGAATAGTCCGAAGGCTTCTAATCGACTTTTGCTCGAGCGAATAATTTACTGCAGCCAGCCGAGAGAGAGAGAGAGCGAGAGAGAGAGAGCGAGCCCCGAGGCCATCAATTGCCAATATAAATACGTCCCGAGGTAAAGGAAGCCAAATGAGAGACAAAAAGTAAAAGAAAAAGAAAGAAAGAGACAAAGAGAGAGAGACACAGAGAGAGAGAGAGAGAGAGAGAAAGGAAGGATTCTCGCGCGTGTCGCCCGAAGCTTCCATGTCACAGTCATCGTGCAATTATTTCCTCGTTGTATTACGGGACAGTGTGTGTGGTGCAGATTCGTGGGGGAGCCTTCAAAACCGACGGTATACCTAACGGTACACAAACAAGACATCTGTCTGATACATGAATGTAAACTCTCTCTCTCTCTATCTTTTTGATAGTAAAGACGGTTCTTAACTCCACTTATACTACTTCGGATTATATAGACGACCGTTCGTATATATTTTTGGCAAACGGTCGGCTTTCCGTAAGATTTCGAAGGATAGTTGAGGAAGGAGGAGGGGGAGGGATTGGCACCAGCGTCGTAAAACCTTCTCGAGTACGTAGATTTTGGATACCAATATTTTCGGATCCACGCGTCGGAAATTTCCGAGGACAACGACGACGACGAAATTTCTTGGAAGGCCTCGCAGGGAAAATATAATGATCTTAGGTTCTCGGTGATTTTCACGCTCGTTTATTTTTACAATAGTTGAAAACTTTAAGGCGCCGCGTTCGGCACGGATAGGCCGGGACGTACAATGGATGATGTTGTGTCGTTTCCGTGCGCACCGAGAAAACGATTTGTTTGACTTTGTATCTATTTCCGGGGGTTTGTGTTTTTGCGTTAGAAAGGTAGGCGAGTTACGAGTCGGATTGTTTTGAACCCTTGAAATTTTATTTTTCGTCACTTTATTTCGTATGGAATTAGTAGAAACGTGCTTTGTACATATATATATATATATATATATATATATATATATATCTTCGAAATTGAATATACAGTGGCAATTTACAAATTAATTAAGTGGTTTCGAATGCTTTTACAATGGTTGACTTTACCCAAACTTTTTATATTTATCTTTTGAATACTTTGTTTTTAAAACAAATTTAATTTATCGAGCTATTTGCAAAAACAATAAACATAATAATGATACCCATATTTATAAATTTTAGTTATTAGTGGGTTTTCGAAAAAATGCATAGAGCAGGATTTAATATTTTGTTTAAGTTGAAGCTGTCAAAATTTCAGATAAATTCAATAATTAGTTAAAAACATATTCGAATATTGATAACGATTGCATTAAATGGTAAACAAAAGAAAGAATAAATATTTAGATTAATATAAAAGTACACCGAGTATTTTCTTCGATAGCAGGCACAATATATCTTCAAAAATAATAACATACACCAGAAGATACTTGTCGTATACTTATTGTAAAAGGCCTTAAAATATAAGCAGATACGCGCGTTTATCACCAAAAGAAAAATTGTTTATTAAACGTACAAATTAAATCGATAATCGCAACGATTACTTCCATAAACAATAATAAATTGACAAAATTCTACAAGTTCGTGTATACATAAACGAGCTATAAACTCGAACACAAGTTTGTCGAATTGAAGAAAAATCATCACGCGCTGTATGGGGTCTCGTATTTAGCAGCTCGTATAATAATTCTTATCCGGGAATTAATTCACGGAGCTGGAGGACACACTGCACGCGATAGAATATTCCTCGTCGAATATCCGTCATTATGCCTGTCGGGATTCGGTGTCGTAACGCGCCGCCGTCGTCGTCGTTTTTGTCGACGCGCTGTTATATAATGGCGCCTTATACTCATTTTGGAAAGGCGATTGCTCCTTCGAACGGAAAACTAATGAGTATACGAGTTTACCGTCGCTCGTGAAATAATTAAATTTCCATTTGGGGATTATTCTATGAATTTATGCTTGTTTGTACTCGTTATACAAGAGAAAAATGGCAATTATCGTTGCTATAAGTTTGCTTTGGGAAGAGATTGGAGATATTGTTGATTCGATAGCTAATATAAATTCAAGCTACTTATTAATTATTTATCAAGCTTATATTTTACGTGTACACGTTTGTAGGCTTAATTTGAAGTAAAACTTTTGGCTTCCGTTTGTTTACCCCTTTATCGATGATATAAATAAGTTTTTATATATATACTAGTATATATCTAAAATAATTATCAGTAATTAAAAAAATAATTTAAATTTTATGTATAACACTAAACAAATATTTAAAATTTTATTTTTTAACCTATTACTCAATTACATTTATCATTTATATTATTTTTACTGTTAATAAATAAAAATCTACAATAAAAATTGTTTTATTTCTAAATGTTTATCGATAATTTATAAATTAAGTAAATATAAAATAAACGATTGTAAGATAAAATTTATATGAATATTTTAAAACAATATATCAAAGCCACCAATTAACTTCGCGCTGTGAAGTAAACTATCCCTCGTAAACTATCCTAACAAATGGATCAATCTTAATTAAGAAACTTTACTTATTTCCTGTCACCGTTAACACTACTAAACGCCGCAATCTTTTCTTTAAAGTCGAAATAATGTTATTTTAACGAGAACACCTTATGAGTAAACAACGCCTACGAGTTTGTACGTGTACACGCGATGCGTGCGATTGCAGGACTCAATGATCCCACGACGATTTTTGTGACGCTTCATTGGGAAAAGGAAAAAAAAAAAAAAAAAGCAATGGAATAAGATATACTTGAGTATCGTCGAGTGCGTAACGTGCGATTATCTTATACTCGTTTCCGTTAATTGTTAACTTACAAATGGAGTAAATGGCTTTTTAAAAATGGAAAATTAATGTCTGATAGATCGTATAATTGATGATATCCGACAATGCTGGACTTTAACCTTAAGTACATGGTGTTGTTTCGGAATGTGTTTTACCGACATTGTACATAACAAATAATTTAAGTTGAAGCTAATAACGATAATTATGTTAAAAAAAAAAAAAAAAAAAAAAAAAAAAAAAAAAAAAAAAAAACAAAGAATAAAACTTAAAATAAATTACTGATACTATCAAGTTAAACTTGAACACATTATCTTTAAAATTTGTTTAATAGTATCCGTAAAAAAAATTATTACTTTCAATTCACGTACAAGTGGGATAATTAATACTTATATAAAAAAAAAAAAAAAAAAGAATAGGCAAAAAAAAAATAACGTTATTCTAGGTCAAGCGAATTTCTGATAATTTTACTTCTCAATGTAGCAATTTATCATCTATTGTTCGAAAATTGCAATCGTTGAAACCTCATTTATACCGCTCAATGTAACTTTGTTACTTTTCATTTTTTATTTTATTTTATTTTATTTTTTTTTTTTTTTTAAGTTAATGCAAAATCATGTATTTACTATGTAGTCGAAAACACGAACGTTATTTTGCGAAATAGTGTATTCGATGCTTAAAAAATATACAATTATTTGTAGTTCCTTTGAGAATTTGAAATGACTTTATAGTTTCTTTAAGAATAGGAAAGTATTTTGCGACAATCCCAACTTAACTGAGTATTTTTTGAAAAGGTGGAAACAGTGCACATAATTTTTATCAAATGAATAATACAATATCTATTATTATTTCTAAAAGTGACATTATAATTTCATGAATTACGATGTTTTATACTAAGAAAGTAAAAATAAGAGGGCTTTTAAAATCTTTACACCTTAATGAAAACTAAAATTAATTTAAGTTACATTAAATACGAGGGAAAAAAGCAAACAACCGCGTTTTTATATAAATATTGTTAACAGATCGCCAAGCTATCTATTTACTCTTTCTTTTTTTTCGAAAGTCTCGAAAATGTAAGAAAGAAAGAAAGAAAAAAAAAAAATCGCAGTAGGTCAAGCAAGAATTTCCAATAATTTTTCGAAGCCAACCATACAGCAATAGAATAGCGATTTATCTCAATGCATTGTGTCCGAAAATTACAGTGCGGGACAAGTGCAGGAAACGTGTCTCGTCGTCTCTTGCTTCCACATATCCATCCTCTCTCTTCCTATATCTCTCTCTCTATCTCTCTATCTCTCTCTCTCTCTCTCTCTCTCTCTCTCTCTTACTCCGATACTTTTTCAAGAAAGAATCTCACAAGAGGTAAGCACCTGTATGTACATACATACACATGTATACACGCGCGTAAAGCTTCGGACACGTAGCAGCGCTGACCTCGAAATATACATCGGGTGCACGCGTCGTCGACCGATACGTTGCCGATCGCCAACCGACAACCCATTATTACCGGTATCCTGGATTCCCTGACGTAGAAGAAGATCCGTGTCGTTTCGATGTCTCGCTGATCGCATGCGTAATGACGAGATATGTGTGTGTGTGTGTGTATGTGTGCTTCGAGCGTAAAGTTTTTTTTTTTTTTTTTTTCTCTTTTTCATTCTTTTATTTACGAGAATCAACCGTAACTATACTCTCGCGAATCCCCCGCGACCTTATTTTACGCGCGCGTGACGCGACGCGCGCTCTTGTATATATATATATATATATATATATATATATATATATGGTGTAACGTACACTTTTTTTTTCTTTGTTTTATTTTTATTCCTATGCGAATTCCCTCTATACGCTAATATCCTTATAATACGAGCTTTATGGAATACGCGATTCAACGAGGCTAATTTCGTTGTTATTTTCTTGTTTTCATCGGCGTCGCACCGGCAATTTGCGTATACGAATATGCACGAGACTCGTGCGCGACTGCAGTATGGCCGTATACGCTTGAACACCCGAGGTAACATTTTTCTCGTACTTTTTTTTCTCTTTCTTCCCTTTCCTTTTTTTTTTCTCTTTTTTTTTTAGACGAAAATTGATCGTATCCTTTTTTAATGTTAACTTATTTATTGGATATGCGATTGATTATTTATGTTATCAGAGTTTATTATTGCGTTAAACCGATAATAACTAAAGTATATATTAGGCCGATTTATGATCTTATTCTAGTCGATATATTCATACGGGTATTAGGTAATTGTATTGCCGATACGCAACTTATTATAATTTTTGAGATATACATTATTTGCTCGGATTTTTTTCAATTTTCAATATTTATGAATAATTTATTAACCGGCACGCGTTAACTTATGCGTGTGGAAGGGAAGTTTCGAATGTTTCCACGCTCCTAAAATTTAATTTGCAAAATCTATGTAATTATTGTAATAAAGTTCGATTGTTGTTATCATTTTTATATAGATATGTAAATGTTTTCGTTATTAATTATTTTTCGCGAGCGACGAAGAAAAAAATTTCCATGAATCGATGCATTTATTATTTCAATGTGAAAAATTTTCTAACGATTATTTTCTCATTCACTTAATAACGCATTTATGTAATTTAATAAAACCGATCTTTCATTAAAAAAATAACGAAGTAGAAGTTACTTTCGTAATGTGTACCTCTTCCCCGTTGAACGTTTAATTACAGATTGTGTAATCGAGCAACGGAAAAACTATATTCCATAAAAAAAAAAAAAACAGTAAGACGATTACAAAAAAGAATATTTAACGAAGGCATTTGATTTTAAGATTTTAACGGTCCGCTCCTGTTTGTAAACACCCGCGCCAAAACAGTTATAAAACCTTACGGTTAGTCGCATCAACGACTAATCTTTGTAATTACCGAAAGAAACAAAAAAAAAAAAAAAAAAAACGGAACATTTTATCACAATGGTAAAAGGAGATGGAAAAATTCTCAAAAGGTATATGTATATATATGTATCGAGTATGGGTAAATAAATAAATAAATCAACGCAAAATCAGCGGTGGTTACATTATATTCCCATATAGATAGACGCGGGAGCGCTTGTACACATCTATACTTTTATTGCGTCATTCGCGTAGACACGCACGTTTGTAAGAGTATACATAGAGTTGTACATGTGCCCATGATCTACAGAACGTTAACCGTGCTCTTATCACTTGTCGCGGAGATGCGTCGCGATAATAATGTCTCGTTTGCTCGTCGTCGCGTACACAATAACGCTCTTTTAAAAAGGCACGAAAGGAGATGAGATGCAAGAGAGTAAGAGGAAGAGAGAGGCGACGCGTAAAGGCGATGGGGAACGAGATCGTACGTGTATAACGGAATTTCTTTTTCTCTTCTCTCGCGCAATATACACACGCGTCGTGTATATTTTAAACAAGCATCGCGCTTCTCGCGCGACACGAATGATAAACAACCAACGCGCTATACTGGTACTGTACACGTATATAACATTACATACGCGCGATGAATTTGTTTTTTTTTTTTTTTTTGTTTGTTTTTTGTTTTTTTATTTTTTTTTATTTTCAACGCGCAGAACTTTCGAATTTCGCGGCGGAAAATTCAAAGGGAAGTGTATAAAAGTTGTAGGTTTAAATGTACAGTAAAGAACGGACGCAGCCGCGTGGGAAAAGGAAAGGTCGAGAGCGCGCGAGAGAGGCGATAGTTATAGTTTTCCTATTGTGCAGATATATATCGTGTCCTTTTTCACTTCTCGATAACCTGTAATATATACCGATATACGTATATAGTATATGTGAATATATGTATATTTATATAGGTATGTATTCGAACTCGTGTGGGTAGTACTAGACGTTGTATCAACACAGTAGGAGGAGAGAACAGGTCCCTTCTCTTTCGGAACGATCGGATATAAAGCGGCAACGGCAGCAACCGTCGTAGATTAATCTACGGGCTTTTATATTCCCAAGCTCGACGAGCGAGCGACGAGTGAAAAAACTCACCGGGCGCCTTTATCGCGATTCACACTCCGCGCTTATACGGTGCTTCGTCAACGCAACGTACCCACACACTTACACACATGCGCGCACACGTACATACACACTAAGCGATATTTTTGAGGCAGCCATCTCTTGCAGCATAGTGTACAGTGAAAGTGATCTCGTTGTACACAAATGGAAGCTTAGAAAGAAAGAGAGAGAGAGAGAGAGAGAGAGAGAGAGAGAGAGAGGGGGGGAGGGGAGAAAGGAAGAGAGAAAAGGAAGATTTTCGTTTACAATCTTTTTCTTCTCTTTCTCGATTTTGATCTCTACATCCGATTCAACCGGCGAGCATATATATATATATATATATATATATATATATATAGTAATAATAATATACGCACGTGCAAACTTTATTAGGGCGTTTGAAGATTGCTCCCTCCCTTTCCCCTTGAGCGATATAACTTTTATCGACTCGGAGTTATTGAATCGTATCTTCGGGATCTTTGGCTTTATTCTTTCGTTTGGTATATCATGCACGTATTCGCACCGAGCTTCATGGATTTATGTGTTTTATATAACGTTTAGAGTTTTATAAAAGAGAATTTTTTTTTTTTTTAAACTCTCGTTTATTTTCAATTTATTTATAATGAGTAATAGATATTGATTGAATACGCGCACGGAAATTATATGTTTATGTTTATTTTAAAACGGGTCTTCGAAAACTTGTTTTACTTGTTGTATTTTTCAAATTCAAACTTATGTGTTTTAATATTTTTGCCTTCGTTGAGCTGCAATTATCGCTATATTTTTATAATTATCGTTCGATAATTTTTTTGTAAGCGAATTATATATAAAATAATTTGAATAAAAATGTTAATTCATAAAATCGTTTGAAACTTATACTTCTGCTTAAAACATACATTATTAATTTTTACATTATTCATCAAATTTTATAATAAATTAAACGCAAGTTAAGAAAATTAAAAAAATTTAATCTATACCATATTAAATGTACACATATAAATCGACTAAAAGCAATCTTACAAAAATTGTGAGAAGATACGATTCTTATAAAATATTTAATATGAACTATTGACTAGCAACTAGATTAAGAAATAATATTCATAATCTTCGACACATTCCGAGACAATTTATGTCTTAATCATAAACGCTAATCGCTTTAAAACATTATTGCAAATATTTCACAGCCTCCTTGCATCAACGCCTCCAGCGTCGTAGGTGTAACTCGATAAAAAAAAAAAAAAATAAATAAATAAATAAAAAATAAAGAAAGAAAAAAAATAGACGCAAAAGGGAATGCGATATAACCGTGTTAAGGGAAACGAGATATAGGATTAAATAAAATCTACGTGCGCGCATATTATAATAACCGAGGGTACACATACACACGTACACACACACACATATACTATATATATGGGAAGGTATAAATGAAAAGCATCGTCGCCCACGATTTTCATTAGCGCGAATAGATATATATATATATGTATATTGTGCCTACACGTGACTTTTATATATCAGCTTCACGTCTGATAGGAATCAGATATTACGTATTGAAAATAAAAACGAAGTTAAACTCGGTCGCACAACTTATACGCGAACATATAAACGTATAGATATATATACATGTACATGTGTAACATTTGCGGACAGTTCGTTCGCTTGCGCAATTTCCGTTCGTTCGTGTGGTGACTCTGTTTATAAACATATATACACGAGTGCATCGAGACTGTCGATTTTAAAAAGCCGTTACATTTTCACTGACGCATCAAACGAAAGGTCTTCGACATCGTTCGTTGTTGCAATTTTTAAGTTTCTTTTAATCTCGGGCGATTACGTATATCAATAATACGAACGATTGAATAAATTCTCGAGTAATTCGGTGTTTCTCATTTTTTCTTCTTTTCTCTCTCTCTCTCTCTCTCCCTTTTTACGTAACTCCCGTTCACAAAACGCGATATTGCTGCGATTTAATCGATGGATACGATTTAGATATTTTAAGCGTAGGTGTGTATTTTCATTGTTGATTTCGACTTCTTTTGTTCGCGTATAGACAATTGGCAATTTTTCAGAATTGATAATCGAGAATGCAATGCTTTATATTAAATGCAAATTATCGTTAAAAAATTTAATTTATTAAATGCTCGTTACAAAATAATATTCCTATAAGTATTAACAATGCATAACAATCTATACAAATTATTAATTAAATTTTAAAAGTTATTTAATCTATCATAGAATAGATTTGAAAAATTTAATTTAATAAATTAATACGTCCGATCGTTTTAACTTTATCAAGATTTATAAGTTTTAATTTTATATTTCTCTGCAATGAAATTTAATCGATATTATTCACTCACGAAATTAAATATCACGAAAATAATTTTACCAAAATATACTCGATAAATTAAACGCGAAAAAAAAAAAAAAAAACTAGCGAATCAAAATAACCCGCTGGCATTTCCTCGTCGACGGGTTCCAACATACGTCAATGATGAGCAAACAAAAGGTAAAATAAAAAGGTGTCGAGTGGTCGAGGATGACCGATTGAGATCGAAGTCGAGACGCGTGGAAAGCGAGTTTCGTTTCATTCTCGTCCTTCTCAATGGCGGGTTTGCGGTTTGTCGATCACATATGATTATGCATTAAATGTGTACACGTATAGTGGCCCGATTAAGTCTCGAGAAAACCTTTGACCTCGCATTGGATGCGCTGAATTTTAAGAATAATCGTCTAGTTATAAAAAAAAAAAAAAAAACTGACGATTTTACTGCGATCGATTGTAACGAAAAAATTTAAAAAACTTAATGAAAATTTTTGTCATGTATAATATTATTAACGCATTATTTTTCAAAGATGTTACTAAATTGTTAATTAGTTTTAGAAATAGTCTAGGAAGACTTTCTTACGAATAATAATTTATTTTAAAGTTTATATTCAAAATTATGATAATTTTTATTACGAAATTTTTATTCAATGAAAATTTCAAATAGATTGTTTATAATGTATCGTACAATTTGTTTTTATCGGTAAAAAGAAAAAAAAACCAATTTCCTTTTGAAACATTAAATTTATTAAAAAGTTTACATTGATAATTCTCGATATCTTATACAAAAAAAAAAAAAAAAAAAAAAAGTATCGCAAGATATCAGGAATGAAAATGCGATTGCATGAAATAAAAATAACTTTTTAAAACTTGGAAAGTACTTTTTCGTCTAAATTATTCATTTTAAAACGGATAAAAAATGTCATTTTATAAATTTTTAAACAAAAAACGAAAAGGATATATTCTCCGTATATTCTTGTACACCTCCGAAATAACAACAATAAACGTGAATCTTTGTGAAATCCGCGGCCAATAGGCCAAAAAGAAGAGCTACCAAGGGAGCAATAAAGTAAGCTGGAAGAAGAATTGTATACGACGTCGGCGCGCAAAATGTACCACACGTAAAAGTCTCTTTCCTCTCTCGAGGAGGCCCAAGGCGGTCGCGTGTACGTATACCTCCACGAACCGAAAAGGGAAAAGAGAGGGGGAGAGAAGAGAAGGAGAGAGAAACAGAGTGAGAGAGAGAGAGAGAGAGAAAATCGGGCCCAGCGGCGTTGGCTCCCTCTCAACGGGGCCCCCACCGGTGAAAGGGGAGAAAGGGTGTGGGAGGAAGACGGCGTAAACTCAACGGGCTCGCTTATATATTTATGCATGTATACATATATATATACATATACACATATATATATATATATACCTATGCAGCGCGCACAGGTATGCACTCAAAAGTAGGAGAGGAGAGAATTTCTCCAGAGAGAGGTGGGGGTGTTGTAAGTAAGGCCCCGAACTAAAGAATCTCTCTCTATCTCTCTCTCTCTCTCTCTCTCTCTTTCACGTTCTCGCAGGCGGCGAATCCCCGTCATTCCATTTCGGATTTCACAGAAGATCGGCCGTGTGTGTACATACTTTAACAAAGCGTGCGCGCGCGCGTTCGCCGTCTTACCGCTGCCGATCTAACTTCAGCAACCCTCAGTCTTGCCGCTGCGCTTGCCGTGATCGGATGCCCGACCGTCTTGTGATAGCGGTGCTTTCTTTCTCTTTTACCGCTCGATCTGCGCGCTTATTGTTTAACTACGGTACCGCGTGAAGACGCTGTTGTTCTGTTTTTTTAATTCTTTTTTTTTTGTTATCGTTTATTATTTTTCTGGAAACATAAACGCATTTTGTCTCGATGTACCGATTACGGTCGCTCGATGCCGATACTCGTGGCTCGCTATTCGGCAAAGTTAAATACGCGCGGTTATTCAACTGACGCTTGAATTCTTCTTCTTCTTTTTTTTTTTCTTTTTACTCAAGTGCATACCGATGTTGTAGTTGTTGATGTGTTAGTGGAGTTTTAATGTCGAATCACGGCGAATATCGTCAAAGTTCGTAACGAGTGATATAGATATATACTCAACTTGAACGACGAAGGGCAACGATATAAAAGGGAAGAAGAAGCGGGATAAGAAAAACATAATGAGCGGCGAAACGAGCGTGGATATCGTGTGGGAGCCGCCGACACAGCTGAGTTCATTGGACTGCTGGGATTATTCGATCGAATTGGACTGTCTTCGTGGTCCGGAAGGTAGTTGCGCACGCGTTTATACCGCTCTTGAACTTTGACCGCGCACCGATGAAATCGCACTTAACTATTCGATTAACGGTCTCATTTATAAATCAAAAAGCTTTATACGACACGAGTAACTCGCGATATTTTAGTAGAACGACTTTTACTCGATATGCTACGATAGCGTTATTTTTATACGATTTTTGCCTCGTAAACACAATAGTTAACTCTCGCATTTTTAATATATATAGATAAAGATAAAGTACGATTTTATCTAATAGAAAAATTTAAAGATTAAAATTTTTTTTTCTCGGTACAATAACTTAAAAATACTATTTATCTTAAATATGATTCATTAAAACGTGTTCATTTAAAATGAATTTTTTATCTAATATATTTTAAAGTCAATTTTTATCAATCAAGTTAATTAAAATTTGCGATGTCACACTCATGTTTTCACATACGAAAAAAGTTAAAATCGTATGTCAATGTTTCAGATCGATAATTGTTTATCGATATGATTATGATTAATTTTAATCTAAATAAAAATTCATCGTAAATTTCAAAAAACATTTGTATAATTAAGCTGCCACTGTTATTGAATTCGTTTTTATCTTTTGGACTTCTTTTTGTTTTATTATTTCATTAAACGAGTAAACGTTTAAAAAAAAATGTATACTTATCATCACGTTTAAAAAAATATATTTCTCTAAAAAATAAAAAAATATGAAATTAAAACGATGAATAATTTTGTAGCGAAAAACATCGAAAATTTCTTTATTTAATAATTTTTATTAATCTTTTACTTATTATAAATAATTTTAATTTGTCTTCAACTTTTAAAACTTATTCTTTTTCTTGATAATATTTCTTTTATAAATAAAAATCCAAGATTAGTCTAAATAAAAGATTCGCGTAACGATATAGTGTTCGCAAATTAACTATAAACCGATCGTCGCTGTTTAAATATTCATTTTTAACCGAAAAAATATTTCCTCTTCTAAAAAAACTGCCTCGATTACTCATTAAATAGCAACGGTCGAAAAAGCAGTCGACCTTCCGAATAATCAGCATTATATTATCGTCGTTGCCAAATATATATATATAAAAATCCACAACATTTCTCGGATTATTAAGTGTCTTGGCTTTTGTCCCTAGAGTTAATTTCGTCGGCAAGAGTTTTGTTCGGCACTTGGCAGAAAGATAAAACGAGGTCGTACCGATCGGTTAATCGCGAATTATTTTCTATAACCGATCTGAATTTAGCGAGTTAAAAATACTTATTACCGATGATAATGAAAAGACGTTTAACAAGTTCACGGACAAAAGTCTCCGACGCGACTAGATAACTGGAGCAAGACGCTGTTGTTGTGCACTTTCTATCGATTTTGTTTTACAATTTATTTATTCCTCCCGCCTTCAACGAGCGTTTAAAATTATAAGAAACGAACGAGCCACAAAGATAATTTTTTTAAAAGTAATTGCCCTTAAAAATCATCTCTACCTACCGGTTAATACAAAGCCGTCGCTTTATTTCGATTGTCAATTCATAATGTATAAATACGTCGCGCGCACCTGACTTTCAGACTTTCTGCCGTGTGCATCGCTGACATCAAAAGTAACTTTCTGTTAAATTTATTTAGAAAAAAAAAAATAAAAAAAAAAAAATCGACGACCAAAACAAACACGAGTAATTAGAGATTTTTTTTTTTTTTTTTACCTTCATTATTTGTCGTAAAATTAATACACCGCGTTTACTTTCTTCTCAATTTATAAAACAGAAATCGGACCGTTTAATAATAGAACTTTTAATGAAATATTTTCACCATTTTTTTTTTTTTTTTTTCATATTATATAGTGTATACATGAAACTTTACAAAATTACCATTACAAGTTATTAAATGGGATCACTTTTATGTAAACAAATGACAGTCATTTTGTTAATCGTTTTTTTTCTTCATTCGTAAATTTATAATCAACGACAATTTCACCGAAATTATCTACTTGAATTTCCTTCCGCTATTCGCGTGGATATTAGAGACAACATTTTTTTCAATTAAAAGTTTTAAAAAATATATATCTAGGTAGTAATAAAAATTACGCGTTTAAGAAAAAAATTCAATCGAAGATTGAACGTCAAAGGAAAGATAGTTAAAGTTGTAGAAAAGGAGTTTGCGCGCTTGGAAAATTACAGCGGCACCGAGATATACTCTCGACGAGCTATTTTATACATACGTATATAGACCTACACTCACACACACACACACACTCACATACTCACATATAGAAACATATACGTATATATAATATACCTGGGAGAGAGACTGGGACGCGCGAGCGCGACTGTGTAAGTCTTCTCGAGTTAATCCAACGATAAAGCGAGTTTTCGAGGAATGCGATCATCATCGAAATGCAAGATCGCGCGCGTTGCCGCAATAAAACCGGAGCGGTCGCGCGGCGAAGCGGTCGCGCCGTTGAAAAAGTTGATGAAATTGAAAGAAAAAAAAAAAAAAAAAAAAAAAATAGGGAAAAAAAAACGAAGAAAAAGAAAAAAAATACAGCACCCGGGAAAGATGGCTAAGAAGAGCAGAGAGGCACGTATACGAGAAGAGTTGAAATGGTACAGAGCCAAGTTAAAAACTTATGCGTACCGTAGGAGAGAGAGAGAGAGAGAGAAAGAGAGAGAGAGAGAAATAGAAATAGGCACCGATTTCCGTTTACGCGGCATTGCTTCGTGGGGAATTGCTTTTATTTTTAAAGATTTTGTAACGACCATTGGTTAAATTAGATGAATTTATTTTTCTATACATTTCCAACTCATAGATCTATAAATAACTATCGAGCCTTTATTTTTATATTTAGAATAAAATTGATTGAAAATAACCCAATGACGAACATTAATTATTTTAAATTACGTATAATTTTTTTTCGTTAATTCAATTGTTTTTTTTTTTTTTTTCATATTAACGCGTAGGAAGAAAATAAAGTTTATTCGTGCTCTTAAATGAAAAAGAAAGACGTTATATTAATATTTTTTTAGATATAAAAATAAAAATATTTCAATGTATTCCTTAATTAATGACATAAAACATTTACATCGACTTTGTATCGTTATTTTTGTACTTGTAAACTTTTTTAACAATTTTCAAAATATCTATCCAATGAAATTCTAGAGCGAATATTGAAAGATTTATGATTTCGTAGTAATTTTATTTTGAAAATTTTCAATGGAAAAATAATAGGTTCTATACATTTAAAATTAAGAAGTAAAGTTCTTCTACGAGAGAAAGAAATGGATATTTCATTATCGTTCGTTTAAAAAAATTTGTATAGAGAAAATTGATGTTATAAAAGGTATACGTGCACGCCCACACCTTTGCCAACGAATAATTAACTTTATACAAAAATAATGTAACCTCTTTATGCCAAATTTGAAAATTCCAAGTCAATTACAAACTTTAAAATGTTGTTTTCATTCATTAAAATTAAGATCGTTTAGATGCGCTTATAGCTTTAATAATCGTTTGTTAAAGATTTACGTATTTTTCAAATAATTAAAATATTTGAGTGTACATCCGTATTTGCTTTAAAAAATTTATCAACGTATAATCATTGCGAAAGGTATAGAATATTTTACTTAATGAATGACAACGACCGGCTTCGTTGTTCATAATTTAACGCAAAACCACAATAAGTATATCGACGATTTGCAAAAACTTTTTATCCCGCGATACCAATCAACGGTATGTACACTTAACGGAAAAAAAAAACGAGGAAAACGAAAAAGAAAAAGAAAAGATGAAAAAAAAAAAAAAAAAAACAAAGTAAAAGAGACAAAGAAATGCAGAAGAATAGGTAGGTAGAGCCCATCTCGAAGAATACCAAGAAATAAACAGATAGAGACAAAACGGTAGCCGGGCTTAGGCGGCCGGTCGCGTCAAGCATATTAGTTATTTATGTACCTTGTGCGAGCCTCGCGTCATTACAGCTTGAGGCAAAATATGTTGTGGATGGATAGTAGGGCCGCAGTCGCGAGCGCAGCGAGCGACTAAGGCGCCTCTATCCATCCACAAAATATGAGCCGAAAGCTTTAATGACGCGAGGTTCACTCATGGTGCTTAAAAAATTTTTCAGCCTTGTAACCCGTACGAAGACTCTTACTTAGTTAACAGAATAATTAATTTTATTTTGTTGCATATCAATTAAATGCAATTTCGAACCCACACTGACAGTTCGTAAACTACAGATATCGTCTGCTAACGCATGCGCATTTTGTACACACACGCGTACATGTACATGTGTGTCAAAAAGTGACAGACAACATAATGTAAATATAAATATAAATTATGAAATTAAAAAAAATAGTAAATGGATTAATATTTAAAAATAAAATTAATTCTTGAACAATTATTATTTATTAAAAAATATAAATTTCTTGAGTATATTTATTAAATATTTATACAGAATAATATTTTTAACAAAAGTTTTTTTTATAAGATTTGAAGGCTTATTAATAATATTAATACTATTATAATTAATATAAATACTTTCTTATGTTATTTTTATCATAACAATACTATATTTGTTTAACACATTTTTTGTATAATCAATGAATTTTAGTCTCTTATTTAACATGAAAAAACAGTAACTTTTTTAAATATTTTAAATTTAATTTCTTCACACAAAAAACTTTTAAATCATTTATCTAAATCACAAACAAAATTATAAACTAAAAAATTATCACTTTAAAATCACTTATTATTAAATTTTTTAATTTTGCGGGATTATATTAGATTTTGCTTTTTCTATTAGTTTATTTAATTCACGTTTTCATTCTTCATCACTGTCACTATCACTCGTCTTATTTTCATTATTTAATAAATTGTCCATTTTTATTCTTCTTCTCACATATTAAGAACGAATATTACCGACACAACGATACACTATACTGAAAGAAAACAAAAGAAAAGCAGAGCCCCGTGGTCGCTTGAATGTACATACTGAGCGAAGGAGAGAGCGAGACAGAGATAGGGTGGTCACGTGGGAGCAATGGTGCGCGCGCTCTTATCGCTATCTCGTTCTCTCTCCTTCGCTCAACATACATAAGTCTTATTACGCGTTTCAAAAATATAAGTTTCGATGAAGACTCACATGCTAGGCTATATGAAGCGACAAATACATAGCAGTGGCGCTGTTAACTTTTTTTTCTCCTGGCACATATACAGCCTAAAAGGACGTATAGAATGTCTATACAGCCTAGAAGGACGTATAGAAAAATGTTAATACGATCGAGAAGGCGCTTGCGCGTATGGAAACCATTTACACGCTGACGATGCTCCGTAGGTAAGAGTCGCCGTACGGGTTAGTAGGCTGAAAAAGTATATATATTCATAAGAGAGTCAACGCCAGCCTCGCGCAAATAGCAGTAGTGCAGTGGTTCGCGCCGTCGTCTCGCGAGGTCCTTAACCCACGTCTTCGCGATCCGGGCATTCCTTCTCCTTCTCCTTCTCCTTCTTCAACTTCTACTTCCCTCTCCTTTTCTCGTCGCCTCTCTTCATCTCTTGCTCCCGCCGCATCAAATGTTGCACGCACGAAGAGAGAGAGAGAGAGAGAGAGAGAGACTCGATATCTCGGAAAATCGGTTGGCTCCTTCATCGGCGAGCGCTCTAACCTCGTGGGAGGAAGAGATGTATCTTTGCTCTCTTGATAATCGTCGCGTATACTTGTATCTATATAGATATACCAGCAGAAGCGTCTAACGCATCAATGAAAGATTCGATCTTCCCCAAGGATTTGTCTTGTGTAATGCGTCTTACGTACGAAGCGAGATATATGCATCTTTCTTTCGTCTCGCTCCCCCTCCGTTTCCTCCTCATTCAATAGTTCTATTCGATATTTTATTTAGCTGCTTTATTTTTAGCTGACTTTTAAAAAATTATAAATGTTTTCTTTTTTAACGATATCCTTTTAAATATTATTGTAGGCATTAGTTATTTTGAAATAAATACTTTTGTAGAATAAAAGTTTTGTTTAATATATTTAAATTTTCAATTGAACAGCTAAATACTTCTCGTTATAAATAATATCGTAGATTAGATCAAAACTTATTATAAATTTACAAAAATAAACCGACGCGAAAAAATATTAAAAAAAATGCATAGTACGAAATTATTTAGCGATTAAAGAAATATAAAATATTTGAGATTTCAGATGGGGAGATAAAATAACCTTTTCCATTTTAAAGATATAATTTTATATAATTATCCAGTTAGTATAGGTACATTGCTTTTTTTTTTTTTTTTTAAACGAACGAGCTCGCACGTGCATAATAGTTTATCATGCTCTAATTAACGATATAAAAACAATCATAACAAAATTGTTTTGAAATACGATTATAAATTCAATAATTTTATATAATTATTCGTATATGTACATAGAAACTTTTCTCGTCTTAAAACAAAAAAAAAAAAAACAAAAAAAATAAAAAAGGGCAGGTATGAATTAGTATGTAACATACTTCGTTTATAAATGAATTAACTCACTTCGATAAACTCAAACGTTCAACCTATGACACTTGAAATGTTACATAAGCTTTAGTGGCATAATATTTATCTCAAAAATTTTTTATACATACACACACATATGCACGTAAAATGTCGCAAGCCTTGAGTTAGAAAGAGCCTTGACCGCGCTTTACCTCTACATTGATATAAAATGCTTTTTATATTCATTAAATTTTATTCTACGGTTTTAAGCATTTTGCGTTGAAAAGAAAATCAAATTAAAACTTTGAATCTAAAATATCGGCTAAATAAATTCTAAAAAAATAAAATATCTTTTTTAAAACATGCATTTATGATACTTTGTTTTTTATACCTAATGTACAACAAATTTTATAAAATTTAATTTGGACAAAATAAAATGTTTCGTTAAAAAATGGTTAACAAAGCACATTGTCATTAACCCAGTTGAATTTTATTTTGCTGAAAAAGCACTATTTTCTTAACTTACATATATATACATATATGTCTCAAATAAAAAAGAATTCTCTTACACGAAGCTTCTTACTATACGAAAAATAATCTAGGTTTTCTCAAAAGCACTAGACCTCATACATATACCCTATACTTAAGAAGTTTCGATACTTTTATTAAAAAAAAAAAAAAAAGAAGGCGAACGTTATAACCAACCAATTTTTTTTTTTTTTTTATTTTTTATTTTTTTTTTTTTTTGCTTACTTGCTTGCAGATCTTCAGCTTGCCGCGGAACTCGGTAAGACGCTCCTCGAGCGCAATAAGGAACTCGAAAATTGCATAAAGCTGCATCAATGCACGATCGACGATCAGGCGCAGGAGATAGAGGTGAGCGAGAAGGACGAATTATTTCGATTACACTTACTTTTTTCCAAAGCGAAAAATGACTGTATAATATACGCGCGTCGCTGTGTACGCGTGTATTTTTTTTTTTTATAAAATTTTCTCTCACCGTAGAGCGAAATGTAAGAATATATTCGTATGTATGTAAGTCGAATGGACTATCGCGCTTTGGTCTATTTGCTCGGACGAACGAGCGAAATTTATCTCTTTGTGGTGATTGTATTAGTAACGTTTGCTTTTAATTTGCATAGCGTTAAATAATTTCCCTCTATAAATTGAATTGAAAAATTTATCAAAAAACGACAGTTTCTTTTTAAATATTTTAATTTTAATAGTTTAATTCGGATAGTAAAAAATTTTACGTACGACTTTGACGAAAGATGATTCGATTTAAAATTTAAAATATATTTTGAATATTTGTATTTAAGGTAAATTTTTAAATCTTAAATAATTATATGAAAAAAAAAAAAAAAAAAAAAAAAATCTTTTTAACATTTCCATTATCAGTATATGAAAAAACAAACGGCCGCTTTGAGGGAAGTAAACGACTCGCGGTTAAAAATCTACGAGCAATTGGAAGTTAGTATTCAAGATCTTGAAAGAGCAAATCACAGGCTTGCTCTCGAGAATGCTAACGACAAAAAGCAAATAAAAAGGTACGTATTGAATTCATATTCTGATATATATATATATATATATTCTATTCTTTAAATTTGACAACTTTCAATATTATAAGATAGAAAAGTTTAAAATTCAAATAATGTTTTATAATTATGCGGTTTTAAATGATTCTTAAATAATTAATACGAATATAATATTCAATATATAACGGTGTAAATAAAAAATGTTTCGGATCATTTATTATATCATTATTTTATAAATATATTTTCTTAAATATCGCAATAAAAGTTGATTTATTAATCGTTGCGAGATAAAAAAAAATTAAAAAGTTTTCGATTAACTTATCAATTATATATTAAAATTGTTTACATAATATAAATTTTTATAATAAATAACAGTTTTACGAGATTTTAAGCATTTATTTGTACGGCTAAATTTTACCGGTATAAATGTGTGATAAATATTTGAAAGTTGGAAATTTGAAAAAAATATATTTTATCGATTAATTTAATGTTAACAGATTGTAATCATTTAATTCAGATCTCGATTAACGGATTAATTTATTTGTATTAAAATTCTATTTTCAACGATAGATGTACAATATACATATATGTACTTTGCATAAAATATATAACGTGCGCGTTGATTACCGTTAAAATTTATTATAACTATAAGTCTCTGTAATCTTGTAGTACATTTAAAAAATTGCAGAGTTCGTTTACAGTACATTAATTACGTAATTTTACTACGGCTTGCGAATGTACATTCGTATTATTTATTTACAATTTACGTGTTACGAATGCAATGTAAAATTTTACGCTCGATTCATATAAATGTAAGTTTGTATATATGTATGTATATTAGATACACATAACACGCATGTCTTAGAGCAGTACCGTACATGATATTTTTATGATAATATTTTTACAGTCAGTGCTTAAATATCGATACTCTCGAGGCTCGTAACGAAGAGCTTCAAAAGAAGTACGATGAACTTAACGCACGATACGAGGCTCTACAACGAGAACAGCAAACGGCGAAGAGTCAGTCCTTGGAAGCCACGTCAGCTTCGAGCGTCAGGACGGCGTCTTTGCCCGATGGCAGCAAACAAAGTGTAAGATTTGCTACCCCCCCCCCCTCTCTCTCTCTCTCTCTCTCTGTTTCTTATAATTCCTTTTGATTTTACATATTTTTAATAATACGTAATCTTTTGATTATTCGATTAAAATTTTTCGTAGTTACTTTAATATTATTTTAAACGATTCCTACGTTGTATAATCTTTATATCATTATTTTAACAACCATTAGCAAACATTTCTTAGTTTTAATACTTTAACATTAAATCTACCAAACCAAATGATTCAACTTTGAAAATTTATATACTTTACTTATGAAATTATTAATAAAACTTGTCGCAAATCGGCAAAGATCGTTATCTTTTTCATCGCAAAGAGAAAAAGTAATAATAAGGTAGAGAGAGAGAGAGAGAGAGGGGAGAGAAATAAACAAATAATTATATTCGAAAAAACGAAAAATGCCCTAACTTTCTTTATCCGTGCACGACACACAGACGGCTGCGTCACCGAAACGCTCGAGTCCCGACGAAGAGGAAAAGATCCAGCAGTTGGCGACGGTAATGGCTAACGACGAGGACGTGACGAAACTATTACAGCAGCTGCACGAGGCTCGCTCCCAGCGAGCCCGGGAGCAAAAGCACGCCGAGGAGCTCAAGGAACAGCTGAGCGCTCTCGTGCAAGAGCTCGCTCAAATGGAGGAAAAGCTCAACGTGTGGAAGGCCAAGGCCCAGGACATAAAGAACCTGCAGGACGAGATAAACACGCTCGAGGAAGTCAGGTATGCCGATAAAAACACGGAGATTATTTTCCTCCTTTAAGCTCCTCGACTTAAGCGACTTTGACGGTGTATTTTCGTTTAGCCGCGCGCTCGCCGGCTGTTGGATCTATTGAATCCTTCCGCGAAAAGCCCTTGCATATATATATATATATATACAGTTTCTCGTTCTGTTTGGTATATAATTATGAAATTGCGCGATTACTCGTTCTCGTCAGAATTTTATTACTCGCAGGTTGCGCGCCTTTTTAAAAACTTGCTCGTATATACTTTTTCTATCATCAAATGAATCGTACACTTTATAACGACTCATTTATTTCGGTATTTTAACGTTATTTTTTTCATTTTCTAATTTTTACAATTCTCTTACTCGCAATTATTTCTAATATATGTATGCGGGTATACAAAGCTTTCTCAGAATATATTTAACGTATATTTAACGTTAAAATGTTAAATTACGCCGTTATGATTAATACCTATCTTTATTTATTGTAAAAAAATATATGATAATAAATATTTATACATAAAAAGTATTTTTATTTAACATTTTTTTGAATTTATATTTTTGAAATTATTTTTTCAAATAAACAATCATCATTAAGAATGATAATACGGTAATGTTACCGTAACTGCGTTAAAATTAAAAAAATAAATAAATAAATAAATAAATAAATAAATAAATAAAAATGAAGAAAAATATTACACACACACACACACCTGCCAATACAACGATTACCAATTTCAGACAAGGCAACCTGTGCGGTCGCTGTCTCCGGGGCACCGATTCTCGCACACAGGACGATTTTTCGGCGATGCTGGATCAAGAGGAGGACGACGAGATCAGTCTCGCTGAATCTTTGGCCGACAGCGTCCGCGACATCGACTCGACATTCCAGGTAAACCAGCGGCGTCGATTCTCCTCTCCCGTTGACAGTTATAATAATAATAATAATAATAATAATAATAATAATAATAATAATAATAACAACAACAACAACAACAAAAACAAAAACGACGGCGATAATAATATCGACAATGCGAGCTCGAAATGTTTTTGTCATCGCTACCGACCCTCATTATTATCCATCTGCATGCTCCTGGTCTGCGGCCTCGTATCCAAAACTCTGCTCTATCATACGCTTCGCACGCTCATCACATCCGCACTCGCAAGACTCTTCAAGCTGCACTTTGAGAAAAAGCAATGGATTTAGATTATATTTCGATTATCATTTAAAATTATTTTAATATTTATTTTTATTTATCAATTGTTTTTTTTTTTTTTTTTTTTTTTTTTTTTCTTTCTTTTCATTCGTTATAAGACTTTTCATTTTCCAATTTATGTGCGAGAAACAAATTTTCTTTCTTATTTTAATAATATATTAAGGTATTATACGAAATTTGTAAAAGTATTTTACTAATTTTTAATTTTATCATATGTTTTATACTTTTTTAAAAATTTATAAAAAAAAAAAAAAAAAAGTCTTATAATCGATTATTTTTTCTTATTTGAATTTAATTTTAAAATAATTAACAGTCGTCATTCAAAGTGAAAATATAATAGAAAAATATTCGATAACAGAGTACTGCTATCTTATTGGTGCGGTTTGAAGAGCATTAAATAGCATGCGCTTTAACAGTAATCATTTTTATTTGCTTTAGGAAACAATTGCCACAAACTGTAGGATATCTACAGCTATTAAAGAAAGTTCAAATTTCACTTGTTACTTCTGGAAGATGATAACTTGCTTATGGAATCTGCCTTCGCTTCTGTGTCTCTTCCCGGATAAAATGGGCTATTTCAGTTCTCGTAGAGTAGTGCCAAAGTTCGTTAAAAAACTGCTTAGACCTTTCTTTAGTCCCGTTTTAGCGATAAAACGTGTCCTGCTAAACAGACGTCTCATTATGAAATTGTATTAGAAAGGTGCATAGCTGCCTCTTTGTGTGCAAGCGGACATTTTTACGATTTTAACGAAACGCTTATATTATTATCACACGCACACACGTTATGTAGCGATGAGAAAAGAGAATCTCCCGCGGACTACGATGCCGTCATCGGGAAACTTTCCCACTTACGTGACATTTTCATCGATCGATGAATAAAATTTACGGAAAAGGCGCATCTTTAATTATTTTATATTACCGATTAAAGTCGTTGGTTTTTTTTTTCATTTTTTTTTTTTTTTTTTTTTTTTTTTTAATGTTTGTTCGCTTAGAAATTCGTTGCGATATGAGTACAAGGTGACCGCGAAATTAATCGATGTACAGTGTGGCGGAGGCTATTTTAATCTCGTTAATGATTATTCTTACACACCAATTGCAATTATGTACCTTGTACTAATCACACATATAAATACACAAACATAAGGTTGGAAATATTTTTGTTGTGATTTTGTTTATTTTTATTTATTTTTTTTTTTTTTTCGATTTTTATTTTTATTATACTATATCGTTCCTTCCGTAAATCATCATAACGCAAATCTTTTTAATAGTACCTATATTGGTGTGTTTTTTCTCTCTTTCATTAATAATTAAACTGAAAATCTTAAACTTAACATTTTCTACTTAAGTGACAATTTCATTATACACATATATTGTGATTAAATAACACATTAAATATGGTTAACAATTTATTTAAAAAATTGAACAAAATTTTTTTAAGTTTCCATGACATATGATGTAAAAAATATCATACTAAATTAAAACTAATAATTGAATTATCAAAATAAATAAATTAAATCCAAATTATTTATTTAAAAAATTAATTTTATCTATTTATGTATATAAGTCAAATTCAATGGCAATATTCAACGTATTTAAAAAAAAAAAAAAAAAAAAAGGAAAAAAAATATTTTTGCATATTTACAATCATTCAATTATGATTGTTCGATTTAATTTGGTTCCGTATTTATTTAAATATATCTTGTCATTTTTTTTTTTTTTTTTTTTTTTTTGGAAATTGATAATAATTACATATTATTATATAAAAAAAAAAAAAAACTTCAACGCAATTTCTATTACATATATTTGTAAATGGAATTATGTCACAAAAAATATTTTTTATCGTAAAACTAAAATTATTGATATTTTGAATATATCGAATAATCTAGAATTTTTAAGTTATAAATTTTAAATGACATTATTTATTATACTTTTTAATTCTTTTTGCAGAATATCAAAATCCAATTTTATTATTAATTTAAGTTTAAAATTTTCAGTTTTTTACATTAAATTTATTTTAATAACAATCATTTGATTCCTAATTTTGCTTAAATTTAACAAATTATAATTAAAGCATTATTATTTTATGCTTTACTTTTGTATGATTGTATTATTTATAAATAATTCGAGGCTCAACTTTATGTATAAAAATCAATTTAATACATTATATTGTATTATTTACAAAAATCAATTTCATACATTGTATTGTATTATTTTTAACAAATGTATGTTAGTGTTTGTCTTTATCAATTTTATATCCTAATAGAATATTACAGAGCTGTTACAGATAACGCAAATAGCATTTTTAATGAAATGAAAGTTACTTAGCCATTTTAGTAAGACTGATGATGCTATATACGAGTACATTAAATTTTACGAAAAATCGCATGTTTAATGAGTTACTATATTTCTTTTTTTTTTTTAATTAAAACGTGTGATGGCTCTGTAAGAAACTACATTCATCGAAGCGTTAAAAAATTTTAATTTTTTTTTAGAATCGAACATTATATTATTGCGATAAGATTCATATTTTTCATATTGATTATTTTATCAATTAATCATTGCGTGTGTGTTCGTTTTGCATGTTCATGAGTATTATTATAGTGTATCTAGTCGGATTTTTCACTATAGTGCATCATGTACATAATTGTATGTGTGCCAGATTTATATGATTTTAAATAAAAACTTTTTTTACCAAACAAATGTTTTACTTTTTTTTTTTTTTTTATCTAATATCCTATAAATCTGGCACCCATCCCATTCCGGATTTCCTTTCTATTCCTTTCCGAATCTTCAGTTTTTTTTAAATTTATTATAATTGATTTATTGATAAATTAAAGTTAAGTAGCTATGAATTTAATGAAATTGGAAATTTTAAATAAATATCTTAACATTTTTTTTAATATTTATTTTATTATTATCATTTAATGCTTTAATATTACATGTAGCATGTTTAAGTGTTTCTTAAAATATATAAATCGATAATAACGCACAAAGACGGACTATACGAAAAAAAAAAAAAAAAAAAAAAAAAAAAAAAAAAAAAAAAAAAAAACATTGAAATAAAATAGTAAATAAAGCAAGGGAGGTAACGAGTAACGTATTTTTTAGGAATTCAACAGCAAACCCGAGTTACCCGAAGAACACAACTGTAATTCATATAGAGAGCTAGTGGAAAAATACGAGGCTCTGCTGAAGGTACAACAGAATCCGGCATTCCGCCGTAAAATGGCCGCACCGGCGTCCGGTGCTCCTTGCATGTCGCTCCAAGAGGAACTTCAAATGTCCGGAGAATTCAACAACTTCAACAGCGCGCAGTCCGAGCTCGAGAGTAACCACGAAAACGGTCGCGTCAGCGTCACACTCAGGAGAGAAGGCAGCGTGCGCGGCATGAAGAAACCGTTCGCCGGCACACCAACCGACTTTTCCGAGGCCGAAACCTCATCCTCGGGCTTCTCCGACGAGACGAGCAACAAGGCCACCCAGACCGAGGGTCGACCCGGCTCCTTCCTCTGCTCCATCGCCGACGGCGACGACTACAAATTCAGCATTTACGACGACAGCAGCACCTTCGAGAGCCGCTTCCACAAAACGCCCGAGCATCGCAAGATCTTCAGCGAGATGTTCAAGGTGCTGAAGCGCGCGGCGGACGCCCAAGACAAGGGCACCGAGCTACCCCTTTTGGACGACTCAGCGAACGGCGGCTCCACGCCCAAAGCCGAATTGTCCCTCGTCGAGGACGCGCCCAGCGAAGCAACCGACGACACGCGCAGCATCGTCTCGCTTACCGTCTCCTCCGTCGTCTCCGAGCCCGTGTTCCGCGTGCACACGCCTGTCTTCGGTCGCAAGGAATTCCACACCGGTAAGAGGAGCGGAACAGAATCGACCGACGCGAGTACCCCCGACAAGAAGGGCGTCGATAACGTCCTCAGACCCATTCACAACAACAGCAACAACAACAGCAGCAGCAACAACAACAGCAGCAACAACAACAACAACAACAACACCGGCGCGAGCAACAACAGCAACAACATGAGGCGACAGCCGCTCGAGTACCTGTCCGTGCAGGTGCGGAAGAAGGGCTCGGCCAAGAAGACCTCGAGAAAATTCAACAACAGCAGCGGCGCCGGTGAATTGCCCGCCACGCCGGACATTATTCCGTCGCCCAACCCGAGGGTAATTCAGCTGAAGGGCAGCGGTCGCAGGAAGTTCAGGCCGCTCACCAATTCCGAGCTCTCGGACGGAGTCGTCTGGAACGGTAACACCGCCCACTTCTACCCGAGCAAGTCGTCGCGCAGTCGCCATCACTCGCAGAACTCGCGCGAGATCTACTCCGTCGACGGTCAACTTATGAAGCCCAATTTTGATTACAAGCCGGGCACCGCATCCGAGGAAGTGGCCAAGCTCCGCAGGCTCGAGATGTCGTACGCGGAGGCCTTGCGCATGCCAAATAAAACGAAGAGGAGCTGTAGCCATCACCGTAAAAACCACTAAAGCGCCCTAGAATTATAATCGATTTTTGTGTCGTGTTTTTGGGATCAGGCGATGCGGTGGGCCAAAAACAAAAAAAAAAAACAAAAAACAAAAAACAAAAAACAAAAAACAAAAAAACAAAAAAAAATAAAAAAAAAAATAAAAAAAAAAAGAAATCCGAAAAGCAATAGGATATCGAGCCCTCTCGAACTGTGTCAAAGCTAACAAAGAACGTCTTTTTTTACGTAATTTTTAAAAAAAAATAAACCGATGACATTGCTTTTATCTTTTAATAAGTAAATGAGTACCGTTCTCTTATTTCTAATCTATTTTACGGACATTTATACACACGTAGATGCGCGAGAGTTTTAATTAATGAAATAAATATATATATATATTGTGAATCTGATTCAGTATTTGATGGCGTGGCCATTTTATGAGTCTTACTTTGTAAATACGGATGTGGTGAGTTCGAATCTAGTAGAGTTTTACTATTTAAAACAGAGAGGTGTAGTAACGATAATTTTTTTAGATATATTTTGTATCTTATACATACATCTTTTATTCTCGAGGACAAATATGCTGAAAGCAAACTGAATAAATAAAAAAAATAAAAATAAAAATAAAAAAAAAAAAAAAAAAAAAAAAAACCACGTGGGTGTAATCGTCAAAACGTATATATTTATCCACTGAAAATCACAAAAAGATCCTAATGTTATTTTTTAAGTGTCATTTTACAGGACACAGCGCGAGCATGTTCTGCGCCATTCGAATTTTACGATATGGAGAGAACTTCAAATTACTTATGTGCCATTAAATATTACAAATTACAATCAAGATATCTTACTTTCGGACGGTTATTGCTCGTCGGATTGTCTAATTATAGGTTTTTGCCTAATTCGTCAGGTAGAATGCATGTATACTTTAGCTTTTGTATTCTACAGGTCTGGACAACAATGTTGTGATTATCTTACAAAAAATAAATAAAGTCTTTACCACAAAGTTAAAACAAACAATTCTTTCTATTTATTACCCTCGCTTCTCTTGCAAAAGAAAAGATAAAATATATATATATATATGTATGAACATATACTGGTTTTTATTGAATAATGTACAAATATAAATCATTAATCGACAGAAATTATATTTTATTAAACAATTTTTTATATAAATGAAAATCCATTGAGATTTATTGTTTTGCGATTTCACAACTTTGAAAAATGTTTTTAGAAATTTAATATTTTGCAATATATCTTACTCTTTAAATATAAATGGAATTACACAGTTTCATGATTTCTTCAAAGTCTATCAGTAAGAACGTTGAAGATCCTTTGATTTGAACTACCTGAACTTCTTGATCTATTGAAAAAAAGAAATTAATTAAGTTTATAAACTCTGCATCTTACAAAAGAATAATTTTATAAAATAACTTTAACATTATAAAACTGATTATATTGCTTTAATTTAAAAATTAAGTTACTCACTGAGAAAGCACTCTGCCCGAAGATGTTGAAGAAGTTTTTGGTCGCGGATTAACTAAAAGGCATTTCATTGGATGCCCATCTAATTGTCGATTATGATATGTTTCAACAGCTTTGGTTGCATCTTTAAAAGTTTTATATATAACCTCAGCAATACCTGGCTTTACTAACCTAGAGACGAGTAACTCTCCAACATCTTCAAACAATTCCTATAACGAAAAACGGAGGAAATCAATATTTTTCATATTGAATAATTATAAATTTTAAAAAATTAGTATTTAGTGAAATGCTTCACAATAAAATACCTTTATATCTTGTTGTGTGACATTAGGTTGTAAATTAGAAACAACAATTCGAAATCCAGCAGATTGAGAGCTCGATTTAGGACGAGAGGAACTTGGTATAGTGCGATTTGATTTAGGAGGTGGTGAATCCAATCTAGATTTTACTCCTAAATCTCTGTAATTTCTCATTGAATAATATTTGGATTCTAGAGAACTTTCTGGTATAATTGTACTGCTTCAAATAAAAATAATTTAAAAAAACTGTAATTTGCTTTTATAACTTATTATATAAGAAATATTTTAAATTAATTGCTCACCGTGTTTTAGAACTGAAGGCCCAGTCATCTCTATATGTTGGAGACGATTCTATTTTGGTCTGAAAAAGTAGCATCTAATTTAGTAAAAAATCAATATAAAAAAGCAATAAAATCAATTTATACTTTATATATATATTTTAAATCTCACCATTGCTGAACGAGGAATAACTTTGTAATCTCTCGGTCTATTGTGATCAGAAGATCTTAGTGATTGACTTCTAGACAATGTATTACCATGTGTTGGTTTATCCCAATCATATGGTACTGGTTTGATATTGAAAAGAGGAGGGGGTGGTGGCAGTGTTGGTGCATAATCCGTATTAACTGTTCGCCTTATAGCTTGATGATTCATTAAATAATCTGAAAAAAAAAAAAAACGAATTAAAAAATACGAAATTTCAAATATTTCTTTTTTTCAACCAAAGATGTTTTTAGAAAATTAAATTACATTAAATACTGTATAACTAGATTATGCCAAATAATGTATGCTTAATAAATTTTGTGTTTTTATTTTATCTTTGATTTGCAATATTTCTCAATAAATTTTAATTTTAAGCATTATATTTAATTTTTTTAGTCCCATGAATTTATTAAAAAATCAGTCATTAAACAAAAAAAAAAAAAACCATTATTCATATTATTTTTAATATCAATAAGCGAATCTCTAATACAACTTAAAATCTATCAATTACATTGAATTTAACTTATATTTTAAATTAATTATAAAATTAACAAGTCAAAAAATTTTTAAATTTTAATATTAATATGTTATTATTTTTCTTATTATCACCTTCAGTTCAATTTTATTCCTTACTATTTTTAAATTACATTTAAATTATTTAAATAGAAGTGCATTATATTAAACGTTTTTGGTGAATATTGCAATTCACTTCTTAAGGGTAGACCTAAAACTGAAGTTCAGAGCAATCCTGAAACTTTTCCAAATCTGAAGAAGTGAATTCATGAAAAATCAGTTAAAAAAAGTTCACATGCGAGTTAACATCAAAAACAATACAATATGTCAATGTATATTCTATATTACATAACTACTAAATATGCTATAATTTTATCAAGTTTTAATCTCTACATTTTAGAAATTAAAAAAAAAATTTTAAATTCAAATTCTTAATTTACTTGCAATTAAAACTATAAATAAAATTTTATAAAATAATATTTTTAATTATTGAAATAAATTAAGTTTCAATATATAAAATCAAATAAAAAATATCATTCAATAAATTATTGTTATCGATACCTATAAAAATCAATTTTATTTTGAATTTATACCTTTAGTATGATACTGCAAGTAATCATAGTTCTTCGTTTTTGGTAATTTAACTGCAAAGTAAAATTTATTGTTAATATTTTTTGATAATTCAAAGCAATAATAGTAATAATTGATGTACATTTGAAATTTGTTATTTTTAATACAAATATACAAATATTATTATAATATTATTTAAATAATACAACTTTTAAATATGTAAATACATTTTATATTGTTTTGAAAAATATGTACATTCATTTTTGTTTATTTTTTATCTAATATTTTGGAAATTCTTTTCAATTATTTATCATAAAAACTTAATTCAATTGTTTATATAATATATAGGTGTGCAAAATAATTTCCTAATACAAAATATATTGTTTAATATTTTAATAATTAACAATTAAATTTTTTATTGTAAATATAATATCATGCATTAAAACATTAATGTTTCAAATAAAAATTACCAATCCCTATTGTACTATAAAAATAAATATAAATTTTGATAGTTTTTTATTTATTTTAGATGTTATTAGTAATTAAATTAAAAATATGTAAAAAATTCTTTAATGTCAAATTTATTTTTCAATTTTTATTCTATTCTATTATTATTCTTAAATTCTATTTTTAAATCTAAAATTGTTTTTAGTTTCTTAAAATTCTCATATATTTAAATACATTAGCATATTTTCTTGATAATTTTAACACATATAAAGTATTTATTAAACTTTAAACAAGTAAATTTTTAAAAATTAAAAATAATTACCATTACTATAACCCAGAAACATGTCATTGACATAATGTGTTTCAGGTATAGGTGGTGGCCTATAACTTATGGTTCTTGTTGGTGGCGGAATAAATGCCGGTGGCAATGAACGTGGTATATGGGGTGGTGGAAGTGCATTAGTAGTTAAAGAAATACGTCCATTGCGTCCAGTTTTACGAGAAATATTTGATGAATCAACTTTTTTTGGATTAGTAGCTCTTAATTTTTGTAATTTTAAGCGAGCATCACTTTGTTTTGCTAATTGAGCTAATTTGTCTCTAGCATCTGTAATAGTCTTCCTTTTCTTTTGTATTATTTTAAATCGTGCATCTTCAACAGGCATTGCAGTTCTAGGTCGAGTCTGAGCAGTACCATTTGCTTTTGGTACATTTTTTGAAGCAGGTTTTTTAGATCTAAAAGAAATAATTGTGCTTATTTCTGTTATATACTGATTTTAAAAAATATAAGCTGACTGTTTTAGGTTATGATTTCAATCCTCAATAAGAAGTAAAAAATTTTTTATAAAAATATAAAACATTGTAAAAAATACAATTAAATTTCAATTTAATAACACGTTTAAAATTAAATAATTATTTATAAAAAAAAAATGATTTCAATATTGTTGTAAATTAAATTAAATTTATTATGTATTGAATGATTTTAATACGTATTATATACTTTATAAATTTCACATAAAAACTTCACTTCAAACTAGATATAACAACAAATTATTCAGAAAAGTCAAAATTTATGCTTACCCTCGGCTTCGCATCACAGCGGATGATGATTTAGATTTTTTAATTATATCATCCAAACTTACTAAATTATTAGACATGCCAAAATTCAATTTGGCAAAAAAACAAAGAAGTATTAATACTTAAACGTTTTCTACGAATATAAATTATTTATTCTTAGAATATTAAAGCGGTATATAAAATTGATTATGTTACAATGATGCTTCCTCCCGTTTCCTGCGACGAACTGGAAATGGAAGCGAACTATTTTATAAACAAGGGAATTAGAAATTTTAAGTATAACTGGAACATGAAAACGGAGTAAACTAAAAACAAGTGTTTAATAATGCGCATGCGCATAGAAATGTTGCATAAATTTTTAAATGTTTTATTTACTATTGTATTTAAATAAATATTTAAATACTTTATTTGTTACAATAATTAACGCGATTTTGTTTCATCAGATCACGAACGTTAAAAAAATATAAAAACCAACTCTGCTTAAAAGAAAAAAAATTCTATAAAAAATCATATTATTTTAGAGAGATAAGATTTCATATAAGGATTCACTTTTCATAAACATTTTGATTTTCAGATACATTCTTATAATTCAGAATTTATAATAACATAGTGAGTTTTGGGCAATGCTTAAAATCTTACAAAATTTAGTGAATTATATGAGAAGAGGATTTACGCTTTTGATAGAACTATTAACATAACTTTCGTAAATGTGTGAAATGTATTTAAGAAATTAAATAAATGATAAAATAATGCTTGATAATAATAACATTCTTACAATTTTAATAAGCAAAATAATGTTAATATTTTCTGTTTTTTATTTTTAATTAATCTATCAAGAATTTATGTTTTATATTCTATTTTTTTTATTTATTGTAAAAATAACATAAAACATTAGTTTACATTAAGCTCAAAAATTATATAAATAGAACTTTTTTAATGATAAAATTTTTGTCGATGAGTCCTTTCTTCACAGAATAAAAATTGACAAATCATTAAAATTTGATTATTAAGAGTACACCTCAGCAAAACAGGAAGTTAAAATTGACTGTAACGCCGTAAAGAAAATTGGTCCTTATTGATTCGAGCGCCCTCCGATGAAAATAAAAGAAATTAAATTTCTCTTTCTGTATTATCGACTTGTCAGGGCCGTATAATAAGAATATTACAGAGGGATCGAAAAATTTTTCACCGGTTGTTTAAAGACTAAATTTGCCATTCTCCTTTAATTTTTTTTTCTTTTAATTATTTAATTTTTGAATAATTAAAAAGTAATGATAGATTTGAGACGATAAAAGTGTAGGAATTTAACTTTAAAGTCTTACATCATTATACAAGTGTATTATAATTAAATAAAGAGAATCGCATCATCCTATGGAGTGCAAAATTCTAAATAATTTTGGAATAATTTATTATTATTTGAAAAAAAAGAATTATTATGATCGGATCATTGCATATTCGAACCCAGGCTTTCTGAGCTGCGAATAGGATGTGGAAATTCAGCAAACACCTTTAACCACACGGCTAACATTGCAACTATATAATATAAACTTAAAAACTTGCACTCGCTTATCGGCTTATACTTCACCAAACTTTTATTTTCCAATAGTTTAATTAATAATCAAATTGAAATGTAATAAAAAATTAAATTATAAATGAAAAAATGTTTAGTTTTTTGCGATTTATATATTTTATAAATCATAAATAGATTCAAATAATTTACCATTTTCACGTGATTTAATTACTCAGTTATGTACTTAAATTTAAATCATGTCAATATCCGATTTATTATTTGTTTAATTTCATAATTTTTGTAATTATTTACTTTAAAATAATATTGCATATAGTAATTCGGTTATTTATAATACAATAATGATTTTAAATTAAATTGCTAATATCAAAATAATATATTTATAATTATCACTTTAAGTTGAAATCATCTTTAAAATTTAAGAAATTATTATTTGATTTTTTATTATCTTTTTTAATGGTTTTATTTACAATTGATAAATTTTAACACATAACACAGCATTGAAATTTAAAAAATAATTATACAAAAATCGATATGAGATTAAATATTAATTAACAGTTACGATAGTCAAACTTTCCAATTTTTATTAGATTTCAATACTTTCCTTACTTTAAAATTGCACTATGAAATTGAATTTTCATTATTTATATTAAAAAAATTAAATAATTAAAAAGCTAAGATAGTGTTGTGTGTAGTTTATCGCAAGAAAGAATATTTTAAGTCGCATAAAAGGAATAGATAGAAAGAACAACCAACTAAAGAAGGTTTTTTTTTTTTTTTTTATAACATTTAATTTTTTACATCAAATATATATTTATACGCATAAATAAATTAAAAATTTATTTGTTAATAGAAATTAAGTGCAGGGTTCCAGTTTTACTTTGAAACGATTTTTCTGCCATCTACTGAGAAAGACGTGAACATATTTAACGCCTTCTATACCGACGATCATAACATAATATATCAAATTTTATCCTACGGATCATTTCTTCTAGAATGAAGATAAAAATCTCAAATAAATTTTATTAGCTTTATTATTTAATCATAGACGTATGCACGGTCGGTTATAATGCTTAATCTGTCGTCATTGATTATAAAATAAGTTTTTTTAGTAGTCAAGTCTTATCTTCTTCCTTTTTTTTTTAACTAACTTGCAAAATTAACTACTCTGATATAAGACCGTCCATACGTGTAAAATTGTTCAAGCTTTCTTTTACAATTAGTTTCAGTTAAATAAAATGTTAAATAAACGCGTAATCCTTAGGATAAAATTGTTTTCGATTTAGAGCTTCAAAATTCGCCACATTAGCGTTCCAATTGCTCTGAGGGGCACTCTTAAATGATAAATAAAAAAAATAATTAACAAAATAAAAAAAAAAAAAAAAATGTAATACCAATCAATTTTTAAGACAACGCAATAAGAATGCAGTATAAGATTGTAAACGATAAGATTACGTAGGCACATACCGCTCAATTATATTGAATCAATTGAACGCGCGGTTCAGTAATCTTTATTGGTTTTCAAGATCACTCGCGTTTTACGCTATCGCTCGTTAACTTTATAAAATATACTTGCATTTAGAATCTCCCATCAACGTTTTTATAAAGTTTACTTGTATTTAGAATCTCGGATAAAATAACTAAGTCAAGAAAAAAAGTACGTTATGAAAAACCATAAAAATTTGCGACTCGTTATACCAACCAACACAAATAGTTCTGTGATATTGCAAAATTCTGCCAAACTTAGAGATAATCCAAGTGAAGAAAGAAATGATAGCGAAGTCGCAAAAAGTCGCGATAAAGAACCGTGAGTTTCCTTATTTTGTTGTTAAAAAAATTTATAATAATTATGATAAAAATGTGTTTATTTCGCTGCAGTTTTTTTACTTTGTTGTACGACAATTAATCAATAACTTTTATCTTTTTATTATCTTTTTACATTATATTATATATTCGATTAAATAATAATAATTTACCAAATAATTTAAATAGTTCAAATTGAAACAAAATTTTTAAAAATGATTTTATTTTTACTAATTTTTCGAAAAAAATTTATAATCTCAATATTCAATAGTTTAAAATAATATACTAAATTATAAGTAATTAATCCGAATGCTGAAAAAATCGATAATAATTTTTAATTTTTTAGGACAAAAAAGGAACAAAATGAAAACACAAAAAAACCCGATGAAACGATATCATTTTTTAAATTAGTAAGAATGAAAGAAAATTTTTTTAATATTTATTTACGTCTATAATATTATTTTTACAATTTTTACAATACAATTATTTTCACAATTATTATTAAAAAATTTACGAATGCCATTGTCACGATAAAAGCTACTTACCCGTATTACAACAATTGGAAATTATTACAACCGATACAACATTTACACAAATTGTAATAAATTTTTTACAAATAACTTATAATATAAGAGTTATATAAATAAAATAAAGAAAAATTATAAAAAATAAATTCCAATCAGTAGAGCATTATACATTCATAAAAAAAGTGTTGTTTTCAATTTTGTTTTAATTTTATATTAATTTTCTTAAAACAACATATAACAATTAATATAAAAATTAAGTGTTATATTAATTTTCTAAAAACATTTAATATGATTCTTTTTCACATTGAAATTTAGATAAAAATATTTTTAAAGTACCTTTCACTATAAAAAAAAAAAAAAAATTTCCATTACAACAGTTTCAGTTTGCAACGAGCTTCGAAAAATTTCTCATGTGTTTGGGTATTGTTTGCGGAATCATATCTGGCCTCGCGATTCCCGGCAACATTTTCATTTTTGGAAATCTCGTAGGTTCAATGGTTTCGTCCGAAATGAATTATCACAATGCGACGGGATACGTTATAGATGCTGTAACCGAATTTGCCATTGGAAATACCGTAATTGGTGTTATTTTATTGTTATTCACGTACTTTGGCGTAATGTTTTTTAATTACGCCGCGCACAAACAATCATTTAGGATTAGAACTATGTATTTACAATCAGTTTTGCATCAAGATATCGCTTGGTACGATCTATCGAAAAGTGGAGAAGTTGCCAGCAGGCTAACGGAGTAAGTTTTTAAAAATATTTTTTTTTTTTTTTTTTGGAATTTATAAAATCATGCATTAAATTATTAGGATGAATATGAAAGAAATTTTAATATTTCAGTTATTGCGACATTATAAATGAAATATTTTAAATACGTGATGAAAATTGGTGCGAGAATTCTCGTATTTAACATTGTAGATTCTTGTTACGATAAAGTCATTAAAATTTGTTTCATATTTGTATCTTCTTATAAATGTATTTAATGATAATATACGTAGAAACATTATACATATTTTAGATTAAACAACAATAAAAAAAATATATAATATTATTTTAATCGAGTAAGATAAATAACCACTTGGGAAAAAAAAAAAAAAAAAAAAGCTTTTCAATCAATAAATATTAATTTTCGATTTCAATATATGATACGTTAATAATATTTATATTTTTTCTCCTTTTTTGAATCTCTTAATTAATAATTGATATAAGTACAACGTATAAAGCTGAGATATTAGAGATTATTAATAAAACTACAATGATTTTCATTAAATACTTTCATAACTTAAAGTCGTTCAAAAACTCGATACAAGATTATGAAATAATTATCAATAAATTTTAAGTATATTAAAATGAGTACATAAAAGACGAAATTAATTTAATTTCAAAGAATAAATTTTCGAAAAAAGCTTAGTTCTTTCGAGTTTTAAGTAGTCCTCTTTTTTTATTTTCTATTCGCAAAAATATATTTTCAAATTTATTTTCACTACTAAGAAATACTTATAAATAAAATTGTAAAATTTTCAATTGCAATGAATAGGGATGTAATAAAATTCGAAGACGGCGTAGGGGAAAATGTAACGATGTTCCTGTACCACATGTTCGCGTTCATCGGTTCCCTCGTTCTAGCGCTTATTTCGGGCTGGAAGCTCACCCTCGTCTGCATCGCTTGCGTTCCCATAATTGCGATCGTTTTAGCGTGCACCGTCCGCATAAGCTCAGCCCTGACGATACGCGAGGTCGAAGTTTACGCTTTGGCAGGTTCCATTGCCGAAGAAGCCATCTCCGGTATTCGCACGGTCATAGCTTTTGCCGGTCAAAATAAAGAGCTTGCCCGTTACACAGACTGCTTGCGCATGACTTATAAAAACAATGTGAAAAAGGGCTTTTTGTCGGGTATGGGATTGGGAACTCTGTGGCTGAGTATGTACGCCAGCTATGCGCTGTCCTTTTGGTACGGCGTTACTTTAATTTTGGAACAGAGACAATTACCACCGGATGAACAAACTTATAATGCCACAACAATGATTAAGGTTAATACAAAGTTGTTTTTTTTTTTTTATTGAATAAAAAAAAGTACGTAAAGTGCTTGAAAATGTTTGAACGATATTCTTTATAAAAAAAAAAAGTCTTCGAATATAGGTATTCTTCAGCATAATGATGGGATCGATTAATCTTGGGGCTGCGTTACCGTTCGTTAACGCATTTGGAACTTCAAAAGCGGCAGCGAGTAAAGTTTTCTCTATAATTCATCGTATACCGTCGATCGACAGTTTTAAAGATAAAGGTGAAAAGCCAATCGATATCGAGGGTTCGATTGAATTTAAAAACGTTTGCTTTGAATATCCATCGAGAAAATCTGTTAAGGTATAATAATTACTTTAATGACATTTTCTTTTTTTTTTAATTTACTGTACTATTTTTAAAAATTGTCGTTGTTCTTATAATTCAGATTTTACAAAATTTGAGCTTTATTGTAAAAAAAGGAGAAACGGTCGCTTTGGTTGGCAGCTCCGGATGTGGAAAATCTACTTGTATTCAACTACTTCAAAGATTCTACGATCCAACGGCTGGACAGGTGCGCGATTAATATAAAATAATATCGAATCCATTGCATTTAAAATTATTCTTACCTTTACGCTTATTAGATATTAATAGACGGTTACGATTTGAAAGATTTAAATGTTAAGTGGTTAAGAAATCTCTTTGGGATTGTTGGTCAAGAGCCAGTACTTTTCGACACCACTGTAACTGAAAATATTCGTATGGGTGATCTTGATGCTTCGACGGAAAAAATAATGCAGGCGGCAAAAGAAGCGAACGCGCACGATTTTATCATGAAATTACCAAATGTATGTAGCTTCTTCCTTATTTTTATCATTTAGCAAAGCCTTTTTTGCAGCAGTTAATTTGCGTAAATTTAAGGTAAAGAAAAAATACATAATTTCTAAATATGTAATGTAACTTAGAAATACGATACACTTGTTGGTGAAAAAGGGACGCAAATATCGGGAGGACAAAAACAAAGAATAGCCATTGCAAGAGCGCTTATTAAAAATCCAAACATCTTGCTTTTGGACGAAGCGACTTCGGCTCTCGATACTCGCAGTGAATCAAAAGTTCAAGCTGCGCTCGACAAGGTACATTGCTTTGCATGATTAATCGACAAATTTTCACATCGAAATCTAATTAATCGTATAAAAATATTTTAAAATAATATTTTTTATAATAATACACATACACGCATCCATGTGCATAAAAGCACGTCGATGCGAGTACATTTTCTTATTGTTTTTATTATATTTATATGTTTTTTATTATATCTACTTGGATTGATCATTGATTTTTTTTTTTTTTTTTTTTTTTTTGCGACGTACATATTAGTTTCAACGATATCACCTTAGATTTAAACGATTTTAATTAATTTAGGTTCATAAAGGTAGAACGACAATTATCGTTGCACACAGATTGACAACTGTTAAAAATGCCGACAAAATAATTGTACTCTCCGATGGTAAAGTAATCGAAGAAGGAAAACATGACGATTTAATGGAATTAAAGGGACATTATTATTCTCTGGTCACTGCTCAGGTATAAATTGTTTTATAATTTCAAATTTAATAAATTAAATATACATTTTTAATATTTGTTCGCAACTTGAAAATTTTTAAACATTTTATAGGTGACAGACTTTTGTGAAAACCAGAAAAATAATAAAGAAATAAACGAGCCAGACGAAGATGAAGAACTCGTATCGATAGTGAGAAAATCTCTGGTAATTATTTAACGTTGTTGATAATTTTAAATAAATTAATGTTCATCAAAATAACTAAATTTCTCGGTAATTTTTGTGCAGGTTGAGAATAAAACGAAAACCGTCTCGAAGCAACTAAGTGTGTCGATGATGCAAATCTTAAGATTAAATAAAAAAGAATGGCCATATAATACCATTGCGTGTTTAACTTCGATTATCACTGGATTTTCGATGCCTTTGTTTTCTATTCTCTTTGGTGATATTTTAGGTGTAAGTTAATGTTTACCATCGTTGTTGGAAATTAAGTTAATTATTTTTCATTTCACAGATATTATCATTATCAAATCATGAAGATGTACGTAAGCAGACGAATATTTACTGTTTGTACTTTTTAATTGCCGGAATTATTATAGGACTCGCGAGTTTCATTCAGGTAAAAATTAACGGCTTAAAATTTTGTTTAACTTTTTAACTTTTTATTTTAAAACGTAAAATTTTTATTTTAAGACGTTATTATTCGGTATCGCCGGTGAAAATTTGACGATGCGCTTGCGAGGTCAATTGTTCGAGGCGATGTTGGGCCAAGAGGTTGGCTGGTACGACGAGCCGTCGAATGGCACCGGAGCACTTTGCTCGAAACTGTCGACGGAAGCGGCGGCGGTTCAAGGGGCGATTGGTCAGCGCATCGGTACGATTATACAATCGTGCAGTACCATTAGTTTGTCCATTGGATTGGCCATGTATTACGAATGGAAATTGGGACTCGTTTGCATGGCTTTCATACCGTTTATTATTGTTGTCACTTACATTAATGGATTACTTTATAGAAAGGAGACTCTAAATTATCACGATTCTCTCGAGTCGTCTACGAAAGTAAGTTCATTTTTTCCCCTTTTTTTTTTTTTTTTTTTCATAAATGAATTATATGTTAAATAATTCGAATATATAACGAATTCGTTTAATTCTCCTTTATATTTCCAATTTATTACAAAGATTGCCGTCGAAGCGGTAAGCAACGTACGCACGGTAATCGGCCTCTGCAGAGAGGATACATTTATTCAATCGTATATCAATTCGATGGCTCCCTCGTTAAAAATTGCAGTGCGTAATACGCATTTTCGAGGCTTGGTCTTCGGTTTGTCTAGAGCTGTCAGTTTCTTCGCTTACGCTGCCTGCATGTATTACGGAGGATATCTCATAAAAAACGAGGGCTTATTTTACGCAAAAGTTTTTAAGTAAATATTGATCTTTATTGTTTTTAACGTTAATAATTAAAAATTTTGTTTGGAATTTTTTTTTTTTTTTTTTTTTTTTTTTTTTTTTTTTTTTTTTTTTTTTTTATGATAAAGTCTCATTGAAAATATCCATGTGAATATATTTATGAAGATTCTAAGTAAATTCAGATGGATTGTATATAAATTTCCATGGATGGATTCCATGTGACTATACGTCAAATGAATATATAGATCTACATAGATGTCCAAGTAAAATCGATTTCAATGCACGATAATGCCAAGAATATTTGTATAAATATTTTCAACAAGAGAATCCTCAAATTAAATTCACTATTTTACTTAAGATACATTTAACCGATGATTAATAATATTAAATAAATACAATTTTATTAAAAATTAAAAATTCTTTTTATTTAGAGTATCACAAGCTTTGATTACGGGTTCAGTTATGGTTGCTAATGTGTCGGCATTGGCACCTAATTTACACAAAGGTTTGATAGCCGCCGAACAAATTATTAAACTTGTAGAAAGGAAACCAAAAGTTCAGGATCCTACGACACCGTCCAAAGAAAATTGGGTAATACATATTTTATTAAAATTATATTATTATTGAATAAAATATAGTGTTTTATAGGTAATCAAAAAGTAAAAATAAAATAAATTTTTAGTTAACCGAAGCAAGCGTCGATTACAAAAAAGTTACATTTGAATTTCCCACGAGACCAGGAACAAAAGTTTTAAAAAAATTGGATCTTCGTGTTTCAAATGGCACGACTGTTGCTTTAATCGGTGCCAGTGGCTGCGGCAAAAGTACAATCGTTCAATTATTGGAACGATTTTACGATCCAAATTCTGGAATCATTGTAAGTACAATATTGATAAAGTTTTTAATTAACCTTCTATTTGAATAAAATAAATATTATTATCGTCGTTCGATTAACAGGAAGTTAGCGACACGGACATAAAAAGCGTAACGCAATCGTCGTTGAGAAAACAATTAGGTTTAGTATCTCAAGAACCGACGCTGTTCGCTCGCACTATAGCGGAAAACATCGCTTACGGTGACACCGAGCGCGTGGTGACCATGTCGGAGATCATCGAGGTAGCCAAAAAAGCGAACATTCATAAATTCGTGTCGGCGTTACCGCTCGGTTACGAGACGACGATAGGCGATCGAGGAACTCAACTTTCGGCCGGCCAAAAACAACGGATCGCTATCGCTAGAGCGTTGCTCAGGAATCCGAAGATTTTGTTGTTGGACGAGGCTACGTCCGCCTTGGATTCCAAGAGCGAAAAGGTAAATATTTAATCAGATTTCGATTTTTTTTTTTTTATTTCAAGTTTTTATATTATTTATTTATATTATTTTCAATTTAAATATTTAATTATGCAAGAAAGTGTATTATTATCTACATGTCGTACAGTTTAAACGATGTACAACGTTAACTTTTAAATGTAATTGCATATTAAAACGCCATTTTAGATCGTACAAGCTGCTCTGGATGAAGCGAAAGCAGGAAGGACCTGCATTTTAATAGCGCATCGATTATCCACAGTCGAAGATGCCGATAGGATTTGCGTAGTCAATCAAGGAATAATAGTAGAAAGTGGTACTCATGCTGAACTTATAGAGAAAAAAGGCATGTATTACGACCTATTGTGTTTGCAAAATTAGGCACAAAATTTTCGTTATGCAATTGCGTGCATTTTTTTTTTTTTTTTTTTTTTTTCCCGATAGCAATGTATAACTGAAGTTTAAAAAATATTTGTCAAAGCATAATATTTTTTATTGCGTTATTAGAAGCACAATATTAAATATAGGTAATGTTCAAATTGAAAGATATTAGATGTTTTTCAAGAAAAATATTTTTAATATTATTTTGAATTAAATCTCATAAGAATGTAATATAAATTTCTTTAGCGCCAGAAACATGTTACTTATGATAATTTTAGTAAAGGTTATGATAAATTTTTGTTGATTATAGATATATAAAGTAATTTTCACAATTACTTTTTTTACACGTATAAAACTTTATCAGCACATATAGTGATTAAAAAAAATATGAAAAATATTCTCTACTTATCAGTATAATAATTTATGATATTTTTAGTTTTTGTATTAATTTAATATTCGTTATAAAAAAATATATGGATATTATTTAAATTCGTTGCATTTTCATATAAAATTTTTATAATAAATTAAGATTTTATATTATTTGTAATAATTATTGAGAAGGTACTTATTTACAATAAACTTAAAATTGTTTTTCTCTCTGTAAATACATAATTTTACATAAATATTTTATAGATTAAAAATTGTAATTTTTATTTACAAGTTTTAATGACAATTTATACAAAAAATATAATTTAATTGATTATCTTACGACAATTTTATTAGTAATAATTTATGTTTTCATAAAATATTTGAAATTTAGTAATCGACGACTTTCAAAATATAAAATTTAACTTTTTCTTATTCTTATCTTTTATTCATAATCATTTCAGTACTCATATTATAAATTGTATAAATTGTATAAATTGTATAAATTGTATAAATTGTATAAATTGTATTTAATTTTTTTTTTTCATTTTTTAACTGAGTTTCCCTTTTATGCATACTTATTTTATATTTTTCTGATTTAGTATCATTACTTTTTTTTTATTTATAATTTTTAATGTTATTACATCCGCAATTTTTATAATAAATACATCAAAGTAGTACTTTATTCCTTATGTTATTCATGTATAGAGAATCAACTAATACATTTTAAAACTAAACAATCGAATTGATATGAAATACGATTAGCACTAAATTAAATATAGTTTTTTTTACCTGCAAATTATTTATAATTAAAACAAACTTAATAAAATTTATGCAATAAAATTTCATCCTATATAACTTATTTATAAAATTATAAATTAATAACTAATTTTTTTTCTTTTTAGTGCAAAAAATATTTGTATTTAAATTTGAATTTACAATAAATTAATTAAATTTGAATTTTCAAATATCTAATCACATTCATAATGAAACAAAAATACACTTGAAAATATGTTATGATTTAAAAAAAAAGAAAAGTAAATAAATAAATATTAAAAAGAATGTTCTCTTTAAAATAGGATGAATGTTTTTACTATATTAACTACTTGAAAAACATATGTGTTTGCTTTATCAGTAGATATGTAAGCAATTATTCCACATCAAAAAATTAGTTGTTTCATACATCAAAATTTTAAATTAATGAGTCAGAAAATGGGTAATGATAATTCTTAAACTATATTGCTTAAAATATTCTATTTTACTTTCATTTATCTACGTAATTAATTTGAATAAAAAATTTGAATTCAACTAATTTTTTTAAATTTACTTAAATTTTTACGTATGTGAAAATATTTTTGTGTTAGTTTAAAAAATCATATTTTATGCAAGGGAATCATAAATTTTTTAATTCATTTATGATTAAATGAAATGAGAGTACAAATAATTTAAAAAATTGCATTAACACTTTATTTCAACTTATATAGTAAGTTTATTATCTTACCACAATTAAATCATAATAAAATTATAATTTCATATCTTTCCTTTTCACCTTCCTACTATAATTTTATATACCTCGTTTAAGGTGAAATTCCCAAAAAAAATTTAACTATTAATAGTTTAAGTTAGTAATTAAAAAAAAAAAATTATTTTTGACTGAATTTTCAATGATAAATATAAAATTAACTATTTTTTTTTTTTAGTTGTATTTATATATTTAATATTATTATTGCATTGAATATATATATATATATATATATATATATATATATATATATATATATATATTATTATAAAAAAAGAATTATAAAAACAGTTGATAAAAAAAAAAAAAATTAATAAAAATTGAAAATATTCCGTTACAAAGGTGCGGAAGAAGCCCTAGTAAAAGGCTTTTTTGCTTGAGACGATTTCGAATGAGTAAGTAACCATTCTGATAATTTTTTATTATTACTTTTAATAGAAAGGTTTAAGAATATGCCGTACCATTCATCATCACAAGTTAAGTAGCAACCTAAAAATTTCACATAATAATTGAAGCTTATATTAAAACTCATAGAAACTATTGGAGTATTAAAATAAAAAAAAATATACCTTTCTGATACAACAAATTCAAACAAGTAAAATCTTTCGCCTCCGTATACAAATAATAATATAGGGCCATACATAAAGCATTTTCCCCAGCTATTGTTTTTAAATGAGGATCAGCACCTAAATTTGAATTTAATTTTTTAGCAAAGTTTCATATATGGTTGCATATATTTTGTTAGTTAAATAAATTTGCCTTCGCAGTAAATACCTTTCGCTAACATAAGTTCAATTAGTGGTTCATTGCCATGAAAACAAATACGATGAAATGGGGTTACTCCATCAGAAAATAGTTTAATATTTATTAACTCTGGATAATTTGAAGCAAGTTGAACACATTTCATTGAACTAAATATATTTGAACAATTCTGAAAAATTTTTGTGTATTCTATTATTTTTAAAAACAAAAAATTATTTATTTGTTACTTTTTAAAATTATAAACATATGGTTATTAAAATAATTAATTGAATTTCGATTTTATTTGCTGTTTTAAAAATCATTTAGACGAAATACTTACATTACAAACGTTGTGAAATTCACTTAAAATTTTATGATAATCATAATTATCGCATCTTGATTGATATTCTGTGCGTTTTTCAAATTCATTTCCTTTTTGTAATTTATTAAATTTATTTAGATTTTTATTTTCATTAGCTAAAACGTTAACGGATTTAAAGTTAAATCACTTCAGTGTCAATAATAAATTTAAATTTAAAAATAAATGAACCTTTTACTTTGGAAACTATGTACAAACTAGTTCCAATTAGAAAAAGAAAAGCAAAAATAATTGATACAAAATTTTTTTTATCACTGTCAGTCAAAAACAGTACAGAATTTTGTATAAAATTAGTTAGAATAGTATAAACTGATAAATAATCAGTTAATATTATTTCTTTTTCCATTTTTACTGAAAAAAAAAAAAACAAATAAATTAAGCAATGTAGCAAATAAACTTTTTAAATATTTAAAAATAATTTTTCAATATATATATATATATATATCTTATAAGGTACCGATCTTTTATCAAACGCAATGATTGAATATCATAAAATTTCATCATAAACACAGTCAATCTTGATGAATGCAAAAGATAATTTAAAAACTGTGATTATGAAATAAAATATCGTTTCATAAAAAAAACTTTAATGTAAATTACGTTAACTTACGTATATTGAATAAAATAATTTAATTAAAAACAATAATAATTTGTGTTTGCATACTTTTGTTACTAAATAGTATTGTATTCTATTTTAAAAGCGAAAAAAAATAAGGTTTATGTACTTTAAACAATTATTTAAAAAATTACTAAAATTTTATTCTGATTACAATTATTTAATAATAAATAGTTATACATGTTGAAAATACTTTTAAATTGAACTTTATAAATCCAACTGAATTTAAATTTATATTATGGTATTAATCAATATTTAAACATCATTTAAGCTGTTTATTATAAAATTATTTAAGTTATATAATGTATACTTACGTTTTAATTAACAAAATAAAAGATTATAATAATTACTCCTAAATTTTTCCAATTTCCAACAGATTTTTTTTACAAATTATTTAAAAATAATTCAACTTACCACAAACCATGAATTTAAGTTAAAAAAAATACTGGAATGTTATGATTATAAGTAATCGATCGATAAAGTAGTTTTACAAACAGAATAGGTTTGTTCGGTTTAAACGAGAAATTACGTCTTCCATAATTTTAGATTTCCACATCACATTTATTTCATGATTTAACAAAAATGAAACTCTTACTAAATAAAAATTGCATAAACTTTACCTTTATTTTACAGAATATTATACAGATGTCACATTTATAAAAAAGTAAATTAATTTTTAATATATTAATGACAATAAATGAGTAAAAACTTGTATTTTAAAAAATGGAAATTTGCTAAAACGGTACAATTTATAAAAATAAATTTAGACTTGATAAGTATACTTATCTGATGCTCATTTACATGCATGATTTATGTGAGTCAATAAAACGTTTACGTAATTCCCACTACAATTTTAAATTCACTATCACGGCGTACATGAGATTATCATGTTTTTACAAATTCAGCTTATACAAGAAAGCAAAAATAGGCTATATATATGAATAGTTGTTGCTGCAAGGAATAATAATTTCAAAATATGGTTAATACAGGGTTATTGATATTAACAAATCCAGCCAAAATAGCAATATTATTAACCGCTATAAAAAAACATGTATTAAAAACATTGTATATTCAGTATTACCCAGAAAAAAATAAACTTATTCCCAGCACTTATGCATTGTCATCAACAAAATTGAGAGGTCCTCGTTATTCTCAGGTTGTAGCAAATATTTATTCACTTGCTTCCAACCACTCCAGTAGCTTAGATATAAGAGTTTTATTATCAAGTTTAAAAAATACAAATGCATCAATAATACATACAAAACTTCCAATAGAATTAGTTATTTTTGACCAAATTTACAGTAACAACGATGCAAATACTTTTATGCAAGATTGTTTATCTAATATATCAATGGGTTGCAAGTTTATAACTTTTGATGAAGAAAATAAAGAAAATTCTTACGATGAAGAAAACAGTAATAATGTTACCGAAGAAAAGATGTACAAAAATGTTGTATTAGGTGGAACTTTTGATAGATTGCACAATGGTCACAAAATATTTTTAAGTGAGGCAATTCTTCGATGCACTCAAAAATTGACAGTGGGTGTTACAGATACAAATATGATAAAAAGTAATTTTTTATATTTTTGTTCAAATATTTTAAAATTTTCTTTACAAATATTTGTTAATTAAATTTCACTCGATTTTCAGGAAAACTTTTATGGGAATTAATTGAACCATGTTCAAAACGAATTAATGCTTTAAAAGATTTTATAGAGGATATAGATCCTTCTTTAACGTATAATGTTTTACCAATTACTGACATATATGGACCAACAAAAGAGGATCCTACTTTTGAGACAATTGTAGTAAGTGAAGAAACTAAAAAAGGAGGAGATATGATTAATATAAAACGGACTGAAAACCATTTATCAAAGTTAGATATTTATGTTGTAAAGTTAGTTAAAGAGTTAAATCATGAAGAACATGAGGAATCAAAAATTAGTTCAAGTAATCATAGGGTGCGCTTGCTTGGTACAAGGTTGAAAATACCTGTGAGTATGTATAAAATAATTATTAATTAATATTCTATTTGTTCATTAACATTTTTAAATATCTATAAAATTTTTATTCATAAATAATTGTTAAGTGAAATTTTATAGAATATTCATGGAAAACCTTTAAAACCATATTTAATTGGACTAACTGGTGGTATAGCTAGTGGCAAATCATCAATAGCAGAAAAATTACAAAAATTGGGTGCTGGTTTAGTAAATTGTGATTTAGTTGCTCATTCTTTATACGCTCCTGGTATGAAATGTTATAACTTAATTATTGAAACATTTGGACCAGAGTATATAAGTCCTGATGGTCAAATAAATAGAAAAGTATTAGGCAATATAGTTTTCAACGATAAGGTTCTAATTCTAATACATAAAATATTTCAATTTTAGAATAAAAAATATTAATTAAGAAAAACATTAATTTCTAGAATGAATTAGACAAATTGAATAAATTAATGTGGCCAGTTATATTTGAAGAAACAAAAAAGAAAATTAATGAATTATATGCAGAAGGTTTTGATGTTATAGTTATAGAAGCAGCAGTTTTGATTCAAGCAGGTTGGCAATCTGGTTTTCATGAAATTTGGACATGTATAATTCCTCAAGAAGAGGTAACTAAAAAAAAATACTTTTTTGTTTGCATTAATACTTATAATTCGTTATACCTAATACTGACATGATCAACTTTTATTCTTTAAGGCTATTAAAAGATTAATTGAGAGAAATAAATTGTCTGAAGATGAAGCAAAAAAACGAATATTAGTTCAACCAAGTAATGTTGAACAAGTTGAAAATGCTCATGTAGTTGTTTCAACTTTATGGAGTCACGAAATTACACAGCAGCAAGTGCAGAAAGCTTGGAATGAAATTGTAAAAGATTTAAATAAATTATAAAATTTATATTTTTTTTTTTTTTTTATTCAAATATAAATATTTTTATTTACTATCAACGAATTTTCAAAGATTTAAAACTTATAAAAAACTATTTTTATGTATAGAAATATAAGAGCAAATACATACCTACACATATGTCTATTATTGTAAAAATTTAATGAAATATGAATCTATACTTAAATTAAGTTTATTATAAATATTTTAAAAATTCAGCTTATTGATGAAAAATTTACATATATATTAATAACTATTATAAGATTAGTATAGTGAAATAAAATACATGTACATATAATTTTTTTTTATGACATAGATAAATATGAAATAATATTTAAAAAATAAACAATATGAAACTATAGGTAGAGATTTTAAATTCATTAAAAAATTATCTACCAATCAGAAAACAGAAAGTAAGAATAAATGTTAATTTATAATGAATTTTCTCACAGTAAACTGTAGATAATAATTACACAAAAAAAGGCTTATAAAAATGATTTAAATTTATTGCTAAATTCAAAATAAGATCTTCATAATAACATCAAAGAAAAACTCTTTTATAGATGGTTATCTACGGTATTTTGAACAATCTTAAAGCTAACATGCAATGACTAATGTAATACTTCGAGAAAGAATAGTACACCAATGCTTAAAATCAACAACGCAATTAGTTATTGCATTAAAATTTTAATTATAATTATAGGAAACAAAAATTAAATTTATAATTAATAAAATTCAAAGATGTCAACAAATGAGTAAAAACACGTTTATCAACTTTCAACCGCGTTAGGGAATAATTGGGTAAAATTGTTTGTCTCGCCTCTACATCATAAAAGATATATCTGTCACCCGAATTTCAAAACAACTTTGTTACTATATAAGATTGTTATAATTTTTTGAAGAATATTTTATAAAATATTTTTACAAGTAAAATATAAATTAAAAGACTAAAAATAAAGTTTAAATTTTTCAGTGTTAAAGTCAAGAATTCTAAGAAAAACGTAGCCGAAAAATAGACGAAATATAAACAAACCTTTAAAAGACACCTTATAGCCTTTCGCACATAGCAGTGTGCACGTACATTATAAGGAAAGTATTTATTTTCTATATTTTTTCAGATATTTCTACATTTTTTATATATTTTAACATTTTTGTTACATTTATTATTTCCATAGGAGTAATATTAAAAATTATTTTTTATATTTTTTTAATATTTGCGAATTTATTTAAAAAACTAATTTTTATAATTTTATGAATAGTGCGCTCAGAATAGACATGCGCGTTATGTCTGTTAATTCATTGTGTACATACCTACTCACAATGGCGACTATAGAGTGCCCACTTTTTGATTTGTTAATTTAGTCACGTGGTAAACATTGAAGGGGAAAATATAAATACCATTTTTTGAATGGGAGATGGATTAAATGGGTTAAATGTCTACACCACAATTATAATAAATCATGTTTTGTGCATTATTAAAGTTAATTCACATGATACTTAAAGAAAGTTAGGTTAGTCAGCTGCAATTTAAATGAAAACAAAAACAAAATACATGCATTCGCCTCTTAATGGCGGATCATTTGCTATTGTCGCCACTGTGGGTATAAAGGCTTTTTATCGTAAATTAGATTGTATCGCCATCAATGGCGAATTTAAAAATCAATGACTATTCTTCCACAAAATCGTGACATCCGCCAGTGTTTCTAGACAACACCAATTCGAGTTAAAATTAATTTTTATATGTATGTATATATATATATATATATGTATCTATTTTAAATAGCGCGCACGATAGACATGTGAATTTCGCGCCTAGTCGTATGTTTTGCATCGTTTCTTTTGGTGGTGGATTTTGCAGCTCCCACCACTAGTTTTGAAACTTGTATATACATGACTGATGTGACGTAATACCAATGCGTGCTCTTACGCCTAAAATATCTTGGAGTGTTTTATTTGATAAATTTTGAAACATTTCTTTTACAAAATCATGAGAGCTCCACTATAAAAAATGTGTACAATTTACCAAATCCGTTTACACGACCACGGCTTCATATAGTATGTTTTAAATATTTTGCTTTTTGAAAAATTTTACAAATAAAATTTTAAAAAATTGTTTTAAAATTTAAATAATTTTTTTCTTTTTATTTAAAAGTAATATATTTATAGTTGAATACAATAAAAAATTTATTCTAGTTCAATTCATTTAATATATTTTTAATAAAATACAACGAAATAAAATATTTTCTTATATAAAAAAAATTAATAAAAGATGTATTAGTGTCACAAATATTTATTCTCTGCATTTGTTTACACCAAATAACCTTTAGGTAACAAATCATACCTATATTAGTGCAATACGAAAATGTTTCATTATCGATAAAATATCAATAAAATTCACATTCCAACTTTACATGAAATTGATCGACACAGTAATCATTAAATCCAATTACTTTGGAATATAATTATATTTTGTTTTGTTTATAAGATCTATAATATGCATATAATAAAAAAAATGTCTTTTTGGAATAAATCTTTAAAATTACAAATATTTTTTGCAAATTTACGTCAATTGCATGTATACCATACAAATACTGTTACTATTTGTTACTTCATTAATCGTCAATTCTACTATGCAAATGCATGTATCTAGAGTTATAGATTAAAATGAAGAAAATTTTTTAAAACAATTTTCTAACCCATATTTACATCTTCACCTTCTTTGTCTTCTGGATAAACGAGATTAAACAAAGCATGTAAAGCAGTTTTTGCAGCTAATTTTTTTGCATCCTTTTTATTTTTTGCTGGAAAAAAATACAATAATTATTAAATAAAATTAAACAATGAAATTTAAATTTTTTTAAAAACAGATTTATTAAAAAATAGATGTCAAAAATACTAACCAGTTCCTTTATACTCTTGACTATCAATTTCAACAGCAAGTGTAAACATAGTATTGGGAGGGTTACCAACTCGATTAACTTCAGTGTATGTAAGACCTGGTTTCATTTGATTTAGCAGCATAACTGGATGAATTGTAGTAGCATTTGGAGGTAAATCTTTTTGTACAGAAACTTTACTAGATTCTTTCTTGACTTTTCCAGGAGAAACACCTGGTCGTGGTACAGGAACAACAGTGCCTTGGTTTTGCCATTCAAGGAATAATTTATATAGAGCGAAACTTGCCAATGAACTCCATGGGATTTCATCAGGTTCTTCAGCATTTGTTTCCATGTTATTTCCTTCACTTTCTTTATTGTCACTTCCTTCACCTGCATTGTTGACATTGTTGACATTGTTGGCATTGTTGGCATTGTTGGCATTGTTGGCATTGTTGGCACCTTCATTTTCGGCATCTAAACGAGCTTTCATTGCTGCAGCTGTCATTTTTTCTAAAAGTAAACTTTTTAGTGCATTTTCGGCAGCATTTTGCCGGGCTAATGGTTTTGAAAGACCTTGGCCAACATATGTTTTGCCTTCAATCTAAAGTAAATTTACAGAAGTAAAATTTATTATATTGTATATAAAATTAAAATTAAAATTAAAATTTAAATTTAAATTAAAATTAAAGTTTTTTTACCTCAGCATGTACCAAGAATAAAGAATTTGGCATTGACGACTGCGTTTCGGGAAAAGTAAATTGTACTCCTGTTTTCATTTCATTCAAAACCATAATTGCATTCTTCGGTTGCAAAGTTTTCCTCAAACGTTGATTCATACGTAGTCGTTTTAATTTTCTGTTGACTTTCACTTTAAAAATAATAAAATTTTAAGTTTTGTTTATATATAACAAAAAAAAAATATATTTATTTATTTCACATGTTCAGAAATACAATTTAACAGTGATTAATCTGTGCTTAAAACTCTACAGCAGTTATACTGGAATACTTAAACAAAATGAATAATCTTCAAATTTGCGCAGTGATAGTCATCATAATGTTTTAATGTGTATTTAATTTTTTTCAATGTAGTTATGAAAGAAATCTTTATAAATATTTCAGATATATTGTTCTATTGAAAGTATATTAGAAAATGTATTTATATAGTCTCTTACATCAAATGAACGAATGATTTTAAAATATTTGTAAATTTTAATTTGTAAAGAAAATTTTTAAATTCTTGATTATTTTTGAAATTGTTTTAATCGTTAAATTATTAAATTTTGAATAGTATACTAACATCCTGGAGTTTTACGCCTCCATTTTGGCACTTCCTGAGCATCAGATTCTGTACTCTCATTAGGTGTGTCATTTATATCCATTCCATTATTTGTTTGCCCAGTACTTTGTTGATTCTGACTAAAAGCCTGCTGATTTGGAACTTGATTTTGCGATTGATTTTGGGGTTGACTTTGTATTTGAGTTGGTGTCTGATTAGCAAGCTGATTTTGCATTTGGTTTTGACTTGGCATTTGATTTTGTCCTTGATTTTGATTAGTTTGAGGAGTATTAGGACTACTCTTCAAGATAGGTTTCAAACGTTGAGGTTGTGGAGTTTGTTGCTGCTGTGGCTGATGCTGTTGCGGCTGATGCTGTTGTTGCTGCTGCTGTTTCATCTGCTGCATCTGCTGTTGATTAGGTTGCTGCTTAGACTGTTGCACAGTTCGCTGAGGCTGAGGTGTTTGTTGTTGCTGTGGCTGTTTGTATGAGTTTCCACCCTGCTTGTAGGCATTTTGCTGATTCTGGTTTCCACCCTGATAATTTCCTTGTTGGTTGTACTATAAAAGACAGGGAGGGATGCCGCTACACAAGGAACCTCGACGGTTGTGCTATCCCACCAAGGCCCAGCATCACATCAGCATTAACGCAGCTACTTTAACGCTGCCCCCATAGTTTTTTACCAGCCAATTTCCCTTTAACTACGGCCGACATTACTTTAACTCATGACCGAGCCTAGTTTGTATAATTATACAAAATAAATTTTATAATATACGCAATCCCTATATGCCAGGTATACTGAATAAAAATAAATATTTGTGCACCTAGACATTAGAGATTTTACGTTTTATCAACTTGGTTAGGCACGAGTTCAGCACGAATTACACAGGGAGTGGCATTTGGCTTTTTGCTATGTGGGCAACTGGCGAACTTGCCCTTGGCGGAACGCACATCCTCGGTATTGTTGTATAGCTACTAGAGCCTGCATTGCAGGAATGGGAAATAGGGACCACTAATTAGTACATGCAAGAACGATCCCTTTTCACACTTTTCATACAATTGCAAATTGGAGCAATGTATTTTCAAAAAGAAGAGACCTTTAGAAAATTGCAATTTTTTTTTATTGTTGAATAAATAAAACAAAAACTAAGTAGCATAAAAAAGTAGTTATAAAAGTACTAAAAGTATTTATTGAAATATCAATACATGACTTTAAAGATATAAAAATCTCTAAATTTTCCAATTAACAAATGCATAATGCATATATGTGTGTATATATATATATATATATTTAAGAATTTAAAAAATTGTTAAAATATATATTTCTTAAGAATTCAAAGCTTTTTTAAACATTTAAGAATTTTATTTATAACACTGAAATATTACAATATTAAGTTTGAAATTTTTATTATTATTTATTAATAATAAGTAGACTGCTAGCTTACATGGTGGCTTAATTTGATGTAAAAAAAATGTTATCATTTTCAATTTTTTAATTTTGTACATAAATAAACAATTTAAATATTAAAATAAAAAAAATTTTGAACGTTATTTTTTGGAATTTAATAATGAAGTATATTCAATAACTATCGGCGAATCCTTACTTGAAAAAATGATAATGGACTTTATTTGATAAAATCATGACAGAGGCCAGTGTATATCTAATACTATCTAATACTATCTACTTTAGTTGTATATCTAATACTAAATTCATGTGATTTTCCAAATTTCTATGAGAAGAAGTATGAGAATTCAATCATTATAATAGTTAAAACAAAATATTAAAAATTCATCTAGTTAAGTTTTTTTTTATTGTACATCTAATTTTAATTATTGTATAGATTGTATTAATATTTTATATTATATAAAATTAATAGTCTTCTTATTTTTTAAAAATAGAAAAATAATTAATCACTAATGCAAATAAAATCCGTTTGTAGACAGTATTAATACATCAATTGACTTAATATAATTGAAGACTTTTCCAGAATTTTAACAATTGATAGAAGCTAAAAAAGTACATGTGTTAAATAGAATATTAAATACATACAAAGTAATAACTTAACTCTCCGCATAAACTTTAAATAGTTACGACTTAAGAACTTTAAATTATATGAGAATCTGAATATAATTTCTAAAATATAACAAGTAAATAAAATTATGACAATTTATTTAATTACAGTATTGTATAATACTTTATAGAACAATAAAATGGCACTAATTTAGATTCAATTAATTTGATTGAAAAATTTTTTATATATAGACAATAGTTAAACAATTTTTTCCTTTTCTCTGTGAAAATAAATAAAAGTATAAAAAACAGGATTACAAGTTTGATGATTTTTATTCAAAAGATTTTTAAAATTTATTTTAATACTTTTACTCTTAAATGATTCTAATGCTGTAAATTATTTAATTATCTAGCCACCATGTATTGCTTTATTAAATTTATATATAAATTTAAAAATCTATATTTATATGTATATATGCTACACTTTAATTATAAATGTGCATATGTTGTAAACAAAAATAAACTAATTTTTAAAGGAATCTTAATAATAATAAGGAATTTATATTAAATTTTACAGACACGACATTAAGCAGTAGCTCTAACAGGCATGGTGAAATCATTAAAAATAATTTTTCAACTTACACTGCCTTGTCCTTGGTACTGATTTCCATTTCCAGATTGATTTCGTTGTGGAGTACCTTTTATCATTGCATAAATGAAAATAAAAAATAAAATATTCATTATTATATAATTTTAGATCAAAAAATATAAAATATTTCACGAAAGTTATTAATATCAAATTAAATTTATAATATTTATTTTAACAACAACAATTTATTAAAAAAAAAATCAATATAAAATTTATTAATAGTTTTAAAAAGTATTTACAAAGAATGTTTTGAAAAATTTTAAATTAATATTTTTCTGTTTAAAATAAATAAAATTTAATCTTTGCAACATTTTATTTTATAAATAGAAGATAACAATTATAAATTAATTTTTTAAAAATTTATTTTCATGAACTTTTTTTGTATGATTTGAGTTTGTATTATTCAATTCATTTATATACAAACAATGTCGTAGATATAAGAAATTTCATTACGTTGTTAAATTAAAATAAAATGTATGCTTTAATACAAAGAAAGTCAATCTAATTTATATGTTTTGATTTATTTAATAATAGTATTCCTCAAATATAACATTATTGAATTTATTGATTTCTTAGTTTAATTTCTCAATAGAATTATACTATTGTAATACTATTAAATAAAAATATGCGTATCTATGTATTTCTAAAATATTACTAATAATTTTAATCTTAATAATACTCAAGAAATTGTACCGCTTCTAATCTTACAAAATTGTTAAATTTTTTTCAACATTCAAGATAAATATCACTGATACTCATAAAATTATACTGCAATTGATGCAATATAGCATGTTAGATGATTAAGGTAAAAATGTAATAAAATACATTTATGAGGTATAATTATATTGTATTATTAATTTCAATTAGAGATACAAGAGATCTTTAATAATTTTAAAACATTTGAGAATAAATTAATAATTATAATAAAATATAAAACAAATATATTTTAAAACATTCTTATGAATGGTAAAGCGCATTAGCATGGAGACGCGTCGCCATTACGCCACTAGACCGGTATTGATTTTTCATTTTCATGTACGTTTTTCATTTTATAAAAAATAAATAAAAATTTACCAAAAATAAAATAATAATTTTCAAAAGAAAATATAATTTTTTACATAACAATTTAAAATAAAAGATATATGAAGCAATACAATTCTTACCACCAGTAAAATTTTGACTTTGCCTACTTCTCGTATACATTTTCGGAGTGGACGTCGCCGTTGTTGGCCGTGGAATTTTAAACCTTTAACTTCTTTTGGAGTTGATAAATAAATGTAGAATAAACGAAGCTTTTATAAATTCACGAAAAATGAAATTGTGGTGACTAATCAATTAGCGTCGCCAAAGCAAATTAAAAACACTCTATATTTTACGTATTAAAGCAAAAACAACCGCAGCGTGCTGAATACGGCCAATGAAGGTACCTGCACAAGTAACGGTGGAAAATAGTAGTGGGGGAAGGAAACGGAAGTAATACATACTGCGTTTGTGACGTCATCACCTCCAATAACACCGCAGTGGCGCAATCCGCATTGCGTCGAACAGTGCCGCGAAATTTGAAATCTTGAAAATTCACATAATAAAACTTAAATATTTTCATACTTGTTGATGGCCTAAGGCGATAGTCAAAAAGCCAAGGAGCAAACAAAAATAAATTTAATTTTTTAACGATATAATTTTATCTGTATGGTTAAATTTTTTGCATTTATCGTAGTTTATTTAAAAATAATGCATTTTTTAAATAGTTTTAATTATTTTTTTTTTTTTTTATTTTTAAATAATTATTTAATAATAAATTTAAATTAATTTTTAATTATAACGTAAAGAAAAAAAATATTTTTTTATTTTTAATTATTTTTTACTACTGCATCGGCAAATTTTAAAAATGTTATTAGTTTGAATAAACATTACTATTTTTTTATGTATCTGCATTATGATTATATATATTATAATTATTAATTTAACAATAATCTTAATTGGGAATGCAAACGAAATAGGCAATGCTTATTGAACAATAATAGAATAATTTCTTTAATTTCCTTTTTTATATTTTATATACATGTTGTAGATAAAGAAAAATAAATGTGTGAAACAATATATCACATAAAAAAAGTATCGAAAAATACATTCACTAATTAATAATTATATGCATACATTAAGTATAATTAACAAATTAATTACATTAAATATAATTAATAAATCTTCGACGTAAATTCGCAAATTTTTGTTTGCAGTTACATTAAAAATTTTACTTTTATTTATCCATAAACAAACGATAAAATTGTAGCGTGCCATTAACAAATAATACCAGTAGTTATCTCTATTATGCCATCCGGCCGTCGTGAACACACACACACACGTACATCTTTACTCATAGGTCTGCGCGCAGCCCAAAGAACAACATACAAATCAGCCACTCGGTCCGCGCGTTCTTCAACCGTATACGCTGCAGAGTTCTCAACACACATATATGTATATTACACACGTTCATATATGTATATATATGTATACACCAGCGAAGAATGAAAGAAAGAGAGAACCGCGAGCCACGCACCGAACTACCGAAGGTCCGAAACGTCGGCAGTTCGCAGCGTGGCTGCGCTCCAAGCATATCGTTACTGTAGTCTTTCTCGTTTTCTGAATTGTAAATCTAGCCAGTCGCGGAATCATTCTAGATAAGAACAATGATATATCGGTAAACGATTCGATAATATTAAATTACACAGCCGAGTGTTGCGCGTGCTCTAGTCTTCGTTTCATGTAAAAAGAAGGAATATTTTTTGAAATAGAGGTAAAAAAAAAGCACGAAGCGATATCAGTCACTACGAGAAGAAAAATATTTTGCCACCTCCGATCCAGAATCGATTCGCTTGCAGCAGCAGCAGCGAGTCGGATTACATACAGCGATGCACAGTATGTCCGTTGCCAATCGATGATGATCTACAGCGGTACGGTCACTCCGACGTACACGTGTGCGCATTTTTATTTACGTAAACATTGCAAATAGATGCATCACGATACTGTTGCTCTCGTTCGATTTTTTTTTTTTTTTTTCTCTTTGTGCTCGATAAACACCTCCGGTTATTTGCCGATATCGATACCGCAAAAGACAATTGTGTAAATATATATATATAAAGCAGAAGTGTATGCGAAGGGTTAGGGACATAAGGACGAATTGCGCTTTATTTAGGTCGCGAACGAATTATTATAAGAAAGTTAAACAAGCAGTGAACCATTTACATTGCATAATCCATTTAAATTGATGTGCGAAAACGTGAATTCGCGCGCCCGCAAACGAAGTGTGGATAAGTTGTGCCGCATCACGAGTGAACGGGACAGTGAACAAAACGAGAAATATATATAGAAGTGCATTTCGTACGCGTGTATGCAAGTAGATACATAAGCGAGTGTCTGCGAGCGAGAGAAGGAAAAGAGAGAGTGTGCAAAGAGTAAAAATAAAATTCAAGAACAAAGCTCACCATTCGAAAGGAAAAACGTCGTATGTTTAAAGTGTTTGAGTTGGAGCTTGAAGGGCGACGAAGGGAGAAGAGTTAAATTTCGTCGATAGGGTCTCGATCGAGACGGTTTTAATTCGTTGACGGTACACCGCGGCTATTCGCGGTATGTTGCGATCGGTAATTAAGAGTTTTACATTTCTAACGTCAACCTGGGAAGAAGAATCAAACGATTCTTGTGTTAAAGTTTGTTTATTTAACAACGGGAGACGAACAAGTTGCTTGGAATTTACTTCTCGGCGGTTATCTTCGTCTGTTTTTTAAAAAACATTGATACTACTCTGTGACAAATATTTTAGTTATGTAAAAATACCAAAGAAATTTTACGTATTTTTTTTAACATATATATTTTATAAACAGAAAATGAGCTAGTAATTTAATAACAAAAAAAAGAAAGAAAAAAAAAAAAAAAAAAAAAGAATAACGATGCTCACTGATAACTTCAAGGTTTGTACATATTTGATTTTTACGATTTATGAACGAATCTTGTACTAATATTGAACGAATTTATATTAATCTGAAATTAATTATTTTAATAATTTATTTTGGATAATTTTTTTGAATCAATTGTTATTTCCATACTAATTCAAATATACCTCAGGAATCATCATATAACTAATTTTACAAATCTAAAATTGTTACATAAAATAAGAATTTAATCGTTTTCAATAGCTCAGTCGTTCACTGAAATATTATTGATTTAAAATTTGTACATTGCACAACTTTTTATAATAATTTTTAAAACTAAATTTAATATACATAGGTCTGTCTAGTTTTTGTAAATATATTTTGAAAACTATAAAGGTTCTATATTCAAATTCTTTAAAGATGATGAATTGATTTGAAATTTCAAAATCATAAAGGTGACTAATTTTCACAATTCAAAATTAATTATTTTAAAAAGTTAATCTACTATTTATCGAAGAAAGAAAACCTATGAAAAAATACGTATGGATGAAAAAATATATTTTAATTTGTTTTAATTCAGAATCGATAATATCATTATTTATTTTTTCTTATCAATTGTCTGTTGTAGCTCGAAATATTGTTTAAAAAATATATTTTTCAGTTTATCTATATATGAAATACCTCGAAATATTAGTGCATAATTGTAGGATTTGACCATTTTTTTTTTTTTTTTTTTTTTTTTTTTTTTTTTTTGTTAGCGTTTAGTGAATTTACACGATAAGATAGAAATTTACAAATTTTTAACGCTATCATAATTTTATAGTAACTAAAGAAAAACAAAAAGAAACCTTCGTTTTATTACAGTTTTGATAAGAACGCTTAATTAACCTAGATAGAAAAACGGCACGATCATCATTCTCATCCTTATTTACTCGTATTTTTTCTTGATTATAGTAAATTTTTCCATTATTTCCATTATTACAGTATACATTTTCAATATATACTTCATAATAGCTATTGAGATCACAAATTAAGACATTTTAAGTTAATATTAATTTATCATTTATAAATATTAATATTTAATCTATTTTTAATCAAATTGTAATTGGTAGCTGGATTTATGAAGTCTTAACGTGAAACTCTAAAAATTATTATAAGTGTAATTAAAAATGACAAGATACTATAAAAAATCTTGATCGTTGTGTGAATAAATTAAGTATTTTTTTTTCCATCATAAAATAGACCATTAATTTAAATATTTAGAATATTATGAATATATTTTAATAAATTTTAAATTCACGCCTAAAAATCAATACCTTTAAAGCATGCCAATATTAAGTTTTAAAAGTCTATTATGAATTAAAAAGAAAAAGAAGAAAAAAGTGGCAACATCATTATCAACAATCTCAAGTTTGACTCTACCGAACATAACAGCACCTGTTGCTTTGTACAAAAGCCAGCAGAAACTCGCGCTTCGTGCATTTGAATAACTGAATTTCAATAAACGTGTAGTAGATTTGCATATGTGTGATAATTTTGACAATCTTATCTTTTTTACTTGGTTTTCACCTTTGGAAATCAATAATGCGCGATAATTTACAGCTTTTTAAATTTTTCCATCAATTTTTTATATTAAAACTTATAATTAACTTATAGTTTATAAGTATATGTACGTATACATAATTTATGATAAATTTTATATACATTACCATCAAAATTTATAAATTTTTCATTTTATTGTACGTTAAAATAAGTTATAATAAAATTTAAATATATTTTTGTCGCTATTTCGAAATAAAAATAATGACCATATTCAGAATGATAATTGCAATAAGAAATTTGAAAAAATTAATATTTAAAAAATACATAAAACTTAATTTTAAATTTCATTTAGTAAAAGCACCAATGTTATACATTTCTTTAATAAATAATATAAGTTTAATTTTAATAAATTTTTAATATCTCACATAAATATTTACTATTTATTAATTGAAAAAATATTTTATCGTTATCAAATAATTTGCAAGAGAAAAAATAAACGATTTTTTACAACGAATTTTCAGATATTTACAGTCGTGAATTTTGAATTTATGAACATATATAAATAATATAATTTAAATCTATTATCTATGTCTCAATAATATCATCAATTAATAAATATTTAAGTTATCAGTTTAATATTATAATAAAATTTTAATATGGCTATACACTGTTAAATAAATGCATGATTAATAAAAAAAGTCAGTTTAAAAAATAATTTAAGTTATTTATAAATGAAAATTAATAAATAAAAAATACATAAAAAATAATAACAATAGCAATAATAAATATTCAACTTTAACATAAAAAGCTTTATTTTCATTTATAAAAAATCAAATATTATTTGATAAGCTTTTATTAAGCAGTTATTAATTCGAATCCCAAGAATATTTTTAAATAAATTAATTTTCTATATATTGAGAAAAATACTATTTTCAATATATTTCATCTTTTCAATTCGTAACAATATATTTTTAAGTAAAAAAGAAAGAAAATCCGTTAACTTATTTTTGAATAAAATAAACGTATATATAAAGATCAATTTTTTTGGGATTTTATTTTTCAACATTTTTTAAATATAATATAATAAATTCAATTATTTAAATATAAAAAATTCAACGTTTAATATTTTCTAAATTCGTAAAATATACAAAACACGAATACCGATTACATGTTATTTTATTACTTTCAATAATTATATATCTTTGTCTTACTGTATACTTTATACTTAAAAAAATTTAATATTGAACGTAAACTGTGTGCTAATATTAATTTATGCTTATAATGTGTTTAAAAATAGAACTACCTTAAAAAATTAAAAAATAATATTTACATTTTTCGATATATCGATACAAAAACTTTTTATTGCTTCTTCTACTTAGAGAGCATTAACGTTTTTATAGCAATTTCAACAATTTTACGAGCTTCCAATTTGCAAACTTTAATTGAATGCGTTGACATTCAGTAGTATTTTATTAGTCTAGTTTTTCTTTATATTTAATGTAAAATAAGATGAAATTCTGAATGTTTAGAATTTTTTTTATTACCAAACCATAACGTATTTATTTAAAAAATTTAATTATTTATAGATATCGCATTATCATAAATTTTTAATCACAAAAAAAAAATATATATATATATATATATATATATTAAAGCGAAAACGTAAAAATTTCGGTAATATGCAGATATTTGTATCTTTTTAAATAACTACATCATCAAGTTCAGGTAGATTTTGTCAATGTATCTGGAATCACAGAAAGAACCCGAAATACCAAACTTAACTCGGACTACAACGCTTTTACATTAGTTTTATCTCACCCGGTTGAAATTTGTCTATTCTCGCGTGGTTTTTCAGTTACTTTTTTTCTCCAAAAGAAATACAACCTCGCGATAAGCTGTAAAAGGTTTGAAAAGAAGTCAAATCTACCAATGCTTAAAAGGAACTTTGTGAAATAAAAAAAAAAAAAAAAAAAAAAAAAACAAACGTAGAAAGGCAAGCTCGGATTCGTTAGGTTGAGATTCCACACCATGGAATCAAACGTTTTCTCTTCGTCTACCTAAGAGTCTACCTTAGTATGCCGCCGTTGCTCTTTCGGTCGTGCTTGGATAAAGTTTTATCGCGAGACAGATTTGTGGTCAAAGTGCTCGAGCGTGTTTTATAAAATTCATTCCACCTACTCTCATGTGCTTATACACTTTTAAATATTCCACAAAAATTAATGAAACTTTTAAAAACTTTCGCGATGTTAGAAAAATATTTGAAATTCATTTTTCATTTTTTCAATGTTGTCATTTACTTTGGATTATAAATTATCTTTATAATATTTTTGTTTAATCGTGCATTTCCGTTGTTTGCAGTTTACTTTTGAATTATCTTTTATACGCATAAGTGCATTTGAATCAGCTCAATGTTTAATAAATGATTTGCATACCACAACACGCTAATATGTAAATAATATCTTTGAAACAAATATGATAAAGCAAAGTTTAATTCTGCATACTTATTTTTTGTTTCATTGTCGTTTTTAAATTAATAATAAATTTGTTATTTTATGAATTATATATATATATATATATATATACCATTTCTTTTTAAATATTAAATTTCAAAAAAAATAATTTTAATAAATTGAATAAATTTTAAATCAATGGATAAAAATTTTCTACCATTTTGAAATTCTATAATTATATATTATAAAAACTTCGATGATTATTGGTATTATTTAGATTTTTAATTATTAAATAATACTTATTTATAAAGTATAAAAATACATTCAAGTATATTATTGCATTCGTTTTTTAAATTTCGTCAATAAATATACAAAATTGACATTTTTAAAACCGCGACGAATTTTAATGCCGCGATGAAAATATTTTAACGAGTAAACAATTTATTTTTACTTCAATTTGGCTACATAAATATTAATAAAATGACTCGATAAGAGCAATCAAATTTAAAAAAAAAAAAAAAAAAAAAACAAAATTTTACCGAAAAGCTCATCATCCCAACGATCTTCGAACAAACATTGTATATAAAGAGTAACGGAAATTTACATTTTCCCTCGCGCGCTAAGACTTTCACCTTCGATCAACGCGTAAAACGGTATTGAATAATAATAATAATAATAATAATAATAATAATAATAATAATAATAATAATAATAATAATAATAAAAGAAAGAAGAAAAAGAATCGTCCGAAATAGCAGGTAGTAAAGTATGGCGCACCCCTTTGACGTTTACGACTGGGCTAATATTGAAACAATGTTGCGCGCATATACATACGGCCAAATTGCTCCATATGAAAAGAAAATGGCTTGTATACGCACAGCCGGTTTACCGAACGATTAGAGTCGCGGACACGACTCGTGTAAATTCATGTGTATATATAATATATATATATGTATCTGTGTGTATGAATGTATATTCATGTGCGTATACGAACACAAACGAATGTAGAAGTAAATTTAATGTGACTCTTTAGCGAGCTCGCAGAGAGGTGGTGGTTTCCTTTCTATAAATAGAACGACGAGTGCGGTATATACGAGTTTTTACACTTCGAGCGCTTCTCTTCCTTCTTGAGCACTTTCGCGATTCGTATCACCGTTTATTTATCGAAACTGAATGTATAGATATAAGTTTCTACGTATGTGTGCGCGTGTACGTGTGAGTCATTGCTCGCGATCGGCGTAATGTTGACTTTGTTCGTCAATTTTTTTGATACGTGAAATGTGCTAGGTGTATTTTATATACATTACAATAACGTAAATTAATAACGTTCGAAATTGCTTTTAATGGAACTTGTAATACTAAAAATTATTCATGCGAGGCGTATTTATAGTCTCGATATTAGTTTCATAAATTCATTTTTTCTAATTATGATACTGTTAAGAATTAAATTAGAAATTAAATCGTATTAATTTACTATAATTATCGATTGATAATAATTTTAAAATAACAATAATAAGAGCTATTTAAAAAAACGTTTAAATAAGCAATAATAAATAAAAAAAAAAAAAAAAAAAAAAAAAAATTGTTATAAAAAAGATATACGATATTAAAACTAATCTTCGAATGAATAATTCTTAAATTTATTAAAATAATTGTTTCACAGATGAGGTGGTTCACCTTAATGATGTGCCTTTACGCAGTTAATGCTCGTACCGAAGAGGATCAATCCGTAACGTCGAACATTCAAGAGGTTCCGATAGTCAATGTAATACCGGAAAAATGTTTTTATCGCTTGCCCTCGGAGTGTCCTCCGCCTGGTTCCAATCCTTGCAAAAGAATAACGCTAACGAACATCAACACCGAAAATACCGCTGTACTCTGCTGTAATTTAGCGAATCATACCGAATTCGAATTAGCCCTTTATCGCGCTAGTAAGATATTTTTGTTTTGCTTTTATTATTATTTTTTTTTTTTTTTTTTTTTTTTAATATATTTGGCTTTTTAATAACGTTGTTAAAAGTTAAAAAAGTTGAAATAAACAATCATAAAATACGGATAGTTATTTAAGATTATAAACAAATAGATTTCGATTGACGTACGATAAAATTAATAAATAATATCGTTTGCTTTTTCGTTATCACTCTTAGCTCATATTAGATGAGTTATATCAATATTAGATGCATTTTTAAATGAAAAGTCAACGGTTGCGAAAATAAACGAAAATTCATTTCGCAGATTTTCCAGCAAATGTATCCTACATTCACATACGTAATGCAACATTAGATTTTATCAATGCGACTGAGGTTCGATGGAGAATGTTAAAATCGTTGGCTATAACTGACGGAAGAATTCAAAGGATCAAGGGTCAGTTTCTTATGATGACGCCGATTCTTTGTCTGAATCTATCTAACAATGCTCTTTTGGAGATGGAAAACAATTCACTTATAAGACTGGCCCAACTAACGACCTTAGATCTTTCTTACAATAATTTAACACATTTACCGGCCTTAAATATCATGAACGGTAGAGAATTTTGGCTTGATATTTCGGGTACGTTGAACGAAAAAACATTGCCGAGTATAATTAATAATATATAATTTAACATTATTGCTTAAAATAATCATGTGTTTAATCGTAGGATCAAATACTCTATTATGTCACGATATTTACCAGAATATTAATAAAACTGGAGAGAACCAAATAATTTTTAATCGAGAAAATGAGACCGTTTGCTCGTCAAGTAAGACTTGGCATTGGTTCAATGCTACTGCCCAAGTACCTTTAAAACAAGTGCGATATCTCAGTTCTGTAAGTCTAACATCATTATATATATATTAATATACCATTTATTGTAAATTATTATTCCTTATTCATGTAATTTTTTTATATTATTTCTTCTCAGTTACAAACTGAATGTCCAAAAGGCGAAAATTGGCAATGTGTTTGCGAGTTTAGCAGATTAGAACTTCTTAAAGACAAATTGCCTACTTTTGCCGTTAGCGTTGATTGCAGTAATATACAACTAACGCAGCTTCCAGAAAAATTACCACGCAATACTATATCTTTGAATGTTTCATACAATAATGTAAGATTTTTAATATGCAGTAATTTTTCTTACCCGTAATTTTAAAATAATAAATATTTAATTTTTATTTATTAAAATTTATTAAAATTTAGATAACAGTTCTTGATGAATTAAGTACGAATCCCAGTTACGATGGTCTTAGAGAATTCGTTGCCGATTATAATAATATATCATCTATAAATAAATTAGAAGGTTCTAAATTTTTAGATAGCTATGCTTTTCTTAGCCTAAGGCACAATAAAATTAAATCTGTAAGTTAATATGGAAAATATTTAATTTATTAAAGTTAATCGTTTGATCGGTTATTTAATCGTATAAAAATTGAATAACGTTACAGCTACCTACATACATTTTAGCAACGAATGCTTACGATAAAAGTTATAGTAGCAATAGATATGGTGTCAGATTTGGAGGAAATGAATTACATTGTGATTGTAACACTGCCAAATTTTTAAAGGTAATATTAAATTTTCTATTCGTTTTAATTCTTAAAATCGAAGTTTTTAAAATTTTTTTATTTTAAAAAGGTTTGGCTACAAACACGAATATTGGATTATGACGAAGTGCTGTGTGAAAATGTGAAAGAAAAAGTTGTCGATCTAGAACCATCAAAAATGTGCGTTTATCCTGGAGATTGGACTGATTATATTTATTACATCATTGCTGCTGAAGTTTTATTATTAATAGGTCTTATTGCTAAAGTATCTTACGATTATTGGGTATTTAAAACAGCAGGATATCTTCCGTGGCCGGCTAATAAAATGCCGAAACTTCCTTGTGATTGGTTGTGTGAAACATAATGAAAATATGTATATAAGACCTAGATTAAATGTTAGTTACGTTAAATTAAAAGTATAATTTATCAATTAAATTAATTTTTCTGTGAATACTTTTTATACAGTGCCAAGATAATTACTTCATTATTTTTTAAAGTAATAAGGTTATTTATATTTGATTATTTAAAATTTATATTTGATTTTATTATAATCATAATAGATATTTAATTTACGTTCATTATTCAAATGATAACATAACTTACTAACAAATTTTTTAAACTATTTTTATAAAATTAGTTTTAAGCATTGTATTTAAATATGATAATTTGTATTGTAATTTTATTCTAGGTCATTTGAAATTTTGTAAAAGTAGCTGTGATTATTTTAATCCATGACATATGTATATACAACATCCTATAATGACACAGTTTTTAAGCATCTTGTAGAAATTAATTTTATTTTATCAAGGCTTATTATTTAAGGTTAATAAACATTTGTTGTTTTAATCTAGTCTAGTATCTTTACTTTCGAAAGCTTAATATTCTCGATATTTTATAGAATAAAATAATTAATCAGTTAACATTAATATATTTATAAAATATTGGTACATTTAAAAAAATAGAAATAACTTTATAAAAATTTAATAAATATTTGTACATTTCTATTTAAATATATTTATAATAAAATTAATTTGACTTTTTCTTGGCAATCTTTGTCTTTATACCTTTATTAATCTTGTATTTTGCATTTGAATTGATCGGTGTTGTTTTACCTTTTTTGACACTCTTACCTAATTTTTTATTTAAACTTTTAGATCTGATATTTTTTAAATTTGTATCTTTTCTTTTATCACTTTTAATATTTTTTGTTGGTACATTGGCTTCATCCTTATTGAAACTAAAAAATTTTTTACATCATTAATTAATTTAATTAAAATTATTTAAGTTTATATTTTACTAAAAAATACATACTGAGGTTTTCGTTTATATTGTTTCTTAAACTTTGGAATTGTAGATATACTTTCACGTTTAGGTGCTTCAAGTTCTCGTTTTCGTCTCTCCTTTTTGCTATGTTTTTTCATAGTAAGCATATATTCAGGTACATCGCAACCAGAAGCTCGCATTACAGCTGCAATGCTGTATAAAAATTATTGGGTTAATATTCATTACTATTTAATTATAAAATAGATATACATATAAATCGTTACCTCCTTAAATTATTAGTGTCTTCTTGAGTGAAAAACGTTATGGCTTTTCCCTTTCGTCCTGCTCGACCAGTGCGGCCTAAAAAATCAAATGACTTTCAGATAATTTAAGTTCGAATAAAAATTTTTATTTAAAATAAATCTTTTATAATGATATTTTATACCAATTCTATGAATATAGGAGATAGCAGACGGTGGAAAATCATAATTAATAACGAGATTGACACCTTTGAAATCAATACCACGGCCCATTAACTCTGTACATATTAATACCCATATTTTTCCTTCTCGGAAACAGCGAACAACATTATCTCGCTAAAAGTTTAATTAATTATGAATAAAAATAGAAACTTAGATGATTAAATTTTAATTTTTTTAAAAGTTACCTGGGTTTGAGTCCTATCAGCATGAATAACATCAACATTAATTCCATCATAAATTAATTCTTTAAAAAGCTCTTGCGCTCGTTCTTTACTCTGAACAAAAACTAAAACTGGTGGTAATAAACCCTGGAAAAATAATAAGCTTTTATATTAAAGTATAATAATTTAAAAACACAAAAAATACCTTTTGAATAATATCTCTAAATGCTATAAGTTTTCCTCTTTCATTTCCAACGAATAATAATTCTTGTTCAACTAGATCTGCTGCTGAGTTACTGTAAAACAATATACATAAAATCATAAACACAATTATTCAAATTTTCATAATAAAAAAAATTTTAATTTTGAGCTACCGTTGACCAATTGTTACAGTAATAAGTCCTTTGAGATTACGTCTACACCATTTAGTTACAGCAGGTGTACTGGTTGCACTAAACATGCCATAACATATATTAACATTTGTACAAGCTTTTGTAATTTCCTGCAATTGATCCTTAAATCCTCTTGTTCCTTCTTCAAATAATTTATCTGCTTCATCGACAATTAGCCATTCAACGCTATATAAATAATTAAATTATAATAAAAATAATTTACTTTCTTAAATTATCAAAGTTAAAATTGAATCTTACTTATTTAATGATATCGCCGGTGGTTCTTGATTTAATAAAAATACAAGTCTTTTTGGTGTAGTAATTAATATATCTAAGAAAATAATACAGCTAATTATTCAATTTTTTATTAATTTATTAAAAAATTAAAAATATACTACAAACCAAATTTTTGAGAACTTTTAGGTCCATATTTTGATAGTGCTTGATTTACCTTGCTAATAATGTGAACTCTAAAATCTCGACCTTCACTCAATCTTATGCATTCTCTATATGTTTGCTTAGCTAATTCTCTGGTAGGACTAAGAACAACAGCACGAAACCCTTTTTTTTGAGGCTCTTCCAATTGATGGATTATAGGAAGTAAAAAAGCTGCAGTTTTTCCTGATCCAGTTGGTGCACAAGCTAATATTTGTCTTTTCTAAATAAAAAAAAACTTTTATAAAAGAAAAATATTTTTTATATAATATTAAAATTTTACCTCTAACATAATTGGTAAGGCTTGCATCTGAATAGGAGTAGGTTCTTTGTAACCACAATTTTTCATATTCTCCAAAATGTCACTTCCAATATTATACTTTTCTGATAAGTCAGGAAAAGACTTAATTGGTTCTGGAACCCGACTTCCAGTGACTGATATATGATGTTGATTACGATATTGATTAATCTAATAAATAAATGCAAATATTTAAGCATGTCTTTTTTATTTTTTTAAAAAAATTTTAAAAATAATACTACTTTTTCTTGTTCTAATTTTAACTTCTTATCTTCAGTCATAATTTTTTTCTTTTTTTTTGGTTTTATAACCGTTCCATCATCAGCTGCAGATATACCATCAATAAGCGTAAGAGTATTATTTCGTTCTTCTTCATTTTCTTCATATTTTCTTTTTAAAGATTCTACATTTTTTTCAGATTTATCTTCATTATTAGGTTCGTTTTTAACTTCTTTGTAAATGGGCTTTTTGAACTAAAACATAATAATTTATTTAAACTTTGTAAAATGTTCATTTTACAATTTTCTTTTTAAAATAATTTAAAAAATTTTTTTTTTTATTAAAATTACCAAAAATCTTTCAGCATCGCTTTGAAAACGTTTCACATCAAATTTAGCACCAAATGATAATTTTTTAAAAATATCGTAAGCATCCATATTTATTGTTATTTACTTGTCACGTGTTCGGCACTACTGAAAACTAGCAACATAACCTTTAGGACTTTTTTCAGAAATCAAAATTGACTTTTTAGTAACAACTATAAAATATTTTTTTTTAAATAATGAATTAATGGCGATAGGTCTAGAAAAAAGTAGGATATAGGGCCTTCTTTCCTGTAGAAGAAGTTTGGGAGAAAAAAGAAAGCAAACACGAATAATTATAAAAATTTTATCAGAGAAATTATACAAACGTTAAGACTGCGATAAGCTACTTCCCGGCACATAGGTGCAGGGCGCATCATTCGCACGCTAACTCTAGCGCTTTCTTGCTATCATCTCTCTCAGTAATAAAATGAAACGATTTTTCTTTCATGTTAACATTAAAAAAGCTTTATTATTTTTATAATAATTATAAATGATGTAACATAACATAAAATATAATATATAGTCTCCATTATAATTATGCTTGATTAGAAAATAATAAAAATGTAAAACAAAAAAGCACACAAACAATATAAATCAAAATATTGTAAATAACAATATATTATTAAACTATATTAAATATTAAAAAAATTAAATAAATTAAAATATTTCGTAACATTTTTTTTCATAAAATCTTTGTTAAAGAATTATTGCAGAGATGGTTATAGCGCATATTTACAGTTTTATGAATTTTTATTGAATTTTTTTTCAGAAAAAATACTTATAATATTTATTTATATAATTTCATAATTAATATTGAAATTATAAATACGTGGACTTAACTGTAATAATAATGTTTAATAATTTATTAGAATTAATTATTTAAATAATAAGTTTTAATTTAAATTATTTACAAATCTGCAGTTTTTCATGTTTCCAAGGAAATGCCGATTGTCGTAACTTGTTACCCCTTGGCCCTTGTGTTGTCCAAGTTTATCGCTTTAGATTTTAGTTACGAAAATGCCTCTTAGATGGTCATTTATCTATGGGTTATGAATGTGTTTATCTCTTCACAAGCGAATTTAAAAAAATTATTTTATTTAAAATTCTTGTTATGTGAAAAAATATGTATACAATAAAATTCACCGAGATGTAAATTAAAATCTCGACCAAAATTTAAATGAATTATAAAAAAAAATTATGTTTTTAATATCTATGTCACTCATAACCTTTTTAAAAATGTCAATAGCGTCTAACTTGAATTACTAAAAGACAGTTATTTTTTGATAAATTAAATATTAGGTTTGTACTTTCAGAGAAAAATGAAATTGTATTATTTTTTTACTGTTTTGTATAAAATGTATTTATTCAAAATAATGTAAAAACTTTATTAATCATTTTCATTTTTCTACTTATTTTTCAAATTGTTTATATTTTTTCCATTGTTCAGGATAATTATGGAAGATCAGCTTTCAACATCAAGTTTTAAAATTGGTGATATACCTCTCATTCCACCTTTAGTATGTACAGCTTGCTTAATTTTAATTATAAAAATTTTAGATATTTAAAATTTTTTTTTTTATAGATTACAAATAATATCATAACAGAATTACAGTATTACAGACAGTTAGCTATAACTGTAGAAGAAAGAATAAAAATTTTGGAAATTGCAAGAGATGCTGTTTTTAATAAAAGTAGAAATGAAGCAGAAAAGGATGAAATAAAAAGTATGGACAAACCAATCAAGGATAAAAGTGAAAAAGAAGTTGAATTAAACAACGTGGAAGCTATAGTTCTTTCAGAGGATCATGACAATACAACAGATTTAGCTTTTAAATCTACAAGTGATAGTATACCAGACATGACTTCTGTTAATATATTAACGGATTATCCAACAAAAGATACAAATGAATGTTTGATTGATATTGATATCCCAATAACTGAAAAAGACAAAAATGAAATTTTAGAAGACAAGAATATTAGTGTCTGTGAATCGAACCCAACACAATTAGAAAACATTGATAAATTTATATTGGATGAGGATAAAAGTTGTTTAAATGAGACATTATTAGGAGATAGTGTTAGTTCTGATACAATTACAGCTAGTACAGATATAAATCAATATCTTAATACTTCAGCTTCAACAAAAACAGATGAAACCACTGAAACAACACCAGAGAATTGGAAACCACAAGTGCCTAAGACTTTGGATATTGTTCCAATAACAGTAGATCAATCAGAACCATCAAATAAATTGATTTTAACAGATGAAGAAACACCAAAATTAGTACGTCGAGGATCTTATGTTTTAGATACACCAAGTCCTATGCTGTTAGCACATATGCAAAATGAAATAACAAATGCAGAATATGTCCCAACTCCTACTCAATCAACAAAACGAAAAGAGTGGAATATTACTCAAACAAAAACTGATTGGGAAAATCAGACTAATTTAAAAGAAATAAATTCATCTCAAATGAATTCTGCAAATAAATTGAAGAAAGGCAATCATTCAAATATTCCTAGTCAAAGAGTTTGTAAATCAGTATCAAATTCAAAAACTGGATCTCCATTAGATATGTATAAACCTACCAAATCTTTTGATTGCATTCAAACAATGTTTATTAAAGAATGCTATTCTCCAAAGACTTCGTACAATAAAACTACAAATCAAAACCAAAAATATGTATCAACAATTAATGGTGCAAATGGTATTAAAAATAGTGGTTCAAAAAAATCCAATAATAAAAATACATCTATATTAAATTTAGCAAATAGACTGAGTGGATCATTAGGAAGTTTAAGTAGTGTAAGTTTAAAATCTGTTAAGCGTACAGAAAAAAAAAATAATAATGATTCAAATTCAAATAAAAATCATAATCATGATACTATAAGAAATAATGATGCGTGTTCTTTTTCAAAAAAACAGAAGCCATTAATAACGTCAGAAAAAATTATAACCATTTTTAAAGAAATACAGGACACACACAAGAAGCAAATGGTAGAACTTATAACTCGTCAGCAGAAGGAACAAATGTCAATGCAAGAAAATTTTAAAAAACAGCAAATTCTTTTGTTAGCTCAAATTAGAAAAGCTTTTCCTGAAATTTCAATTTCTGCACTTTCAGAAGCTATAACTGGCAAAAGTGCAGAACATACTACTCCTTGTTCAAAAACTGTGAACGATAAATCTGATTCTTTACAAAAAGATACCAATAAACCTCAAATTAATGGAATAAATTATGAAGATGAAAATCAGCAAACTAATATCAAATCACCTATGGATTATTCTCATCCAGCTAAAGAATTATCTTCAACATCTTGTCACCTTACTATTCAACCTACAACTCCTACTGTTGCTCCATATTATCTTAGCAATTGTCAAGCTACTCAGACTTTAAATCAATCTTCTTCAATGTTAAGTAGCCATGTTCAGTTACCAAATGTTAGAATTATAGATGATATTCCAGTGGGAAATCCAGTTCGTAGACACTCTAGTGTTAGTCGACAGCTTTTTCCCCTTGATAGTAAAACAATTCATGTTCCTGTTTTGGATAATTCTCTGTATGCAGAAAAACATGTAAGAAAATTTATAAAAGAATATTTATTTATATTAACTTAGAAAAATTTTATTTAGTTAATTAATATTTTAGATAAAAGCAGCAACAATAATAAATGCATATGCAAGGGGTTTTTTAGTTAGGAGGTTAATGAAAACAGAAAAAGTTATTGCTCTAAAAAATACTTATAAAGAAGCACTGCATTGTATGTTGAGGCTTCATGTTGATGCACCGTTAAATTTACCTGAATTAAATTTTCATCAAAGACTTCAACTGCAGGTATATTTTACAAAATGTAGATTAAATTGTTACATTTTTAAATATAAAAATCATTTTAATTGATTAGTGTGATGCTGCATCAATGAACATCGTAGATTTGTTTTCACAAAATCCTACCAAACGGATGGAAATAATAGCTCATGATCGAGAAATTAGAAAAGCTCGATCTGATAGACCAAGCTCAGCTCGCTCTTACTCTTTTGCAACTCAACGCACACTTGCTAGAAAAAAGCTTAAAGAGTATGAATCTGATTAATAAATTTATTATAAAATTAGAATATTTTAAATTAAATCGCATGCTATTATTTAATTTTTTTAAATAAATGATATTAAAAAATACTTTTTGAAATGTTTTATTTTAATACATTATTTTAAATTTAATATTTTGTAAAAGTTTCTCGCACAATTATTTCAAACACAATTTTAACAAGTATGTTATCAGCAATTCCTATCATATAAAGTGTTGTTAATGTACTTAAAGATTATAAATATTTTAAACGCTTAAAGTAAAATATTAATATTCTTACATAATTTAATTTATAGAATGGGTATATGTCCAAGTTTACAAAGTTCGGTGATGTCTAAATCTTGTCCTGCAAGAACCAGATGTCAAACGTGGACTTCTAATTCAAAAGAAAGAAAAGCTACAACAAGTTTGATAAGTATGTTGATTATACATTTAAAATATTTTAGTATATTCTAACTAAAATTTCTGTTGACTAAAAATTTTAAAAGGTAAATTTTTGAATGAAAAAATTATTGTTAATTTTCTTTTAAATTTTAAATTTGATTTTGTATCTGTTTAAATTTTATAAAATAACATCAATTGTTTATAAATTAAATTTTTAATAATTTTTATCAAAGATACTTTTTTATTGTAGATCAAGGAATTAAAAGAAGTACTAGTGCTGGTGCTGTACGTAAACCATGGCGATGAATATGTACTCTAATAGTTCTTTTATTTAAATGCCAATCACTTATCAGCAAAAGAAAGATACTGCACTAAAAAAACAATAAAACCGCCTTAGTGCCTAAAAGTATCTTTTTATTAGCATAAGTTAATTTATATTAATTTATAAATATACAGCACTTATTAAAGTGCTTCATTTGTATATTTTCTGTGATATAACAGATAATTGAAATTCATTGAATTTCTTTTTTTTATAATTACTGAGTATATAAAGACTTTTTACTGTATATATATTAATCTAATACTCATTTTATAAAATTGTACTTGCTAAGCAAACATTCTGTCCAGTAGTCATAAAATAATTGTTAATACAATTGTCAATTGAAGTTGCTACCGTTACTGAATAAAATTAAACGTTTGCTGCTCGTTGATTTATTTAAGTATTTATTATTACCACAATTATGTATTAATAAAATGTAGGCTGATGTGGAAAGATCTCCAAAGATTGTACAATAAAATTTTTTATTTTTTACGGTGAAGTTTTTATTTTTTATTTAGGGATAAGATAAGAATTCTATATTATCGACTTGTTTTGAAGACGCGCTTTACTAAAACATTATAGTCGTAGAAAGCAAAAAATAGAAAGTAGAGCAAAGTGTAAATATATTGCGTATATTTATTAATATTTTACATATACATTGGAAATAATCAACGAATTTTTAAATTATGCAAAATAACTTTTGATTAAGTATTAAGATTTAATTGAATTCAAATTCTAATAGTGATTTGTAAATATTGTTAAAGAAACGATTTGTCAGTAGTAACTATAATACTACTCATTTAAAAGTCAATTGACATTTAAAGATGCATACGTCTGATTTATAACTCATTTGAATGTAAAAATGTGCAACTAATCTATTCGTCTTACATATCTACATAGCCATTTGTCTTGTAATTATATACGTTTTCAAATTTTCGTAACCTCAAATAAATTTCTTGTATTATTTTTCAAGAATTTTTAGAATCAATGACTGTGGCAGCTGTTTAAAATTAAAAAATTTACCATTATGTGTGACAATATAAAAAATAATCCCTTTGCTGGCTTGTTTACATCAATCAATGATGCTGCATCTTTTTCTTCACAAACTGAAGAAGTTGTTAATAAATTTCATGAAAATATAAATATTGAAAGACAATCAAATAATCAAGATGAAATAGAAGAGAAAAATTTAATAAATCCATCAAATTCTGAAAAATCTGAAAGAGAAGAACTACTTGACGAGTTAATTGCTGATGTTTTTGGAATTACGCTACATCATGAAAACAGAAAAAAGCCAACTCGACAGTTGGTTTTTATTGATACAGAATCTATAGAACATGCAATTTTTGAAAGATTGTTATTAACAGATCCGAAATCTTTATTAATATCAAAAGAAAATACCAAAGGACAAGATTTAGATAGTCATGTTGTTCAAACTGAAATTGTACCATATCTTTTTGAAAGTTACTGCCGATTACAGAGATATAGAGTTTGTGATGGCTCCTATGATACCGTTGAAAATATTCGCAAAATAATTATGCGTGATATTAGCACTGCCTTGCAAGAACCTGAACTTTTTGTAGAGCAAGAGGTTTGTTTAATCAGTAATTGTCATAAAAATATTATTTACTTCTATTTTAAACTCATTACACTCATTTTAATTCAAACTTCCTACACATGAATAATTTTTTGTAATAATTTTAATAATTACATAAAGTAATTTTTTTTGAAAAAAAATTTGGTAATTATCTAATTTAGTGACTTTTTTAAAAATTGGAGAAAATTAAAAAATTTTTTACAGATATATACACAATTTGTAATGTTATTTATGGATGGAGGAATTGTTGGTTCTGAATTGTTATCTTTTATTGGAGGTATTGTCGAACATTTATGTTTAGAAAATAAAGGATCTGAAACAGAAGTTATTGCAGAAGCATTTAGTCCTATTCTTGATGTTATTCATAAAGAAGTAACCATTAGTACTAATAGTCTCCTTCTTTTTAAACAATATTGGTTTTGTATTTTACAAACATTTGCTTCATATGAACCTTTAGCTAAACTTATTATTACTCATAGCAGTGTAAAAAATCAAATTGGTAAAGCTTATGCTAATACTTTATTGGGATCTTTACTGAGTTTAAGTTGTTTTCCTAAAACAGCTAATGAATCGTACGACCTTTTTGATAAGCCACTTCAACAGGTATAAAAAATTAAAAACTTTAAGCATTATTATATTTCTATTCTTCTTGTTTTATAAAAAAATTATTTTTATTAATTTTTTCAAATATTTTATTTTAGCAAAATTGGGCAGTCACTAATAATATATGGACTGCTTTAGATGCACTCAGTGAATCAATGTCTAAAGTTTTTCATGTTTTACTTAAATGTTCGCTTGAAGTACGACATTTAACTTTACAATGGCTAGGAAATTGCTTACATAGCAATGCAAGTCGTGGAAAATTATGGAACTTGCATAATACTATAAATATTGATGATATATCGACGGTGTCAGACGGATTTATGCTCAATCTAGGAAATGTTTTGTTAAGATTGTGTCAACCATTTTGTTCAAAATCAAATGATCTCAAAATTTTAAAAATAGATCCTACTTATTGTGCTGCTGAAGTATTTCTTAATTTTCTTAATAAAATGAATATAAAATATTATTTCTAAAATAAACGAATTCAAAAAAATTTTTTTATCTTAGGCTAAAGATGAGAACGAAAGTCGTGAAAAGGGAATTCATATGAAAGGAATGAATTCTCAAACATGTTTAATTCCAACATCTGAAGGAGAAAATCGTCCAGTAGCAACTTCATTTAGCTTTGTTACCGAGTGTTTTTTTTTAACCCATTGTGCTCTTGATCTGGGCTACCGTATTGTATTAGAAAAACTTTTTAAGTAAAAATTTAATTTCTATTTATTTTATTAATTATAATTTGAATAAATTATTTTATAAAGTTTTAATTATAAATTTTTTTTTCTAGAGTAATGAAAGAACTATCAAAAATCCAAAGATTGTTTAATCAAACCAGAGTTGGTGCTACTTCTGAAGTTAATGAACATATAAGTCAACTAATGGAAACTGAAATGTCAAAGTGAGTTTTGATTTTTAAATTTATATACATTTATAATATTAACTGTTTTTTAATAAACTATTTTAGATATTTGACATTAAGAGCTAGTTTATCAGCACCTGAATTACTTAACTTATTAACAAAGTTTCATGCAGCAACTGCTTTCTGGTTGATACAAGTAAATTTAGATATAAGATCTCAAGATTTGAATCAAGATAGTTATGCTCCTAATGAATATAGAACTGTAACATTCCCTTTACCTGAAATAGTTCCTAACGTATTAAGGTATTGTAAAAATTTCTTTATCAGAATATATGAAATTTCTAAAATTTTATTAATTATAATTTTCTTATATAATAATAACATTCTAAAATTTATAGATGTATTCCTGAATTAGTTGTTGAAAATATTGTTAGTGTTTTATGTTTTCTTCGACGTTGGTCTCCTAATACTTTTGAAGAACAAGGACCAAATTTTTTAAACCCTATTTTAACAGAGGTAGCATTATTGTTAGTAAGTGAAATAAAAATCATGAAATTTTCATTTATTTTAAAATATCATTTAGGTGGTTGCTTTAATGGAATCTCCAGCTCGTCTTTATAATCCACATTTGCGTGCTCGTTTGGCGGAAGGACTTGAAGCTCTTTTACCAAACAATGATGAAGAGAGCCAGCAGTCCACTCCTACTCTCGAAACATTCCACAGACAACAACTTTTTGTTATGCATCCACACAAGCATATGGTAAGTATTTTTTTAATAGTAATGTTAATTTCCTTTTAGATATTTTTACATCTTGAAAAATTATTTATAAATTTTCAGATTGTACCAAATTTATTGCATGTATTTGTAAGTATTGAAATGACTGGTCAAAATGTTCGGTTTGAACAGAAATTTAATTACCGTCGGCCAATGTATATAGTTATGGCATATTTATGGAAAATACCGGAACATCGAAATAATTTTAAGTTAGTATTAACTATTAATTTTTAACTCGATATATATTAATCTAATTTAATATATGATCATTTTTATGTATATGATTCTAGGCAATTAGCAGAGGAAGCGGAAATTAATATGGATGCTGCTCAGCCACCTCTATTTTTAAGATTTATTAATCTTCTAATGAATGATGCGGTATTTTTATTGGATGATGCCCTTTCAAATATTGCACAATTAAGGGAAATGATTAATGCAAGGTAATTATAAATTATTTATTACCCTTAAAATTTTATAGTTTTATTCAATAAAATTTAAAATTTTAGGGATAGTGGAGAATGGAATAAACTTTCTCCACAAGAAAGAGAGCAGCAAACGTACTATCTCGAAGAGATTGGAATGAATGCAAGATTTGATAATATTTTAGGCAGAGAGACTATTCAAACATTAAAAATGTTAACATCTGAAATAAAGTCTATATTTTGTCATTCAACAATGGTTGATCGAATCGCTTCGATGTTAAATTATCTTCTTTTACAATTAGTAGGACCAAATAAAAAGAAATTTAAGGTCAAATTTCAAAAAGATTATGATTTTGATCCAGCAAATCTTGTTTTAAATCTATGTGAAATTTATACGAACTTAAGTCAAAATGAAAATTTTACACTTGCTGTATCACAGGATGGAAGATCATATAGTCCTGAATTATTCAAGTTAGCTGATGATGTTTTAGGTAAAATTATCGTATTTTAATTTTTTTAAATATTTTTAATTAAAATAAAAACAATAAATTTAAATTTAAAAAATCTTTTTTGCAGTTCGTATTGGTGGAGCAGGAATTTCAGTAGATCTCAATGATTTAGCAAAGAAAGTTCAACAAGCCGCTGTTCATAAACAAGAAGAAGAAGAAATTTTAGTAGATGCTCCTGATGAATTTCTTGACCCAATTATGTCTACTTTAATGCTAGATCCTGTTATCCTGCCATCGTCAAAGGCTGTCATTGATCGGCAAACTATTGCAAGGTACTGATTTTTTTGTCAAAAAGTTTTATTATAACTTCTAATATTTAATAAAATTTTTAAATTATTTATAATTTATTTTGCATAGACACTTACTGAGTGACCAGACCGATCCTTTTAATCGTTCTCTGTTAACAATGGACATGGTTAAATCAGATGTCGATCTCAAAAATAGAATCCAAAAATGGATAGAACAGAAAAAAAAAGAAAAAGACGCTTCAATTAGTAATAGTCAATAATCAGTAACGTGAAGAATTTTCATAAAAGATGGACATTGTAATATTTTTTTTATTAAAATGTATTTAAGTCGAAAAATCATCGGATTTACACGAATCTTTTAATTTTATGCATATCATTTGTAAAACATGAAAAACAAGTGAATTATGCTACAATTTGTACATTGTATAAGTGCAATCGATTGAACATAAAATAAATAAGAGGTTACTTTGCTAGTGAACGGGAGTCAATAAAATTACGCGATTTAACGTTGAAAATATATTTTATGTAACTCTCTTACAAAAAAAAAATCGTTATTGCACATGGTATTTTTGATAACAACCATAAAAACTTCAAATTCGCCAACATTCAATATTACAGTAACGAACGATGCTTTAGTGCATCTTCTGTAACAATATCACTATCTCAAAAATACTGTCAGTAATTTAAAGTTTACACCTCTGTACACAAAAATATTTTGTAAATAGTCATTCTATTTAAAAATATTGTTAAATATTCTTTTCTGAATTTTCTTAACACGCATTCGTATCCTTTCAAACATTTCACACTCTTTCAATTTCAAATTTACTAAATGTAAATTTTCATAAGGCCGCTAAAAGATCTTTAAAATCCGTGATGAACCAAGGTGCATGTGCTTTCACACTTTCTCGGACAACGTTACCGCCATATCCTGTAATTAAAAATAAAATTTTTTGATTTGATGCTTCAATTATAAATAATAAAATAATCAATTTGTATATTTAAAATATACATTAATGTAAAATAAAAGTAGTACCAAAATTTTAAATATAGTTTTAATTTTAAATAAATAATTTACGATTACATAAAAGAAAATGTGTAAATGGTTGTAAAAAATTTATTTATTTTTTTTTTTTTTTAATGAAATTGTTTTGTTGTTGTTGTTGTTGTTTTTTTTTTTTTTTTTTAATAAATTACTATTAAAATTTACGATTAAAAATTTAAAGTTTGTAACATACCGATAAAAGCATTCGCAGGCGGACAAGCTTCTAAATCCGTAGCACCGTCCCCAATGTGAACAATCGTTTTAAAACCTTTTTCTTCCTTCAGTCTTCGAATAACTTCGGCTTTACCTCCGGTTTGAGATGTTGGCTCTTTTTCGTCGAAACCAGCGTATTCTCCTATAAATATTATTGAATGATACAGCTTTTTTTTTTTTTTCTTTTTTTTTGTTTTAGATGTTATATATATGAAAATTTAATTTAAAATGTATCGATATGAATATGTACTATAATACAATAAATTAAAATATTTATACATTAATTCTAATATTTTTAATTTTAACATATGCTATCATTAAGTAATTTATAACGATTTTAATTATTTTTTAAAAGTGATGATGTTTATAAATATAATTTAAAAAACGATCGCAATACGACTGAAGTGATATACGCAAGCAATTTTTTTTTGTAAATTAACAAGTGCTAATGCCACAGTTTAAAGTTTGTATTTGAATTTGTATAAATTATAAAAAATACAAATTTATTTACCATTAAAGTTGAATTTCAGTCTATTGGCTCGAATGTTCTCCGGTGGAATATTCAGTTGTTCCGCAACAGGTGCGATAAGGCAGTGGAAACCACCAGAGACGAGATACACTTGTTTTTTCTGATCCTGCAAAGCCTGCACCAAAGATCTGAAAACAAAGATTAACATAATTATTTATTTAATTAGCCATTTAGATCAAAGTATGTGTATTTATAACAAGTAAAAATTTTAATTTATGATTAGATTATTTTTTTTATTAACATCATGTTATTATACTTTTAATTTTAAATTTGTGTGCGAATATAAAAGAATAATATAATATTATTGAAAAAAAAAAAAAAAAAAAAAAAAAAAAAAATGTTGACATTCAATAAAGTCAATATAATTGAAATTATGGAAAAATTGACTTTATATTTGAATAAAAATTAAAAAACCAATATTTTATTCTTGTTTATAAATAGGAAATGAATAATTACAGCTTATAAGTCTTTAATTATATTATAAATTAATACCGAAAAATTTTACTCTTGAGTTGGAAAAAGTTAAAATTATTAAAACCACGTCATCAACTTGGATTTAATAATTCATTAATTGCATTAGAATTTCAAATATAAGTATTAATGAATAAATGTTTGCCAGCATTTAACGGAGTCGACTTATCAAGCGAATTTGTAAAACGAATATTTATACTGACTTGATGCCAGGCGTCAGCTTCGGTGGGTGTGTTCGAACGAATTCTTTGATTTGCTTGAGACTCGGCTGAATGATGTTTAATCTTACTGTGAGCGATTGCTGAAACGTCATGTTACCTTGCATCGCTTGCTTTGTTCTAAAAGGAAAATGAGAAAATCAAAAATATAATATTTTAATTATTTTCGCGGTAAATTTTTATCGCGAGAATTACGTAATGACGCGAGAACTTTGAGCTCGAATGCATTATTTATTATATATATATATATTTTTTTAATGAGTTCGCTAATAAAATCGTTAAATATTACAACAATTCAAAATATTTTAATAGTAATAAAAATCTGCATTTTAAATACATAATTATTTGTATGTATGTAAGGTATAGCCGTTATGTTATAAAAAAACGCAGAATAAAAAGATAAGATCATTGTTTTTAATAACATAGTTGAGTCTATAAATTGCTAAAAATTAAAAAAAAAAAAAAAAAAAAAAGCTTCTAAATATTCTTGATTATATGAATATGAAGTGTAATAAATTTAAAGCTCTTAACAAGTTTTTTAAATATAGTTTGACCAAAAAATTTTTATATCATAGACGAAAGATTCTGTCGAGCGGTTTGTTGACCCGTTCGATAAATTATTGCGAAGATATCGTACGAGCCTCTCTTTCTCATTTATTTTTTTCCCCTTCTGTTTTTCATCCGGCCCGTTGTTTTGTTCACCCGTTCTTTTAAACTAAACCAGCTCGAGCGCGGCTTCGAAAAATTCAAAAATTCGTAAATACTTTTACATTATTCATGCGTATCGTGCATTTAAATTTATTGCATTATGCGCATGTTTATCGCTTCGTTTCGTAATATCTTTATATTTGATTTTTTTCCCCTTTAATTTACTTTCATTATTGTTAATGTATACCGTATAACATTTACATAAATAATTGTATATATATATATATATATACATATCTTACATAAAATTCGCGAAATCGCAAAATTCCTTTGGCTCAAAATTTTATCGGACATCGCGGTCGATACATATAGCGACAGATGTGTTTTTCGTTCGATTATCTTATCTCACGCAGAAAGTATAGAGTAGTGTATTTGTCGCAAAAGACCGCAGAAATGGGCTTAATATTTGAAAAACACGCGATCGAGCGATATGTCGAATTGAATTGTTTTGTCATCTTTGGCGGATATAGTAACGTTTAAGTTATTTAACGTTTGTAAAATTTATTTTTTTCAAACACGCGTAAGAAAGGTCAATAAGTAAAGAGGCTCGTGCGATTGGATTTAAGCATTTAATTTGAATCCGATTTTTTGTTGTTACGATGCTTTTTAGAATTTAGTTTCGGAGTCTAGAAATATTTTTAATTTTAAATAAATTCATATTTAAATATTCATTATTTTATTTCCTTAAAATATTAATTTTGGCGATAAATTTATTCACCGTTGAGAAAATTTATAAAAAATTTTATTCGCATCGTTTTGACTCTTATTTTAATTATTTTTTCAGTCTTAATAATTTTAATATTCATATTTATATTTTTAATCGCCAAAAAATAAACTAAATGGAATAAATTGAAAAAAAAAAAAATAAATAAATAAAAAAAAATTTATGGTGAACAAAAATTGCAACATTTTTTTTATCAAGAAATATAATTTAGAGTTATTTTTTTTTTCGCAACACCGATTGATTGATTGATTGCTCGATAATAATAAAATGTCGTTCGAATCTAGTTATTATAAAATTGAGCAATTTACAATTACATGTAAACCGAAAACACGCACCGGACGCTGAAAATTCGTTTTATATGACTAATCAGATAAAACGAAGCTTTATTAATTTTTTTAACATAATATATTGTACGTAAAAATAAAATATTTTTATATTTAATGTTAATTTTGCTAAATTTACCATCATACAAATATAATATGTGTTTCTACAATACATTATTTACATAAATAGTTATTACACTTTCGATGAAAATTAAAAAGTTGAACAGCATTATTTTAGCAGTGAAGAAAAAACAAAGTTTTTTGATAAAATCACAAGATGTCATTTATTTTTTTTTTTATACCATCTTAACCCAATCAGTATTTTTCTACTTTCTGATTTCTTCTTTTTGGTACAAACATGTGCTCCAAACGTTAATAATAATCGACCCAACAAGCATAATCTCATTGTATAACGCGTTAAAGAAAAGAAAAAAAAAAATAATGATAATAAAATTGCCGTAAAATCTACCGATCGGCCTCGAAATTTACCTAGTTGAGAAATCATTGATTATTTTAAATGAATGCAAATTAATTTTTCTTCTTTTTTTTTTTCTTCTATTTAACGTAAGAATATATAAACAAGCGAAGTTAATAGTTGCGCTGACGCGCGGATGAATTATCTTATGGTGCAAGGTCGAATATATCTTGTTCCAGATGAAAGTAAACGACTGATCAGCTGTATTGTCCGTTTTACACTTGCATACAATTTTCTATATCTCGTAATCGTATTTAATTATCATGTAGCGCTTAAGTCTAATGATTATTTTATATAATATTAAAATTATTATTTTACAATTCTATTAAATACTGATGTCGAGTGTTTGCATAAAAAAGTTTTACCAAAAATAGGGTAATGCGTTTACGTATTATTATTCATGATTAATATTTTAAAATTAATTAATTCTTATTTGAGATTTTATTTAGAGCATCGAATATTTTCTTTAACATAGTAAAATAAACATTTATCAATGCATAATTGAAATAATGTTTAATTAAATTTAATTAAATACATCGATAAAAATTATTTAAATAATATTTTTTGAACTTCTCTTTCATATAATTTTCGATTTATTTTGAATAATAATTATTTTTAAAAATAATCGTGTTTAATCTAAACTTCTACAATTGCTAAATTAAAAAAATGTTAAGTTTTTTTTTTTTTTTTTTTTTTTTTTTTTCACTAAATTAGTTTTAATTTTGCAATTATTTAAAAAACTTTCGAAGTATAATATGTATAGGTACATAATAATAAGATACTTCACCAATTATAACAATTAGAAAAAATAGGTCGAGTATTATTTCGGAGTAATACAAGATCGGTACTTTGTTCATAGTGGAACAAGTCGAAGAGAACACGAATGAAAAAAAGAAAAAAAAAAAAAAGAAAAAAAAGTAAAATAAAATTTTGTAAATACGGAAGATGCTATTGAACTTACAAACTGGCAACTTGGTCGCCTTTGCCGCAGAATTTTGCCAACTCGTCTATGCCCTCTTCCTGTATGACCGTCGAATCGACATCGAAGCAGACGGCGTCGGCCAATCTCCAGACCATTTTGACTTCGTCCAGATTTGCCATTCTGTTGATTGTCGTCGTAATTTAAAATCAAAATCAAAAATAAAAAAAAAAAAAAAAAGAAAAAAAAAAAAAGAAAGAAAGAAAGAAAGAAAAGCAAAAACAGTTGCAAACGTTAATCGAGTGCTAGATCCTACGATCGGTATGGTGTAGTATAAACGGGGCGCGTTGCGGCTTGGTAAGAGAGAACAAAGTGGCGATCGGTAATACTCGTTTTCCGGACAACTTACCGCATATAAGGTATATAAACGACGGTAGATCGACTACTAGCTGTATTATGCACGAAACGGCGGTTTTTCGTCATTCGCACGAAGAACGAGCCTCGGGGATAAGGTGGGATAGTAGCGGTCAATCGTTTTATTGTTCTCTTATTTCTCTTGGCACTTTTGTTTTTTTTTCTTTCAAAATGGGAGGGAGGTATATTTTTGTTTCCTATTGACTTGTTTTGTCTTATCTACATGTCGCGATTATTATAATATTGTTAAATTTAATTTGTTTTGTTCTTGTAAGATATTATCTAATTGTTATCTAATTTTATTGTCATAAAGTATCGTGTATCGTTTAATTTTTTATGCTTTATACTTTATCAAATTTTACGTAAAATTTAAAAAATTTTGTTTTTTTGTTTTTTTTTTTTTTTGTTTTTTTTTTTGTTTTATCATACAGAAACCAAAATTTCAGCGTTTTCTCAAAATTTTTCAAATAAAATTCGAAATAACACTTACTTTCATAAATTTTTCACTTCGATTAAATTACTCTTACGAATTTTGTATCGTTTCTAATTATTGATTTAATATTAGACGCTTATTCATGATCGAACAATGTTGTATTTATTACAGTTTTATAAACTCGCAAAAAAAAAAAAAAAAAAAATTTTATTATTATTAGGTAAAAACTTGTTAATAAATAAAAGATTTTAAATTAAATAGAAATACTTTAATTTATTTATTTATTTATTTATTTTTTTTTTGCATTACTTGGAAGCATTATTTTACATAATAATGATCCACTTTTGTTAGACGAGTGGCTTTATCACGATTTATCAATACTTCTTTATAAGCACCTACAACAGATTAATAAATATCAAATAAGTCAAAGATTATAAAACCTATGAAATATTTATTAGAGAGTGCGATTTCCATCAACCGGATAAACTTTATAATAAATTACTTTATAAAAAATTTTTAATTTTTTTATAAAAAATCGACTAAAATAAAACATACAAAAATAATACAAAAAAAACATTATTTATCAATATTGGGTCATATTTTAATCCACAATATAGACTACTACGTTGACCTTGAGCTGTAAATAGCACAAGCTGCTGCTGCTGCTGCTGCTGCTGCTTCTACTGCTTTAAACCTTTACGTTCAACATTTTTCGAAAACCAAATATAAGTTTAACATAATAAAAACCATCAAAGTAAATGCTTTAATGAGAAGATTTAATGCAAATCGCGATTTTAATGATAATACGCGATAAATTGCGCGCACGCAAACGAACGAAGGATATTTGCATCATCGTTACGTTCATGATAAATGGGATGAAGAAATATCGTAGATAACCACACTTGCCTTCGAGTAAATGAAAGTTAAGTAAAATCGACGGCCGTCGTTCCGCTCTCGATTTTAATTTGTTTAGTGGCGTAGATACACGACCGATAAAAAGAAAAAAAAAAAAAAAAAAAAAAAAAAAAAAAGAATGGAAAAAAGAAACTGCACACACGCCAATAACATCAATTGCAGAAATCGCTGCTCTAACTAAACGACGTCCGCGGCTCTGCGCGTTCGATAAGTTTTGCGCGAGCACGAGTACCATGTGACGCGCGTCACGTGTATTCTTGCAATACAATTTCATTGTATATACATATATAAAATATATATATGCATAACTTACAATCTGCATATATATATATATATATATATATATATATAGACATACATAAAACGATATGGATTCCACAAGTAAGCGCGTAACTAGATACATTACCAGCGGTACTTTGTTCCATTGTGCGCATGTCGATAAACTAACAGAGGAGAGACTTTTTGTTCGATCGCCGATTTTGTGTATCGTTACGATACGCTTCGCGTTATTTCTGCACGTTTTATTTTATCGTATAAGTTTAATGCGCACGTGTGTGGTTGTTAAATAAGAGAGAAGCTCGTTCATCTCGTCTTGTTGGTTATTTCTCTCTCTCTCTCTTTTTTTTTTTTTTTCTTTCTAATCTCTCATAAAATTGCACTCGTTCGGTCAACTCGTCTTTGAGGCTCGTTTTACGCTTGCAGTTTGATAATGGAACACGTGAGCGTAGTGAGTTAATGATAAAATTTATTTTAAACGAGTAGTAAATGGTTTTTTTTTTTTTTTTTTCAAACTTTGAAATTAGTCTATTTGTTTTAATGGGATAAAACGACCAATGACTCATTGAGGGTTTTATTTAATAAATTTCTCGAATAAATAAATTATGAATAACACATGAACAAATGAAATCCGAAGAAGGTGTATTTACCTTAATAACGTGCGAGGGTAATCCAACGATAAGTTTCTTCAAAAATTTATCCAAGTAATCGGACGGCATCGGCGGTAAGAGAGAACGTATCGAGCGACGATCGGTTTCTTCGAGTTTGCGCGCGTGTTTGAGCGACTTTTATCGCGCCGGTTCGTTTCCGATAAGCGGCTTATTAATTTGCTCTCGGGGGGGGTCATGTCATCTCACTCTTTCATTTTCTCTCTTCTTCTCACGTGACGCGAGATCAAGATACAGACTTATGTATATAGGAGCATCGACAATAACGATACACGATAAAGTTTGTGAGAAGGAAAAGAAATCGGAGGAGGATCGAGCTTTGTCACTGTGGAAAAAATTACTTACTTTTTGGGATTTTAAATGTGTAAGATGATTCGAGCGTATTTTTGTTTTTGTTTTTTTTTTTTTCCTTTTTTTTTTTGCCATTTATCTGGGAATTCCTTAAAATGATGATATGACGAGGTGTTTTGTATTAAATTACTTTCAAATGTAATGATTTCGAAAATTTGTTTTTTTAATTTATATCAAGGGAAAATTTAAGAATTTTAAAGTTTCCCGATCACGTTTGTACGTATTTGTATTTTTTTGGCATCAAACGCGTTTATATTTACATTTATACAATATACATCATGAGATAAACATAATATTTTTATGTCAAATCATACCATTCGCTATTTTAAAATAAGTGTATTAAAAATCGGCAAGTTTAAAGTCAAAATTATCATTTTTAACAATCAATCACCTCGTCAAAAAAAAAAAAAAAATAATAATAATAATAATAATAATAATAAATGAATTGCAATGTGCCAATGTGAAATCGCAATTGCTATTTTATTGATATATGTTATTAAATCGCTATCTAGCAAAATAACGATGTAAAACGATCATGTAATGAGAAAGGGAAAAGGCAGCTGATTCTGGTTTATAACGATTCATTTAAAAGGGGAGGCGGGGGGGGGGGACTTAAGAGCGCAAGTATGTTAGAAAAATACATTGTTTCAATTAATCACGCACGATAATTTAACGTAATGAGAGCTTCCGCAATTTTTGCCGATTTTCTTTTTTCCCACACGTATCTTGGTATTTCTGCGTAATCGTGATCTGTGCGTATAATGAAACTCACTGTACCATTTTCATTCAATTTTTTAAAAGATTAAATTTTGCTTAAAACTTAAAATTGTTAATTTTTATTGCGCGCGCAAAATAACACGAGAATAAATAATTGCTGCATCTGGTAATTTCTTGTTCTGCCGTCAATATGATATTAACGATTTTTAAATTTTTATTTAACGAAGTATAAGTTTGAAATAAAATTTTATTATCTTTTGAAAAATTACTATTTCACGTTTAAAGATCCTCTAACATATGCGTAGACGATTATAACTAAAATATTCAAAGTAAATTTAAAGAAATTTTAAACAGTGGACAAAACAATTTTTTTTTTTTTTTTATCTAATCGTTACGTAGAGAAAATTATTTCGATACACGAGTATACACGATATTTTTTTGTCGATCAATTACTCGAGCTGTTAAAAAATTTGAGCGAACTTGCCTGGAGCATTCGCGGGTAAACTTTCCTTTCGTCATTTTCTTGAAAATTGCAGTGGTGTAGTTCCACGCTGGCTTTGTAATCGACGCCGTTTTGGTGAGAGAAAAAAAAAGAAGCGAGTACACTTTGCTCGTTACTCTCCGAAACTCGCTGAACCGGTTTCGATTAGAAATTTATGCCGCGGTTAACCTGCAAAAATAAAGTAAACGTTATATTTTATTCGATGTACTGTTTGTTACAATGCTGATGGAAGAAAAATTGTAAACAAAAACATTGGCATCGTACATCGTGTCGTATTCATTGTAATTTTTGAGAACTTGTAAAACAACGTATTCGTTAGAAATTCAATTATGTTGGAATGATATTGTTTATTATAAAGACAATCAATAGTTGAAAATACTAATGTAAATTAATGATATAATTTAAATGTCTATAAACACAAACGATTTATTTTAACAAAATCTGTATTATTGATAAAATGTAATAAATATTATGTAAAAAAAAAATTATATATTCAAGATTTATTATATTTTATAAAATAATTATTATTATTATAATTTTAAATTGTTTTCTTTTACATCGTTAAACCTTTGTAAACTCATACAGAACTGGAATGTTTTAAAAGCCATAGTTTGTAATGGAGAATTCCAAAACATCTGACCAAATTAAGCGTTATGTAAAATAAATACGTATATTTGTAAGATAAATTTAAATATCGTAACTTATTATTTCATAGAAAAATAATTAAACTTTTTATCTCGTAAAATTAAAAATTTCGTTTAAATAAACGTCTAATTTGGAAATTAACAAGAATGAAATAAAAAGATGTATAATCTATTATTAGCTTAATTTGAGGAGATTTTAAACTATTTAGATAATTTATCACAATTTAATTATTTATTTCAAAGTAATAAAATGAACATACAATGTTTTACCGCTCGCTTATTTTTATTAATAAAACGAAAAGTTTTGACTCTACGTAAATAATTTAACCGAGTCGAGATAACGTTTTAATAAATTACAGGTCTACTCACTTAGTAACGTATAACGTTTCATGTACGTGAACGTAATATTCGTATCTTTCACTTGCATCAGTTCGCGAGCGGCACTGCACTTTTGAACATCGTAGAGTAGTGGAAAAAAACCGGCGCACGAAATACACGACGAGAGATGCTTTCGGGATCGCCGGCGAAGCACTTGTGACTCGAGCGATCGAGGGACTCTCGAGTTATATCGTTGCCGGTTTGACTTCGTCGTCGATGACGTACTAAGCGATTATGTTGTATATATCATACAACCGTGACCGAACGAACTAACGCGAGTAAGAAAGACAGAGAGAGAGAGAGAGAGAGAGCCGCACTCATTCAAGCTAAATACACGGCACAGCGTTGGTTTTTCTTCGGTTCGGCCGATGTGAGAACCGTTGTTTTCCACTCTTTTCATCACATTAACGCACGTCGATCTGAAGATTATCTTTTATGCATTTCCTTATATATTACGCAAGTGCCCTTTCTCCTCCCCCACGAACGACCCCCCAAAGTTTACACTTGTTGCAACGTTTATCAATGCAACGATATAATCGATTACACCGACCGATTTTAATAGACGAGTTTACATATCGTTAAGTTTATCGTTTTTTTGTATGTGTCATTCATTTTATTTGAATCGCTGATAAATTGTTTTTCTTTTATAATTTCTGATAATGCATACTTTACTTTTATTCGAGTAAAATAAAATACTCGATCATCCTCTCCTCTCCCTGATTTCTATAAGTCATTTATTTTTTCTTTCGAAATTCATGAATTATGATTAAAATATTGATAATTTATGTTAAAAAGTATTTTTTTCCGACATTAATATTATCTACTAATAACAATTACAATCATGAGACTATTTATGTTTTTACTTTTTAAGTTAAATGCATTTTTTATTTATTTATTATTAAATGTATAAAAATATAATAATTTTCATTCAGTAATAAAAAACTTCACGACCTACAATTTAATATAAATTCGTTTAGAATTTCTAGTTTCAAACCAAATTTTCTTGTTCTTTGTTGGAATTAGTTAAATTTTTTCTTTATAAGACTATGCCTAAATTAAAATTATATAACAATTTAGTATTATATTTAAAAAAATTTATATCATTAATTTAAAATTAAATCGTGTTTACATTGTCATTCAAATCAAAAGAAGATATAAAATACCCTTGAATGTCTTTTTTGATTGATTAATTTTAGCGATATCCTTACATCTTTAAACTCTCAGTAGGGTCTGATTATAAAATACAAAGAGAATTATTTAAACATACTGTTTTTCATAAAACATTATATACGATTGCGCCAATTCTTGATATACCGACTTAAAAAATCTTTTAAATTTAATTTTTTTTTTTTATATTTATGTGAATAATTGAGTTATTGAATCAGTGAAAGCAAGCGAATTAATAAGAATTAAAATTACTTTTGATACTTTGATTCGTCGTACACTGAAAAATTAGACTATTTTATCGATTATTAAAAATATATTTGAAATATTACTAAACACGATTAATTTTGTTTCAAAAATTTTATCAGTAGTTTATTTTTCTTTTATTAATTTTATGATTAATACAGTACGTAAAAAATATTAAATTTTGAACGAAACCATTTTGTAACCATAACCTTTAATTATGAACAATAACTTTTAAAAATTAAGTCGACGTTTACTTTTTTTATGTTTCAATACATTTAATTTATAAATATAAAATATAAATAATATGCTGTAATTTAAATAATTGTTAGTAAATATAACGTGCAAATGGTAGTTGCAAATGGATGTGCAAAATGTTAAAATCGTTTGCGAAATTCTGATTGGATAGTGCATTCGTAAATTAATCAGCCAATCAGGAGCGGCGAGACCAACCTAATAGTTTTACTTGTACCGCCATTTTCACGCCATAATAGTATTTTTCTGCCCTGGTGCGAAAGGCGGTATTCTGCCTTCTTTGAAGTTGTAAAACTTTGAAAAAACTTTCGAAATCTGGTATCAAAGTTGGCATTTCGAGGTTAGAAGTATGAAAAATAATTTATACAAAAGAAACGCGGAGTTAATATTTTTAATTTTGATTTTAAAATTAAATTTTTTATGCAAAAATAATTGTGCAATATTTATTATTGTTTTTTATAAACTTTTAAAATTTTGATTCTTTAATTACTTTATTTATTCAAAAATATTTTCTTTAGTCGTTTAAAAATAACGGACGATATTAAAAATAAAATGAAAAAGAGCTGAAATTCCTTTTATATTCAAAGGTAGATTATATTAATAATAATAACATTATAAAATTTTTAATTTATCAAATTTCATATTTTTATATTTTTACGACGTTGTTCTTGAATAAAATTAATGAAAATATAACCTTTGGTTTTTTAACAGAAGTATTAATTTTTCTAGATTATTCGATTAAAAAATTTTCTTTATTAAATTGTAAAATGTTAAAAAATAATTATAATTATATAATTAATTATGCATTTCGAAAAAAAAAAAAAAAAAAAAAAAAAAAGAAATACAGTAATTCTTATTAAATTGCACAAAGACATTTTTAATCCAATATTTCATTACACTTCCGCGAAGTATATATTTTATTTGCATATGTCGCGTGACTTTAAAATAGATGTTAAATAGATAAAGATTTTCATGTACTCGTTAATTAGTTATTAGAATAATGGTAAATTTAATCTATGCATCAATTGAACAATTTTATTATTCGTTATTCGCATCGCTAAAAGCTATGACAATAATACGCATAAAAGAATAAATGTCCTGAGCTACTTATAATCTTTGATTTATGCAGTCTGGCATCTTCTTGACAAACACAGAAACGTCAACGTAACTTTACATCGTCGAAAAACAATTTATTTTGCGAATTCATTTCTTTTTAAAGTTTCTCGTAGTATGTATAGGAAAACTTATTCGTAACATCCTGGATATAATGATTACTTGCGTGATTTACAAATATGCTATCACTTTTCAGTTGATGTGACGTTGCGGTTTCATGGATCGATGATTATCGAACTATTCAATTACGCATTTCAATGAAATTCTTTATTAATTTCAAAAAGATCTAGAAACGATAATGTGGTTTGAAAATTTGCGATTTAAAGATGTTAGATATAAACGGCATCGTGTTTTTGATAACTTGATAAATAAATGTCTACGATGCAATATTAATAATAAAATTAATTTTTTCAATTTTAATGTCATTTTTAAAAATTTTTTATACAACAATGCAAATATATGTAAATGTCACAGTACTTTTATTTAATCGCCTGGAAAAATCTACTTATCTCAAAATGAAAAGAATTTTTTCTCGGTGCAGACAAACAAATATCACAATGTTCTTTACGCATTATTAAATTGTATGCAAACCGTAAAAATTTTATCTCTTTTTTTGATGAAAATCGAGAACTTTATCTTATTTTAAAATAAAGTACAGTAATCATTATTAAAATATTAATTTAATTTATTGACATTTTTTTTTTTTTTTTTGACAATTATCTGCAAAATATAAAGAAAAATAAAAGAAACATATTTTGTTCGGAGAAAATATTAAAAGTGCAGTTGAATAAACTTAATAATAAGTCGATAATATTTTATACAAGATTATTTTGCCATACACGAAAAAAGTAAAAATCCAAAGCTGCTACAATTTCACGCGATTATTGTATAATATCACGTGCGGCAAGTAAAAAGTTTCAAAGTAAAAAATATATATTTAGCAATAAAGTTCGTTGGCGGAATTATCAAAAAATTATAAATGTAAAAATATTTTCGTATTTGTTGCACACAGTATCATTTTGTAGAAAAGGCAATTAAAATAAATAATCGAATTATCGAACTGTTAATATAATTTCGCTGATAATTTTTTTTTTTTTTTTTTTTTTTAATGATTTAAAAAATGATTAATATGATTTCCAAAACTTTCTTTAAGCATATGCAACGAGTGTAACATTAATATTTATAGAAATTAATTTATTACTGATATAATTTAAGATTATAATTAATTACTACAAATTCATCATATTTCAATTATGTATATATAGATATTCAGAAATGAATCGATTATTTAAATTTGTATTTTTCATAAACATAGAACTTAATTGCAAATATAATAACTTGTTATATGAAACTTCTATACATTCTATCCAATAAAATCAATGTAAGCTTATATATTTATTCTTATATAATCGGACCCCACTCGACGTAAAAGATACGCGAACTATATCGCTCATAAACAAATCAACATTCGCGGGAAGAGTAATACGAGTAGTACGAAGTGGTAGTGGCAGACTTTTTTTTTTTTTTTTTTTTTTTTTAATGAGATTCGATAATTAATAAAATCGTTCGTCAATAAGTCTTCGATTAGATCGTTCCTTTGTACTTGCATTTAATTCGTTACATGTATAATGGATAAATATGGTATGCTACGTAGTATCATCGTTCTATAGCGATTATTGTTTCGCGATGTTGATATTTACACGTTAAATTTTTCTAATCAATTTTAATAGCGAAATAGAACAATGAAACATAATTACTAAAAAATCGATATATTAAAACTACATTGGAATAAATGATAACAATAAAATTTTATACATTTAGAAAGTTTATACGTAAATGTAAAAATATTTTTCGATTGCATTACCTTAAATTTTCATTGATTTACGGCGATTATAACGATGCAATTGTATATATAATGTTCATTCCGAATAAATTTCTCATCGCGAAGTAAATACGCAAACGCTTGTTGGATTTGCAGACGTGACGTATGCATAATAAGTGCGAAGTTATTATGAAAATAATGAGCTAATTTCTAGAATTGAAATTAAAATACTTTGTTGAACAATTATCGTTATTAATTCTTTTAATATAATTTTCGTTTAATTATCATTTCTATATTAATATCATGAAACGGAAATTTCATAGCTATAAGTATCAATGAATTGTAAGTTATTAATATTTCCTTAAATTTTTTAATAAATAGTATAATTAACTTTACATGGGTTATTAATAAATAATAAAAATATAAATTAATAAAGATAATGGAAAAATTCTTAAACTTAAAGTTTATTTGCAAACGCTCCGAGAAATCATCTAATTAACGAGCTTGTAAATTTTTTTAAATGCAAATAAATTTTCCATGCTTTTTAATCAGACCCCACTCGAAGATATAACTGGAAAAAATATACGTTCGAGCAAATTAACTGACGTTGGGGGCAACACGAGTGTGGTGGTAATTTATATATATATCTATATATATATATAGATATATATTTTTTTTTTTTTTTTTTTTTTTTTTTTTTTTAATAATATTCGACGATTAGGTTATTTGCATACGTCAATGAGGTTTTGATAAGATTAAATCGTTGTAAATGCATGGAATGCGTTAATCCGACGATTGTTGATTATGCATATATAATCATAACATTTAGCGAATCGAAAAAAAAAAAAAAATTGTAGTTTAATTTTCAACGTTACGTCGAATAATAAATTTCATAATAATTGACGTTTTTGATTTATTTATTATTGATTATTATTTTATTTCATTTTTTATTTTAAATTAAATCAATGGTATTATTAAAAAATCTCACGCGATACTTATCAATTAGTTTTTGTGCGCGTTTAAGTTTGTGAAAAAGTTGAAACAATGAGATTAGTAATTTTATATTGTAACAGAAAATAATTGCGTCATAATGGACTTAAACTACTTGCTTTTGCTTTGTTTATCTTTTATTACTTTAAAAGATAACTTTTATGAAACAAATTTAACGAGCTTTTTATTATTATTTAACAATGTAATTGGTTACAGTTGAATTTTAAGGAATAGTTTGAAGCTTAAATCGAAGCTATAATATTTTGATTACCGATGGTAAAGAAAAATGATAAATAATGAACATCTTTTTTTAATCGATAGAACGGTTGAATTTTTTTTTTTTTTTTTTTTTTTATTTAAATAATGAGAGGGCCGATAACAGCGTTATAAAATTCATCATAATTATAACATTTTCACATATGCAAGTACCGAGCGTAGAAAAAATTACCATAATAATACGTCTATAATTTTCTCGTAAAAAAAGCCTTTATGCGAAAAATAAGTAGTTCGCGTGTTCGTATTCACGAGTCTTATTTAGCTCTATTTCTTTCTCCACTATTCTGTATACATATTATATATATATACATATGTATCTATGTATATACTTTCGTGTTTTGTGTCCGTTACATTAAAAACTGAAAGCAAAAAATAACGACTCGCGGCTTTACGAAATGACGCTTGCGCGAAAAGTTAGGCGGATATTTATGCGATACGGGAGAAAGCGCTAAGCGGTAAATTAAAAAAAAAAAAAAATAATAATAATAATAATAAAACAATTCAAGCATAGATTTGAACGTTTTTATGCGCTCATTATCTTCGCATGAAGCAAACTTTTTGTAAAATACAAAAATAATAATCAGAGAGTAAAATCTCATTTGGCGAACGGTTAGAAATAATTGTCTTTACGGATTTTCTAAAAATAAAGTATGCTTGATTGAATAAATTTCAAAGAACGTTATATCAACGATTAATTTATCATTTAGTTGTATTGAATTTCTAAATGAAATTATATTCTTATAAAAATTTAAGGCCCAATAATTACATTTACATGCCATAAGTGACTATACTATATCGATGTACATGATATATTTCTCTTCAAATTGTTAACATGATAGTTTTTGAGATTTATTTGGATTTTTTGTTAAATAATACTAAATATTTGCATTATTCAATCACTCTGAATATTTTAAAATACCTTATAATTAAAAAAGATTAAAAATAAAAAAAAATACCATCAAAAATAATATAATAAATTATAGATACAAGCTCATAAATTATTACACACTGAAAATAAATAAGAAATTTTTTATTATCGTTGATTGAAAGTTTAAAAAATTTTTTAAAAATACTATAATCCACAATTGATAAGGAAAGAATCGATAAGAAAGTCGGTAAGAACGATTTCTCCGAGCCAATGTAGAGCAAGTAAAGTGGTGCACTCTGGTCACGGTTACGTACTGCGTATACTTATACATACGATCGGATTTTCTATATCATACTTTCTACATATATTTATATACGTAGATATATATATATATATATGCATATCTATATACACATATGTAGGAAATTAAGCCGCAACATAAGTCCTTTCGGTGCGGTAAGCGGCGCATTGTAAAATACGTAGTACAGAGTCGGGCGTTGTATACCGGAAACGGGGCCAAAAAAAAAAAAAAAAAAAAAAAAAAAAAAACCCAATATCAACAACGATTCCGACCTGAGATAGCTTCGCGGTAAAAAAAATAAAAAAAAAAAAAATATATATATATAGTCGAGACCGCGATAGGGTTATTTATATAGAGGTCCCTTCCTCGCGCTATAATTCCTTTCTCTGTGCTCTCGTTTTCTTTTACGTATACCATATATAGTATGGGATCAGTTAGCGAACGTAAATGTTACTTGTAGATTTAAATTTGTTTATGTACTTTTAACGCTGGCATTTTGTGTCCCGAAATAATTTGTCTTTTTATTTATTTGTTAAAAATTTAATTAAATAATCATTTCTTGTCTTTTCCTTTTTTCTTTTTACGTAAACTGATAAAATATCAATTGAAATTTTCACCGTTTGCTATAGATAATCTCACTTGGCAGCTGTTGTGTAAATATTAATTACATTCGATTGATAATATTGATAGATTTTTTTTTTTTATGAATCTGACAATGTAAAAAAAAAAAAAAAGTTTTTACATTTACTTGTTACAATTATATACATATAAAGACATTAAATTTGTTAAATGTAATAAAATTTAAGATTTCGAAAAATCTCAACGGCTTATTATTTTATATTTTAAGGCGAATATGTTGTAAAAGTTCTTTCGATAAAAATAGAATCATTGTCTTTGTCTTCCAGAAAATTTTAACCATTACGATATAAAATAATCCCTAAATTTTATTGTTTGATATTTTAAATTAATAAAAAGGTTAAAGTAAATTTAATTAAATCTCCGCAACTTCTGAATTTTTCCGTGCTAATTTACATTTCTTTTTCATTATCGCTTTACCAACGTGAAAATGCATTTTCACCCTGTAAAAACAAGTTGCATGCCGGAAATTCTCCCGTTTCTTTTTCCTTCCACGAACCTTTGACCCATTCTATCCTTTTATCACCGTCCTCTCATGTTCTCCGTTTCGTTCTCCCTCTCTTCCCTTTCCCATTTTACGATCTTCTATTCTCTCTCTCTCTCACTCACGCTCTTTCTTATCATTTTCGCCGTCTTCTCTCTGTTATTTCTTCCTCCCTCTTCTTTGCTCTCGCTCGGCGCTGCAAAGTACAAACATACACGTGCGCGCTGTCGAGCCAAGGAGGAACTCGCCCGCGTAAGCGCGCACTTTTTTATGTGCACATATACGCTTACGTATATACGTATATATTTGCACGTGCACTTATACACACATGTGTGTATACATATATTTATATATATATATATATACGAATACAGATCCAATTTATACATACTGGTACGCGCGCATACACACGGACGGTTAACGCAGCGGGTAGGCGTTTATATAGGTAGACACGGCGTTTGTCTATATCGTGACTTTGGCGGGAACGCGGAAAATCGAAATCCCGCACCGTCAGTTGGTCGCGTGCCGCGACTAGGGGCGGTCACACACGATCGCGGTCCCCTTGCACCCTCTACCGAGATACAAACGCCAAGAAGAGCCAAAAGTTTATTTTTTTAACCGATAAGATTTACTAAGCTCGCGAATTTTTAATGATTTTGCGTACATATTGATATATATATATATACGTGACGTACCTTGAACTCGCTTCTGTGTAAATTGCTCGCGATAAATGTTTCCTTTTCCCGGGCAGTTCTTACGTTAATTAATTATTCGATACTGCGCGAACAGAGAGAAAGAGAGAGAGAGAGAGAGAGAGAGAGAGAGAGAGAAAGAAGGAGTGGGGAATAAGAAAGACAAAAAAAAAAAAAAAACAAAAAAAACACGATAAAAGTGTGCGGGATTAGCGAGCATTTTGACGTGTATTCCGTGTACACGCGCTGTGTTGGTTTCAATTAACATTAAAGGCATGTGCACGTTCACGTAAATTTGAATTATTTTACGTGTATACTACTCTACATTGTGTTTTAATTATGTTTAATTATTACTCGAGACGTCTTATTTTAACGAGCGAGCATGCTCGTTAGCTTTTGCAATTTTAAAAGGTTTCATTACCAAATACTTTCTCGCCGATCAAAAGTTTGCTTTTTTAAGATTGCCTTTTTAACTTCTTAAATATAACTTGCTCGTTTTTTTCTTTTTTTTTTTTTTTTTCCTTTTTTTGTTTCAAATGTAATTTTTATTGTGTTTATTATTAAAATCGTTACAGTATATATAAATACCTGAATCTACTTAAACGTACCTGATAAAAATAAATCATTATCGAATCATTGTATAACGCGCGTCATTGTTTTTTATCAAGATACAATCTTGAAGAATTTGCTCGCGAATAAATAAACTACGCTTTCTTTTCTTTCGAATGCTCGCTTTTTAATCTAACTAATACCTAAGATAAACGTAAGATAAACGAAAATAAACGAAAGAAAAAAATCATGAAACGGTCCAATACCCGCGCAGTCATCGCGCCCTTCCTCTTGCTCTATCTCTCGCTGTTGCCCACCAAGTGCGAAAAAATGGGAGAGCAACAGTCCGCGACAGTCCCGTGTCCGTCTTATCTATCGATCGCCATCCCGGAGAGCGAGCTCCAGCTCATGGAAAACGGGAGCATTTTGCACGAGGGTCGGGTGTACCCGAAGGGCAGCCACTGGCGCGACGGGAACCTGACCCGGGGCTGCATCTGCCTCGTCGCCTCGAAGCCCTGTCTGCGCAAATGCTGCGCTCCGGACGAGGTCGTCCCGTCGATCCTCAGCCGCGAGAGACGCTGCGTGCTCGAGGAAGACGACGACGTCCGACGGCTCGAGTCGAAGCAGAGCCGAGCCTCGCCGGAGCTCTGGGAAAGTATGGGCGAGCGATCTGACCTGCGGGACTGGTTCACCGTCTTCCCGAGCCCCGACTGCGCCGAGGATTACGTCTTCATGCACCTCAGGCCCGAGCTCTATCCCGAGGACGAGTACGTTCTTCAGGCGAACGGCAGCATGTGGATAACCGCGCAGGGCCTCAAGCCGATCGGCATGTTTTGCATGGACAGACAAGCCGGGACCGACAACCTGGCGGTGCTCGCGTGTCTGAAGAGGGACGAGTCCGTGCCCGAGGAGGAGACGCCGACGGCGGTGAGGGTGGGATACTTGCTCTCGGTGCCCTTCCTCGCTGTCACCTTTCTCGTCTACGCCATAATTCCGGAACTGAGGAACATCTACGGGAAGACGCTTATGTGTTACGTGGTCTCGCTGCTCGCGGCTTACTCCTCGATCTCGGCCTCGCATATATTTCATTTTGGAATCGGATGTCTCATTACCGGTGAGTAGAACTACTATCTGAGTGATTGATTGCGCGCATTTTTCTTTGCCGGATACGCGTTTTATTTTAGCTGCGTTTCGTTGAGATGTAACTGTCGATTGTCGCGTGTGCGTTGAATTTTATACTCTATACATTAAACGGTTTGTTGGCAAAAATTTTGTCAAGAGCTTGTTTTTTTACTTTTTTTTTTTTTTTTTGTCGAGGAACAAATAGATCATTAATTTATCTCATTCAATTTTATTGCGTAGAGCAACGTATTTTCAAAAATTGTTTAAGCTTAGAAAATGAAAAACGTTAAACAAAAGTAATATTTATAAGCGAATTTTGTTGTAAAATAATTTTCAATTTTCAAATTAAAATTTCGAAGGTAAAATATTGCGTTTAATTTTAATGAAAAATCAATATTTTGAATATTTTTCCGACTTCAACGATATTCATTAGATCATCGACCATATATAATTTACGCGGCAAGCTTTACGATTCTCATCGAGGCGATAAAATTTTATTGTCAAAGTTTCAAAATGCACAATGAATATTTAGAAGAAAGTCAACGGCGATAACTATTTAATGCAACCGCAAAGCAAGAATTTGATAACATCACGTTCTAACGTTATTTAGCACTAAAACTATAGTACCTACTGTAATTTTAAGCTTGATTATGTATTGTTAAAACATTTTAATTAGGTTTCGCTTTGAATAATTATTATTCAATTAGTGAAACTGTTAATGAGTAATTCGATTTATTTATTCATAAGTATTAAATATACAAATTTGAAATACCGAATTATTTATTTTGATTATTAATAATGTGCTTCACTCAGTTATTTTAAAATAAATAAATTATTACGTTATTTTTTTTTTTTTTTTTTTTTTTTTTTTTTTATGTATAGATACAAACATTTGTGTTTTATTCTCATCTGTAGTAAGTAGAGGTAATTAAATTATTAATAAAATATGGTTATTTTATTTGAAAAATTTTTTAAAACACGAATATTTAAAAGTTTTAGTTTTTTTATTTTCGATTAAAGAGATTTTACCAACAAAATATATAGTATTAATCTACTATAAAGTTTGATTGATATATGTATAGTTAAATAACGTCGCGACGAGCTTTATTATTTCCCATAAATTCGTCTCGAATAACACGAATGCTTTTTAAAATCATAAGTAAGAAAGTGTTAGTTTTACGCATTAAGTACCACATTTTCTGCCATTGAATATTCTATTATTAATCTTATGTATACATTTTTTTAAAGGGTTTTTCAACTCTTATAAACAGTTCTTATTTTAGAATCGCACGCATTCGATCTTCGAGATGTATGATTATTGTTTAGATTTAATATCTCTATCGTTATTTTTCCATTGTTTATAAGATTATTGTAATGGGATATATATATATGCTTTGATAAAAATATATATGATTTAAAAATGTTTGAAAATTTTCCTTCTATACATTACAATTATAAGTCATTAAATGTTGTTACAAAATTTAGTTTATTATTTTTCTGTTTCATTTTTTTTTTTTTTTTTTCATTTCATTCACATTAGCATTTTATTCACATTAACATTTTAATCTTTAAACTTAAAATTTATAATGCTTGAACTGAAATTTAAATTATTCAACGTTTTAATTTATTTTAATTTTGTTTATATCATAATTTACGGAATTTTTAGATTTTAGAAGTATAAAAAGTCTGGAAAAATTACTCTTTAGAACATAAAATTTTTTATATTCATGATATCATCGTACTCAAGAGAAGTTAACTAACTAAAATATTTCAAAAAAAAGACGAAATAAAATTTAAAAAATAACTCTACATATGAATTCTGTCGGATACGTTTTAGAACTTAAAAATATGGAAATTATGGGTTCAGCAAATATGAAAGTGAAAAAGGTTTCGTGAGTTAACGGATAATGTAGACGCTATTAATTGAGAAAAAAAAATATTAACGACAATGGTAAAAAAATATTTTTATGAATCATGAATTTGTCCGATTAAAAAAAAAAAATAAAAATTTTGAAACATATATATATTTTCCAAACACTAATTTTACGACTCGTTAATAACGTTCAGTAATTAGTAACGTTAAAATTTCTTAAAAATTGAAGGAAAAAACAAAAAATTGTCAGAACGACTGTACGTTTTTCGTTTTTCTGGAAAACGATGACTTTTCAAACAACTTTTCTACGAATAGTACATCCCTGTCGAGTCGTAAAAGGAACGCGTAAAACCAATTACGGAACACACCAATGAACACAAACAAAGAACTCTATCCGTTATTTAAAAAACACACATTCAAACCGCGCCTTATTTAATATTTACCAAAAAGACGAAAAAAAAAAAGAAAAGAAAAACAAAAAAATTAACGTTTACGCGATGAAATTAACACCCCCGCAAATATTCTTCCCTCTCCGTTTCCCATCACTGCTCATGCTATACATATACATGTATACGTCTTATCGAGCAATTCGTTATTGGCGCAAGGGTAAGTAGGGCACTATATGTATAACGATACTGAAAATTCATTCGTGTCACGCGAAATCATGAACGGCTCGTGCATTAAAATGTATTTATCGCGAAGGAGTTAACGCGCGGTATACAATAAAAGCGAGGCTCGCTTGTTACACGAGAGAAAGGAGGACTAACTTTCGTGTGAGAACATTACGAGGCTCGAGCGTCGAGTATTGTTTTCTAACGTAAATTAAGGAGGAAAAAAATAGGCGCGCTCTTATGTGTATATTCATGTATATGTGTATTGATGCACACAGTCGTAAAACGACACTCGCGTGCGCGTATTTGCTTATGGACACGGTAGGTGCGGTAATGTGTATATGTATATCTATATATATATATATATATATATATATACATACGCGACGAAGGCAGCGCTATAGTACATTTGCATATCGACAAACATAACGATGTCTTTGGCTTTTATGTGACTTGCGTAAAAGCGTGCACGTGCATGCGCGTATACATTCGTGATATGCATACATGTGTACGCGCCCGTGTATACGTATACGCGTACCTCGAGGCTTTACGAACAAACGCTTTTTATGATTTTAGTTTTTCGAGATTGGCCGTGTGTGTTGCAGGTTAACGCTTTAAAGCCATAGTAGCGTAGAGTATGCACGTATGAGCGAATGAAACTATCTGCAAAAAAAAAAAAAAAGAAAGAAAGAAAAAAAAACTGGCATTCGCGAGACTCGAGAGGAATCAATTACTTCTAGTTGTGTACTTAAGGATAAATGCAACGGTGTCTTTTGCCAAAAAAAAAAAAAAAAATTATATTTTTTTTATTTTTCGTTGAATGTTTTTGTAAGATGTGCAATTTTTTTTTTTTTTTTTTTTTTTTTTTTTTTTACATATAATAAATTCAAAAAGTATTTTATAAATAAAGTATATAATTTATTTATAAAGGGCGTTATGATGTATAAACGATTTTTATAATAGAAAATAGTTATAAAATATTTATTTATTTAAAGAGAATTTTCTTTCAAGCATTTTTGAAAATATTGAATATTTATTAATGCAAGGTATTGCAATACTAGAAAACGATATTATTGCGCTATTTTAATATTAAATTTATACTAATAATATAAAAAATCTTAATTAGAAAAGTAAAATAGGTTGTATAAAATATTTAATGAAACAAATTTTTTTTGTTCACTCGAGCAATAAATTTTTTATTAATTTATTGATTTTTTTTATTTGAAAAGAAAAGACAAAAATTTTCTTTAATTAATAACTTATTTGCCGAAAAAATAATTTCGAGCATTGTTAATTTATTTTAAATAATATTACTTGGAACGGTCATACCCTTTTAGCAATAATTATTATGGTGGCATATATCAGCGAATTTGCTGAGTTTATGATTATTCAGCAATTCGGTAGCATAATGTTCAAACTATTTTATAAAAGATTTAAGCTTTATAATCTTTGATAAGAAGAAAAGCTTATTTAATATTAAACGAACGAATTTCAAAATATTATTGATGTTGCCAATAAGAATTACTGATTACATAAAATAATATGTATTACTTTAAGACTTATCGCTTGTTTTTTCAGTCTTTTTGTTTTAGCTATTTTAAATATTATTCAAAATTATTTAAACATTTTGTTTCATTAAAATCTATTTCCGCACAAAAAAAATTTTATTTTTTTTAAAAATTAAAAAATTTAGATAATAAAAACTTTGAAATGAAAATCTTTTTTATAACAAGTATAAATTAAAAAATTTATAGTATTGTGCAATTAGCGGGCACTAAAAATACCTAAATAATATATTTAATGACCTAAATGAAAATTAAAAAAAAAAAAAAAAGAAAACGTAAATAAAGAGTGGCTTGTGCAAGACAGAATTATGAGGTTAATCCATGAAAGATCTATTAAAAGAGACGATAAAACATCTAGTAGGTAAATGATTTAATAATTTAAATATAGAATAAAAGAACACTTTATTGCACAATAAATTAACAACAAAATGCGCTTGATATACAGTTTTATAAAATAATAAATAAATCATTCTAAAGTTCATCTCGAATAAGTAAAAATAGTTGAGAGTTTCATGATAATTATTAAAAAAAAATTAATAAATTTTTTAAATTAATAGAATGATATATTTATAAATGTTGCGATATCTTTTATTAAATTATATTGATGATTTGTTAAATGTTATTTAAACACTTGACGGTAAGTAAAAAAATTATTTATCAACGAAATATTTTTTTTTTTTTTTTCTTTTTGTTTGATAATCAATTTGCATTCGTAAATTTTAACAGTAATAGCAATTAGATATTTCAAATTTTTTTTTTTTTTTATAGTAAAACCATTTAACGATTTACATGGTTATTCAATTAGCCATTAGTTCGATTTAAGTATAGTCTATCAAATGTCACATCACTCTTTGTCCAATAATCTATTTTTAGTTCCAAAGGGACCAAAAATATTCAGCGATCGAAACCATTGTATGTTTTATAGCATTTTAAATACTACAATTTTCAACGTAATAAAAATGAAAGTGTTTTTTTATATGACGATTATTTTGAGAAATATAGTTTAAATTTTTATAAAGTCAAAACTAAAAAGCTATTTTAATTATTTTATCATTATGTTAATAATAATTTATGCGTTTAAACGCACAATTAAATCAATTTTTTATAGTGTAAAATGTTACCTATTTTTTGTTTACAACCATCTTGAAATTTTTAATTATGTCGTTTATAAAATACAAAAATTAATTATTTTAAAGTTAATAAGTTTAGAGACGCGCAATAAACTAATTAGCTAAATTTAACGCGTAAAAATAAGTTAAAATTATAAAGGTTCGGTTATCTCTTAAAAGATAAATCAGATCTTAATTAAATGGCACTTAAATCGTTAAGTATGGTTCGCATAAATCACGAAACGATTTTCGCTAATGACAATCGATCGATCTTCTATCATTATTTTCACTCTTTGAAAATATGCCAGCTTTTTCGATAAATCCGGCGCGTACAATATCGGGAGTAGAAAAACTTTCTTAATCGCTAGTAAAATTGTCGAGTTTATCGGATACTATCGAGGCAATTGCAAATGGGATAGATAAAAAGGCTTGGAGAAAAATCAACGTCCCCAAAGCTCTCTATCTTTTTTTACGCTCATCTTGCTAAAAAAATTTAATTAATAGCCGATGCTTAAAGCGTAGCTCGCGTTATATGTATAGCGTATACGACGGCACGCGCTAAGTACTCGCCGCCGTTTGTATATAATGTGTATGCGTTACAAAATTCGCTATATTACAAACGGCGCAATCTCATTTTCACGCACCAACGCTTTCAAACGCTGTACGGCCGAGGCGTACTGACCTTTTCATTAATTTTCTTCTTTCATATCCACCATTATTAAATCCACTTAACTGTAAACAATGAACGCTAAAGCTAGATTTTCTTCGCTAATTGCTTATGATTTATTGACCAAGCACGCGCGCGCGCGAGTTCTCGCACGCCCGCAGATCATCGATGCTTACAATTTTGTTGATTTAACATTTTATATAGAAGAGTCTTATAATTTACTTATTGATAGCTTATCGTTCGGATACTTCTTCCCCCGTGATATTCTTTCTATTTTACATTAGATACAGTAATCTGGAAAAGAGGATTTTTACTTTTTCTTTTAGCCTGTGTATCGCAAAAAATATTCATTAAAATCGTTTGAATTTGAGGTTAAAGATAACTTATATCAAATGGTAAATTTATAATGCGTTAATAAATTTATTTTTAACGAATAAAATTTACCTTTCGGTTAATGTGAAAAGGGATTTTGTTAAAAGCTATCACGTATATAACGTTAATTTAGATTTATTAAAAGAAAGTAAATAACGACGGTTTAGCAGAGTGCAGCTAAATTTTTATTGTAAAAAATAATTATTATTTCTTAAGTAAATGTTAATAGTAATTGAAATTTTCACAGATAAATATTCTTTATTTTATTTGTTAAAAGAAAATGAGTTTTACAAATGTTAATTGACCTCTAGAAAATAATAATTCTCTAGAAAAATATTAAGAAAATTACTTTGATATAATTCCAAAGATCTATTGAGCCAATATAAATTAATTTTTGGTGATTCCTTGAACCTCGATAAATTAATCTAGTCTCTAGTTATTTTCGTAGACTGATGTAAGACTGTTACGTGTAGAAATATTTATATATAGAAAATCCTTTATTGTACAAAATGACAGCAATGTTGAATACCTCAGTATTTCACTTACTTATATTAAAACTTTATATATATGTTTCTATTAATTATACACCAAATTTGTGTCAAACATTTTACTCGATGATTTTGTTGATCATTAAGACAATACGTCGGCACTTATAGCACGAAAAACACATATGTTACGTTTGAAGTAGAAAAAAGAAAAAATCTAAAGAGAGAAAGTTAACTTCATCGTTTACACCAGCGAAGCGTCAAGTTACCAACGCTGATGACGTTTCAGCAATGACGTTGAGCGTTCGTTATGTTTTTTGGTCAATCTTTTTGCTAAAGGAATGAAAAATGTTTTTTCACAAAATCGCTGGATGATACGAAAAATTAGATGCTAGAATTTATAGAAGTCTTAAACTACTTGGTTGAAATTATCATAACTTACTTAATATTAATATTTATAAAAAAAAAAATATATATAATTTTACAACATAATGATAAAATTTATGTCCAAGTGTTGTTTATGTTTATTTTAATTTAATATGTTTTATAATTGAATTTCTAAAGAAAATATGTATCTTTTACAATAAAACATTTTAAAAAATTAATGTTCTAAGAAATGTTCTAAAAAATATTTAATATACTCTTTGAAAAAAAAAAAAAAAAAAAATTGTATCCACTTTATCAATCAATTATACCGACAACTATTGTTATCCTCTATTCAACTATTATTCATACCTATTAAAAAAATCGTTTTTACATCATACTTGATATATTAATTTTATATTTAGAAAATTAATACAAAAATTTTTTTTTTTTTTTTTCTTTATTATTATGTAGTTAAGTTAAATTTATTTTAATATATTTTAAAAATTCTATGAGAAATTTGAATAATGCTTCTTTTTATGGATACTTTGTAAGTAGTAAAAAATTAAAAGTGGAAGAAAAGAAAAGAAATGAAGCAGTTGAGAGAAGAGATAACGATGAGAAAAAAACAGAAGGATATTAAAAAAAAGGTATAAAAAGGTGCAAGAAAAGAAAAGGGAAAATATATACAGAAGATTTATCGAAAATATTAATTGTTAAAACTTGTTATGAAAAATTATTAAAATAAGTATTAATAAATTTTAATTTTATAACTTAATTTCAAGTAAAAATAAACAATTTTATCTCTTCTTATTGATTTTTTTTTTATTTTTTTTCGTTTGTCTAAAAATGATTGACAAAAATTTAATAATAATTCACGGCTTTAAGCTTTATAAAATTGATGCCTTTAATATTATTTACAAAAAAATAAGGCTTAATGTTAATTCTTCTTTTTCATTTCTTTCAAATTAACGAGTAAAAAATAATTTCATATCTTAATTTGTACATACTAAATGTTTAATGATCACAAGTTTTTTTTAATAAAAAATTTCATGCATTTTTTAACGATATTCATTTCTATGCATTATTGCAAATAAGACATCCGATAAGGAAAAATAACAATTTAAACGTTACTAGTTTGTTATCGCACTGTACATTGTTAGTTGTAGTTCGTTTTAATTACTTTTAGTACAGGCTATATAACACTGTAATTGACTCTTTAAGCATAGTATATATATTTTTGCTTTCGAAAGAAACATGAATTTTTTTTATCCGTTTTTCTTTCTACAATATTTAATTTTACTACTCAATGTTAATACAACTTTAACAGAATCTTATAATCGAAACGAAAAAGGTAAGCTAAAGATATAAATAAATAGAATAAAATTTTATTTTAATAATTAATTTATCATTAATTTTAATAGATAGTTATAACAAGCAACTGAAAAATCAATCTTCACGTTGCAATGAAAATGAAGAATTCAGTAATTGTGCTTCTCCATGCGAAATATATTGCGATGACTACGTTAATCGTAATCCCATAAAAAATTTCTGCACTTTAAATTGCATTCAGCGATGTGTTTGCAAGAAAGATTACATACGAAAAAAATTGACCAATGAGTGTGTACCGCTTCATAATTGTACAAGCGAATGAAATAATATAATTTTTAATAAATGTATAATAAGTCGAGGAAAGTCGCCATACCTAAAGAAAAAGTTTAAAAAAAAAAAAAAAAAAAAAAAATACGCAAATGTGTGAAACTAAATTTTTTTACTATTTAATTGTGCACAATTTACAAATATTAATAATATAAATATGGTATTATTTATATTATTGAGTTGTGGCAAAATTTAAATCGAGCTGGATTGATTCAACAATTAAAGTAATTTAAAGTAAAATCGAAAGATCGGTAAAAGAGTGTCAACGTAATTAGCTAATTATAATACAACTCATAATAGCACTCATATTGCCATCTACATTCATATAACGAAAATACAGGAAAGCAACGTCTTATCTACAGTGTGGATTCCACATTGACATATTTTCCCGTTTTATCCTATATCATTTTTTTATTACTTTTTATAATAATTGTCGTTATTACATAGAAATATTAAAATCACACGATTTTATCGTAATCGATGAATAAATTTTATACTTTACCACGCCACATAATTTTATTATTTTATATATATATATATATATATATATATATATATATATACATTATCGCATAAAATAAAATAATTTAATAATTTTGCGAGAGAAAGTTTTTTTCACTCAAAAGATATTCTGCTGCACTTTCGATATGATCATAAAAAAGCCGTAAAAGCTATTGAGAAATATTGCTTTTGCAAAAGCTCTTTTAATGATATTTATTCACTCAGTTTATAAAATTGCAATAAATTTTATGTATATTAGAATATGTATATAATAAAATGCACCTATACATACTTTTTTACAGAAATAAAGTAAAAAAAAAAAAAAAAATGCATAGAGAACTAGTATTTCTATTCAATATTCGTCTTTTTGTAAAATTTTTATAAAATTACTACAAGAGTTATTATAAATAACGTAAACGGAAAAGGTACTCGTTATTAAAATTTTCATTATTCATGCATAATGAGATTAATTAGAAAAAAGACGATCCTTAAAAAAATTCATTGGGAGGTTTTAAATTTCGAAGCAGATTGAATATAAAATCGAAGATCGGAAAATAAAATTTGCATAAAGTTTCATGAAAAGCAAATTGAGTAAATTTTAAGCTTTCAGAATTTATTACTCCATATGTGCCGTATCTAAATTTCACAAGTGGATAGCCTTTGCATTATAAATTGAAGCAAGGAATTAAAATGGGGATTTTTGTAAAATAAAGTCAGTTTTTATCTAAGAACATTATCTCTATTATTTATATTTAAAGCATATATGTATATAAACGTTGAAAAATTTTTTAAATTTCGCAAACGCAGTTTCACCTGCTTATTAAGTATTTATTATTATTATTATTATTATTATTATTATTATTATTATTATTATTATTATATAATAAATACTTAATATATATATATACACAATTACAATCACAATACCAAGCGAATGTCGTTCATTTGTTCTGCTGTTGTGAAGAAATAAGAACAGCAACGATCAGTGACACCATCTACATTCCGTAGTTTTCCTATTTTCCTTTGAAAATTGCTATTTTTCCGCAGTTAAAAGTAGTATGTAGCCTACATAACGGGTCCATCGCCGTTCCCGTTTCTATCTCTGGGCAAATATCAAATAAATTCGTTGCTTTGTTGCAGCCTGAAAGTAGGATAAATCAACAAATAAATACATTTTCGCATTTACATTAAGTAAGAATAACATTGTCATATTATGTTAAAAGCATTAAATGTATTATTATTTTGATGCTTATTATAAAGTATGTATTGATAAATTAGTTTTCACCGCTCATAAGTCGATGCATTTACTTTTGGACAACGTTATAAATTGTTGTTTTTAATTTATATTCTTTAAATCCGTTAAAATCTCTTGCGTTTATCTCGAAGAAAAATTTAAAGAATTAAGTACTGCAATAAATACAAAGTTAAGCTTGATTTAACGTATTTTAAGATAATTTGGATTTTTACTGCATTTAAATTTTACCATTAATCTTAATTTTTATGCGTAGATCGAAATATAAAAAAAAAAAAAAAGAGCTGACTCGTTTGAAATTCTAAAAAAACTAACATGTCTAATTATTAATTTAAAATAATTAATTTTTTCAAGAGTATACTATACAAACGTTCGTTCGAATTAACGCGTGTATTGTATCAAATAATTATTAAAAATAAACGATGATTTATCGATTTTCGTAATAATTCTTGAAATTTTAAAGGATACTTAAGTATAGTAGAATTAAATTTTCTTGCAAAACTCCTAGCTGTACAGTTCGGAGAGATTATGTTCCGGTACTGCTCATTCGTTATCAAAAGTCCTCCGTCCTTGGATTTGTGGTACCCCTAAATCTGCACTTTAGTTACTTTGAGGTCTACGTCGAGCTTAACACTAACGATTAAATTTTTATTAAAAATATTTTATGCAAATGGGATTTTCACACAAGAGCAGTAATTTTTAATTTGCCGATCACGCGAATAAAAAAATCTCAACGCGCCAAGTTGTATGTCCTATTTTTTTTTTGCAAGCCCGTGTGTAAATTTCGTGGATAAAAATTACTTTATGCACCGAGCTTAACTTTACTCACTACTACTTATTTTACACACTGACACTCGGTATAAACGAAGTACGGAGTTTGCAAAAGTATAACAACCATACGCATGGGAAATTGTATTTTACCAGCAAAATTTACACACGAGTGTGCAAAACAAAAAAAAAAAAACAAAAAAAAAAAAAAAAAAACAAAACAACAATTTAACAGAATTTAACAGTTTTTGGTCCTTGTGTATCAGATTAAATACATTCATATGCAAGTACGCACATAGTTAAAAATATAGAAACATTTGCTTTTTCTCTATAATATAAATTACAATAAAGTATTTTTTTAAAAAATTAATGTAACAGTGTATCTATTTTTCATTTGTGATATAAAAAAGAATTAATTAAAAATACACATTTTTGAAAGATAATTCTGATACTAGATCACAATATTGTATAAAAAAAAAATTACAATTTACTTTTTATTTGAATAATGTTTCTTATTTGATGCAAGTTTAGATAATAAAATAAATTTTAAATTTACACGTTTCTCAATTTATTATCTAAATCTAAGTATTATTTCACCATATTTGTTTTTTTTTTTTTTTTTTTTTTTTTCAATGTTTTAATGAATATTAAATATCAATTTTATTTAAATGATAGAATCAATTCTTTTTTTGTATTTATTATTAAATTTTTTTTACCAACATGTATAATTTTAAATATGACAAGATTGTTTTCAAATATTCATTCCCCGATTTGTTAAGATGCAAGGATTTGTGAAAAACAAACGTCGCGTTTAAGATAGCAATAAAATTAATTATTAAGATAATATCAATGTTAATTATAATAGAATAATTTCGTTATTAAATAATTTTATTTTCTAAAATTTTCCTCGTTCGTCTTTCAATGCATTTAAAGAGTTTCCTTTCTTTGAAGGCTTTAAAGTCAAATTTTAATAAAAATGCATCTTTTTTTTTTTTTTTATAGGAGAATTTAAATATTAGTTTAAACAAAGAATCGAAAATATATTTATCATTGTATAATTTTTAAAGGTAAATGTTTACAATATTTTCACGGACGTCACTTTATTATTGAGATTTATGTAACAAAATTCATTCACTATTCATATATACCATCAGATTTTAACTTGAAAATAAATTTGAATTAATATTGATTTCTGGAATACTATATAGATTTTAAACTAGTTTTTATAAAAATAAAATTGAACAAGAGAAGAAACTGAGGTACTTATTTTTTATCGAAATCTGCGACTAGCAGAAAGAGAAAATTTTTCATACGCGTATACACTCATAATAATCTCACGACTGTTTATCGATTACTAGCGCACGGATTCTCGCGGATGACTTTGACTCACATATATGGCCGTTTGTTTTTTTTTTTTTTTTTTCATTTGTCCGTATTCTAAAAATGACCTATCGATCCCGTGATTTCTTTTATTTTAACGGCGACCTCGACACTTCGAGCAAATAATACACACTTCGATGTATCGCGGCCAATCAGCGAGGATTTACGCTTACACAGACGCACACCCCGAACGATCGGAGTCCATCGTAACAATCTTTCCACGGTGATAATATACCGATCATTTCCTCTCTCTCTCTCTCTCTCTCTCTCTCCGTCTGTCTCCCACCTTTTTCCGTGAAAAATCCCACAGCGAATCAGGGAAATACGTTACAATAATAACTGGTTAGTCGTGTTACGTGGACGACTGTATCGGTAAAATATATAAATACGCGATTACATACACGGATCGAGCGTATAAGTTTTATTCATTTACGCGCATAATAGAATCGGCGTGCATAGCCGCTTTGAAACAGGTGAAAAACATATTATCGCTAACGCGCGCACAGCACTCGGCTACGTCGTCATCGGCGTCGTCGGCGTATAAATTTTTTTTTTTTTTTTTTTTTTTTTTTTTTTTTTTTTTCTCATTTCGTAGCGGATGAGCGAGCATCGCCCCTTGAATAATCAGTATAGCGCTGTACGGTAACGCGGTAACGTCGTCGTAATCGGCCATGCAAATTAAAACGGACGCGATCGTCCTTTATTACTTATGGCTCGTCTCGTGTCGCGGAGACGTTGCGCCGCTGGATATCGACGCAGCTGCGACGAGTTATATCTTTAACGGATCGAGGATCGTCGACTATTATGGCTATTACGCGAACAACGCCACGAGGAAGGAGAAGGAATTCGAAGTGAAGGAGAAGGAGGTTACCATTGTGCATTACGATAAAGTTAGTTGTTGTTTAACTTTTATGCACTAATTTATATATGTATGTATGTATATATATATATATATATATATATATATATATATATATATATATATATATATATATATATATATGTAAAGACGCGAGTACCCGAGGTTGATTGTGCCGCTGGACAATGGTTTGCGAGTTAAAAGGTTCTTGCATTTGGTTCGTAAATGCATTGCCCAAAGTTTTGGCATTATTAGAAATTGATAATAAAAATAAAGAAGATATATTGACAAAATTTAGTAATAAATTGAAATTTTGGAAATGGAATTGAAAAATTAAGCGCCGATAGTTAGATCGCTTTTCTTTATAAGCTGCAAGAATAAAAAAGATGACGATAAAAGATAACTTGGGATTTTTTTAATTCGATTGCTTTTTTTTCACTGCTATAAACAAGTAATTAATAATCTTGTAATTCTTAGAGCTATAAAATTTTTCCGCGATTCAATTCGTTGGGAATTCATGAAACAGTTTGCATTAAAAATAATTATAACTTTAATTTCATATAAATTAATTATACAAGTATACTATGACATAAATAAATTTATAAATTAAAATAAACTAAAATATGTGTAAATTAATATTTCTCGCTGAATAATTGACGATACTTTTCAAAGAAAATATATTTACATATCCTTAATAGTTGCGTGACAAATCTGAAGTATTATTTTCGAATAATCGTTACGTATCCAATGCAGGTATGTAATTATTCATGTGATTTTTATCTTGTAGGTTTACAAGAATCGTCACTTGTTGAGTCGAAAATATAGTTCATTCGTCAATTTGTTATTATTTAAAATTTTAATATAATTTTTAATATAAATATTTTTTTAATAAAAAAAAAAAAAAAAATTAACGTAAGTCAAATTTTAAGCTTCTTTCTGATGCTAATAATAAATAATAATAATCAATACGCGAATAATATTAATGCAAACATGATGCACAAACTATATGCAATTAAAACTGCACGCTGTTTTCTACGATAAATTCAATACGATCGATATGAAAAATCCATCACTAGCATCTGGTGTAGAATAATTTAAGATCTAATTTTGTATGCATTCGTAAATTCCAGATAAGCATTATAGAAATGATAATATTTCTCAATATTATGACGCTACTCAGATTCGTATTACAAACGTGTGACGCTTTTCTTGTACATACTTATTACTTAAGAGAAAATCATGTTTTTAATAAGCAATGATTTTTTTAATTAAATGTTTCACAATTATTTAAAATTTGCATAAAATGTATACAGTGTACAATGATTGATTAATGCGTTTAAAATATTTTAATATTTGTTAAGTTAATTAGATGGCAATAAGTATCTCATTAAAAGTAAAATATACAAGCAAACGTTGATCAAAAAATTGTCTAAAAAGTTAGACAATAAAATCAGTTTAACATTTATGTCATAAATCATAAACATTGATCCATATAATTTACCGGGTAAAGGTTGACCATTATGTAAACAGAGATATTTTATCACCCGTGTAAAAGCAAATCATGCCAAAGTATTTTTTGAAAGTTCGCCTCTTCACTAGTATTTCATCATCATGAAGAAAACTGCAATCGGAATGAATCGCTTACTTACCGAGACTTACGGCGATGAAGTTCCATTATAAAAGGGACGCGTAAAGAGTTATTTCAAAGTTTTTTAAGTGGTGATTTTAGCGCGTCAGATTAAAAGCGTTTGAAGCATCCGTAAAAGTTTTAAAATAGCTGTTAACTATAAAAGATTTTTTTTCTTTATTTATTTATTTATTTTTTTTTTTTTCCAGTTTCAAAACCTTAATTTTATACTTTAAGTAAATAGTTTGATATGAATAATGTTTACTTATAAATAACCGATATCGTTGTACGATATTTTGTTGAAAAAAATTTAAAATCAGCGATTGGTTACTCTGTCGAATAATATTAATATTATTAGCTTAGAGACTTTGACTAATTTAAATATTCATGCTTTGAGTAAGTATCTCAATGGAACCTTTTCACTCGAATACGTAAACGTATATCGCACACGAAGATTCCAACGGCACAAACGTTCTTTTTACCTATTCATACTCTATGTAAAAAGCATATTTTATTAAGAAATCAACGATCATTGGAAAAATTTCAAACCTCGGGTACAAAAAATTGTAAAGACTGTATGTACTATAGATGAAAAGAAAAATATTTAAATATACAAAAAAAAAAAAAAAAAAAAAATAAAGAAAGAGTCAAGACTGAACACGTGTTTTTGTGCTTTGGTTTCGCAGACGGTAACGGAGCAAACGATGAAATCATTAGCAACGGAAAGCGAAGCGATTTACATACCGATTTGCTGCGAGCCCGGACTCTACTTCCGGCGGAATAAATGTATTCACGGTCCGGTGCCTCCGGGCGATTTGGAATTCCCGATAATCTACACGTCGGATTTACAATATTCGAATATGACGCCCGATGATTTTCGCAAGGTCTACCACTATCCGTGCGAGGACCACGCGAGCTACGGTCTCGATCCAGAGACCGACGTGTTTTATTTCCTGGAGAACGGGACGATATTTACCGTTAATCTCGAAAAACCCGCGCTCGTCACTCAAGCTAGTTATTGCTTCGCTATGGTATTGAGCAACGAGAATATAAGTAATACGGTGATCGCCATTTGCTTACCACCCCAGAGCGGCATACCGATATTTTTTTCAATTTTTCATCTTTTGTCGGCGATATTTTTAATCGCAACTTTTTTCATCTACACCGTCATAACTGACTTGCAGAATATTCATGGATTCATCGTGAGGGCTTACGTTTCCGTTCTTGCCATTGCTTATTTGGCATTGGCTATTGTGCAACTTGGCGATCAGTTTATTATATCCGTCAAGTCCTTATGCCTAATTTTAGGTAATTATTTATGTTTTTCTTTTATATTTATATTTATTAGTTTTTTTTTACATATCATATTTAAAATAATTAGGGATTAATGGAAAGAGTTGAGCTTTTTCTTTTCAAAATTATTACTAATCAAAGTTCATTTTATGTTCAATCATAATTATTTCATTTTAAGCAAGTATTAACAAAATTTTTTTAACCATGAAATTCAACAGTGTTTAAATGAACACAATAAATTAAAAAATATTATTCATTTACATAAATACGTATGTGATTGTACACACGAATAGACAAATTAACTTATTATTCGAGGCAAATAATTTTTAACCAAGAAATTCATTTTGAAGAAAAATATTTTCTTTACCCCAAAAATATTTTCTGTTTTTGATTTTAATGAATATAGTTATACATTAATATTAAAACCAAAATCAGCTCAAGATTAGAAATTCTAGAGTCGAGAAAATATTTTTCTTTAAAATGATGAAAATTATTTTCTTGAATCAAGTTAATTTTTTTATCGGTGCAGAAAAAAATAGAAATAATAAAATAATTGTAATATTGGTTCAAAAATAGGTGTACATTATGCTCGTGAACATCTATAAATGTTCGTCAAGAAATGATATTAATTAGGATTCATTAATTAATTCAAAGTTGTGTACACATTTTCTGTAATGGAAAATATTTACCTCTAAAAGCCTTTTCCTTTAAAACATATATCATAATGCTAACTATATGTAATTATATTAGAAAAGTAAAAAATTCTTATGTGACGCGTAAATTTTTATTTATTTGTTTTTCTTTTATTTCATTTAAGCGATGTTAACATAATTTTTTTTTAAAGTTACATGAATTACATGCAAATTTTTCCAAAAAAATAATGTTTTTTTTTTTTTTTTTTTTTCTAGCTGTTTACAATTTTATTTTTTATTCTTATCAACTGTGTATATTTTCATCGTTATTATGCGTTTGAGCAATAACTAAAAATATTTTTTTTATTCCCAGTTGACATTAAAATGATTTATTTTTAAATTTTACGATATTTTATAAATCTAGTTTATAAAATCGTACATAAATCTATTTTATCGAATTCAAATCAAACAAAATCAATTAATTAAATTGAGATATTTTTGTTAAGTTGAGTCGAATGGTTTTTATTTGATGTTACGTTACTGAAAAGTTTAAAATACCATTCGGGAGAGACTAATATTTTAATATTTTCATTATTGTTAATAAAACAATGAGCCGCATCTTTTTTATATGAAATAATACTGTAATAAATGATAAGTGACATTTTTAAATGCGAAAAGAAAATAATTAAACTTTATTTTTATGACTTTTTCGAACGAAAATAAGTTTCCAAAGATTATTTTCTGAAATTCTATATTGATAATTCTCTTCTTTTAATTGCACAACAAAATTTTTAATAAAATTAAAAAATTGTTTCATTTGATTTTTAATTTTATTTTTCTGTTAGTTAATTTCATAAACTAATAGTTAAAAAAATAAAACTGCACAATAATGTAACATACGATTAATTCAATAATACTAAATAACATATAAACGCGCATTTTTAAATATAGTTTTAAAAATTATTTGGAAAATTTATAAAATTTTTACTTAACTATAATCACTTTATCTAAGCGCTAAGTTAATTCATCAAGTATCAAAACCGTTATCTCATTCTAGAATTAGAAACTAACCACAAAGTTTTATATGAGCCCGCATTATTTTACATCCTACTAATTATTTCAGTAACTATAAATATTTTTACGATGCATAACATACATATTTCCAAATAGAAAAATATTTGGAAAAATTAATATTATTTTTAATTGACTATTGTCGATTTATATTACGTGAGAGATTAATAAAAAGTCGTCTTAGCTTTATTGTTATACATGAAAAAAAAAAAAAATAAATAAATAAATAAAACTACCGACGATTCGTTCATTTTATGTTAACGTACAGAAGTTTATGTTTGAAAGTAATTCTGTTAAAAAAAAAATTCAAATCGCGAGCTATTTTTTATCAGAATTGATTATTGTTCGTGCTCATTCATTCTTTTTTCCAACAAATTTTATCTCATGAAAATACCGAGTTGTAATAACGTTTCCCAACGTACATCGAGGTATGACGGGTTGCTTTTTATAAAGTTTCATTATTCAAATATCAAAACTTATTTTTAACAAAAAAAAATCAACGATTATAACGAATAAATAAAATACATAATTTTATATACTAAATCTTTTTTTTTTTTTTTTTTTTTTTTTTTTTTTTAACACATTTTAAATCATAACTTTTATAAATTTAACACTAGATTGTCCAAGAAAATCAAGTCTCAAAATGATAGCTTTTGGACAATATATGTGAAACACTCACACATATATCAGAAATATAAAGAAGAGTGGATGTAAATAAAACTATCAATAAATACATTACGTCGTGTGCATAAAGTCTCAAACTTCTAAGAAATTGAATAATTATAAGTATAATTTTTTCCTAAACGCAAATTAAAAAACAGTCAAAATAATTTCTTTAAGTAATTTGGAGTTATTAATACAATAATTTATTAAATACTCAATTATTAACTATATTTATTATTGCGAATTAAAACATAAATCTTTTACAACGATATATTTATTATTCACGAATAAAAGAACATTTATTATTTATTTTTCAAACAAACTTTCGTTTTCAATCGCAATATATTTCCATGAAAATAGAATCATGCACATGTAAAAGATAATTAGTATCTACATCATGCACAGCCCACTTTTTATTTTTAAAAACCATATGCTTAATTAATAACTGTCATATGCGTTTTGTTATAATAAAAAATCACTAAATTTATTCTGTCATTTACAACTTCAACAAATTTCTAGAAACAATGAATCACTTTGGTAATTATGAATACGTTGAGATATATTAAACTTTTGATTTATTGTAAAAAAATATTGAAAGAATTGATACATTTTATATTGTTTAGTAAAAATTACACTATGTTATAAGAAAAAAAAAAAAAAAATTTGTTACGGCGCACGATGAAATTTTTTAATTAATTTAAAATTTTTTTAATTTAGTCTAAAAGGCATAAAATAATGTTAATGCGTCCCAAGGCTCTGTAAAATTTTTCATTCAAATAATGCCGCTCACATAGCAGGTAGACAAGGTGAGCGCAATGGGATTCCCATTGTCATTCAATTGACGAGTAACACGCACAATTCGTTTTCTGTACTCGCAATCGTTGCCTTTATCATCTCTGGAATAGCAAATTTCAGATATCTGTTTTTTTTTCTTCTACTCCTCGATCTTTATTTGTTGACTATTTTAACTGTTGAAAAATTACTTTTAATTCTTATATTTATTTAATAAATTTAAGGTACTCGAGTTTGAGTCGTAATTATTTTCCTGCGAGTTTAAAAATAAGTTAATTAAATGTTTATTCATGTTTATAATGAACATTTATTGATATGTTAAATTTTCAAACAAAAGTGACTTATAACTTTTGCACTTAATATATATTACATACGAAAATGTTTATTCTTTTTCTTGCTTTCTTATAAATGTTATCAAGACTTTTAATGATTGTTTTCGATTTTTTTTAATTAAGTATATATATATATATATATATATATATATCCATTAACCTCATATTATTTTATAACATTCATTCATAACTAGTAATCTATTGCTTGACTTTGATAAAAAAAAAAAAAATTGATTCTAAATTAAATATTTAAGATTTTATTTTATTAAAAAAAATTATTATTTATAACAGCAATCAGAAAATAAAATCATGTATATTTTAATAAATGTCACCGATTAGATATGTATAAGATTGCATAAAAATTAATTCTCGATTACAATGTATTAATTTAATATTTAATCATAAAAAATACATGTATATAATTTTCTATCACAATATTACCTTTTAACATTCATTCAAACATTTTCAAAATTAAAAATTTTGTAATTATTTTGCATATTACAAATATCATAAGCTTTCATTTGACATTTTTTTATCACCATTACGCAGAAATTAAAATAAAAAATATTAGAAAAAAAAAAAAAAAATACAAAAATTGTAAAGTTATTGCGTAATACTGTAAGACAGACACTGGTTAACGATGAGGCCCTTTCTCAATTTCAGTTCCATGGCTCTTTGTATTCACAAACATCCACGTTCACAATGATATGCGTTCTATTCTATAGTTTCTTTAGGAGGGGAAAATGGACGACTAGTACAGTCTTCTTCAAAAAGTTTACCTTCAAAATTTATATTCGTTTGGCATAGCTGTATTCCGACTTTGTAATTAATTTAGTAGAATGGTATATGAGTTTGCAAAAAAATGAATTTACGCTTTCAGCGTGATAATTTTAAGGATTAAATAATTTTTTTAATTATCTTTTTGTTGAATGAAAAAAAAAAAAAAAAAAACAAAAAAAAAACAAAAAAAAAATTGAAATAAAAAAAAGGGAAAAATATTATTTTTGTTAAACATGAATGTTGTACGAAGTACGTGGCGCATTTTTTTTTCTTCTAATTTTTCTATTTTCGTTCTTAGAAAAGTTTTTCTTTCTAATCAATTTAGGAACGTATTTACACAATTATTAGTTATGACAACGTAATGATCTACCTTTCAAAAATCATTCTTCCAAGAATCATAAAGAATCACAAAGAAGAAATAATAAGAAAGAAAATTACTATCACACCCAATTGAATTTTTTCAAAATTTCGTCGAATCAACAAACTTTAACCAATTTCCGCCCTTCTTTAATTTCCGTTTCGACTTTGGCATCGTTATCGTTTTCCAAATAATTTATCCTCAAAACTGTACAAGCCGATAATTACGAAAAGCGTGGAAAGTCTTTATTTGTAGACATTGGTGCAAGTGGTAACAACGAGCTGATGCTACTCGACGCTAAAATAAAAAAAAGTAAGATGAGAGAAAAAGTAGAAAGTAGAAAGAAGAAAAAGACAGAGAGAGAGAGAGAGAGAGGAGAGGGACAAAAAAAATACAATCAGGGGAATTGAGCAAAGTGAATGCGCGCGGTTCCCTTGGGAGCAAGATCGTGAAGGACGCAGAGCTTGACGTGTATGTGTATATTTATGTATATACATACACACATGTGTCTGCGAAAGAGGACTATAGTAAAAAATATGGAAGGAAGAAACCGGCACCTATATCTATATTATAGCTGTTTATATATATATATATATATATGTTTAACAAAGCGAGTAGATGTAATAGCGGTGTAAACATGAAAAGAGTGTCTCATATGGTCGTTTTGCGTGACGGTTAACTTCATACCCTTTAAGTGTATTATAACGAGCAATATCGTCAAAAGGGTGAAACTGAATAGAGAGAGAGAGAGAGAGAGCAAGAGTGAGAAAGAAGGAGAAGGCGTTCGGAGCACGTATAATAAACTCGCACGTCACGGAGCATCAGGATCGCGGTGTAAAAGCGACCGCAGCACGTTGTATTGTCGCAGATGAGCACACGCCGCGTCCTCGTCGCTTTCGTATTATTATATCTCACGATGATTCAACTCCGGCGCCAATCGAAATAAAGTCAGCCCGAAAAACAGCCACCGTTGCTCTTCATCGTTGCTTCTGCCGTTGCTGCTACCGTTTCTGCTACCGCTGCTGCCGCACACTTGCACAAAGACATAGATACGCGTGTAATCTTCTTTCAGCCCCACTCTCATATATATACATACAACTTGATTTCTCGCTCCTCCGCGGACGTCTTCTTTAGCATCTCCTCTCGTGGTGAAGAACGAAAACCACGACGACATGGATGTAGGCATACAGTCGAACTCCGTCTATTCACGAGACTCTTTAAACTTTTACCGCGACTCGTAGTTTTAGAGGGGGAAAAAAGGACCGCCGCGCATTACGACGCATACCGGTGACTTTCTTTTTTTTTTTTTTTTTTCACGCGTGGAGGCGAAATACGCTATATCCGGCTTACATAACGTTAATACAGTGTTATTTACCGATGTGTTAATTGGTGCTTCTGATAGAGAAGACAACGAGGAACTAGTTGTACGATAAATCGTTTAATCGTCTTCTTTTTCTCTGTGTTTTTTTTTTTTTTTTTTTGTTTAAATTTATTCACTTATCCGTTATTTTGTTAAAAATATCAGTTTACGGATATTAATTTGAATAAAAAAGTTAAAAGTGACTGTGTTGAGTGGAAAATCATTTCTTTGTTCACGAATTACAAGACTTTTAACAAAAAAAAAAAAAAAAAAAAAAACTTATCGTCTACAGTAGCTAAAAAATCGGAGTCTTTCGAAAAAACTCATTAATTTTTATACGATAAGCAAACCTCAACGCCGAGCATATATCGACAATTTAACGCGAGATAAAGCAGAAAGGAAATGAGGAACGATAAGGAGAAAAAGTAAGTTTAACGAGCGGTCCATGCGTCCATAAAACATAACGTATTGTTCCTTAGCTTACCTAGTCTCAAAAATGCAGTTGAAAAATTTTTTCAAATTGTTCCTCGTACTCGCTTCTCTGTGGACAATTGACGCGTGGGAGGAACAACCGTGTTTGGACTACATGTCCATTAGTTTAGAGAATGGGACAAAGGCAAAGGATGGCACGGTCATTTACGACAACCTGACCTTTCCACCCGAAGCACAATTCGTTTCGAAAGGCGAACTCCGAGGCTGTCCTTGCAAAGTGACAAAGTGCATAAGGAAGTGTTGCAAACCTGGCTTTTACGCCGACAAAAGTTGCCATCAGCCGTGGAATACGACAAACGATGTGGTCCTCGATCCACCGATTCCCGACGGCATTTTAGATCCCGACATTGATAACGTCAACGATTACTTTCACGTGTTGTACAGTACAGAATGCGTAACGGATGCTAAATTTGGATTGCTGGCATCTGGCAGACTAAAAAAACCAAACGATCGTTTCACCATAACGAAGAAGGGAATCTTAATTTTAGAAAACGATAGGGAGAATTACACAACGAGCTACACATACGAGCAGGAAAGATATTGTATCGGCTGGTCGGAAAAGTTTGCCGGTACAAAGTTTTTGGTATGTTTAAGCGAAACGGAAAATCGCATGGCTAAAGCCGAAAATGCGATGCGCTGGTCGGAAACTGCCGCTAACTGGCTATCGGTTTTATTCTTGATACTCACGTTCATTGTTTATTCGTTATTTTCATCTTTGAGAAATCTGCATGGAAAGACTCTGATGGTTTATGTCGTGTGTCTTGCTCTAGCTTACACTTTTTTACCAATCATCAAGCACAGCGAAATTCTCCGATATCTCAATCAACAAGCCTGTGTTTCTTTAGGTATGTAACGATCTTTTTTTTAACTCTTAAAGAATCATTGAAATAAATTTATAAAGAAATGAAAAATACAGTACAAGTAAAAATATTTAAGAAAATATTCGAAATTATTCGATTTTTCTAGTAATTTTATCAAATTATAAAGGATCGATTTCTTTTTATTTATTTAAACTTTTCAATTTTTACTCATCTATTAAAATTTAGCTTATAGACAATGACGTTTTCATAAATATTTACATTTACAAAACGCAAACGTTTAACCCGAAACTTATATTAAGACATTAGCAAGATTAAATGAATAACCACTAATATTCATTTATTATTTGATGATTTTATAAAAATTGTAACTCAAAATACACGTTTTTAAAACATTATACATCAAGGTTTTTAATTAATTATGCATTTTAATTTAAAATTATGAAAAGCCACAAAGCAAATAAATACTAACAAGTCTTATTATTGTCGTGTCACGTTAATGTGACTAAACTTTTTTTTAAGTTCGTTTCAGTTTGATTGTTTAAATATCAAAGATTTGAATTCGGTTAAACTATCGCTAAGCGTTATCGTAATTAAAAAAAAAAAAAAAAAAAAAAAAAAAAATAAAGAAGATTCCGCATTTGTCATGAACAAAAATACAAATAAAATTACCGATAATCACCGGCAGCAATTTGTGGTTATATGTTCAAAAGATTGAAGAAAATAGCCGACTCATCGTTGAGGAAGAACACAATTTTAATTACTTTAAAAAATACGTAAAATCCATCTTTTTTTAAATTATCATGCGATACTATATTTTTTTTTTTTTTTAAATTCATCTTTAATAATTTACTTATCATTAGTTTATAACCTACTATTTTTATAAATATTTTTACAAGTTTTATATTTTATAACATCCCGCAAACGCATTAATAGTTGATAAAACGATTCTTCATCGTGAAAATTTTACAGGATAACCGTTGTAATATAGGTAAATTTTTATAAAATTAAATATAATAAAATACAAATATTTCAACGGGCCAAAATCTTTACATCACATCTGGTCAATCTGCCATTCACATTTTTTATTTTATTTTATTTTATTTTTTTTTTTCTTCTTGGTATTCTCAAGGTAACATATCTGTTGAGTACATAAGTGCTCATACGGTATTAAAGAATGATGCAGCTCAAGCTTTTTAGTATAATCGTATAGTTCTTTCTTTATTCGACTCTTCTTCTTGGATCGAAAGCGTTCTTTAGATATTTATTCCGATACTTTTTTAAGATCGTCATGTGTTTGGAAAAAAACAAAGTTGTTTTATCGTTTGCACTTTTTAATTTTAAAAGTTTTTTTATAATTTTTTGTTGCAATTTTTATGTTATTTAAAGATATTTATATCAATCAAAATGAATATACAATAACATTATTTAAAATGAAAATAATTCTTGGATAAAAATTTATTGCTGCTATTATTAACAACGAATTATCGATATTGAGTATTAATTGATGTTGAGTTTCTTTTTTCTTAGTGGTGACTTTTATTGCGACGAATTTTCGTTTTATGCAATCTGATTATTACACTTTAAATAATGGAGAATAAAATGTTTAGAATAAATAATTTGTCAATTTATTTTTCTTTACAACAAATTAATAATATTTTTTTAAAAATTATGATTTTTTTAATAAACTGTCATAGATTATACTTTGTTAATTTAATAAAAATTAATTTAATAAAAAGTAACTTCTTTATGATTATCATTTGAAAAATGAAAAAGATTTATCTAATAATTGAAGATTTTTTTCAATAATCAAATACATTATCTCTTTGTATATATAAATCGCGAAAAACACGTAATAAAACTTTTATTTTTACGTGTTCGCTTGTCTTTACATATTTATGAAGACGAGTTTTAATGTCACATTATTATTATTTTCAATTTCATTAATTTTCGGTCTAAAGTTTAAAAAGAAAAAAAGAAAAAAATTATGTAAAATTTTTTAACACTTTGCATCTTATGCGTAAGTTGTAAATTAAAAGTTCGCTAAAAAATTAATGAGCGACTCGAATTTACTTTTTAAATTTTATATTAAAAAAATTTAGTCGCTTTATGTAATGGTTTTCAGTTGTCGCAATAAAAACTACATCAAAATTGCAAAACACGATTATTTTATTTAATGGTGTTTAAAGTAAAAATTACGTAAATAAATGAACAACCTTGGGTGAAATTAGTTAAGTCAACGGCCTTTTAAATGTTTATAAATAATAGAGTTGTTCGTTATATTAATTAATATCAAATTATTATAAAATTAAGTTAAAAATAAAGATGATTCATTTCCTCTCTTTCTTATTTTGCATTTTGCGATGATAGACAATTTTATATTTTATTTAAACCAATTAACTCAGATTAATAATAGTAAAAGCATTTATCACATTTCGTCGTTGATTTTACTTGTAACCCAACAACACAAATGCATACTAATAACTTTCGGAAGTCCCGAAAAGATTGATACGCATTTCAATCTAATCTTCTTCTCTTTTAATTGAGGTAGTAATTATTGTCTTACCTTTATCGCTACTTATTTTATATGTTAATTTAATGTATTCACATAAAAACATTATTTACAATTTTGCACATTTTAAATTTAGCGGGAAAATTTTAATATTGCAGTGAGAACTTTTAAAAAAATTTATTTTTTATAAATATATTATTTAAAAATAATACAATAATTTTTGCTTATACATTGAATCCGATTGAGAGATACATATTAACAGAATAATTAATAATTGCAATTAATGAAGTAATGACATATTACAAATAGCATATATATCTATAAATAGTACAGTATTTACTTTTGCATTTTCAATATTATTAAATACGCTGGATGATCAAATACTCGGAATAGTTTTATCGTTCAAACCCTTATTATTTTCGAATCGAAGTATTCAAATTATTTTAATATTTTATAATAACATATCGCTATAACCATTTTATTAATAATAATTAATAAAAAAATAATAAACAATCCATAATAAATAAAATTAATGAAAATTATATTTCTTCAAATATTAGTGTCATTATAATTATACAGTAATTACGTCATATAATGCACACCGATAATCAACTAAGATGCAATTAAAATAGACTCGATTTATAACAAAACTTCATGAATCACAGGCTCGATTTGAAATTAATATGAAATAAATTTTTAAAGAAAATTCTTATAGCAACAATTATTTAACAATTATTTAATAATAATAATAATAATAATAATAATAATATACAAATAACGTTGCTTGTTTTTCTCTTTAATTTAAATCATTTAGATTTACTTTGATTTTGAAATACACTACGCTACTAAAACTTATCTTGATTGTCTTGTATGCAAGCAAGCAATTAACCCATAAACTTTACGCGTTCAACAAAAGGTTGAATCGTCTATCAAAAAGTGAATCATTTAAAAGTAAATGCAAAAAAAAAAAAAATAATAAAAAATAAAAAAGAAAGAAAAGAAAAAAACAATAAACTAATCATTCAACGGCTGCTTTTTCTTTTTTTAATTTATATAATTTAAAATTATGCAAGCATTATAATACAAGAAAATGTCCGTCAATTAAACGACGATGTAAGCCAGACAGGTCTGAGGTAACCTTGTCATAAACCACAGATTAAAACATTACGAGTCCCATCACTGAGCTCATAGCCTCTTTCGTCAACGAGACCGTAATAAATGGATTAACTTGAGCTTTTAAACATTCAAAATTGAAATACAGTTAGATTTCACGCAGTGTATCGGATAACATAAAATTAATGAAATTACTTTAACAACGATTCAATTTTAACGAATAAAATATTATATCTCGATATTACGGATAATATAATAAAGACAAAGTTTTTTAATGCATTCAAAATAATCGAAATTTATTTTTGGCAAAAATTCTCCATTCGTTTGGTTATTGGGTTATATGTATAAAGTTGCCAAACCGGTTAATAACTTTTCTGTAACGAATGTACGTCAACCCCATGAAATCGATAGGTAGTGACTTGCGCAAAATTTTACGCAAAATTAAAGTAATATGTTGTTCAAACTGAAAATAATTCATAAGAAAATTTTAAAAAATTGTCGAACAAAAACTTTAGAAAAAAACTTTAAAGTAATAAAATTACAATGCTAACTTAAAAAAATATAAATTATAAAAATTAAATCGATTTAATTTTATTCGTGTTTCTTTTTTTTTAATTAATTATTTAAACGAAAATATTTCATTATTTATTTATATTTGTAATGTCTATAAAATTAATTTACCATAATACCAAGTTGATTTCATTCAAGTATAATCAGTAATATGATTCATTATAAATATTTATTTAAATCTTACATAATATTTTTGTAGCATTAGTGTCAATTCATTATTTACATCAACGATTACAAAAACAAGATAATCATAGTTGTCCCATTAATAAACCTTTCAAGAGCCTTTATGAAATTATTATTGAAGGACTTTTCTTAGTTCGACGTACTTATTTACTTTTTATATATTAGTCTTAAGAATTTTAAATTAAAAAATTTAAAAACATATTTTTCAATTATTACAACACATTTTAGAAAGAAAATAATTTTTTATTAAATATATATATATATATATATATATATATATATATATATATATATATATATATATATATATATATATATCTTTTCTTATCTGCGATAAGAAATTTTAAAATTAACAAATTTTTTGATTCGATAATAGTTTATTAGGTATAGGTATAGGTAGTGATAATTATATTCAATAGTTGCTAAATTTTTTATTTTATTTATTGCGTAAAATAATTAACAGTAATAATTCATTAAAAATATAAAATATTTGTTTTGCGCAATATTAAAATAGTACGTAACGGTTAGTATAATGAGTGATTCAAATGTGGATATCTGTTCTTGCTAAAAAAAAACATAATGTTCAAGTTTCGTAGAAAAGAATATAATTTAAAAGAATGGATTTTTGCTTTTGACGGATATGCATTTCTACTATTTGTTTATTTAAATACTACTGTATAAAAAAATGTTTTAATTAACAATCGATTAATCGTTAATAGATTATAATTTCCACTTGTAATAACGTATTTTATTCACAACAGATTTCTAAGCCGTTAACTATGTCTTTACTGTTCAACTTTCTTGCCGACTGTTTATAATTTTTTCATAAATAAACAAATAATTAAACTACTTTTAAAAATTTTATAAAGTAAAAGGGCATTGATCTAGATTTTTTAAAAAATTTCTCATTTTTTAAAATTTTTGCCAACATATATTGGACATACTTCTATTAACTTTTTATATACTTTAGTCATCATTTACAAGATTGAACTTAAATTTATACTTTGAAAAAATAAAGTAAAGACAAAAAAAAAAAAAAAGTTGAAAAAAGTATTAGAAACCGTGAGTAAATAATTACTTATCGACTAAACATTGAACAAGACACCTCATTGTTTTCGTTAAAGATAACCGCCGGCACGTTTTGAAAGAAGATATGATCACATTTTTTATCACTTTTGCCTTTTGCTAACAGCGTCTAATGCCCGATGGCTTCGTAATGGTCAATCTCAAGTGTTACTGGAATGCTGTCTATTTAGCGATCGTTTTACTCGTTTATATTACGCCAAATTGAAAATCAATACGGAGACTACGAGGTCTGCAAAATATCGCTATATTTTATTTTTATTAAATCATTACAACTTTCATTATTTTGTTGAAAGCTAATTTTTTCTTTTTTTTCTTTTTAACATTTTACTTTGAAAACTTTTTGATTAATATGATTTTTAAATATTATTTATTTTATCAAATATTTTTATTACAAACGGAGAATTTATTTTAAGTTTTTAATTATAATTATTGTGTCTGTTTAATATCGTTTGTTATCGCCGTGTTTGAAAAAACGTAGTATACGAAAGATATGATACAGCACCATTCCGATATACATATATGCCGTTTGAATCATCATCTTCAGCAATAAAAATCGTTCTTTTTTTCCTTAGACATTCGTATCTTCATAAAGTAAAAGACTTTGATTGAAATTTTCTCGACGTTGATTTTAATTACACGCAAGAAGAAAGAAAAAAATTTTTATGAAAAACCCAGAATTAACCGCGGCGCTACACATACGCATTATTGCACAATCACAAACTCCATTAATAATAAACCAGATCACAAAGCTGACTTATATAACTTATCGTTTGTCCGATAAAGACGGGAAAAATAAAAAATATTTCGGCCTCGTATATTTACCAAACCGCGCGTACATTGTAGATGCGTGAGCGAAAAGAGAAGGAAAAGCAGTTGTGCGGAACACCCAATTCCTGTTCTGACTAACCGGCGTACCGTTCGGCGTCTTCGATGGCTCGCCAACGTGTACGAGCGATCCTTTTTTTCTTTCCTCCGATAACGAGCGTCGACATAGAATCAATGCGCCACTCCTGTGCAATAAGACGAACAAAAAAAAAGAACAAAAAAAAAAAACAAAAAAAAAAAATGAAAAAAAAAAAAAAACACAAAAAAAAACACAAAAAAAAAACGAAATAAAGAAAGAAAGAAAAAAGGAGGAAAAAAGAAACAGCCGGCGAGAAGCCCATACGTACGCGTCCGATTGCAGAGCGCCGGCGGTAGTCTTCACGGGGCTCTCTCGGTCGACATTCGCGCTGTCTCTTCTCGCTCTCAGTCGTTCGTAATCCGCGCCTCGAGATGACCGCGCGCGCTCCTCCTCTCCGTTCCCTCGTCGCGCTCGTTCTCTTGTTTACAGCACGCGCCGCTCGCGCCTACCTGCTGCCCAACGAGACCGAATGCCCGTCCGAGGCGCTCGTCGATCTCACCGAAGAATTCGAGAAGAGGCACGGCAGCAACGATGCCTCCTCGATCCTCGTCGACGGCGTCTTTTATCCGGCGGACGCCGTACGCTGGCGCGACGGCCGAGCGCTCGGCTGCCCTTGCAGGACGCAAAGCTGCTTGTCGCTCTGCTGCGATAAGGGCAAATGCGCGAAGCCCTTGAATGAGAGCGACGCCAAGGATTTCTTTCCGATCTACGACTCGAGGAGCCTTAAGCTCAACGCATCCGTGAAAATCGGCGAGTTTTGGCAGTTTGCGTGGAATCCCTGCCACGAGGGCGACAAGTACATGCTCGAGCCCGAGAGCCTTGAGCCCGCCAACGTGGACGACAAGTTCCAGCTGCTGAGTAACGGCTCGGTGTATCAGCCGACGATCGGCACATTGAGGAACTACAGCGATTATTGCATTGACGTAACGAGCAAAATCTACAGGATAATGTTGTGCTTCGACGAGCCATCGGACGTTGAACCGACGCGCGAAAACATCCACGCGATATTCCCCGTGGGTATGCTTATATCGGTGCCGTTCCTGATAGCCACATTCGTCGTTTACATGCTCATCGAGGAGCTGAGAAACATTCACGGCCAGACGCTGTGCGCTTACGTGTTTTGCCTCATCGTCGCGTACATTGCGCTCTCGACCTTGCAGATCATCAAACAGGATGAAATCTCGGATCTCACGTGCTATTGCTACGGTAATTTTATTCTCGCGTCTCATTCGCTCGTTCGTATTTTTATTCTTTTATTTCTTTTTCATACCCGACATCCTTCTTACATGCTGTCTTAAAAGTAGTTTTGCTGTTTTTTTTTTTAAAGTATCCTAAAATTTTTTAACCGATGAAAGGCAAAGAACACGCGAGCAAAAAATCATCGAACGCCTAATTAGCATTTTATTTTTCTACAAAAATAAACGAAAACCTTGAGTACAACTTTATTTATTTTTTTTTTTTTTCTTTTTTTTTTTTTTCTTACATCTTAATTATTTATCTTTATAATATTTCAGATAAATACGAATTAAGCAATTATTAATTTTTTAAATTTTATTCGACGATTAAATATAAAATAAATTTTGTACGATATTGCTAACCCCAATTGATATTTACTAATAGAAATAAAATGGCCGATTCGTTAATTGAAATATTTTATAATAAAATCAATTATAATCTAAGCATAAAATAGGGGAAAACGAATGAAAATGCTAATGATTTTGCCATTTAAATAATTATATTGCTTATATTTTTTTTAAATTTTCACTAATTATTTATCTAAATTTTAAAATAATCCGGAATAAAATAAGAACGTTTAATCGGTTGTATTTCCAACGATTTTTATAAAAAAAAATGTTGGCACCGTGAAAATGTATTCTCGAGAATTTTATTTATATCAAACCTGTTTTTATAAACGTATAAATTCAATGGCAATTAAAATACGTAATAAAAAACCCGATTCGATCGGAGATTCCAACAATTTTTTTTATGGTCTAAATTTAAAGTACTTATACATTATATTCGTTTGAATTTACTATTTTCTCACAGTCACGTGATAAATTCATCACGTTTATTATGTGTCAGATGGTAAAGATATTTATCGGTATTTCATTTGGTAATTGAACTATACTACCGTATTACGAAATGAAATTAATAAGTTTATCGTTTCAAACTATTTTAACGTAATTGTTTATTTTTAGCAATTTTATCTCGAAATAATAATCGTAGATTAATTTTGTTTGATCTTATTTATTGTTACATATTTAAAAAAAAATATAATTATTGCCTTAATACAAAACAATACTCAAATGTTGTAAGATTTAAAAAATTAAACTTATCAAAGAATTAAAGAGAATAAATTTTTTAATATCAAAACGGATATTCATGGTAATATTGCAAAATATTGCTCAAAAAAGTTTACAAAGTAAGATTTATAGTAGATTTATATGCATAGTTTCTTAAGAAAAGAAAAAAAAAAAAAAAAAACAAATAAAAAAAAGACGAAAATTAAAAAATTCACTTGGCTTGAAAAAATTATTTTTCATTTGATAATGCAATATAAAAATCTAACGTTATATTATCCGCAAATTTTATTTAATTATCAAAGTTTTCCTGCTTGAATCATGCGTCCTGTTCAGAGAAACCAACTAAACCACTTAAATAATATTATCAATTATTAAATGATTTCCGCTTTACTATTTTTCTTATCTAATGACCATTAAATTCAAATTTAACTCCATCGCGGTAATTAAGGGTTCAAACATTTATAATTTACTAAATTTATAAGTCAAATTTTATTCAATAACGATATATATATATATATATATATATATATATATATATATATATTTTAATCAACAATAGTATAAAATAAAAAATCTCGCGCGTTCAAACATGATTTCATTTGATAAAAATTTGACTTCTATTTAAATTAACCTAAATAAAGCTTATAATATAATAGCACTTAAAGTTATAACTACCTTGACACTGGCTCGACACTAGATTAGCTTAATTACACTTTATTAACGCGGGGATAAAGTTAAGTCGAAATTTGAATGAGTAAACATCGGTGTATTTATACGCGTAAAAAAAATTTATTCAGATTATGTGGGAATTTCGCGCAATTTTTTTTTTTTTTTTTGTTTTTGTTTTTTTGTTTTTTTTCTTACAATTTGCATTGAGTCGTTCATTTATAACTTTTATATAACTAGATTCAATCTAGAAAAATAAATAAATAAATTACCGAGTAATTTTTCGTTTCTAAATATCAAAACGATGATTATTAATGAACGTAAATTAAGAAAAATGAGCTTAGTTCTATATTCGTTGGAATTAGATTTTAATATCTCTTTTTTTTTTTTATATATATACATCATATCTACACCCATATATTTTTAGAGTAGATAAAACTTCTTGAGTTAAGTTTACGAGTTATTTATGAGCTTAAATTTTTACCCATAAATTAATACATAAAATTGGTGACAATTAAAAATAAATTAATATATTTATGAAATAAATTATATGTTGATAGATAAACGTATCAAATAAAAATTTAATAACTCAGGCATCGCATTTATTGAAATAGAAATATCATTACCATAAATTATTATCATGAGCAGGATAACGAAAACGTGCATTTATTTACTAAATAAATTATTTGCCTGTTTCAGCGTACATCGTACACTATTCATTTATGGCCAGTTTCTTTTGGCTTAACGTTATGTGCTTCGACATCTGGTGGACTTTTGGGTGAGTGTCGATAAAAAACTTTAAATTAAGGCTTCGCTCTTTTCGCTAGATAGACCGACCAAACGATTTACTTGGTTTTTTTTTTTTTTTATTTGCCAATGCGACAATACATTTTACTTGTTTAACAGAAACAGAAGAAAAAAAAAAACATTTCTCGCTGAAAACAAATAATTGTAAAAGTATTGTAAATAATAATTTTTTTTTTTTTTTTTTTTTAATAATTCAGACTTAACATTTGAAAAATAAAAACACGAATTCCAATGTTTTGTTGAGTATAAATAAGATTTTTTATTTTATTACAGAAATCGAAAATAGTTTGTAGTTTATTGCAAATTTTAAAATTTTAGTGAATTTCAAATCGTCAGAAATGTAAATAATCTTTCTAATGCTCTCGTGAATAACATTCAATTTTAATTTTATATTATACTTGTCATTTTTATAAAAAAAGTATTAAAATATTGGAGAATACTATTGTACTTATATATAAAAATGCAATTGTTATATTAATATCCAAAGAATCACTTCTTAAGGATATGCATTTATTATAAATTATAAAAGAAACTTGGTGGACGGACTCGAAGATTTTCTTGAATCAGTATTTCGGTGTTCTTTCAGCTGCCCTCTTAATAAATAATCGGGTTTTAAAAAATTTTCTTATTAAATTTTTAATAAATTTACTTTATTCGCTTATAATAATGCAACTTAATTTCATATATAATTATTTCCAATAATAAAAATTTCAAACTTTGTTTTTAAATCATCGTTTAATTCTTTACCGAAATATTATGGAAATGAAGAAAAAAAAAAACATTTTATTTAAACAATGACATATATATTAAAGTACAATATTCTCTATTGAAAAAATAAAAACAAATATTGTCGTTATTAAAACTTTTTCAAAATAACAACATTTTAATTTAAGATGCACATTGAATACGCTTTGAATCATTAAAATTATTATCAATCATCGACTATTGTAAAGCGTAAAAACATAATTAACGTTGATCAATCATCGTGGATTTATTAAATTATTTTTTATTTTCCAATTGCTATTCGTAATTAATTCTACATTTGACAAAGATATAATTTTAAAAAAAAAAGACATAATATTTTAATAATTGTTTTGGAATTTATAACGTTCGATATTAAAATATATAATAATAATAAATAAATATCAATTTTTACTATTGGAAAATCAATAACGCTAAAACTTACATATTCTTCGTCGAACATATGAAAAAATAGTTTCCTTAAATAATAAAAAATAGGTTACAAGATGCAATTTAAATTTCAAAAAGATCGTATGAGATAATTAAAAATTGTTTGACGGAAATTTAAATTAATTATAATTTTAAATCGATAAAATTGTTACTTTGTAAATTAGAATCTACCGGTATATTGCGATATTTTTCTTTTGTAAAGGATAAGGTGATTTTTTTTTTTATCTACCGAATAATGAATTTCAAACAATTTTATATGATATTTATAATTTTTAAAATTATTTTATTAGATTAATTTACTTAATTAAAGTTTAAAATGAATCATAAAATATGATTTTAATCAACCAAATCGGTTGAATATAATCACGCAAATTGTCACATTAATATAAACAAGAATAACGACAATTCCAGAATGCTGCATTTTATCAAAACACGCATAAAATTCGTGATAAATCAATGCTGTTATATAGTTGTATTAATCCGTTCTAAAATTGCAGCCTCTAATGCGGTAATTTGTTTGTTTGTTTGTTTATTTTTTCTTTTTTTCCCCCTTCAAAGAGTAAAACATTATTTCTGTTAAAATATTGCCTTAAAAGCCAATAAAGCATAACGAGCTTGTAACTAACGTATAAATAATGAAAAGTCCTGCAACGGACGGTAAATAATAAGTCAGACAGAGAAAGAGAAACAGAGATAGAGATGGAGAGCGAAAGGCCGAGCGAGTTGATTTTCAACTGACCACGCAGTCGGAATTCGATAGTTGGGAAACATCTGGTAAAATTGATAACGGAGAGCCTCAGCGAATTAATATCCGCTACGTGACGCGACAGAAACTCGCGGATAGACAGAAAGCGAATTTAAGAGAGAGAGAGAGAGAGAGAGAGAGAGAGAGAGAGAGAGAGAAAGGAAAAGCAAGCGCGTATCCCAAGTACAGATGTTAAGCCACGCACACGTACGTATATGAATAGGTATAGGTCTCGGTTCACCGATCACGTATATTAGTAGGTTAATTTTGATCCGTCATCGAAATCCAAACGGCTTTCACAGCAGCCATTCATAAGGACTTAATGGAGCTCGCTTTTGCCTTCGGGCATTATTTGTATAAATAATCGCTCGTACGCCATTGCAGCCGCGTAAAGTTGAGTTAACCATTGAGTTTTACCGTATAAGCTTGTCACGCGTGGAACACGTTAACGTGTGGCGCTTACGACTTTTGCCTTTATTGATTATCTCTTCGTAAACGATTCGCGCGAATTTTTTGATGAAATGTATCGATTTGTTTTTCGCGCTAGCTTCTCGTTAAGTTCAGTTTAATTATCGACATATCATCGATAATTGCTATTTTCTAGACGATTCAAACCGCGTACTTTAAAATTTAACGAAAAACGTGGAAATTTCAAAAATTCAAATTGTACAGGCTGATGTGCATAATTCATTGATATAATTTATTTGCTACACGATAAAGTACTTTGAGGCATTTGTCATTTTACAAATTAATTGAATTGTTAATTAAATACTGAGTGTAATACAACAAATAAATTCATTAAATGTTTAGGGGAGTGAACTTTTCAATTTTTTTTCAATTTTTTCATTCTAAATTTCAAAATGAAATTCGTGAGTGCATTAAAACCATAAATTATTATAACTCTTATTTTTAACTTTATTATTTGACCTAAAAACCATGAGATATTTTACAAGAATCATTAAAAAGTCACATTATAATTTTAATTTATAAGCAATGCAGTATAAGAATTTATTTTGTTTTTATGTTAAATAAAGGATTCAACAGTTTTAAATTACGATTGCAATCTTATTTGATATCATTATTATTGATGGTGGAGTAAATCAATTTTACTTTTTATGCTGTATTATATAAAAATAAATAAAGAGAAAAAGTCAATAATAGTAAAATTAAATTTTTATTAGCATATGTATGTATTCTAACAAAGCAATTGAATTAAATAAAACAATTATTTTATAAACATAAAAATTTCCTTCACCGTTATTTTCCTTCGATTTTCTTTGATCTCTAAATAAACTCTGATAAAACTTTTACTATTTAAAAATGCACATCGATATATATATTTGTTTGACATTGTAAAATTTTCCTATATTTACGTGAATAGAAGCACGTAAATATAATAAATTGTATACAAAAAAATATCGTGAAAAGACGTAATGTATATTAAATGAATCTAAACTGTAAGATGTAAAGATCTTTTCAACAATAAAAAATGTTCTGTTACTTAAAAAAAAAAAAAACCGAATAAAATTCATATGTGCTTAAACTTTGAATAAAATCACATTAGTTTCTCAGATAATATCTCATTATTTTATGATTATTAATAATACTTTTAAAAATAAATTTATTTAACAAATTTTATTAGTCTATAAAATTTAAAAAATGTATTAAAATTTATAAATCTACAATTGAAAAAGCAATCATTTAAAATCTATCGACGTAATTCTAAATGAAAAGGTATCTCAAAAGTATTTTACAATTTGAAAAATACCATACAGAAGTTGTACTAGATTTGATGACATAAAGCGATATATTCATTGAAAAATGAGATTCTATTCCGCCGTTTTTTTACAAATTTTATAATGTTATAATTGGGCAAGTAAAATGTACAGCGAGATTTATGTTGCCATAAACTTTAAAAAAATATTTACGACGAATGAAGTGCTCTTCGATAAATATTAAAAATAAAATTTTAAAATTCAATTCAAAGCCCACTTTAAATTGAAAAATGTAACTTATCGGTGATGTAAATAATACAATAAAATAATATAGTTAAAATAAATTATTGAATTTATATAATACTGTTCAACCAATGTTATTTAATTTTTTAGTAAATTTCTAAATAAATCTACAAGCAAGTCATGTTAGGTATACACTCGATAATTTCTAATGCACAATTACTTTCCACCCGATGTACCAATGAATCGTGCGCCCGATCTATATAAATAAGTAAAATTAAAAACAAATAAATTAAAATTTATTACTCACCGTTTAACCGTCGCTATTGCAGGGTTTCCATTCGTAACCCAATAATTAATCGTAGCTCGAGTGCAACGCGAGCGTTCCGAAATATCATCCGTACGACGAAAGCCATCCGCGCTTTATTGGTTAGCCCCTTTAAGCTCTCTCTGTCTCTCTCTTTCTCTCTCTCTCTCTCTCTCTCTCGGCTTACGTTCAATAATACGAGCCGCACGAGTTTACGACGCGTGAACATTCGATAAGGGCTGCCTTACCCTCTCGTATATAACCTCTCCTCTCTAGCGCGCTGCTCGTCTTTGACATCGTCGCGGCGGCCAATCTACACGGACGATCGCCCACTCGAGCTCATATATGGATATAGATCGAGCTCGCTTTTTTTTTTTTATTTATCGCCTTTTTCACGTTTAACCTTGAAAGTTTGGCTTGTACTCGTATATGCCTACCTTGGTTGTTTAATCGTTGTTATTACATTAGGTATAGATGAAATCATCTATAATCAAAGTTTCATTGAATTATGGTGGCGATTTTTTTAGATGTAAATCGGTAAATTAGCTTTTAACGTGACGCGTGCGTAACTCGATCGAGAGTCGCTTGTTATGTAGGATTACTGCAGATGATTACGATCTGTATTCAATATTAATATTTCTTTTATTCCATCCGTTTGACATACTAATAAATAAAACATTCACAAACATACATTTATCTATACTCTGATATATATATATACAAATATAGATTGAATGAATTTTAATTACTATGAGAAAAAGAATCGATTGAAATTTTAATAAAATTTAATTGCCAATCGCGCTACTAAAGTTTTAAGATTATTAGCTTTATTATGCACAGGTATAATACTGTAAAATCATTGGCTCGGTCGCCAAATTTTTAACATTATTCGTAATCGCGAAAATTTATTGCGATCAATAGGAGTTTAAAGAAGAAATATGGAATTGTCGGCTCTGAACGATAACGTAGAAAAAACAGATATACGAAAACAAAAACAAATTATTTTGTTAAAAATTATTACTCCCGTTGTGATTCTTTATTTTTTTTGTTCAAAATTTATAAAAAGAGAAAAAAAAAAAATGAAAGGATAAAATACGTAATTCGATCGGAGAAATAATTAATTACATACATATTTATATAATTTTATCTTACATCTACGGCGAAGTTAAAAATTACGAACGTTATAAAACTAACGTTTCTTTATTCAAATTTTATGTATAATTTAAAAAGTTTCGTCCATATTGAAAACTAAATATGCAATTCCAATCAATAATTTAGCATATAAATCAATTTTTTTCATTATAACACATTAAATATTCAAATAATTCACAATTTTACATAATGCGTTCTTCGAATTCAAATGGTCCTTAAAGATTTTACGAAACACGAATATTTGAAATCCACGCAATAGTAGAAATGAAATACAATTTTTGAGTTTTAGAATTTCACGTTTAATAGCTTTTGAATATTTATCGAAATATACATATTGCAAGAATTGTCGCAATTGCATTTCTTTTTATTGAAATGATTCATAAATGTAATGAATGCTGAAAATTTTCAAAAATTCACTTAATAATCTATACATCTTATAAAATGTTTATTTTCGTGAGAAATTAAAAAAATTACGCAATAAAAATGTGTCAAAAATGTGTAAAAAAAAAAAAAAGAAAAAAAAAAAACAACAGTAGAAAAACAAATTATTTTATATACTTGTTTGTAGATATTTATTAATTTTATAAAATGTAAAAAAAAAAAAAAAAAAATCATTATTCGTCTACAATATTCATTAATAAATTACAAATGAATTGTTTCAAATATTTTTCCAAAGTGATGTACATATGTACGGCCTAAAAAAGTAAGGAAAACCACGAATCGCTGATACAATAAAACCGATAAAAAGCAACATTACCGAAATTTAATGAGCACATCTGCCTCAAACAAGTCGCAACGCGCAACGAGTCTCGTTATACGTCCGTCATAATAATACGTCCAATCGCGAAAAAAAAAAAAAAAAAAAAAAAAGAAAGAAAAAAAATCGGAAAAAATAATAAAACTTCCTCCTCTGTTTAATTTCTACCGAGCGCGTCGCGCATCGATAATAGAGCTTATCAAGGGAATGACGACGTCGACGTCGACACATATGCTTGGCCGTCCGCGCACCGTTCATCTTTCGTCTCTCGTCTCGTTGTTTCTATCTCTCTTTCTCTTTGCATAACGACCTTTAAATGATAAATCAATGGGAGAGACCCGAGACCGCTCGGCTGGACAAATTTTATTTGTTTTATTTTTATACGTATACACAATGGCTTCCGTTTGTTAGATTTTAATTGAAGTATCGCTTGAAGGATTCGTTTGTCGAAAATGGGCCTGTTATTACGGCCGAGATTTTATTTGAACTTTTTATTAAATTAAAGAAAGGGCGCGCGCGTCGAGGTGCGGCGTGTATTCGTTTCGAAACAAACGCTACTTTTACTGAAATATTTACATTCTTCGTTCTTAATCGATTAAATAACATATATACATATATATATTTTACGCAACACGTAAAAGTCAATAGTGTAGTGGCAGTATACATATATTTATTTCACTTATTACTTTATATATAAAATGGAGTTTAGTAAAAATTTAGCCAATATAGAAAATTTTTCTATATTATTATCAATAATTATCGTTTAAAAGTTTTGAGAAAAAAATAAAATAAAAGTTTTTTAAAATATCTAATACTATAGAGATAATTAAAAATTAATGCATTAAAAAGTTCATTTTATTTTTACAACTTTGAAAGTAACAAATTAGTTGGTTGGAAAGCATAGTAAAAAAAAGTTAAAAAATTAACAAGAAAAAAAAAAAAATTATATCAATCATTTAAAAACGTTATAAATTTACAAATCGATATATTTGATCAATAATATAATTTTTATTCTATAATTCGTTACGCTTGAAAGGTATATCGCAATTTTGTTTATTGTATCACTCTCGCAAAATTTATTTTCGGAGCCATGAGAAAAATGAGTTGAGGTTTTTATTATTGTTTTGAGTTTTAGGCATTTCGATAATAAAACGTCGTCATTGTGCTCTTTTCACAGTCAACGAATTTCATTAACAGTTATAATTAGAAAAGTTTCTTTTCACTCGAAAAAATTCGCGAAAGAAATAATACTTTTAATAATATTTATTATTTGTTTAATTAGACGTTGCTGTATATGAATGTGATTTTTTTTTTTTTTTGCGTAATCATTTAGTCGTGCTATATTTATTCGAATTAGAGAGACAGCACTATTCTTCAAGAGGATTATTGATGGATTTCTAATATTATAATAAAGGTCAACTTACACCGTCACGACACTGACCTAAAATATTTTTATGAATGTAAAAAAGAAATCTCGAAATCTATTTTTACAGCGTCGCAGAAGTAGCTTATTTGTGTGTTTTTATATCTTGCAGTGTTTTTTTTTTTTTTTTTTCTATTCAAACAAATTTACTAACGACATTTTACTTATTATTAACTAATAAATAACTTTTAAACAATCCAATAGTATCATTTATTGCTTTATTTTGTGCAAAATGAAATATCGTCATAATTTAGAGATATAATTGATATAATCAATAATTTAATATTTTTTAAATAATTATTATATTGAAATAAATTATTATTATCTTTTAAATATCTTTTTCTTCAAATTTACAAGCGCCGTTTTACTTAACTAAGGCTCTACCAACGTAACAGTTTTGTTGGAAAGTTGATATACTCGTACAAGTACCCGGGATGTTAATTAGCGAATTTAGAAGCGCAATTAGGCATTGCTTATACAGAATATGAACTTTAGTAATTCTAAGCTTAAGCCGTTACTGTTTAAAATAGTTTAATTTTTACGTTATAATTTTAACACCGTTTGGTTAAAAGAATTTTTCGTTGCAAAAAACACTTTTAGCAAATATTGGTCGTTTTTAATTTAAAATATTTTATTTTGATCAAACGAAATTACCTTCGTTATTTTTTGGTAAATAAATGATAATAATAAATTATTTATGAGAATTGTTATTATGCTAAAAATTATTGTCACGATTATTTATTACTTCGCTCGATACATACATTCATAATTTAACGCGAGTGCTTATACGCAACGAAAGAGATTTATTGAGAAGTGTTAATTGCCGTTGGTACTTCCAATCGATAGACATTACCCCTTAGTTAACTCCGGGGCTAGCTTTTGTTGAACTCGATTCTATGAAGTTTAATGAGAAGTAAGCACGCAAACTGTCGCATTTTCATACGTCTTTCAAAAGCTTAAGATGTATTATTTATAATCGTCGTCGTTGTAGGAAAAATTATTATCATTTTATTTAATGATTTTAAAATTATTAATATTTTTAGCAGGTTTTATTATTAATCGAAATATAAATTATTTTGATCAATTACACGATTGCAATTATCTCGTTTTTCATACACAAATAGTTAACTTTTTTTTGCTATAAAAAGGAAATACATTCACGATTTTTGCGATAAGCTCTTGAAGGAAAACATGCAAATTTCAGTAACAATATATGATGAAAATGCGATTTTGTTCTCGCATTCTCGGAAATGGAGTAAATGGCAAAAAGTTGTATATTCAGTAGTAAATGTCGAGTACGATTAGACGCACATGCAAAGTTTAAAATTTCGTTTTGAATACTAGTTATAAAGACATTAATTTTTTTTTTTTAAATTAAAAAATTTTTTTAAAATATAAATAATCAATAAAAATTAATTACATTGATTAAAAATCGTGTTATATATATATATATATATATATATATGAAATTTTCAATAAAAGCGCCAAATCTGTACTAATTGTTCTTTATTCTTGTTGAACATGAGATATTAAAATATAGTAGATATATAAAGTAGTCAAATAATTTATTAATCATCCATTTAAATTTCTAACACGTAACTCGTAAAACTGATACCATTAAAAATAGAAATCCAATTTCTTCGAAAGTAACTTCTTTTATGGCTATATAAAAGCGTAAAATTAACTTGTACTTTATAAAAAATTATATATTTTTCCTGTTTCTATTTTCAATTCCTCAAAGTTCATACGTTTCTATCTCTGGCTTCAATAAAATAAAATTAAAATTTGATATTCCCGAATAGCGAAAATTGAAAATATCCAAGAGATGCAAAAAAAAAAAAAATAAATAAATAAATAAATAAATAAAAATATTAATTATTCAATTTTAATTGGTTTTATTTAAATAGTTTAGAATTAAATAGATCGATTTTATAAAAAATTCTGACAGTTTTCAAGTACATTAAACTTTTTGACTGTAAATCTAAATAAAATATAAAAACAAGTACGTAAGCTGCACATTTAATAAATGTTTCTTTAAATGAATATTAAAACGATGTAAATTATTAACGAAAATTTCCTAATTTGCAATTTAAAGCAATCTGTTATTATTAAATCACCGGATGCATAATTAATAAATTTCACGTATCAAAAGAAACGCGTACGACGCGAGGGCGCACTCGCCGTTACACGTGAAAAATATGAAAAAACGCCGATAAACCATACGGCGGCTGCCGATCGCGTTATGACGCGTAAAACTTTTGAAAAATTTTCCAAACGCCCTCTTGTAACAGTGAGAAGCAAGAGGCGTGAGAGAGAGAGAGAGAGAGAGAGTGTGTACGTACGTTTTATTGATATAGAAAACAAAAGCACCGACTGACGCTCCCTTATGGTGTTTTCGCTCGCTGTGCAATTTGGGGAAAAGTTACGAGAGAAAACGCGCGTGTGTATGCAAGTATTGTACATGAAATCCGTATACGCGCGTGGATAATACATGCGCCATGCCCATTGTTTGGCCGATTTTCACGAAATCAACGCGCGTAATGCTCTGCATCGTCGCGCTAACTTTTTAAATATGTATCGCATCATTCCTTTCACGATAACACGGCCAAAAATGTATTATTAATTATTTATTGCGAAAAGTTTATTTTACCATTGAAGAAATGATTAAGAATAAAAATATACAAATTTTTAATCTTTCTTATATATGTTACATTAGAATAACTGCAATTAAAAGTCAACGCACTCTTTTAAAATTTACGTAAAAGAGTACAAATGTGCCAATAAAATATATTTAATACAGCAATTTAATAATAAAATAAAGATTATTATCATTTGCTTTTTGCTGAATACAAAACGATTAGTAAAATTCTTATTTAATTTTCAATTTTATTACGTGCATTATTGTTAAAATTTCGTTTTTTATTAAATTAAATAGTTTTATTTTATTGAATATACATAAGTAAATCTATTTTAAAACCAAATAAATATTCCTTTCAATTTAAAACAATTTTTTTCCTCAAAATGTTCATTAAATGAAAAAAAAAATACTAATTAACATGTATAAAAAATACCATATTACGTTTTCCTAGTCATTTAATAATGATTTAATTTAAATTCCTCAAAAAAAAAAAAAAAAAAAAAAAATAAACTTTTCGCGTATTCATTATCACACGCACGATTTATCATTGGTTTATTTTTAAAAATTGATTGATGAAAAAGCATTTATCTTTTTTAAAATCATTAATTTTTGTCAGTCGTAGAAAAAACTATACTATATTTTATTTTTTCATTTGTATGATCTTTATCGTATATTTTTCTTCATTTTTCAATACCAAAATTTTTTATAAAATTATTCAAACGAATTTTTGAATGCATACACGGAAATCAAAATTTATAACGACATTAAATATATTACAAAACAAAATTTCCATTATTTTGCCAACCTTTGAAGTTAATATTTTAACCTTTAACTATTCAAAAAAATGTTTCATATATTGCGCTAAATTTATATTTAAAATAAACTAATTAAGATAATTTGAAGCAAAAATAGCAAAGAAACATTTATGTTTATATAATAAACGTGCTTTCAAGAAATGATAATATTGCATGGGAATCGATAACCAATATAAATTAAATTTTTAATTTATTAATTTGTTTGTCCGATATAAAAAAGCTGTCGGATAAAATATTAGTAAAATATATATGCTCTAGGTACGAATATATATATATTAATGCATCGTTTTATATTTATATTTTATTAAAACTACATAGATCGACTTTCAATAACGCACACACCTATCAACATCAACTTACAATGTATCTTTTTCTTTTCATCGGAAATTTTACCGGCTTAATTATTGTCGCGAGAAATTTGTTTTTTTTTTTTTTTTTTTTTTTTTTATTACAATTGTCTGATTCAAGCAAAGTGACTGTATTGTGTAAACAATATCCTTGGAGATATTAATAAAATATCATGAAAAGAATACTTTTCAGAAAGAAGGAAGTCAAACAAACTTTATTTTTATAGGAGTAAAGTGACACTCGAAGAAGTTAAAGAAGAAGATAAATAAAATTAAACAAAGTGACGAAGATGAAAGTTATAAAGAAAGAAAAAAAATCTATTTCACAAAGCGCGTCTCTTAGAAATTAAATATAAATACGATAAAGAAAAGTAAAGAAAATACTTATTGGTTCGACGTAAAGTATTGAAAAAATTTCGCAATAAAATGGGTCGACGGAGCACAAACTGATAACAACAACCCCATATTATGCGAATTGTATATATTTACAAAATTCGTACACCTAATACGCAAGCGCGCATGCACACACAGGCACACAAGGGTCATACGCGAACACAAATATACGCTCGAAGAAATTTTGCGGTGCGTGGGATCGAATAGCGCCCTCGTACTACTCGTACTCCATTGTTTGAGATTCGAGAGACTATCAATTATATAGACAGTCGAGAACCGCCCGTCGGCCGATAGATATACCGGCATCTCCGTTACGCTTATATCGTTTCACGAAGGTGTACGGAAATTTTTCTCTCTCTCTCCCTCTCAATCTCTCATTCTCTTTTTTTTTTCCAACCGTATAGCGCTTTACGTCGACGTTGCTTCATTCGTCGGCGCCAATTTATGACTTATAATATATACACGTATATATAAAGTGCTAAAAATAAAAACGTTGACTGTAGCTTAGATTTTACTTTTCGTTTTTCTTACCGCGCCGATGCGTCACGATCTGGCCAATCAAATTGTGTTTGGACAGTTTATTGCGATCTTGATATCGTTAACGAAATTTTTACGATAGCTCTTAACTCGATGATTACATTTTTCGTGTCTTACGCGCGCACAAAGTCTTTACAAATCGAGTATTAAAATATACTTGATTGTTTTTTTTGCTTCAATTAGGTTGGCTCGAATCGTAAAATAATCGTGAAAATAAATGTGCCGAATGACAAATGACAGTAAACTTTATTCGATCAATTGGTTTATAGTATTGTATTGCAAGTCATTTTATATAACGTTGATAATATTTAAAAGAAATGCAAACGCAATAATAGTTTATCGTAAATTGTTAAATTTCTTATAAATTACATTGTTCTGAAAAAAAATAAATAAATAAATAAATAAATAAATAAATAAAAATAAATTTTGTGAAATTAAATGAATTCGAAAAATAAAATTGTTTTATAAATAACGATTTTCTAATAATGATTCACAGTGACTCAGATTGTTCGTTCTAATATGCATATTAATGTTACACATTAAAATTAACGATTAAGCTCAATATTGTAAGGATTTTCAATAAACTAATGCCAATAAGTTGTCTTATAATTCATAAAAATTTATTTCATAAGTATTTTTTTCTATTCATGTTTTTTGAAAATTACAGGACTATTAATTAAAAAGAAAAATAAAAAATTAACGAAATATATTTAAAAATTATAAAAAATTATTACATTTAAATAAATAAATTATAAAGTTTATTCAATGGAATATCTCATTATTCATTTTGGTTATTTTATTAAAAAAAAAAAAAAAAATGTATCAAATTAACGATTTTGTAAAACGAATGTTTCCCGTAAATAAAAGCGTACATTGTAAAAATCAACGTCGAATCTCAATTAAAGAAACACATAATGAATAAACTAAGATATAGACGCTTAAAACTATAGACAAGCTCGATCTCATTCACTCAATCGCTCATATCGAAACAACGTCAAAGTAGAAAAGTACACAACTCGACTAATTGCAATGGACAGTAAAAAGTTTATATATATATACATAAACTTATATCTAGTCGATATGGTGCGACTCGTCGTTTCTCAAGCCGACGTGTCCAACGTCACGCGTTAAAGGAATTTCCCGCGAGCGTCGTAAAAGGCGTGGACGAGACGTCCAAGCTCCTTGTCGCGAGTCGCGTGCAACCGATACACGCGTTTGTACACACCGCCACCACCATAGGCACTTTATGCGCTCCGAAAAGAGAAAAGAAATAAAAAAAAAAAATATATTACATCGAATCCCGCAGACGACGATCCCCTTTTCGTGTCAAGTATGTCAGTCTTCGGTGTAAGCAAGTGTGTGTGTATGTGTGTGTGTGACTGTGTGTGTGCGCTATTGGAAGAAAAAAAAAAAAAAAAAAACAAACAAAACCGCGTTAATTAATTAACGTTAACCATTCGTTTCGTCGCCTCCCTATCTCTTCCACTCTATCTCGCTCTCTTTTTTTTTCAATTACTTTCTTGGTAAATGCCTCGTTCGTACTGCTACTTTGCATTAAAAAATGTTTATAATTACTTCTGCTCAGCGCCGTAACTTTATAATTGTACGTACTATCTTTATAATGGTAAAAAAAAAAAGTTCTTCGTCATCGTTTATGTAAATTCGTAAAATGATACAACGGTAAATCATAATTTAATGCGATTATGACTGATTAGTGTCAACAATGGGCACATTATTGACTTGAGAAAATATTTTTGTTACTTTTTGTTTTTTCTTTAACTAAAATAAATAAACAATTTTACCTTGCGTAAATTTAATTTTAATTGAATTTAATTCAAAGTACTACAAATTTATATATAAAATTATAATTTCAATTTAAATTAAACATATCGTAAATTGCTTATGCTTTACAATAGGTATCGTTTGATTGCACAATTTTTTATTTCAAGACAATAATTTTTCGTAACTCAACGACTTAATCAAATGCTATTTTAATATTTCATAAGGATATAGTCCATGTATGTAAAAATGTTAACTTTCTATACACATAAAGCAGCAATATTTTAAGTCGCACATAGAATAAATATATTATCTTGAAACTCTGATAGAGGAAAATTTATATATTCTTATAATCAAATGACCAAAAAAAAAAAAAAAAAACCACAAGCTTTTCTGGCAAGACGTAAATCCCCATAATTCATGCTTAAACATTAGTAATAAGTATTTTGATATGAAGATTACTTAGAAAATATAGAATTTAAAAAGAAAAAAAAAAAAAAAAAAGAAAGAAAGAATTTATCGTACCTTTATTTCACTTAGATTAAATAGTCAATAAATTTCCGACATACCAATCATTTATTAAAATGAAATGTGTCTTTTCTTGCAAGCCTGCAAACGGCGATGATAAAAGTACCAAGCCACCACGGGTGAGAGACTCATAAACTGTCTATGATCAATAGTCTTCACTTCCATTTACATTATTCATATATCTATATACTATATATACGTATTATTTTCAATATTTTATGTTTGTAATAGTAGTGCACGAGTAGAATAGCGTGTAGTTCTTGTTAATTATTGTCCTTCTTGTATATCTTATTCATATTTTGCATTATGGTTTTACTCGTATGTATAAAATGATGTTTTATAATCGAGACTATTATTTACTTTATACTCGATACGTAGATTATGATTAAGTTTGTATTTTTTAAATAGCTATCGGTTATTATAATTCTTTTTTCTTTTAAAAAAATAAAAAAAAAAAAAAAAAAAAACAAAGTATCGATTAAAGAATTGACATAAATTTTCAAAATTCTCTTTTGAAAGAGTAAATAGACCCGATCATTTATTTTAAAAAATAATTTTGGTTTATTCGAACGCACATTTTCACATATTTTTTGACTATATTTTAATAAAATTTCCGTAAGGGAAATACACAAAAAACAAGTTTATCAAATTTTAATGTTAATAAAGTTTTCAGCTCCTTTTTATTTTTAACGTAAATAAAACATAAAATTGTTGGTTAAATTTAAATGTAAATTATTCCAACGATAAAATTTACCATTGCAATTAAAGTAATTTATTACCGCACGAGTATTCAAAGTCCTGGAATACCGCTTGAAATTTCAATTTTATTTTTCGACGCTAAGATCAATCGCTCATCCGTGAATTCAAAATTAACTTACCTAAAATGCATCAGTGTAACCCCCACATTATCTCCTCTGTACATCTTTCGTAGAAACTTTAAGAAAAAAGAAGAAAACAAAACAAAAAAAAAAAGAAAAAAAAAGAAAGAAAGAAAGAAAGAAAGAGCGAAAGAAATGTAAAAGCTCGAAAAATGCGAATTAGCGCGCTCGAGTAAAGGTCGATTGTTAAACAGGAAAATTTTGATTGTTCCAGCGGTTTCCGGTCCCTTCACGGTAGCGTTAAACAACGCGAGCGCAAGAAATTCATCATGTACTCGATCTACGCCTGGGGCTGTGCCAGCATTCTCACAATCATTTGCGTAATTATGGATATGGTCCCGGGTATACCCTTGCATATCATCAAACCGGAATTCGGCAAGGGCAGCTGCTGGTTCTGGAGTAAGTATTTTTCATTTTTTCTCTTTAGTTTTTCGTTATACGTTGTCTGACTTAATTGCTGCGCGACAGTTTCCGTATTTTACATTATTGAATAATTTTCATTTAATCGTGGGCAATTTTGTATTTATTACGAAATTTAATAAATTTCGTTTGTGTAAGCAGAAAATTTTCAAGAATATATATATATATATATATATATATGGTATATTTAGTGACTTTAATAATAATGATAATAATAATATTTAATTTAAATAATATACTTTATTTACATCTTTTATTGACATAGATAAAACAAGATAATAATCTTGTCAATAATTTCAAATAGTAGAACAAGAAATAGAAATTTTTTCATATAATAAATTATTTTAAAAATGCAACAGTACAGTATCAAATTTATTTTGTTTACATGAGTATTTGATCATTTTACCAACATTATTTTTTTTTTTTTTTTCCAACGGCGTAAAAGTTAATTGTTGTTTAAAACAAGTTTGAAAAGTACTCGTGTTTTGAATAACGATAAAAGTTTTGAATATCTGTTACCGCGAAATATAAAATGGCTTGGATACGTGACAAATTTTTCGAATACTTAAGCGGCCTTTAAGTATTTTTCTCGCAAGTGGTTGAAAAGTCTTGACAAAAAAAAAAAAAAAAAAAAAAAAAAAATAAGTAAAGGAAAATGCATGTATACAATTCTAGAAAGAAGAAATTAGGTCGACTAATTTTCGCATGGGATAGCGAACATCGGTATAAAGTTATATCAGCAGTATTGTAATAGAAGAAAAACTTTGAATCCTGAGATTAACTTGTGAACTACTTACAAAGAAATATTAAAAAGTATAAGTTGACTCACTAAGTGAGCAATGCAATATTCACAATGTTTCGAGAATAAAAACGATAATTATATTAATAATAGAAAATAATTTTAAATAAACTTTTGTGGCCGGAATTTAATTAACGAAAATCCTTTAAGTTTATTGCGAACAAAAAATAATGAGTATTTTTATTAATTTAAAAAAATTGATTTTTGTAACATTTACATTTGATTTAATTAAAAAAAAAAAAAAAAAAAATTTAAATAAAATAAACGCTTGATTAAAAATCGATAAGAGCTTTATGGTAATACAAAATTTTAAAGTACATTTTACTTAAACTAAATTATTATTTATTTTACCAATAATATCAATATTTTAACTTCTTATGTCTATGTAACAATGATATTATAGTTTTAAAGTCTTCACGAGTTGTTAAGTAAATTGCTTTGTCAACAAAAGATCGCCATCGTTTGACGAATGTCCGCATATTTCCGAAATAAAAATAACCGATCGGTGAAAATGAAAAAAAAAGGCAAAGATAACGACATAGAAAAAAAAAAAAAAAAAATGAAAATAAAAACGCAATATCATACATCTATTTGCGACGTGAAAACGCGAAGGGAATATTTCTTAAGCTTTGAATTAAAGCAAGTTAAAACGTATAAACGTATTTCCAGGCAACGCGGCAAAAGCCATATATTTTTACGGACCAATGGGAGTGACTGTACTTTGCAATATTTGCCTCTTTATCCTTACCGCCCTTAAAATTCTCCGGCACAAAAAGGACACGGCTCGTCAGCTTAAGGGCAGCGACAGCAGACGTCACGATGATAATAAACAATGGTGTGTATAGTGATTTTTCTCATTTTTTAATCATTAATTAAATAATGAAAAATTAAAATTATAAAAAAGTATAAATATTTTTTTTTTTTTTATATATACTTTGAAAATTATTAACAATTTGAGAACGCAAACTTTAAAACTGTTGACGTAAGTACTTTTTGGTATGTCGTTTTTTTTTTTTTTTTTGATACACAGATTGAACTTTGAATTTTATTTTGTAACTTTCGAAGTATCCATTCCCGATAGATTCGAGAATACAGTTTCTAGAAAAAAAATTTTAAAGTTTCGATTTTACCCGTGTGCTCGGATAAAACGACACTTTCCTCAAACGCTTCCATTTAGTTTATTTCTTCGAACTTTGTACGATTTTTCGTTTCTTGATACTATTTCATCAAATATATATATATATACATATATTATCGATATCGATTTTCTTAATTTTAATATATTATTTTCTAATCGACAAAAGATATAGATACGCATTGCTTCAAATTTTTTTAACGCTCCTCGTGTAATGAAATAGCGTCTCGGGCGTGAAATTGCTTTTTTTTTTTTTTTTTTTTTATGTTAAGTTTGCAATAAGAGTATCATATCATCATAGGCGTGATAAAGAACAAAACATTTATTATGTGATTACTTGTTTTATATATGAAATAATAGAATTATTTAATTTAAATTATTTTATTTTTATAATTATATTATTTAAATAATTATAGTATAACGAATGCCAATGAAATTAATTTTTATCATAAATTTTTTAGCTAAAATTTACAAATATAAAAACAATTAAAAAGTATATAATCTAAAACAATGAAGTTAATTTTTTTTCTTTAAACCAAAAGTATATGTTTACTAGCGCCATACGTAAAATTCTAAAAATTATATTTTCGACCATCAAGATGATTAAACAACGAGAATAAAATGACTAATTAAAAAAAAAAAGTACGAAAATATTGAAATTTCTAAGATTCAATCTTCGTGCGAATCCACGCCTATAACAAAGCCAATTGGTTTCCAGTCAACTAAACTCTCGCTAAATGAGATTTCGATGATCCGTCTTCTCGAAAGTTCCGCTGCGCTCTTCTGTTGGAATTGAACTCGCTTTCAGCTGAATTTAACTTTCAATATACATATATATGCAGGATAGAAGAGAGATCTAATTACGAAAAGATGTACCCCTTATAATTACATACGACATAACTTTTTCGTTTTTCTAGACAGCAAAAAAATAAAAAAAAAAAATAATCTTTTTCTAGTCTATATAAATTTTACCAATTCTTTTAAAATATCAATTTCTCGAAAAAATTTGAAATTAGCTTCGAAATTATTAATTCCATTGTCAAACACAAACTTAACGAAAAGAAAATTTTTAATACCGGTATAAAATAAACTTGAGAACTTTAATATCGATATATGATCTCGCTGAGGATCGTAAAATTTAATGATACGTGTAAAGTGTCATTTATGAGATTAATAAAAAAAATTTCCACTCGAGCTTATTGAACGCCATAAATTTCAATTTTATTTATTTATTTCATTTTTTTATTTATTTATTTATTTATTTATTTTTTTTTTGCGATATTCCTCTCTTCGCCCGAAGCGTGCATTATTTATCAAAAAAGAAAAAAGTTTAAAAGTTCGCACATGCGATAAAAATCGTTAGAGAATTAATTTTCATCCAAGAGATCGATATAATTGGCACCGTAAGACAGTTTACCATGTTTCAGATGCTTTTGTATTTACGGTAGTAATCTCTGAACTAATAAACGTTTTCAGTGTCTATGTTTACATCGAGAGGTTCAGCGAGCGGCTTTGAAAGCAAGGTTTTTTTTTCTTTGCCTTTGTCAATTTCGATTTCAAAAGTGATGGCAAAAATTATTGCTTCTTCTTCTTCTTCTTCTTCTTCTTCTTCTTTATTCGAAGTTAAAAACGCTTGTAAATATTTATAATCGGCAACCTTCACGATGAATATTAAAGTTAACTTCTAAAGAAATATTATTTACGATTGATGGTCTCATATGATGAATAATGTTTCACTAGAATTATAATGATAATTTTTTTTTTTTATAAAAAATAATGATAAGCAAAATTGGTAAAAATTTGCCGATAATTTTGCGGCAAAGAAAAAATGAATAAAATAAATGTAAGTAAAGTTTCTTTTTTTTTTCTTTTTTTTTTTTTTTTTTTTTTTTTTTACAACGTGCATTGTTTATATTTTCAGGTTCAATCTCTATTTAAAACTGTTTATCGTGATGGGCATAAACTGGTCGATGGAAATAATATCGTGGCTATGCGAGGGCAAACTACCAAAGTACGTTTGGTACATAACCGATTTGACGAATACCCTCCAAGGTGTCATAATTTTCATAATATTCGTATGGAAGGACAAGATAAAACGATTATTGATGAAACGTTTCGGCTGCCAGGGTAGTAACTTTCTTTCTCGAAACTCGACCTCCCGAAGCGGATGCCCAACCAACAGCTCGGCATCCCGCACAACCTGTGTAACAACGTCGGCGCTTCAGGAGAAGGTAAATCCATATGCCGACACGTATCGTGGAAAATCCACCGTCACCGACGAAACCGACTGCATATGAATTATTCACCTAAAGCGAGAGGATTTTTGCGCCTTTCCTGGATCTCCTCCCCCCCCCCTCCCCCCCTCTCTCTATCTCACTTTTTCTCTTGTTTCATTCGTCTCATATTTTTTTATTCTCTTTAAAAAAAAAACAAAAAAAAAAAAAAAAAAAAAAAGAAACAGACTCGGAAGCTTTTTCCTGATAGCCAATATACACTACCGTTCAAAAGTTTGGAAACACCCGATTTTTATTAGTTTAAAAAAAATACCGTAAATAAATCTTAAAATAAACACGATTATTATTATTGAAGTTAATTCATTATTATGAGCGTGCTTATAACAATAATGAACAAAATTATTTATTTCTTAGCAGTTATTCCTTATCTTGAAAATAGAGACCGGCACACGTGTTTTATGACCACAAAGGTAATGAGATATATTATTTTTGCATTTATTTGTACTGAATATTTTTTACTAAATGTTAATCTAACGTTCGATTAAGATTTAATTGTAATAAATCATGACTTACGTGTTTTATTGTCGTTTTCATTCAAATTACCATAGTGTTTCAAAACTTTTGAACTGTACTATATATAAGTACACCTCATGATAAATGTACAAAGAAATTGAAAAAAAAATGATTTCGGCTTTAAAAGAGTTTTATATTTAAAAACAAATTTTTTGGTTACTTTGATTTGTAAAATTTATTCGTCGATATGCGTTACGTGAATTAATAAAATAATAAAGTACAAAAATTGAAATTTTTTTAATTCACTTTTGTAGAATCATGAATTGCACACAATGAATTAAATAATTTTTTAACTTAATTCAAATAAATAATAAATATAAAAAAAAACACGTCTAAATGTGTAAATCAGTAATCGATAAAAAAAAAACTATAAAGTCGAATAATTTGCACAAAGCTTTCTCGTATATAGTTAGATTTTATTTTAAACTCACGAATGTAACAGCTTGTTAACAGCTTGAAGATTATCGAATATTTTTATAAATAGCCTTACATTGCAAATTATAAATATTTTATGATCGATATACATCGACAAAAAAATTATACATTTATGTAATATACTGCAACAAATATCAAAAGCGCGCGAAAAATATAGATGACTTTTGAGCCATATTTTCGTAAAAAAACCAAATGCTTACTATAAGTGATCCTGTTATTTCTTAAACAGGATTATTTTTCTAACAAATTAACACGTGTATGCGATTTTATAATACTTTACGTTTGACTATTTATTGCATGGTAAAAATTAATTACTGTACTAACACCATTCTTAGACCCTAGTTTATTCATTTTTCAGAAGCACTAGATCAGTATCAGTAGTTTTATTTTTCATACATTTAACGATGGCTTTTTTTTTTTTAAAAAAAAAATGTAAAATTTTACATTACGCACATTTGATGAAGTTTAAAAAAACTGACTCATATAGATGAGAGTACAGTAATTGATTTTTATCTATGATTATTATTAGATTTTTTTTACTTTATCGTTATTATTAATTTTTATGTAAAAATACTTACGTAAATTGCTTGTTGTGATTTTTGCAAAATTTATTCAAAGTCATAATCATTTTTTACTCGTATTCAAATATCGAATAAGAAATTATTATTATTATTATTATTAAAAATAACAACATTTTTATAAGATAATCCTTTTAATAAAGTAGAAAGTAAAAATGTTTATATTTTTCATTAATAACAATGTTTTTATCACAATAATAAAGAACAACTCTGACAAGTGAATAGTTAATAATAAAAAGTAGAGCATCTTTTAGATGTTTGGATGGTTAAAACTAATTTTCAATAATGCTCGGCATTATTAAAAACGTAACGATAAAATTTGAATAATGTACACATTCTACATTTAATTTGAAATAAAAAAAAAAAAAAAAAAAAAAAAAAAAAAAACAAGAGAGATATATGTTTTTAATGTTAAAATGGTACGTAAATTGCCATAATTAAAACGCATCAATTTGGCTATCAGGATGCTTTTAAAGATCATTTAACGAAATTGATCGCGACCTCGATGTACTTCGACATGTCATTGTTTTTTTCTAGTCATATTAATATATTCTTACATATGATATAATGCCTTTTATGAGAATTTATATATATGTTTTGTATGTAAGACATGATATTTATGTATTATCTGTCTTATTAGTAAGTAAGTTAAGTATAGTTTTTATCATCAGTGTTATTTTACAATTGTATCGAAAATTTAACACTATACCTTTAAAATTGAGTAAAATTTTAAATAAATCGTAAAGTAAAAAAAATTTTTTTTTTCTTAATAATGCTTATCACGCATTTATTTAATTACAACATTCGCATTTGTACTGCGTTCTTCTTTCATGGTATATTCGTACTTTTTAATGTCTATGTATGTGTAATATATATTTTGAAACTGATTTTTTAAATATATTGTGTTTTTTTTATTATTTATTTAAATCCTGACCTAAAAATATCTTTATATAACATATAACGTAAATAAAGCTTACAATACAATTTATTTGCAAAGGTTAAAATTTTGTAAATAAAAACGTTGAGAAGCAAAAAAAAAAATAAAGCCGGACTTGCACGAGCGCGACCAGCGGTCATTTTCTGATTTTTACACATCTAAAGGTGTAGGAAATCCAAATGACGAAGAAAACCATCATGAATAATGGGTTATTGGGTTTATCGACACTCCTGCTCCGTTAGAAATCACAGAAAGTGGAGAGCGAAGGGCCGCCTCAACGCGCCGGCACTATTTGTCAAATTCCTTACTTTGCCTTTATATACTAACCAACAAAAATTTTGACCGCTTGTGATTTCCAAATTTAATGTGACGCTCTATAAAAGCCATCTATCGAACAATAGCTAAATTATGAAATGAAAGAAAAATTAAATTTTAATTCATTTATTTTTCAATATTTATTTTATTATTATTTAACGCTATTAAAATATTTATATTGATGAATATTTATTTTTATTATTTTTTTTTAAAAGTACAAAATATTATTTGTTTAGCATTTTGAAAATGGTCTTCCGCCTTAAAAAATTAAAATTTTTCAAAATAATGATTTTACATTATTTAAAAATTAAGTTTGTCGCTGTTGACAAGTTATTATACATCGGGTAAAACTAATCAGTATTGAATATATTTAGTAAATAATGTAAATTTAAACTGACATAATTTTTAAACAATATCAGAAATATATTTATATTAGTTTCTTACATTTTTCTTTAAATTGATAATTTTTTTTTTTAAAAGCAATAATTAATTTATTGAACATAACAAAACATTTACTAAAAACCAATTAAAGTTATTTATAAAAAATTAATTTTGTATTAGTTAAAATTAAACATATTGATTAAATATTACTATATATGATGAACATAAATCGATGTAATACATGTATGATTATTAAAAAAAATTAAGATGCATCAAAAGTTAATCGAAAAATATTAATTTATAGAAATAATTTATCAAATAATTTTATTTATTTGCTTTTCTTAGTAACAAAATTTGATGTAAATTATATGAATTGTATTATATGAACTTTAAATAAATAAACAAATAAATAATAAACGAAAAGAAAAATATCATAAGAAGCAAAATAAAATTGATTGTTTTTGGTTGTTAATTATAAAGTTTGTTACAAATGTATATGTTATATTAGAAATTGATATTATTTTTATTTAGGAAATGGATTTGATAATTACATTTATTTATTACAATTCAAAAGGACATGACAAATAAATATGAATTTGGCAAATCAATGAAATGTGAACAAAATATTTTGTAAAAAATTTAAATTTAACTATTCAATTATTATAAAAACATAATTACATAACTATCATGTCCAATGTATTAATTATTTTACACTCTTAATAATAAACAAAGCTATTTACATAAATATCTTATAATTACATTTCTTAAAACTTTAACCATACATGTCTTCTCGATCTGCACCAACTCCGTCGCCATCTTCTAAACTAGCAAAGTTCAAGAAATGAGCGGGTCGATGTACTTCATGATAAAATTCTTTAGGATTCATCAATTGAAGTTCATATTTCATATTAGGATCGTGCCGTACGCCTACAAATATGAGCAAATATAAATAATCAAGAATTTGAGGATTTTTTTAAAATAATGTATATTATACACTTTTTTGAGTTGATTTTAAATTCTTTGGCTCAAAAAACGAAAAAGTACATAATGCGATATGTGAAATAATTGAATAAAACTATTAAAAAATAAATAAAAAAGAATATTTTAGTTATTTTACTAACCCATAAAGTTATAGTTCCATGATCCTTGATTAGGTACCATAAAGAATCCAAGGAATCTGTCGGATAATAACATTTGAACTTTTTCATAATGACTAGGAAGATATCCTTTAGGATTATTTCCTTTATCTGTATTTTGCTTTCCCCACTCAAAACCACTAGAATTAAAAGTATCAGATATAATAATATGAACATTTCAAAGCAATATTAATAAGTATATTAAAACAAACCTGGGTGTCAATTTGTAAGCAGTTAGAGAACATGATCCTGGTGTAAAACTGCACGTTATGACGATAGTCTTCTCTCCATCCCATGAGCTGCTTTCTGCCATAATTTTTGCGTGAGTTGTTATATCCTAGAAAATAAGTTTTTTATTTTATACAAACTTTTAAATACTTTAACAGATGAAAAAAAAAACACGTCAACATAAAGAAAAAATGTTCGCAGTTGGTATTAAAAAGTAAAATAAAAGATAATCTTACTTGAGGAGAAAGTTGAGGTAATTCATTTGGTTGAGTATGAATCCACCCAAGAGGTTCCATTTCTTTAAGATATTGATGATTTGGTAGCATATTTGGTAAGTGCACAGTCTGATGTGTACCCCATTGAGGAGGCATGACAATACATCTAATTTCTTTTACTTGAGGATTGTCTGGTGGACTCACACCGTACAAATATCCCGCAATCTATGGATTAATTATTAATTATTAATTAATAAATATAAATATAATGATAAATTGTTCGGAGCATAAATTTTTTTTTAATTACCTGAGCTCGCAAATCGGAGATGGTGACGAATTTCTTGAGAACATTCTTTGGTAAAATATACGTGTAACCAGTTTCTTTAATGTCGTCAGATGATACATAAATGTGATTTGTTCTTAGATGCAAATTAGTAGCAGAAATAGCTCGAATTCGCCATTCAGTTTTCGAGCTAAACGATTGCGTTTCGTAATTCGATGTCGTCGCCGTAATAATTTCATCTCCATGTTTATTGACTGTTCTAGTTGTTGTAGCAGTAAGTTGAGATTGTTCTTTTGTCTGCTTTTCAATTTCAGCAATTTGTTGTCGCTGTGCCGATGGAGCGCTGATTTCCATTCCAAGTATAATATCACGAATTTCAGATTGTGTAAGTGACGCAACGTTTACATTGTTTTTCTTTCCATAATCAGCAAGAATAAGATCTTTCAACTGTACTTCAACCTTTACCCACTCGTCATCAGTAAGTGAAGGCCAAATATGATGTGGTTCAGTAATAGTAGTTCTGTCGGGCTTCAACACGACTTTTGTCCTTTCAGTATTGACATGTAAAGCTCGAAGAATAAGAATTAAACGCGAGAATGCAGTATAAGATGAAATTGTTTTTAACCAATCGTCGTAAAGATTAAACAACACCATTTGTGGCTCAGTAGCCTTCAAAATTAGATCACCAAACTTTTCAACTTTTAAGCAAGCTTGGAAAGGTAATTGCAATTCGGACCCCTTGATGACAATATTAGGAAAATCAAGTAAATGCACCTCAAGAGGATCTAACATACCTTTTCTTGTTACAATAATTTGTTTTGGCTGTTCTTCTACTGGTAGCGATCGAATTAAAGCCGCTACTTCTTCGGCTGTTTTCCATTTAGCTAATTGTCCTAAACGTTTTTGACCAGCCCATACTGACGTATGAATGATCTTAAGAAACAGTTGACCTGTTCGTGGATTGAAGATGAAGATTGCTCCGTTGATTGGCTTTGTTGTTAAATTCCCTTCAAATGTTTTATGAATAGTGACTCGGTAAACGTTAGTGTCGTCAACGAACCAAATAATTTGATTGCAGAACAATTCTCCGTAATTCTGTGATGACAAGTATGGCTCAGTAGGTTCTGAAGAATAAAGTTGCAAAGCCTTTCTGATACGTTCTCGTAATACATATAACGCTGGATTTGCTTTCATGATTTTAGCCATAGCTTGTTGAATAAGAGGTTTGCAACCTGGGAACCAGTTTCCATAGGCACTATGAAGATTATAAGCTAAATCAATAGCAATTAACAAGCCAGTTGGAGATGGATAAATTGACATATTGTCAGTAGTATAGTCCAGGAATTTTGCTCTGGCATATCGCTCAATGTCGTGTGAGTCATAATCACCCCACCGCAATTGCACGTCTATCCAATACTTTTGTGTCGTCGTATTATCCATCACATCTTTAGAATCGGCAAGAAGAGACGGCCTCGAAACATTCCATTTATATGCAGAAAAAAGTAAAATGTCAGCACACGAAGAATTCATCTTGTATGACTTTCTAGGATGAATTGTTTCCTTTTGTACAGTTTCGATCTCAAGGGCATCAAGCTCTTGATCGAACACTTGACAGAGATCCATGACAATTGATTCATGAACTTTTTGCCACAAGTGAGCACGGAAGATTTGAATAAGAGAGATCTTTAGGGTTGGAATTTTACCATGCATGAAAATTCCCGTTAAATCTAATTGTACCTAAAATAACAATATTTATGAATAACCGATAAAAATAAAAACTAAAAATTCAAATTTTGATAACATACCTGGAAACCAACATACACATTTGCTCTGTTAATTGTTGGCGACCACCATAAAGTAAAACGACGGTTAGGAATCTGATTTAAACCTGATCTTTGAGCATTTGTCAATTTTTTGTACTTCATAGACTCTTCAAAACCTGAAGCTTTTTCCCTAAAAAAATTATAAGTTTTGTCTTAAATTATTCATATTTTATAATTAAAAACAAATAAAATTATTTATTATACCAGAAAAGACCTTCCCATGTCGGAAAATATGTACCCTTGAACAGAGTATGTTCTAAAATACCTTCTACTCCACCAAGTGCTTGTATCATATCGGTTCTATAATTATTTAAATTCCACAATTTACCATCATGACGTTGGTGAGTCCACCAAAATGGATTTTGTTTTAAAACCTACAATAAAATGAAAAAAAAAAAAAAAAATTATTACAAATGAAACTTTATTAATTATCTTTGTATTGTGCTTACAATTCATTAATAATTATATTATAATAATTTAATAATTGTAAATTAGATTAACATAAGTAATTTATTGTTATTCAGATTGGCAAGTTTTCCAACTGTAGATTACGATGTTTCGTCTCAGACAAATCATCATAAATACTACAGTAGTCAATCCACATGTGTGATTGATTTCTGGTCCCCTAGACACTTCATCATTATTATGTGAACCGATATTTCTTACAAATACATAATTAAATAATCATTTTCGAATAATTTTTTTTAAAATTAATGAAGTCCATGCAACTTTTGTTTTAGCGAAAAATGTAATTCATATAAAAGAAATTACCTGATATTGTTTAAATTCAGTTCTAATTCTCCAGCCTTTGTCATAAGCTAGTGTATGTCTATCTTTTTGGAACAATGTATTAATTCTTGGAATACCTCGATCCCAACTGTCTTCCAAATCCTCTAAAGTTAATCTTCTATTCTGAGCATTTGCCTCTTGTCTCTTCAAAGCGTACTCTGCCCAAACTCTTTGTGAGTCAATAAATTCAGATTCCCAGGGTTGAATATACCTGTACAAATTAGGAATCAACTGATCTTCATCGTGGCTCATACCCGAACGGAAATGGGTAATGCCAACGTCGGTTTGTTTTGACCATCTAAGATCTGATTGCGGAATAAGTACATGTCCCATTGACAACATTCCTAGACCTCCCAATTCCTTTGGCGTGTAAAATACAACAGGAGGAAATCTTGAAGGCATTTTTGAATTAAGACCGATTTTAATACGAGTTTGAATTTTATTTTCGCACTTGACAAGCAAATCAAGAAGTTCTTGAGTGTTGACTACAGCCTCACGGAAATAAGTCATAAGACCTATAAGCGCTGTATTCCACTTATTGACAATTTTTGTAAAAGTAGTCGATCCAGAAGCCATAAGAATTTGTCTTACACGATTATGGAATCGTTGTAAACTTTCATCGTCAACTCTCAGAAAACATTGAGCCGTACGCTCTTTCGTTATTTCATTCTGCAAATTCCATACGCCGTCTTTGTGTGTAAATTCTTCGTGTGTCATTCTACACTTGGGTAAAATACGACATTCAAAACCACTCATATTAAAAAGTAAATTCGGATTATCTTTGCTGTATACGCTGACAAAACTGTTTTCCCATTGTACAGTGGTTGTAGAACGAGGTAGCCGATTTTTAATATCCCAAAAAACAGCGCGTCCAAGATTGACATCGTGCTTCATGAGACGCATCCGGGCATCTCGTGGCCAGCATTTTTTATTATTGTAGCCAACAATATTCTCGTTGTTTGGATCAGGGTGCTCCGTTAAATAACGCTGTATAAGATCTCTAGCCTCATCTGCTGTGAATCGTAGAAATAGATGAATTCTATCTACATAACGGCAATATAAGCGAATTGGATGCGCTGTTTCTGAGGCCACATCCTAAAAAGATATATACAAAATATTTTTGTTTCTTGCATGTTATATATGTAATAATTGATTTAATTATTCATAATATAATTTTTAATAAATCAAAATTAATAATATTTAAAGTAATTGAAAATTAAAAAATTTCTTCAAATGTGATATTTTTTTAAAATTCTAAATATATGTTGTCATTTTGGAAACTGTATTAAATATTGAAAACAATAATACAGGGCAAATAGGACAATTTATTTTCGAGCTGACTAAAATCAATGTTTCATTTGAAAGAAGCATTAATATGTTGCGACTCGAATGAAATAAATAAATCTATTTCAAAAACGCTTGTTGTTAAAGTTTAATTTCAAATAAAAAATATTGTTTATAAAAATATATTTAAATAAGAGTTTTGTTTTTTCATCAGATGAACAGAATCCTAAAGACATATAAAACAAAATATAAAAATTTATACCTGAAATGTTAGAAAATCATTAGGCATTTGCGGAGGTCCAGCCATTTCACTAGCTCTTTGTAGACCAAGAACTAATAAATCTAGCACAAGTCCATAGTATTGAGCAATGAAAGATGCAAATTGTAAACCTCGAATAATACCATAACTGTTAGTATGATTCATGTCTTTATAGTTGATAACGACGTTATTTTTGGCTGTCATGTAATCAGCAATATTGTGATCGACGATTAAACGAAGTAATCGATTAAGTAACGTCAAATCGATTTTTTCATAAAGCTTCTCAAATTTGGATTCAAGAAGAACATTGCATTCGCCTTCACTCACGTCCCAAACATCTTGCAAATTATTAATACCTTGGCACCATTTATAAACGAGTAAAGGAGGTGGTTCAGTGTCAGCTGGTTTGACCCATGGCGGAAAAAGTCTGCGTTTATCTGCTTCGTACCACAGATACTGATCTAAATAAGCGTCGGTTATTTTTTCTAAAGGTTCTACATCATAGACTGGAATCAAATGACTATAAAGATCCATAAACTCAATACCGACCTGAAATAAAAAAAAAAAATTTTTTTTACCAATAGGCAAAAAATTAATAATATTGAATTTATTTAAAAATAAATTTTAAACATCATTTATCTTTTATTACATCATAGCTAGTTATTTGAGATTATTTATATAATTATTATCAATTTGGAAACTGCATTAGCTGGGTAACACACTAACACAGGGCAAAATTGATCTTTTATTTTCGAGTTTAAAAAAACTGATATTTCATTCAATTTAAGAAGTATCAATGCTGAAAAACTCGAAAAAGTATAAATTACTGCATGTTATAGTAATTAGATAATACAATAAATTCACATAAGAAAAATACTCATGTTTCTAAATTTATTTTAGTCTTTAAATTGCTTTTTCATCAAAACCTATTATATAAGAAAATTAATTTTTTTATTATAATTTTTTTTAATTACCTCTTTAAAGGCTCTTTGTGTAAGAAGATGACGTTTGATTCTAGACAAGGCCTCATGAGGGTTATCATAAGCTTGTTCAATCAATCCAAGTTCTTCACGTTGACTTTGATTTAATCTTGATTTAACACTGTAAGCTTCCTTCAATCTTTCAAGAGCTAAAATTAGGAGCTTTGTATCATGTTTGTACGACAATGGAGGAAATGGAATCGGAGCAAATCTTCGGGATTCTAGCCAATGAACTGTTGTTGTATAGACAGCAACAGCTTCTTCTGGAGAAATATAAGGTCCATCCTGTAAAAAAAAAAAAAAAAAACAAAAAAAAGTTACAAGCTAATAACTTTACACTTATTATTATTGCATAAGATACACGTAATAACCTTTAGATAATTATGCTGTCTTTCTTGTTCAGCTTTCAAATAAAGTCGAGTTAAACGACCTAAGTTCTTTTTACATACGGTTTTATCAACCGTTGCACCGCGTCGAATACGTTCACGATTGTAATGAGCTGTATTCGTCCACCAATCAGCTTTCATTTTCACATATCTAAGAATCATATTTTCAATAGGAATTGGCAATCCAGGAACCTGTTTATAATAAAATCAGAGTTTTTGAATCATTAAAAAAAACAGAAAAAATTGTTTAAAGAATTGCTAAAATATTTATTTTTTTGTAACCAAACATTATTATTATATATCGCTATTATCTTTATTTTTGGTTTTAATTTTTAATTAAAAAAATAATTTATTTTATTAATAAAAAAAGATGTTTTTAGATACTCTCTCAAAATAAAAATATTGCTTTCTGTTAAAATGTCAAAGATATTTATTTTACCTTCCATGGTATATTAGCTTTCCAACATCTCCAAGCTTCACTTAAATGTTGTAAAATTGTCCTAGCTTTATTTTGTTTAATACCTTCTGGCATCATGTCAACTATATCATGCATAACAGAAGCTCTTAATTCCAAATCGAAATGAGATTCTACTCTTTGCTTAGTGACAGTTTTTGCAACTCCTTTAGAATGTCGACCTTCAAATTGCCTAGAAAGTAAATTTCCAAGCCACCTTTCAAGTAATGGTGTAATTCCTCGCATGAAAAAAAGCCATACTCGCCAGCCTGGTGCCCAAAAACCACAACCAGGGCCTTTACCAACTGGTCCCTTAGAAAAGTAAAAATAATTTACCAAATTATATTTTCTACATGCTGTTTAGTATATATAGTATTTGAATATTAAATTTTTGCAATTAATAATCCATAAAAACAATCAATGTTACTCACAGTGTTGAATCTGTAGTAAATTAGATGCTTCAAATCTTTGCACATTCTTATCTGTCTCATTAATTTATATTTATAACGATACATTCCAGTTAATTGGCCAACATGGGCAAAGATATATTGCAAGCCATCAGCAAGTTGAAAAGCATCAACATTATTTAAACGGTATTGAACATGAGAGTCAATAATCAATTTAGTCAAACGAAGAATTTCACGACATAAATGAAAAGCTAAAAATTAAAATTAAATCTAGTTATCATATTGCAATCAATCTTCATACATTTAATGTAAAAAAAATATCATTTATCGTCATTTTGGAAACTGTATTGAATAGCCTATGTATTAATACAGGGCAAAAATGACATTTTATTTCCGAACTATAAAACATTAATATTTCATTCAATAAAAAATATCAATATTATACATTTCGGAATAAAAATATTGTATTATTTTATTAAAAAATAAAAATACTAACCATTCCCGAAACGAGACTTCTTTCTTTCTTTAGTAGTTAATGTTTTACTTGGCTTCAAGTTAAAATTATAATCTAAATGGAGATAATTTAAATTTTTTCTGTGAATTAACAAGTTCAACATATTATAACCTTGTCGACATACTTGCAAACCAGCTTCCACCCAATCTAGTGTTGTAGTTTGGAAAAATTTAGTTGATTTGAAAGAACGAAATAGATAACGTTTCTTTTGTGGTTTTGGATGTCTATGTTTTAAAGCATTTAAAACGAAGTACTTAAGCAATTTTTGATAACTAACTCTAACTTTCACAGGCTGTCCAGGTGGACAATGCTCTCTATACCACGATTTAACAAGTGGAATATCAATTGCTCTTCTTGTTCTACCAGATCGAGTATTGAAAGGTCTTGGTGCCCAAAGTAAAGCTATTCCATTAGCTGTATTATCAGTATAAAGTGGAGTTTCTTGAAGAAATGGTTGAACTTCTTCAGGAAGAATGAAATCTTCATCATCTTCTATTACTGGCTCCATAGTCTGGATTTAATAATTAATTCTAATTTAATTTTAATATAATAATAGCTATTACAAAAATTTTAAATAAAATTACTTAGGAAAAAATGACAACTGCTAAAATGACTTTATCGGTAATTTTGACACAATAATATTAATATTATCTTATTAGTGATAAAATAATATATATATATATAATTTAAATTTTATTGAAAATAAAAATATATGTTATTAATTTAATGGAAATTTTAAATTTTTTATAAAACTGAACAAACCTTTAAAGAATTTCTATGAGATATAGGATTAATCAAAGGATCAAAATAAAATGCTGGTAAATCTGGATCCTCTGTCTTAATGTACACTACATTCGGCGCATGGTACCTAAAAATAAATTTTTAATTAATCTACCATTAGTAAAACAGAATAAGTAAATAAAAACAATATTGTAGATAGAATCAGCGGTATCCTTTTAATCTTAAAAAAGATACAAATAACTGCTATCGATTTATTTTACCACACCTCTAGTAAGACTCAATAAACTCAAATAAGAAATCTCAAAACAAAGTGTGGATTTTAATTTAAAATTTGTAATAATAATATTTTTCCTTACCAAGACAAGTGTACAAAATGTGGCATATTATTATATAAATATGGGAAGGCTATTCTGTATTCTGTTCTTATAGGTTGTCTAATAATAATTTTATTAATATCATTAAATTCATTCCAATCTTCATCAGCAGCATTAGAATCTTTAACTAAAGGTTCAAATTTCGGACCTCCAGGTATCGCCATATTTAATGCTTTTGCAGTGAAGAATGATTTTGGGTCAAATAAATAGAAATAATTGTTATCAACTAAATCTGTCAATAATGGATTAGCAAGGCGATATAGTGTTGCCATCATTGGTAATGATAAATTCCATCTTCTGTATGTTGATCCATTAACATGTCTACAAAATTTATATATTTTAAATAATTATTGAACGAGTTTAAAAATAAATTAATAAATAAAATTCGAATATATTTTATATTTAATTAAAATACTCGGATTAGTATTTTATCTAACTGCAATATTTGATGCATTGTCTGAGACAATTTTCCATAGATATTATAGTTGCCAATTCAGATTTGTAATTAATTTCAGAATAATTTAAAACAGCTAGAGATTTAAAAAATGGAATAATCTCACTTACTTTGTTCCAACAAGTGGTTTATGTTCATAAAACCAAGAAGCTACAGAAGCATCTTCTTCAGAATCTAATTCAATTTGAATAGCTTCTAAAGGTTCAACATCTAAAACATTATCAGCATAATCTAAAGGAGGTTCTTCGTCATCAAATGGTGGAAATCTCATTCTTTTAAAATGCCTACGATCACGTTTTTCTCGCCTCATCATAACCCACATAGTTCTAAAAAAAAAAAACTCATTTAGATAGAAATATTAATCTAACACTTAAAGAAAAATTTTAATTTGCAATATTTACCCCCATTGGGCAATATATACTGGTTCAATAACCCATGGTATTTCATTAACAAATGTAATTGCACCCGTAATGTGATATAATACTTTAACATCTCTTATTTGTTCCCAAGGCATTGGCATATTTTCTAGCAGTTTCATTACAGCATGAGGCATATACTTTAGAGCTCTATAAAAATATGATTAAAATAAATAATGTAATTCTTATTAATTTAAAAATTTAAGTAAAATATACAATCCTTGTTACCCTAAATAAACACGTTTATCATGTCTATATTTTCGACTACTCATATCTCCATGATCTCTAATAATTTTACGAATATGCTCTGGTGGCATATCTTCTTTTTGAGCATCAACAAAGCCAAACTTTCTCTTTTCAGCAAAACGTTTTGATTGCAACTGCTGCCATTTTTGTGCTAAAGAATGAAAATATTTTAAGTTTTAAATAAATATTAAATTAAAATAAAATTTTTGTAAAACATAAGATTACTTTAAATCACTACAGTTTTGATAATTAATGATTTTCATTTAGTTAAATAAACTTTTAAATTTTAATTGTCATTAAAAATATACCTTTTTCCTGCAATTTATCTTCTGAAAGTACTTCAGGTTGTTTTGGAGGTTGAGGAAGTGGTGGTCCTCCACTCATAGCTTGCATATGAGCATGATGAGCTGCTTGAGCTTGTGCAGCAGCTTGAGCACGAGCTTGTGCAGCAGCTAATTGAGCATGAGTTTGTTGTTGGACCATCATTTGAGCCCAGGGATTTGGACCCAATAAATATGGTGGTATAGACATTTTTAACACAAATGTCTAATAACTGTGAAATATTAATTATTAAATAAATTAATTTATAAGATTCAAGATGTTAATAAATAATTTTTACCAAATTGATAGCACGTTTTGTATGAAAATTATATTGTACGCTTCTTTGAAAAAATTTATATTATCTAAAATCCAAAATTTCAATTCTTTCATAATCAAAACTTAATTAAAAAATGTGTTTATGTATTTGATGTTAAAATTTACATTTATGTTTGAAACAACTTAAAATTATTAATAATAAGAGCATAATTTTAATAAATAATTTCTTTAATTTATGTTGAAATACTAAGTAATAACGAAATCTAACGTTGCGGCTTGAGAACGAGCACGCGTTAGGAATGCGTGGTTCTCGATAAGAAGCTACATCTAACTTAATGCTTTAATAAAGTACTAAATCATTTTAGGTACTAAGAATTAACTTACTTTAATTAAAATCGATACAATATTTATTACAACATGTTTATTTCTTATATTTATTATAATTTACGATAAATATTTTGAAAATGTACAATACTCAAAAATCACGTCACCATTCGATATGGATAATCAACCATAAAAGAAGCTAAGATGGCGGCAAGTTGTCGCCGCAACCGTGCCGACAACTTATGTTTAGGTAACATAAGAAAAATAAATATTAGTTGCTTTTGAATGATTAGATTGTCTAGCTTGCAATATATAATTTTGAATTTGCTTATAATTAGAAAATAAATAAACGAACATTTTTAGCATAAAATAGCATTTGAAATATACCTATATATTTTTTAAACACAAAATTAAATTTAAAAAAAAATTTATTTTTAAATACAAATTAAATAAAAATTGAAAATAATATAAAATTTACAAATACAAATGAATGACAACAATACTATATTTAGAAGATATTTTAGAATTTTAATACTTAATCTTTGTTAATATATACATGAAATATTTAGAAGCTATAAATTTTATACTTCATTTTTTTTTTATATACTACATGCAGATCCATTAAACTCATATTTTATTAACTAAGTAGTTATCGACTATATTACCTGCAGTATATTAAAATTATGAAAACGTAAAATAATACTAAATAAATTTTTAATTATATTTAATTTATGTAACATACATAAAATTCAATATAACATAAAACCAATTAACTATTTTAAAATAGCAGAAGTTTATCAATCATAAACTTTAAATTTGTTTAAAATTTTTTATTTATACTAAAAAGTTCTAAGGCGTTTATTATACTTATGCATGCATTAAATTTACGTAATTAAAGTTGCGCTTATATAATTTGTAAATTAACGTATTTTTTAATATATGCGATTTCATTTTTATTTTAAATAAAAAATCAAATTTTAATTATTTAGGCTGTATTTTATTTTTTTTACAATTTTTATTGTTTAAAGTTCAATATTCATAAGTATAATGAAGCACTATTCTAAATATGCCTCAAAAGTTAAAATTATAATCTATCAAGCAGTCTAGGCGACTTTAAAGTGTGGTCTAATAACCTATAAAATGTTAATTAAATAGAAATTTTCGGTTAGGTTAATTTTTCCATCGTAATTCAATTTAAATTTCGTATTTTATTATAAATTCTATATATTACCATGACATTGTTTCGTTTCATGAATATTTTTTATCGCTTTAATAAGTCAGCAAAATCTAAAACAACTATTGTAAATATGCCTATGGATGTATTATTATATTTTGAAACAGTATTTTTAACAAAACAGTGAGTGATATAATTATTTCATAAAATGATAAGTGTATTGCAAAAAATTAATTATAAAATATAAATGTATTGCAAATGCTTCATAAAATTTTGCATATTTTAGATTAAGATATTATGTTTTTGTAATTAATTCTCAAACAGAAAATCAGCTGAAACAAGAAAAAATAACTGAGCAAAAAATAAAGCAGTTAAATAGAGAAATTCTTAAATATGGAAAAATATCAAAAATTAATATCTGTGATATATTAAATGATATTAAAAAATCTGGTAAAATGATGAATATTTTTTTAATGTATTTACAATATATCAACAAATTTTAACTTTTAGGTACAGTTACAAGTTTGCAAGGATTATTTCTTTTAAAGTGCTGCAAGGAATTAACAATTGATAGTACACCAAATTTAAGACAAAAATTGGGAGATGAAATATGGGAAACACTAAAACAATTTGGTAATTAAAATTCATGATTTTATTTGAAATTATATTTTTATAAATGAATCGTTTTTATTAAACTATTCAATTTCATTTAATACTTTTAAAATTTATTATATAATTGTTTTAGATGTTACATTAGATGTTTCTCATTATAATGCTTTGCTAGCCATATATCTTGAAAATGAAACTGAATTTTCCCCATTAGAATTTTTAGATGAAATGAATAATAAAAATATAAAACCTAATAAAGTTACATATGAAAGATTAGTTTCATATTTTTGTAATATTGGAAAAGTTAAAGAAGCTACACAAATTTTAAAATATCTTAAAAATCAAGAAATGTCTTTGAATGAGAATATATTAAGCTCATTAATATTTGGACATTCTATAAACAAGTATGAAGATTTTTAAATATGAATATGTACTTTTAAAAAATTCTAATATTACAATCTACAAGTTCCAATATAATAATTTCTATTTTTTTTTTTTTTTTTTTTTTTTTTTTTTTTTTTTTTTTTTTTTTTTTTTATGATAATTATATTTAATTACAATGATACAATGGTAATTAAATAATATAATAATAACCAATATTTAATTTTAATTATTTTTTTAAGGTTGTTTTAAGAGTTTAATTAAAAATAAAATAAGATTTTATATATTCAATAAAAACATTTGTTTTACAATAATTAATTATATTGATACTTATGGATTGACTGTATATTTAAATGATTATATAATGATTCTCAACAAATGTCTTAGTAACATGGATGCTGCATTTGAAATTTTGAAAAATATAGAATCACTTAATATTACAAAAACAATTAAAACTTATTCTGTTATTATGTATGCTTATGCGATAAAAGGTAACATTGAAAGTATAAAGAAAACTATAGCAGAATGTGAAGCTAAAGAAATATGGATTCCTGTAAAAGTATTTTTAACAATTATATACTATCTTAGTATAAATGGTTTCACAGAATACATAGATGAAGTATATAAGTTTTTCTTTACAATTTTAATTTAACTATTAATTTTGAGAGAAGTATTTTATAAATTTCAGATTTTAACTGATATGCCAAAAAGCTCAATCTATGTAAAAGAAGCAAATAAAATAATATATAAATTATTTAACAAACAGCAGGAAAACATTGCTTTTAAGATATATGAAACTTTACCAAAATCTGCATCTGGTGAAAATAGAATAAATGAAAATTTTTTTATAGAAACATTAATAAATTTCAAAATGGTAAGAATAATTATCCAATAAACTTTAATATACAATAAACATTATTTGAATTTCATTAAAAATTTGATTACTACAATTAATTTTATGTATTAGCCCATAGAAAAAAGTATTGTTTATTATAATATGATGACAAAAGAAAATAGTAATCCATTTATTTCTACTATTCACAAAAGCATGGAATATGAAATGTACGAATCAAGTATTGCTTTAATGAAAGCTTGGAAGAATATAGGTGGTTTTATTCATGAAAGATATTTTTATCCTATTTTTTATGCCTTTGGTCAACTTGATCAATTTGAAAGTAAAAATAATTAATAATCAAATATTATTACAATGCTTTAAATAATAATAATAATCGTAAATATTTTTTTAATATACAGATGTTGAAAAAATGCTTGAAAAAATAGTTGTAGAATTAAAAATGCAACCAAGTATATACATGTTGAATATGCATATTTTACCTTACATGCAGTATGATATTAATAAAATCTTTTCTATATTAGTAAATTGCCATGTGAATGTGAATAATATTGCAAATGCAATTTTACTACATTTGCTTTCACGAAATAAAATTTGTGAAGCTGCTCATTACTGTAAGTGAAGATAAACAAGACAAATTTAGTTTTCTTATTATAGTTTATTTGAAGTAATTTATTTTCAGTGAACACATACTATTATTTCTCATATAAAAAGGATATGATTAAATATAGTTTATTACAAGCTTTAAAAAATACGGAAGATGTATCATCATTTGTAAAAGTTTTACATTATTTTTATAAAACTGAATTAAATAGACATCGAGAAAAAGACTATATGACATTTTTTACTTTTTGTATTTTAGAAGCAATCAATATTCTATCTCTCAAAAATCAATATCTTCTTCTTGTGGTAATAATAACAATATTAATATTTGAGTGCAAATTTAAAATTATTAAATTAGAATGTTTAGTTTTTTAGGAATTTAATAGATAAAGGATTAAGTATTCCACCAGAAGCAATACAAACCATTGAAAAGCAATTTAGTAATAAAATGACTCCTGAAATTCATAATGCCTTAGACATTTTAAAATTTGGAAATTTAGTTCTTAAGCCTCCACCAATACACTATAATAATTTTTTTAGAGAAAAATTTCTAGTGGGTTTTTTATGAATTTAATACATAAAATTTATTTATAACATTTATCTAACTCTATATATTCTATTTTTCAGGATGTAGAAAAATTAGAAAATATAATTCAACAAGATGCTACTTCAAACTCTGTAATAGACACGCAAATAAATAATTTATTAATTTATTACTGTAACATAAATAATGAAGAAAAAGTAAATGAACTTCTTAAGGTAAATTTATCTTGGAAAATTAGTTAATTTTTTAAATTATTTCTTAATATATTTCATTAAAAATTCAATTAATTTTTCTTTAATATTTTTTCTATATAATTATTAAAAGACATTAATTTTAAGTTTAATAATTTTTTATTTAAATAATCGTAAAGTTTAATACATTAATTACTCTTTTGAATATTTATTGTTTAAATAATGTTACAATTTTTTTTTCACAGAAATATGAGAAAACCTATGTACCTATTTCACTTTCAACTTATAATAAAATATTGGCAATGTATCTTGAATTAAATCAAACTGATAAAACTGAATTTTACTTAAACAGAATAAAAAAGGAATACCCAAGTTTTTCAATGAAACATTCTCTATGTTTAAAGTTAGTGACTGCATTTGTTAAAGAAGGCAATATAGAAAGTCTGTCGTTAATTATTTAGTAAAATATTAATTTTGTATCTTTTTTTTTATTACATTTGCTTTATTTTATTTTACAGAAGCAAAAAATTATATCTCGTATCCTAAATACCACAAGTTATTGATCTCACTGAATAAGTGTCACAAATTATTAATGGATTTATTAAAATATAACGATGAAGAATTGTTACATCAATTTTTTGATCTACTTTGTACTTATGGGTATATTGTAACTATGAAAAATATTTTTCTAGCACCATTTATTGAACTTCATTTATCTCGGTAAGAAAAATAAATATTTAATTGTTATTAGATTCATTTAAAAATTATAAGTTGAAAACTAAACTTTCCTTAGATAATAAAAAAATTTGATATGCTAATTACATTTAGTAAATATATTACATAACAGAAAAAAACGTGTTTTAAAAATATTACAATTCAAATTGGTTTAATAACTTTTTTAAAGTCAAATATTTTATATTTATTTTGAATTTAAATTATTTTTTAATAAATGTGCTTTTAATAAAGTGATGACAAAAATGCAATAATAAGAAAATTTGAATGGGCATATAAAACTTACAAACTTATTCCTTTAAAAAAAAAATTAATGAAAAAGTTTATAAGTGATGGAGACAATGACTCATTAGAACGAATACAACAAATTTGTACAAAATTATTAGGCAAAACAATTGCTTCATTTTATCTTGCAGTTTCTTACTTAGAATGCAATAATTTAACAACAGCCAAAAATATAATACAGGTATGTTAGAAACTTAAGGAAATTTAAAATTAGGTACTAAAAAATTTGTTATTAAAATAAAAAAAAAAATTTTTGATTACTTATTATACATATATTATGCATATATTGCATAATATTTTTTATAAATAAACTTATTATATGAATACTAAATGAATTTATTATTTTATTTATGAAATAATTGATGATACTTTTCTTAAATAAAATTTTAAACATGCTTTTCAAAATTTTTTGGTGCCTATTATTTGATAAACAGCAATATTTATTATAGTTTTTTTTTTAGAATAATTGTTCACATTTATATGAGGAACTTATAGTTAATTATGTTGAAAACAAATATAAAAGTGGTAATATTGATCATTTAGAGAGATTATTTGATGTCCTTAATGATTTACAATATGACGTTGAAAATATATGTACTTCTTTATTAAAAAGTTATAGTAAGTATCTTATAAAATCAGTGTGAAAATTAACTTTAAATGAATAAACATAACATTCATAAAAAAGAAAAATATTATAAGTTAAAATGTTACAAATTTTGGGTTGGTACAATTTTTATCAACTATAAATTATTTTTAATTAATAAAAATTATATCTATCTTATAAAATCGATGCCAAAAAGATACTTTAAAAAAATATTTATTATTTATAACAAATCCAAAATCAAAAGTAAACAAATTTCGAAATCAAAATAGTAGCTATAAGCCCAACACATTAACCGCATCCTACGAAGGGTCAAATCGAACATAATATAGTTAGAAAAGCAGATTTTTTAAATTTTAATTATCTTTTTAAATTTATTATATATACATTAGTATTTGTCGACATAAAAAGAATTTAAATAAAACAATTTACATAATATAAAATATTATAGCTTACATATTATAAATAAACAATTTTTTAATTCTTGTTACTATTTTTATATTCATACTTGCATTTAAATTCAATAATAAATCAATAATTAATTTATTGTAATAGATAATATGCATTAATTTATTTTAAAATTATAAGATTGTAATAAAATTTGAAAAATCAAATAAAACTTTTTAATTTGAATCAAATAAATGGTTTCTATTTAAATTAATTTAATTTTTATTAATTTAGGTTCACTAAATCAATGGGACAAGTGTAATGAATTATGGCTAAAAATGATGAAATCAGATATAAAGCCTTCCGACAATTTTATTAATTTACTTAATTTTATATTAATGAATAGAAATATAAATGAAAATAAAATTTTAGAAGACTTTAAAAATGCTTTACAACAAAACAACCTAAGTGACGCTGTAAATTATTTAGATGGGTAATTATTTCCCCAGCGAAAAAAATAAATGCACATAATAACTAAAATTAACTGAAGAAAACTGAAGAAAAAGATGTAAATTGAGATTGCAGAAATATTGCAAAAATTAAAGAAGGAATCTATGGAGAACTGCAGATAATAGTTATGTTCTTCAAATAATGTTTTGCAGAAATCAGTTATTGACAGTTATTATCTATTGTATATTTTTTTCTTTTTACAAATTTTTTTAAAAATTAACTATTAAATAACAGAAAACAAGAAAATAATATAACATAAAAAAAAATTAAAATTGAATAAATCAGATAACTGAAGAAAACTAAATTAAATTGCAAAAAACAGTTATTAAGTATTAAAAACTGTTTAAAACTGAATAAAACTAAAAAAATGTTTTATTATGAAATTATTATAAAACTTTTTTTTCCAATTTGGTAACTGAATATATCACTCAATAACTGAAGAAAACCGATATTAACTAATTTTTGCAGTCTCACTTCAGAGCTTTTTCTGCTTTCTTCATTTCAATTATTAACTGTTTTCTTCACTTATCTGCATTTATTTTTTCGCTGGGTTACATATTACAATATGTTAGTTAAAATATGTTAGTTACTTTCAATTATAATATAATTTTTATAAATCTCTTTTATAGTTGTATACTTATTTGCTTATTATTAATTTATTTTTTTAAAATTAGAATACCATTTATTTATAAAAGCGATTGTTATTCACTATTGTGCAAGGAATATACTAAAATCAATAATTTCACAAAAGCTGTTAATCTTTGGCAAGAATTAAATCAACAATATAATTTAGATCTCACTTTAAATACTGCAGAGTATATTTTATCAATACTGGTTAAACAAAATTGCATGGATAATATTGAAAAAATTGAAACATTTTTAAGTCCTGTAAGTAATAATATATTTTTGTGCATTATTTTTATTTATTTAAATATATTATAAACTAATTATGTTTTTATTTAGCAATATAAGAAACAAATAGATTTTAATTTTTACCTTAATCAAGCATATTTAAAATCTGGACTTTGGAAAGTTTATTTAAAAAATTTAGAAATCAAATTAATAAATGGAACAATAAATAAAAACAATTTAAACCTAGATTACAAAACTGCGATACAAAGTTTGATAAATTATCCAGAAATATATATAGACTGTATGTATATTTATTCAATTAAGTATTTAAAAAAAAATGTAAAATAATAATCTTATACTTTTCAGTCGAATCTTTAGCATATAAATTTTTAGATAAAGGTATACTATCACCTATTAATGCAATATGGATTTATTACTTTTTACAAAAAGATACAAAAGCTGAAGAAATATGGTTAAAATATATACAAAATTCAGAGGCACATTTATGGTTAGAAGTAATAAATTTTAGCAAATTCAAAAATGATCCTGAATTATATTTAAAAATAGCAAAGTTGGTGCAAAAAAGTTCTTTGAAAGAAAAAAAAAAATTAGCAACTTATTCAGGAATTATAAAAAGTTGTATGAAATTAGGTAAGTTAATTAATACTGCAAACATTGTCAAAAATTAGAAATGTTATTATATACCCATCTAATTATCTTTTTTATAATTTATTGTAATATTTTAGGTCATAAAGAAAAATATGAATATAGTTTAAAATGTTTAAAAGTAGGATTATCAGAATTCTTTATGGATGATTTTGATATAAATTTACTTGTAAATTTACAAAAAGGTCTTGAAAAATGTGGTCTACAATGGCCTTGGACCATTAAACAAAATAAAATGTAAATATTTATAGAATAGGGATATATATTTTTTTCTTTTTAATTTCAATTATAAATTGTTGATATGTTTGTGATATTTTTAAAAAATATACCTTAAAATTCTAGTCACTTTTTAATTAATTTAAAAATTATATTATAGGTAATTAATAAATTAATTGACAAATGACAATTCTTTTTCTTATTTTAATCAATGAAATTTTTTCACAATTTTAAAACACATTTTTATAAATTAATGAAAATTAATTATTTTCATCTAATATTCTATATTTTATATCCTTTAAATTTTAATTATCATTTTATATTTACCATAGTTAAATCATCTGAAAAGTTTCGGAGGAAGAAATCGGTTATTTAATCCAATTATTTAAGCACGTTTACAAAATAAAATTTTAACCATTTTCGGAATGGTGAAGTTGCATGATCATTTAAGTTCTTTTTTAATATTTTTAACCCTCGTCGAAAAACGAGGTGTGTTGTAAGTTGCAGGCTTTATAAGTTAGATTGATTTCAATGCGATTGTTTCTTCACAATTTAAAACTAAACTAATGAGTTTTAAATGACAATAATTAAATAAAATTTTAAATAATTTTATAAATAAAAAAAAAAGGTTAATTTTAAAAACTTTTTAAAAAGGGCAATTGATATTTTAACATAAATATTTATTATGTCGATTACAATATTTTTCATTTTATTTAAAAAAAAGTTTTAAATTTGAAAAAAAATGGAATATTAAACGTTTCAAATTACCTATTGTTGATCCTTGAATGTGTTGGACGACTGCTAAGTAAAAAACAAAATAAGGAATTAAAAAGTAAGCGAGATTGAAATAAAATATAAACAAATAATCAACAAAACCATAAAATGACGTAATCTAAAAATTTGGAATTTAAATGAATTCTAAAACTTGGACTTATCTTTTTTCATTGCCACATAGGTACACATAATATACGTAAGTTTTGTTGCAGTTATTTATTTTGTTTCACGTTCGCTAATTTAAACCACCTATTTCATTTACTTAGCCATCTCCCGATACATTCAATGGTCATAATAATAATTTGAAACTATTATCTTTTACTTTTCAAAATATCATTTTATGATTCGAGTTTTTTTTTTAATTTTTAATTTATATTCGATTAATACTTCTGAAAAATTCAGATAGTCTGATATTAAAAACAAAAATTTGAAAAATGGATTATTAAATGAATTTATAAACTCTGATTAAAATGCTTGCTTGAAAGGCTTTGAATTTTTTTGTATAAGAAAATACTTTTAATTTCTTCAAAACCTTCCAAGTATTTTAATCAGAGTTTATAAATTAAATTTTTTATTTTAACAATCCCTTATTTTTCTTGAATAATGCAAACATCCTTCTTGAATAAAATCTTTTTTTCATCAACCATCTTTTCGCATCAGGAAACAGATAGTAGTATAAAAGTGTTAAATCTGAAGGGTGAGGGGGACTTCAAACAAGTAGAAACCGCAACTTTATTAATTTCACAACCATAAATGTGGGATGAGCAGAATTTTAAAAACAAAGCAACTAACTTTTGTCGAGCAATCGTTGATGTATTTATTATAACTTGATTTTTTAACGGTAATAGTTTTATATTTTTTTACATAATTGAAAATGATTATTCTTTTTTTAATCCAAAAAATAGTCGCTATAAATTTTTCAGCTGAAGCGATTTTGAATTTCGATACAGTTGACTCTGCTGGCATTGTTTGAAATGTTCTTTGATCGCAGGCATCACGTATACATATAGAGGTGCATCAATGCTTCGTTCAGTATCAAAAAGACGGCGAAAATTCCATCCTTGCTATACAAATAATATAAATAAAAATACCTTGTTAATGAGAATTTATTTTTTCAGTTTATCAGTATTAATTGAATTCTATAAAAAAATAAAATAAATTTTTATAAAATTTAATTTCTATGGAAATCAACGAGATAAGATTTAGGTAACATATATACGACTGTTTGAGAATAAAGAATTTTTTTTTTAAATCTATTGGAAAATAAAAATATTTTAAAGAAATTTATAAGAAAATAATAAAATTCAACAAAAAATTCAACAAAAAATAATTTAATTCTGTGAGAAAATAATATTATTTTTGTAGGTTCTAAAAATGTTCATAAAAATTTTTATATGAATATCCATCCGATTTTTTCGCAAGGATGGGTTCCACAAAAGTAGTTGTGAATTATCCTTGAAACACGTTCGATGATCCCGTTTTTTTTCTCTTTCAAATTGCAGCACCCATAATGGTAATCTTGTACACCTTTAATCTCTTATTACCCACCTCCAGATCATGAATTTTATCAATGATTTCTAAAAGTACTTGCCTCAATATATGGCATTCAGAATGCTAATCGTATTTCTACTCATAACTATTCTGAAAATTTTGAAACTATTTATAAACCATTTTAATTGGAAGAGCAGATTCATCAAAATATTTATTTATTAAGTTCTCTTTATAATCTCCTAAGACCATTTGCATTTCATAAAATAAAGTTTTATCATACGAAATCTTTTTTCAGCCATTTTTTTCTGAAGTCACTCAATTAGGGCAATTTTTCTGTTTCGCTTTGTGCCATTACCAGATTAAGTGCTCTTATTTTTTTCGAGTTATTTTATTTGCCAATAGCATGACCTAGTTATTTATTCTTTTGCTCTGAGTAAGTTTTTGCCTACGTGTACGTGTACTATTGGGTTTTTGCTAACAATTCAACAGTTTAAAATTTTTTAATGATCAATTTAGCTGTTACTCAGCTTTAATTATTTGAAATATTTTTTTTTTTTTTCATGTGTGTATTTACAATAAAACCTTTTTAATACATCTAATTCAATTTTTTTCATAATTTTTTACTCTTAATATTTCTGTAAGGTATTGAACATTTTTAGCGTATATATTTCTTATTAATAAAAGGCACAATCATACTTTATCTAAAATAAAGTATTAAAAATAAAAATATTATAGAACTTTTACATTAATTTTATACAATTTATACTTTTTTAATAAAAATGTTTATTTCTATCTTATTTAAATCAATTAAAAAAAATTTGAATAAACTCTTGAATAATTAATTAATATAATTTTAATATAATATAATTTCAACAGTCGTAATAATTTTAAATGCTATAAAAGAAACAATCTTTATTATAGTTATAAACGTTGTCACTAAAGCGTTGTCGTCGTATTCAAATAATTTGAAAGTGTTTCCCATCTACGATAAAAGTCAAAAATGAAAAATATTTATCGTCTGCTGTCGGTACACATTTATACTACGTTTTAGAAAACTCGTATTTTATTATCAGTTTTAATACAAGGTGCAAGTTTTTATTTTATACACACATTTTGTAATATTGCCTAAATATCGATAAATATGTTATTTTATACTTTATTCGGAAGTTATGTTCTTACATCTATATTACTGTTTAAATATCCAACACTGATACATAAAAAGAAAAAAATTAAATTTATGTGTCATCATATAAGTCATAGAGGCGGTAAATATACCTTTATTAAGTATTTAAATATATGTAAGCTTTTACACTTGTTGCTACATTATTCTCTTATTAAAATTCTATTTTATAGGTGCTGGAGAAAGTTATGAAAACACAATGTGTGCCTTCAAGCGGTCAGTAACTTAGAATCTTAATTTATTATTGATTTTCATAGATTTAATAATTCAATAATGTAAACTATATGTTACTTACAACAATGTTACATTGTTATAAAGTGAATCAATTTTTTACTTGTTGAACATCAAACAAAATTTAAAAAATGTTGTTAATCTTGATATATAATTAAATATAATCAATTTAACAAAATATTTTTCTATTTCTTATATTTTTTATCTTATTTCAACTTTAATCAACAAAAAGAATAAAAAGTAACTTTTTTAGTGCGGTAGCAATAGGTACAGAAATGTTAGAATTAGATTGTCATTTAACAAAAGATGGACAAGTAGTGGTTTCGCATGATCAAAATCTTTTAAGAAGTACTGGTTCAGATGTAAATATTTCTGAAATAAATTTCAAAGATTTACCGTTGCTAAAACCAAGAATACCTATAGATTTTGATCCAGGTATATAATTTATAAAGCTTTATTATTTATATATTTTTAGATAAAATTTAGTCTACCATATTTTTTGTAGGTGTAGATTTTATTGGTTCTGAAAAAGAAGAAGAAAGAAGATTTGTATTGCTGCAAGAAGTTTTTGAAGCTTTTCCTCGTATGCCCATTAATATTGACATTAAAGTCAATAACGATGAATTGATATTTAAAGTATCAGAATTAATAAAACAGTATAATCGTGACGAATATACTGTATGGGGTAATTTTAGTGATGAAATTACAAAAAAATGTTACAAAATGGTTTGTTATATAATATTAATACTTTTATTTTAATATTTATAAAATTCATATACTAATATAAATTTTAGAATCCAAATGTAAATCTTTTATTTTCAATGAAAAGAGTTATTTTATTAATATTTCTTATGTATACTGGTCTTTTGCCATTTGTGCCTCTAAGAGAAACACATCTTGAAATATTTCTTCCATCTATTTATTTAAGGTATTGATTTAAATAATCTAAAATTTATGGTTAAAACATCTATTTGAACAATATTTTATATTATTATTTATTTTTATATTATGTAAAAATATACAATATATCAATTAATCTATGAATTCAGAAAAAAAGATCGCCCTATTCCAAGTTTTCTACCTATTGATAAAGTTTTTTTGGGAGCTATGAATGTTTTATTAATGAGACCATGTTTATTTAATCACTTACAAGCCCGTGGTATACATGTAAGTATTTGTTATATATATATATATATATATATATAATACAATTAATATAAATTTATTTAATATGAATATTATTTGTTTAAAATGTTTTACTTTCCTATTAATTATTTTTAAAGGTATATTTTTGGGTATTAAATAAAGATGATGAATTCAAAAAAGCATTTGATCTTGGAGCAACAGGTGTAATGACAGACTATCCAACAAGATTGAAATTATTCCTTGAAAATATATCTGAGTGATTTGTGAAAATAAACTGTTTATTGAATTCAATGAGGTGGCAAAGTAAAACAGTTTATTTTTAAATTCTAGGCTTATAACATTACTGCCGCACAAGGTACATTCAACTAGTCATTGACTGAAGCTACAAAAGCAGTTATACATTAACTATATTTCATAATTGAATTTTTTAAAGGAGGAAATTTTTGCAGTGTCAGTATTCAAATGCAAATTTATGTTAGATATTTAATTTGCCATATTAAAGTGAGCAAAATGCCAAAGTTTTTGTGATAAGTTTATGTGCACACAAGAAATTAATGAGACAAATATAATAGAATTTTTCATAAAAGATTACCTTGTGTGATAAAAATCTGTAAAATATAAAGTATACTTAATGAAATGTATATTAGATATAGGATACTTTAAGCATTCTTCAAGTATTTTTCTAAATTATTAACAAACATTCAGAATCTTTTTATAATCTCTAAAAAATTTTAGTGCAAATTATTTATGTACTGGATAAAATTATTACATTTTAAACATGGCAAATTTTAAAAATGTAATTTATTTTAAAAAGTAATAGAAAAGACTGTGACATGTAAATTTGTAAACTTTATGTATAAAAAAGTTATGTTTTTTAGTAAACGAAATTAATGTTTACATAAAGTATTTTAATCTTCTTAATAGAAAGCATTTTTCATGTGAAAAAAATGTCACCAAATGTGATATTTCTTATAAAAGTAATTAACTTTTTTATACAAGATGAAGTCATTTAACCTAAAAAAAAATTTGTTTATAAAAAATACAAAACTATTTTATTAAAAGTATATCTTTTAGTGTGTATTATACATTACATCATTTACAATATGAATTTGTTTGTCATGTTACAATTTTATATAAATTAAATATAAAAATTCTTAAGAAAAAATGTTTAATGAGATTCTGATTACATTTTGGAATATCACTGTTTAATATTTATATAAATTGTTGATGTGTTTATGAATGCTTTTGCGTATAAAATGTAGTATCACATTTTTGTGCAAATATTGCTTCAATTGTACACTGTATGTATTATATTTATAGTTTTAGAAATTCCGATTTTCTATCATAAAATGTGTAAATGTGTTGATAAAGTTTACATTTTATTGTACTAAGCTATTGTGCATTTGAAAATTTTAAGCTTAAAAAAAATCATCTCATTTCAGATCTATTATTTACTGTTAATAATTTAATATTTAAACTTGAAGCTCTAGTAAATAAGTTATGTGGCACAAGAACATGAGATCTCTGCCTTTTTTGAACTGTACTTAAATTATTGTACATTTCTTAGTATTTATAATTATAAATAAATGCACAAAGGAATTTAATATTTATTATAAATGTATGTATGCATTATTTCTTTATTATACTTTATAGGTACATACCTCAAAATAATAAATTAAAATTTATTTAGATAACCAATCTCGACATCTGTGATAATAAAATTTTTCTGCTTTGTTATTACCGTTTTTAACTTTATAATATTCAAAAACTTTCCCTTGGCAGTAAATACAATTTCTAACTTCTGAATGAGATTTGTCAAAATGTTCATAAATATTAACATCATTTCCTATAAATTTCATTTTACATATGTCACAATAAACAAAGTTTTGTCGAAATCTTTCATGAACAGCATCAATAACAGCTCTTCCTACATCTGAAGTGTGATTTGTTGATCTAATTTCTGCATAAGAAGCAACATTTTGATTTTCTAAATTTGAAGGATTACCATTGGATGATGACATTTCATACCTTGAATAATTTAATAAATGTTTTTGTATAAATTTGTTGTGTGAAGATAAACTCATATTTTACATTTTTTTAAATACTGTTAAAATTAATAATGTAGTTAAATTCAAGGTTGATAAAAACTTTTTTAATAAATGTTTTACATAAAAAAATATGTTAACAAACAAATATTTTTTAAACATAATAACATTTTTACTTACTGTATATGTTTAAAAGAAAAGTATAGGTTATGTTTGAAAACAATTTGCAGTATGTATGATACAAGATTACAGAAGTAGTATACATCACATAACTATATATATATATATATATATATATATATATATATATATATATATATATATATATATATATATATATGATACAAAACAATTGTATTATACCTTTTGCGCGTATCATACAATTCCCCGTATTATTATATTTTAATTTAGCTAGCAACAAACTTTACATACTGCAATTTAATAAAAATTAGAAAACATTATTGTAATACGCTTTTAAAAAATGTTATTATTTACTTATTATTATTGTTCCAATAACATATTTTACAGCTATCAAATTTTTATAATAAATAATTTTAGGTAAAGAAATGTATGATTATTATTTATTTAAAAAGGGTTTTTTAATTAAAAAATAAAATAAAAATATTTTTTGAATATAAACGATGTTCAATTTATTTTATATTTGTACTTATAGAATTATGTTGATTATATCATTTACAGTTAAAAATAAAGAAACTCGATTTGTACAAAATCAAGTAATTTATATAGGCTTAATTTTAAAATGTAAGCCTATTAAAGAAAAAACAAGACATTTCAAATCTTGAACAAGATAATAAAAGCAGCGTAGTCCTTCTGGATCTCTAGATTGATTCACATCTAAAAGTGAACCTGTTTTTGATGTAGTAAAGGATATGTGTTCATCTCCAATAACAATTTCTAATTCTTGTCGACCAATTCGGTCAGGTTGTGGCCACAAAGAATCATCTTCCTGCATAATTTCAGAGTCTTGAATTATTCTTTTCAATTCTTCCATAACACACTGGTGAACATAAGTTTCTTTCCGAATCATTGTATCATTTTTATAATTAGAATTATTAGCATATCGTAATTTTCCATCAGGTCTAAACTCAAATTCCAAAAACTCATGTCCAAATTTACCTTTATGGCCAACATAATAACGAATATAGAAATCTGTTGGCATTTTAACGAGATGTTTACTGATTTATGTAAAACCTATTAAAAATAAAGTTTTATTTATCAATAGTATTTCATATTAAATTTATTATTAAAAATTTAAACTTACTTTTATTTATTTGGCATATGAGACAAACACGCTAATATCACACTGTAAAGAAGCGTCTTTTTCTATTTTTCTTAACCACTTCGATGATGTGGCGCTGAAGTCGTTTTAATAAATATAGTATATAGAAAAACAAGTACAGCGGTGCTAGGCAAAGTAGAGGGAGTGGATGAGAATGGTGCTGGAATTGGACAAGTATTTCATATACGTATGTCAATTAAAAAATCGTCTGCCCTCATTAACAACGCGCGTGTAATAAAAATTTAGCTAACATGCTTATTAATGTATATAAATTACTGGAATAGTGCAAAATTAATTAAATAATAATTATGGATATTAAAATCAGAGATAAAAGCTTTTGGAATCGTCGATTTCTCCAGAAAATGATCCCAAGACAGATCATATTTAACACCTTGTAATTAAAATAAATTGTTGACTAAAGGAAATTGAGAATATTTTGAAAAATTTTAAATCGCTAAACAATGAGTAAGGCTCATATCAATAATGACAAAAAAATGTCACAGCTTCCTGGTTGGCTTTGGCCCAATTCCAATGTTTTGTCACCCCTTTATAAAAGAATCTGGGAAGCAGTTCAAGAAGATCGTAGTCGAGCTGGTACAATGCACGGTGAAGTACTTGTAGATACAAATAAAATTTTTCCATTATTACTTACAAGTCAATTACCTACAGAAGTTCTTGGTTATATTTGGAGTTTAGCAAATCAAAAATATGCTGGACAATTGACAGAACAAGAACTGTATATTGTTCTTGCTTTAGTTGCTCTAGCTCAAGCATCTTATCCCTTTAATAGTTTGGAAGTTTTGTACTATATTCGCATTCCACCGACTCCAAATTTAAATTTATCACTTTTAGATACTATTATAGTTAAAAATGAAAATAAGGTTTACGCGCCTTCATATGAAACACAAACTTCAAATTCTTCTGTTTCAAGTAAAAAGCATATAAATACTACTAGGTCTGCTAAAACATCAAGTTTATCATCTAATTTAGATGGATTGTCTTATAATCACAATTATTCTGATATGAGAGACGCAAAATTTTTTTCTGGTCAAACACCTTTATATAATACAAATGCAACCTACAACGATGGAAGATATAATGTTTATAATCAATCCGATATTAGGCACCAATCTTTACCATATTCTGATTCTAATGACGATTTTTCTGATTTTCAAAGTGCTCCAGTTACCAATGTTGCTAGTATTCCAAATATATGGGACTCAAAACAAGGTTCTGCTATTGGAAGTCGACTTGCTAATCATAATCTTGGTGTTAAAAAATTAAATGAAAAAGTAAAAAAAACTGGAATAAATAAAAGTAGTAATAATAATCAAACTCGTAGCATAGCTGCTTCTAATTCAATATCACATAGCAGAGAGCTGCAATCTAATGAACGTTTATCAGAGTTATTTCCAAAATGTACTTTGAAAAATCAAGCTAAAACAGTTATTCTCAAAGATACAGCAATAAGAAATAATGATCCTATTGAAGTAATTAAATCTGTTCCGAAAGACTTTACAAATAATGGTGAAAAAACAATTGTAAATAAAGCTAATTCTATATTAAAATCTGTTCATTTAAAAACTCCAGATTTAGTTCATTCATCATTAAAAGAGTTAAAAGATGTGCCACAGCAAGATTTAATGAATCTGCAACCTACTGAAGATAAATATAGTGCATTAAGAGCATTAGTTGAAGAACCAACTATTTCACCTATTTTAAAACCAAGTACAGAAGAAATTAATGTTTCTTCATCAGCAGATGATTTTGGAGATTTTGTTTCAGCGGAACAACCTACATCTAAACCAATCATTGAAACTTCTAATGCATTAAACTCTATAGATCTCTTAAGTGATTTTGAATTTAATCCTGAAAGTGCAATTGGTACAAACATTAAGTCTAGTCCTTCGTTAATTCAAGAAATTTCAGATGCTTTTAATGCACTTGCTTTTGCAGAAACAGTGGATCAGCAAACTGAAGAAAAATTTGATGCAATATTTGATGCAGGTATGTTAAATAGTTTTTTAAAAGAACTTTTTTTAATATCTATTTTATCAATATTTTTTAGAAAAAGCTGTCCAAAGAGAAGATACTTTATCAGTAAATAGTATAGAATTAGGTCCATCAATATCAGGAGTTTTAACTCGTTCTGGATCTGTTCCAAGCTTAGATTTAAAGTCATTTTTACCTTCTAGTCAAGAAGATGAACAGCAAATAGAAAATATGCATCAAGTAAACATTTTTTTATCATATAAAGTTTAAATTATTTATTTATGAAATTTTAGAATATATTTTATAAAATATTTTTAATTCTATATATAGATGATATATTGGGAATGGAAACAATACATGGAAAGTTGTGTATTGTTATTACAAGTAGCAGCAAATATTTTTACAAGTATCACATCAGAAATTGTTTTAAAAGAAGTTTTAGTATCAGCACAGGGATATAATTTTCTTTGCAGTAAGTCTTTTAATTTAGTAAATTTTATTATGTGATATTTAACATAAATTTTGAATATTTTAATTCTAGATTTAGCTGAGGTGGCAGCTGTTTGTAGAAGGGTCAATTTCTCACATAAAGAAATGGATATTAATATAATGGGTTTTGATGATTTATTGATGGACATTGATAGAATTTGGTCTGAAATGGAACCATTTTATACAAATATTCCAGTAATAATTAAAAATTATTCTTTATACATTCCTAAAATTTTGTTAAATAATTCAATTCATATTTAGATTGTTACAGAATTACCATCAACCTCTCTGCACCAAGGAGATGGTATTACTTGCGCATTATGTTTGACCATAATAACTAATGGAAGAGTAGTATGTAATGATAACAATTATCATGCGACGTGTGCAAATTTATGGTTGCACACCGTAAACAATAATCTTCCAGTACTAAGATATCCTATAACTTACATGCAACCTGCTATTTCTCAAAATACAAATCATTAATTGTATAATTTCATTTATTTAAAATTCAAAATTTCAGGAAGATTTTGATTTTCAAATTTACCAGTTACATACCAATTTACACAATTTTACATTTATTTTTACGCACAAATTTGTTTTGAAGAAAAAGAATCTAACAATACGATTTTATTTAATAACTTTTATATATCAAATTTATTGAAAATTTTTTTGATGAATTAAATATATTTACAAAAGAGAGAATAATTTACATATTGCAAAATCTACAATAATAAAAAACTATTAAGCGTTATTTTAATACTAAATTAATATTTGATTTAAAATAAAAATAGAAATATTATTTATATTTTTGTTGTTAATTTTAATAAATCATAAAATCAATTTTTTAATGTTAAATATATAAGTTTAATCTGTATATTTTAATTTAAAATAATATTATCGTTGACTTGTATCACGTGATCTATATACTATTCCTCTATTTTTCATTTCTCTAATAAAGTTATTAGGTAACCGTCCTGACACTGAAATTGCATAAACACCTTTCGTAAATCGATCTGAAAAAGAAATTACGAATCTCACGAATTGCAATTATCTAACTTTGTTATATAATTTAAAACTTTAAAGATAAAAAAATTTATTACAGATTTATATATAATAGATTTATTACAATATGTATTTCAAGATAACATATAAATAAAAAATTAAAATAATTAGTGTTTACTCACTTATTCTTTGCCATTTGCAAACCCAACTATCTTCTGGACTCATAGCAGCAATCATTCTAAAATGAAAAATTTTAAATAATTAATTTCTAAAAATTTTTAGCATGATTTTGAATTATTATTCATTTAATTTCAAAGCATAACTTTTTAGTTGCATCCTAGTTACAAGTTTCTTTATAAAATATTATATATAAGATAAGAATATTTTATAAATTGTATGTAAGATAAGAATATTTTATAAATTGTATGTATACGTATACATTATTTATTAAATTGTTTAAAAATTCAATTTACGATTGAAAATTTTAAAATAATACATACCCATCAAAATTAGAACTAGTGCAGTCAAAAACATTGTCTTTGTTATTCTTCATTCTTAAAAATTCATCACAATTTTCGCACCCATCAAACTCAAATTGATCAAATGTCTGAAAAATTTATTTTATAATTAATATTAACGGTATTAATTAAGCATTAATGATATAGAATAGAATTAATAAAAGTTAAATAATGTTTCAAATCAGATATTTTTATGGGAATTACTTAACCTAATAAGGTACATAATAATAGTTTAATACTATACCTTGATTAATGAACATACTAAACATGCTCTTAAACCACGTAGATCTTTTGGTACAGTTTCCATATTAATTTTGAACAATTTTAAATAAAATTAAATCTTATTTTCTCTTTAATTCTTGTATATATTTTCGTCCTATTCAAAATTGAATATTATACATATATTCCATGGTTACAGAAGACTATAGAGGTTCTACATTATTACTAGATTTGTATTATTTTCAGATTCTTATTTCCATGTATACTTTAAAGTAGTTCTCAAAATTGCGACAGTGAGTGAATTATAAAAATTGTTATATTCTAAGAAAAGAAGGTGTAAACGACTTTATTTTTCAGAGTAATAAAATAATTACAATTGTTACATGTAATATAATTCTTATTATATTACATGTAACAAAGAAAATAGATGCTTATAGAAGAATATTTCTGTACATTAAAAAGATAGGCAAAAGATATATATATATATATATATATATATGAAATATTAAAATGATAAAAATTAAAATAATTATCTAAATAGCTATTTTCGTATAAAAACTATTAAATATATGTACAAAAATAAAATTATTATAAATTAACTAATGATGCATGTAAGTAAAATTAATTTAAAAATTAATTTACTTTTCTCAAATATTTTTTCATGTGAAATTATAAGAAAGACATTGACAATTATTTTAATATATAATATTTAATAATTTAATAAGCTGTTGCCTTATTAAATTAAATTTTTTTTTTGTAATTTAATATTGTTCTTATTAAAAAAAAAGAAATTAGAATAATTAAATTAAAAAGAATCGCTTTATGTATGCACCTACCTTATAGTCCAGTCAAATAAGTCGAAAAAAAAGATTAAAAAAAAAATTTTAAATTAAGCCTACTCCTCGAAAAAACCACGATTATGCGAATGAATATGATCTAATTTCGAACCAGTTGATATATAACATGCAAATTTTTGTCATACTTAAAATTTATTCAGCGCCCCTAATTGTATATGTTAAATTCCCAAAATTGTTTTTTGCTTATAATTGAAAAAGTGTAAGTTGGATCGAAAAAAGTTGAATTGAAAATTGTATAATCAGAAAAACCCGTCGAATTATAAATCAAAGCCAAGTAGTTTATTTCATTTAAATCGTGAAAAATAAATCTAATAATACGGTTTTTTAAATTTATTCAATCAAATTGAAAAAAATATTTAATTAGAAAGCTAAAATTTTGAAAAAAAAGTTGTTTATATTGTGTACTTTAAATCAACAAATTTTTTTAAAAAAGAATGAATTGGTTGAGCAAAGATAAGAAATTTTTATAAAACAAAGCGTTGTAAGTAACATTCAAAGTCACTGTGGATTGTTAAAGAATTATTCTATGATCTACAAATATCAATTTTTTATATAATAAGCAAAAAAATGGCAGCCTAAAAAAGCCATATTTAAAATTTAATATTTCCATAGATCATCGTATGACACGGTTACGAAAATTATGTAGAATGTACAGACGAGGCATTCTCTTTCTTTTTCAAATATTATTACGCGTTGAGTTTTTAATATGGACAGATCTAACAAATCATTTAACAGATAATTCCCTCTTGCACAATATAAAAAATATTGCACATAATTATCTCTAATAGAATTTTAGCAGAAAAAGAAAGCACTGCGGTGGCGATAGCTTGTAGTGGCGCACATCGACTTAGAAAGAGAAATTTGGTATAGTCAGATTTTTCATTCTCGCAAAATTTAATTTTTGAGTTTGAAATAAAATTGAATCCCAAAATTGTTTCATCGTTGCTAGCGACAAATTAAAAACATATGTGACGTCATACGTGTGTAAATAAATTTTTACCAAAAAAGTTTAAAAATTTATATTTTTTTTTATTTCTCAAGAATTACACTATTTAATAAAGAAAAGTAGAATAATAAAAATATTCAAGCACACTAGCACATATCTATTTTTTAAACTTTTTTGAAAAAAGTTGTAGCAGTACTGCAATTTTAATTTATTGTCATCATTGACAATGAAACAGTTATTTAAAATTTCGAAAAATACTCGAATTCAAAAAAAGAATGATCAAATTCTGATTATTGGATGCCAAGATAATGGATTCAATTTCATTTTAAACACAAAAATTAAATTTAAAGAAAAATCTGCGTGTCACACTTTCCTTTCCGAGTCGATGCACACGCGCTACGAGCTACCGCCACCGCAGTGCTTTTTTGCTTTGCATTTGTGTTTGCAGTATGGTTAAGAGAATTTTAAATAAAAAGTTAAATAAAAATTATGTGTTTATTTTATGTTATTAATTTTGAACTTTTAACAAATTTCTTTCTTTTCTTTTTAAATATATTGTCATAATAAATACATAGTACTTGACAAAAATGTTTTCGAAATAAATTGAAAGTATTATCAATAAAAAATCAGCACCAATTAAAATGTATTTCTTTACGTATATCGGCAAATATCGTGGATAAATATTGTGATGTCAATACCCATCGAAACGATATATCGGCGATCGATTATAAATTTTTCTATAATGAATCGTTTTTCTTAATTCGTAATAAACTTAAAATTTATTTGAATTTAATTTACTTATTAATAAATACAACACATGTTTATTTTCTTTTTTGTACTGAACTCGATACAACATGATTTACGTTATCAAATTATATACAAAATTTAAAAATTTGAAATACTACATATGTTTAAAGCTCAATGCACACCTACCGAAAACAATTCATGAAAATAAAGATGGATACTTAATGACGTTGATTGTAACCTCTCTAATAGTTCTTGATTTAACGATTATACAAATACATTGATAACTCTTGATAAATATAAATAAAAATACCAGTGTATTAAATGTGCATAACGTATTAAATAATTTCTTTTATATTAAATTCTAAAAAATTTTTGATAAATTATTAAAAAATAAATAAAAAAATTTTTTATATGAAAAATGGAAATTATTTGTTTCAATGATAATATAATACAAATATTTGTATAACAATTATATGACAGTTCTTATTTAAATCAAATACTAATTGAGTACTTTTTTAGATAATTAATAAAAATGTTTAAAAAATTTAAAGATAAACTAGCAGAAGAAATGAAACAATCTCCTGCTAGATTGCAAGCGAGTATGCAACAATTAGCACAGGTTTAAATACTTTTTATAAAAGCTTTCTTATTTTGTATACTTCTTTGTTTGATTTTAATAAAATTATGCATTACATTATTATAGGCTGTTGTATCGCCATCATTATCAAATAGTTCTATTCAAGACTTATCATCCAAAGACAATTTCAGCTTAGTTGAAGAAACTGATGGTAAATCTTCTCGTACCTATTAATATTTAAACTATCTTAAAATAAATATGTTGGAAAAATAAAAGTAACATATCAAATTTTTTTATTGTTTGAAAAACTATATTTTTTTTAAGCAGATAATTTATTTAAAGAAAAATAAGTAATATGATAAATGAAAAATCTATTAATATTTCAACAATTAATATAGTAATATATAATTTTTTCAGAAACCCCAAAAAACAGTCCAGCAAAACATGGATTTCAAACAGTTGATTTAATACCACCATCTATAAATTCAAATACTTCAAGAAGATCATCTATTAGTAGCAATGTTAGTGATGCCTCTTTACTTTTTCCTATTTATGAAAGTCCTGGAAACATGTATCATTTACAGGTAATTTATTTCAAAGAAAAGATATACTAAATTAAATTAATCTGGTTCTAATAAATAATATATTTATAAAATTGTTCAGTCTGACATAGATCAATCTGCAAGTGAAATTGATGATAATATAAGTCCACAATTAGATCGTGTTTCTAAAGAACAATTATATTCTGCATACCGAAAAACAAGAACTAAATATGATAAATATAGAGGAAGATTTACAGATCTTGTTAATCATTATCGTGAAATAGAACATGCAAAAACAAAATTAGAAAGTCTTTTAGTTGAAACGCAAGATAAGGCATTAAGACGAATCAGCGATCTTAAGGAACAGTGTCAATTAGAACAGCAAGCTAAGGCACATTTAGAAGATGCATTGAGAAATGATATTGAAGAAAAAGATCATGTAATTAATTCTTTAAGAACTAAGGTAAGTTTACAGTCATAAAAAATCATACTTCTTTAAGGCACAGGCACTTATAAAATTATTAATAATGTTTTTTCATGATAATGTTGAATTAAAAATAAATTTATATTTTGTATTATCAGATAATAAATAATAATAAATAAATAATTATTTTAAATTTTAATATATATCTTTAAATTTATTTTAAATCTTAAATTTTCATAGTGCCTTTGTCTATAATTACATAATATTATTTTAAGGTATTAACTTTGTAACAGATTCAATTATTACAAGAAAAAAATCCAATTATAGAAAGTTCAGAAAATATTCTTATAACTGAAAATCATAATGAAAATGAAAAGAATGATATTCTTGTTGATCTAACCAGCAATGCAGAAGAGAAATTCAATGAAGAATTAAAACTATCTACACAAGAAAATGCACAATTAAAAGAAAAAATACAAAAAATGGAAACATTTTTAGAAAAATATAAGGATATGTTAAAACGTAATAAAGATAAAATATTGGAGATATCAAATGAAAAAAATACTTTAGAAAGAGATTATGATGTCTTGCAAAAATCAAATAAAGTAATAATAGATACTATAGAAAAAGAATTACATGATACAAAAGAAGAATCTAAAAATTTAAAAGAAGAAATTGAAATATTAAAAACAAGAGAAGAAGAATCAGTTATTTCATTAGCTGAAAATAAGTTATCAATTCATAGAGAACTTGAAGGGAAAGAAGAGCAAATTAAAGAACTTCGGTCAGAATTACAACAAGCTGCTGAAAATGAAAAGTCTCTTAAAATGACAATAGAGACACAAAAAGAAGAATTAGAAAAGGCGAAACTAGTAGCAAATCAGAATGCAGAAGCCAGTCGAGAACACTTAAGGGGTAAATCAGAAGCTTTAAAACAAATGCAAACAGAAATGCAACAGAAATTAATAGATTTAGAAGAAAAAATGGGTTTAAAATATCATGAAGAATTAAATAAAAATAAAGAACTTACAACAAAACTAGAAGAACTAGAAAATCAATTTAAAATGACACAATATGAATCAGAAACAATTAAAAAATTAACACAAGAATTAAAAATCAAAGATGATTTATTAACAGAATTAAATAATAAAAAAGAAGAATATGAAAAACTTATAGAAGATCATAAAATTACACAAACAAATTTGAATGAAGAATTGTCTGAATTAAAAAATGCTTTTGAAAAGTTAAAAATAAATGCAGTAACTTCTGATAACACTTTAAAAGAAGATAAAGAAAAAGAAATTAATGAGTTAAAAACAGTTTTAGCAGAGAAAAATAAAATTTGTGATAAATTAAATAATAAAATTCAAGAGTATACTGAAAGTATAAAACAATTGGAACATAAATTAATGGCACAAGATGAAGAAATAGCAGCTTTGAAAATTAAACCAAATTATGAAGAAAAAATTATTAAGCTTCAAAATGATCTTGAAAATAAAAACACTGAAATTTTAGGTCTTGCTAGTGAACTTAAATCATATTCAACTATTATATGTGATTTAAAAAAAGAAATTAACAATCTAGTTAATCATAGAAATAATTTATTTAAATGCTTAAAAATGTGTAAAAAGGCTGTTAAAGGTATAAGACAAGATTATGTATTACTTAAAGATAATGTAAATAATAATATTTTAGATGGAAAATGTGCAATAGCAGAAAATATAGAAAGAATAAATATTAAGTTACCATTACTTAATGAAGAAAATATAAATCTTCATTTACAAGTTAATGAATTAATAGAAAAAATGAAGGTACTTGAAGAGTTTAAAAATAAGTGTAATGATGATAATTTGCAATTAGAAAAAATGATTACTGAAAAATTATCTTTAGAAAAAAAATTGAAAGATAAAAATAATGAAATAGAAGAAATGAAAATTAAAATAAATAATTTTAATGAATTAGAAGAAAAAAATAATGAATTTGCATTAGAAATTAAAAATCTATTAAGTAAGTTGACTGATCTTGAGAAATTGTATAATGAACAAGAGCATTTATTACAAAAAACTATGCTTGAAAAAGAAGATATTTCAAATCAATTTATTTTGGAGAAACAACATATCAAAACAATGATGCATGAGTTAAATACTAAAATTTTTGAAAAAGAATCTTTAAGTAAAGAATTTAATGATTTATCACAAAAATATGAAGAAGCTGTCAATATTATGAACACTTTAAAATCTGAAAACCAAGATCGCAATAATTTAACTAGAGATATTCAAGAGTTAAAATCTGAAATTGCTATTTTATTAAATAAGTATGAAAAAAAAAATGATGAATTAAACATGTTACGTACAAAAAATATTGAAGAACAGCAATACTCATCTAAAATGAAAAGTGAGTGTGAAAACTATAAAAAACTATTCGACGAAAATAATCAGAAGTTATCAAATTTAAGTGAAGAGTTAAAAGAATCAAAAGATAAACAAGAAAAATTAATTGTTGAATTGCAAGAAACTAAAAATTCTTTGCAAAAAATGGGTGATAATAAAACTGAATTGATTCAAAAATTGAATAGTTTTAAGGAAAAATTAGAGAAAACTATTAATGATAAAAATATTTTAACAGAAGAATTGGAAAAAGAAAAATTAAAGTTAAAGACTGTTGAAAACCAACTAAACCAATCGTTAACTGTTAAAATTAATGAAAATTCAAAATTGAAAGAACATAATTCAAAATTAACAGATGAAGTAAATGAAATAAAGACAAAGAAAAATGAATTAGAAAGTCTAATAAATGAAAAATTGGAAGTTATTGATAAATTAAATGAATTTAAATCTTTGTATGAATTATTAAGCAATGAAAATAAAAATCTGAAAGAAAATCAAAATGATTTATCAACATTAAACCATGTTCTTCAGCAGTCACAAAATGAATTGACTGAAAAAATTCAAACTCTAGAAAAAAAAAATGATCATATTTCAAAAGAAAATCTTTCTTACTTAAAAGAATTTGAAAATTATAAGCACCAGCTACTATCATCTAATTTAGAAATTGAAAATCTTAAAGCCCAATTAGAAAAACGTTATCAACAGGAAAATTTAAATCTTGTTAATGATATTGAAATGCTTACAAACACAAATACTATTTTAAATACTGATATAGAAAATTTAAAAACAAAAATTACAGATTTAAAAAAAAATTATTTAATAAAAATTGAAAATCTTGAACATGAATTGCAAAGTTGCAAAAATAAAATTATTGAATTAGAAAACAGTTTGTTTTCAAAAGATCAAGAATTAAATTCGGTTACAAATTTAGTAAGTCAAACTCATAATGTTGAAATCGAATTAAATAAGCGAGATGGCTTGCTAAAAGAAATGGAATTGAAAAACAATAAACTTTCAGAAGAAATGAAGGAATTATCTTTATTAAAATTAAGAGAACAAGAAAAAGCCAATAAAGAAATTAATGAATTTCATACAACTATAAATGAATTAGAAAAAAATATTATGCAAAAAGAATCTGAATTAAAAACATTATGCGAAAAAAATTTTAAAATGGAAGAAGAAATACAAAATATGAATTATACTAAGTCAAACAATGAAGATTTAATGAAACAATTTCAAAATATATCGCTTGAAAAAAAACAATTAGAATCACAGTTGGATGAAACTTTAGTTACATTTCAATCCAAAGAGATCCAAATGCAAGCTCTTACTGAAGAACTAAGAAATCAAGCAACAAAATTACGTGAACAATTAAAAATTAATGAAGAAGAGCAGAGTTTAAGGTTGAAGCAAATTGTTAAAGAATTCCAAGCTCAACTTCATGACAAAGAAAAAGAATTACAAGCTGCTCTTGAAAAAAGATTTGGTAAAATAAACTCCATTAATATGTTTTTATCATATTTTAATTTTTTTTGTTTTTTTGTTTTTTATGATAAAAATATTTTTAAATTATTTTAGATCTTCAACAGAATTATGAATCAGATATCATACAAGAATATAAAGAACAATTAAAAGATTTTCAAATAGAATTAACTAAAAAGTCAGAGCAAATAGAAAAATTAATGTTGGGTAATTCGAAAATGAAAAAAGACACACAGGAAGAAAATGAAAAATTTATAGCTCAAACAAATCAAATAAAATTAGAGCATGCAGAAGAAATGCAAGATTTAGATAAAAAATGGAAACACGTTATTATACAAAAAACGAATCAATTAGAAAGCAAACATGAAAAAGAAATTGCAGAACTTACAAATAAATGGCAAAATGAAAGAAAAGTATGTTTTTTGAAAATGTTTATCTAATTTTATTTTAACATTTTATTTTTACATTATTATAATTTTATTTTATTTTCTATTTTAATTTTTATTGTTTTTATAATTTTTACAGAATAATGAAAATACTGAATTATTAGATGAGGTGATTATTAATGTATATTTATTTTTTATTTCATTTTTTATACTTTAAGTTAAAAGTTGTAAATTAAAAATTAATTGTAAACTAAGTAAAACAACAATAAATAATTATAATCTAATTAAAATTAATTTTTTATTAGGAATTAGAAAATACTGCAAGAGTTGCAATGGCAGCAGTGCAATCAAATACTGGTTCATTTCACACACTGCAACAAACACTTTTGTCTCAAAAAAAAGAATTAGCAGAACTTAGAAAATTAGTAAAAATAAGACAGGAATCTGTGGAAGATTCAACTGAAATCGAATATCTCCGAAATATTTTGTATAAGTACATGATGGGTAAAGAAACCATGGTACTTGCTAAAGTTATTGCTGCCGTAGTTAAATTTGACCAAGAACAAACATCAAAAATTTTGAAAAAAGAAGAAGATAAATTATCACTGGTATGTAAAACTGAAAAAAATTGTCTATAAATTTTTCATTAATACAAATATGCATGTATATATATATATATATACATATATATTTATAATTTTCCAGCTTGGATCCTTAGGATTAACATAACATAATAGAATTATTTGCATTTATTAGAATCATAATTTATTAAACACTGAATTTTTGATATTTATCTATACATAACGTTCAGTAAATGGGCCAATGCTGTCAACTGACCTAAATGTTATTTGCAAGTCATAAAAATTATGGTGCAAATATTCGAACCTTTTTTTTATAATATTAATTTTTTATATTTCATTCACGTATGAAAATTTTAAAAGATTGTATTAACTGTTTAGATAGACATTAATTTGTTTCAAGAATATCAACTAATATATCAATACAAAGTTATCTTAATTTAATACTTGTTGTAATTGTTGAATTATTATAAATATAATCTATTAAAAGAAAAAAATTTAGAAAATTTAATTGATATTCTTGTAACTAAAATTAAAAAATTTTGAAATTTGTACGAAACATTTATATTTTCATAGTAGTATTATTTCATGTGATCAAAAGATTGAAATTTTATTTACAAAGATTTTTGAAACTGTGGCTATATATGTGGTTAATTACTTTAATTTTATTTATAATTTTTAACAAAAACAAGATTTATTAAAAAATAATAATTGTACATAATAATGTAAGTAAATGTTTTATTTAGAAATCTTATATACAAATAAATGACATTTTTGACTAGCCAAGACAATTTTATAACAAACTTATTACAGTAAATGAATTACATTTATTAGTTAGTAGTAGATGAGTTACATAGATTCTTTTACAAAGTTGTTTTCCTGTAACTGTAATATCATTTCATTGAAAAAATTTTTTCTTTGTGTGATTGGCGTTCTTTTATGACGGATAAAAAATATTTCATCTCCATCTCTATTATATGTTTTAACACCCTGAATACCTAACAATATTCGAAGTGCAATATTTCTTTTTAAAAGCTTTTCATAAAATTCCTTTCCTCCTTCAATGTATTCTGGTCCAAGTTCTGACAATTCCTTATCAACATTTTTTTCAAAATATAAATTAAGTGAATCTCTTATTTGAAACCATACAGAAAATCCTAATAATCCTAAAGTTCCATATGCCATCCTTGTTAATGACGAAGGTTTCTCATATAATTTAAAGTTTAATTTTGCAGCTCTTGCTATTAAAGCAGTGAAAATTATTATAGCACTTGATTCGCTAGATCGATAAACTGGTAAATATTTTTGAGACATTAAAATTTCTCTAGCAATACTAAATTTCTTTGCTTTTTTTGAAAGAATAAATGAATCTAATAAATCTTCCGCTGAAGGATGATAAATATTCAATGGCTCTTTATCATGTCCAATACGAATATCTGATGTATTTATAGACAATAAATTTTGGTATGTATAAGTACTAGGTATTCCAATGATTACACCATTCTTAGATTTGGGAATACCTGCATGATATGCATCTAATCCAGAGATCATAAAAGGTTTAATTTTTTCTTTTTCACTGGCATCTGTAATTTTAAGATCATCTAACACTTCATTATACAGATTTACAATTTCATCATGCAATTCCACTGGTTTTCCTAATCTAAAATTAAAAAATAAATCATTAAAAACAAATTTTATTGTTTAATTATATATTTAACACTATTAAACATTTCATTTTATACTTACTTGTACATTCTTAAAATATTTTTATATTTTTCAAGAAAGAAAGTATGAGGTGAATACTCAATTAAGAATGAACCAATAGATGCAGTAACAATAGCTCCAGTATATAGCCAGAATCTAGTTTCTTTTTTTAATGTTTTAGCCATTTTTAATTTATATCTGTAAAATTACATGCACATAAATAAAATAATTATTGATTATAAAGATAATTATTAAAAATATAAAAATTTTTTGCAGATGTCTAACTTTTATAATTTATAAATCAAAATAATCATTAGGTATTTTTTAAAAAATATAAAATAATTTAAACTATTTTTTAAAAATAAATAAAATAGTTTAAACAATTAATTAAATATTTTTTTCATAGTTTTGCGACTTAAAATTTTAATTTTACATGATATAAGTACTGCTCTATAGTAATAAATTCAATTTCATTTAATATGTAAACTTTAAAATTTGTATAAAAAAGTAACAAATTACAAATACTTTTAATAATTCTTAACGACGTGTTTACTATCAATACAAATATATTGTATGGAGTTACATCAGTAGACAGATTTTTAAAAATTATTAAATTAAATATTTTAATCTTTATGCTTCCAAAATTGTATAATATTTTTAGAATTATTATCGATTAAAAAATAAAATTATAATTTATAACTTTGCCAAATAATTTTTTAATATATACAATTAATTTTTAACCATATTTAAATTATAAATATTTTTAGTCATTGTAAGTACAATAATTTTGATTATTAATATAAACAAATTACCATTTGTTTCATTTCTTCAAATCATCACTATTAGTTTCAGTTTTAAATATTAACAATTTTTTTTTAAATAAAATAATATTTAATTTCATGATTTCTTTTGTTATATCATATACTGTATCCCTAGTACATTTACATGAATATATTAGTAAAAAATATTAATTATTCAATTTTTAAATAATTGTTATCTACTCCTTATTTATTTTATAAAATATGTAAATATAAAAATCTGCAGGAATAAAATGTTAAAATTTGATTTTTAAAACATTTAAATTTTTAATTGAAAACAAGGTTTTTTTTTGGTAAAATAAATACAATATAATGATTAATAAAGTAAAAAATTACTTTAAATAATATATGATAAATAAAGAAAAATAAAAATATATATATATATATTACGGAACATTTAATTTATTAAGTAAATATTTTACAAAAAAAATAAACATTTGTAAATTTAATATAAAAAAAATCAAACTATTTTGTAAAAAATCCTATATTAATAATATTTATTAAATTAAATAAAAATTATTTTATATACATTAAAATATTAATTAAAAATAATGTTAACATTAAAATATTAATTAAAGAACACTTACACTCAAAGAACATAACCTCTGGCAGTGTAAAATTGCGAAGTTTTTCATCACTTGCTGCGCATGCGCAACTTGAAAGACGGTTAAATTAAAAAAAAACGATATTGTTCACAAATTAGGTGAAAAAAATGAAATTTATTATTACATTCTATTTTAGATTTTTGTTATTATTTGATTTTTTCATCCTTACATGCTGTATTTTTCATTTTTTTTCTATGAATGATAGATATATAGACCTTGTTAAGTGTTTCGAATGATATGCTTACCACATACCCGTAATAAATTCAACGTTTCCCCAAAACAATCAACATTCTTTGAGAATTGATGCTTTATTTTCTTGTTTTAGAGTTGATTACTTAAAATTTGTCGGATTAACTCAGATGCACTTCAGATGCAAAACTTAACAGTGTTCTTGAATCTACTGTTTAAGACTTTATAATCTTTCTATATATATCAAAAAATCTTTTTCAATGATTCTTTAAATGTCAGAATATTTCTGCTGAATTTAACATGAGAAATAAATTTATATGACAATTTTAAAATATAAATACGAGTGAATCTTTATCAGTTATTAAAAGATTTCTTCACTAACTTAAGAAATTTATGTACATTGATATCCATACAATATTTTATGCTTAACTATTCCATATATACTTATAAAACGAAACAACTTTTTCTTATTTTTACTTCGTATCATATGATTCGAAATTAATTAAAGTTAAATAATACACAATTCCCATCCGTATACTTAATTTTTATTACATTTTATTGAGGTATGCAATGTTATCATAAGGCTCGAATTTAAAACAAAAGTACCATTAGATACACAACGAATTTTATTCCATTAAAGATAATTTTTTCACCCCCGATGGATAAATTTTATCTATAGATTGTCAATCTTTTTTATCTTGATATAAGGCTTTTAAGTCTTACACACCTTTATTCAATTAAAATGTGCTTTAATAGGCCACATTGCAGTTACTGCAATCTAAATCTAAACAATTTAAGTCTTCAAAAGCCAACACCAACCCTATAAGCAGATGTATATAAATTTCCTCGCAAAATTAAGAATATATACATTAACCTTGCTACATAAAATAAGAAATTTCCTAGAATTTTTGAGATAATAAAAAGCACTACGCATTGCAGCGCAGATTTTCTCCACATTTTTCTGCAGTTATCCGCGGTATCTGTGAAAAAGAAGCGACCTGAATTACGTATTTCTAAGGGTTCCAATAAAATGAAAATTTTGTAAAGTAATACCGGCAAAATTATTTTTTAAATATTCCATTTTTTATCAATATATTTCGCAATATTTTTCTCTAAATTATTTTTCTGAGTTATGCAATTATTAATAAAAATAACATAATTAAAATTACCTTATTTTAATTTAGAATAACCTTTACTTTTAGAAAACCACATTTATTAAAAAAATGATTTAAAAAAAAAATATGACAAATTTAGTAGATAAATTTATGAGTGATTAATAACTATTTATGAGTTTTTAATACTTTTTAACTTGAGTAAATTTTTTCTTGACTGGTGTTGCATATGCGCGTGGTACTTTAAATACACTCTATTAACAAACAAGAGTTATGCAAATTCAAAATTAATTATTTCATATCGTTGATTAAAATAATCGAATATTTAAATTACTATTGTAATAATAAATTAAAATGTAAAAATAAATAAATAAAATTAATAACTACCATATCTCTCGAATTTTTTGAAGATTCAGATAATTTTTGGGACAATATATCACAAAGCTTTTCGTTTTGTGAATCCTGTATTAAAATAAAATTAAATCATTCAAACGAAATAATTTTTTTTAAGATGAAACTTTTTTTATGCTTACTGATTTATTAATTCCATGAATATTCGGATCAATATTCTGCATTTTTTTTTCTAAATTTTCTAATTCCGCTGTCTAAAAATATATATGAAATTAATAATTTTTATTTGTAACTTATAATTTTAAAGATATATACTTTTTTAGGTGTTATATTTTTTATATGAAATTCGTCTTCATCGGTATCATCAGAATCAAAAGCGTAAATTGATTTGATATTTGGACTAGCAGACTGTACTGACTATATGATAATTTAAATAAGTGAATTAAATAAAATATATATGTTTTAAATTTAATTTTGTTATTTTTAATTTCTTACTTTTACTGAAGTTTCATAATTATTTATATTAACTACATCTAAATTATTTAAATTTTGATTTATGCATTTTTCATTAATTAATTGTAGTTTTTGTTTTAAGCCTTTTTTTTTATTATACAACTCTTCCATTTTGTTCTCGTACTCATTATGTTTTTTACTGGTTGATACAAGAATTTGTTCATATTTTTTTAATTCTTCTGAAGACTTTTTATATCTATCTTGTAGTTCAGTATCATTAGATAGTTCTTTTCGTTTTCTAACTTTAATTTCTCTCAATTTAGAATAGTCCTGTTCATTTTTTTCAAGAATATTCAATAATTTTTTTTGTTCTTCAAGTTTTGCATATAAATCATTCAACTCTGTATGCATGTCTTCCTCATTCTTAACGAAATTATTTGTTGTAATTTGTAATTGACTATCGATACTTTTTTGATCATCACTAATGTTTTTAATGCTTTCGTCAAAAGATTTTTTCAGTATTTCATTTTTATGACGCCTTTTAATTATCTAATTAAAAAATATAAAAGTTTATTTGAATTTGTTTTTAACTGAAATCACTAAAAATTATTCTATTGCATATATACACACTTGTTTTAGCACATCTTCTTTTTGCACTCTTTTCTTTTGTAAAGTTTCAGTTAGTTCAATTTGATTTTTTCTTAAACACAAATACATTTATTAAAACATTTACGTAAATAAATAAATTATTATATTTATAATTTGTAAATTTACTAACTCCAGTGAAATCATTTCTGATTGCAATTTTGAAATAAGAATATTTTTTTCCTCTAAACTTTTTTTATTGTTATTAATATCCTATAATTTAAATAAAATAATAATTGATGAAATAAAATAAAAAATATAAAAGTTTTATAGCAATTTATATATTCCATTCTTTAAATTATATAGACAGTTTACTTGTAATTTATTATTTTTCTCTTCCATAAAATTTTTGATTTCTTGCTTTAATTGAGTTAGCAGTACTTCGTAATTTTCGTCTAATTGAAAAACTCTTGAAAAATAAATTTAAACATTAAAATAAAATATGTGAAAAGATATGTTTGTATTTGCACATATATACCGTTTACTTTTTTCTTCAATAAGATCTCTGAAATTGCTATTAACGCTTTCTTGATTTAATTGTGTTTTAAGAATATTTGATTTCTTTTTTAATTCTCTTGAAACTTCAATAAGATTTTCGAACATTTTATTTTTTCTTTCGATTTGTTTTTCAACTTTATTTTGATAAATTAAGACATTTAATAAAAGAATTTTTATATGCTTATCGTGTTATACGTTTAAATACAATTAAATAATTTTAATTTACCCTCATAATTTAATTCGTTTTTCTTGTCAGCAATATTTGTACTCAATTTATTTGAAAAATTTTCTTGTTCTACTATATGTTGAAGTACACTTGATAATTCATTATTTTTATTTGTGCATTTAGTCGATGTTTTTTCAGCATTATTAACGTTTATCAATATTATTTCATTTTGATACCTTTTTAATTCATTGAATCTTTAAGCAACAAATACTTTTTGTAATAACTTATACATTATATACCTTAATAATAGCTTATACATTTATACATTAAATATCCTGTTAAAAGAATCAAGCATGATTTTTTTAGCAGGAAACGGCTATGGTTACAAGAATATTTTCAACAAGGGTCAGAATTATAAAATTTTAATTTTGAATTTATATTCTATATCATTTTCGAATTAACTCAAATCTTATTTTTTATTTAATTTGAGGTTTCATTGTCACCATAGTATTTATATACTTAATGAAATATTTTACTTTTCTATAATTGCTTTATTAGCTTGTAAAAGTTGATTTATCATCTCAGTTTGTGTAGAGGTTTTCTTTCGGGCTTCTTCTAACTTCTTTTTTGAATAAATAAGATTTCTTTTTGTTTCTAAATACTCCCGTTCTAACATTTTTATCGTTAAATCATCTTCCATCTATTCATAAATGGATTATACATACCAAAAAATATACAAAAACATCTAGAATTTATAATTTTTTTATACCTTTTGTACCTCCACTTTTTTCATTTGACTTCCGGTTACTTCGTCAACTTTTTTAGTCAGTAAATATTTTACTTGTTCCTGATTTTCATCAATTATCATATCATTATTAATGTTTGTAACAATTATATCTGGTACTTTCTCCATATTCTTAAGTAACAAATAACGAATAATTTTAAATTATTTAATGGCTATTGAAATTTTATATTTATATATATTAATTAATACTAAAGTTCTTTACTATTATTATTTACACGATTTATAATTATTACCTTGTTATAATAATTTTTTTACTTTTAATTTTTATATTGTATTTAATTATTTATATAATTTTTAAAAGTGTATATTACACGAATTTATTTTGTATGATGTTCGAATTATGTTCGTTATTTCAAAATTTATCTAAATGAATAGATGATTAATTGAAATTTAAAATAATTAAAAGATATAACCTTCGATTTGAAAAGATAAAATAATTTTACCAGATAGAATGAGAATGTAAATTGAAAATATAAGAGAAAATATATATATATACTAAAATATAAATAGATTAATAAAAAAAATATATTTAAACAAAAATAATTTCCGACTATGTAGCTATATCACCTTACAAAAAATATAAATAAAAACATTCATAATGTTGAATATTTTGAGAAATTAAAAAAAAATATATAAAACTGAAGTTTTTAATATTTATTTGATAAAAACCATACAAAGTTGAGAAAATTTGCAGTATATCTTTCTATATATCTACAAGTGAAATGTAATTAAATGAATATAAAATAATCAATTTGCACAAAATTTATTATTATTTTTTTTTAGTACAATAAAGTCTAGATGATTTTTATTAGTAAAATAAAGTCTAGTTAATTTAAATAAAATATATTTATATGGCATAATAAACAAGACAATTATAAATGTTATGTAAAAAATAGATTTAAATTTACTAATAATTCGATTGACGCAACAGTAAATAACTAAAACTTAATTTTGATAATGAAAAAACAAGGAAAATATAGGCATAAATTTTCATCTTCTTTTTTCAATTTCTAAAAATTATAAAATTTCTTTTTTTTTTAATTTTAATAATTTAATTGATCTATAATTAATTATAATATTAAAAAAGATAAATTTTAAGATATTTTACATTCAGAAAATTTGAAAATAAAAGCTAATCCGACTGTAATATTCTTACATTAGCATTTTCGCTTCCAATGAAATGTATGATTTCGCATTGTAATAAGTGTGACTAGGTAATCATTGCATTGTACATACAGTTACTACGGAGCAATAACAACCTAAAATTTGTAAGCGCGCGGCTTGCGCGCCTTTTCGAAGGTCACACGCGTGCGACAGTATTTTTTCTTCTCTTCTCCAATCTTTTATAGCTCTTTCTTCTCGTTCTTTCTCTCTCTGTTATTTAGTTGGGTCGCGGAACGAGTATATTCGAGTGCGAACTTTTCCAAATCCGGGTGGGGGTCCGTGTCCGCGAGAGTTCAGTAGCAGCCAGCGGCGGCGCAGCTATTATACTGTCCGTGAGAGGAAGACTATTCGGGCTGCGCTCGGTTCTGGCAGGTTTCTGGCCAAATCGGGTCAACGAAATATGTCGCCTGGGGTCCCAGGGGAGCCAGTCCAGCGGGTCTCTCAAAATACGTGAAATTTCGAAATCACCCGTACGGAGAAACACGCGAGGACGGGGCTCGTCATCGTCGTGTCTCTCCCCTGTAAATAATACGCACAATAATCGTATGAGTGTGTGCGAGCGCGCGATTCACGAGCGAGTGTGATGAAACCGTCTGCTAGGAAAGAAAATTGGAACAGCTGTTACTGAAAAATGTGAAAAGTTTAACTACCTCCTTTTAGAGAGCCATCCAGCTTTTTTCATTTGTTTGAGCAAGGCTTAAGCTCTCTAAGCATAGCGTTAATGAAGTCTATCTCAGGGACACACGAAGCTAACTTAAACGGTGTGGCCTGTGATATGGCTGAGAAGCTTGGACTTGGACCTGGGGTTCGAGAGTTGAAACTCGGCCCCACATTCACCAACGACAAGTCCACTGCTTTTCACACCTTAAAATGTAAGATCCTTAAATTAAAAAGCAAAGAGTACATCACATATTGACTTATACATTGCCAACAGCTGTGACCTATTGTACTCTTTGCCTTGCTAATTTATTTGCAGTTCATTGTTTTTTCCAATTTTTGTATTGCATTTTAAAAAATTCTTTAATGCATTTAGATGACTTCAAGCCTGCAAGTGTGGATGTTTCAAAAATGGCAACAGTCGACGTAGGAGCCAATAACACAATGACAGTGACAGTACCACATTTAGATGGTGCTGGTATTCCACACACAGTATTTAAAGGTTCTCAGAGACCATATCACAAGGAATGTGTTCTTATTATTGATAGAAATACTGGAGAAATTACTCTAGAAAGGTTGTCTTCTAATATACAAGTTAAAAAAACTAGGTAGGAATCATACATATATTTGAATCACTAAATTTATGACTTAACAAATATCTATTAAAAATTTAAAATTAATTAAATAAAGATTTTTTAAAATATTAATTAAAGATTTTCAATACTATAATTTATTTTTAAATAGGTCTGAAACTAAATCTCAACCTCTTCTATCAGTTCCCAATTCAAATTCTGGTGTCAGACCTATTACTCCAATTGAAACTAGGAGAAGTCCAACTGATGGAAGAACAAAAAGTAGAACTAAAGTAACAAGTGGAAAAAAACGAGAACCAAGTCATCAATTGCATCCTAAACATAGTCCTCAACGTGCCTCTTATCATGGAAAAAGCCCTCCATCTACGAATTTACCTCCTAGCGTTAGGTAAATTTTATTTATTAAAATTTTCTTTAAATACATTTGAAACATATTAAATAACAAAATATATACACAATTACTGTAAATTAATCAAAAATATGATTTATTTTATTTTATTTTTTTTTTTTTTTTTTGTAATTTATGGAAAACTTATTCAAGATAATGCATTCTACATACCATTTTTCTTATTATTCAAGATTCAAATTTTAAACTTTCTGTTACATACTTAAAATTAAATAAAAAACAAATAAATTACTTAATTCACATTTCTATTTATATGAATTTTATTACTTTTATTTAAATAGTTAAATAAACTTTCAGACTACAGATTTTTAATTTCCAAAAATTAAGAATAAAAATTTATAACCTTAAAAGCTAAATCATTTTCATGATTGAGCCGAAATTTAAATAAAATTTTTTAATAAATATTTTAATGCTAATACAAAAAATGTTTTTCAAAATTAAATATTAATACACAAAACATTTCAGTTCTTCAGCCATGCCTTCTTCAACGCAATCAACACCAGGGAGCCTTCCCATGATTGGTGAACATGACGATTTCACTTTATCACCACCTATACCTTCCATTGTTTCTGCACCTACATCACATTCAACCGCTCCTCCAAGAACAATTTCTCCTGCAGTTAATGATAAATCATTGGTCAAATCTACTTTAGATAATGATGTAGGTATTTTAAGTGATTCCAGTTCCAGTGGTTCAAGTTCTGATAGTTCTGATAGTGATTCAGAACCAGAAAAAACAATGCAACCTTCAAAAGTTAATGGTAAACTTTAAAGACATAAGAGTTTATATACTGAGTATTTTTTATATAATTAATCTTTTATTTGTTTTTACAGGACATGCAGCAAATGGTACAACAACGTCTCCATCATTATCTATGCCAGATAACTTACTAAATGAAGATTTGCAATTATCAGAATCAGAATCGGATAGTGATTAATAATTGATACACATTCCGAAAGACTTGTAAAAAGGATGCCGAATTTCAGTTTGAACTTACACATTATTTTCATTTTTTCCGCAAAGTAACGTGATTTCTTTACAAGTGTCTTTCAAAATGGAGTATCTTTGTTTTCTCGCAAACATTACAGAGCGAAAATATCGCTAAAATGTTATTCTTCTATAGTACTCGTATAGTGATATTTCATTTTGTTTTGTCTAGATCACTCTATGTGTTGTCGAGACAACGTGATGTAAGCCATAACGCTTTCTTTTATAATCTCATGAAAAAATACATATACTGAACTATTTGATTATAAAGGATAAAGGTGAAAGAAAGAAAAGGACATGAAATCTTTTCAAACTGCACGATATGTACTTTAGTTTTTATTGCAGTAATGAATGAACGACAGCCTGTCTTTCTTCCTTGTTAATAAGGATGTCGTGATAAAAAAATAAATGGCAAATATGCCAAAAAGTGTATAGGGTACTAGGGCTTTTATAACGATTTATTGTTATTTTAAACTCATATGCTACGTTCTTGTGTGGGCTAAACCTTTAAATTAATAAAAAAAAAAGGTCTTGCCAATTTGTCATGTTCATATTTTGTTTGCTGGGTACTTGTTTAAAATAGTTTAACCCAAAAAAATTTTAAAAAGTATTTTTATACACTTTATTTTCTAAAAACATAGAAATAACATGAGACTTAAATAAACATAAGAAAATGTTTTTTGAATAATTTATATTAAGTAGGAAGTGGTTTATTAAATTTGTCATTACTTTTGTGCCTTTATGTCAATCTTTATAACTAATTTTTAATGTAAAGTTTTGTAAATAGAAAAATGATTAAATTTACAACCTTGCAATAAAATTTGTTCCATTATAAACCTATGTATATATAACTCTTTAGTAAACTATTTCTTTTACTGAAGTTGTTAATAAATTTATAAGTTAATAATATATTTCGTATTTTTTCTCAAACGTATTTAATACATATATTTTTACATACGCATATAAATATAAGCTTTAAATAACATCCTCAAATATTTTTACTTAATTATTTACATTAAACTATTTTCAGTAGATACCCAGCTCTTGTATATTATATTTCAACAGGAACTTTATTATTTATTTATCTTATCACAATATAATTTGATCCACCTAAAATATTGTAAAAATCAAAATTACACTTTAATGATGTTTTTGATAGTCCAATATCAGTCTCGTTAGCTGACCACGATTTCCCAGTTGAAGATTTCTTTGCTTTAAACATGTATTAAGAGTGTTGTTATTCCTTGTGCCAATACAATTAATTTCTTTGTATCTGAGTTTCAAGGCCGGTTCTACAGCGCGAAAAGAATTTAAATTGCTGAATACAACGAACATTTCGAAAATTGAGCCAATAGAAATAGTTTGTGATAACTTTAATATACTTGCGATATCCTTGTCAGTTCGCACTATAGGTACTTGATTTTGGATAGATTTTCGCACTGAAATGTACAAATTATAAATTTTTAAACTCGAAAATTAATTCAAATAAAAAATTTTTATAATAATTTTTATATTTATATACCTGTCATATAATCTTTTGCATAGAATGATACAGAGTCATAATTAAACTTATCATATCTTCCATGATTGTGAACAATATCAAATTCAACATGCTTAGTATTTTCATTATAATAAATAATATCTGGATTATATTGTACAAAAGGAATTGGACTAAAAACTTGCCATTGACTGATAGTATTCATGCGTACCTGTGAAATACAAAAAAAATTTTAGTTTTCAAATTTAAAAAAAAAATATATACATTTTATAAAAATTTTAATATTTTATTTTAGAAAATCTTACTCTATTTAAATATTCAGATTTTATTTCCATTCTAGTATCTGCAAATAATATTAAATTATCCGAAGAAAACTTTTTAACATACAAATCAGCAATAGCAATTTTCAATAACGGTTCAATTTCTATAAAACTGGAAATAGTGGGCAGCCGAATTGAAAGCCATGTCACTTTCAACTGATCTTTTTTATATTTTTCAGTTAAATATAAAGCACGTTGTTTAATTTCATAAAAAATGTCTTCATTTCCCTTTGAAGCATATCCAGGATTGTACAACAAAACCTTAAAATATATGTACATTTTTTAATGTTGATAATAATAAAATAATTTTAATTACAATTTAACTTTATCACTAATAGTACTAACCACTGTGAGTAAAATTTTATCCTTTTTATCCATACATACATCTGCATAATGTGCTAGAAATTTCAAACCCTCTTCCTTTTTTTGTGAATCTATCAATATAATCATATTAATTCTTGAATTTTCAGTTACATATGGAACAGGAAGTATTTCAACTTTTCCTAATGGCTTACAAACTTGTATCCTTTTAATTAATACCTTTGAATCAGTCTCAAAACTCATATCTAGTATATAATCAATTCCTCTAGATGAATCAAATTTCCAATATCCATTGTGCAAATTATTAAATTTTAGTTTTTGCTTAAAATCTTTGATTATACTTTTAATTGTCACATTTAAAATAGTATTAATTTCTTCTTTTTGACTACTATCCAACTCTTTAACTACTCCAAAATCATTATCAAGAAAAACGTGAGTCATATTAAAGTAAGTCCACCTTAAAATATCAAAGCGATTTATTGCTTGATATCCTGGTTGATTACCAATAGGCCAACTAAGATCACGTTGATTTTTAGGAGTAAAATTAGCAGTATTTATGATTTCTTTACGAATAGTATCGATATCTTTATCTATTTTAGCTAGTTCAATCTAAAATAAAAATAAATACAATAAAAAATAAACAATAATATTTACAAATATTTTTTGCATGAAAACTTACTTTTGTAAAATAAGTATTTATTTTGTAAATGACTAGGTGATCAAATATAGGATACACTGAAATAGAATTCTTGAAATTTTCCTGATCAGATACTTCTTTAAAACTATTTTCGTAATCAAAAGTTAAGTTCAGTTTTGTCGAATAAAATATCTCTTTTTGAGCTTTGTGTGAACAAGGAATTGTTGTAGAATGCACTATGCACCGACCAAAATTTATATCATCAAAAGATGAAAAAGTATTTCTTACACACCAGTCTAAATTATTTTTTAATTTTTTGATTATTGAATTACTTAATAATACTCCAGCATCTGTAAAAAAATACTCATTTTATGAAATTTATTTTAATAAAATTGAAAATATTTAGCTTGCATTTTAATTTATAAAAATTTATTTTAATTAAAATATTAATTAAATATTTCAATAGTAAATTAAAATTATATATTTGAATGTTAAAAAGCTATAAAAAGCCTTTAAAAAAAAATTAAAGTATTACTTATCCAGTAACCTTTCATAATTTTATTTTTAAGAAAATAATTATTAAAATTTAATTTTTTATTAATTATAACAGTTAAAAGAATAAAGTTTTTCTAAAAAATATATCTTACCTAAAGAGCAATACATATCATTGTCATTAACAATTCCAAGATGAACATCTTGACTTACACTAATTTTATTAACTATTTCAGTTAATTTCCTAGCATTAACAAAACTAGTATCTTTAACTATAAAATAATAGTCGTAATCTTCTAAATAATTATCAGTTATATACTTTAAAGCATGAAATGGTTGTAATATACTTCTAGTATCTGTAAAACCAACTATTCCTGGCAATGATACATTTGGTTTTGTTCCTTCAGCTATAGAAATAAAATATCGAACTTTATCAACTAAATGTGTAATTGTTTTATTTGAGGCAACTGCTCGGTTATGCAGGTATTCTGAACTTGTCAATATACCAATAAATAACTTCTCTCGAATTCCAAGTTCTGTTGAGTAATATCTTGGTCGTACAAATACTTTTGGTACCTTTTTAGCTTTTTGTGGTTTTGCTTCAATATTTATTTTTGGTTCATACTCATCAATTAATTCATTACTACTTATGGAATAAGGAAGAGACTCTTCTAAATTTTGACAGTCATTAATTTCAATTGGAGCAAAAAGTAAACTAATACTAAGACCTACACAAACTCCAATAATTAAATAAATGTTATTTCGACAGTGAGAAAATAAAATATTTATAACTGGGCTCATGATTAAACATATATAAGCTTCAATTTTTAAGTTGTACAAAAATACGTTATCGCAAAACTCAAAATTTGCATTAAAAAAATAACATCAAAAACAAAAAAAATTATATAGCAATAACTGACTAAAAAATACCATGTTATATGTTTTTTTAACAAGTATTAAAAAATCATTATAAATATGAATAAAACGAAAATTTAACTACATAATCAAATCATGTATTACTGGGCCCGACAATAAACGCCACTGTTTCAATTTTATAAGAGTATGAGTGACATACATGTGTCTTTACTGTGTTTACAACACATAATTAGAAAGCTACCTTATCGACGCATTCGATATAACGGTCATTTGACGGATATGGACGTCATTCGTTCATATCATATAAAATATATATAATATTAATATATCTACATATATTTACTATTTACATTTACATTAAATGAAACGAAATATACATATATATTGTGTCATAAGCATCACATATATGATATGCAATACGAAGTAGTTCTATTTTTTAAAGATCTTTCACGAAGGTTGTAAAAAATTTCAAATAAATAACGACTTTAAAAAAAGACTATTGTAAAAAAAAGCTATTTTATAAATATTAACATTGAAATAAAAATATTTAAATATATATATTAAACGCAATGTTTATAAAATTTACGTTTGTTCAATACATTATTACACTACCATAGTATTTAAGAATTATAGTATTTTAGAAAATATTATTTCAAAAATTAATAAATCAGACAAATATTAAAATATATTTTTATACTTAATTATGTAAAAAAATGTAAAATCTTTTTAGCTTCTTGTCTTATTTATTTTAGATACTTTACATACAGAGTCAAAAAATGAAATTATTTTTACAAAGCTTCAAATATTAATTTAAGTGGTTGCGAGATACGTCTACACTCTCACACATCACACCAGATTTTATATACCAGGAATATAAAACCTTTTCAATTTAGTATTAAATTCTGCATATTTTAATATTCGTATGCATATGATGTAAAGAACAATTTATTAGAATTAAATATGACTAGCTGAAATAATTTTAATAGTATTTTTTTCAATTTCAATTTGTATTACCTTTTATTATAGTACCTATTAAAAATGTATCAATTATTTAATTTCGTATATTACCAACTGTTTATTTGAAAAATTAAATTTTTTCTTAAATAAATTATATATTTTAACGTTATATTCAATTTTTTAATTTAAACATTTGTATTAGTACTATAAAGCTCTAAATCTAATCAAACATAGCCGGATATGACGAAAAAAGCTCATCTTTCGACGCAATTCAAAATTATGTAAAATATATATCTATGGCATGAATTCCACTTAGTGAAGTGTTAGATGCTAGTGTCACCATCGTCCGCGTGTACACCTATAGGCGGTAAGTATGCAGTTTGCCGTGATAGGAGTCTGTGAGGACTATGAGACCTGTGTGAAAAAAGCGCGTTTTAATCCGCGGACTAGCCAACCAATAGCAGCTTGTGCATCACGAACAGCGCGCCGCCCCCTAAAGATCGCGGGCTGCTGCTGCAACCAGTCGCGCTGTGTTTTGCCATGACGGCATTCGTGTATGTATTTAACTTAATGTTTTTGGAAAGGAATCGCTTGGTTTGATCAGGCGAGAAACGCAGGCAGACTGGCAGGCAAGCAATAGTAAGCAGCAGTAGTAGCGGCGACGGCAGACAGCAGCTCACAGTCGAGCACTTTCAGTAGTTCGCCGCGGTATACATTGTTTATCCGCCATTTTGTTTTACGGCCCCCAGACGACTTATACACAGTTTTCTGGTATCGTATGCGTATGTACGTGCTGCTTGTGACACTGCGGTTGTGCGTAGAACCATGGGCTCTTTAGCGTATTGTACCATGAGGTCCAGTCGCTGACTCTGTCGACGGACCTCGATGTAAAGAATTTGTTTGACTACGTTGACGTAGCCCCGTGGCTCATTAGGCCGCGCGCGCCACGCTATATTATCGTTGGTAAGCGCGTCCTTTCGCCCCGTGTCCATCTTCGTCGTCGTAGATAGCCAGCGGCGACGGCGGCGGTGGCGGTAGTAACAGCAGTAACAACATATATTGAGGCCGCCGTGATGGCTTCTTTGCCGCGGCTGTTGTTTGGCCCCAATGACAAGTAGTTGGAGCAGGCGCTGCTCTGCGCAAAGCATCTACTATTCGCTACAACCCAGCTTTACTGACTTTCACACACGAGAAAAGAGCCGCCGAATGGCCAGTTCTGAGTAGCAAGAGGTTCAGCGTATACCGCGTAAGTTCTCCACATCTTCTGCCTGTCCTCTTTTACCTTACTTAGAGTCGCAATCGCTACGATTATTCGGTGTGGTGCGTATTATTTGAGGCTAAGTAAAGTAATAGATACCAATGTGAGACATTTTGCGCACTGATGGTTTACAGAGTATATGTTACAATTAGAGATATAATCTTAAAGTTATGGCTTCTAAAATTAAATAGAGAAGCTAGTTTGTCATGTTACACTAAGCTTCTTATAATGACTAATTTGATTATTTATCATTAGTTATAAATTGTTCTTTATAAAAGTCAATGTTTACTAAATATTTTGCATTGTGTCAGTGGCTAATAATATAAAATAAAGTTGATTTAATTTATATTTTTCTAGAATGTCAGGCCAAAGTGGAGGACAACGGCTGCGTTTATCAACGCTCAATGAGCAGTTGACTTGTAAACTATGTGGTGGTTATTACATAGATGCCACAACTATAATAGAGTGCCTACATTCTTGTAAAAATCTATCTTGTTTACAGATTCTATTTTTATTATTTTATTCTAATTAATTAATTTATTTGCAGTTTGTAAAAGTTGTATCGTCAAATATTTGGAAAAGAATAAGTTTTGTCCTGTTTGCGATGCTCAAGTACATAAAAATAAACCTCTGTTGAATATTAGACCTGATCAGATACTTCAAGATATTGTTTATAAATTGGTACCAGGTTGTTACCAAAGTAAGTGGAGGAACAATTATTAATAAAAACATTTATTTTAAATTTATTTATTTTACCAATACAATTTTATTTTATTGTTTTCATTTATTTTAGATGAAATGCGAAGTAGAAAAGAGTTTTATGCTAAGCATCTAGAAGAAAAAATTCATGTAACTTCACCAGAAGGTAGAGGAGAACCTATTGAAAGTTATATTTATTCTCCAGATGAATCATTAAGTTTATCTTTAGAATATTATAGTCCAGAAACTTTCAATGAAACAGAAAATGATAAACAGGCAGTAACAAAACATTTACCAAGAAGGTATCTTAGATGTCCAGCTGCTGTTACAATTTTTCATCTTCAAAAATTAATAAGAGCTAAATATGGTCTAAGTGAAGCACATAGAGTTGACATAATGTATAAAGAAGAATCTTTATGTGCAAGTTATACACTTATGGATGTCATGTACATTTATCATTGGAGAAGGGTAATTTTTTAAATTCATTCATTTATTCATAGAAATCTTGTAAATCAAAGTATATTTTAATAATTTATCAAATAATTTATTCTGTTTGTTATATTCTTGTTTTCCTTTTTTTGCACAGAAAGTTCCACTCCATTTAAGCTACAGAATATTCGAGTCAGCCTCAAAGAGATTAAAATTATCAGAAGACAATGATGAATTTAAACAATCGCTCTCTAATAGTAACATGGAATTCGAATCAAAGGATGATGAAGAATCAATGAAACGTGAATGGAAGGAGGTCCAGTTGAAAATTTCTGAAACTGGAGTGATGAGTGTTACAGATATATCGAGTTTAGATACAAAAAAGAGTACAAAAGTGAATGAGATTAATCAACAAAGTAGCCTAGATCAGGCAACTTCAAATGCTTACAATGTAAATAAAACAGTGGTGAAAACAGAAGAAAAAGAACCAGTAAAACTGTGTACAGCGTTGTTAAAAAATAAAAAAGTATTGCAAGAAAACTTATCAAAAAAAAGTGAACAGCTTCAAGATGATAAATCTAATAATGTGTCAATGAGTGCAATTCCTGTGTATCAAAGTAATTCCAAAAGTGAAGAAATCGAATTGAAATCAATTGATCAACAGGACTTATCCAATGAAATTATGAAAACTAATAGTGAAAAATGTGAGAACAATTGTACAAAAACATTAAATGATTCTGTGCAAATGTCAGGTAGTAATGACAAAAGTCAAGTTGAAAATATGCAAAAATTGCAAGAAAAAATCAAAACTGAAATTTCCAGTGCAACCGAAAAATGTTCTGATAAACAAAATTTAACAAATAATAATTTTATTAGCAATGAATCGAAATTAGACATTAATATGAAGCAAAACACAAAATTGTGTGAGACAAAAACAATATCTAGTGCAGGTTCTAAAATTAATGCACTTAGTGCAAAACTACAATTTCAACCGAAAGTTGGTCAAGTTAATAATACTTATTCAAAAAAGTCAACATCCACAGAAAAGAAAGTAATTTCATCTCCAACAAAATCAGCTGATATAAAACCTTCAAAAAACTCTGCAAAAGCAGAAGTAAAATCTTCCATGGATGTTCCTTTAAACAATTCTCCTGTAGAAATAAATGAGTCCAAAGTGTCTGTAACAAGCTCTAATTCTAATACATCTGTCCCTTGTTCTCAAACCAATTCAATAAACACTTCATCAGTAGCAGCAACATATGTAACAGCACCTTCCGTCTCAATTGATACATGTGCCACATCTATTAATCTTCAACAACAACGATTACAACACAATAATGCGACCCAACAACTAACTGCTCCCAGCACAGAGAGTCTGGCCTCTATTGGGTTACATGTGTCAACAACGATATCAAGTTCAATGAATCTCAACAGCTGGATAACTGATCGTGCTACAAACAGTTCAAAAAATTCAGGTAAAGTTGGAAGTCTGGACCAACAATTGCACTCCCTTTCTGGTGTACCGCAAATTGGTAAAGATATTATATGTTCAACAACATCTGCTAATCCTGTTAGCACTATGGGTAGATTCAGCATTCAGACACCTTCTATGAGTATATATTCAATTACAACATCTATGAAAAATAATGTCTATACGAATACAACTCATAGTTACGCTACTTCTTCAAAGCAAACAATATCAAAATCAAACTTTGATATGTATCCAGTACCTCCTTGTCCAGATGCTATACCAATATCTTTAATGAAGTCTACAAATGCAAGGAAAGATTCTATGTCCAAAGGAACAACTCTAAATGAAATTTGTGCTAAGATTAGTAATTCCGGCACTGGTTCAAAAATAAATGATATTTGTGCCAAAATAGGCGAGAGTACGAAAGAAAAAAATAAAATCGAAGCACAGCGCAACAAACCTGAAGTTCCAGATTTACTTAAGATCTCAAAAAGTAATCCAACACCGACAAGTGAAAGTGGTAGTCCAGTTAAACATATTCCCAACATTCCTAATGTACCGATCTATACACCAAGCAATAGCCAAATGATGCAAGTAAGCAGTGAATCAAAAGACAATGTCAAGAGATTGACATCATCGGCAATGGAATCTTCTCAAGTGGCAATGATGCAGAAAATACCTTCTCAAAAAAAACATTCGCAACCTGTGGGTTACAAAACGCTAAGGGATCCACCAAAATCATGGAATCCAACACTTTCGAAAAATAATTATGTAGCCGCAAAGAATCAGGCAAAAGAAATGCAAAATCAGTCCCAAGCTTCTTACAGTGTCACTGATAGCAACAATGCGTCCAAGCAAATACCTTCTAAACCTGCCAAAATTTTTAAAATCAGAAACATGCCACGTTACTTAGGTAATTCTACATTTTTTTTTTACTGCCATTTGAAAAATTGAACTAATATATACAGCCAAAAGAATTTAAAAATATTAAAATTTTAATAATTAAAAGTCGTTAGTCATCCTTTAAATACATATTATACTTTTATTCCTTAAGAATGAAATCTTTTAATTTTTTCTATCACTTTACAAAATGACTACTTGTAAAAGAATAACTAATAATGCATAAAGAAGTATATTTGAAATTAATTTTTAATAATATTTTAGAAATAGGAAAGGAGGTAAATAATAGAATTATTAATAAAAGCATTTATATCATGTATACAAAGTCTGAAAATTCTAAAAAGTTGTATTATATAATTGTATTATATAAATTTACTTTATGGATATAATTTTTTTTTTTTTTTTAATGAAATTAAAAATGCAAAGCATTCAAAATTACTTCTTTGGGCAATCTAGTATTAATGAAAATATCATTTGAAAAATTAAAGTCAAGTCATTATACTCTAATATTTCTATAGATTTCTAATACTATAAATAATTCAAAGAATTTAAATTAATAAAATTATATTTTAATTTTAGGCAATCCCGCCTCTGGTGTTAAACCAATGTATGGTATAGTAAACGAGCAATCTAAGGAAAAAGACCAATCGAACAATTCAAAAAACAGTCCAACTATGAGTATGATGAAAATCGATCCGCAAACTCTTTCACCAATTGTATCAAGTCCTAATTCGCCAATAGTTTCACCGTCACCCTACTCACCTACTGCGCGTAGCTATCAGAATAGTCCATTCCAGCGCGATATTTGCCGTAATAGTAATTCGCCTATCTCACCCCGCAACTCACCAGTCAATATGCTTTCAACTAATCCTTTCATACCATCGCATACACCTAATACAAACCCTCGTCTCATTTATTCGCATTTTCCACCGGCTTTTACCGATTCTAACCGCTTTTCCAATCCACTCATAAGATCACCTATCGGTATACCGCCCTCAAGTGCCTTCCATAGTAGTCTACCGCCCTCAATAAAGCTTTATCAACGCTCTGGCTATATGACACAACCACAGACAAGCGTTGCCAGCTTCTCACCAGGTGCTGCTGGTCAGCCGCCCGCGGTTCAACGGATACCACCAAGTAGTCATTCTTCGACGTCGTCCGCATCTACATCATCGTCATCTAAGTCGCCTAAATCCTCACCTTCATCTTCAGCTTCGCCTAGCGGAGCTGGGATTAGTACGAGTATGAACTTAACAAGGTCTGAGACGTTAACAACGTCTTCGCCAACCTCGGCAGTTGATGCTTTACACCTAACAAAGAATCTTGCACAGCGTGACCTTAATGTCTTCGATCTTACAAAACCGGAAAATCTCAAATCGAACATTGATGGCAATGCAAAGCCAACTTCAACAACTATACCTCAATTGCCCCATAAATCTAGTGATACGAATATAAAATCCAAGTTGACATCAAGCTCCGAATCACCACAAAAAGTCAGTAACGAAATAACGACAAAACAAAATAATACAAATATCACTAATCAAACTTCCGAAGTAGAAGCTAAAAATACGTCTATGACATCGACAACGCCAATGACGGCAACCAAAGAACAAGATAAAAAGGAAAATAATCTTGCCAAGATTAATGGTGGTATTACAATTACGATGGCAAATAGCGAAAAACCAAAGGACGAGCAAAATGCAATACAACAGAATAACGAAAATAAAATTGAGAATAAAAGTGCACAAGAGGGAACGGATACTAATAAGTTATCGCCATCGTCGCCATCGAAATCTGCAACTAGTAAATCTACTGCAGCACATGAACCGGCTAAAGATGATATTAAGGAAATAATCACTGATCAGCAAAAGCAAGAGATCACCGTGGCTGATTCGGCAAAAACGGGAAGCACTACTACACAGGGAAAAAAGGTCCCCGAGATGCAAAAGGGGAAAGCAGAGTCATAATTCATTTTTTGAAGTCAAAATCGCTGATATTTGAGAAAACGAAAACGTTCTCTCTTCTATTGATGTAAATTTCTGTAAATATGCGTCAAAAGTCGATTTATTGTTTAATTTCTTATCGATGCGAAACGAGTTATTATTATTATATCTTGTGTTGAGCACAGCATTTATCCAGAATATATGTTGAACACTCGATTTTTTGTTCGTCGATTTGGCCGTTTGTGGCCAGTAGAGGATTGTTAAAATGGTAATTTGCCTTTTTACTAACTTCAAGTCATCTTATATAAGTTTTTAATCCGCGAGTTTTATTTACGCACGAGCGATACCTAATGATTATAAAAGCATTTGTAATTTGCTATCGTTATTCGTTTTACACTTCAGAATTTTTTCTTAATATCAGTTTATATATTTGCTTCCTCAAAAGCCCAAAGAGGCAGCTACAATTTGATAATCTTTAATTTTCATCGGTAGCTCCTTTTATGATGTGTAAGATGTAGATATCGGTGAAGCAAAGACAAGTAACGCAACATGTGTTATATTTAAGTGGTACATTTGAATCAACACACAATCTTACATGCTTTCTGAGAATTCATTAGTCGAGTTGCAATATTATACATTTAAAACGATTGCAATCTATTTGTTTTATAGATTGTTATCCTCATCGTTTTTAAAATTATGTTAATACTGAAGCTGTAGCTGTTCGCATTATTCAAGTCTTCGTCATAAATTTAAGAATTATTAAATTAAATATTTAATTGAATTTATCACTATTATTTTACAATTGTGATATGTGTTATGAAAATGGGAAAAACTGATTACATTTTAATTTGTTATATTTTATTTTTAAATATTAATTTTATTACAAATAATTTGATATTAAAAATTTTTAAGCTAAAATGATTAAATTTGTTTTTACAAGATAAGTCATTAATATTTTTATTTTGAAAAAAAATTTTTAAAATAGTCAGTATTTTATTATAATGTTATTATAACACAAAATAAATAGAGTTTTAACTAAAAATAATTGAAATAAATTCATGTTTCATATATCCATCTAACTCCTACTTGTTATTAAATTATAAAAAATCTGTTATTTGAACAGTTTTAGCTTCAGTTTATGCACCACTTAATAGCATACAATTTGTCAATCAATTTAATGAATATTGCAAACTCATCTTAATTTTTTTTTAGCTGTTATAGACCTTCACAGAGATCATCAAGTCAGGTGGTTATAAAGTAAATATTAACGTGTTAGATGTACCTAACTGAATTAATATAACGTTATTTGAAAAAAAAAAAACGCATTTTTATATCATAGGTTGACAAATTTGTATAGTTTACAGCCTCGAATATTTTTTTTAGGCAATCGCATTGAGAAAAAAAAATGTAATTTTTCTTATTATATTAAAAAAATTTATTTAAATTGTATATTTTTAATTTTATGACTTTTGGATAAACTCTAAAATATTAACTATTGTGTATAAAACAATTTATTTTCTTAAGAAAAAAGAGTTTATGCAATTTTATAATCGATTCAGGTGAAAATATTCGAGGTCTGAGAGATGTAGTAGTGAAATGCCCGAGGCCTTATCATATCTTATATTGAGTAAATGGACGCGGAACAATAAATTTATTCGATGATAAATCTGCAACTTGTATTGCACGACTCTAGTAAATAATAATCTAACGCTGTGATCGTTATGCCGTTTTCATGCAAACGGACCACGCGATATTTTCTCCGCTGAAAAAAAAGAGTATCTTTCCTCGAAAAAAAGAGGAGAATCTATCGCCCGCAAAAAAGAAAAGAATGACAAAATTATATATTATCGTACTTTTTTTAAGAAGTGAAAATTTGGAAAGCGAATCAGGTGCAGAAAAAATTTGTAGAATAAAAATATTAACAGCATATGTAAAATGAGATGTGAAAAATGAAAATTCAGTAATGAATGCAACAAATTCACTTTTCCTTCTTTTTTTAGAATGGAGTGCAGCTCCAATTTATTTGTACATAGTGTATCATGTTTAAAGAATTTATATATGAAGCGATAATTGAAATTTATTATTATATTATTAATATAATTATGTATTTAATACTTAAGGATATACTGATAGTATCTTTTTTGTTGTCAGAAAATATTAATTTCTAGATGAATATTTGACAGGAGAATAATGTATTTTTAATCAGTTATTACATATGGATCAGGAGATATTTTTCCTCTTTCATGCAAAAATATAATAGAATGCACCAATACTGCTGCTGTTGTTTTTTAATTCATTTATACATATTATGCTTTTTTATTTTTTATAACAAAATATTTACAAAAACTTAAGATAGTATGAAAATTAAAATAATTTTATTAAATTATGTCAAGGATTAGTTAGTTTTTCTGCATGCTTTGCAGCATCTTTTAATTTATAAACTAATTCCTGAAGTTGTTGAATTGTGCATGTAAATTTTACATTATCAATTTTTCCATGTTTTATTGTACTAAATGATACAATGTAGACAGGAACTCCAGTTGAATTATTTATGCTAGACTAAATTTGCATTTATTAAATTTTTATTTAATTTAATATTTAATTAATATTAATTTTATATAAATTTTTATAATATAATACCTTAATACAATAATCTAACCTCCAATCGACATCTATAATATGTGGTAAACTATTACCAATTGATTGCAAACTTTCCTGAACTTGTTCTTTATGATTTTCATAAATTTTACAGAATTTATCGATGTGAATTTTATTTAAAGTTGTGCATTGTAATAAACTATTCAATTCTTCTAAACTTTTATCTTGCCTTGCAGTTTCAATAAGTAATTTTATAATATCAATATAAGCATTCTTAACAATGTCAGGTTTTACACCATATATTTGAGTAAGAGCTATAAAATAATATGATACACTTTATTTATTAATTGTAAAAATAAAATATATAATAAATACATAAAGTTAATAGTTTAAAGATCAAAAACTTTAAAAATAATAATATATTTTAGTATCATTTTACATTAAAGTTGATGTAGTCATTAGTTTACATATTTAAAAGTTTTTTATTATTCAGTTGAAATTAAAGATATTTAATAAAATATTATTACTCATACATTATAAAAACTATTTATAATTATATCTTTTGTAAAACAATACAACTACTGAAAAATTTATTTAGAAATGTAGCTTTCATTAATTTAGAATTGTAATTTATTATGTTAAATATTCATGCATTTTTAACTCAAATTAATGTATCTAATTCATTTTTTTTTGTATTATTTTGCATAAGTAACGCATCTAATTTATAGTTTTTTTTTTTTTTTTTTAATCGTTAAACAACACGTTTACCAGAATGTTATACCTTCAATTTCTGAATTACCACAAACATGAGAAATAGCAATACGAATTATTTCGTCAAAAACTTCTTCATTTAATTTATTTAAATTTTGTTCGTTCAATAAATATTTTAAATTATTTTCTGTAAGTTCCATATCTTAAATTTAAGGTTAGATACTACGCAATGTTTTCAGTTTATATATGTGCATATATCTCCATTGTGACGTCACTTGCACATTTTATATAAATATAGATATAGATGCGATTACAAAATGATAAAAACTATTTAATTGCAATTTTTGTATGCGTACGATAAGAGCAATGTGACTAAGCTTTTAAATTGCATGCATACGAAAAAAATTGGATTGATAATAGTATATGTTTCCGATAATATACAGTTTTATTACAGTTCCTATTCAGGCAATTATATTTATTCATTAGCAGTGAGGTAAAAATATAAAATTATATGCCGGTAAAAACTTCGCTCATGACTATGTTAATTTACTTATTACGCAATTATGGAAGAGAAAAGCATAAAATTAAAAATTATGCCATATCATCGACCTGTTTCTAAATTGTATATATTTCTCTTCTTTTATTGCATAAGATAAATTAATAATAGACATTGTCATGCCACTGTAGATATTCCACAGTTGATTTTATAAATCTTTCTGAGTGTATCCAAATTTCAAGATTTTAAAAATATATTTCTATAAAGATGTCTTATTACTATTAAAGTAATCTATGGGTTATTTAATCATTATTAAAAATCAAATAAATTATTAAAAATTTGTACAAAATTTTTTACAAATTTTGATGATTCTTTATTAAAAAATTTGACTCAAAATATTAAAAATAAATTCAACAATAATTTAAATTTAAATATTGATTGAAATTTTTTGAGGCTTATAATTTGTTAATTACAAATTTTTTAGAATGGAAGACAATAAAAATATTCATGAAAAAACTGCATTAAATGTTGATAATCTGAACAGAAATAGTAATGAAAAATATTTAGACAAGTAAGTAATACCTATCAATTACCTTAAATAATTAATTTTATTATTATTATTAAATTATTTTATTATACTAAAACACAAATTTTGTTTACACTTTATTTGAATTTGTTCTTTTTTATATTATATAGATATCATTAAAAAATATGTAGCAAGTACAAGTTTTATGTAATCATTTTTTATACTTTCTTAAAGTTTTGAATTATGTAGTTACTTAATCCACAATAAAATTTTCTACAAATCTAGATGATACTTTTCTTTGCAGTAATATTTGACGATATTGAATAATTCACAAGAATTGTGCTACCTTTTACTTATGATAGATATTGCAGTGATATATCAATGAAGGTCATATTAATTGTAAATTCTAAAGAAGTATGAATGTAGGCTTATTTTTAAATCAGTATAAACCAGTAATCATATTAATGTTTATTATAATAATGATAAATAATATGTAATGATAATAAAAAACATCATTTCTTTTTAAACAATTGTTATATTTTAAAATTTTAAAAATATAAAAATTATTAACTATTATATAATTTAACATGTTGTATCATCTTAGAAAAGTTTTTTTTAGTAATCTTCCTGAACTTGATAAATTTGATACTTCAGTTATTCATAAATTTTCATACAAAGATGTCTTACCACAGGTATGTATTTATTTTATTTATTCTATAACAAATTTTATACATAAAATAAAATTATTAAAATTTTTATTTTCTTAAAGATTATTATCAGTTGCATTGCACATTGTATTTCAATACAAGCAGGGGTGAATATGGCTTATAGTACAATTTTAGAAGATGGATTGAAAAAAGATTTTTTACTAACACCAGACCAAACGTCTTGGATAGGTAAAATTTTTAAATTTGAACTAAAATTGAAAAAAATTATTTTGTTAAGGCAATACTTTTTTTTTTTAATAATTTTATCAAATTTATTAATTTTTAGCTTCTAACTACTATTATAATGAATTTTTGATTTTGTTATAAAATATTTTATTATTTTCCGTAGCAAGTTTAGTCACAATTGCTCTACCACTAGGATCAATTATTGCGGGACCATTAATGGATGTATATGGACGTAAAAAAATTTGCATACTTTCTTGTATACCAAATCTTCTGTCATGGATTATATTAATACTAGCTAATTCTATTAGTGCAATTTATGTAGCACGATTAATTGCTGGTTTTTCAGGAGGATTATCAACTGTTGGTCTTGTATACATTTCAGAAATAACACATCCACAAATTAGACCGATGTTATTATGTTTTAATTCAATTTTTGTTTCACTGGGAATTTTAATTACATATTGCTTGGGTGTAGGGATCACATGGAATAAAATAGCAGTTGTATTTTTAGTTTTAAATTGTTGCATAATCTTTTTACTGTTATTCATACCTGAAAGCCCTTATTGGCTTATGTGTTTTGGAAATAAAGAAAAAGTTGATCGAAGAAATGAAGTTGAAGCTGTATTAAGATGTTTAAATAAATCAAAGCAAGTAAGTTTGATTACAAGCATTATAATATTTTATAAAATTGAAATAAAATCTTTTCAAATACAGTTTTTATATTTTTATATTTTTATTTAGAAATTTTTAGAAATATTTTTATATTTTCTAAAATATTTTTTATATAAATATGCTATATATTATTTCAGACTTATGAACAAGAATATCAAAGAATTATTAAAATTGCACAAAATTGTATCACAAATAACAAATCAAATAACTCTCTAGTTGAAAAATTAATTTTCTTCTTCAAACAACTAAAACTTTCAACAGTCTACAAGCCTACAATTATTTTACTTATAATATTCATAATGCAACAATTTGCAGGAACTTATGTAATTATATTTTATGCTTTATCTGTATTTGAAAATATTGGAGGAAAATTTGGCAATGGATTAGATAAATACGATGCAATGGTTATACTTGGCGTAATACGCTTTTTAATGAGCATTCTTACTTCTTTATTTAGTCAAAAATTTGGTAGACGCATATTATGCATAACAAGTGGTTTAGGAATGTCTTTTTCAATGTTTTTTTCAGCAATGTATATTTATCTCACTTCATTTTGTGATGAAAATGGCAGAATTCAAGAAATAATGGCTGAACAAAAGTGGGTTTTACTTGTGATAGTACTTTTTTATGTGTGTACTAGTTGTTTGGGATTTGTAATTATTCCATGGACTCTAATTGGAGAATTATTTCCAATATCAGTTAAAGGAGTTATGGGGGGAGTAATGGTATCTATTGCTTACATACTAATGTTTGGAATGATAAAAAGCTATCCTTTTATGATGGTAAACATAGGAGCACAGGGTGTATTTTTTATCTTCAGTATTATCTCACTTATCGGTACTAGTTTTGTATATATATTTTTACCAGAAACTTTAGGAAAATCTTTTTCAGAAATAGAACAATATTTTGAGAAAAGTAAAACAATAGATATTAATAATGATACAATTAATTGATAATTATACTAAAACAAATGTGGGTATTATTTTAAATTAATAAACTAAAAGTAAAGATGTTAAAAATTAAATTTTTTACAAAAAATATATTGAAAGAGAAAGATTTTTTAACACAGTATTTTAATTCATAATTCTTAATAATTATAACTTTTAAATATTATAAAAATAACAAACTTAAGTATTTATAAATAAATTTCATTATTATAATTGTTTTTAAAATATAAGAAATATTTTGTATTATGGAAAATTATAAATATTTTTTATATAGTATAATATATATTCGTATTATATATACATATGCAAACTAAACTCAATTTTCTATGATGTACATGTAAGAAGAATGGTATTTTAACTTTTAGAGGATAGGAACACCCTATACAGGGGGCAATATATGTTTGACACTTTAGCCACGATAGTTTTAACATATTAAATACCTTTAGTATGCATTTTCTGAAAAAGACCAAGAATCCCAAATCCCTGTCTTCTAAAGGTTAAGAAACCATTTAATAGCTGATACCGTTTAATATTTTTACTTCAAATATACACACTTTTGTAAATTGAAATATAAAAAAATGTATTTTTCAAAATATATACACAGTTTTATATTTAAATAAAAATTATTTTTTTTTTTTTTTTACCCTTAATAATACAACCATTTTCTGTAAAATATTTAAATTTTATAACAAAAAATTTGAAATGCATTTATGACTAGTATAATAGTTTAAAACGATTATGATTGATAATCAACAACCTGTTCAATCATATATATGTATAATCGTATGCGATTTAAATAATCTAACCTTACTTTTTAATTGTACTTAAAGAGAAGTCACTTTCACAGATGGAAATTACTCGATATTTTAACATTTTTTATATTATAACAATGAAAAATTGGATAAAATGAGAATTTTGAGGTGTAAAATCAGATTAATAATTTATGCTTTGTATGCAATTATTGTATTTATTATTATTAAACGAATTACTATTTTAAGTAACAATAATATTCCATTAAATAGATTGGATCAAGTTAACAGTTCTATTTATAAAAATGATGAGATGTAAATTTTTTCTAAATATTAAATTTTATCATTATAATGTAAAAATATTATATAAATGAATACTTTATTTTAATTCAAGATATGAACAGTGGATTAATAAATATATAAAAGGTATATCTCAAAATTTAGGTGAATATGGTAAACCTGCCTATCTTAGTGGTGAAGAAAAAATAAAAGGTGATGAAATTCTGAAAAAAAAAGCAGTAAATATCTTTCTTTCAAATAAAATACCACTTCAAAGAAAATTATCAGATGTAAGAGATCCACTGTAAGTAATTCAATATTCACAATTTTAAAAAATTAAAAATAATCAATATTTTAATTATTTTCTTATTCATTTTATTTTTATCAGTTGCAAAAATGTGACTTATGATATTAAATTGCCTACTGCGAGTATTATCATTATATTTCATAATGAAGCATTTAGCGTACTTTTACGCACAGTATACAGTGTTTTAAAAGAAACACCACCAAAATATTTAAAAGAGATTATTTTAGTTGATGACAAAAGTGATGAAGGTAATTTTTAAAAATATTTTTCAATTTATTTAAGGATAACTACAATAAATAATAAATAAATTAAAAATATTTGTTTTTAATTTAATAAATTATCAGAAGAACTTCAAGATTTATTAGAATATTTTATTCAGACAAGACTACCAAGAAAAATTAAATTATTGAGATTAAAAGACAGACAAGGGTTGGTGAGAGCCAGATTAAAAGGAGCAAAAACTGCTACAGGAGATATTTTAATGTTTTTAGATGCTCACTGTGAAGTAACAACTCGATGGTTAATTTTTATATAGGTAATAAAATTTTATCTATTCATTATTTTTAAAATTTATTTTATACTTTAGGTTAGAACCATTATTGCAAAGAATAAAATATAAATACAATGCTGTGGTAACACCAATTATCGATAACATATCAGAAGAAACTTTTGAGTATTCACATAGTGATGAGCCATCATTTTTTCAAGTTGGAGGATTTACTTGGTCTGGACATTTTACATGGATAAATATTCAAGAAAAAGATCTTAAATCTAAAACTTCTTCAATTTCCCCTGTTCAATCACCTACAATGGCTGGTGGACTTTTTGCTATTAATAGAAAGTATTTCTGGAAAATAGGTAGTTACGATGACAAAATGGAAGGATGGGGTGGTGAGAATCTTGAAATGTCATTTCGAGTAAGTAAAAAATAAATATTATTTGAATAAAAAAACAATAACATACTGAGAAACATAAATGAATGACTTTATTCTAGATATGGCAATGTGGTGGAGTACTAGAAACCATTCCTTGTTCTAGAGTAGGTCACGTTTTCAGAAATTTTTTACCTTACAAATTTCCAATGGATAAAGATACCCATGGTATTAATACAGCAAGATTAGCCAATGTATGGATGGATGACTATAAAAGATTATATTATTTGCACCGTGAAGAATATAAGGCAACATTGAAATAATCATGTACTTATAATTGATTAATAAAGATAAAAAATTATTTTTATAATTATAGGATAAACCAGAGATAATTGGTGATATAAGAGATCGTATAAAATTACGTGAACAACTTAAATGTAAAAGTTTTAAATGGTATTTAGATAATATTTATCCTGAAAAATTTATCCCAGATGAAAATGTTCAAGCATTTGGTAGAGTTCGAATACAATTAAGAAATTTATGCTTAGACAATTTACAAAATGATGAAGAAAAGCCATATAATTTAGGAATATATGAATGTCATTCTCAACTTTTTCCAAGTCAAGTACGATAAATTTAATGATTTCATTTAATTAGCTAACATTAAATCAAAATGTTCATATTTTATTATTTTTCACAAGTTATAAATTTTTTAAAAATAATATTTTAATATACATTCATATTTTTAGTACTTCAAATAAATACTGATACATACAATTGCTTTTTAAAAATTTCTTTTTATTTTCATGTAACAGTATTTTTCTCTAAGTAAAACAGGAGAATTGAGAAGAGAAGATACTTGTGCTACTGTGATTGAAGATGAAAACTCAAAAGATATCTTTAAAGTTAATATGAAATTATGTGAAGAAATTGAAAATGATAAAGAATGGTCATTAACAGAGGTATGAAAAAAAAAAAAATATGAAAAATGAAGTTTTATATATTAAAATTTTAAGTTATTTATCTTGAAGGACGGAAAAATTTTACACTTAAGGACTGGATTATGTCTTGATGCTACTGGAGTACAGTCTAAAGAAGATATTATAGCTACTACCTGTTCTGAATCACCAGATCAGTTTTGGCAATTTGACTTTTATGGTGATAAAATCAATCCTAGATGAAATCTAGATGATTATATAATTTAATACTCAAAAAATGCAGCTCAGATATTTATCTTATATTTTTATATTAAATATTAAAATACTTATTTATAGTTGTTTATTACAAAAGTTGTTAAAATTATACTATTAAAAATAATTTTTTATAAAAGTGAAGGTGTAATATAATTTTTATAATGATGTATCTACAAATGTTGAATTATACAATTTACAATTGTTGTTTTTTTGTATTTACTTATTTTATTTGTTTGTAATTATAAATTTACCTAAAGTAGTGTTTCTTCACTTCGAATATATTCTCCAATATCAGCTTGATGAAAACAAATCACTGCCATTGGATCTGCATGTTTACAATCAATAGTGCTTTTTGCTGCAACTCCAAAACCCTAAAGAATAAAATTCATTTTATTAAGTACTTTTAAAAATATATATTAAATTGTTGATAACATTTTTATTGATACTTTGTTTCATTTTAAAAAAATTTTTAAAATAATTAGTAAAAATAATGTACTTTTAAAATTTATTTAATTCAAAGTATTAGTACTACATCATATAATTTAAATATTATAAAATAAATTTTATATGTAATACTAAAATTTTTTAAGTAATATAAAAATAAATTTACCAAAGGTAAATCATTCATTGAATATACGACAACTCCTTGATACTGTGAAGTATTTTCTGTTATTCTTCCTAAACCAGCTTTATTAATATGATTGCCATAAAGAAATTGTTGTTCAGCAGATGATTTAACCCAAATTTTATGCTAGAAAATAAAATAAAAATTAACACCAAAAAATAGTTTTAAAAACATATAAAAATTTATATATACTTGAGAATAAGGTGCTAAATAGTGTAGAGCAGTAATATGTAATCTAAACTTGCCAGATTTCGTAAATTTCCCAATACATGTACCAACACTCATTAAATTATCAGATGACACTGTATTTGCCAAAGCTAAAATTTTTTCTGATACATAATAAACTCTATCTTTTTTTTCCCTAAAACAATATGATCCATCTGGTCTATCAATGAGAAATTTGAGATTGTCACCTATACTGAAAGCAGAAATACAAAAATATAATAATTTAATCGGGTAATTTTGGTGTTTTAATATATTTTTAAACAAAAATAGCCCGTGAACATAACCTAAAATTTTTTTAATCTCACAAAACTCACTATTTTGTTAATTTTTCAAAAACTAACTTCGTCCTTTCTTCTGATAAACGTTTCATTATGTATTATAATTACACAATATACAAGTACAAGAAAAAAAAAAAAATTCACAGTAAAAAAATGCCCTCCTAATTAACAATAAACACGTGAAATAAGGGAATCATATTAAACGTAAAGCGCCCTCTTTCTTTTATGTTTTTTAATAAAAGAATTTCAATTGAGCTTACATATTGCTCTTTTATATAGTTCAGCCGACTTAAAAAATATTTTTATTTTATACTTAATAAAATTCTGCGAAATAGATTAATTGAAAATGATAAAATAATTTAATTAATTCAATAATTCATGGAGTCTGCGCGTCAATAAAAAACTGGTTGGCGTTTACGTTCTACGGGTTAATGTATTGGTAGTATTCTTCATTGATCAGAAACTTAAATTTCAAAAATTTTCCATCCCCTCTCTGTGTCATTCGAATGCTACCTCATTCTGTCTTTTTCACAAAATCAATAACAAAACTAGCACAGTGAACCTACATAACTTATATGTATGTATATAATCTTTCCAGTCACAAAGGAGCTTTTATTCCATATACCTGTTGATTATTCGCTTGCTTGTTGCTTCAAAGTGAAAGGAAATAACAGTGAATGCAGGTAAAATAGAAGTATCATGTTTAAAAATATGCTTTTTCCGTGTATCCTACTTTTATCACGCAATTTTAATTTAAATTACAAACTGCAATTGCTTTTAGAAAGCTTCTAAATTTATTAAAATTATAAGCAGTACTTTAGAGTTTTATTACAGCTGTTTCTTTCTGATTACCTATGTTTAAAATGTAGTTTAAAAATAATTGGCGCAACAATTTCGAAAATTATACGGTCAAAAATTATTTTACAGAATTCTCTTTAATATGTAGTACTAAAAAAATTCGTATCGTTATAGAATAACTTGATGTTATATTGTTTAAAATAAAATTATTTAAATAATCGCAAAAAATATTTTCAAATGAATAAATTTTTTAGTTATTCCTTGACTAAGTACAAACATATGTTTTTTGATTTTTTGCGATAAATTCAATTTGAGATGAGAATTTTTTTATGAATAACAAATTACTTTTTGATTTATTTTTACATATAAGAAATGAGTAAAAAAATACATTGTTTTCTGGAGTTGTGAAATTGTGTGTCATGTAATTACTTATAAATTACACAATTGATATTAAGTATTAAGCAGTATCTAACTCAGTTTTTTTAAGAAATATTATTTTTATAGAAGCTCTATGCACTCTTTGTAAAGGATATTTATTTTATTCAGTGTTTAGTATCAAAATATATCATTTCATATGTCTAATGATTATCCATATGAATATGAAATATGTGAAGGTATGTTTGTATTCGTCAACTGTTTTGTTTTTTCTTATATATTAAATCAATTTATTATTGTTATAAAATAATTACTTCACAATTATATTAATTTGCATGCTTGCTTCATTTCTACTAACTTTTTTATTCAAAAAGGTTTATATACAAATATGAATATATTCAAATTATATGTATAATGCTGATTACATCAATGATATTGTGCAATGTTTATGTTTTGAATTTTATAGATATGGATCAAATTATTGAACCTGTCAACAATCAAAACTTAGAAGGTTTTAGTATATTATTTTATATAACGGAAGCTATTGGAGGACTTCTAATATTATTAGTTGTAATATGGACTGCTCGAGATCGAGGAGGATTTGCATGGACTAGTAATCCAGAATTGCAATTTAATTGGCATCCACTTTTAATGACTATTGGACTTGTTTTTTTATATGCTAATGGTAATAAAAAAAATGCATTTTTTAACAATAGTATAAATGATTATTAAACCATATATTATATATTTTAAATATATTTTAGGTATGTTAATATATAGATCACAAAGAAAAATACGTAAAAGACGTCTAAAGCTGATTCATGCTAGTATTATGATATTTACAGTGCTTTTAACAATCTTAGCACTTATAGCAGCTTTTGATAGTCATAATTTAAAAAATCCTCCAATTCCAAACATGTATTCATTGCACAGCTGGATTGGATTAACAAGTGTTATTCTATTTTGTTGCCAAGTATGTTTCAAAATTCATATACTCTAAATTGTATGGCAAAAAATTATTAAAACTTATTTAAAGTAAATTTATTATTTAAATTTTTTTAGTGGGTTGCAGGTCTTGTCTCTTTTCTTTATCCAACTATACAACCATCATTACGCGCTGCTTATTTACCAATACATGTATATTTCGGTACAGCTGGTTTTATTGGTACAATTGCTTCTTGTTTAATGGGGCTTACCGAAAAAGCGTTTTTTAATGTGCAACCGTAAGTTGATATATGATAAAAATATTTATATATTAGACTATAAATTATAAAAAAAATTAATTGATATTTAATTGTTTTAAAATAATACAAACAAAATGGTGATTTAAAATATAGATTAAAAATAAATAATTTTTGTAGATCATACTCAAAATTACCAGCAGAAGGTGTCTTGATTAATATAATAGGTCTAGCTTTTATTATTTTTGGTGGTTTAACAGTGTACCTAATATCTCAAGAGCGATATAAAAGACTTCCTCAACCTGAAGATGATACATTGTTGCATGATAATACATAAAAAAGAAATTGAAAAAATATACAAGTAAACTCAATGGCAAATGTGTATTCAAAATATATATTTTAATATATTAAAATATTACTTTCATTCAACTTAAAAAAATTAATGCTGGACATATTACTTTTACAAATATATAGTGTTTGATAATCTTAGTATTTTTTAAAGCAATTTATAAATTTATTAATACTAACATTAATGTTATGAATTAATAAGAAATTATTATTTTAGCTTCCAAACACCAATATCTAAAATCATTATTAGCTTATTCGCATTACAAAATGGTGCTATAATATTCTTTCTCACGTGCGTACAAATTAGTGTCCAAAGAAACTGAAAGTATAGAAGAAACTTTGTCTTCATAGAAATTTTATATATTTTAAGTTGTAATAACGAATTATACAGATTCTAAATTTACTTTAAAGTAAATCTATTTTGTATGTAATATATGTAAATTATTATGTAAACAAAACAAAACGTTTTCTAATATTTTATTGTATTTTATAAGAATTATTATCAAGTTTTACCATGAAATGTATTGAATTATTTTATAAAAAAAAAAAAAAAAAAAAAATAATAAAATCATTATTTTTATTCTTGAAATATGTGTTATCATTTAAAATTCTATGGTTTTTTGATTCATAAATAAAGCAAAGTGCTATATTCGCGGACAAAGTAAAGTCGGGATCAAAAGTCGGAAACTCATGAAAAATATCTTTTTTTAATGTTTTAAATAATTAAAAATGCAAAAAATGTATATTTGAATAACTCGAGATTTTGATTGCAAAATAATAAAAAAGAGATTTTATAATACAAAAATCAATTTGCAAAAAAAATTATTTTAAAATGCATTTTAGAGAAACAAGATTTTTAATGCTATTCATATGCAGTTCTTACATAGGAGTTTTGATGAGAAAACAATTTTTATTTACAATTTTTATATTATAAAAAATAAATAAGAACTATAAATTGCATTTTGGAATAAAATTAGGTGGAAATGCAAAATTGATCATTAATTTTTAGTTTGAAGTTCAAGTTAGGAATTAAATTATTACGTCAAATTAAGAATGACCAAGTTAAGTATAAAAAAAGTAAATATAACTTAAAATTTAAGAAATAAGAATTATTATTGTACGCATAAAAAAATTATTTTATGAATAATTATAAGCTTTTTTAAATAGTATTATATTAAGATTTCTTAACATATTCTTACAATTATTTTTAATTAAATTTAAAAAATAGTTTAACAAATAAGAAATAGTATTAAATAAATATAAAAAAGAAAATTTTAAATTATTAAAATCAAAAGAACAAAATATAAAAAGAATCTATAAGAAAATAGAAAGAAAATTGTCAAAAATTGATAAAACACTTAAGAAAATTAAACACATTAAATTGAAAATTAAAAATTTAACAAAACTAAATAATACTATAAATATCAAATACTTATCAGAAGAAAGAAATTAGTTACAAAATCAATTAAAACTTCTTAACAAAGAATTACGTTTGTTTTGCAAGAAAAAATAAGTATTAAACAAGAAAAATTATAGTTTTTTCGTATTAATCTCTTATATGTTTTAATAAACTGTTAATTTAAATAAAAAATTTCTTAATTACTTGCTTTAAAAAGTTTAAATTTTTTATAGAAATTACAAAAACTCTTCATAATATATAGTAGATCAATTTATATTAATAGTAATATAAACTTAAAACTAAAATTTGATCAATATTATATTTACTTTCGCTTATTTATAAAGTTTTTATTTGTTGTTAAATACAATGCACAATTGTAAAAACAATAAATAGTTCTCATTATAAAAATAACATAAGAAATAATTTTTTAATATACATGAATAAATTTTTTTAAATTTAAAAATGTTCATTTTATGTGGAAGCATTTGTACCAACTTCTGATGTCAAAATGAAATAAATCACAGAAAAGCTGAAAATATTTACTTGTTTATTTGTGTGTACATTTCTGCTTTGTTAAATTGTAACAATTCAGAATAAAATTTAGTTAATAATTTAAAATGAGCGAAGCAGCATCAAGTACCAAACCTTTTGCTGAAAAGCAAGCAGAGCGAATGAAACGCTTAAAAGAACTCCATGTAAAAAGAGTACGTATAAAAATGAACCTAACCCTACTTTAATTATATTTACGCTTTAAATTATTTAATGGTTATGTTTACAAAAAAGTAAATTTTGTATCCGTTTAGAATGAAGCACGTCAACAAAATCATAAAGAAGTTGTTGAAGAAGATAAACGCAATAAATTACCTACAAATTGGGAGGCTCGAAAACGTCAGGCAGATTGGATAATAAATGATGAAAAAGCTAGAAAAGAAGCCGATGAGAAAGTAAGATGTTTTGAATCAGTTATTACATATAAGGGATGCTTTTAAAGTTTTAAAAAGCTGTGCCAAATTCCTAAAACTTTAAAAACATTCCTTGTATAAGAAATTACCTACAATATAACATCTTAATTTTATATTTTTTATTATTGTACCAGGGACTTGATTATGAAAGAACAAAACTTTTAAATATAGATGCTATTGAAGCAGAACGATTATCTAGAAAGAGAAAAAAAATTTCCCCTAATGATGGATTTGCTGACTTTGAACAGGCTACAATCCGTCAATATAGACAACTTGTCAAAGGTATAAAACCAAATATGGAAGCTTACGAAGAGGCAAAAGAAAAACTTGGTCCTGCATTTTATGGTGACAGAAATACAATTTTACAAGGATTACATACTGATAAAAAAGAAGCAATTGATAAAATGGTTAATGATTTAGAAAAACAGTATGTACAATTTTAAATATATTAATTCATTAGTAGGCAATATTTATTATTTATATTTAATATGAAAATTTATTTTTAGAATTGCTAAACGTGAAAAATACAGCAGAAGAAGAATGCATAATGATGATGCTGACATTGATTATATCAATGAAAGAAATGCTAAATTTAATCAGAAACTTGAAAGATTTTATGGAGAACATACCAGAGAGACAAAACTCAATCTTGAACGTGGAACAGCTATTTAGAAATATTTATTATCAATTGTTTATTTTTTTACTTCAATATATATAAAAATTATCTATTTTTTAATAAGTTGAAACAAAAGTATTTAAAGAATTATGGAAATTTTTACAAAGTAATACATTTCAAAATTATAAAATTAATCTAACTTCAAAATATAATAATTTATACGTTTTTTTTTTTTGTAATTTAAAGTAAAAAGCTGCTTTTATTATAGTACTTAAAATTAATCTGTTGCTAATAAATGAAATAATGTTCAATAATTTTTAATACAATTACCTTGTACAGTTTAATTTAAAATGAAAATGTAATAATTATAATATAAATATACAATGTATATTCAGGTCAGTCGTTTCGAAATGATATCGTCAAAATATATATAATTAAAATTAAAATTATTTTATATGTACAGTAAATTAATACTTTCTAACAAATTTAGTTCATGCTATATAACCCAATTGTGAATTGTTCCTGTAAATTAAAAAAATTGTTTAAAAAAATTCTATTCAAACAGACATTTATTTTTTAAATTTATCAAATATTATTTCATTAAACTAATCATTTAGAATACTTACGTCGAGGTGAAAAATGGTGATGATGTGTAACTCGTATGTGTATATCTTGTGTTTCTCCTACATTGAGAACATAATTGTAAAAGGTTTCTTTAAATTAATTACGTTTGTTTCTATTTAACTACTAAAAATTGTTAATTTTGGTAGGCTGTTAATATTAATATGTTTTAGGAATAAATACAAAATAAAATAATCTATTTAAATACAAAAGTGAATGAAGTTGATAAGTTGAATCTTTATTAATGATTCAGCTTATACTTAAAATATAATGCATTTTATGTTTAAAATCCATAGGCACGTAAAGGAATAAAAAATTAAAAGTGCAATTTTTATTATTGCTGTTAATAATCTTCCATTAAAGATTTGAATTGGTTAAATTGTATCACAGAACGACAAAAGCACAAATTTTTTATTAAATCAAAAGTCAGACATTTAATGTTATTCTTGTTATGCTATGCACACATCACACATGCAGTTATATAAAAATTTGTAAGTTTTCGATTTATCATCTAGATGTTGAAGGAAAATTTGGTTCATTCAATAAAAATCGTTGTTCTGAATTTCGAATTCGCGTACCTTGAGCACTTTCTTCAACTACTTTCGGCATGTCACATTGTTCACAATTATTCATAAGAGGATGATTCTTAAATGTACAAGTTTGACATATCCACGAAGGACCATCAGTTTCTTCTTGATTATCACTTCCACTTGGTTCTGGTTCCCATACAGATGGTTGACTAGGTATAGGTGGTGGTGTCACATTTAATGACGGAGGAGCAAATTGCTGTCCTGTATAAATACTCTGATAAAATGCCTCATTTGTTTCTCCAAGTGGAACTACAATTTCATAAGAAGAATATTAAACACAAGATTAATATATTTTAAAATTAAACTCATAAAATCTATACATTAAACGCACCTTGAGAATCCGAGTATTGATCGACTTCTTCAGTTAATCTATCACATTCTAGTTGTAATTGATATATTTCACTTCGTAATTGTCGTTCAATTTCCTAAAAGTAAACTTAATATATGATAAAATTTTATAAAAAAGGAACTTAAATTTATATTATTATATTAATACCTTTGGGGATTTATTTAATTTTTCAGGTTGGGATAAAATTTCTATTTCTTTTTTTAAATCTTCCAATTTAGCCATTTCAGCTTCTAAGGCTTTGGTCATTCGACTTTTTCTGATCAATTGTTCCAATACTGTTGATTTATATTGATCTTCAACTAAAAAAAATATTAAAAGTTATAAAAAAAAAATTAATAAATTTTGGTTTAAAAAAGATAGTTGTATGTGATTTAGTTCAATTTCTCTTATCACGAATGAAATCTCTAAAATATGATTAAATTTTCCAGACTTAGTACATAAATAATTAAAACACATGACTATAATTTTAAATTAAACAAAATATTTTTAAGATTTAAATCGATTACACTTCATCAAAGGGAAAAATAAAATAAGTTACCCAATCGAAAAAAAGATAAAGATATTAAAAAGAAAAGAAGAAGAATTAGAGAAATGGAGAAATAAACACGCGAGCACGTCAGATGAGCAGCAAAGTACAAAACAGTTTTGCGATGACTCTATGTATAGATCGAGGCGTGGGTCAGGAATGCGTGAATATCTTCCGGTATTCGTGGGTGTGCATACGCTCATGTACGTGCCTTTTCTTTTTCGACCGTTTAGATACTCTTGTAGACAATTGTACCGAAAACAAGAGTAAGAAATAATTTATGTGTCTCGGTGACAGACATTTAGGTGGTTAGTGAAAATTTTCAAAGTCGTGAAACCAGAATTCTATTCATGTAATTCTAGAATAATTTTTGTAAAGTGCATTAATATTCGGGAAATTATAAAAAAAATCAAATTTAAATAATACTGACTAAAGTACAGAAAGAAATTTTCTTTTTTCCATCATAATAAAAAAAAAAAATTATTTTAATTTATTGTAAATTGTCAATTTTGTTAAGGGCGATAACCTTCTCTATAAATATTAAAAAATAAAAATAATCATAGGAATTTTAAAATATCAGTCTCACCTTGATCCAAAATTTCACGAAATTCTTCGGGAATCTCGGATTGAGATTCATATTCGGGTTCGGGTTGCGGCACATTGACTTTGGGAGTACGTGGGATAGCTCCGAGGCTCGTCGTCGGTGCCGTCAATGGTGTCGTCGGTAAACTGCTCGAGGGCGTCGCTACGCTCTGCACCGGGCCCGAGGGTGTCGTTGGTGCACTCACCGTTGACGTCGGGCGCGGTACTTGATTCGCTGGACCTATTGGTAATCCTTGAATCGCAGATTGTATTGGTTAAAATAAATTTATAAAATTTATAAACTAAAAATTCACGTTATTATTTTTTAAACGAATTATCATTTTCATATTTTATTTAATTTTTAACTTGTACGGAAATTATATCTTTCCTCGTTGTCATAAGTAAAGCGGTCGCGTTTACCTGGTGGTCGATTTGAGGTTGTTCCTGTAGCGAGATTCACGAGGCTGGTGGGCCTCTGTGGGGCCGGGGGAGGCTTTATCCTCGCGGCAGCAGCACCCGCTGCGCCACCGCGTCCGATGCTGATCTGCAAGAGACTTTGAAAGCCCCGAGGATCCAGCGAGGAGCTCGAGTAGGTAAGACTCGAGCCCTGTGAGCTTATGTCGATGGGCGGCTGTGGATCCGACGAGGGCGGACGCAACGTCAGACTCACCGAGGTGAAGCTCCGCGTCGTCGCGGGCTCCGCCAGCATAAGCGCCGGTTGATAATCTTGCTGTTGGAGTGCAAATGTCTCATCGCTTGTATCGAGATAGTCTGGAAAGACGCGCGAGATTATTTCGTTGGAAAAGTAACGCCCAAAACTCTTCGAGAAATTTTGATTGTTAAAGTTAATGTAACTCGACATTTTTAAGTTATTTTCTTTCATACTTTATTTATTTTACAAAACATTTTTTTTTTTTTTTTTTTTTTAATATTTCTATTTTACTTAGCTAAAGTAGAATTTTTTAAATTTAATTGAATGGCCAGTGAATTTAGGTACACGCATAAATTTTCATTTCAAATTTTCCTAGTTTACCCTGACTGCCTGATGGACTACAAGCGACATTGACACTGAGCTCAAAACTGGAATTTCCTTGAACACCGGTAGCGTTCTCTACATCTTCGAAGAATCCTCGAGTGGTAAAAACCGCGGGTGCCGAAGACGGATGAGCTTCGAAATCGATTTGATGTTGTTGTTGCTGCTGCTGCTGCTGTTGTTGATTCGATTGCGCGGCTACATAATCTCGACTAGTGGTACCATCCATCGAAATATCCAGCGAAACCGGTCTGTGTGCCCTTTGATTCGCCATCGTTGGCTTCCGCGCTAAGCTCTGCAAGGGCTGTTCGGATTGGCCGGCTAATCGAGATTCGTCTTGATTCATAGCGAGGTTTGTCACCGAGTACTCGTTTAGGGCTGGCGTAAATTCGGATTGGGGTGGAGGCGGTGGAAATGCACCTGGCGGAGGACGCGACTCCTGAGTGGCACGCAAACTCCGTGCGCATGTCTCCTTGTCGTGGCTGTTCTGCAACAAGATCGCGCACTTAGCGATTGGTAATCGATCGTGAAGTATAATAAGTTGCATACAGTTAAAAAATTTAATTTCACGTTGTTTCCAAAACACATATATCGTAAACGCATCGGCAAGTGTAAGTTACGCACAGGGTCAGATAATCGTTGTTAAATTGTTAATCATTGTAAAATTTAATGATTTTTTATATTTCAAAATTACAAAAAAAAAAAAAAAAGTAAATAAATAAATAAATAAAATCATTAAACATCGGGAATTTAGTAGTTAAAAGTGTTAACTATTAGGCAATCTATTCAATCCAAAAAAAAATCGTTACATTCATATTCAGACAAATCTACATTTGTTAAATTTATTATCGGGATTAATTAAAAACTTTTACAGTATACCAATCGAAAAATCAAATAGTGAAAAAGGATAGAAATATGTAGCTTTATACACTTCATCGACACACCAACAACATCAAGTTGATTAAGGAGATGGAAAAAGAGATAGAAAGAAAGATAGAATTATAGCTCATGGGCATCGCATTCTCGTGTACCTGAGCGATGCACTGGGAAACGACGTGATCGGGGAGCGCGGGAAACTGCTGCTTCAGCTCGTGGAACAGCTGCATGATGGCGATTTTAGAGCAGTGGCACTCCCCCATCGTGGGCCCCCATCCTCCTAGTCGCCACAACTACCTGCTCCCAGGATACGTAATAATACAATTTTTTTTTTTTTCTTTTTAATTTTTTCAACCTATTGTATTTTTTTTTTTTTTTTTATACAATTTAATAGTAAAATTTATGTAAGGTTATATTATTTTTGTATGTACAAATAATCAGGACGAGTTTTTTTCAAAAAGATCGTACAATTTCATCATTCATTCTTTGATATCCAAAATAATCGATCCATTACTTCATTCAAACTTACATAAAGGAAATGGACGATATAGATTTTTTTAATCGAGAAGTTGATCAAAGCATGAATTGAGTACGGAATCGAAATTATAAAGGCCCGAGCAATGAGCGGTCGAAGAGAAAATTGAAATCAAAGCAAGAACAAACTGAGGCTGTATTTCTCACAAAGGAGGAGCTCGTACTCACCGAAGCCAGAGACCGAGTTAACGTCAACCCAAACGGCCACCGAGGGTCGAGCTCTTAAGTCTCTTAAGTCGAAGAGAAAGAAGGCGGAGTAATAGAAGAATACCTAGGTTGCATTCGCAGCAGGCGGAAGAAGAGCGAAGAAGAGAAGGAAGACGAAGTCTCGACTTGTATTTATAAACTGGCTGACCCATTTTTGCGGGGGGAGTGTAGTGCAGTAGCAAAAAAAAAAAAAAAAAGAAGAAGAAGAACGTATGCACAGCGAGAGAGCAGAAAGTACGAAGAAAATGCGCGACCTCGTGTCTCGAGGGATGTGACGCGGAAAGGTGGCAGGGGAAGGAAAAACGGTAAAAAAAAAAAAAAAAAATAAATACGTCGAGGGAGATAGCGCAAGGGCGGACACCTGTCGGGTTGGCCACGCGGTTACCGTCGCATAATTGGCCAGCGCTGACTCCCTAGCTTCTTTTCCCCGACGTAACGTCGATCCTCGTTTCTCTCGCGCACGTATTTCTTTGTACTCGGGATTATTGCCGAATACTTATGTTCGCTTCTTCGCTGTCGTTGTTGATCGTTTATCGTTTTTCTTGCGCGTTTGTTCGTACCAAAAGTATAAATTTTGCAGCAATGCGTACATATTACACTACTAAAGGAAACAAACGATTGTTGAATTTTTGGATTTAATTAGTTAACGAGCAAATGCTGAAGAATTTATCGAGTTTGTTGTAGTTTAAACTTTGTTTTTTTTTATCTTACATTCCACTCTTCATTATTTATTTAACTTTTAAAATATATGCTTTTACCGGTCTACATTTTAAAAAGTTTAACATTATTTTGTAAAATTTAAACATAAACAATGTATTTGATTTTTAAGTATATTGAATCGAGATGTTTAATTTGAGATTTGCGAAATTTAATTTCGTGATAATTTTTAAGCTACAAAATTTAATTTATGTTATTTTTGTACAATTAGATAATAATAATTAGAATTAACAGAATTTAATGATTTACTACGATTGCTATTAAAATTCAATTTTTTTTTTTTTTTTTTTTTTTTTTTTTTAGTAATGATTTATCCTCATTTGTTCAGAAAAAGGAACGAAAGATTAAGATGCGCGAAAGATGTTATAGATTTTAACTAAAAGGACTCGTGGATAATTTTGAGAATTAAAAATTTGCGAAAAATAAAACAATTATTGTAGTTGATATTTTTAGGATATGAATAATGTTACACGATTTTATAAATAATTGTAATATTATTGAAAAAAAAAGTCGAAGTAATAAAGGAGACATGAGAACTGTGGAATTGGATTAAAGCCAAAGGTGAATTGCATATCTGAAATATTATTTTCTACGTTTTTTTTATTCTTCAAATTACGTTGTTAATGATATTTGTTTACATTCACCAAAATCAACGGCCCAATAATGATCCTCGTGAAGATAATATAAAAAAGGTGAACATACAAAGCCAGAAGAAAAAGTGGAATAGAATGTCCATTGCCGACAAGATTAAGGGTAGTAAAAAAGGATGATCAAAATTCCTAACGGTCTAGAAGATATTTGTGTCACAAAATACAGAGGGGCAGCATAGAGATAGAAAGAGGATATGAATAAATTCGCGAGAGCAGTAACTCTATGGGTATTTGAATGGACAGCTGTTAAAATTCCTTAGCTTGTATAACTAATAAATAATAATAAATTAACAATGCTATTAGTAATTTTAAATCCTTTTTTTACGATAAGTAATCTTTTTTCCATCATTTTCCTATTTTTAAATAAATTCACAAATTTATATGCCTAATAATGTTAAATTTACAATGTTAATAATTATGAAATTAAAAAACACTAAATAATAAGCTAAAATTGTCTTTGAAGCTTAACTTACATTAAGAAACCATTGGCACCTATAAAATAAAAATTGTGTAAATGATATTCGACAAAGACGATACACTTAACGTTATTTACATAATTCATTCTATTTGTTTATAATCTGAAAGCAGCTTCGATAATTTGCTACAGAATATCATATCACAATTTTAATTTATAAGGAAAAAATGGCAAATATTTGTGTGTAATGGTGTGTATTAAAAATGATTATTTTTTAACAAGTTTTACACTTAGTAAAACATATCTATAGAAATCAAATAATAAACAAAACTTTCTCGTGAATAACCTAACCTGACAGTCGTCGCGTCAAAAAAGTTGATATCGTCTGCACGTATACGATCTTTTCCTCGGATGTCAGTCAAAACAACTATTATCTACACGCATGACATTTCCATATTCTATACATTCTCAAATATCACTACTAAAACAATATTACCTTAACCTTAAGAACACAAAACCTTTAGAATGTTTCTCACAAGACATTTAAAATAAATATAAAAAAATTATAAAATAATCTCACCGAACGGCGCCCATTAAATTATTCATCGATTGCAGCCTGTAAATGTGTAATAAAAAACTTCGTTGAAAAGAACTAAGAAATATTAAGCAAGTTACATGAAGCGGGTCTACTAAGTCGCGCAACAATCACGACACTTTGCAAAATTGCGAATTAATTTTAATGAATTATGTTCTTTTATAAAAAACGTAAGTTTTTTTTATCTTTTTTTTTACTAGAAATGAATTTTAAGTTTAATACAATGCGGTAATGCATGCACAAAAAAAAACGAACTAATTTGGACAGCGACAAAGATCGACCATCGAGTTCGCTGATCAGCTGTGTACTGCGTCAGTCGAACTTCTATTTTTGAAGAAAAAGATTATTTTTGAACAAAAGTTTAATTTATTTAAATATTTTTTGGAATCATTTTCAATATGCATTGAAAGCTAATAAAGATATATAAGTTAAAAAAAAAAAATATATATAAATTTCATAAAAGAAGTTTTATTCTATGCGAAAAATAAAATTAAAAATGATGTATCACTGACTACAGTAGTAAAAATGGCGGCGATTACGAGCTTTGCCTCCTATTTATGAATGGGAGTCGTAAGAAGACGAAAATGCGAAAGGTAAAGAGGGGAGAGCCGGCTATACTATTTTAAAACCTCTGTGCTAACTGAGACACTGTCGAATAGATAATTGGATATGAACGGTAGAATCACAAATTTTTTAACTTAGTTTTTCTGTATTTTTAAAATTATTTTTTATTTGGATTTACTGTTTTAAATTTAGATAATTCTACGCCCAGTGACGCAAGTATTATGTTTTGATTATATTGAATAACATTAAATTCTATGAAAAATCAAATAATTTCATTTGTTAAATCGACATAATATTTAATAAGAGGTGAATGGAATTTTATCTTTTCTATTTTAAAGATGCAATATATGTGTTTATTTAATTTTTGGCTTATGTTCTTTTTGCCATTTAGTAGAAAATATAAGTATCTGCTATTTTTGTTACATAAGGAAACTTTATTATAAATATGTATACAATTTCTTTTTTAAAAATGTTACTAAAACATATTATTTAAAAAATTTTTTATTTAAAATTGATTTATATGTTTTTATGTTTGTAAAGATGTATTGTAATTCATTATATTCTTATTTGTATATAAAAAAGATGTCGTAAATTATTGAAATTTAAAAAAAAAATATAATTTACTTAATTTATCTTCTATTCATCAGTGAGGTTTAAAATTAATTTTAGATTTTATATGGTGTAATACAAATTTTATTGTTAAAATTTACAATGTATAAAATTAAATTATTTTAACAAATTTAAAACTTTTATCTATAATTTGACTCTTTTATCGAAAAACTTTTTCATAAAAGTATATCTTAACATATGATTTTTAATAACTACTATTAAATTTATAGAATCATTAAAAGTAAATATTACATATTTAATTAATAACTAATTTTTTATTAAAAGGAATTATACAATTAAAAATTATATTATTCATATAATTTATTATAAAATTGAAAATAAATATGTTGTAAAATTAATTATTTTATGTATGCATAAATGAAATCAATTTTAATTGTATTTTGATTTTAAGTTTTAGTATGTTTCTCAAGGATCTTCAATGATAAGGAACAATAACTATTCACATTTTACTGTAAACACTGGTATATTATCTACGAGTATAAACCAAATATGCGATAATACAATAATTATAATATTAATGTAATTAATAATACAAGAAATAGCGGTTCGCTTCTTCTTCATTAACTTTTAAAATGCCAAAAAAATATTTAAGTGCCTCAACGCGAAAACGCCGTTTGTCGATTACCATTACTATATTTTATGTTCTTCTATTCTACTTCTTTATTTATCTGCACAAATGTGCGCGCAAACTGAGACAGGATGTAAAAAACGATCAGTTACGCAAGAAACTGAGTCGCAATGTTCAAGATAACGATAGCTTTTTTCAAGTCCGCTGCCTCAGCTTCTCGCAGTAATCGCCTGATGGCGAACGATAAGACATTAAAACGCATAGAGGATGTACCATGCATTAATATGTTTTGTATACATAAAGAAAATTTATATGTAAATTATTGGACACAATTTTTTTTTTTTTTTGTTAATGACAGAAATGCATTAAGAAAGCACAAAGATTTGACATCATTTAAAATGTTGAAAATGTACAATAATTAAGACTAGTTTTATTCAAAATCATATAAAAATGTGAAAAATTTAGTATGAAATTTATAACAAATAGTAAAATAATGCTTAATTATTTACACATTTTCAACTGTGTTTAATGTAATTATGTTTTTGATTACATTTTTTATTTTACACTTATAGCACACTGTAACTTGTAATAAGTTGCTTACCATAGCTCCAATATCCTTAACATAGAGCAACAGAAAATTAAAATGTCCAATTATTTACATTGCTCAAGCATAAACTTTTACGCGCTTATTGACAATAGTGTGGAAATTCTGACGCAAATAATTTGTACGCTTCGGGGAAGACTAGTGGTCGATTGTAATATCGCTCACTCAGTATAAGCGTAAAATTTGGCACTTAATTGAAAGAACGAACGACATCGACGTATAACGTGAATACTGAGTAAATCGACGGTTACGACCGCTTTTTTTCAAGAATCCTCCGATGCGTACAGTTTAAGTGCTCTAGGTGTACGCTATATGTACTATTACAGTTGTACCTTAACAGTTTTATTACTTTACAAAACTCGTTGCTTAAAAGGACGGATGCGTTTTGCGTTGTAGAAGAATAAAATGTCTTTTTTTTTTATTTTTCTCCTCATGTCTACGTACGATAAGAAAATACGTATAAAGTATTCGTCGCAAAAAGTATAGTAGGCCATCCAGCGTTTCAATTTCTCACCTAACTTTACCACCTTCTTTTACATAAGTTTCTTGCAATGATAAAAAAAAGACACAAAATAATTGAAGATATATGTAGTCACTCAATATTTTGCACATTTTATGCGTGATAGATGCGATTTCGTCGAGAATTTTTTTAACAAAGCCTTTGGGAGCTGTCATTGCACTATGATCTCCCATTATCAAAAGTTGAAAAAGTTTGCAGGAACGCATGCGTTCGCTTGTGCTCAATATATTATCTCTCTCTCTCTCTCTATCTCTCTCTCACTCTCTTTCTCTCTCATTCTGTCGAAGATTCTTTTATTTATTGTATTATTTGCTCCTCCTTTGAACTTTATGTATGCATATGTGTGTCTCTATGTACGTGTGCACCGATACGTCGTTATTTCAAAAAAAAAAAAAAAAAAAAAAAAAAAAAAAAAAAAAAAAAAAAGAAAAAGAAAAAAAGAAAAAGAAATTAAGCAATCTCCGCCAATTCGGAAAGAAGATAAAAACAACGACAAAATTGTCTTCGATAACGTTGTTGTCTGAAAGTATGTATGTGTGTGCGAGATGCGCGGGTTGAGAGAGACTCGTTGAACATGCGCTGTAGAGCATTAATTATTGTTGGTAACAAAAACGAAAGGCGTATATGTTTGTCATACGTATGTTACAAACACTTATAAGCCAACAACAACGAGAGCAGTAGCAACAGCAACAACGTATATTCGAAGGCGCAGCCTCGTTCAGGAATTTAATCGTCGTTGACCTCAATGGGGATGCTTGTAGTGAAGGTCGGTGTCTCCAATTCCTCGTGTTTCTTCATCTTCATGCTCTGCAAATAAAAAGGAAATGAAAATACACGGGAGTATTTTACATTCATATTTTATGGCTAGCAATTTCGCCGCGCGCGCAAATTGAATTGCATAAAAGCGCTAATTCGGTTACATAGCGCTGGACCGGGTGCATCGGTTTAATTGGCCGACAAACGGTTGTAAGTGAATTAGAAGAGCAATTTGGGTCGCTGAATTCGAGCGTATATACGTAAGATTAAACTGTACGCTAGAGAATCATACGGAGTTTAGAATGGAAGTTGGTATGTGATAAAGAGATTTATGCGCGATTAATGAAAAGCAATAGACGAAACGATTTCGATCGAAATAAACGGCATTTAACTAATTTAAAGATATAAATTTTTTTCAAGTAAGTAAAGTGTTTATTTTACGCAATTTGACGAATTCATTAAGTACTTAATAAATTTATAATTTATCAATGACGATAATATTAATGAAAATAATTTTAGAGATAAAGTTTAAAAACTTTTTCAATATTAAAACATTTAATTTTAAAATAATTTTTTACTTGTTTTACAATCAACGATTGAATCATCATTTTACACTATTCCAGTAAAAGCGCATATTTATTAGTATTAAAAGAATTAAACTGTGATTTCAGTTTATACCAATATCGCTTGTTTTCCGCGATATTTTTCATTCTAGCACTATTTAAGGAAGTGTAAAAGCCACATCTTTATTGCTGTACTTATTTAACATATTAGAATATTAGAATATTTCATTAGAATTTGTAAAATTTAAAAAATATCACGAATCACGTGGACATATTAGAATATAAGAAAGCGGAATGATAAAGAGAAAAAGAAAAAATAAAGCGATCTATCGACTACTCACTTGTTGGAGCTTATAATGATTAATGATATCCTGATCGGCGGGACAGCTCTGAAGGAAAGCGTCGAGCCTGTACATATGATGCATGTATCGCCACAGGTGCACCATGCTCTCAGGTATCTCAAAGTCGGCGAAGTACTTGCCGGCGACGCGGATGTGCTGAAGCCGGGGCATCAGCTCGCAGTCGAAGCAGCACATGGTGTCGCCGGTGAGGAAGCGCGTTCCCTTGCGCCCGAGGTGCTCGTCGATCTTGCGCAAGTGAGCCATCAACGACGACGACTTTGGATCCTTGTCCTTGTCCTTCGCGTTCAGCAGCAGCAGTTTTAATTTCTAAGCAAGTAATAACCGATTATTTATTTATTTATTTTTTTTTTTATAATTTAGTAAAGTACGAGTAAGGTGCTTTTGGATGAAAAAAAATGTACATCTGTCGCAAAATTGAATTAAATTTTTATGATTTTTTCAAACCATTGGAAATATAAACCTTTTACAAAAAATATCAAAATATTTTCATCAAATATAAAATGAATTATGTGTAATATTTTTGTTTCGACTTAGTCTTTTCAGCTGTTTACGCCAGTCGTTTGTTAAATCCTCCGTATTATTTTACAAATAAAACAAAAACTCACAGTGAATAGGTTTTCGACTAGAGTCGCGACGTCCTTGTCCTGAACGAAGAGATTGTGTCCGCCGGGTATATTTTTCATAATGTGTCGCTCGATCTTTTCATTTTCTAATATGGCATCCCCATTATCTATCAAAATCGGCGGCGGAGTCGCTTGGAAATTGGTGCGGAAATCCGGAGGTGGCTTTTGCATATCGACGGTTGTCACTTTAAGTGAGATTGTTTTCAATTCCGCGAGCAAATAAAGATCCATAAAGTATTCCTGGCAAAAGAGGCAGGCACCCTTTCTGCGCCCGTCGATCGTTGAAGCCTGTAAAGAAAAAATTTTATGAATTTCATTGGTTTGCGCATTACGTTTTTCTTATCTATGTAAATTATTCGAGTGTAAAAGATAGAATTATATATTTTTGTTTAATAGTAAAATAACATTATAGTCTTTTAAAGGAAAATTATTATTCGATGATGACAAAGTAATTTTACAACCAATTATAATAATTTTAAAATTTTTAAAACAATTTTCGTTTTTTTGTTAGAAAATTTAAAAAAAAAAAAAAATCCAAACCAATATTAATGAATCATAATCGAGTCCGAATCTAAAAAAATTGTTGCATTCGCGCAATAGAAGATCAACGCGATAAAACTTACTGAATTACCGATAAGAAGTAAAAAAATTCGATAATTCGATAAGTGTCTAATCCTATTTATGACAGCATTTAAGAATTTAAAAAATAACTCTCTTGTTTTTCGTATAACAAGGAGAAGATTGCAATAAAAACGTATTTTAATATTACTTTACTCTATATAATAAAGGCGATTAAAGTACAACAATATGTTTTATATTATCCGTGTAAAAAAAAAATTTATAAATGTACGTTTTTTGACTCGAAAAAATCATGTATAACATCCTCGATATCGTCGATTCCCTATCGCTTAATTTTCTCTCCGGCGATACATTTGTTTCGCAAACCTCGACGAAAGTACGCACGGGGAGCCGATACTTTTAACCTACTTTTCGAGGTTAGATGTATATACGTAGAGGGAGAGACCGGAGGATCGTTTCACAGTTGGTGAAAAGCAAATTATCCTTTGCTGACGGCGGACGGGGACTACTATACATCGTCGTTATTGTTTATGCATATGTACATACGTGTAAATGGTAATTTCAGCCAAAGAGAGAAAGATGAGAAAGCGCGCGGAGTTTTTTGAGAAGGAAATTACGATGAGATGTTTTACATACATGTGGTTAAGTCCGACATAACGTGTACATTATGAAAGCTACACAATCGTATAATGCTTTGATTATTATTCTGGTAAAGAATGAACTTGTTACGAGTATTATGAATTTATAACTTTACAATATTTCTAAAACATTAGAAGTGTTAATCGCTCATTGGTTTTAATATATGCAATTATCTGTTTTCGATTATTGATCCGATGAAAGATGAATTGATGAGAGTACGAATACTAGTTAATTTAGATTGACGTAACTATCTATTATAGAATATAATTGCAAGTTTAAGTTTAAGATAAATAATTTGCATCTTGAATAATTTATTGGATAGTTTTTATTTTACCAATTGCATGCTTCAATTAATATTAATAAATTACAATGGATTCGTTTATTGTAAGTTTTTAAAACTGTAATAAACTGCTTGTCAAGTTAACTTTTAAATATAAAAAGTACCGCACAGATTTTAATACAATGAGAAAAAGTAAATCTAATAATGGATATATATAATAGAGAAGAAATGGAAAGTAATAGTATGAATTTTTCATGTAACCTATTTAGTATTTATTTATACATAACATTGCGATAATGATCAGAGTAATATATTATGTTTACTGAATAATAAAAAGCGTGCACTAATGCTTTATCGGTGCTTTATCGGTGCTTTCGTTATATAAAAGAATTCGCATAAAAGATCGACATTTGCGGATAATTATTGCTTGTAAATAGTCGTTTTTAAACGCTTTATGGAGTAATAAAACTGATGCTTTATAAACATAAGATTTATAAATGAAATTAGATTGAAATAAAAAAGAAATAATAATAAGCAAATTGTGAGATTTTTTTTTTTATTTTTCATGGTCGAGGAGCTCTTGAAAAAGAAAAAGACAATGACCAATCAATTTTAAAAATAAACTCTTTTAAAAACGCCGATCGTTATTTATTTCTTATATAAATTTATAAATTTTATAAAATATAATCCATCCATCTCTTATCTTTGAATTCTTATCGTTACTGTAACGGTACGCTAATATGTAGAGTAAAGAAGGCATCTTTCCAGAATGCACAAATCAATTTCCATTTTCGAATAAATTCCGTAAATCCTCTTGTAAATTCCTCGCGGTATAGTCACGGTTTCTTCAACAAATATGTAAATGCGTTACACGTCGCGTATATATACTCTTTACTTTATTTGTTTTTCCATCAATCCAAAGAAATCGACGTTTGCAAATGCATGAAAAAAAAAAAAATAAAAAAAAATAAAAAAAATAAAAAAAATAAAAAAAAAATAAAAAAAAACTTTTTTTCGAGTTCCTCGCGCACACAAACTCACAAATGACGCATCATTCGTCCTCGAAACAAACGATTCCGCGGTCGATTGCGTAATCCGGCGAGAAAGTCAAGGCTCGCGAATTACGCGCGTACCGAGAAAAGTTAACGCGTCTTCGTTTTGCTTGCTCATTTCGTAGCTATTTCATTGGTAGGAAATGAGAAGTCGACGATGATCTTATGGATGTATAAAATCAACGCTACGCTCATACGCGAGCATTTCGTTATACTTGCGACTTGTCTGCGCAGCATGAGATTTTCCAATTAAGTCAGAGAAACGCGAGAAACGTCGACGATATCTTTTTCTTTTATTAGATTATTGAAATACGCGAGTTTTCACTTTTATGCGTAAGATTCGTAAAATGTTAAATGTCCGCGGATATTAATGCTGAATAAGACTAATATAGTTTTATCAATAATTTATAGAATGAAAATGAGTCACGATATAAGACTGCAAATCTTAGATTTTTTTTTTTTTTTTTTTCTTTTTTTAATGTAAATAAAAAACTATTATCACAATACTTGTGAAAAATGAAAATTTAAAAAATATCATCTTCAAATGTCGAAATAAAATTAATAAAATATCACGATCTCATTTTGTACAAACGAAACAATATTAATCAAGTATAAAATATTAGCCTTTTAAAGACTTTAAAATAAACGAAATCTTGAATTATCGAAATATATGTCAAACAACGTTAAATGCAAGCATTTTCTAAATTTAAATTTATAACCCTCTTAAAAGTAAAGTATCTGAGAAAGTTTACCACAAATGTAAGATCATTATGAGATCTTTATAGTGGGAAAGTTGTATTTTTCAACTATTAATCTACGAAATAACATGAGAGCACTTTGCGTTATACTTTAACTAAGGTACAATATTTAGTTCGATAAAATTTTTCCTATTTCTGATAAGAGAGAGGCGTTATTTGAAACATTTTTAAAGGATTATTCGTATATTTTAAAGGATGAAAAATATTCTGGAATAATTTAAGCTGTCTATAAGATAAGATTTCAAATCAATAAATTGAACGAACTTCAAACCGGAAAACAACAACAACTAATCTTAACAACTTTTGAATAAGTTTAATAATGCTGTAAAACAAATAAATTCAAATTTCGAAGTATGTTGCGTAAGTTTATTATCAGTCACTGCGCATTTGCTACGATAAATCATGCTCGCGCTAAACTTTGTTAATCAAGCGAGAGATATTATATTTCGATTCCCATAATTTGTATTTAAATTATCAGCTGTATCGTAAGAGAATGTACTTATCCATGCGTGTAAAATAATAAAAGTTTTGCGTAACAACGTATTTGCGTAAAAAAGTGTTTTGGCCACGAAAATTATGACAGAAACTTAGACTATTTATTTCTTACGTATTATGTGACGAACGATCGATAAATCATAGCCAAGAGCTCATTTTCAATAATCGAACAGAACTTTTTTAACCGAACAAATGAAAATAGAAAGAAAAAGAGCAACGACAGCAAAAGATACGGTGCATGTCTATTATACATACGATATAACGCGCGGCTACATACATGAACGTTCCTCGATTATGCACCAGGAATGCACTACGTATAATGTATACCCGTTAACGCAGTAAGTTTGCATGCGCTCGTACGTCAAATTTTTGCTCGTCTACGAAGCATTAAAAGTCATCGTTTACGTTGGTGCGCTCCGCACGCTGAGAAAGAGAGAGAGAGAAAAAGAGGCCACTTGTTGCCCATGAAGCAGAGCCCGTGTGCGAGATATACGTAAGTTGTGGGACGTACGGGACGAGAGAGCTTATTCAATGGAGAGCGCGTTATGACTCAAAATCTTGCCAGTTTGAGAGCGTTGCAGAAAATGTTTTAACGAACCATTTTAGGATTGCCTGAATGATTTATTAAAATTTTAGAAAGATTTAGGTTATCTTTCTCTTTTATCCATTTTTTATAGCTTAATTTTTACGCGGACAATGTTTAAATAAATACGATGGAATTTTATTTTTAATCTTTTTTTAAGGCGACTAAACGATTTGTAAAAAATAACGCATCAAGACCAGAGATTCTTTTTGCGTAGAGTCACGAAGCAACGGTGACATGACCGAGCGTCATGTCGAACATAATTCACCATGTAAATTTAACAAGATACTTTTATGAGACTTCTATCCATGTCATCGTTTTCAAATAGGACTCTTTTATACGCGAGTACTTTACGCAACATAAAAATAATAACGAAGCACAGGATATACAAAAAAACTTACAGAAACGTAAATGAAACGAAAATGTTTGTAAATAAATTATAAAAGTAAAAATTTATTATAATTTAGAAAAAAAAAGAAGGAATTAAATTAAATTAGTTTTTTTTTTTTTTTTTTTTTATTATTGTTGAACACAATTAAATTACATGGATATCATGGTATGTTTTTATGTTTTTGGTTGACAACTACATTTCAGATTAATAAAAAAAAAATTATTTGCCTTGACACGTAAAAGATTACGTGTATCCATGAATTTTTCAAAAAAGGCTTTTTAGCATTAAATGCAAGGCTATCAGCCGTTTTTAAAAAACGTGAATCATTTTTACCCTGTATTAAATTTTGGTTTCTTTTTATGAACTTTTTACAAATACAAAATTAAAAAGTAAAACTATTTATAATACTTTTACATAATAGTGTGTAACTTTTTTATTTCACCAAGATTAGTCTCGGCTTAATAAATGTTTTTAAACGAAAGCCTTGTTGAAACAAATTATTATAATTATTTAATTAAATTAGTGATAATTTTTTAAATAATATCTTAATTAGATAGAAAATTTAATTAAAGAAAACATTGCACTTAAAAGTTTCATAAGTATGAGACTAATGAAGGTTAAACAGCCGTTGTAATAAAATTTATATAGAATCGTACATTCCCATTGTTCCTTTTATTAAATTCGGAGATTCAATGGTACCGACAAAAAAAAAAAAAGGGTAAACTTAAATCGGTCAAAAAAAAAAAAAAAAAAAAAAAAATCCATTAATACCATTTATGCTTCTTCTCCCGATCTTCTCCTCTCAATACCTAATTATACGCGTTACACGAGAGAGAAAGAGGAAGTCGATCAATTAAGTTCACGGATACAGATTCACAATATGAACTTCCTTTACGGCTCGCGTGATCAACGCGTTACATGCGCGCATTAACGAGATATACCCGCAAACCAATATCGACAGCAGCACTTTTCCCTTCCGTTACTCGATTCTTCCGAAGTCCTCGGGAATTTCGCCACGCCGTGAGCAACGACGACGTCGACGACGTTGCGATTCTGATTCGACTCACGTGCAGTTAAACGTGTGGTGACTGTGAAAAGAGGCTACATTTTTCTGCGTTATTTATATTTTAAATTTCGACGCGATAGTAGGGAGGAGAAGAGAGAGAGGAAGAGCTTTTAATCGCGCGAGTACTTCGATTATTTGATTAAAAGAGAACGACGTGTGTAAGGTTTTTAATTTATTTTTATGTTAACTGCGAGTGACTTTATTATTGTATTTGAAATTTTCATGAATTTTTTTGTTAATTTTATAAAATTTTTTTCGTAATTTAAAGTAAAGTTTTAATAAATTATATTTTTTTTTACTAAAAACTTTATTAAATTTTAATTCGTCCATTTTAAACCATTTTATAGATACGATAAAAAATTCGAATTGAAAAAAAAAATTTATGTAACGATTTAAGCGTATTTTATATTAAAAATTTATTTACAAGCATATTTGTTTCATGAATCAATATAACTGCCTAGATTGCTGAACGAATTCTAATATAATAAATAAAAATGCGGTATAATTCAGAGGGCATAAAAATTCTGCTCACTGTTGGCAGAGAATTTAAAGATTAAAAGTACTCGCATTACTTTTTCTCTCTCTCTCTCTCTCTCTCTCTCTCTCTCTCTCTCTCTCTCTCTCTCTCTTAGTCTGAGATGTGTGTATACAAGCTCGCTGGCATAAATTATACATCGCGGGTGCATTTTTCGCAAGTAAACGGGGAGCTTATGCACCGTAAATGCATATTTAATTACAGAGAAGCGCGCGTCCAAGTAATTGTTTGTACGTGACGTTTAATGGGCTCAATTTCAAGCCCGAGATAAGATCACTGGATCATTGCTCACAATATCATTTTTTTCTTCTTACTCATTTCTCTCTCTCTCTCTCTCTCTCTCTCTCTCTCTCTCTCTCTCTCTTTCTCTCTCTATCTCGCGCACTTATTCTTTTTTTATTTTTAAATAGATTTTTCATTTTTTAATTTCATTTTGTCTTTTTCTCAATTTATCTTCAAACTAAATTCAATCGTTTTCTCTTGCCATCTGTCGAATACTTATTTTTTTTTTTCTTTGCTATTAACTTTAGATTCTTTCTCTCACTTTCCTTAACTCTCATTTGCCTCTGCATAAATTAACTTCTATTTAGTAACTGACTCTGCATTAATGTAATCTTCAATTATATTATTTACGTTTAATTTTACTAAATTACCTTATGTATTCTTTTCAAATTCAAATTCTTTAAAATATTTATTGTACACAGCAATTTATAATGATTTATAATGATCACAAATTATAACGATTATAAAATTTCATTAAAAACTATTTAAATTCTCTTAAAGCATAATTTTAATGCTTTGTAGTGAAATAAATTCGGTGAATTTTTTTTTTTTTTTTTTTTTTCTTGTAAAGTTTTAATAATTTCTAATAAATTCAATACCTTATCAATAGTTAAGAATTTATCTAGAATATTAAAGAAAATAAGTTATAATCTTTTGAACTACATTTATAATTATAAAAGCTATTCATATAAATGTCGGTAAAAAATAGATACTCCAATGGATTTTATAAACTGTAATAAATGAACTTAAAAAATTTTTTTTTTCCCCGACAGCCCTCAATTAACCCGACTAAATTTTCCAAGATTATTCCAATCTACTACAATAACTTCACTCGGTACATTCTTTCGCTGAGTCATAACTCAGAAAGCCGGTATAATACAGTCGAATGTACTCTGAGAAAATGGCGGCTATAGTCGTTATATAGCACACGCCATATAAAAAATCCAAGACGATTACTATCGCATACACACGCACGAGACAATATCACGAAGAATACTCGCGACTCTTCGCGATCGAAAGCGTCCACACGACTTTATGCATATGAGACACTGCTGGTGCGCGTCTACGGTATCTATTAGCCGAGACACGTCGACATCTTTCACCCGCGCGTCGCGTGCGTATGTGCGACTGTTTTTGCGATTGAGAGAATGAGAAAGATAAATAACTCATCCTCCTCCTCCTCTTCATCCTCCTCCTCCTCCTCCTCCTTCTCTTTCTTCTACTTTTTTTTCTCCTTCATCTTTGTCTCCTCTCCTTTCGCTCTTGCGAAATTCCGCAAAAATTTTAACAAACGAGCATTTGCCCCGTGTGACGCGCGCATACCTCAACAAGTCGCTCCCTTTCTTCTTGTATGATCATTCGCTACGTATATATCTCGCGATGTATTGAGTCGCTTTGAACCGCGGCGCTTGTACGTGTATAATACGAGAGAGCGATGATCGTGATCGCATGATGTGGCGTTACTAGCTAGTCTTATGATACTTACTATACCATTTTGCTTTGTTTCTTATCTTAACTATGGAATGCGTGCGAGATTGATTGTTGCTTTTTTTTCTCTATGTGTTGAATTAAAGAAATAATGCTAGTTTACGAATAAATAAATGGTTTTAAATAATTAATAATAATCGATACTTATTTGTTTCTTAAAAATATTTATAATTTCGAATAACAAAAATAAAGCCTGCGTCATTGTCGTTTTTACGCATTTATTTGAATATCAGGGACTTGTATGCGCGTTGATGTTAAACATAGAAGAATCGATGACGAATGATTCAGAACATTTATTTCCGTTGCGAAAAAAAACGAGTTTCCGACGATGAACTGCGTATAAAAGTTTGAAATAATAAAAGCTTGCATATAAGCGTTTAAATACTCATTTGAAAGTATGTCTAATTTTTTTTTTTGTTTTTTTTTTTTTTTTTAATTAAGATTTGCGCTACTTTTTATAAATAATTGAATATACGCAACATCAATGATTATTCTAAATAAGGCAACTTTGTTAAATTTCAAATTCTAGTTGACATTAAAAATGTGAAATAAATAGGAAAATTATTTCAAATGTTGATATCGAAATACATATAATGCAAGATACTTTACAAATGCTATCGAAATTGATAAAAAGTTTAATTTTACAGGTTAATCTAATAAGTTATCGTTGAAACAAGTATTGTAATTAATGAACAATAGATCATTTTATTTATTGCTAAACGTATTTTAATCAGTTAAAGTTTTATTTATGAAGTAAGGAAATAAGTAAAGATCGTCGTTCGAAACAATGAATTTGATGTACTATTGAATTAGCTAAGGAGCATTGAAATTTCTAGTAATTGAAATCTCTTTAAAAATTCTATAAAAGTTAGAAAAAAAAAGGAAAACATTCGATACCCGTTTAAAAATTCAAACTTTAATTTACAAAGCCACTCCACGAACAGTTACACACAAATAAAGTCAGTTAGAAGCAACGACCATCACGTACAATAGAAATTCGAAACATAAACGAACATTGTAGAAAAAAAAAGAAAGAAAAAAAGACATAGACCAGTTAACGATAGTAGCGCGCGACCTCAGAACGGAACACAAAATTCTCTTTTTCTCTCATCGCGTTATACCAAACGAAAGCATTAAGTTGTAAAGTACACGCGTGCGGCGCTTATTGTGTCGAAAGCCTTTTTTTTTTCTCCGATCGCGGGAATCGGCCCTGAACAAAGACAAAGATAGAGACCGAAAAAAAAGGGGGAGAGAATAGAATGAAAGACGGCAATTAACGAGGAAAATTGCCATAACGACCCGTGAGTGACAAAGGCGATCGGCCGTGTCTTCGTGGTGTGACACACTTTAGTATGTATTATTCGGTTACTCGTTCGTCACCGCCGTATTCTTATACATATATTTATATATACTTTTAATATGTATATATGAGCATCGTTTCGCCGTTTGCTCCCGACAATTAACGCTGATGCAAGCGCCGACTTGACTCTCTCTCTCTCTCTCTTCTTGTGACGCGGATTTCGTCGGAGAAGCCGTTGGAATTTCGTACGCGTTCTGTGATGTCGGGAAGGCAATTCGATGCGTTTTGTACCTTAATACAAATATGTATTTGCAGCGTGTCGTATATAGATAAACGCGCGCGCGTTCGGTTAAACGTTGATGATGATGCAGCTGTATGTATTTCCCCTTCTATCCCCTTTATACCCATTCTCTTTCTTTCTTACTCCATTGTTTTCGACGTCTACTGCTGCATTAGCAACTTTTCACCTCTACTTTCGGCGCGAGCGTCGAGGGCACGTTTACGTTTCGAAATTTAAAGAATAATTATTTATCGAAATAATGCGATATATAATACATTTGGGATTGAAAAAATTGATTACGCGATAAAATCACTCTTATAATATTTTAAATTAACGATTTATTTCTAGGAATAAGAAAATGTGCATTATTTTAAGGAAATACAATTTTCATAAAAATTAACTCAAGCTTAAATACCTAGCAATTTTCATTCAACAAAATGGAACGATTAACCGACGATTTTATGCAAAATGTTTCGTTGGACGACTAAGTTCGACGTATCTAATCCGTACGACCCAAATATGAAACGTTCCTTGCCTTATAAAGAATGAATACCAATTTAAAATAATCGAAAGCTTTATATTCTTATACACACAAAAAAAAAAAAAAAAAAAAAAAAAAAAAAAAAAAAAACGAGAAACTAACAATACGTTATTATAGCAACGAAGAAGAACAATCTGTACTCCGTTAGAAAGTGTCGTAAAATACCGGTTATTGGGCGTAGATAAAAGGAGAATTTCGATGCCGATCGTTTTATTTTGAAATTACATTGGATGGCTTTCATTTTTATGATTTCTATCTTTAGCGAATTGATGCATAATTTTTCGGCTATAAAAAAAAACGTAATGTTTCGCGATCGCTGTGCTATGGTTTAAACCGCGAAAAAACTTTTTTTTTTTATATACTTTGCCGCTCATAAATTGTTATAAAATATTTTAGAAAAATTATTCAATTTGACTTACGACTCGATAATATTCCTATAATAGAAAGGACTAGCAAATCTGAAATTTCATCCAATAATTTATGCAATTATCGTTCGAGACAAATTTCGCCTCGATAGGCAGAAATCCGACACTTCCCCGTACTCTTCGCCGCGCTAAAGCAACGTCTTTGTGCTGCGCGTATAACGCATATGTCACGCGAATGCAGAAAAAAAAAAAAAAAGTAAAGCGTCGGTGTATATGCACGAGAGCGTTCGACATCCAAAGAGTCACGCGCGCAATGAATTTTCATCGCAGTCATCGAGACTCTGCTGACTTTCATTCTCGAGGTTGGGTGAATTGCTCGAAGTCATTGGCTTGGAGATCGTATCGTTTTCAACAACGGGTTATAGTATAAGAAAGTTTTTATTTTACTCCTAAATTTATACGAAAAAGTTATACTGTAATCATAATCGTTTAGAGTCTTGTTGATTAAATTTACGTAAATTTTACGAATGTATACTTTTTAAAATAACTAAAATATTTTTCAAATTCTCAATTGTATCGTCGTTGATTTTTTACACAATTGGTTACAAGCAGAAATTAATTTCGATGCATTTGCATTTAATATCGCGCGCGTTTCTCTTTCCGTACTATGTTAGCGAAGAAACGATAACGGGACTATTGACCGACTGATAAGGATGAATATATGTATATCGCGCATAATGTTATTCCACTGGTGTGTTACACTTTCTAGGAGAGTTGCATGATTGAGAGGATATATATATATATAAACATATATACATGTGCTGTACGAAACATGATTAGGATCCGTAACGCTTGAAATGACATTTTGCTTAGTTTTAACGTTGATATACCGTTACACATGCATGAGTGCATCCGATGCGGTGCATAAGTTTTCCCTCTATACCCTACGATGATATTTACGGCTGTACTGCATCGAGTGATCGAGTCTTTGAAGTATTAATAAATATATAATTATATACAACAATAATTTTAGATACAATTTATATAATTTTAAACAAATGAAAAAAAAAAAAAAAAAAAAAAAAAAAAAAAAAAGAAATACAACTATATTTTTTATATTTTTTTATATTTTATATGTTAGTATAAATTGTTGATTACAAAGTATCTTTTTATATAAATTATAAAGAATAAATTACTTTTAATTTTAAATCAAAATTTATCACATTTATTTATCTATATGAAAGTTATTTCGTGACTTTTATATATTTTTACTTTGTATTGAACAACAGTTGGAACGAATCGAGCTATTCTTATTGTCGAGGTCTGGTATACATCGTGTCTATCTTCGATATTATCGTTATTAACGCGTTATTTTAAACGTTTTAAAAATATTATTTAGCCCATTAAAAGAAAATTATCGGCTAATATCGAATTAAACAATCGACGACTATTGTACAAAAACTTTTATAATTGCTATAAATAAGATGATAATAATAATGACGATGTTTAGATAAATATAAGAGCTGCTCATTATTACGCAATAATAATTTTATCGAATTTTCTATACGACTTTTGTAATTTTACAGATACGTTAAGTCGTAATTATTCTACAGCAAAATTTTCAAAAATTTACCTGATAAAAATAAAAAGAAAAAACAAGCTATTAGAGCGTTTCACGTCATTGGCATATACGATATTTTGAATCTTTTATAACCGCAAGACCGGTGAGGAAGGAGATCGTCACATTTATTTTAAGAAAATTTTATTTCGAAAATGATCGCATTAGCGCGCAACAAATAAAATTCGAATCTTTCTTGCGACCCTTCGTTATACAAAAGTCGTTTTGCCACTCGCTTCGACAAAATTTATATATAGGAGCCTTTTCTTTTGGCTTTACTCACGCCTAAGTAAAGTAAATTTTTTCAATCCAAGTTTAAAAAGCAAAACGCTCGAGGTTACGCTAACGCGCAGTGTTAAATAATGCGATAAATATAGTGTAGCTGAACGTCTGTGCAAGATATACCACATGTCCGTTGAAGATACGTCATCGTATGTAAGTTCGTTTCCATCCTGTTATGCCGTGGCGATATCCTTCTCTCTCTTTCTCTCTCTCTCTCTATCATTTTCTTTATTTGCTCTCTTGTTCATTATTCGTATGCGTAAAAAAAAGAATTTGGAACAACGAGCGAGCGTTTTTATATACGTAAGCCTTGTCTGTGTACACGTAAAGTTCCAATTGTGTTTTTTTTTATTTTTTAATTTTTTATTTTTTTGCAACATTATCAGGACTAACATTAATTGCGTATTTTAAAGTTTTGAGTTTACCTACAATTTTAAGTTGCACGGATTTTGTTATTATTCGTAATTGGTATTGCATAAAACTTTAATTCTTAATTTGGAGTTTATCAACGAGGTTTTCTGAATAATTTACTATTTCTTTTCACTTTAATAATTTAATTCGTTTTAAATATCTTATGATTATGAAATAATATCATAAATTTATTTGTGTCGAAAGAATATTTAATTATTTTAAAAATTAATCAATAAAAAAGCGATTATCGATCAAATATATTTTTGTATGTGTTGTAAAAGTCTATTTTAAAATGTATTTTCATTAGCCTTTTTCCTAGATCAAGTTTGCAATCGGTTACAATTATCATACGTTCAGTATTGTCACAAAATAAATAAAATTAAATTTATATATCAGATAATAACGAGCTGCTTCAACTCTTTCGCCTTCGTTCGTCGTTCTTTAGCTCGTTAAAGAATTGTATAGGCGTGCAATATGCGGGTAAGGTAAAAACTTTTGTTAAGGTCTGCACTTTTATGGCGTTGCTTCACGTAAAAAAGCCACCCCGAAAGTTTATAGCGTTTCGAAACAGGTGTACGCGCGCGCAAGAGCGAGAGAGAGAGAGATCTCCGTACACACGCGTTCGCAATAATACCTCTTATGTTATATATATATATATATATATATATATATATATATATATGTATTTATAATGCAAGAGAAGCAGCTGGCATACAGATAGCATCCTGTTCCTGTATAATTCCCACTATACATGTATATAGGAAGCGGTAGCGAAGACGCTACTCGACGAACCGAAGCCATAATTCGCGCCATCGCTCTGTCTGTCTGTGTGTGCATATGTCCGCAGCGTTCAACCTCGGCTTTGAAAATTTTCAATCGGTTATTCGTTTTGGCCCTGCTCCAACTATCGAGTAAACAAACGCGAGAGTCTTAGAGCTTAATGATTTACGGAAATAAAGATGGCGATTTTCAAGATTGCGTCATGAAAGAGTTTGATTTAAAATTAAAATTTGTTTTCCATGTAAACACAGTTGCGTTAATGTGAATAAATTGAATAATTTTAAATTTTGAATGCTGAAAATTATTTCGCTTCGAAATGAAATTAGTATATAATTTTCTTAAAAAAAAAAAACTCATTAAATCATAAAGATGACGCTGAGCTTAATAATAAAGCAAATATTTTACTAGAACAGAGAAGCAATTAAAATGATTTTTAAGAAAAACAAAAGCTGTCAAGTTCCGTTGACACATTTAAACTAACACACTCGACGTTGAGTCATACAAAATAGATAAATTTGGCCATCATTTCATAAATTTTTCATTTTTTTCTAACGTGTACAGATTATCCATTTAAAAAATTAAAACGAATATTTTTATCTAATCTTGATTTTTAATGAAGTAATATTATCTCTTATAAAATAATTAAATTAAATAATTAATCACAAGATATGAATATCACTGAAAACTGTAATTGCATTAGCCAATTTTACATACAAATGGCATTTCGTAATTCTACAATTATAATAAACAAAAAATATTGTATTAGTAATACGCAACGTTAAATATTTTAAAATTCTTGCATATAAATTTCAGCAAAAGAAAGTTTTAAAAAGGTTAATTAAAGATCGATTAAAATTGCATCGAATGACAAATAATTGACAGAACAAAAAGTGAATCGATTGAAAAAAGTTCAGTTGAGCATAATGTCATCTTGCATATATATATATATATATATGTATATATACAGAATTATACAAAGTCTCATCTCATGTAAGCGCGGTTTACAATAAAGAGAGAGAAAAATGAAGAACCGCTTACGGTAAATTTCGAAAACGTACGCTTTCGTCTTTCTCTTTCTCTCTCGTCGTTTCATCGTATATAAAAGAATTTTTAATGGTCGATCTTAGCAGCGCGAAGAGTAGAGAAAGAGAGAGACGAGTGCCTCCGGGATAAATTACCGAAACGAGTACCATCGCTACATAAGATGTATACATCGCGCGCTCAAATTCGAAAGGATGCAATCACACGTACAATATACATGTATATACATATACATACAAGTTCAAAGGAGTCACGAGCTTTGTGACACAGCTGTTTATGTATTACGCGACGAGACTCGCCGACGACGACGAGAGGAGTATTCGATGTCGATTAACGGTATACGCTCCGATAATAATAAATGGAAAATATGCTTGAATATAATCAACGACCGCGGAGATGATCCTTTGAGTAAGCTGGGATTATTGCTGATGAATTGTTTTGAAGCGGTAATTTTTTATATTATTCGTTAAAAACCCGAATGTTTTTTTATTTTTTTTATTTTTTATTTTTTTTTACTTTGAAAATGAAGGTTTTTTTTTTTTATTTTGCCTGCTTACTTATTGAAACGATGACACGTTCGAGAATAAAACTGTTGAAAATTTGCATTAGAAAGAAAAGCCTGAGTATTTTATTTTATATATTTTGTATATTAAATAGATTAACTAAATATAAAATTTGTTATTGCTGCAAGAATTTATTGCAAATCAAAATATTCAATTATTAATGTTTATTGTACCGTGATTTTTCCAAAAAAAAAAAAAAAATCTTAAGCGTTTATATCGATAGAAATATATCGACAAAACCATATTGAGCCAGACGCAGTAGCTCACAAGCATTCGGTATAACTCATTTCGTCTCTTTCGAATCCAATCGAGCAACAACACCGGTACTGCCCACCTGACACACTTTTGGCTTAAGATTAGGAGCACATCGTCGGAGCCACACAAGGTCGATCGGCCGTCTCTTCCTTCGATCCTGCCGTCTGTTCCTATTACCGCGTGCGCGTGGCCTGGAAAAGTCTCGCGAAAGTCGACGGAGACTCGAGGCACATCTTGCGCCTAACTCGAGCTCACTCGGGTGAGGTAAAGTGAGCTATAAAGTGCCACGGGTCAATGGGCAATTTCAACGATTTATACGTTGGAGTGAAAAAGAGAGACATAAGGAGAAAGAGAGGTTATTGTATCTACGAGGATTTAGGTGACGATGAGTGTCGCAACGAGAGAGAAAAATATGACTTTTATGTATACGAATAAATCCGTGTGTGAGAACGGTCGATGACTCGTTATTATTAACAGTGCAGACAGATATAACACTACTTAATCGTCTGTAACGAAATGAGGAGATACATATGCGCATAGTGGCTTTTTGTTCTTTGATGTGTGCAACGCTCATCGAGTAAGATGCAGTCGACGATTAAGGTATTTCTTTAGGCATAAACAATTTTAAAATTTATATACTGAAGATTAAATTATCGTTTTATAAAGCGTTGCTTGCTTGCTTTAATCAGAATTCAAAATTATTATATAGAGATATCATTATCTTATTTGTGGATTTGCTGTGTGAAAAAATTATGTTTTTTATTCGAATAAATAAAAAATTAAGCTAAACATTTGAAAATATAATTTAATTTATTACTGTATCTTAAGTGAAAAATGTAAATTTTTTTTATTAATAATTGCGCTTTTAGATACATCAAAGTAGTTTTATTTATTCATATGTGTACTTGAGTTGTGTGTATATGCATTATTTCATGGATATTTTTAGACTCGCCTTCAAAAATAGTTTTGTTAAGATGTAACCTTTTATTATCGACAAACCTCAAGTGGAATATTGTTGAATGAGAATAAAAAGCTAATAAGCTTAATTTATTAATGTTTTATAACGAACACTTGAATTTTAACAATGTTCAGTAGCATCAGAAGAATCTTTTTTAACATCTTAACAGCTCCAATAGATTGATAATAAAGAATGTCACCGATTTCCTGATAAATCTGCCTCGTAATCATTGAGCATCATATTATATAATACGATAACAAGATTTAACAGTTGATTGGAATTAAAATTTATTCAATTGATAAAGAATAAGTAAAAAATAGGTCAGACGACATTTAAACTTATTTTCGCATCGCGCATACAAACGAGTAAATAAATTGCACGTTACAAAATTTTTACGTACGTTATACATGTTTACGCATAATTAATGTTTACTAAAATTAAACAAACGGCTCGAAAATAAACCGATGCAATATTTTACCGCGAGTGCGATAATTATCTCGCAATATTATACACGAGAGCGACTTTTCCCTTGCGTCGACTTGCGTCGCACAGTATATACATAAGAGACAGATTGTCGTGTTCGGTAACAGCATCGCGCATATCTTTACCTCTACTTACATCCGATAAGGTGATAAGAATTCATAAGTAAGCGTGATTTCCGTGTGTCTTGTAAAATATTTGTCAATGTTGCAATATAATAGTCGCCTTAAAAATATTACGCGCCGAGATTTTTTTTTTTTTTTTTTTTTCCTTTTTAAAAAAACGCGACAGCGGTGTTGCTACTATTATAACAACCTGTATCCGACAATTTAAAGTAGTTTGCGTATATAAAGGATGAATCATTTATACCACTTTTGACTCCGAGTACGCGCAAAATCTTTTTTTTCTTTTTTTTTTTTTTTTTTTTATACTCCGCGCGCTAAAGAACGTGGGAATTTTTTAAGAACGTTGACGGCTTTGTGTTATTGAACGCATGATTCATCCGAGAATTCAATTAGCTTCAACTTTTTTTTTTCCAAGTAGCTTTGGTGTATATAATGCAATTGCAGTATAATAAGCATTATATCTCGTACGTTCTTTTTAACTTTCCTCGCCAATATGGCTTGTACGTATTACTTGTTGTTGTATATATTGTTTGAAATTTTTGTATAATTATAATTTTACAATTTCAAAGAGGAATTAATAAATGAAATCAAACTTGAGATTTTTTAAGAAGTTAATAAGTCGCGCATTTACAACCAGTTTTAAAGTAATATAATAACACTTTTTAAAATGACTTATCAATAAAAAAAAATCACACTATATAACAAAATTTTATATATTTATTTTAAATTAAATTAATTATTTATTATTTTTTTTGAAAACCCTTAAAACCACGTAATAACGTACTTTTTTTTTTTTTTTTTTAATTTAATTAAAGACAGAATACAAGTCTATATGTATCTTATCAATAAGCAAGTATAGATTCTCAGATAAAGATAAGCATTTCTAAAAAAATTTCTCTCTTTATCGCTCGTCATTGGCGTATAGTATACGAGCTTGTGTCTTTTATGGTATAAAAAGACGAATGAATCGTCTGTGCTGTAACTGTCGCGAAAACTGTAAATTTAATTGTGTAAACTTAGTTCTATTGGAAATTATATAAATTTCTATGTTTTTCTAAGTTTGATAAAAAAAAATGTAGCTATTGTTTTATTTTTAAATTCAATTGTCGTCATTTTTTGTAAATAAAAATTTAATTTTAAGGCTATCATTTATTCAATAAATTTTTAGTAAAAATATATCCATATTTTGTGTTAGAATGGAGAAAGCAACCTTGAAATATATAATCGTTCTATTGCAAATTACAAGATTATAACAGCATTATCAAATATTTAATTTGTCATTGAATTTGAAAAGCTTTAGCTTTTAATTATAGTCTACATTAAATAATTTGTTTAAAGGTCTAATTTATATTGTTCTATTTCTGATAATAATAAATTTAAATATGCAGTGTTTTTTTTTTTTATTTACAATTTATTACCATTGGAATTTTCATTCATTAAAATAATCCGTTATAATACAAATTACAATACTATGAATGAATATTTAATATATTGAAAATTATGATTACATAAATTCATAAATTATTAAGAATGAGATACAAAAAATTGAATGTTCGAACATAACATCTTTTAAAACGAACAATATGTGTTGTTCGAAAGATGTCTTACATTTATTTAATATAACATTCAAAAACGTGACAAATTTTTCAAATACAAGTACAAAAATAGTACGTGTCTATTCGACGTAATATTCGATAACAGTTAAATATACCTCCAGGCATTGAAAGAAACGTATTATTCTTATAGATCAAAAGAATATTTAATGTCGCGAAGTGGCAAGGCGAAAGTTCAAAGACAATCGATCGCACAGTGACCGTCGCGCAGCTGCAGCCTTATACATTATATCGATTTTAGCGACTCGTCGAGTGCGAGTGTTAAAAAAAAAAAAAAAGAAAAATGTTGACGCGTTAACGGAAACGTTTTTGCCTTTTCCTCTCCCACTTTTCTTCGCGATCCTTCCTCGGGAAACAAGCCGGAAAAGTAGAAACGCGCGTACACGTAATAATGGCAGTTTTGTTTGGGAAAATAATTCAGCTTGTATATACATCGACAACAAAGAAGCTCGTTTTTGCCCGTCGAACTTCGCGAAAACAAAGGAGATCGGGAATGCCGATTCAACGCGCGCGAGACTTATAAAGTAGGTCGTCGTCGTCGTCGTCGTCGTCGTCGTCTCCGTCGTCTTAGTCGTTTGTATGGAAGCGGGGGGGGGGGGGGGGGGAATTGCCCGGATTATGCATCGTTTCGCTTTCGGAGTGTGTCTCTTGCGAGAAAAGTCGAGCAGCAGGTCGCTATCGATAATTTACCAAGGTTGTAATTTCTTCTCTCGCGGTTATTGACTGGGTGCTCGTGTATATCGTTAAAATTGCAGCTCGTAAAGGTGCAGGCCCGCGTGACTTTTTAAAGCTTTACAACTCACCGAGTCCAAAATTACGAGACCGAAGAAAATAATTTCTCGATACTTAAATTTCGGATGGAAATTACGACGTGGAATGATTGAAACTTTTTTCCTTGTATTTTTGTTTTCGCAATGTTACCGACATAAATGTGTTAGTGATGATTTGGAAATAATTTAATTAACGCTGTTGATATTCGATAACGTTTACTAAAACGGAACTCGTTAATGGTTTATTAATTATAATTGATTAAAATAAATCATGAAATTTTATTTAACGTAAAAAATGTTTTGTTTATTTTTATGAAAAATATTATTTCGAAAGAAAGTTTATAAAACTTATAAATATTCAGATATTAGTATCTTAAATTTTTACTTAAATAATGCACTCATTACTATGATTTAAAAACTTTTAATGCTTACATTAATGACTAATTTCTATGACTAAGTTATACTAAACTTGTTATATAAATTTGCATGTAAATGTTTTGGTGCTCAATAAATTAACAAGAATATTATAAAATTAGAATCAAAGATCTTCTCGTAAAAAAAAAAGTAATAAATCCATTGTAGGAAAATGTATTTTTATCAGGTTTCAAATATAATCGATATTTACCGTAGACTAATTTTTCTTCTCTAAATATCAAAATCAGATATCTAACTTATAAAGCTATCACACGAAATAAGTTCTTACAAAAATGCTTGAAATTCTTTAATGCAACATCTGCACGATAACTAAGTACGGTAGCTAACAAACGATCGAGCAATAACGTCAATGCTTATACGTCAAAAAAAAAAAAAAAAAAAAATCACGCGCAAGAAAACGCGCATTCGTATAGCGATTTTCGAGAAGTATAGTGGAAGAGAAAATCGAAGACGAGCAGAGAACGGGAGATCCGAAAAACGAATGACTTCTAGTGTGCTTATAGCGAGAAAGAAAAGATACGTGTACAGTTAACCCAACAAAATGCCGCTTTATATATATATATATACATATATATATATACACACACACACACACACACACACGAGCGTGCATGACACACGCGAACACGCGATCGTGCGGCACTCAAACACGATGACGACAGAGAGAAAGAGAAAGAAAGGTTCTGACCCGATACACGTGTGTATACGGTTGCAACTGGTTGGTTGTTTCATACGCGCCGCGAACACATGCACCGAGATGAAACCGGTTGAATTTACTTTTTCAAAAGTGCCAAGCGATACATACACACATTCACACACGTGTGGTTAATAACCTAACTGAATTTTGTAATTTCTTCCTCTGTCCGCCGCGGATAGGCTTTGTGAGGGGGAATTTTTCGTTTAAGGAGGCTAATGTGTCTTACGCGATTCGCGTTGTTAACTATATCTTAAATTAATAAGGTCAGGGTTTTTATAAAGTTTTATTTTATTTTGTTTTCATTAAGTAAAATATATTTATGATTATTCAATGGCTATTTATAAATAAACACATCGAGCACTCAAACTATTAGTTTTCTAATCAGAGTTCAAATTATTCAATCAAGATATTAGTAAAGAAACGAAGCTATTACAATATTTTTTATAAATGTATCTCTCGATTTTTCTTAAAGTCATTTTTTGTGTAATTTTTCAATATTTATAACTTGTTTGTTAATGAGACTAAATTAATATTATTTTACCTAAAATTTAAAAACTATTTATTATTCACTGTAATTATGATTAACCGGTAATTATAAGCTACAAAAGTTATGTTGGCCTAATGAGCTTTGGAATTATACATTATTTATTGAAATACAGTTACACTATATTTTCCATAATACAGTTAGATTTATTTTTTATAATATTGTTTTACAAAAACGATAATTTTTAAAAAAATTTGTAAAAAATATTATTGCTTTTCATGGTAAATATTTTATTGCAATATTGAAAGTAAAATTGTATTTCGACGTATTTAAAATTCAAAATAACTTTTTTTTTTTTTTTTTTTTTCATTTAAAATAATGTTTGCATTGATATTTGTAGACGATTCTTGACGAATAAAAGATAAAACACATTATTAACAAAGACAACATTTTTCAAAGTCGATGGATTAACGCCTTCGCACAAACGAATGAAAGTAAAATCTTAGCAAACACAATGCATCGCAGGAAACCAACGAAACATACGTCATCGCGATTATATTCTTTAATATTTTATTTATTTATTTATTTTTTTAACTAAATCCATTTTCACCAAATCTAGACATCCACGGCGATTGCCTTACCTTCGTCATTAACCAACACACAATTACTTACACACATTTTGCCGTAAGCACGAATGTATACCTGCGGTTGCAATGTACACCACAATATAGAACGAAGAGTCAACGATCTTATCTCCAGCCGAGACTCGACGAAATGGCAAGCCGCTGTGTATATACATATGTGCATTCAACGAGAGAGAGAGAGAGAGAGAGAGAGAGAGAGAGAGAAATGGAGGGTATATAAATCGGACATTGATCGAAACTCACTCGCATACTTACGCGAGAGAAATTTTGCGACGGCGATGTATTCCGTAACTCGCGCGCAAGCACTCCGGTTTCTTTTTCCATCGCCGCGTATACGAGATCTTCGAATGCTTGACAAAGCCTTAAACGGCTATCGTCTCCGTAGCCCGAGAGAAAGAGAGAGAGAGAGAGAGAGGGAAACTTTGATCGTTAATAATTGGAGTATGTAAGTTCCGACCGGTACATAACTGTACTCTCCATACTGTATACGTCGATTTTCACTTTTGGCTCTTTCTTTTTCTCTCTGTCGACGAGAGGCCGGATTTTACGTTATATACATACTCGACCCGGCAACGCCCTCATGAATAATACATAAATGCACACGCGTGCGACGACAAATACGAAAATTCGGTATACAAGTCGCGATAAGACACGCGCGTGCGTGCGTGTATTGTATAGAGAGCCAACGATATACCTATTACTACGAATTATATAGACAATAACGTTGCTTTGGCTGTTTGCGCGGGTGTGTATGTAATGGAAGAAAAGTGGAGCACGTGAATTATATATATATATATATATATATATATATATATATATATATATATATATATATATATATATATATATATATATATATATATATATATATATATATATATATATATATATATATATGCGGGAATATTTTAATTAACATTAAAAAACGTTCAATTATAATTTCATTGTTGTAATGCGAGTTGACAATTTATTTTTCGTGCTTTGATTGCACAGATATTTAAAATTGATTTTTATAAATAATTGATTTCACTGCGAGTTTGAAAAATTTATGTAAGACATTTATAATATTTACAATAGAAATTGTAAAAAATCTGTTGTAGTTATTTTTGTAAAAACGCTTGACTTTCAATGGCTACATTTTTTTGAAACTTTGAATATATTTAAAATAATAATAAAACGAAAAAAAAATTGTTTGGAATTTCTTTTAATTTTTAAAAAATTTTTCTCTTATCCAAATAAAAAAAAAAAAAAAAAAAACTTATTCGAGAAAAACTACATGCAAAATTTAAGCGACAAGCGGTAGATTGGGACTAAAAGTTTTACGACTTTTGTGTTCGGCGTTTGTGGGAAAATAAGAAAACTTTTTCACTTGTGCAATAGCCAAAGGAAGTGATAATTTGCCGCGCCAACAATAGTCAAGAATAATATCTTTCAAACTGAGCATCTGAAGTGAAACCATAATACTAAAATAATACTAGAGTCAAACAAATTTTTTATCGAATTAATTATTGTAATAAACAACACCACCATTTGATTAACGTTATTAAATTATTTAAATTTAACCTTTAAAAATATTTTCCTTATTTTCATTGTTATTTCACATAAACATATTGTCTTTCAATTATCGATAATTACTATTATATAGATTCACGTTTTTGTTTTCTTAAAACAAGCTGTGGAAAAGCTAACAGGATTTTCACGGAAAGCGCTAAGTAAGATTCAATAGGTAGTAATTACTTTTACGAAGTAACCGAGAGAAGAAATGCTACTTGGAATTTTCTCTATTAATCTTAAGATAGGTATGAAATAGTTATATTTAAAAAGATGAAAAAACTTTTGTTATTTTTTGTATATTTTTTAAAAATTAGAGGTAACAAATATTACGTATCATTAGCTTGTGCAATAACATCAATTATTATAATAATTATTCTTTAATCCCTTTAATCCAATGCAATTATAGACAAAAATGATATTTCTTTGTAATTTTTAAATAAAAGCAATTAAAAAAAATTATAAGTAACGCTCGTCATGGGTATTACCAGTATTACTATATTTGTTATTCTTTATTTAAAATTACCATTATCGGATAGCTTCTCTATACGTATGTAAAAAAAAATCAGCATCTGACCTTTTCACAAATGATTCTTTAAAGGTCAAGCGCTGAAACAAACGAGTCCTTGTAAAAAAAAAAAAAAATAATAATAATAACATCGAGTACGAAATTTTTATCGTCGTGCGTGTCTTAGCCATTCGCGTTTGACTCTCTCAGAGATCACGTTTTCACATGATAGTATAGGAGCAGCAAAACCAGGCCATTGCAAAAACGCGAATCTTAAATCGCATGTCTCTTTCTCGTCAACTTGCCGTGTTCGCTGACTCTCTCTCTCTCTCTCTCTCTCTCTCTTTCTGTTTCTCCTTCTTTCGATCCTTTCTTCTTGATAAGGAGCTTTATATCGCATTGGGCTATTTTTCTCTAACTGTGATATGTATATTCCATAAAGTGGTAAAATCTTTACCAGCTGTATGTGTGTATATATAAGTAAAACGTCCTTGCGCGGCTTGTCCCGTTTTCTCATTGGGGATCGCCGCGCCGCGAGTAGAGTCAGCTTGCTGCAGTCATCCAAGAGACCACGTGGCTTTAATAAAAGTGTCGGACGAGTCCGAGCGTGCGTCTCGCGCGATTATCTTCTCTATAAATTCCAACGGCTTTTTTCGCTCGCGCGCCTTTTACCTTTTAATTGCCGGTGTACGCGTGTACTGTCGTTCGAGCACGCGTACGTGTGCGGTAGTTGTAAATAGATCGCACTCTCTCACGCGGGGATAGATATTTTTCTTCTTTGCTCTCTTTTTCCGAGGCTCGTTTCTCGCTCGCCGGTTTTCCTATTATAGCCCAAGACGGCGACAACGGCGCAGCCGGTATACACTTTAACGAAAGTTGCCGCGGCAGCTAACTTTTCATTCGCGAATTGTTCGAGTGACTCAGGTTTTAAGGCGAAAGCCACGGAAGCCAACTGCTGCTTTGTTAAATTCAAAGAGTTTATTTCACGGCGACCGAAATAGTCGCGCGGCTTAAAAGTGCGTTAAAAATAATTATCGCACGCGTTTCAAAGTTATCTTTCGTTTCGCAAAGATTGTACGAGGGAGAATTACATAGTTGTTAGTCCGGTTTTTTTTTTTTTTTTTTTTGTTTGCTTGCTTACAATCAACGATATCGAAGGTGTTGGTATGCAAAAAGTCAACTGGAATTTTGCACTTCCGAATGAGATGCATTCAACATAGGCGTATTATAAAAAAGTATTTGTTTTTAAAAAATTCATTTCAAACAAAACATTTGCGGTATAAAGTTATTATTATAAATAAACTATTTTGTTTTATATAAATTTAAACTGATTTTATTTATACTTTTTTTCTTATGTTAATTTAGAAAATTTGAGTAATTCTTTATTATTTTAAATAGTTAACATTAATACTATCAATTTTAGACAGTAACTAGAGAATACTTTTATCATAAAAAATATATTTATTTAAGAAATGAAAAAAATTATTTATTATAACAAAATTTACGCCCTTAAAATACACAAAACGTTCTACGCTCAAAAACATTAGCATAACATTTAATCCAAATGTTTTGTATTCAAATGATGCCTTTGTAAACAAGTTGAATGAATAAAGCTATATATAAAACTCACGGGACAATTTGTTTTGACAAGTTCATTTGTGGCTCTCTCAAATTACTGAAATTTTGTATCCAGTTAAATTAATTTTATCAACGAAACGACTGTCACGATTTTTATTCAAGAAGTACTTATGTCAATTTTATTTTTCAACCAAAAAGGTAGCTGTAAAACTTCCGGTCTTTTGGTGTAATAACCTTTATGTAAGCTCTTCATGTCTACATTCAAGATTAAAGAAATTGAATTATCGAGCCGATTTTTAGGAGTTACATAAAAAGAAAGACACGTCGTATTATTTTTGTTAAGTAAGAGGTCAGATATACTGTACGTTAAAGAAGTCATTATGGATACTCTATAAAATATTTATATAGAATTTTAAGTACTGTTAAATTTTATGTTAAGTAATTGTTTTTAAAATTACTGTAATTGACTGTAATAATGAAATGAAATAATTGTGGAAATTTGTTTGAAAAATACTTATAAATTTATGATATAAAAATTTTTCTTATTTAAAGAATGATACAATCAATAATCATAAAACTTTATAATGTAACTGCAGACAGTTTTGACGTAAATTTACGTGACTCGCACGAATATTATGTAGACAGTTATCAGAGATTTGTTTAAAGGTGAGGTATTAGTGATTATCTGCCCTAAATAGCCGTGTAAATATTAAATATATGTACTATATAGTATATGTTGGTCGTTAGATTATATTCTTGTACTGCTGAATTTTTGAAAAAAAAAAGAATAAGACAATACATTAATTACAAAACATTGATTAAAATTAGTTGTTATGAGTATACAAATTTTTTTTATTAATTTTTACACGTGGGTAACGAAATGAATTTGATAAAAGTGGAATTTAACTCAATAAAAAATCGATGAATGATATATTTTAAAATGATCATAATTTCTTGACATTTACTTACAATGATTAAAATTTATGTTAAATAAATATATTTGTTAAATAGTCTATTGAATGTATACGTTTACTTAATAAAAAAGTTTTTTAAAGACATTGAATGTTCATATAATTTTCTGTAAATAATACTTTTTTATTTCTTCTTTGTATTCATGCTGCGAACTTTTCAGTTTCTCCAAAAATATTTCTTTTTCAAAGTTGAAAACTTGTTTTTAACTCGATACTTTAACTATTTCATAACAAAAACTATTTTCACTATTCTAGGAAAAGCTGCTCGCTACTTTCTTTTATTTTAAAGGAAGTTAAAATTTGTAAGTAACTGACGTATAGTAAATTTTTATTTGATTTTAAAATATTAAATTCATGTACACGATATATTGAGAGATTAATAGAACGAACAACGCATATTTTTTATGCATCGCTTTCTCTCGAGAAAAAAAGCACTTAAAAATATTCAATCTTTTATACTCCTCTCTCTCTCTGTGTTTTCATATGCCCTTTTCGTCAGTTCTGTCGCTGCCGTGCCGTTTAAAATGAAAACAAAAAAACAGCTAATGCAGCGAATAGATGAAGGTAGTAAATGGAACGGAGAACGACGGAGAAGAAGAAAACGACGAGTACGAGGAAGGAACGACAACGATGGCGATGACGACGAGCATCAGGCATGCGGAGAGTCTCTCAACTCCCTCGAGGAAGAGAAACGCTACTTTTACTCCGAGCTCTCTTTATGTATGCATGTGTACATTTGCAGTAAGTGAAGAAGGAAGGAACAAAATAAGAAGAGTTCGGCTGTTGCATTTCGGTTGCTCCTTTCCACGGATTTGCTTCTTCTTCATTTTTATTTTGTATCTCGTGATCAGTCTTTATTTTTTTTTCAAAGCGCATGCTTATAGACTTTTTCTCGAATAAGATTGTAGATGTTGCCGGTATTGAAAAATAATGTTGTTTTTTTATAAACATTTATGAAAAGCGAAGATTTGAAAAGCAACCATTATGAAATATCGCTTTTTATTAGTTTTTCTGGAATCTCCATTATATTTGTCCAATATTAATAGCCGGTCGTTGGTAAATTTTTTTGTTTAAAATATACGACGGTGATTACATCAATGTTAAGAAAAACAATGAAATACAGTAGAATAGTAAATTAAAAATATTTCAAAAACAGCTTCCGACATTTACGATAACATTAATGTATTTTATTTACTATGTATATAAAGGACATATTTATATATTACTTTGGGCATGAGTTTTTAGACATTCCAAGGATCTTTTTGTAATTCGTAATAGAAATTACCCTACTTAACTAAGAAAATTCTAAATTTTTATGATGATTTAGATAATTATAGAGTAATTGTAACTTCGTAATAAAAAATATAGAAGTAGCTTAACCTACGAACTTTGTTTCTCACTATAAATTTTAATTAAACTATAAAAATTGAAATTTTTAATATAAAACGCAGTAATTTTTTTAAGAGCTGCATCAAATAACAAAAAATCCAGATGTCTTATTCTGCAACGACAATAATTCTCCGATCGCATTCCTATTCGTAGCGGAGCCAGCGACACTCTACCAATCGCGAGTAAAAGAGGAGAAACTCGCAAGCCGAATCGACTTCCAGAGGAAACTGTGAAGGAAATACAAGAAAAGCGGAAAAAAAATAAAAGTTCAGTCGCACTTAGTGAGAAAAAAAAATAGAAAAGTTTTCTTAGAGTCAAACTTTTTTTCCTTCTTTTTCCACGCCCATTTCTCGGAGGTTCTCCGTTCACTATCTACTTCTTTCTCCCTTTGCAAGTTTGTAACAGTTGGCGAGGCTTTCGATCGCGCGCGCTCAAGGCGGAAGTGAAATATAGCGAGCCCGCGCGTATACAACGTACGCATAGCACTTTGGCATGTATGTACATATGTATGCACTTAAGCGATCAGGAAAAGAAACAGAGGAAGAAACGATTCCCTTAAGATTTTTACAATACACACAGTACAAAAATTCTTACCTTAATGATAAGCTCAATTTCTGGCACATCGCCGTTGCTAGTACCGTTCTCGTGGCCGTCGTCCGCCATTCTATCTGTCTCTTTAGTCCCGGTCGATGTTATTGTCCGCTGCAATATATGCACCACTGATTCTTTTCTTCTTTATTCTTCACTGAAGGTGGTCTTTTTGTGTATCGTGTATAGCTGTACTTGTCGAAAGAGAAATAGAGACGATCTACGTCTCTAAAAGAAACTACATCGAGAGATAAGGCACTCGGTCAACGTATGCGTTCGTCTTGATTTAAGTCGAAGAGTTAAACACTTCCAACTGGTATCGTTCTTCACTGTCCTTAAAGCTGCAAAGAAAAAATAAAATTCCCGATGAAAAACGGAAAAATTTCCGGTTACAGAGCTAAAACACACGATTATTAACAGAATAGTGGCAGCACGATGGAAGCTCACGAGATACTGACGCAGACACTGTTGAGTGCTGCTACGTTGCTCGAAGAGCAAGCGCGGCGGTTTTCCCCACCCTTTTCTTTTTGCCTTGCAAGATCGAAGTCAAATATGCTAATGGCTACCCTGCCGGCTGTAAATTCGTACGTTAAAACAATATTATTGTTTCGTTCGTTATGTATATAAAGTAATGAAAAGAATTGCATTTGCAATATGCACGGGAGGTTTTTATCGTTATACATAGATCTTAAATAACCGATGTTAATTTATATAGAAAACAAGTTTACCAACTGTTGGACAAGTAAATTAAGAATAGTTTAAAATTTTTAAAACTATAGAATTTATATGATAAAATATAATTATTTTAAATATACAGACACACTTTAAATACTCTAATTATGTAAATAATGTAATAAACATAAATGATGTATGTTTAATTTGAAATTTTATGCTAATATAATAAAAAAGGTATACATAAAAAATTATTTTCCTGTTTGTATTAAATATTATTAAAACAATTTTTAATTATTTAAATCAAAATTAATTTATGATCATATTTTTCCTTAAAAAAGCAGTGTAACAAATAATAAAAATGATTGTATGTTATAAATACCTATATATCATTTATTCACGTGTCCATGGTAATCAAAGTAACAAGTAAAGGAATTAAAACACTGTGAAAATTTTATTCTTGTATGATAATTGTTTTCTTTCAAAAGTAACTTTGTTATAAATTTTAACAATGAATAACTATATAAAAGCGGAAGATACTTATAAAAAATTTGACGAAAATGATATTTGTCTATCTTCATCTAACTCAAGAAATGCAACAGAAGAGGAGTTTCAAAATTTTATGCATCGCGTAACTGAAATTGGTATGATTCAAAAAATAGACAATTGCGTAACAATAAATACTTTTTGTTCTTATTACTATATTAAATAAGTATTATTAATATTTAAAGAAAAAATCGTAAAACAACTTGCATCCTCCAACATCAATGAACAAGAATGTGGAATGTATTTAGCAGATAAAATTTTAAAAAACAATGGTAAAGCGGAAATTTCAGAAATTGGAGAGCTCAAAGTTAAAGAAAATAAAACTATAATTAATAAATATTCAGATGAAGATTTTGATCCAAACAAAATGTCACAAGGTAATAAATAAAGATAAATTTTTTAGCTTATTTTATTTTTATACATTATATTATTTGTCATGGCAAAGATTAAGTGAAGACAACAATTTTTAATGCAAAAATATTATTACAATTTACTATGAACGAAAATTCTTTTATTAAATTTTTCTTTAACTAATAATTTTATAATTTTTTACTTTTCAATGATTTAGGTTTCAACATTTTTCAAAATAAAATTAGTATAAAATATTATGTTATTACTGAATTGTTCATATTTTTTTTTTTAAAAAGGCTGAGCAATTTAAAATTAAATAACAAGTTTGAATTTTTTTTCTTTAGAATTTAGCATTTAGTATTTCAGAAATCAAATTTTAGTTTTTTTTAGTATCTCGTGGATAACTTTTTAATTTTATTTATAATAAACCAACTTAAATAAATAATAAAATCATTTTTAAAATAGTTGTAATTTTTTTGAACATCAAATCAATCAGAAGCTTTTAAGAGAAGCGTGGAGAAAGATGCAAAAGCCCGAGCAGAGGACAGAAAAGTTCGAAATGAACGAGCTGAAACATACAAAAGAATAGGAAATGCTGCCTTCAAGGAGAGCAATTATGAGAAAGCGATCACATATTTTACGAAAGCTGTAGAACAAAGAAAAGACTCCGCTGTACTATGGAATAATAGAGCTCTTTCCTACATGAAGCTTAATCTCTTTGAAAAAGCTTTGCTCGATTGCGATTGGGCGTTGAAAGTCAATGAGGCCAATATAAAAGCTCTCTTAAATAGCGCAAAATGTTATAAATTATTGGGTAATGAGAAAATGTGTAAAGAGTTTATTGCACGTGCTAAAGAAAAAAATCCACATTTTCAGAGATACATCACAGGTATTATAGTTCATAAAAAATACTTTTATTCTTTCTTTCTTTGAAATTTTTATTAAACATTAAATAATTGCAATATATTATTTAGAATTTGAAAAAAATTTAGAAATGGAACAACCGATGTAAGTATACACAACAAAAATTAGAAAATTTAATTGATTAAACAAATTTTGGAATTTTACTTACTGTAACAAATATTTAACATTTAATAAATATTTTAAAATAGTACGTAACGAATAATTTATAAATATAATAATCCTCAATTGCAAGTCATTAAATATTGTATAAAAAATAATTTTATGTACAATTGTATAATAAATTGTAAATTTAATATAAATAATATCTTGTATAAATTGATTAACGTATAAAAAATGTCAAGATCGAATTGATGAATTGATTTTTGTGGCATTGAGTTCTTTCTGTTCTGATAATGAGCGTGGTTCATGAATAAAAACCATGCATTCGATTCCCTGAAAAATTATGAAAATATAATAAATTTTTAAGGTCGTAAAATTTAAAATATGAAATGGTATTTTATGCATTAAACCTGCATTCTGGCTGCACGCACAAATCCTTCATTAGCCGAAACGGTAATGCTTTTTAAATTTTCTCCACTTGCAAAAACAAGTCTTGATCTTATTTTTATTTTACCTCCAAGACTGAGATTCATGATTCTTCCTTTAGGAATATCATTAACAATTTTAACTTTATTCATTAATGTTTCTGCACGTTTTTTTTCATTCATACCACCAATTAAATTTATTATATTTGTGAAATTATCATATGCTGTCTGGCATACAACTAATTCTTTATTATGAAATAAATTATCTAAAATTGGTTTTACAGGACGACATCGTTCCCATTGAGCTTGTAAGGTAAGAAGAGGTTCTATATACACATAATTTGCATAGCCATTTGTCATATTTGAAACATAGGCAAGCAAAGTTGAAACATCTAGATTAAGTATTGTAATATCAGTTGAGTTAAAATTGGTATTTAATTCTAATAAATCACAGACATTATTAGTTGCAGATTCTTCAGATTCATTCTCAGATTCAGAACATAATAACTCATCTGTAAATAAAATAATAATCAAGTAAAGATATCATTTTAAAAGAAATATAATAAAATTTAGGTTCTACTCTTACCACGCGTAATGTTATCTTCATCTTCTTCAACGTCTATTTTGTCTCCTTCAATTATAATACCTAAAGAATTTTCTAATTTAAATGCAAGTGGTTTTTCTATACCATATGCAAAATGAAAAATAATATCTGGTGGCTTGTACATGTGAGGATGATTCTTAGCACATTTTATATAAGATTCAGCTTGATCTAAAACTGATTTTTGTCCATATTCAGCATTACCACGTGAAATAAGTGTAAGAGCCTTTGCATTTCGAGCTATAACTTTAACCCAACTTGAGCCATTATTGCAAACAATATCTACTTCTAATCTTGAATTTTGAAATTTAAAAGGTTTCAGAACATTCACAGGTTCATTTGCTGACAATAATCTTTCAACTATAGCATTTAAATGAATCAAATTTGTGCTTTGCAGGTGTTCTTTTTTTACACTTCTTGTAGAGCGTACCTTTGTCAGAGTTATTGTAAATAATATAATATTTAAATTGATAAAAATATGATGTTATTTTTTAAATAATACAATAATTACGATATAATTCTACCTTTTTCAAAAATTTGACTTCTTGGTGAATTTTTCGAATTAATTTATCAACTCCTTCGACCTTCTCCACGAGTTTCAATTGCTCGATCATGTGTAAACCCCATTGGATTTTTTCATCAAAATTTTTTATTAAGTCTTCTTCACGTTCCATAACACAAAAGAAATATTGATTGATTATAATTTTTACTTTAATGACAAAATGATAGAATGTTGTTTTTTTAAGTGTATATATATATATATATATATATATATATATATGTGTTTATAATTATAACTTCTGTATAGGATTACTTTTTATCAACTGATGGTAACTTAATTTCTGACTCCGTAAATATATATATATATATATCGAACAGTCTATTTTCTTTGGTATATGCGTGTATTTTTTAATAACCTTTTCAAACGACAAGCACGTGTAGTTAGCACGTATATCTGTGTGTTAACAATTGTATATAATAAAATCTAGTTTCGCAAAAAAAATGAATAAAAAAATTTAATAATTTCGATTTCATTAAAATTGTAATTAAATACAACAAACAAAATGGTAGTTATCGGAAAAAAGAAGGTAAGAGCTATAAATTTAAAAATATATTAGGTTATGTGTGTATATATCCAAAATAATGAAAAATTATACTACTTTGTTAAATAAATGTAGAATATATGTTTAAATAATATTTATATAACTTAATCAATTTATTAAAATTATTTATTATGCAGTATGAGGCGGGAGAAGCCACTCAGTTTCTAACAAGAAAGCAAGCTTTGAAGAAATTACAACTTTCTTTAAATGAATTTCGTAAATTATGTATTTTAAAAGGTATTTATCCAAGAGAACCTAGAAACCGTAAAAGGGCTCAAAAAGGAGATACTCGAATTAAAATACTTTACCATAAAAAAGATATACAGTTTTTAATGCATGAACCAATAATATGGAAATTAAGAGATTACAAGGTATATAATTTATAATTATTATCTTTGTAATAAATTGTTTTGGAAGTGAAATTATTTATTTTATTTTCTATTTTTAGATATTTGCTAGAAAAGTTAGTAGAGCTAAAGCAATAAGGGACTTTAGAGAAATGAAAAGATATTTGAGAAATCATCCTACAATTAAACTTGACCATATTGTTAAAGAAAGATATCCTACATTTATCGACGCATTAAAAGATTTAGATGACTGTCTAACTTTATGCTTTTTATTTAGTACTTTTCCATCAATGGCTCATATACCTAGGGATCAAAGCATACTTTGTCGCAGATTAACTGTTGAATTTATGCATGCTGTTATTGCTGCAAAAGCTCTTCGTAAAGTATTTATTTCTATTAAAGGATATTATTATCAAGCTGAAATAAAAGGACAAACTATTACTTGGATTGTACCTCATCATTTTGGTTTTGAACCACAAAAAAAATCTGAAGTAGATTTTAAACTGATGTCTACATTTGTTGAGTTTTATATAATTATGCTTGGATTTGTAAATTACAGACTTTATCATTCGTTAAACTTGTTTTATCCTCCAAAATTTAGTAACATTAGTAAGTAGTAATATAAATGTATTAAAAACAAATAAGCATTGATGTTGTATTTTTTATTTCAATTTCTAATTTTTCAGGTATCTCTGAAAAAGCACTTGTAGATGAACAAGCATTTGTTTCTGAAAGGATAAGTGCTCTCAATGTTTCATTAGTCAGTTTAAATCCATCGGTACAAAATGAAGAAGAAGTAGAGATAGATAATTTTATAAATGTAATATTGTATTTGTAATCTGTATAATTCTGAATATACTTAAATACATATTTTGCTTTTAAGAAAATTAAATTTTATGTTTTAAAATATATTGGTTTTATTTTAGGAAACAGATGCTGATAAAATTGCAGAATATAAAGCTGAGCAAGAAAAAATAAAAAAATTAAAAACTCTTTTTAAAGGGTTGAAGTTTTTCTTAAATCGAGAAGTACCAAGAGAGCCACTTGTTTTTGTTCTGCGATGTTTTGGGGGAGAAGTTTCATGGGATAAATTATTATTTATAGGCGCTACATTTAATGAAAATGATGAGACTATAACTCATCAAATTGTAGATAGACCAAGTATGGATAAACAATTTATTTCTAGGTAAAAATATATATTACTACATATTCATAAAACTTCGATAATGTAAAAAAAACCTTGCAAAAATCAATTTGAAATCATAGTAATCGATTTTTCTTATCTATAATGCCTATTTATTCAAAATGACTTAGTTTGTTATTGTTATTTTTTATTTTATTTGTAAAGCATAAGTCATTATTAGAATTGCGTATTTTATTTATTATAAAATTAACAAATAACTAATAACAATGAATAAAATTGAGAAGCTACAATTCTAACTTCTTGTTGAAATTATAATTTTTTTTATTTATAATTATTCAGGGGTTCATAAATTATTTATCCAAATATTTAAATAAAATTAATTTTTAAATTTTAAACTCAAAGTTAAATTTCACATTTTATGCTTCTTTTAGATTTATAATTTATTTAAATAATTTTATTCTTATAGGTATTATATACAACCTCAATGGGTTTTTGATTCTGTAAACGCACGAGAACTTTTACCTGTTGAAAAATATTTAATGGGTAGTATATTACCTCCACATCTTTCACCATTTTCAGATCCCCGACGGGATCAAACTTATATTCCGCCTGAAGAAAGAGCATTAATGGATCCTAGCTACAAATTAGATTATGGTATGTGCTTGTGAATAATATATTTAAAATTACTGTAAATAATGTACGATATTCAAAAATAAATTTTGATTTGTTTTACAATTTTTAGGCGAAGAAGAGGTGGAAGAAGATTCAGAAGATGAAAAGCAAGAAAATGAAGAAGAAGAAGAAGAAGAAGAAGAAGAAGAAAGCGATAATAAATCAAATAAAAACAATCAAAGTGAAGAAAATATGAGCGAAGAAGATAAAGATGAAGAAATGACGGATGAGGAAGATAGTGAAGAAGAAGAGGAAATAGAAAAGCCTGAAATAATTATAGAGAAAAAAGGAAAATCTATGAAACTTGATGAATTGGATGAAAAAGAAAAAGAAAGAATACGCAAGGTAATTAATATTATATTTAGAAAGAAATGTAAATCAACGTTCGTGTTCATTTGCATAAAAATCTTTTTAAAAAATTTTTAAATAAACATATCTTTAAATAAAATAAGGTTTTAATACTAACTTGAGAAAATTTTTCAACTTCATTGTTGTTTATGTATTATTTTGAAAAAAAATTTTGCTTTTTTTTTTAGAAAAAAGAAATGAAAGTAAGAAGTGGTCAAATAGTCAAAGAAGATTCTTGGGAAAAGAATCGTCAAGAAAGACAGGAATATCGTTTGCGTGAAAAATTAGTTAAAAATAAGCATCGAAAACTCTACAAGAGTATGATGAAAGGTCGAGAAGACAGAGCAAAAGCTATTTGGTTACTTCGTAAGAAGAGGCGTCTCCACGATGAAGCTGAAAAAACAAAAAAAAAAGAATTACGAAAGGCTAAGAAAAATGAATCTAAAGTGTAATTGGCGTATCATTGAATTTTATTATTTTTGTATTTTTAAGACGTAAAAATTAGATAACCTGTAAATGATATTTTATTCACACAAAAATAGAAATTCTAAATGGTTGTAAAACCATTTTCAAATTTGTTTTTAATTTATATTTTTATTCATACACAATATTTAATACCATAAAATAATAACGATACACATAACATAAAACTGACCTTTAGCGCTTCATAAATAATATAATCGTACCATAATTATATAGTTTTTTATGAATTTAGCGTGATATTTAATGTAGGAATGAAAAATTTATTTTAATTTAATTTCATTGTTAATTTATAAAAAACATAAGGATTACTAAAAAACTTGTTCTATCCTTGGGTAAAACAATGAGTCATTTCTTTTGTATTAAATTTCCTTAATTATTCATGTCCGTTCAACTACAGACCTTTCACGCCTTTAAAATTGTACACCATTTATAAAAAAATCGGATTACAATATTTATTTTCTTAATTAATAATTATTATTCATTCTGAATTCCATAAAAGGTGCACTAACCGATTGCATTGCACAAGCGCGATGCATCTTTTAGTTTATATTTTATATCATTTCAAAATTTAGTGAGGAACTATGATGATTTATTTAAATAATGTGTCTTACTTTACTTTTTTCATAACGTATCTTTTCACACACAAATTATAAGTTCAAAGAACAGTTATTATATATGACATATTTAAAGAAATATAAGAAAGAAGAATGAAATGTATAAAAGAGAACGACGCCTAATAACCGATCCACCCACCAGCTAAACAGGCCTACGCATCTTGAAGTTTCTTATTCTTTTTTCTTATACACGATATATATATATATATATATATATATATATATATATATATATATATATACAGGATTCCAACACTTCCAGTGAAGGACTTCGAAGGCCAGATTTTCAACCCACACAGTTTTTGTACGCCCACATAATTATTCACATATCGCACTCACGAGCGAAAGCAAGTAAGTTTGTACACGTAAGAGCTACCGACCAGTTTAGCAGTTTTCATGCTGATGATTGCCGTTGGATTAAAAATCACTGCGCGCGTATCATGAATGCTTCCTCTTTTGAAGCTTTGAATAAGGATCGGCTAGATCCGCTAGGGATTATGTTGGACGCTTCACATTAATCACTTTTATGTATAGAAAAGAAAAATATTCATCATCATTTTTCTTTCTTACTTGCGTATATTTTATTGTTTGCAAAGTAAAATTAATAATTTTAAAAAATATTACAATAATTATTTGCCGCTTTTATTATTATTAAAGAAATAGCAAATAAAAACGTTGTAAATATCAATACTTTTTGATTTAACTATATAAATAATAATTTCTTGCCTTAAACATTGTTTTGCAATTCCATGAAATTTTTATAACTAATTTAAGATTATTGATATGATATTATTAATTTTTTATTTTATTTTTTGCACGTGTATAACTAAAAAGTATTTAAAAAATTATTTATAATATATATAAATTAATTTAAAATTTAATAAAAACGAAAAATTATTAAATATAATTAAGATAAAATTTTTTGTAATTTTGAAAAATAGTATTTTAAAAAATAAATTCTATATTATATAAGATTTAGTTCACATGTAAATTTACAGGAATATATTTCTTTTTATGTATTTATAAATAAACAAAAAAAAAAACGTTATCGTCCTTTTTGCAATTTTATAATAAGAAGAGCTTGATGTTTATGGTTATCGAACCTTCGTTACTTTAAAAATAACCGTATAAAAAAAAATAAAAAAAAAATGTGTAAACATCCGATGTTTTTTATGCAAAACTGGAAATTTCTAGCAAATAGCCAGTTAATAGCTGGGAGGCGCTGCGCCACCATTCCGAATAACCAGAAGGGGCTGGTTTATTTTATTTATAAAAATATAAATAACTTCTATATATAACATCGCAAACATTTTTATATAAAGGTTTAGCTTATCTGTGGAATGTTGATTTGTATTTAGTTATAAGTTTATTTGTTTTATCATTGGTTTTCTTTCTTAACTTTTTTTATATATTTATTCGAACTTGATTGATCCTACGTTCTACAAATATATTCATAATTTAGTTTCCTTAATCATTATATAAAAACTAATATATAAAATTGATTATTTAAGATAACTAAGGTGTATAATAAAATTTCAAAAATTTTAATTTGCTTCTTCTTTTAAATTTTAGATTGTTATTTAAATTTACTAGACTAAATTAGAAAAGGATACGATACAAAAATATTTGCGCATGTTAAAAGTAGTGTCTAATAAAATATACATTTTATTTTTTAGTTTATGAAACAAAATTGCATAAAATTTTCCGTAAGTCAAGATGTAAATGAGAAGATTAACATTAACTAATATTAATTTACGCATGCGTTTATCTTTTACATATTAAAAACTATATTCGCATATGTATTTTAATATTCGTATCAAAGAAAAGCGTGTGTTGTGTACATGTAAATTTTAATGTACATAAACAAATATTTTCCGTTTGAGATAAGCATGTCAGCTTTATATTTCAAATTTTTATTAATAATTATTATTACAAATTACACAAATTATGACGAATTATAATTCATAACATCTTAATGCGATAGCAAATTATTATTCCATTTTTCATTCAGCAGTGACGATAATTTCGCGGCTTAAAAAATTTAATAATGCAGAAACTTGTTTAAAAAAACATGTGTCGTACAATGCGAGTATGTAGATTGTATTTAAATCGTCGTTTTTATATGTCGAAGTAACTCAAAAAGAACAAATGCTTACACGCGTATAAACATTTAAGTGCGGGGTTTCGTTTGTGCTTCGTTTTATCTGCGAGCGAGTTTGGACATGTAACTTGAAAACCTGAAACACCTGGAAATGTTAAGATTATTCTTTGAAATTTTAAAATCCTTTTTTTTTTTATTCAAGAACTTTAAAACTAACCGTTACCTGGAATCTTACTTCCAGATGTTTAAAAGCAAAAATTTTAATAGAGCTTTATAAATAGATCTAAAAGGATAGGTTAAAATGATTAAAATTTGTTGAAGGGAACTCTATAAAGTCACTTTTAATAGTAATAAAAGGTGTCGTAAGGATATCATTAACTTAAAACCTCCTGTTTAATAAAAATTTAGATATTTTTATATATAATAAATAACTTATAATAAAAAAAGATTAAAAAAAAATTTAATCGACGAAACAAAAAGCCTTAGAAGCAAAATGATTCAGAAAAAAAAAAATATTATTTATTTATACACGCGTTGCATTTAACAGCTCATTCTACATTAAAACTCGATAAGTTCAATTTTATACGCGCATCACCCAAATTGTGTTTTTCTATCAAATTAAAAGTAGAAAAAAAAAGAAATCAATAACTTAATGTACCGGCCAATAATCGATCGAAACGAGAATCGGTCCAACCGTTGAAGAAAACAGCTTTGAGGTGCGAGTAAAGTGAGATATATACAAAGGGACTTTGGCGCAATTTTCCGCGCGTTGGATATAAAACCCGCGCGAATCGCCCCGGCGTCTTACGCCACTGCGCGCCGTCGGCGAGCAATGCGCAAGGGAACGAGCGAGCGAGCCAGGATGTGCTTACGTCATCCTTGCTATTCCTGTCCGGAGAAAAGGACGGAGAGCTCGGACGCGCGACGATCCTTTGACTCCGCCGAGAGCGGAATCCGCGCTTCTTCTCCTCCTCTCTCTCTCTCTCTCTATCTTTCTCTCTCTATCTTTCTCTCTCTCTTCTTCCTTTTTCTTGCTGCACAGGGAGCCAACTACCACTTATAGCTCTCTGGCCGTAGGCTCTCTCTTTCTCTCCTTCTCTCTCTCTCTCTCTCTCTCTGTCTCCCTTTTCGCGAGGCTTGTGCCTTTTGCCTAGATAACAAAGGATGACCAAGAGAGACTCCAGAGTTTACAGCCTGTTTGGAGAGTTATCCCTTACGAAGGAGTTATTTTGCGTTTTCTATATTTCTTTTCCTGTTTTACTCTTTACTTTGGTTATTTTTTAAGGAGAAGGAGCCGTTGCTTAGGCTTAAGTGATGTATGAGGTATTTCCAAAGCATGCGCGCGGGAAGTCATAATTATGTGGATACCTTTGGGTTCAAGGCCTTTTTTATAATGTAAAGTTCACCAAGACAGATGGGGGTTTTAAAAAAAAAAAATCTGTTTATTTTAATTAAAGGATACTGCTTTTTTTCTTTTTGAACTTTTTAATATAATTATTAGATAATTACATGCTATTTGACGAAAAGTTATTGATAATGTATAATACAATTTATACTTAATTTTTTAATAATTCAAATTATATTGATTGTATTATTATAAAGTACTTGTATGAATCGATTGTACTTAATTTTCAACGGCGATACGAAAAAACTACTTTGATTAAAGAAAATAATCTCAAGAATTAAAATAGTATACCTCAAAAAAGTATACTTTATTACTGATAGTTAAATGCATCGAAGCGAAAAGAATGAATTAGTTAATTTTTTTAATACATTAAGATGAAATACGAAGAATAAATATGAATAATTAACTTTTTCGATATTGTTCTTTTTTAATTAACAATTGAAAAAGTTGTATAATAATAAAAATTTAATGATCGTGAATTACTAAAAATCTTGTTTTTTGAACTACATGGGCGCTATTATAACATTTAGTTTGTAGAAACATTTTAAAATGAAGACAGTTGACTTATGACTCATAAGCTTAAATGTAAGAAAAGCATTATTATGCAATCAATTTTTTTTTAAATATTCCCCTGACTAAAAATGGAAACTCATAAAGAACATTGTGATACAAATATTAAGATTGTGATTTCAATTGATAAATAAAAAAAAAAAAAACAATTATTGTTAGGGTAATAAAGTTTTAAAAAGAAATTGTAACACTTAAATGTAAAATTATATTTTTAAATAATAAATACAGCTAATAATAGAAATTCTATACTAACTAAAAATGAAAGAAAAATAATTTTTAAGCATTAAAATTCAATTTGTATTTTTCTCAAAAAGTAAATTATACAATATATTTAGATAATACGGATTGTTTTTTAATTTTAACTTTTATTTTAGTTGTATATGCTACATTATTTTATAATATAGTAAATTATTTTAAACAAATTGAATAAATGAGATGAAATCTGTGAAGTATGGATTTACTTGCATTATAGTTGATGCTCGTAAAATTATAGAGTTCGTCTTAAAAACAATAAGTTTTTACATCCAATTATAGTATCGATATAAAAAATTGTTCAATATGAAGACATTTATTGCTAATTTCCTTTAGTAATAAAAGAAAAAAAATGAATTACAACGCATCGTTTAGTCAAGTATTTCAACCTTGACTAACTTAAAATCATTAAATTGGTAATACGAAATGGATCATTAAAGTTAAAGGATTACTAGGAAATTTTTTGTCTTTTTTTAACAACCGTTACTTCCTAACTCCAATAAATAAAATAAAATATTCTTTAATATATCAAAATAGTACAAGTGAAAAGTTTTTTTTTTTTTTTTTTTTTTTTTGTTAAATTTTTATTGTTATCTCATCGCTTTTATTTCGTGTTTGTTTGTTTTTTTTTTTTTTTCATCGTCATCAAAATTGATACTCGGTATTTTGTTATTTCACGATTCACAGCGTGTATTTTTCTATTGAAAACAAGTTAACGCCTTTTGTTCCACATAACGATAAGCGATTAAAGTGTAAAACCGCTACTACGCGTATACACCACTATACTATATATAATGTCTCGATAACCGAAGCGCCGTTGCGTTGAAGAACGAAGTCAATTACAACGAGGTAAAACGGGTATAGATTTATTCTTGGTGTAACGCATCCCTCGGTATACATACAACAGTCCGTATCGATACTTCCTAGTAACGCAAACTCCAGGAAGAAACTTTTCAACGATCGAACGATATTGTTTAGATAGGGCGTGGTAAAGCTCGGAACGGCATATTTTCTTCGTTTACGCGCGGCGGCAATCAGCGTAGATATGGCCGAACGTTACACCACGCGGTTGCGCTATTCTCGAGTAACGGCTTTATAACTTTGTGGGCATACCCTGTGTATCGCTATAAATTGCTCCGCGTAGAAGGAAAAAGGAGGAAAGAGTCGTGTCATTTAAGGAGTTGATAGAAATGTCGGCGTTGCGCCGCTCAATGGAACGTTGGCTTTCGATATTCTATAGATTGCTCTCCTTTAAAGCACATTGCGATGTATAAACGTAATGCGGCTACGTTTATGGAAGTTGTGCATGTATTATATGCAAAATGCGCTCGACGTGATAATAACGTTCCGACGGGTGATTACGTTTAATCGTTTTATGTGATACATATTGTCTAAGATTTAAATTGTTAATAATTTTAGAGTTTAGAATTTCGTTTATGAATTGAAAAAAAATTTGACGATTAATTTTTGAATACGTATTAGTAAGAAAGAGAATCGACGTTGGTTTATGTTTAGGTTACAGCGTTAAAATTGTTAATTTTTTATCTTAATTGTTTGTATTATCTTTTTAGTACTGTATTCCGCAAAATTTATTTATAAAAAAATATTGGAAATAATCGAATACTCGATATAATATCGTATTATACGCGATTTAATTTAACGCAAAATATATCTATTATATTTATTTTTACTCTTAAAAAAATCAACAATGTTTAATAAGTTTTTCTCGCTACTTCGAATATATTTAATCGAAAAGGAAAGTAAAATCTGTATAGTTCGCATCTTCGCCATACATAATCGCATACACCATAATGCAAAATCTTCGGCACCGCGAAAACTGCGCACGCATAAGCCGCATAGTATAATCGATGATTCTCGCGAGAATCGTTCGCTCTCATCGAGGATAACCGATATTTAGCGTTTCAGAGGCAAGCCGCAAAATCGCTCATTATCCTCGCACGCACATATGGAGTGTATAGAAGCGTGTGTGCAATGTGCATCGCATCGATATCTTCATCCCTCCTTCTCTTTCTCTCAAAGATGGAGAAAAATCATGGGAGCATTGATGCGAAATACCAGCGCATCCCCCCTATACATTGTACATATATATATATATATATATATATATATATATATATATATATATATATGTCTATATACTTATCGACCTTGCTCTTCTCTCGTTCCGCTGGTTATATACCCGCGCTATGGAAGAAGAACGCGTCCGCGCGTGTACGCGTGTGGGTGAGAGCGAGCTGGAGCAGGGAGTATACTAGCGAAGCGTGGCCTTGAAGAATAGCAAGAATCGGCGAACTCTTTCTTTGCACGTATATGTTAACACACACACACACACACGCACATATATGCAATGGGATAAGCGACGAGTCGAAGCCGTGTATCCTTCGTTCCTTTGAGTTTTGCTTCCTTCCTCACTCGTCTGACGCGATGTTGAATTTTCAGTTTTATCGATTGATTGAATATAACAGTTGGTTGTTATTTTTGTTACCGAACCTCTTTCATACATGAGTGATTAATGATGTGGCTTCTTGTGAGCTTTTTTTCTTTTGTGCTCGAGAACGCGTTAAGATTGAAATATCGGACCGTCTTCTGATTCATAAAGTGTATAAATGTAGCTGTTTTAGACTAAGTATATGACTTATTTTCTTACACAATAGGATAAAGAAATATTTAAAAAAAAAAAAAAGATCGAATGCCGCGACTTGCTTATAGTCTTTTCGTAATAGGAATGATTCATTCGGATAAATACGAAAAAATGTCGACGAAATTTAGAATACTTTTATAAATAGATATGACAAATGAGTTTGTTTTATAGGCAACTTATTGATTTTTCTTACATCTTAATCTTTTTCTTGTTGCAATTTCATTCCGTATAATAAAACATTCAATTAAATTAATGTTTACTACATACATAATAAAATACTTATTAAAATTTTAATTATCGTCATTTTTGCATTTTAAATAAAGGTAAATAAATTATTTTTTCATCCTTGAATAAATAGACATTAAAATATATGATACAACATAAAATTTAATTTTAAAGATTTCCTTTATCTTATTGTAGTTGCAAAATAATAATTTTATAACTGCATGGATTAAATATGAATTCAATTTGCTTTGTGATAAACCGTGTTAATTCTTAAAATACTTTTTAATAAAGCAATATGTTCCAATAAAGTTAATTAAGCATCAAAGTTTAAAGTTAAAAGTTTTAAAAGGACGAAACAAAAATTTATAATTGATTAGTTTATCTATGTTTTTTTTACCGTAATAAATTACTATTCTAGAAAACGATTTTTGCCGAGCCAAAATTCCTCGCACTAAAACTACCCATATATAGGAGTTCAATGGAAAAGACAACGAAAAATAAAAAATCACCAAAGGCTTGACCTTGCAGATATTCAAAGGGGAGAGAGATTTTTTAGGCGACTTTTTTTTTTTTTTTTTATTTTTCTTGCAGCGCTAAAAGGCTCGCATCCGTGGGGAAGACGCGCCGAGAAGGAGTCGAAGTCACCGGCTAGAAATGAACGCGGCTTTGCGTGAACTGCATATAGAACAGCCTCGCATGGAGACATAAATAGTTCGTGTAACGAAAATGCCAATATAGTAAGGTGTATCGATCGAAGAAAATAAGATAATTTTTTTTTTTTTTTTTTTTTTTTTTTTTTCGACCAGACTGACTCGATGATGTTATTGTCGTGCGCATGCGCGCGACGTTACCGCTAAATCAAAAGGATTCGTTACGGCATCGGCAGAATTGCAAAAAAGTTTGTTTGACTCGACTCGAATTTGCGGCCGACGAATTCCTCGAATGACCCGTGTTGAACGCCGATAACGTTCTTTGCTCAAGAGACCTCTTAAACGGGAAGAGCGTGAGTTTTATTTAACGAAAGGATATACACGTTTTTTGTGCCGATTAATTCCGCTTACCAGTATTCAAAAAGTCGTTTTGTTATTCTTTGCCAACTTTATTCTAATTGAAATTAATTGATAATTATTTATTATTTTAATAAATTATTTAAAAATATTATAAATATATTACAATATTATTTGCACTGATTTCGTATATGCATTTTTGTAAGTAAAATATTTAATAATCAATATTTCAAAACCTTGAAAATATCAATCAAAATGAGCCGAAATAAAGGAAGGCTAAAAAGTTTTTCTTTTTTTATAGCAATACAACAGAGGAATGAGTGATTTGTATTTCCTTGGCAAGGATGCTTGTACTATATTATACAAGCGAGAAAAAAAAAAGAAGTTTATGCGATAACATCCTTCGTACGTGTTAATTTTATAAAAATTTATGAATCTCGAGGAGGATATATTTTCAAAAACTGTAATCATTATTTATAAAACTAGTAACATCCAAGTATTTTCAATCAGTTTTACACGCTTAATTAATAATGCATTATGTAAAATAATCCACGTGTAGTACTAGTCACTATGATTATTTACATAAATTTTGCGCGCGCATCATGTACTTATACATAAACGTGACACAAAGTCTCCGTAATAAATTTTTACCAATAAAAATTTATCATTTCCAAACAAAGACGTTAACGCGCTGGACGTTTACTCGCTTTCGATGAGAAATAGACGGAGGGGGTAAAGAAATAAGAGCGCGCAAAAAAAAAAAAATCGAGCAATGACTAGACGCTTCTCTAAGTATAAGTAAACGCACTCGTTAAATTACAGTACGTAAATAATAAAAGGACGGGCGAGCGGGATGCGATGCCGATGATTTACAGCACGAGGAAGTCATCGTCGATGAGTGCCATTGAAACGCCGAGTTATTATAATATATATCATTCAAGCGAACATTAATGAGAACGAGAGTTAGAAAGGGATAAGAACGAGAGAGAGAGAGAGAGAGAGAGAAAATGCGAAAGGCACGTGCTTCGCGAAGGTAGAGACGATAAATCGTACGTATAGTAAGCTCGATGCGGTCAGCTCCGAAAAAGTCAAATTCCTTTTTCGTTCTCTAAAGCGCTAAGTTTATTCGTTGTCGATATTATCAAGGATGTAAAATCAGCGATGCCTTGTGTTTGGTTAGAACGAAGCCTCGGAAATATAATCGGCGTATCGATCTATCTATATAAAATGCGGAAAGATGATTGAATCGTTGAGTGGTTGCTTTTAATTGTGAGCTCAGATGTTTTTATCGATCAGAATCGTGATGATGGGTCTGCCTGAAAAGATTATAAATTTTTTTTTTTTTTTTTTTTTTGCCACGTTGTTTTGAAATTTTTTCCAAGCTGGCGTATGTAATCATTGGAAAACGCGTTTTATAATTGTTCACTTTGTCATTATCGCGTTGATAATGAGAGAATATTTAAATTTATATCGTTGCGTTTGAAATGTGTTTATATTTAGTAGAGAAGAGAGATCGTTTCAACTTTAACGAAGATATTCGTCGATGTGAAAATTTAATTTTAAGTTTCATTCAATTTGATGCGTTTGAAATCATTTTAAATAATACAATAATATTTTTTTGTATGGGAAAAAAATAAAATTTCTTCAATTTTATATCGAAGCTAATGTTAACTAAAAACAAAATTCCTCTTTCCGTTACTCTTTCGAGCATCTCGTAAATCATTACGTATCTTCTGTTATGCACAACGAGCAATTCGCGACTGTTTCGCGAAAACGCTTCCGCGTAAGACGATTCCGGTATAAGGAACGAGAAACGATAAAGACGATAAAAAGATCTTCGACTGACCGATGAGCGTTTATACTCGTATTCCAAGCGATTGTTAAGCTCTTATACATATTTTGTATCCGTACTCGAAAGTGTTCTTGAATGTACCGGTGCGTGCATGGCTATTGCGGTGCGCTTATACACATATATTCACGCGCGTTCGCTCTTGACGCATATTACATCTATGATACAGACGGATTGATATCGTGGAAAATAAAAAAAAAAAAAAAAAAATATATATGTATATATAAAGTTTATACGACGGTTTGTGTAAATTTTTCAATTTATTTTATTTAATATTTATCAGAGAATGTATATGGTATACCTCGATTTAAAAAAAAAAAAAAAAAAAAAAGAAAAATTTAATGCATTTAATGTCCAAGAAATAATTATCCATTGCACGATATAGCGATCATCGAGACACATAAGTTCCTTCGACGTTGTACGTATACATATAAAGAAGAAGCCTAGGTTCGAGTGTTCAATAAATCCATGCGTTACGTTTACGCGGCGATACACACACACATATATATGTAGATGCTGTGCTTCGTCACAAGGTTATTGTCCTGCGTTGAACCGTTCAAATTCGCGATACGAGTATTAGAGCCAGCCACAACGAAGGTATATGTCGGTTAGGAAGAGATGATAGATACATGGTAGAGGGTACAGAGGTGTGCAATTGTCACGGGAAATCCGTTGTTGGATAAGTGTCGCGTGTCGGCTGATAGTTACAGGCTCGAAGGTTATATCGGTAATACGCGTAGATGTCTATTGTTTGGGCTTTGCTAAGCTCGCACGTATATACCAAGATTTTAATAATAGATATTAAGAAGAAGAAATGTTTATTGTACATTCTCCATTTATTTTAAATTCTCGATGCGAAATTTTTTATTGTTGAAATTTGCAGTTTGGAATTTTTACAATGTTTTCTTTAATGTACGAACGTGATTCCATACATGAAAAACATCAATTGGACTGACTTGAATAATTTCTTTGATTGTCACATGTAATGATCAATTATTTGTGCGTGTAGCTTTTCAAGTTTCTCTGTATTATTACAGCTCAAAATGTACAATGTTTGTCATTTTTTAGGTAACGTAACTACGGTAGCCCAACAAAAATTTATAACGAATGGTTCTTGTAGTCACGAAACTACCTTACCTCCTTATCTTTTTACGAGTACTTGTAGTGAAACCAGTTTTTAAACTTGAATGTTTATGCGGTTGCATCAAATGACAACTTTGCTACTTCTGAAATATATATTTAAGGTGTCAGTGGATAATTTTTATAGCGGCATTAATTATCGTGCAATATAAATTGCAGAAACAATATTTAATTGAAGCGCTACAATGAAAAATAAACTGCAACATGCTCGACAGCTACTTGAGCTGATAATTCGACAATTAATACAAAACAGTGAATTTTCTTTATTTAAGATATGTAGCTATTATTAGAGAAAATCGATCATTTTTATTTTTTGCAAAACATTAAAATTGTATGTTTTACGTAAACTTTTATCCTTAACAAAGTCTGCAAAAATTATAATAACAAAAACGGTAATAATTGTCTTGTAAAATTATTATTAATCGTGTGTGATGAGATAACTATTATCAAATAACCACATAAAAATTTAAAATAATTAGTAAAAATCTCAAAAAGAGTTATTAATATAATTTGTAAGTTTCTCAATTTAGAAAGCTCGTCGTAGATGTACGTATAAAGTAATAAAAATCGGATAAAAGGAAAGAGAAGGTGAATAGAAAAATTTGTAATGCAGATTGAAAAATAACGCGATAAATGAAGGAAAATATCGATACGATGTCACATTATCTGTGTACAATAGACAGTCAATTTAACACTCGTGGAATGCCGACACTTGGGGAGGCGCAGCTTTGGCTGTCCTCCAATACGTATGTATAATGACGTCGCGACGCATTACGAATTGTTGGTAAATGTGGCTATAACGTCATCGCCGAATAGGGACCGTTACCTTTTACTTTTAGTTTTATTCTTGAGGCATACTTACTTTGATTATCATGTATGAAAACGCGGATATTTGAATATTAATTTGATGTCTGTTTCCGGCCATTATATAATACTCGATCTTGAACGATATTTCATTTTCTATTTAGCTTGATGGTAGATTTTCAGTTGAAATCATATGTCTGTTTCGTAAACGCTTGACTCTTGGGCTTCCCGCCGATGCCATGGGCAGTAAGTATGTACGAATTCTTTGTAATTAAGTTTATTGTTTCAAATCGTTAAATTGGTTTAACTTATGGAAATTGAGCGGTAGATTTAATCCGATAAGAATCATATTTTACAACGAAATCTTTATTCATCGTTGCTAGGTATATTACAAATTTTAATGAAATTTTTTTTAATAATTATTTATATTTTGCAATTCAATTTGGATTTTGTGTGAAATTTTTTCTTTTCCTTTTTTTTAAATTCATTTTTTTTTTTTTTTTTCAATATAATATACACTATCAAGGTCAGCTTAAGCAATTGGCAAAAAAAAAGAAATATTGAAACGTTATAATCAATCATGATTTTAATTTGTTCAATCGTTTATAAATAAAAAAAAAAATGTCCTTTTCACGATAAAGTGGTAATTGTGGTAATTTATACCACAATTTATTTTAATAATTTAGTTTTCTGCTTACATATGATTGCTAAAATAAATTATTAAGAGAATAGAAAGCTATTCATTATTTAGATTTACGCGCTCATTTCAACATCGAATTACTATACAAAATATCGCATACAATTTCAGCGTGGGTATTTTTAATTTTTACTATTACTCATAGTTCCGTGAAAAAAAAAAAAAAAAAAATTGCGAAATTTTGAACTTGCATTTTATTATACATTAAGCTATTAAATCTTTGATGTATCGCGATGGATTATTTTTTTGTTTAAATCAATTCATGATTTTAGTTTTTTTGTTCTATACATTTTATACGGATATATTACAATAAAATTAAAGATTTAAACATTTACATAGCTAAAAATAAAAAAATAACGTGGCACAACAAACTTGTTTAAAAAATTTATCAAATTGCCGCAAGTAATATGTCTTTGATATTTTAATTTTGTTTTTAATATTTTACCATCGGCATTTGTTATTATTAAACGAATTAACCTGGCATTATTTTATTTTTCATTAAAGCTACTCATGATAATGTATCAACGAAAAATATTATAAAAGTATGTTTTAAAAAAAATCAAACAATCGTAAAAAAATAAATTAAACCTTACATATATGTAATTATTATCCGTTATGTTTGGCATTTATTTAGATTTCGTAAAAAAGAGAAAGAGTCGTGAACATAGAAAAAAAAAAAAAAAAAAAAGAAAATAATAAAAAGAAAAAGAAATAAAAATCTTCTCACTAATGAGTAAACATACAAGTTTGGTGGGCACATATATCCTTTAAAGTGCAAGTGTAGGAGAGGCAATAAAGGCTCTCTCTCTCTCTCTCTCTCTCTTTCTCTCTCATCGCGGTGAGCAAAGCACACACGCGGATCGTAACGGATCTCCCGAGGCATCGCGTTGTTCATTCGATATTCTTTTCGTAAGATGCGTCATCCGCGCGCGAAAGCGTCGGTGTGAGGATGACTCCACACGACCCGACTCGACCGCGTATACTCCATGTACACGCTTTGGTCACGATTCTTCGCTAAATTAAGCCTACTCCCTTCCTTTTTACACGATGTTTCTTTTTCTTCTTCTTCCTCTTCTCTGCCTTTTTACCTATCTCTTTTTCTTTTTCTTTTTTTTTTTTTCTTTCTCTTTGCGCATTTTTATTCCCTTTATTCTTGTATAACTCTTTTTTTCTCGCTCCCCCTTATTTATCCTCTAAAGCGACCAAGCGCAGAAAGAAAAGCCAGAGCTTGAAGGGAGAAGTTGTACTTTTTGATTTTTTTCTCTCGCTTTTCTTTTTTATTCATTCGTGCTTTTTTGTGTCGAGTTTGAAGATCGCGTATAAGGAGAGAAGTATACGTTGGACGCTTGCGCGCGGAATTCTTTGTTGGACTCCACAGCGTATACACATATGCGACCCTTTGCCAGCGCTGGGGAATTGAAGTGAAAAGAGGAAAAATATTTTGCTTTAATGCCAGACTATTTATCAGTTCAGTTCCCTTGGCTTTATCTTGTATGTATTTTTCATTTAGGAACTAAAACATTCGAAGTTGTTATAATGGATTTTTAAATAAATTTAGACGAGGACAATTTTAATAATCTTCAAATATAAATGTAGTAAAAATTATAATTTATTATGTATACAAATATAGCTTATTTAAACTCGTTGCTTGTAGTGAATTTTGCTTATAGACACATATTAAATAAGCATATTGACATGAAATTTGCATTGTTTAATATTAATTATGAAATTGTATTTTAGAAATACATCAGAAGGTTAAATTATATTAAATGCGATAAAATAAGGGATAATAATAAATTAAGTTATTTAATGCACAATGGCAAATCGTAGGAAATTAAAGGAAATATCAGTTATTCGAAGAAATTGCTTCCTGATATTTTCTCTCTCTCTCTCTATAAAAGGTAAATAGAAAACATTTTTATTTATCTATTTAACAGTTTTCTCTTACTATAAAATTTCATTCGTTGGATTTTTGCACTTACTATACTTGCCATAAACCCCCGTAGTGAAAAATACGTGCCTTTTTTGCATCTCAATCTTTTCCTTAAGAAAGATCACTTTCCCGACTATTCGATTTAATTACAGTCTCGTAATACAATTAAAATTCTCGGTTTTAAAATATATACACACACGCAGATACACATGTATTTATTCCCGTACAAAAAGCGACTATTCTCTCTTTCCCATTTTCTCTTTACCTTCGTTCTTCTCTTCCTGCTTAAGAGCCTCGGAAGATAAAAATTCAAGCAGTCAAGCGGACGTTTTTCCTCGCTCATGTGCGGCGCGCATCAGTTTGTATACTTAACATCTCTAAAAACGGCGAGGCTCGACCGGTGGTATACACACCGCTGAAATTCCTGTCCCTAGAGCTCTAAGGGCCGCGGGTATACATATACGCGTACATTCGCCTATCGAACATTGTACATAGAGGATGCACCGCGCACACTTGTGTACATACAATATATACATACACATATCGCTAACATCGGCGCAAAAGACTTTGTACATACATGTATGTGTAAGCGTAGAAGAACATCGGGCACCGTTCAACCATACCTATTCCGCGAACGAGTGCGCGTCTTTACCCTTTCTTACTCTTGGATATTACAGCTAATGATGCACCGGGGAATTGTAAGTGCTCGAAAAAGAAGGATAGAAATGAAGAGGAGATAACTGATGTACGTATACGCGACTTAAAAATGGGATAATTTCAGATAATTGGAATGACCTGCTTCTGCAAATAAGAACGAAACGAAAAGAAAACTTTGTCTTTTCTAAGTTTATCAAAATCGCAGTCGGAAATACATATTCATATAAAATATTTCAAGAATTTAGAAAAATATTGGTATTCTCTGCATTGCCATTATCGTACTAGGGAGGTGTGTACGAAAAGAATTTATTTGAGTTGTCGCGATAAAAAATAAAATCTTTTCTCTCAAAAAGCTAAAATTTTCAAGCACTTAGAGTTTTTGCCTGCACTGCGGCGTAAAATCGTTTTTCACCGTTTGTTTCATGACAACGGCACGATTTACGCGTTTTTGCAAACGAGTAACTCCAAGGGACGTTGAACGTCCTTGAATTAATTGCGCACTTATCGGAAGGTGGTACACGTGCCGCCGATTGAGGGGCGGCGAACAAGTTGCGCAAAGAGAAAAAGAAAATTAATTAATGATTAATCTAATGAAGCAAAATCTAGAGTACGAAGTTAATGAAGAAAAGGACTTGATTTAAATACATCTTTGTACAGAATGGAGTAAATAAAAAAGAGAAATTTCGAGCTTGCGTGTGAAAATGAAATGCCAATGCATCCAAGTTTATATCGACCGATAGATCTTTGTATATTTTTGACATAAAAATAAATCGTTGTTAAAGAATTTCTCAGTAATAAAATTTTTCTTTACGTTTCACAAGAGTGCTTATATTTATAAAATTTAAAATTCATATGAAAGTTAAAATGATTACGTAATTTAACGTTAAATTTTCTATTACATTTAAAAAATTCAAATGGTAATAGTAATTGCAGGCTGTTAACGTCATTATATTAAAAGTATCGATCACATACGGCTAAAACCCGATTTAAGACAAGTTTTATGATTTTAGATAATAAAATCATATACACGGGTTAAAGAAAAAAAAAAAAAAAAAAAACTAAAAAAGAGCAGCAGCGCTTTATGTTTAAGCAATGCATCAAAGGTGGCTGATAGCTTTATTAAAACCGGTTAAAATAAACCCCAACGATATATAAATTTATAATAAACCACGTGAAAATTAGAAAACTACAAGAAATTCTGCGCCCATATATGTATCCTTTCTCCGTATCCTTTAATTTAACTTGCTGCGGGAGTTAAAGAGAAGCGAAGAGAGAAAGAGAGAGAGAGAGAGAGAGAGAGAAAGAGAGAGAGAGAGAGAAAGAAAGAAGAGAGAAGAGGGAGCAATTTTACCAGAGCTCAATTTCATCCTTGGAAACACGTAGCACAGGTAAAAAGAGCTTAATCAACCGTCGGTATTTACAATACGGCTGTATAAGCGTGCACGAAGGAGGCGTGTAATTTTCCAGAGGAAGAAAGAGAGAGAGAGAGAGAGAGAGAGAGAAAGATAGAGCGAGAGGGGGAAAGGGTAGTGGGCGCGCAAACAAAAATCGGAAAACCCATCAAAGCGGCGCGCAATTAATCGTCGTGTGGCGCACGCGCACGAGCTCATGAGACCATGTAGATGGAATGATATACATATATAAGCATGTACAAACATAAGAGTCTCTACATTGGACGAAGACGACGTCGACGAGTGATCCAACTGCGAGGTTCAGCGACTTTTGCGTGCGGTTACACGTATACGTACGTCGAGGGCACGCGTGCACTGCGCGCCTTACAACAAACCGTATCATTTTCTGTAATTTATTTAAAGCACATTGCGCCTCGCACTCGATTTATTGCGCGGACGCAGAATTCTTCCGCTTGAAATTATACGGGAATTAAGAGCGTTTTATTTATGCGCTTTTCTACACGTTAAGTATCGGCTCGATCTCGAGTCTATCTCTCGTTTGCTATCTGTTTCTGATGAATTTTGTCTATATCTATAAAAGAAACGAGACGGGATGAATTGAATACCTTATGCGCGTGCAAAGGAAATGCTATTACGAGTCTTATTTATTAAAGGGTTTTCTTTTCCTTTTTTTTTTTTTTGCATTTATTTTATGGCTAAGAGATTAAAATAAAATCGTTCTAAATGTTTCCGTAGCATCTATAAGTATTGTTACAAATAGTCCAATAAATAAAGTCTTAAACGAAAGCAACATCCAGCTATGAAAGCAATAATTTCAGTCATTTATGTTGTATTACAAATAAGTGCAATTTACAATGTACATGTCCTTGGAAAACTTTATTTTATAAAGAAATAAGAACAAAAAAAAAAAAATTAAAAAAAAAAAAAAAAAAAAGAAAAAAGAAAAAAAAATTCGTTACATGCATACACTTTAAAACGAATGTCTAATATATCTATTTTCTAAAATAATAAATTTATTCTTCGAATGTGCAGTCTAATAGTTCGTGTAACTATATTTGAAGATCATCATCATGCATCATGGCAGAATATATAATACTTCCTTAACTTGAATTATACGATCATCTCAAACATTGAATTATTTAAAGTAATGATGCTATTTGTTTGAATTTCTTTATATTAATTACGCGATCGATGAATAATTCATTCGTATCCTGTAATATAAAAATCATTTTATGTACGGTGCGTCGATATTATTTAAATAAAAATTCGTCGTATTGTTTCTCTTGAAAATTTCATCTTTAATAAATGTTAAAAATAATAGGAAAGTATTTCTTATAAGTGCGATGTAGCGATTGTGCTTCCTATATTCGTAATTGTATTACCTGTAATCTATTCCACTGCTACTGCTAATATCTAATGCTAAAGTTACCACCATTACTATTTGTATTATTATTATTATTACCATCATTATTATAATCGTCACGATGCGATCATTATTATTATTAATGCCTATAAGATGATAATTATTATTGTTATTGTTATGTTTCATCTTCTTGAATATTTAATGAAACTATAACAATTTCCTTTCACTTTTTTTTTATGAAAATCAAATACGAGATTAATAAATTTGAAATAAATTTTTTTTTTCTTTTCGATTATCCGCGAGATCCAGCGATATTTATTAATTTTAAATTTTTATAATTAACAAAATTATTAATGTTTAACCGAAACTAGTTCCCGAAGCAGTCGAATAAATAAAAGACACGGACAGCGCGCGGAGAGTATTTATCTCTGCTCATATAAAATATACCTCAAAGTAATAACGTATTAATACCGATAAACTAAAAAAGTCGTAAACACATCTTTACAACGCGCGCGATAAATAAAAACGATTTTCGTTTTTTTATTTGTTTTTTTGTTTTTTGTTTTTTGTTTTTTTTTTGTTTTTTTTTACAATAACTTTTTCTTTTGTTTTCAATAAGTGCACTCAACTACCGATGGCCAAGATATGATATATGAGAATAGCGCGCATCCGACGCTAATAAGAAGCTACGTCATTTTTGCGTTAAGACAAGCTTTCGTGGATGCAATGGGTGAAAGGATGTTGATACAAACTCATACTAACGCTCAGACGTTAAAAGTTCTTCACCGAACCGTGGAATTATCGCGATTGCGAACGCGTTTAGTGTATGACTTTCGCGTGGATGTAAGTTATCGGCGTGTACCCGTAAGGTAAGGAAGGCCGACCGTACGAAATTTTTCGGCTTTTCGAATTGCAAAAAAAGATCGAAGACTAGACGGTCGTATCGATTAGCTGTAAAGATATGCGAAGTCAATTCTGTATACTTTATAAAATTGAAAATGTTATCGAAATATTTATTATATAATGAGTTTATATATATATATATACACATCCAAGAAGAAGGAAAACCACAGGCTGTCTCTTCCTTTTCCGACGTTTCTCTCCGCTCCGCAGCAAAACTGGAAATACACAAGGATGTAGCCAAAGGAGAGAAGCGCACGGACACGGTAGGTCGGAGCAACGATCCTTGATAAAATCAAGCGCGAGCGAGCCAACGAACGATCTTTCTTTCTCTTCTCCATTCGCGGCGTCTCCACTATTCCTTCGTTGCAAAACGAAGCGAGCCGAAGGGACGACGCGAAAAATTGGAGAGAAAATAAGAAAGCTAAGCGCGGCCGCGCAGCCTCGCCGACTCCGAGAGAGAGAGAGAGAGAGAGAGAGAAAGCAAGGAATGGAAAGAATGAATGAGAAACAGAGAAACGAGAGAAAGAGAGAGAGAGAGAGACAGGATGCACGTATGCAAAGATTGGACTCGAAGAGAGGACAAAGATTAATTGGAGGCTGCGCAGGATGCGCGCATGCGTTTGCTTTAGCGAGAAAAATGAAAAATTCCGCGTGTGAGCCGTATAGCGACAAGTGTTTGTTGCTATTTCTTACCGGATTTATTTTGCTAACCCCTTGAGCGTAAACCTTATAGCTCTTTCAAATCTATAATTATAACCAATTCAACTGTAATCTTTACTCATTCGCTGTTATAAGGCTAAGAGAAATTGATAAGGGATTAGAATCGTACGATTGAGTCTAACTTTATCCGAAAGATTTTTTACCCACAAATATATTTGCAAGTTTTTATACTTTTATAAGAAAGATCACAAACACGGTTCGTTATCCTTTTAACAAAGAAAGTGTAAAATATACCAGTGATTTGCAAATAACGCTGTGCAGTAAATTTAAACGAGAATTAATTAAATCTTAAATGAAGCGCGTCTCGCGTTATCACCCGGAGAAATTTATATTTATATAATAAAATATGAGCAAAAACTAACATAATGGTTAAGAAGGTATAGAAAGATCGAGAGGTAGAAAAATAACAAAAAAAAAAAAAAAAATAAAAAAAAAAGAGCAAACGACTTACGAAGAAAGATAGAAAATAAAGCGGCAACAAATACAACAACTCGAGAAGAGAGGCGAAAATACTTGAGAAGTTGCTCGGCGGCACGGGGAGCAATAAGAGAACCATAGGCTCCGTTAAAAGAAGGGAAATGAGCAAGAAAGACGGAGAGAAAGAGATCGCGAGTTTTATGGAGAAGGAGAGAGAAGATCGGTGCGACGGAGGAAATAATGAGTGAAAAGTAAAAAGAGAGTAAACGAGCGAGCGAGAAAACTCGTCGAGAAGTGAGAGAGAGAGAGAGAGAGAAAGAGAGAGAGAGAGAGAGAGAGAGGACAGCGCACAGAAAGTACTTGTGCTCACGGAAGCTCGTCGGTATCTGTAGAACCAAGACAGTACACTTATATATATATATGTACATAAAAGTATGTAAAGGGGGGGGGGGGGCGGGAGGAGAGGAATGAAGAAGACGACGACGCGGTTTTTGTCCTCTGTTAGGCCGCGGCGGCCTTGAGGCACCTCGGGAGTACGTCGCCCGAAGGATGCGCGCGCGCGCGCGCGCTCGCGCCTCGTGTTTCCTTTTGCGCGCGAAATTATAGCCGGGCGAGCGCGAGTATAACGCGATATTCGCGTTCGGCTTACTCATTTTTTTCATACTCATTTTCTTTATTTTCATACTTTTTAATTTTGTTATCTTTTTTGTTTATTTGTTTCAATTTTATTTATAGAAATACTAATGCTCGTGGCTACGCGTACGGGCGCACGGCAATTTTATTGAAAATTATCCTCGATTTATTGGAAAAACGAGAGATTATGAATACGATGATGGAATTTGGTTGTGTAGTTGTTTATTTATCTAACGAAATTGTGTAATGCGCATTGTACAAAATGTTTTATTAAAAAATTATTATGCGAGAAATAGTTAAATCGAATCCTTTATTGAAATAGTATTGTCAATGGAAATCATAATAATTACAATTTTAATGATATTTGAATGAGTTTAAAACAAATTTTATTCTATTATATAGCAACAATTTTTAAAAAATTAAAGATTTAAATATATATATATATTTTTTAATATTTTAAATAAAAAGGGCAAGGATATAAATATAAGAAGACAAATTTTTCTTTAAATGTAAGACGAGAAGAAAAATATTTAAGACATCGTTGGGGTACTTCATGAAAAGTAAATTTGAGTAATCTCACTTCAGAATTATACGACGTATTAAAGTCGTGGAATTAAATTTTTTGCTAAATTAAATCCACCGACTAGGATACATAAATATATTAGCGTGACGCTGTGCACCTTAGTATGATGATCTCTCGAAGGAGAAATTCCAGTTTCGATAATGTAATCCTTTGACAAAATGGTTATAACAAGTGAATCATAAGTGGAATTTAATTTGGATTCCCGAACCAATTTCCGATACTTTATAACCTCGGATGTTATTAGAGAAATAATTAATTCTTTTTTTATAAGCAAGAATCTAATTACAGAAAATTAATTATCTCGCCATTGCGAACAATTGCATTTATAACTAACCCTTGTTAAAAGATTATAATATTAGTAAAAATTTTTTAATGAATAATGAGTAAACGAGCAAAATTTCAATGATCCATTATTTAACAACTATGTCGTTTATTATTTTTTCTATTATATTATTTGTTAATTATTTTTAAATCCAATGTAATTAATAATGATATAAGTACTGAATTATATTATTAGAGGCTACTAAAAATTTATTACAAATACATTATCGAATGAGGATGAAAATTATCAATAAACAGGTAATATTTATAAATTTTAATGAATTAATCAGTTTATCTTAGACAAAAGAATTTAAAATTCATATTTATATACTTATAACTAATTCAAATGCGTACAATATATAAATTTGTAACAAGTAAACATGATTTATAACAAAATATAATTGTTTTAAAAAACACATACTTTATATGTATATGCAGAAAGTCGAACGTTTAACGACAACTTCATATTTCTCAAAGGTATTTTAATTTTTCTATTACGATTTTAATAAGAACGGAATAATTATTTTTTATCTAAAACGATAATCTTGACGATCGTAAGAAATAAAACGTTTTACATAAATTGTGATTAAATATTATTCAAATATTTTATCGTAAAATTTTTTAATATAATAACACAAGAAACGTTGTAGACGTTGTTGTTGGTTAAATAAATATTTATGAAAATCGGTTTGTTAAAAATAATTTATAAGGGGTATAAGGTACATGTTTATTTTTTTAATTATTACGACGTGCGTTCATAAATTTTATGTCTGGTAATTGTAATTTTCTTGAAAGAAAAAAAAAAAAAAAAAAAAAATAAAATAAAGGAAGAAAGAAAAAACATTGCTCTAATATGAATTTAATTGCACAACAAAAGAGAAAGAAAGAATGAGAGAGAGAGAGAGAGAGAGAGAGAGAGAGAGAATACTTCATCAGAAGAGAAGATCAAAGCAAGAATTTTAAACGTAATGCCGTATCGTAACATCTGTACCTTCGAGCACGAGGAAAGAAAAAAAAAAAAAAAAAAGCATTAATCTTCGCTTTGCTCGTTTTTCATGCCACCCACTCAACCCTCATCATCATCCTTAGAAGCGTGCGCGCGCGCACGCGCGATATCAAACTCGCATATTTATAGCCCCGATGCTCGACGTTATAAATTCCTCGGCATAATATTTAACCACGCAGTCATAGTCATAATAGGAATTGCGTTCGCGGTCAAGGGCCAAACGACTTTGCGCGCATGTTTGTGTATGTGTGGCGTGACTTAATATGTAGGTGCACACAGACGTACGTGCGCTTATGCGCGTAAAGTACCGGGGCATCGCATCAAGCCCGTGAGCATCGAAGCACGACGACGTCTCGTCCCCGAACTTTACACGACGAAGATTTTTATACGCACCTGCGCGCGTAGAAGCGAAGCCATCCGGTGCACAGGACAGGAAGCAGTGGACACGTGACTCAGGTAGCTACAGAATTTACCTCCTCTCGATCTCTTTTACACAACGGCTTCGTGCTCTCTTTCGTTCCTTATGAGAACGGCCTTTTTCCACGCTGACTATCTTGCTTTACCCTCGCCTATCTATCTATCTATCTATGGATACTCCTTTCTCTTCATCTTCTTCTTCTTTTCTCTTTTTTTTTTTTCTTTCATACACGCTAACGTTATACCTTCTTTTTTCCTTCTTACTCTACTCGATCCTCTAGATTCTTCGGAGACCTTTCTTGTTGTCATTCGCCAAGGGGCGTGCGAAAAATACACACGCGGGCTAATTAACTTTATTTCATGCCTTAATTAGATCGTTAAGATATTTTATTATTATTATTATTATTATTATTATTATTATTATTATTTTTTTTTTTTTTTTAATTTTAATTTTATTGCATTATTTTGCTACTTAAGCCTCAAATTTAGCGATATTAAATTACGGTTTTTAATACTGTTTTTTATAATTGGATAACGGTAATTCGTTTCCAAACATTAACTCGATTCAATTTTCGTTTGATAATAAATTGTCTATTATTAAAACTTAATTCATTAATATAAACTTAAATACACATTTGGTTTACACGTACAATTTTATTCGTTTAAAATCAAAGTAAAACAAATATAGAAAAAATACTTCTTTTTCACATATTTAAATCGTTTGAATAGTTTTTGATAAATACAATGAAAAATTAATAAAAATTTATAAAAACTATTAATGCAAAAAAAAATTGCATGTACTATTTAACCGATTTAAATGTCTTTCATAAGGAAAAAAAATGAATAAAATATTTCATTCTTCTGTGAACTTTACAAAAAATAGTTTCAGTTTTTATCCGCGTAAGATAAGGTTATTTGTACGTAAAATTCAAGTCGCATTGCTGATATTATCTATTAAATATTTGACTAAAGAATGTATGTTATTATGTTTTAACAATGTCTTATCAGTTAGATATATATGGCATATTTTTGGATATATTATGTATTAAATTAAAAATTTCATTTACCTAGACTTTATGGAATGACTTCACGACGCTGTTTAATTAAAATAAATCGTATGATTAACTAACTAGTCGCGATTAATAAATTCGATTTTCAATAAAACGCGTTTAAAATGTTGCACATTTGCCATTACGTATAAAATAATTGAGACAATTTTTTTTTTATTCTTTTATCAATTAGCATTAAAGTATATCAAAGTAATCTTATTTAATTACTAATTGAACATTATTTACGTTTTATATTCTTCTTTCCTTTTGTGTATACACTTACTTTAGATGTTTCCTTTGACTTCGAACAAACATTTATCGATTACGCAATTTTTTTTTAAATAAAACAATATTAAAATAACTTTTTTTATGGAAATATCGTTTTATAGAAAACAAAAAAATTTAATGAATTAACTAACTGTACATCGATAACTTATTAAAGTGATATTGAACGTTTGTAACAAAAAAAAAAAAAAAAAAAAAGAAAAATTTATTATGTAACAATTTGTCGTCTACGTTATACATTGAAGGAAAGTATATTAGTTTTAAATTTACATAATTCCATAATCGAGTAAATGTATTTCTAACATCTTCGTGTTATAAAATACTAAAATATTTCACGTTATCTATGTAGCTTTTTTTTTTTTTTTTTAATGAATAATTAAATTGCTTGATTTTTTCTACTAATATAAAATACTATATATTGTATTATGCAATTCGTCATTGCAGGTGAATCGACAAAAGAAGGTCGTCGTCGGCGACGGAGACACTCGTAATCGTTCATCCATCAAGTCAACCATCCGTGACATTCCTGAAAATTCGTCAACTCTACCATTCATTCTCTAAGCCCATTGTAGAGAGGTATAAAAGGAGGAAAGAAAGGGAATATATCGCATAACAGTCATTTTTCTCGTCCTTTATTATTCGGCGATTATGTACCATAGCTAACCCACATAACAAGCTTACACCCTTACCAAAGCGCGACTAAATACGGCTGCCATAGAGCAGAGTATAAGTATCACCGTTGCTGTGTATCGTGTTTCTTCTCGAGTGTGCAGTGCATCAACGTTCTCTCTCTCTCTCTCTCTCTTTCTCTCTCTCTCTCTCTCTCTTGAGCACACGGACAGGTACAAAAAGGGCCTCTCGGGTGTACGCGCTCTCAGGAAGAGAGAGAACCAGCACCTTTTTTCTTCTTGTCTCTATCATGCACTCGGGCACACGGCCGAATGTAGAGAAAGAGAGTCCAGCGCACTGCAGCGACTCGAAAGAGCTCCTTCCAAGCATCGAGCTCACTGACACCGCACCAGAGCTCTCTCTCTCTTTCTCTCTCTATCTCTGTCTCTCTTGCGTCCCGTGGGAGTCGATGTATACGAACGTTAACGCCACAGTGTGGGAATGCACTCGTAAGTGTGTGTGTGTGTGTGTGTGCGTGTGCGTGCGCGCGTGTTATGTAGAGAAAAGTCGCGACGGTAATTCTTGGCGGGTCCCTCGCGTGCAACAAGTGCGAGGGAGAAAGCCAGCGTCGGTGGAAGCGAGAGGACCGAGGTATATTCTCGGAGGTAGCCGAGTGGGGGAGGAACTAGAAGGTGAGAGGGAACCAGAGTTTCTCGAGTCAAGCGGTGTATTATAAGCGCGCGTGCTCGGCAAAAGAAGAAGCGAGACAGAGAGAACAGGTAAACCGAGTGGAAGAGAAAGAAGGAGAAGGAGACCAATCGGTTGCGCGACGTTTCTCTCTCTCTCTCTCTCTCTCTTTCTTACTCGCTCCAACGCGTGCAGCGGCGCTCGGGAGGTGAACCGCGGCCCGTTCTCCGTGGAGGAGGTTCGCTCGGTTCCAGGCAAGGAAAACGTCGGCAAGGCAGTTAGTCGGTTAGTCCGTCCGCGCCGTGTCTCGAGGACGGGTAGGCGCGCGCGCGTGTGTGACGATTTGACTGGTAGTTTTGGTTATATTGTCGTTTGTTTGGTTATTATTATTATTATTATTATTATTTTTATTATTATTTTTTTTTCTTTTATCATTTCGGAGTTTTGTTTAGTTCGTCAAGATTAATTGTTTTTCGGCGGCATTTTTCCAAAAGCAACGTTTCGATGAAGTCGTGCGAACAGCACTGGAGCAGACCGGAGAAGCGGTGAGGTGCCAGAAGGAGATCATAACAGCCGGATGGCTGTTCAAACAGCCATGGGGACGGGTAAGTGTATTCGAAGAGAAAGAGAAAAGTGCACGGGGCAACGATTGTTATCCCCGTGTGCATTATATGCGCTACGCTACCAACGTTCGCACATATCGGAAGCATATATAAGTGCCCATCGCAAAACGTATATATAGAAAATCATGCACCGGAAACATAACATTTGCTCGAGCGCTCGCGCGCTCTTTCTCCAAGGAAGGATAGAGAGCAGATTATGCAGCGAGAGTAAGCGGCGTTCGCCGAGTTTGTGTTCTCCGATCGACAAGTTTATCGCGCTCGCACGTTAGCGCGCTATCGCGTGCGTGCGTGCGTATATTCGTTTATGTAGACACACTCACCCACCTATACACACATATGAAGGTTCGAGAGAGAGAGAGAGAGAGAGAGAGAGAACGATAGAGAGCGAGAAAGATAGAGAGACTAGAAGGCGGTTTCGAGATTTCGTCTCGAGATTTTCTACGTCGAGGGAACGCGATGCCGCCGAAGTGTACGTGTGGGTGCGAGTGTGTGTTCGTTTACTTTTTTCTTTACCTTTATTTTCATTCTCGCCTCTTCCTTCCTCTCTACGTACGCGTACGAAATTATGGCTTTGTAAGGGGGATAACGCCTCCGGGTACGAAAATTTATCGATATTATCGATCGCCTTCGACGTGTACCAATTTCTTTGCTCCGCTTTTCAATATAATAAATCTGGGGAGGTGATAAAGCGTTTGAAAAATATTTTAAAGTGTTGCCAAGAATTTATAAGCTTACAATGTTTTCGAATTATACGTACTTTCTTTTATTCGAGTGAATTTTTTTTTTTTTTTTTTTAAATTGTAAAATTGCGAGTACTTAACCTTAACCATATAATTGTTTTAAAAACTATAATAAAGTCTTTATTATTTAATTTACGAAAATAATGCGTACTGTCGTACATGAAATTTGAGAAGAGTTTTGAAAACTGAGTTTTTCTCATTTCGTAATAATTAAAGCGTAGCAATGAAAGAAAAGTAGAGTGAATTATCTAATGCCGGATAATTAAAGTTGTTAAACTTGGCTGGTAATAGAAAAGCGATCCGAGTAACGGGCGAGTGTAATACATAGAATATTTTTTTTGTTTGGTTTTCCGCGCGTGTGGGATTGTTCAACGCTAGGGTACAACAGCTGGACAGTTTACTTTCAAATCCTGCATGAGTTTGAGACCTTGCTGATAATTCGCCTTCGGTTAAATTGTGGAGACCGAATAAAGCCGTACACTATCGGAATTTTTATTTAAATTTTAAATAAGAAAGTTATCGAAATGATACCACAGAATGTTCTTTACATTTGTATTGTTTTTCAGAAGGTTTCGGTTTCTTACGACCGATAAGATCTTTCACTTTCAAAATCTTGTATAACATGTTTTTGAAAACATATTTTTATATATTACTCAGTGTCAAAATATTAATTTATATAAATAAAATACGCTAATATAATAAAAAAATTGATTAGTTTTTATATAAGCAATATTTTTTAATCGTCAAGGATATAAATTTTCTTTGATAGCTCGATCAGCCAATTATTTCAGAATTATTCCAAACGCATTTTCGCATCTCAAAATGCTTTGTCACTTCGAATCATTTTAAAAAATAATTCTGAGATTATACATGCATACCGACATATAACGCAGCGCAAAAACCTTTAACGTAACTATAAGTATAACTCGCTTAAAAAATCACCAAGATTTTAAGCCACTTTGCGTCTCCATTGGGGCGCGCAAATCGGTTCCACACCGATCTTCCTGCTGTTTTTTTTATTTTTTTTTTTTCTTCGGCCAATGCAAAAAATTAAGCCTACGCTTACTTTAGGTACTTCGATTGTTAGGAGGAGTATGCGGAAATAAATACGTGTCCGTGGAGAAAGACGGCGTATAACGAGGGAGATAAGGACTCGTGTAATCCGTCTGACCTTGGCTCGTGTCAATGGACGCGCGCCAGTGAGTTTATAGTCGAACTCTGTTCGTCTCTTCTGTTCGCTTCTCTAGTCTCTTCCCTTCGTACTTTCGCGACTCGCTGCGCCTTCGAGTCCTTCGTACCCTATACCTGCGTATACTTTGTTACGTTCGCCAACGGATGTGTGTCTAGAAGTACGTGATTACGTTTTCTCTCCGTAGGAAGTTGATCGTTTTTTTCTTTCCTTTTCCAATGCTTCGGTACTTATTCATTCTTGTAAATTTCTAAAAAGCTACGAAAAAAAAATATTTATATTCGTTTTTCTTTTATTTTTTTTTTATTTTTAGTTTACACTTTGAAAGTTAAATATGCAGGTTTTGCAGAAGTGAAATGTTTATCTTTTAGTTTGTCTATTTTATTTGTACGATTTAGCTAATTCAATTTCCATGAGACGCTTTTGAGAAAGTTAGCTAATAATGTGAAATTTTTGTTTTTTTTTATCGATGAAAAGATGCTTTTTCAAATTGGAAATTCAAATACATATTCAGATAATCTAAAAGGTTTTAAATTAATGCAAATAAATATAAAAAGTTTTTGGTAACTTATTTTTATCTACAAAGTATTTTCAATTTTTTCTCCGCTTGGATTTATATCGTAGGTACGAAATAAGGTAAAAAAACTGTCATAGTTTTAGAAAGTATTCGAAACAAACTTTTCAAATAAATAATAAAACGTTATAATGTTATCACTCAAATATTGTTCACACGCAAAGGAATTTCTCCAGGTAACGTCAAACTTTTTAAAACTCGTGCATTTAAACTCGTACACGAAGCAAAAAGCACATTAGCCAAGCTCGCTTTTTTCTATTTGGTCAAGGAAAGAGGAGAGATTCAGGGCGATCGCGCGGGATTTTGCAATTCGTCTCCGGTGCGTTTCTTCCTCCCAAGGGCGTTGCGCAATCTCGTACGTATTCGTACGCGTACGGGCTTAGCCATCGCGCGCATCTCATACACACCGTACACACGAATGAAAAAAAAAAAAAAAACGGTAATAAAAGAAAAAAAAATAGAGACGATCCTCATTTAAATACTCGATTTAGCCGAGGCGATCATTTGGCCAAGTAGTGGACGCAGGTGCTTCCGGCCGTGTTGTGCAGCGCCGGTGTGCAGTCACCTTAACGGCTTTTAGAAAGTGCACGCGCGCGCGAGCTCGTAGAGCGTACGCGATACGCACTGCCACGCGAGACTTCGAAATTGGGATAACGTAAATACGATTTTGTCAAAACGGACGAGTTACACTTGTATGCATAATACTCTCGCGCGCATCTCTCATCGTATTTTCATCGATCCTAAGCGCGAAACTTTCATATGCAAAGGTTATATGATCGCTTGCGTCCTCTTTCGCAAACGCGCGGTATCGTGACTTCGACGAGCGGGAATGGATTAGGGGCGAAATAATCGCGCGGTGGCACCTTATTGCATTCTTCAGCCGTGTAAAAGAGATAGAGATAGAGATAGAGATAGAGAGAGAGAGAGAGAGAGATCGATCACTTTCGATCGGAAAGCGATTACGAAATTAGCTCCTCCCGAGAAGCGCCGACGCTCGGTGAAATCACGCGCGGTCTGATATATGTATGCGCGACGCGCTCGCACGTCAAGTATTTTACGTATTCTCGTACACTTGTGCTTAAAGCCCTCTTCATACTGACGAAATGAGTTATTTTTAAATTTAGGCGTTAATATATTTGACTAATTTTTTTTTGTCTTGGAAGAAACATATGAAGTCTTTTAAATTTTTTATCACGCTGTCTATACATTCAATTCGTCTAATGATATTAATAGTTTTAAATATAAAAATAATAAATTCTTTACTTTTGATATACAACTGAATTTTTTAAGCAATCAATAAAGAATAGGTCAATTCATATTTTTCTTTTTGAAAATTTATACTATTTTTACAATGTAATTCTTTAAAGAACGTTTAAAAAAATCTCAATTATCTTTATGTAAATATATATTTTGGCAAGAGAATAAAGCCTAAACTTTCCGTGACAAATATTCAATTTTGCAAGGTTGCACAGCCTGCTGTGAAAGGAACAAATCGAGAATAAAAAAAAAAAAATACTTGAGATTAAGCGTGATTAAATACATAAATAAAGCGAAAAAAAGGAGGGCAGAGAGCAAAGTGGACAACTTAAAAAGAAAGGCTAACAACTTTTACTCCAGAAAGTGAAATGAATCAAAGTGTATATAGCGCGCTTATATCATATTATTTAAGAAGATGATTGGATTATGTAAAAAAAATAAATGTAAAAAATTGCTAAAGTTTTTCAGGGAGAGAAAATACTTATGTATGAAAATTAGAGACGTTGTTGTTATTGGACATTTCGTAATCGATGAATCGTAACGCGAGTGAAAAAGCACACGAGAAGTGAGTAAAAACGAGTTGAAAAACGATTATTCAAAAGTTTATAATATGCAAGGTTGTTGTTCTTTATAGCAGTTTGCGGTTATTCGCATTCGGCAACACGTCAAACTCGAACATATGCACGAAATAATTTTTGGAAACTATTTTTCATAACACGCACACAAATTGTTATAAAAAGCCGCTCGTATTGAAACGTATGTGCGTTACGGCTGCTCTTTTATACTTTTTCTTTTGTTTTTTTGATGGTCCGCTGCCGATATGAGAGACGATCATCTTTGTTTCTTTTGTATTCTTTACGACTTATGATTACGAGTTACTTACGACGAAAAGAAAAAAAGAGAAAGAATGATAAATGTCAAAATTATTTATTTATATTCTTTTTTTATTTGACGTTTTTTATCATTTGATTTATTTTGAATAATTTTAAAAGAGATCTAAATTTTTTAAAATATTCCCGCATATAATATTACGTTGTTTGAAGATTTTAAAGAAGTAAAAATAACGAATAAAATAAAATATCAGCAATTGTGAAAAAATATTCGACAATATTCTTGTGAATGAATTTATTTTTTAATGTATTCCACAATTTTTGTTTTGTATAATCATATTCATTAAAATGTCCGATCGCATAAGACAGGTCATAAGTTTTTAATTCTTAAAAATAAACTTTATACAAACATTTATTAATTTATAATAGATTTTCAAAAATATTCACGCTATAATGTTTTTTTAAGTCTATAAAAAATATATGTAAACGTATAGTTTTAAACAGCGGTACTCTGTTTTATAATCGTTCTATAATTATCTCGTTAAATAGCTAATGAAATTACGTTTTATTAACAAATAACAAACGTAACGATGAAATGGTTTCTTGCAGAGTTTGAAGTCTTAAAATAGGTTTAACTATTTTTTCAAAGAATAATGACGCAAAATTACACAATTTGAATAGAGTAACCGGCTATTTTTCTCTCTTTTAAGACTTGCTAAAATCATTTTATTATGCGTACGTACGCTTACTTTTAAAAAAACACACACTGTTATGCGGTGTCAAGTAAAAAAAGAAAAATTGTCTTCTTGACAAGTTATTTTATGTTATACATAAACAAATACACACATATATATATATATATATATATATATATATATATATACATGTTTAAACGAATTTCTAAATATTTCGAATAAAATTACAAAAAGCATAGAATTAAAAAGAAACCTTGTTTAAATTATAATTTTATGTTGTGAGAAATAAAATAATATTTTATCATACGAATATCGACCTCGATTACGAATTAATTTATGAGAATATAATATTTTTCTATAGAAAATAAAAACAAAGATATATTTATGTGTGTATATATATACGCAATAATATATAAATAATGCTTCGCTGAATAATAACGTAATAAGCATTAATATTCAATCTCTATTACTTTAATTACGTCGCTTCTTCATTTCTTAATTATTAAATTAATCAAATTGAAAAATTTAAAACGTTTACGTATAAAGACGTCAAATAATCATTATATTGCGTTTACCAAAAACTATATTAGGTGTCTAAAAGCCGGACAATATCTACAAACTTTTTTATTGTGATTATCGTACAAAAGTAAATAAAATTAAACGCGCGCTACCGATTGCGAACAAAGCGCCAAAACTCTAAAATTCGAAGTTTAATAGACATTAAAACGCGATTCACATAGGCGTAAATAAGACACGCATATACAATAATTTTAAAACCACAATAAAGCCGCGGTACAGCGCCTTTGTTTCCACGAGCCAGGGCAGCGATCCGACACTTTTTATCAAGCGCAATTAACGCGCACTCCTCTGCAATGCTTCGCAACGTGTGCGCGGCCCGAGTTTCCATATGTATTCGTATCCACGACGTCTATCGTTTAAATTCGCAGTTTTGTGCACCGGAAAATACACCGGAGTGGAATTGCGTAAGAGACATAAATAATGCGTGCACGTCTGTATGTATGTATGATACACGAGAAGCCACCGATCAGCCATTCTTTTCGCTATTTTTCGCGAGAAAGATAGCAGATGCGGGAGATCGATTGCGGAATAGTTATCTCATTGGTTTAGCGGCAAGTAGAATATCCGTCTCTATCGCAATTGCGCGATCTTCTTTTTTTTATTTCTGAACCAAGTGACGAAACGATACGCAGGTCCCGACGAATTGGAAACTTGATTTTTTCGAACAAGTATGAGTGCGTGAATTGAAAAAAAAAAAGTATGCGCGAACAAACTTTTTACGGGAATGGCTTTTAACAGGTAGAACGAATCGCAACGTTCTGTGTCTTCTTTAACGATTGAAAAGAAAAGCTTATTGGAGAATCGAATGATTTTTATTTATTTATTTTTTTTCTGAACGTTTATTTTCTAGTGCTTTCAAATCGATCGAACAAACGTTGGATTAAAGTATCGCTCAATTCTCTTACTGTGAGCATTCGTTGCATCTATTTCAGTAGTATTAATAAATTCTATTTTTGTATTGTGGTAATTAATTAAACATTGTAATAACTTTGAAAAAATTTTTAATAAACAGTTTTCCAATGATAAATGAAACCTTTTTTCAGCTATTAATAATAAAAGTTAATATTAGAAAAGTTTTTCGAAGGTTGTATTTTACTCATTAATTGTCATAAGGATGTTTGCATGTGAATATAAAAAATTGATACTTGTATATATTTGAAAATATCAATTAATTTCAACTAATGATGCAAAAAGATTAATAAACCTTTTGGAAAATTTTATTGTAAAATTTAAATTGCGCTTGCAATATTAAATTAACTGACAATTGATAAATTTGTAAAATTTATTAGAATGTTACATACATATTATTATTCAAATTGATCTTTTATACGGTATAGAATAATCTCAATCGTTCAAGGAATCAACCGTTAATTAACGAATTAATAGAAATTTCTAAGCAAACTCTCTTCAGCATAATTTCTAATTCAGATTAGCAATACAATTGCGAATTATAAAAACGAATTACTGAATCACGAGTATACGCGGAACACCTTTCCATTCTTTTAGTTCATTTAAGTTCATTTAAGGGTCTAAAAATCAATTATCAACGTTATTAAAGGCGAAAACAACAACGACGATAATCACTGCTTTACGAATCAACTGCAAAATTAAACTCGAGATCGAGATTATATGCGATTACTTTTAAAGGCAAACGAAAGAGCCAATACACGCGCGCACGAAACAGTTACACACCGACTCAATTGTACATTGCCTTTCGCCGGTGAAAAAAAAAAAAAAAAAAAAAAAAAAAATAATAAAGAAAAAAATCTGTTCTCCAAGACCCATTGAATAACGACCAACGTATACATAAACGCGCTCGCGATACACCTATTCACACTGTACACCTATGTGTCTATATCCGTGCGATGGTGAGTTGTTAAGAAAAAAAAAAAAATAAAAAAAAAAAAAAAAAAAAAAATAAAAAAGAAAACGCCCTCTTATAGCCTGGAAAGACGGACACACGGGGGAAAGGGTTCCCTTCCCCCCCCCTCCCCGTTGACCGCGAGGTCACTCGCGTACATATAATACACTACGCAGCCAATGGTTCTCTTGCGCGTACATAATACAAGCGCATAATGCAATCCTAGAATTTAAGCGCGTGGGCGCATCTGATTTATCGGCGTCTTCGCCGTGGGCAGCTTTCTCTCTCTCTCTCTCTCTCTCTCTCTCTTTTTCTCTCTTTTTCACTCGAGTACGCGCAGACGCAGAGTCAAGAATTTTTCTAATTTTTCCGCGATGCGCTTGCCAGCTGATTATCATCGACTGATTATACATTTGGCTTGTTCTTCGACTTCGATATCCGTTCGTTGTAGACGCGTAGCGCTACGTTTTGTTAAAGGAGAGGGAGGAACGGAGCGACGTGAAATACTGCGATGGCACGACATAGTTCGAGAGACGCGCACGTAATCAAGTTGTAGCTTGTAGTTTAAACTTGTAGTTAGCAATTATGCTTCGAGCTTATTCGATATACTTATGTTGCGTTTGCTGAAATTTTTCTTTTACCATACAGCAAACGCTGATTAATCGATCGCGATTAATTCACGCTCGTAAAAAGGCTTTATACCTTCGAGATGTTCTCGTTTATACAAAACAACGTTATATTCATTCTTTGTGCGTACGCATAAAAACAAATGTGCACATTTATAAATATCTTATTGACTTTGCTTTTTATGAATCTGATTGATTTTTTATTAAATTAAAAATACTTTCGATCGTTAAGTTAGATAAATTTAGTATGCTCATAAGCCATAACAACAGCAGTAATGTACATAAATTAGAGAAAGACATTATTGCGTATCTTAAAGCAATCTCTCAGTTATCTTGGCACTTCCGTACTCTTTTAATATTAACTCAATGAATCCTGCATAAATTTAACGATAAAAATACCGATGAACAACATTGTTATTTAATAATCTTCACTTTGGTGACATCAAAGATAGATTTCGATAAACGTTAAATAGCATAATTGCAATAACAGATAGGTGTTTATTATCAATCCCGAATGATTTATTCAGATAATCGTGAAGAGAGAAGTTTATCGTTCAACCTTCATTTATTATGCGACGCGACGCTTTTAATTATTATACTCTCGCACTGCGCGGCTTTTCTTTCGCGGCATCTACACGAACACAAAGGCATATGTATACATATATGATGTACGCGCGTTCGCGCAACTTGCATCATTATCACAAAAAGCCAGCGCAATTTTTAATAATTTAACTTTCGCCACAAGTGCACGAAGTACGAGTAGTATTCTGCGCTCTTGCGCGCAGAAATTTAAGAGTCTATGTTTAGCTTATAAAAATGTTCGCTACTATAAATTACGCGCCTTTTTTTTTCCAACCCTCTTTAACGATGAACATAGCCACGGCGTTTTCCGTTCTCGAGTATCTTTCTTTTTAAAGAAGAGCAATGCTGCATTCGCGAAGCGATATTTATCTAACCTTAATATAATTAATAGCTTTTAACATCTCTCTACGATCTAACGTATACACACCACGTATTCGGAAAAATTCGCATCTTTCTCCTTCCTATATAAATATATATTTTTTTTAATCGCGATGTTGTTTTTTATCTCAGTTAAAGCGCGTTGTGTATATATATATATATCTTTAGCGTAAAACAAACGGTTGACAAGCGCAAATTTCGCAGGCTGTTACTGTCAGTGAGCCAAGTAATAACCGTATATCACATTTACTCGTATTACCGATTACCTTGCACGCGTCACCTTGCACACGCTGACGGAGAGTCCCTGTGTTTGCTGCTCGCCGCTCATACATGTAGACATGCGCGCGGAGATTAGAGTTTCGCGTCGCCTCGCCGGATCCTCTCTCTCTCTCTCTCTTTCTTTCTCTCTTTCTTTCTCTATTTCTTGTAGACGCGCACGAGGCTGTATATATATATATATATATATATATATATATATATATATATATATATATATATATAGCTTTAATAGAAGTCACAAATATATAATGCACCGAGTGCATCAATCTTCGACCCTATCCCTTCTTATTCGGTGTTTTCTTTATTCCTTTTATGCAATAACATAAGTTATGATATTTTATCTTTGTAAATATAAGCTTTTATATTTAAAGCGAAAGATTTATTGTTTGGGATTATTTCGCGCTACGAAAGAGCTTTAGATTATAGAATGATTTGACAAAATACCTGTCTTTTGTATATATTATCCTTGAATTGCTTGAATGATTTTTAAAATATTTTATATTGAATATTTAACCAAATCTTTTTTATCTCATTGATTTTTATTGTTATAAAAATAACACTTGAATCTAGTAAGCAATAACAGAAAGATGATTAATATAAAATTTAATTTTGTTTATAGTCGATTGTTGTTATCGAACGATAATTGTTTGTGAAATTTTATGAAAATTTAGCTTGATCTTATTAAAATGATAAAAGATATATATATATATATATATATATATATATATACTCTCGACTATATAATCCAATTGTAATTTATTTCTTTAATCGTAAAATCAGAGCAAGGCGCGTAATTAAAGGCGCCGTTACAAAAGAAGCGCGGCGCACAAACAATAACAGGACGCGCGGGCGTTATGGCCGTTGCCTCGCTTGAGAGAGGTTGTTACAACCGCTGACTTTCAAAATCCGACGGCCCTTTTCTTTCAACTCACGTTCGCGGAAAATCAACAACCCCCGTATGTTTAAATAATTATTAACGGTATAAGATTTAAATTATGCTCGCTTAAACTGCGACTTCGAGCGTATGATTTTTAATGCGCAGTGTATAATTATGTTTACCTTAAAATGAAAGAAAGGAAAAATAAAATAATATGCGCGATAAAAAGAAAGAAAACGAAAGTGGCCGTCAACGTTTTAATGAATTTTAACGTAAAACGTTAGAGTGGCTGCAAGTATTACTTATGTGGAATTTGTGGAAGGGTTCGAATTTACCTTCTCATACTCTTTATTTTTGGTATATCGTTTCGAGCGACTTGTTCGCTTTTTTTCTATACATCGAACAGGTAAACCGACGATATTCAGTGGATGGATACGAAAATATGATACTTTGTCTAAACGATTCTGTACAAGTAAAGCGATACACTTTACGCGTTTTATAAGCTACTTCTCGTCTAATTTTTTTTTTTTTTTTTTTGAATATTTTAATTTCTTGGTTTTAGGCTATTAAAAATCAATTTCGAAAACCAAACGATAAAGATATTAATTTACAGATAAAATAATGTATAATATATAAAAATTTATGTATTTTTGTTCAAATATCAATTAAATTTTTAAATTGCTCAGTGACTTAATATCAAAAAATACTTTTCATGACGTTAACTTCTAATGATTTTAATTTTATGACTCTTTACTTTTTTAGCTAATGATGTAACACTATACAGTGATAATAATCTATTGTATTATATCATATTCTATTTTCAGAAATATGATTTAGACTATCTACTGATTGATTCTAATTACGTCTAGTATCTATTATTATAATTCTTCGTAAATAATAATTCAAAAAAAACAGTTAGGATGATTGCCAACTTTGCATTTATGAATTTGAAATTGTATTTTAAATTTTCCGATGACATATGAAATATGCGCATTAATCAGAATATTAAAAATATTGTCATTCAAGTTACATTGACAAAAGACATTTGTCAATGTCTAAAAATCATTTGTTAAATGAAGTCAGGTAAAGAAAGTTTATTACAAGGTTTTTTAAAATTACAAAAATTATACATTCAAAATAAAATTTTTAAAACGTGTAAAATTTAAATTGTATAAATCCTAATTTAGAATGCTAAACTCAATCTTAAATAATAAAATCTTAAATAAACAATTTCAATAAAAATATTTTGAATTAATTCATTCACGTAAGTATAAAAATTAATAAAACTTTTATTGCAACTATTTATTTACATAATTTAGCAAATAATAAGATATAGAAATTTTTAGAATCATTAAGAATTAAAAAATTAAATAAATGTAATAGAAATTCAATTCTATTTCCTGTTTGGAATTAAAATGCATGAAACGATGTTCATAAGCCAATCGAGAAAACAGATACAAAAATCGAGGGCATTAAAGTACCGTTGAGCAGATCTTTGCCACTTGCTAATTTTCCGCAATCATTCTCGCAAGATAATAGTCACTTTTTATTATCAACCAGCATCAACTGTCTCCTGCACGTGCATATTTTAATTTCGCGGTTACGTATACACTAAACACGCATGCCGTCATGGTAAGTCTTAAAAAGTCTCGAGTAGTTCAAAGGAGGCGCCGTTTACAATCGAGCCAAGATACGGGTCTAGATGTATACTAGTATAATGCGCGCCGCATAACCTTACAATTCTCCCGCCGATGTACGTAGAGCTAGAAAATGTACTCTATCAGCTGTATCCGCAGGATATACTCTTACGGGCTCTTATAATTGATTACCATAACACAGTAGTCCTTGACACTTAATTGCCCCTTACAGCGCTCTTTCTCTCTCCCTCTCTCTCTCTCTCTCTCTCTCTCTCTCTCTTCATCTTTCACTTTTTCCATCCGCCTTTTTTTCTCTCTTCGTAAAGCGCCCGTTTCCTTGCTACCGACGTTTTACGTTTTTCTCTTCGGGCGGCGACCGCGTAAGCGCTGATGGACGTTGCCTCGGGTTACAAATACGAGAGAAAGAAAGAGAAAGAAAGAGAAAGAAAGAGAAAGAAAGAGAAAGAAAGAGAAAGAAAGAGAAAGAAAGAGAAAGAAAGAGAAAGAGAGAGAGAGAGAGAGAGGATGACTTTTCACGCGGTACCGAGCTCTCTTCCTGCTTCCTGATGGACATGCTAATTTTACCCCGCGTTTAGATCGTTTTCTCTCGTGCACGAGGTGGATCTCTAACGCGTATGTGTGCGCGCTCTTCACTCGCTTACATTACAACCCCTTTGACAAGAGCTTCTCAACACGCTTGAAGTTATTTTTATTTTTTATATAAGAGCATTATTTATGCGCGAAAAACATTTTTCGCCGATTTATTGCATAATTTTATTTTGAAAATATTTTCGCAAATTTTATTTTGAATTTTATTGTTCTAAGATCTACGTATACATATAAATTATAACAATCATTTTTTAATACAAAAATTTGGTTTAAAGCTTTAAAGTTTAATGCGCATTTAAAATTTTTAAGTGTGATCGAAAAAAGAATCGTTAAAGCTTTGGGTATACAGAATGACAGCAAAGGCGAATGACACATGACGAATTGATTCACATCAATTCAATTATAGTTGGAGAAAGCAATTTTTAGTAAATGTATAATGAGAATATTGATTTTTTCATTTTTAAAGCATCATAAAAATCAAATTTAATACCAGAAAGAAAAAAAAATTAAATAAGATAAAAACTCGATGCTTACATTTTTAACAGCATTTTGATGAAAAACTTATCACTAATTTAAACGTTGAAAAAATGATTCAATAATTCATCACAAATAACATATATATTTTACGTAAACGTGCAAGCAATTTCATAAGAGCGAAAAAATTCAAGTATTTTTTAAACGATTGGTGGATTACACAATTTTTTTTCATTTTCAAATAACTGCTCATTGTTATTTCTTAGTATCGATCGGCAACACTAACAAGTCAATTATATATAAATCTAAAATTCAATCAATCGTGCGACCTGAATGCACTAACTTTAACAATCCTTTGCTTCACTTCTACGTTGTAACAAACAATTAAAAATGCTAGATAAAGTATTTATTTTATTTATCAAATAAATTAATTTTATGTAAAGTAAAATACGAGCTTTAATGAATCGTCGAAGTCTCAAACTATTAAAAGTATTCTCAAAGTTTTACGATTATTAAAATATACAAATTTTTAAAGGACCAATTACTAAATTTAAAGTGGAAAAAAATTATAACGTTTATCGTATTTATATATTTTATTGTCTCTAATTGCTCGATAAATTATCTCGAAACTCGGCAAAAATAAAAAAAGTAACAGTTTTAATTGGCGTATTTATGAGAGTAAGTATTTTATATACGCGTGAATGAAGCTCCTGTAAAATATGAATTCTTCCGACAACTGCTCATTATCATACATTAATTTTGCTTGGAAAAACCATTCATTTGTCTTTCATAAATACGAACACATGCGCGTGCGTTTGCCTGTATGAATCTTGTACTTGCGCGAGGAAATTTTACACTTTCCAATTTTCATACCGTAATTACAATTATCCTTTTATCCTTTTATCATTTTTTTTTTTTTTTTTTTTTTTTTTTTTTGTTATGTTAAATCATGTTTTTATAAAGCCGTATTTAAAATAAATTAAAAAATGCGAATTTATAATAACCATAATTATTCATTACAACAAACGGCCAAAGTTGTTAACAAACAGACTTTCTCAAATTTTTTTACGACTAGTCGTTTGGTTAATCTGCGACATGTATAAAACATTTAATACACATTTGCCATTCATCGGATTTAAGTAAATCGCATTGTATGGTAATACAAAGTGTTTTCTTTCTCTCTCTTTCCCTAGGGACGATGGGTAAGCGAAATCCAGCATTCGATTTCTCATGCTGTCTCTCGCGACAAACATCTATACTTTGCAATTTTTGCTATTCTACAATACTGGTATTTCAATGTCGATCTTTATTTGCATTCAAAAAAAAACTTCTACAATAAATTTATTATTAATTATTTTTAAATTTTAGCTTTCGAAATTTCAATTTTTTAAATTAATTTATTTTCTTGAATTATAATTAATTTTTCTATTATTTTTATAATTATTAAACATAATTTGATAAAGTTGGTAACAACAGCAATACAATTTTTATTATCAATAAATAATTATAATTGTAAACGATTATTCATCGTAGAATTTATTATAAAAATTCGTTATTCAATGCCTGGAGGGAGTCACACCCCTCGGCGGCCATATTACATTTCTCGCTCTCCCTCTCTCTATTACTCTCTATCAGCCGCCATGTTTGCATTATGGCTTCCACATAAGATATATTTATTGTAGCAACTGTATTTGCAATTAATGTAATTTAATCAATGTAATAAATTTAAATAAATAAATACTCATTCTTAAAAATTCATATTAAAAATTATTAAAGTTATTTAACAGTCAGGTAATCGTAAAATTTCCTTTTAAATTTATCAATATTTTTAAAGTATGCATTATTTATAAATGTATAAATATAGTTAATGATCATTAAAATATAATTTATTATACAAAAAAAAAATTATAAATTTAAATAAATATACGTAGTAAAATTTGTTTGTTCAAAATTATTTAAAAATTCGTTATTCGATACCTGGAGAGAGTCACACCCCTCGGCGGCCATATTGCATTTCTGACCCCTCTCTCTCTCTCTTTTTATTACTCTCTATCAGCCGCCATATTTGCAATATGGCTTCCGTACAAGATTTATTTATTGTAGCTGCTACATTGATGATTCACGTAATTTATAAATTTTTGTTAAATCATTTGAAGATATTTAATTTACTCATTAATAATAAGTATTAATTCTCAATAATTTACGTAAAAAATAACGAAATTTATTTAAATCTGCTTTTTGTTAAACTAATATATGTATGTATACTTTCATAATTGCGATACACAAATAATTATTAGTTTAATTAAATTATAGAATATTTATGAAGTAATATATTTTAAAATCCATATTTAACGTCGAAAATTATTTAATCGATTACATTTAATATTTTATATTATTATAATATTAATTAGCATCTATAAATGCTTTATAATTTATAAAATATATACATCTTGTAAAAATAAACGTATTTGATCTTAATTGAAAACAAAAAATTCACTCTGATCGTCGTTTTTTATTAAAAAAAAAAAAAAAAAAAGAAAAAAAATCTACATCCTCAAATCATTAAAGCGCAAAATGACGAGCATCGCAGTAGCCGCACTTATCTCACGTTTACGTTAGCGCAACGAATCCGTCGTATAAGCGCGGGGAGGAAGAGGAGAGTTTTTCGTCCTTCGGAAAAGGATGAATTCCCGGCAATCCGGAGCGTAACGATGAGTTTTGAGGTCAGTGCGGTTATTGTCGGTATTACACCGCGCGCTTATATATTCGTCATCGCGTGTTAGATTGCGTCGCCCCGCGCACTTTTGAATCTCTTTAAAGAGTTGCGTATATACATGTTTATTTGTGTTTATCGCGCGTAAACATCTTTCTATATTATCCGCCAATATTACGCGCGCACGAACATTTATTTTATAAACATGTATACGTATATGTATACGTGAAAACGCGACTATTAACTCGTAAGGATCGTCGTCATTATAGATATATGGAAGGAATCGCTTAAAGTGTGGAAATGGGAATATTTGTTCATTTTTCGAACAGCGTTATGCAGCCTTGCCGATTATGCAAAATTTTAAAAGTTGTAGTCGGGTGAAATAATTTTTTTTTATTTTTTTTTTTTTTTTTTTTTACTGTTTAAAAAGCTTTTTGAAAATCTGCACTAATGAAAGTTTATTATTGCTATTTTGATTGATAAGTAATATATAAATTTATAAGTAATTTATATCGAGTATCAATACACGTTCTTTTTTTAGTGGTTTCCATTAAACTAAACAAATAAAACTGAATAAATTTACATTTGATATAAAAAAATCTTTAAAGATATAGATCGATTAAAATTCTTCTACATAATTAAATCTATTTACTCGTGTACTTTCAAATATCCAATAATCCAATCCCTCGCAATAATTTAAAACAGAAGTAATGCATAAAAATTATGCGCATCCTTGTGCATAAACAATTTTTATATAGTTTATTTATAATTTGTGGAACGATTTGCATAAGAATTTCGCCCGAGAAATTTACCAGGGAAAAATTATCGAATCGAAATTCTGAAATAAGCACATCGAAAGATCTTTAAGATAAGGATGTAAAAAGAAGATGCTTACGAATCGTAGTTTAATAAGAAGCTACAGCCAGTCGTTTCCTGTTACGATTTGAGTAAAAATGTCTCTCGAAGCCGTAGACATTATACTAAGTTTTCATTAACCACTCGTGCAGTAAACATCTTTGCGTTATGCACCAGCGCGTAAACAAGCCTCTCGTGTGTCATAATCGTGAAGGGAAAAGAATCTCGCCGTACGTTAAAGAAAATAAACTGCCCTAAACATCCGCTTATATTCACATCCCCTCCGTACGCTTATAAGCCTTTACGCATATAAGACGAGTATTAAAACTTGGGTGTACACCAAGAAAGTAACGCTTTTCGATACGTCCCTCGAATCGTTTGCTTTTTAAGTTCTGTACTCGTACGCTTCTTACTATCAAAAAAAAAAAAAAAAAAAAATCTTTTTCAATGCTGAAGTATTCGTATCATAATCAAATGTTTATCTTATGTATAATTCTATGGTTATAGTTTTATACGTTTATTTAAAATTAGATTCATTTTTTTTAAATTGCAAAAATTAAGTAGATGTGGTGAATTTATAAAATTTATTGATATAATTAAAATTTTTTCTTTCTTTATAAAGATTGTTACGATAAGAAAATATATTGAGAACTGATGCGAATCCATTTTTTAAAGTCATAGGTGCTTTAATTTTTATATTAAAGATTTTTAAAGAAACATCAATACATGGTCGTGTAAAAATAAAAATTCTTGATATAGGATGTATCATTATTTAGTTTTATTAGAAAAAAATGAAAATACATTTATTATATAAAAATGAAAATTTTAAACTGTTTATTTATCTAAGAATAAAAATATAAACATGAAAATATTTTAAAAGTTAAAAATTATAAAAAAATTCGCTTGTATGAGTAATATCCTACTTTTAAGAGCCGAAATTTCCGTGCCTCAAGGTGCGATTTCGCAAACGTTTTTCGAGTGCGCATGAAAAAAATATGTTCGCCCTTAAAACGTAAAGTAAAATTATTTATGACTTGAAAAATTCACGTTAAGAAGTAAATTTTTTTTCCCTATTTGCTATGCAAAAAAAAATATACATGTATATGTATATACAACTAACAGAAAAGAAAGAAGCGAACTGTGCGAGTTCTTCACTCCTACATTTCTCTTTAGCGTATCGATTAGATTTTTTTGTTCATCTGGAAGTAAGCGCGCGCGCGTACGTATCTCTTTGGTTATAAGTCAACGATTGAGCGCGAGCGCTCGCGATCGATCGCGGGAAAGTCCCGACGCGGAGGAGCGGTCCTCCGCGTTACCCATTATAGGCATCTCCTCGGCGCCACCGCGCTCGCGTTGACTTTTCTTTCCTCTTTGCGCGTCTACCTATCTATCTCTCTCTCTCTCTCTCTCTCTCTCACATCGATGACTCTTTTACTCGAGTCTCTCGAGAGCGAACGTGTATCCGCGTGCGGACGCGTTTTCTCTTTCTTCTTGGCGTTTTCTTTCTCTTTCTTTCTCGCTCTCTTGTTATTTGCTCGAAAAGAGAGCGCTTATAAGGCACGCGGCTCGCTTTTGGGTTATACCGCTGCGATTATTTACGTGTGCCGAATTTCTACTTTACGCAAGTGTGCGTACGCATAATGACCGAGTGAGAGTCGCTCGTTCGCGCATGTCTGTATACATGTCGCACACGAAACTTTTTCGCTCTCTTAAATGTGTTCCTTCGAGAGAAAGAGAAAATTTTATAGGTGTTGCTCTGGTCTCTGTTGTCGTCACGGCTATTTTTAACCGATCTGTTATACAGACGTTTCGCAAGTTTTCGATTGTCGTTCATGGTAAACTGTCGATTGTACGCAAATTTATAAAAGTTAAAAAAAAAACTTCTGTCGAGTTAAACGTAAAGTTTTTCAAATTTATTATTACTTTCAAAATTCGCATTATTTTTAATCAATGATTAATTTTACTTTATTTATTTTTATGCAACGATTAACTGATTCTCGTTTTTCACCATTATGAAATAATGATTCTCCTTCTAATATTAGATCATATGCCTTTAAAAAAAATTAATTACAAAACTTTGAAAAAAAAAAAGATAAATATGTATATGCATATGAAATTAAACAAAAAAAAAAATATATATATAATTTAATTTTAAAAAAGTTTATGCTTCGCGTATACCTATCCCGTTACAAAATAATCACCTCCATATTTCCAATAGAACGCGATAAGTCATCGTGTATTGAAGAGGGACAAGAACAAAGCTAAGCAATTTCTAAACTCGAGCAAATAAAGAAAAATTTTGCCAGGTACATAGAAAGTTCCTTAACGCGTCTCCGCTATATCTCGCGAGAAAGATTGTCCATACTCCTTGTACTATTCGCGTGGTACTTACACGTCCACATACGCACGCGTTAAGAAAATTCTACGGCTTCGTACACGAGTATACAAATGTGCGAGTATACGTGTACGCCCTCGACCTCCTGCAGTGAGAAGGATAGAGAAAGAGAGTCCAGTAGAGAGTGCCTTAGGCGCCATTACCTCCTTCTTCTCTCCTCTCTTCTTCCTCTTTCTCTCCTTCTATATCGAAGCAGCCCTTCCAGTTTTTCCTCCTCTTTTCCACTCCGACTACTCCAATTTCTCATCTCGCTCTACTACTACTTCGAGTACTACTACCACTATAGTCGCTGCCGCCGCCGCCGCCACCGCCGCCGCCACCGCTCCGTGGCTTGCCAATTTTTTTTCTTTTCTTCTTTTTTTTTTTTTTTTCTTTTTTCTTTTTTATTTTTATTTTTATTTCCAGTGCGGCGCTCTCTCACTCTCTCGACTCGGCTCGTTTCCCCTCTCCCGCGCTCTTATTCTTCCTTTTCTTTTGCGCCGCGCTCTCGCTCTCTTATCTCCCCAGAGCGGCTTGGTCTAGAGTCAAGGACCGTTCTCAAGGAGGTCGCCCGAGTCCGCGCGCGCGCGTTCAACGAAGCCGAGCGAGCCACTGCTCACGAGTCGAGGAAGAGAAAGAGAGACGGAGGTAGAGAGAAGTAGTCGGTTGGCTAGTCCTGCCGAGAAGGAGAAGACGAGATGGAAGAGGAAATAGGAAGATAGAGACAGAGAGACGCGACAAGTAAGATAGGGATATAGGTGGATGGATGGATGTATATTATATTCACTGCCAGAGATATGTATTATTATTATATGTATATAGAGGGAATGGAAAAATTTTATATTAAAAAAATTATAAAATTATTGGAGAAAATCGTTTTAATGCTGAAAAAATTATTAGCGATATTTATGTTGGAATCATTTTTATTAAGCCTTGATTAAAAAAGAGTACCTTTGTTAACTGTGTACTCTTGCTTCAAGATTTTGCTGCGGGTTCGTGTTTGCCGTGAAAAAGATAATAACATATAAAAATGTAGAATAAATTTACACGCTTAAAAGCTCACGACATGAAAATACTTTAGTAAATTCCACATTAATTTTGAATGTTGTAAAAGTTTAACCCGCGAAGAAGTTTTGCGTTATTATTGTGCTATAAATAAGTTAAAATTATTACTAATATTTTAATGATTTGAAAAGTTTAGGTAACTTAATATATTATTAAATAAAATTTTATATTTAACTTATTATTTACAAATATGGATGCATAATAAATCAATTTATTAAATCAAAAGGATATATGCATTATTGCGTTTAATTACTATTGGTTATAATTGAAAAAATTATTTAACGAAACTAAATCTTCGATATTATTTTCATTACAATGCATTATACTTTTTGGATACTCAACTTAAAATTTACAGATACTCGTACTTGTTTCAACAAAGTTATTATCACAATGCGTAATTTGTATGTAATTTTCTGTACGACTTTCTTGAATATATACCGTGAAATTATACTTGTTTTAATAACATTTCCGAATGATGGCAATGAACTTTTTTTATCTTCTATTATTTTAAAGAATATAAGATAATTAACACATTTTCATCGAAATTGAAACAATGAAATTTTACTTTTGCATTAATTCTTGTTCCTTTGTCCAATTTGTATTTAGCTTATTAAATTTCTAAACAGTTTCAATTTAAAAAATTTGACAATATAGTTTATCGAATGAACCTATCATAAATTTCATAAATTTCTTATCGTATCTACGAATAATTTTTACAAATTTTAAGAGATAAAAGAAATCTACGTAAAAATTGATGATCTATTCGAAGCACTTTACAAATACGTTCCGAATCCGAACGCTCGTCGAAGCACACACCGCGTTCGCTTATATAGAGAAACGAAGAAATGCGCTTCTCCGTATAAGCGAAGGATAAAAAGAAAGAGAGAAAGAGACGGAGAGAAGACAGAAGCCTCGAGCTAAGACACGAGAACGCGACAGAGAGAAAGGAATGTACTTCGGGAGTGCAGAGCCGGGGTTTGCTGCACGCACACACGTTGCCTCTTTGTTCCTTTCCTCCGCCTCTACTCTTCTTCTTTTCCTCCTCTTATTCCTCCTACTCCACCTCCTTCTTCTCTTCTTCTTCTTGTTCTTTTTCTTTTTCTTCTTCTTCTTCTTCCTCGGCGTTTCTTTTGATATGCGCGAGTGGTTCTATCGCTTCGTTCTCTCTCTCTCTCTCTCTCTCTCTCTATCTATCTCTCTTCTCTGTCAAGGAGCGGCGACTGCGGCAGCGTCCCTTCGCTTCGTACGTATAACAGAGCACATCAGGGATCACCATTATCTGCATTCTCCGGAACTTGCACTATACGATAGAACGAAGCTCCCTTTGGCTATACAGTCGCTCGCTCCCCTTCTTTCTTACGGATTTATCGCGCAAGCCAAGGCGAATATTGTTTTTCTACAAGAGATAGAGAAAGAAAGAAAGAGAAAATGGGGGATGCACTATATTTCCTTCGTATTCAAGGAGCGAGAGTACCTGCCGCGAGTGTACGTGAACGCGTGTATATTGCTCGCCGTCCGCTATGGATACCGTAATGGCATTTGAATATTCTACATGCATATTTATATGTTTCTCTCTCTTTTTTTTTTTTTTTTTTTTTGTTTTTGCCGAGGGTTTATAATATCCTTAAGTGTATTCCAAGAGATATACTGCGGTTAAATTACAGTCTCGTTTTTTATCGAAGAATAATCGCTAAATTAGTATTGTATCCGTTCAATTTTTTCGTGTAATTGAATTCATTCAACCAGTGTTACAATGTTTTAAAATATAAGGTTTACTCCTGAGATTTGTAAACAATACAACTTTTTAAGGGTATGGCTGATATTTTTGAAATGTTAGTTATCATTTTCATTTATTTATAGAATTAAATTGATATAAATTTATTATTTTTTATTCGTTGATTCTTTTACCAATCGGCATTAAAATATTTAATCGATTACAAACTTTTTATGAGTGAAAAAGCAATCGTTTTAAAAAAGATTTATAAAAGAATATATATATATATAATATAAATTCGACAACCAAGACTACTACTTATTATCGATGCATCTAGAGTGTATTTATAATAAGTTGCGCATAAAATTTAATAACAACCTTAAATTAAAAGAAAAAATAAGTAAATATAAAATTTTGCACATTACATATACAAAAGCTTGAACTCGCTATTCAGCCTACCATTAAAATAATGTTCTATATTTTTTGCTCTGTATCCTGTAAAAAAAAAAAAAAAAAAAAAAAAAAAAAAAAAAAAGTTTAAAATTAATTATCATCTTAAACTCGAGTAAAACGTGTACGCAGGCGATCCAAAGGAGGTAATTCAAACGAGAAACGCGGTTCGAGTAGTTCTCCATTCACGAAACGACCAGCCAACGTCGAGACCCCACGTACGCTCACGACAATCAATGAAATTCAAAGTAAGCTACAAAGAACACGGAGAAGCAGCGCCGTATTTCAAAACGCGTTCGCATAAATTTATAAACACTGCACGCACGTATAAAACTTAAGAGAGAAGGGAACAGCTCTCACCTTTTAAAGAGCGAGCTGTTTTTCCATCGTCGCGCGAATAAGAGGAGCGCAACGCGGATATATGAATACGCGTGTGCAATCCGGTCCCCGAAGGGAGGAGGAGGAGGAGGAGGAGGAGGAGGAGGAGGAGGAGAAAAAAGAAGGACGCTTTCCAAATACCAATCCAGGCGGTATAATATGTCGGGCGCGCGGTGACTCGGCGAAACCGGCAAATGCAACCCACGCATCTTCTTGTGAAGACTCACCGATATGACCTGCTTTTACGCATCTTACAACACGCCTAAGCTTTTCTCTTATATTTCGATTGTTTTTACAGTAAAAGAGCGAAAAAATATATTTCAAGAAATGGCTTAAAGAAGTCATTCAAATATATTTAAGAGCGAATAATTTTCCGATTTCGTTCATGTGTATACTTTAAAAATTTATCTCTCATTGATGAGATCAGCAGCTTAGATTGTTTTTCATAAATAATCTTTAAATTTTTCAAATATTTAACTGGATTTTTTAAAATAATTTATTTTCCGTCAGCGTAAAGAATACGAAGAATATTTTACGAGAGAGTGAATTGAAATTTATTAATTGTTTTTGCTGCATTAAATATTAATATTTATTAAAATAGATATATTTATTATTTCTAGAAATTCTCCACTTCTAAAATAAAATGCTGTTAAAGCGTCTTTTTATTTTTCCTATATTAAAAGTATTACATAAAAACGTTATTAAAATATTGTAATTATCCATTCAGACGAACTTTTTTACCAATCATCGCGAAAATTATAAATACTAGTACAACCAAAATAAATAGTTTGCATATTAAAAAAAAAAAGTTAATTCATCATTTACGCTATTTTTCGTCTTAAAAATAGCGCATTCATTTTTCAAAACGCAATGACAAATTACTTCCGAAGATAATTAAAACAATCAGAGTTTTTATATCAAGCAGAGTTTTTTCTTATGAAACTTCCACACTCGGAGAGTAATAGTAGCTTATTTGTGCATTCGTTATTTTCAAATCGCTTATTATTTTACCTCGCTTATCTTTACGGACAATAAATTTTCTAAAAATAAAGTGCAACTCTTTTTAAAAACTTGTCGACTTAATTTTCTTTTTGTACGTTAGAGCAAAGACCATAATAAATCTCTTTCGTCATCTTCCGTTCGCATCTTCTTCGTATAAACAGGAATATCAACTCTCTATGTATGCGAGAAAAAAACGAGCAGAAACGCTCGAGTAATCATGTCTCATCGATAAATCAAACAAACCGAAGCGCGGACGCACAAGTATAGCAAAAAAAAATAAATAAAAAAAAAAAATAAATAAAACAAAAAAACAAAAATTAAAGAAAACAATAACAGGGGAATAACTAAACGCAAAAACGGGAATAACACGAACTCGCGCAAAATAAAAAGTGAGAGGGATACAAATCTCTTGCCGGGGTATTTTAACGTCCACGATTTCCTATGTATGCATGACTTTGAGTGGAAGCACGAGTCGTTGTCATCTTAACACCGGAAGTCGGCCAGATTTATATTATATTTTGTACTATACGTACCGCAACGACTGGAACAAACTACCACTCCTCGCGCGTTTCGCTTTGCGAAGCAAAACGTCTAGGAAGGATAGACGGACGCGAACTACGGGATATTGTCGCAATTGTTGCTGTGCGTGGGCATGATTATATTATTAGTTCAAGGTGAAAATTGCTTACTTGCGCGCTACAACTTTGCCGAGATATATCGCAAGGTTTATATAGCTTTTTAATTACAATGCGAGAGTCGTCCCAATTGCTTATAAATTTCTGATGCGAATAAAAGTGCTTACTTGACGAGCGTTATATATGTACATGTCGATGCTCGATGACTATATGACGTAGGCTATTCTATAACTACGGAGCAATAACGAAGCTTTGATTCTTTGCCGTGTGACAAGAGGATTGTGAAATGTCGAATACATAAGTTTGAATGAGTTCGATAGGATCGGGATTAATTGAACGTTATTGGCTTTTTGTGAAACTTGTAAATAATATGACCATGACACTTAATTGCAAACGATTTTTCGATAATTTCATGTTATTGGAAATTTTAAGTTTCACGTCGTGATGTCGAAATTATTCGAAGTTTCTTAATGTCATTTTCCTTCCTTTCCTTTTACTTTATAGTTTGGTCGAAAGCCACGTATTTCCAACAATAATAATCATGCGAAGAAATATACGTTTGTATTACAAATGCACAATATTATTATTAACTGCTTAATTCTATAAAAATTATTCTGAATTTAATAATTTAAAATTCTGCCATTTGATGCACTATAAAACTGAAATCTCTTCTTCTAACTTTCTACTCAATTATATAATGAATAAGTCAAAATAGTATTCGATATTTAAGCAGTATACATACACGTCTAAAAGTATTTTAAAATAGATAAAGTTTATAAATAATATTTTTTTTTTTTTTTTTTTTACTTCCTAACAATCATAAAAATTAAATTTATAAAATATCCAAGTTTCGTCACTTTTAAACGATCATTTCATCGAAACGAAAATTTCGAATTATAAAAGATACGACGATTTGATTATCGAGGAAAAAAAAAGGCCTAAATCTTTCGTCATCTCACAAATCTACGCTCCTTAAATAGTCCCCAAAGCTCACAGCGTATCCTTTCATTCTCTTCGTGTCTTCCGTTGATACCATTGGCTATACTTTCGTCTAAAATATACTTTCATCTGGTAACGCAATCGAGTATTATCCTTCCTCGCACGCTTATCCACGCGGCTGTAAACAAGACGACTAATCGAAAATGACAAAAGGCAATTTCAATAAATCAACGAGCGCGTATCGGCAATAATCGTAAAGCATTTCGCTTATAAAAATGGCAGAGCAAACGCGCGTACTCGCGTAGAATCTATTCGCACCGAGACGTTACTCAGACTCGTGCAAGAAAAACTTCAACGAGCGGGAAAAATCGCAAGCGGGAGTTAACGAGACAGACGGAAAGAAAGAGACTCATCGCCGCGTTGGGAAAAATGGAGAAGAGGAGGAAAGTAATCGTTTTGACATGCGTTTGCTACGTAATTCCGTTAGCCAAGAGTAAGAAAGAGATAGATAGAGGGAGAGAGAGAGAGTGGGTATGTGTTCACATCGTCGTAGCCATCCAAATAAGGCGAGGCCGCTCTCCGCGCGACTCGGTTGCGTCGCCCCGATACATTAAACGCGTAACGTTTATCCTCTATAGATCAACTACTCTCTACGACGACGACGACGACGACGCTGACTACGTGCGCTCTCTGTTGCAAGCGTTGAACTCACAGCCGTCTCTTTTGTATTGCGGGCATACAGAGATGCGACCAAGTCGATATATGTATATAGATTAATAAATTGTATGTATCACGTCGCGCAATATTTATTGACGCGGACTTGATCTTATTGTTTGTGAGATTTTATCAAATTGTAGCAAGATGTACTTTGAAAAACAAAAATTTTGATCTTTGCTTTCAAATTACATCGACATTTAAAATCAGTATTTATTTTTACATTTTTAAATAAAATAGTTATTTAATCAATTTATTTTTTAATGGAAAATTTTAAAATAATCATTTTTTTTTTAAGTGTAATTAAATATTTGCAGACGTAACATAAAAACGTTATTGCTACAATCAATGAGTTTGTTTAATAAAAAATGTACATCTAAAGCATTGAAAATATAATTAAAATTAAAATACGTATTTCTTATTAAGTCCAATGTCATGATCAACGAAGTTTGAGATAACTACAACGTTAAAAAAAAATCAGGAAAGTTTTAAAATCGCCTGAAATTTTTATAATGACATAAATATAAAAGAAAAAAACGCTACCGGGAGCTTAAGGATTAGCTAGTTTTACCACAACCATCGAGATTATAGAGAGGGAATCTCTTGGGCCGCTCGCATTATTGGCTCAACGTCAATCATTCCGCGTAATAATTTTTCCAATGATTACGTTACGTAGAAATATCTCCACGGAGATAAAGGTGGAGTTCTAGCGCTGCTCGTTCCTTTTTCGATGGTGCTGTGGCAAGGTCTCTCTCTCTCTCTCTCTCTCTCTCTCTCTCTCTCTTTCTTTCTCGCCTCTCGTGTACTTGGCACGCCCTGGATCTCGCATCACGCACGTTTACTTTTACACGGAACTCCGGGGTTCGAGATTTTACTCTTGCGATTCACTTTTCTACAAATTGCGCGTGCCGCTTAGCTAATTAGTTTTTTTTCTTCCTTTGCTTGGCTTTTTTATTTTTTCGTTTTCCTTCTTCTTTAAATTGGATAATTAGTATTATTTGCCGTGGTGCTTAGAGAAAAAAAATGGAAACTTGTTATTGTCGAGGTACGAATGGAAATAGCGCGATAACTATGCTTTCACGGTGAAAAAAATAAAATTTTAAATTTTCTTCCATCGAAAGCAATTTTTGTTGCTATCAAAAACATTCGACATTTTTTTTCATATGAATATTCTACAATGTCTTGCGAAACGGTCTGATTTTATTGTCTGTGTATCGAGCCAATCATTTATTACGACTTGAATGAAATCGTGCACTTGAAACTCTGCACTCGTGTTCTTTTTCCTTCTCACGCATAATAACTTTTAAAATTACCACAGCTAATAATGTATCCATAAAGAATTTTCTTAAAAAATTTTAGCAATAGCAAGTTCAAGTTCATTTTAAATGTAAATTGATTATATATATATATATATATATATATATATATATATATATATATATATGTTATTATGCATATATCCAAATGACTTCTTTCATTTTTTATTTTTCATCTTCGGCGCAATATGTAAATGGAAATTCCTATGGTTTAACCAGCGTATATGTAAACGTACATGTATGTATGTAACTGTTCATGTGCGTGCGTGCATTCTCTAATGCGTTCTCTCACAACAAGCCCCTCATAATAATATTGTATACGCAAATGGATGGACGATGAACTATACGTCCGTCGCATTTACTTTCATTATTGGCATATACCGGAGGAATAAAGGCGTATATATACATAAAACGATACCCGGCGCACGGCTCGTTGGTGTAAAATAGCATATTATGGTTATTCCTGTAAAATTACACCCGAGAAAACGTGATTGAGAAAACGTCTTCTTGTTTTCCAGAAGATGAGACCAATATTCGAAGTGCAAGAATAAGCTAAGGTCGCGAGACATCCTTTCAATTAATTTTTGTATTTATTTAATTTTTTTCATCATTACTTTTACTTTATTACAAAAGCGACAGATTTATAAATTTTGCTTATATTTTGTTTTTAAATAAAGTCCAAATAATAAGTTGATTTAGATCATTTTAATATATTTAATTTTATTTAAAAAATCTTTATAAATATTTTGTATTAAAGAATCATTTATTTTTATAAATGTGACAACTGATATGTTAAATTATTTCTGATTTGAATCTGCTGAATCTAAATGGGTAGTCATATCAAATTCGGTATGGAAATTCAAGCTTGTGCAATGTGCGCTTGTTGGTTAGTTTGAAAAAAAATTTAAGACTGTTTAAAAACTATTAATTTTTAAGAATTTTACGTAAATCGAATAAATAACAGTAAAGTATTGTATATAATGTTTTATTTTTCACGATAAATCACAACAAGAGCATTCCTCGTTAACGTAAATTTTTCCAAAGCCCACGATCTTGTTTATATTAAAAAAAAAAAAAAAAAAAAAAGAAGGAAAAAAAAGAAATTGCTAACACACTTGCATATTTAAACGCGAATCTGCTTAATTTATCTCGTAAGCCTCGGAGCGAAAGATTAAAACACTGCTTCTACACGCTTAAATTTATGCATAGACTCATTCAGCAAATAGTAGTACAAATCCGGTGATTCGCCACGCGATATATCGCACACCACACCCTTTTACCACGACCATCATTCTCCCTCGTTTACAACAAATAAAAACGAGCAAGATGGATTAGTATACGCAAAAACGTAAAAGCGAGCCTATTTTTTTTTTTTTTTTTTCTAACAAAAGTCGCGGATGTAACGTCATCACGTGCCGATATACAGCAGCGATAAATTTCTTTAAAAATCGGTCGCGCCGATTTTATATATCATCGAGACGTGCTTCGCTAAATATTTCTCGCGAAATGTGCAACGCGATCGACTGCCGCGAACAACTGCTGCTGATTAACTGTTTGACTGAAACGGGAGAAAATTTAGCGTGCGCTACGTGATTATTGGGCTCGTTGCTTCGGGCGCTCGTTATCCGTTCACTCGTTTGCTGGCACTTTGCCCCGTCACCTACAATGTATATTACACTGTATTTATTGTATTAGACTTTCAGAAACCCTTTCAGAAACTTCTTGTCGGTAAAAAAAAAAAAAAAAAAAAGTATCAATTTTTTCATACGCTACAGTGGATGTATTTAGGAAACTTTTCGCGGAGCGAAAAATTATTCAGATTGAAATGTTGAAATACATTATAGTGGTATTTTTAATTAAGTTTACAACTTTAAATTAAATTGTAATTTTATTTTTAATTTTTTTTTTAAATTTAATATTCATTTTCTGTAGAATCTAAAGAAGTCAAACACGAGGAACAAGTAATTTGTATAAAAAATAACTTAAAATAATGCTTTGCAGAAATAATCTGCAATAATATTTTTGCAAAATTAATTCAAGACTGCCATTTTAACTTGTAATTCTAAAAATTATTATAATAAGGAATGAAATATTTAAATATGGTAAAATTATTTGTAGGCGTTAAGGCTTATTAAATATTCATATATTTCGAATGACTTTTTCTTATTTAAATATGCGTAAGTCATTGAAAATTGGTGCTATGGATTTAAATTCGCATTATTATAATTTTATATAAATACTAATTGCAAGAAAATTACTAAATTACATAAAAATCTAAGTAAATATCGTATAAATCCGCAAAATTGAAAACACTCATCGTAAATAAAGAAGCTTCAGATCTGCATAATACTTATAAGTATTCCTCCTACGAAGGACACTCGCTTATGCGTTATTTTTAAGTCCACAATTATAAGAATTACTTAATAAAACATAAAGTGATTTATCGTGGGATAATTTACGCATTTATTTTTCCATGTTCTCACGGACTTGAGATTTTGCTGGTCCCGTGATTTTATCGATTAGGAATCGTCCGAATGCGAGAATTTCTAAACAGAGCTCCGAGAAGATGACGTATCAACAATTATTATAAACCGTAACAGTTTATTACTCATCTTGTTTATTCATTGTTGTTATCAAACAATAGTTATCAGATGCTTATATTTTTTTTAATGACCTACTACTGAACACTTTTTAAATATTTCATCCATAAAAAAAAAAAAAAAAAAAAAAAAATTAACAAGGGAAAATACATAAAAGATAATTCACCATAAGCTTATAAAATTATAAAAACCGTAAACCGGGTCTCCTACACCGGTTAAAAAACAAGAAAAATAAAATCCACCTCCATATGGAACAGTCGAATCTATTTATAAATCCACAAATCAAAGCCTCACAAATGGATTTCTCGACGTCGAAGAAGCTGCAATTCTCTCTCTCTCTCTCTCTCTCTCTCATCGAGGGCAAGGAGGAGGATCGACGCGAATCGCGTGGGAAATGCACGAATGCTCGCGCTCGAGAGATATATAATTTCTTTCTCTCGGTCGCACGACGAGGTATAAACACGCGCGTGCGCGCGCGCGATAGCGAGCCGCATGTACAACGAATCATCGCCGGCTTTGCTCAACTTCCCCTGGGACTTTTTATCGGCGCGTGCGCCAAGCAGCTTTTTCGCACGTATCGATCGCGAGAGAGGTCGATCGATAAAATAAACTTCGTTATACATCTCGTTTGTATCGGTGACGCTTTTTAACAGTAGCGATTATAATATGTCTATATTTGTTTTGCGGTTTTCTGGACAACTTGCCGTATTCTTTGCTATTTTTCGTTTCGGCGAAATTCTATTTTCGTCGATTGGTTAACGAAGTAGATGAATAACGAGTACACCGTAAAGGAAAGTTTTTATCGATACGGGATAAAATTTATTATTCGGCGCGTGTAGTTTTCATTTTTAAGGCGAATTTTAAGATGATCGTAACTTTAATAAATAATGTTTAAAAAATGTAATTAAAAAGTTTATCGATACATTTTTTATGAATCGTGGGAATCTTTTTATCATAACGTTTTATCGACATTGAATTTTATTTATTGTGTCGGTGATTCAATGGTTAAACAACATGTAAGCAATAATAAATGGTGAGAAATCATTTAAATAAATAACTTTTACTCATACCGCATCTATATTACTTATTATAGATTTCTTAATGAATGATGTTATTAGTTTATTTAATGACCGAAGCATATTGTATTATTACAAAGATTATAATGCGATATTGAAAATGTACAACTTGTTAAGGCTCTCGGCGGTTTATATACCTTCCACTATGAAAATAATCTTCTACGTTGCTATAAGGAAGTTATCTAAATATAGCTTTATAAACAATTACATTAAAAATGTAACTTTTAACCGCATGCGTTATTATCCAACGAAACTACAAATTACATTCATTTAGTCACTTATGAGCTTAAAAATTAATTTTGCTTTGATAGATTGCATTTATTGTAACGGTAAATTGAAAAAGAAAAAGAAAAAAAGGCGCTTCAAAATTATCACTTGCTCAAAGTCTGCAAATCAATCATACCTTCTCACCGCTAAGAATTTTTTTTCCTCATAAGACGCGCGTCACGGAAACGTCGGTAATTCATTTTTTAAGATCTTGCCCATATATGGCAACGACGACGCGTGTGCATATAGAGAAGAATCGAATTATTATAGCCAAAGAGTTTATTAACTCGACGACGACTCGACGTTTATAGTACCGTGGCACAATATCAAAGATTTCGCACGTGGTTAATCGTATATATATATATATATATATATATATATATATATATATACACATATAGCACGGCCGCAAAACAATTAATTCCGCGCCGCAAAAATAATGCGCCGTTGACTCGCGCGGAACAACGACGGTGACATCGAGAAAGAGAAGAGAGTAAGAGAGAAGAGAGAGAGAGAGAGAGAGTTAATGGCTTTGTCCATGAGTTTTACATCTAAGTCTCGTCGCTGTCTGCTTTGCGATTATCCTTTTAATGCCGTATAGTCGCGCATAACAGACGCTGTGGATATATACGCATGTGAAAGAGAGTGCATGTGTAGAAGAAATGTTTCTACATTTGCGATTACTCGGTGAAAATGTCGAGCCGCGGCATTGGAATGTTGCTCGATAGGATGTGGAGCGTGTTTTGATTTTTTATTTAATTTATGGCTATTCAGTTATTTATTAATAATAAGATGGTGCTTTAAAAAACATTCGATTAAATAATAAAAAAATAAATTACACTTGATAATAAATTTTACTTAATTATAATCCAGGACGGTATAAAAGGCAAATAATTTAATTTATATGTTGATTAATGTTGAAAAATTAATTTATTTTTTAATTTTCTAATCTATAAAAATTACATTCTTAACTTTAATTATAAACTGTGCTATATCATCGCAATATTTATTATTGTAGCAAGGTTGTTATAATAACGTTGGTAATATAAAAATCTCTAATTTTTTGTCAATTTCGAATATGTGCTTTAAAAAAAATTATTTAATTATAAAAAATGTATCGTAACTAAAATCTTATTCGTAAAGGTGTAAATTAATTTTTTTTAATAAAAAATGAAAACGAAATAGATGAAATAAAAAAATACTTCATTCATATACATATTTTAAACTTATAAAAATATGTTTATAACTCATTTATGCAATAATTTTAAATGAAAACATTTTGCGAACGAGTTAACAATATTTTTTTAACGCCAACTAATAATCTCTGTCCTTTTAACGTTAAAAAAAAAAAAAAAAAAAAAAACGATGAAAAATTTTATCACATTTCCTGGCAAACTCACAACGGCATAAGCGAGCCACTAAACTTAAAAGCGCCCCGAAGGCGAGCATATAACTTTACGTACGCCATTCGTTCACGACTGCACTAAGAAAGAATCCGCTAATTCAAGAAAGACAGCTAACCCTTGAAATTACAGGTTTAGCAAGCTCGTGTACGTATAACTCAAGTCGTAAGCTTTTCTGCGCCAGCTGTTGACGCCCGATATTACTTTTCTTTTTTAAAACGCATTTTTACGCGAAAAGCCGTTAGCGCAAAGAGCGCGAGTTTAGAGCGGTTATATTTACGTTATTACGCGTACGCGTCGCACGCACACGTGCGATATGTCCTCGTCGCGCGTATGATTGGTCCGACGGTATGTGCAATATCTTTTAAGATCGGAAATAAATTTTTTACAAACGGTCGATAAAGTGTGAACGATTGACGCTATTGTCAACCAAGCGTCGATTAAGCAATGAACAATGTTTACCGCGATTGAAAGATAAGCCGAACAATGGATTTACAAGTTTTAACTCTTCTTTAACGCGGTAAATGCCGTTGCCTTTTCTCGCGGTAGCTGTTGCGGCTATCGGTTAATTAATTTATTGATTACATTGTAGTTAATTTTCTGAAAGATCTTTTTTTTTTTTTTTTTAAATCATCGAATTGAGATCAGCATAAAATTTTCAGGATGATTTTTCGATATAAGCGGCGCTTTATTTTAAGAAATTGATTAGGATTTCTAAAAAAAAAAAAATAAAAAAAAAAATAAAAAATAAAAAAACATTTAATATACATTTCTTGCTTACAATTACGTAACTTTTGCCGCATCATGCATAAAAAATAACCTTCACCGGTAATGGAGATATATTGATTTTGCGATAATACGAAAAAAATAATGTAATGCCGTAAATCCGCTATCCAAAAAATTAATTTTACAATTACAAGTGCTCGATAACGACCGAGTCAAAAAAAAAAAAAAAAAGAAAAAAAAAGAAAAAGAAAAATGAATATTCGATTATTAATTTTCTAAGGGCGCGCGTCTCAACAATTAACGTGTCATTGAAATCATCGTCGCATTCTTCATTTATTTAGAACACGACGAAGCGTAATCGCGAATCATTATAATTTTACGCAGTTTACTTCCCGGCGCTACGCGACGCGCGCAAGTCCACGACAATGAAATTTTACGCAACTATTTCAGCATTTAACGGACGCGACGATATATCGCGAACATAATATACGATCCACGACCAAGAGGGCAACCTTAACCCGTTATCCGTCGTAACGTCGTGCTTGTGCATGTATACACGCGCGCGGGGTATGCAATATAACGACAGTTGTTCGTCGCGTCGAAGCTCTCTCGCGCGCGCGCGCGGAAAGGAGGCGCCTATTATTTCATCTTCCTCTCTCTCTCTCTCTCTCTCTCTCTCGTTCTCTCTTTTTCGCGCTCGCGAGAACTCAAGATACAACAGCTGGACTTGCGCATACATTCACGCGTGCACGCGTGCACGCTTCTATATTCTCCCTTCGGATACGCGCCCGTAAGGCCCCGCGAGAGCGATTTACTGTTATACGCGGAAGGCACGCGATATATTGAAAAAGCTCGTGCAAACGTCGACTCTCGACGAAGAGGAGAGGCTCGTCGTTGTTTATATTCGCGATCTTTTCTTCTCTCCTTTTTAAACACGTTTACATCGCGTCGTTAAATTATGTGTTTGCGAAGAAGTACGATTTTTACGTTTCGGTGAGTCGACGCCTCGCCGCGCTTCTTCGCTTTATGTTTAATATGCGTTTGTTACGGGTTATTGTGCACCTTCGCGCATACTTTTCTTTCTCGGTTTTTATTGCTTTTTTCTTTTCGGAATTAACCATTTCCTTTGATCGTAATAATATTTAAGTTTTTCCGTTAACAACAACAGTGATATAAAGAACATGTTTTTTTTTTACTAAAATTTCGTGGTCCAGTGTTACAATCGTTGATTAACGTTAATTCATTTCAAAAGTAAAGATGATAATATCTTCATAGAAAATTAAATGAAATATATTTATTATTCACCACGAACAAGATAAACTCTGTAATTTATGGCAGTTTCGCCGTTAACTTTTAAAGGAGATTTATTGTTTAAATAGTCAACGTAGTGAGAAAACAGTTATATTTTGAATCTTAATGACTAAACGTTAACATCAGCCTCTAATAAAATGCAAACGCTTTCCGCATTCCTTTGTAAAACTAAGTATACTACCATTTGTATATTTTATTGATGCAAAATTTTCCGCAATTTTACATTTTACGAAAGTTTTATCTTCATGTAGACGTTTTCAAATTATCATTATTTAAGTTGATTAAACAATTTCTAACTTTTAATAGCGCAACTATTCATAATTTTTTCGAAATTCTAATTTTAATTTCGTGTAGTTGGCTTTTGATAATATTTCGTTAAATTTTGAAAAATCAACAAAACTTCTTGCAGCGATAAAAACGTGAAATTCATTTCATTTTACATTTCAACTTCAATATAATGAGACTTGTAGTGAAAAAAATTAGCCAACTTATGCGTAATAAAACCAACTGATTGCAAACACACACTTCGAGCGCGCAATATACTCGTACAAAGAGCGAATCTAGAAAAAGGAAACGTCGAAGGTTAACGATCGTGTATTTAGGTAAGAATGAGTTTTATAAAAAGAAAGAGCCTGCTGAGGATGAACGGAGAGACGAAGAGAGAGAGAGACAGAGAGAGAGAGAGAGTGAGAGAAAGAAAAAACTGGCGTGTCGGATGGATGCAGGTATATCGCCGTGCGATTGTATTTAAAGCAGACTTTCCAGTTCCGGTGAGTCGGGCGCATCGCAGCTAAACTAATCGTCGTGTACATATGCGCGTACACGTGTCCTTTGCGCAAGGTTATCTCTATCTCTCTTACTCCGTCTACGCGGCATTAATTCGCTCGTGGCCGCGCGAGCATTCGTTTATACGTATACAACAATATAGCGATATCGTTTCTAAGCGACATTAGCATCCGTGCTACACTACAGGGTTCGCGTAAGCGAGCGCTGACGCAAGCTCCGGACATACGAGCGCCTATATGTATATGTGTACATATACTATATATAGACAATCGCGAGAGAAAGACGCGCGTGTATATACTTGCTTTATATGTGTGTGTGTATATATATATATATATATATATATGTGTGCGTGTATAAAAACGAGCGTGCGCAACGGTTTGGTAAGCCACGGACCGTGACCAAGTTACCTTTGTCGTACTTTCTTTGAGTTTAGGAATTAATGAAGATTTCTTTGTGTGCGCGTGAACAAAGGTTGCCTTTTATTTTATTTTTAATTATTTTTTATCGATAATTGTAAAAATTTTATTGTAAATATTTTTGATTAAATTATTTCCACTTTACTTGAAAAATGAATGAAAGGCGAAAATTGACGCATTTGTCTTTATCTCTATATCATAGTTTTAATATCGTTTATCGGTTTTTATTTGTAATAGATGTTCAAGTGTTAATTAACATATTATCATTCAAACCGTAATAAATTTTAAAACAGCATACAAGTTTTAATTAAAGTGCTATTCGTCATTATACCATTAACGCTCCATAATGAATTCTGAAAAATTAAGCAAATTTGTCGAGTGCGATAAAAATTGCTTTAAATTGATCGCGAAATTGTTAAAAAATTCTTTTCGAATTTCTAAGCTCATTTAAAAAATATTTTCTTAAAACTCCAGGAATTACAATTGCATTATTACAAGGTAAGAAGCAGTAAATAATCTTGTCATTTGAATAAAACCAGAAATTCCTTCTTAGGAGTTGAAAAAACAAACTCGTACAATTTTCTCGCCGATCGTCATAACGAAAACAAACAGTCGTTTAATCATCGTAATAAAACATTTAATACGCGAGTACTCCAAATTGGTTATATATATATATATATATATATATCATAACTTTAAATTTCAAGTCGATATAGTAATGTATACATAAACGTATACAGACTTATATGTGCACGGATAATAACTCAATTCTCCCTCTCTTTTCATCGATACCGTTCGAAAGTTATAAAAAGGACTTCCTCGCTTATGCTCGATCCGAAACTCGTTGTCCTTCAGCGAGCGCGCTTTTATGTATACATAAGCTGCATATGTTTGCATTATATATAAAGCTATTGACACCGAGAAAGATTTTTTTCTCGCTTATAGCGAGCGAACGGCGCTGCGGAGGAAAAAATTCGAAAAAGACGCGTATACGTATAGGTATGTAACTGGTGTTGCACTTTCACTTTAGAGAGTGAAAGAGAAAAAGAGAGAGAGAGAGAGAGAGACGGGCGATGAAACGAATAAGGAAAAAAATTTTATAAGCGATTACGCCCTTCCCTCCTCACCGAACCCTTGAATATTCACGCGCATGTGCACGCTTGTTACGTCGAACGTCGTCGAACCACTTGACAAAGTCTCTCGTGCCCATACGTATGTACATACATATACACATGTACATTGGTTATATTCCGCTTTGTTGATTCACGCCGGATGTTGCCACAGGTAGACACTTTTGCCCCTCTCCTCGGTCCTTTAACTTCGCCGTCGCTCGAATACACGCGCATCGTCCCTTTCTTCTCTTTACGCGCGCACGCATGTATATATATATCTATATACCTCTATACCTATTGTCGTCTTCGCCGTCATGGTTTTTTAATGCTCGTGCACCGGCCGGCGACACTACTTCTTCTTTTTCTTCTTCTTCTTTTTCTTCTTCTTTGCTTGAGAATAGCGTGAGATGCATAATTAAGAGGAGTGGCCGGGAAGACACGAGCTGACTTTTGTATGAGCGCGGGACTCGTACGTATTCAATGCGTTTCATTATTTTATTTTCTTCTTTCGATCACGATGGGTCCTCTCGGTTTCAATGAAGAATTTCACGTTGGATTAAAAGGTCTTGGGCCGTTGAAAATGAAAAAAAAAATGTTAGCTTTGAAAATTTGTTCGTTTTTATTTCTAAATTCGTTAAATTATTTGTAACTTAAAATAAAAATGAATTTACTAAATTTACTATTATCATATGTCAATAAGTGCAAAACAAAATATTATTCGTAATTTGAAATTTTTTTTAGTTTAATTCGAAAAGTAAAATTAATTAACTTTTAGAAAATTGTATAAGTTTTAAAAATATAAAAATGATTATTATTTAAAAACAGTATAACATACCTTTAATTTTGAATAAGGAAATATTTATTAGTTAGAAATAATCTTAAATTACTATAATGGTCGTATTATAAAGAAATTACATTATATCGAAGAATTTTATTATAGTAGATATTAAAGAAAATTATAGTATAATTTGTGAGGAATTAGTAAATAATAGATGAATCGTCAAGAGACATTTGTGACATACTTAACGAATTATCTTGAACTTTATTCGGTAAATAAAAATCCATCGATAAATCATTCGCCGCGTTCGTTATTATTCAATAACTCGTAAAGAGTCAGCGTCAAAGATAAATTAAACATCGCCGAGAAAGGTAACCTTTAATATATCAATCAAATATTAAATAACAAATGCAAAACATCGGCAATAATGGATTTTTTTTTTTTTTTTTTTTTTTTTTTATTCCATGACACTTATCACATTCATCTTCTAATTAGATTTAGCTAGATAAAAATCGTTTAAAGTTTCCTCGATAGTAAATCGAACATCGGAATGAGAATACGAGAAATTTCAACACGATGTCTAAAGAAATAACGCACATAAGTGTTCGATCTATCTGTATATTTATAAACATACACGCATCCCAACAAGTAGTATAAATTAAAGCGAAGATCGATCGCAATCGAGAAAAGGCTTATGTACTTTGTTTAATAGCTAATGCCATTTCCACGTCGATTAACGATGTATTTTAAAACGCCTCATCATCATCCGGCGTTATTTAATAACAACAATCCTTCAACGCTCGTCGCCAATAAACACCGTCTTATATTTTTAAGCCACCGCATATATACAAAGTTGCGTATTATATACCGGAAGGTGTTTACGTCATGCAAACTTGAAAGTTCTCAAGGCAAACAATGTGCCGCGTCCCCATCTCCTTCTCCTCCCTCTCTCTCTCTCTCTCTCTCTCTCTCTCTTGGCTGCTGTTGCCGATGTCGCTATATACTATCACGAGTTTCGCGAGCACGCGCTTTCTTGAAAAGTAAATAAAAAAATTGAGTCGCGTATACGGTCTGTGACTATTTTCTTTTTAGCGAATAAATCGATGTAAAATTTTCAAGGAAAAATAATCGTTCCTTCTTCATTTACATGTTTTTTTTTCAATTTTTTCTTTTTTTTAGCAAACTTTCGAAATAAATCAGCTTGCTGTGAAATAACAAATAAAAGTGCGCATAATAATCGTTATTTAAAATTACGCACACGATTTGTCGTCGTCTGTGGCACCTTCCAAAATAAAAAAAACGAACGAGAAAGTGAACAATAAAAAAACGACGACAGCTTATTGCTCTTGTGGCGAGACTTTTTACACTTTGCTATTCCATACGCTCGCTCGATTCACGTGCATCCCGTTAATTATGATTACGATCGTTGGTAGGCGAATCGGATGGCGGAGGAGGATGAGGAGAAGGAGGAGGAGGAGGAAGCGGAGGTGAGAAGAAAAAAAAGTCTCTCGACGCTCGAAAATAGGAAGCAAAAAAAAAAAAAAAAAAAAAAAAAAAAAAGAAAAGAAATGAAAAAAAAAGAAGGCGAAGCACGAGAGAGGAATATAAGCGGTCGCGAGTTAGGTATAGTCGTCGCACCTGCGGCCCAACGTCGCTGCGGCGACGGTAGCGGTCCTTGACTCCGAGCTATCCTCTATATTCAACGACTAGTTGAAGAGAGCTGCGAGAAGAATAATTAAAAGTGAAGGACGATCGTGCACACGTTCATCCGTCTCTCTCTTTCTTTCTCTCGCGCACTTTTTCTACTACTGTGTCTGTTCGATTCTTCTTTTTGTTCTTCTTTTACCTGCGGCCTTTGTACCCATTTGTCGTTGTTGTTCAAGATAGCGTACTCTTGTTCACTTGCGCGACAATGTTTTGTGTCTTTTCGCGGTTGGTCGAAAGCTTTTAGCGCCGAGACGTATTTTAAACGCTAAACTAGTTAGGTATTTTATATAGAGAAACTAATTTCGAATGCCGAGGACGGGATGTTTTTCAAACGACGCATAAATATTTATTCGATATGCGATGATGACAAATTTTATTGAAAAAAAAAAAAGAAAAAAAAAAAAAAAAAAAGAAACTTTATTCAGTTAAATTGTAAATACTTTAAAGCATTTTTTAATTTAAAATATTTAATTTTGATGAAATATGTATAACACTATACAAAAGTAAGAATTGAAATTAAATTAAAATATGTTTCTAAATTATAAAATTAAAATTATTTTTCAACTCCGATTAGGAGGTAATCATTATTAAAGGAGGTTTAAAATGTAAATGCCCAGATTGATGGAAACAAAAACAAAATGAAATAATTTACATTAAAAAATATTCAACAATAATTAATTTTGTATCAGATTTTTATTAAAAATATATAAAAGAAATTTCTTATGACAACACCTTCCACCCACTTTTTTCTTATCGTTCATCATTCTATTATCTCTCGCATTCTTTTATCCCTATTCGTACGTCGCTTCTCGGTATCTCTCGTCCCATTCTTACTCTCTCCATTCGGTCTTTACACGCTCCATTTTTCTTTTATTTTCATCACACCTGTTTGCAGGTATTACGTATATGTATGCATGCACAAGCGGACTATCAAGTGCGCGCGACTGATTCGGCGAGAGCGATGTGGTCATTTCAGTTGATATTCGCGACGTGACGCGACGACTGTATACGAAGACGGCGAGCGATCGATCGCGTGTATTGACCCGACTCCCGACTTATGCCTATGTACATATATATATACATATAAATCTCTTTCTCTCTCTTTCGCAAGCAAGCGCATGCATTTAAGCGAACATCGCGCGCATGTGTACATACGCGTACAGAGGCGCGTCATGCGCGTGTATACACAGGTATATATCTTCATGAGTGCGTATACGTATTTGCCCGCAGTGCAAACGACACGGACTACCAGCCACGTAATTAGCCGAGTCCTTATGGCTTTTCTCGTTAAGGTGCGTGTAATAAAGGTGCGCTGTATATATACTTCCGCGCTCTCGCTTTATGTACACATGTAGGGATGGTATAGAAGACGACCGATTAAGAGACGATATCGCGTATCGGGAGAGCAAGGCGTTTTTCGATTACTCCTTAAATTGATTTTCAATGCGTGGATAATGGAGTCCCCTATGCGATTTCATGGAAGATAACGTATTAAGCTCTTTTCTGATTTTTTGAATTTGTATTTTTTTTTTATTTGTACTCTAGGAGGACGAGAGGCATTTGTGACAATAATAGACAAGGAGTTCATTAAATTTTTTTTTTTTTTTTGTATGAGTATATGCGCTAGTCACGTGATAAAGAATGAGATACGAAATTTTACGCTCGTATCTTTATTTTTGATTATTTATACTGACTGTTGGAGAGTTGTTTCAAGGTAAACAAAAAATATTGTGAGATAAAATCTTAAGATGAAAAACATTAATCTTTGGTGTAAAAAAAAAAAAAAGTATAACTACCGTTGGAAAATCTTAAAAATTGTAAATAACCTGTAATAAATTCATCGCGCAAAAAATCGTGTTATGTCTTCTTAGTTTTTAGTGCGATAAGTCTCTAAAGTGCAATTAAATTTGTAATTGAGATAATTAAAAAGCACGCATATAAATATATTTTCGCATTATTAATATCCACATATTAAATATAATAAAGTAATTAATATAAATTGTGATGTCTTTTTTCTACTATTTAATTTATCAATGATCTTTTAACCGGTTAAATAATTTCAGCGTAGTAAAACATATTTTTCGAGTCATCGATATTTTTACTAAATGCAATTTGTTATTTCTTTATTTAATTTATTAAATTTTATTTGATATTGTGATAAATAAAGTTAAGAAAAGTAACATCAAAATGTGACTATGTTTGGACACGTTTACTAAATTATAAAAATGGCTTGTGAAAAAATTCTGAAATTTCATTAAAAAGGTATTAATGATACTTTTCTAGGAAATCTTTCTAGTAAAATATAAGTTGAAATCGTCGAATTGTAAAATTCGTTCAATCTAGGTAAACTCTTTCTTTATTCATCCGACGGAAGATGCAATGGCGTACGCTTATGAATATTAATGATCATACCGCACTCATTAAAGATAAAAATAGGTGCGAGACTTTCTCTTAATTTGCTTTACTTCAATAACGTCGTTAGTCGCTTTAAATAGTTTTTACATGTCAGAAATAAGTAGAAAACTTTATTTTGAAATTTTTTTTTTTTTTTTTTTTTCTTACACATGATAACAATAATTTCGAAAAATATGTTGTAATATTATTTTTAAAGTGTCTTAACAATAATAACTCAATTACATTTTATCCCATAAAAATGTAATAATTAAAATAAAATTCACCTTACTCGATTTACTTGTCGTTTTAAAAGTTCTGCATGAGTCATTCGACATTTTTTTTTTTTTTTTTTACATTACATAAGCGTCATCATCATCGAGCCTACGAAGTCAACATAATAATTCCGACAATTTATTGCATCACATCTTTACATATTTGGAATTCAATGTATTAGCGGCTAATGCCAGCAACGCGTTTAACCCGAAGCTTGAATGAAAAAAAAAAAAAAGGTTAAAAGAAAAAATAAATTGCTCTATAAAACTTTTTATCTTTCTGTCTCGTATTCCACGTAAAAATACAATGAAAGAAAAAAAAAATTGAATATAAAGCCATTAACCTCTACGCTACAAAGTTTTTTGACCCTCTACCGCGTACTATACGCTAACCATGCGCGCGAGTCGAATGCATAACGCGATCTGCGAGTTAACGGGAGCCTCGAAAGAGAAAGAGAAAGAGAAAGAGAAAGAGAGAGAGAGAGAGAGAGAGAGAGAGAGAGAGAGAGAGAGAGCGAGAAAGCATCAACTCTCGTACTTACACTTGCATATATATGTATCTACGCGCGCGAGAAGATTCAGCGGTCGCGAAAATCGTTTCCAACGAACGGAATCCTCTTTCTCTTCGCTCGACCGGGAATACGCGGGTGCAACGGGATCGAGTTACTTTTTATGCGAATTCTCAATCGTTCGTTTGGTATCTATTTATCCACCCTATGTTAAATTCGATGCGCGCATTGCCCCCTCGGGATGGTTTCGATGTGGCTTGTGCCGCCTTGTAATACCGATCCGTCGAAACGATTTGTCCGTTTGTGTGGTCTGTGGTACCATTCGCGAGTACTGTGCAATCGTTGCGTATTTATCTTTGTGCGTTTTGGTGATCGTTTAATAGAATAGCTCATTCCGTTTGATTTCACTGGGCGGTTTATGATTGTTTCTGGATTTTTTTATTTCGTGGGAAAACTGAGATAGTGGTTAAAGTTGTGAATGATTTACTCCAGCGTTTAAATTTTTAGAAATATTGGTTAACTATGAAACTTTTAGTTATAAAATATTTGTTTTTTAGTAATTTTAAAACCATCGACAGAATATTGGTATATTAACAACACCTTAATGTTGCATTAGTTTCGGTGAGAAAAATAAGTTAATCCAAATATACTTTTCCTTGATCAATTCTATTAAAATCTAATTAATAATAGATTAATCGTTAATTTCAAATTTTATTGCTTTATATATTGTTTTTAAAATAACTTCATTATTACATGCTCATTACTCCTTATTTCGCCCGCTATATAAGATAATAATTAAAAGTAATTAAAATGATGCACAAAAACTAGCCAATTAAATAAAAATTACTTGCATCTCACAATAAAAGATGTAATAATGAATTTTTACCAAAACAAGAAATAAAGATTTCTTCTTCAAAAGAAAAATAAACGGGCAATTGTTAATAATTTTTGCAACTTACTTCTATAACGAAAGTAAACTCAAAACCAATTTACTGTAATAGTGTTAATTGCAGCTGTTTTCTCAAAACGTTAGAGATGAAACATCTGCAATAATTACGCTTCACACTGCTATTAATCGGTGGTTTATATTATTTATGTCACGAGATTACTTTTACCGCTGTAAACTATTTCGATTTATAATGCTTTAAATTGTATTGAATGAAATACCCATGCAGCAATATCGAACAAATCCCGTAATTACACCATCTAAAAAATGTTCCACGCTCAATTAGTCATGAATCAGTGGACTAATAAAGTAGAGAACAACTTATTTGTTAAAATGTAATTTAACTTAAAACGTAATTCCTCGCAATTAAGGATCCTCGTTGGCCTTGGACATGATATTAAAACAATTTAGAGAAAATTACTTAATTGACAAACATTTTGATTCGCTTTTAACAACAGAAACATTTTTAAAAAACATGTGCAGAAATACTTTAATTGTAAAAAGATATTATTTCAATGTTTTGCAAATGATGCACGCAAAAATCCAAGCAATTATTCAACCCAATGACTTTTTTTAAAGTTTTCCATCATACGGCCTTGTCTAGCAAAAGAAAAAAATATATACATTTCGACGCGACCATGACATCATCGAATAGCCAGAGGTTTCAAAAAAAAAAAAAAAAAAAAAAACCCATGCATAATCTAACGACCCTTTCTATATACATATTTACGCACAAGCATATCGCAACTTTCATTTTGGCGAACTCGCGTCCTCGAACGTCGCGGGCGGAGGATATCTACTATTGGAAGTGGAACTATTTACGGGTGCTCATATACATCTATACACTTCACCTATATCCACGCGCGCGCGCGCGCATAGAACGATTTTATACGCTCACCTAGACGCGCGTCTATACACTTTCACAAGGCGTCGTCGCTCGCCGACTTCCTTAAAAAGCCGAGCGTTAAGTACGTAGGCGGCTTTACAATCGCCGAGAAAAAAGAAATTTTTCTTTTTCTCGTTCTCTCTCTCTCTCTCTCTCTCTCTCGCATTCGCTTCTGAGCTCTCTTACAGTGAACAAGAAATATTTAAATCACCGTGAGATATTTGCTCGCCCAATTATAACTACATACTCATTTGGGGATCGGGAGAGAGGTTTGTTAAAAAACAAAGTGGAAGTTTGGGCTTACAGCCGCGAAGGTAATTCACGCCTCGTGAACTTCGAAAACTACGCGAGAGCTGTTTACCATATACGTTTTGAGACTATTGAAATAACCAATACGCCGTCTTTCTGTTTTTTATGAGACTGCGATAATTTAATACCGTTCTAATTTCAAAGTTTTATTTTTTGTTTACTCATTATGAAAATTTTTAGAGAAAACAATGCTTTGACTTATGACAAGAGAAAAATGTTATTAAGAAGTAATCTAACGCGCAAGCAATTAATATTAATGAGATTATGACACACATACATATATATATAATCAATAAACATTACACGATAATAAGGTTTAGCGCATTCATTGAATTTGTAATCAAGAAATTATTTCTTGCAGCTCTATGTATAAATTCATAATTTAATGATTGACGCGTATTTTTTACAAATGTCTAAACTGGCATGTTTAATTCAAATCTTTAAATTCATCATTAACGTAGACACAAGATGTATACTAAATAAACATTGTAATAAAACATATGATTTGTTTAAAAAGCGAACATTAGTTAAAGTAAATAGTTTGGTGGTAACAAAGTTTTATCTCGCACGCTGACGATTAAAAATTTTTCTAAGAAAAATTCAAGGAAAATTTGTAAGCAAAACGTCGTTGAGTCTAAAATTGCGGATACATTTATTGACTCAACCCGTTAAAGTTACGTCAGATCTATCCATTCTCAACCTAGCGCCTTTTTTATTTTAGTTTCATACTGCTCGTAAAAAAAGTGCGAATGGATGGGTTTGCGCGAGCAACGTTAGAGATGCAGACGATCGAGCGGCGTACATATTTAAAGTTGTGACACGTATTATGCTAATGATTATCGCGAAAAAACGCTAAAATCGTGTCATGGCATCTTTGCTAAGTATGGTCGGCTTAACGATGACACGCCTGTGACGTTAGACGAGTTACGTTTTCTATATATTCATTATGCGAAAAATCAATGCGTTTAAGATGCGTTATTCTTTCACAAAGTCTCTTGACGAATCATTTTTCATCGAAGATGCTTTCTTGCGGAAAAAACTAATAAGAAACGGTAAATAATTGTTTTAACATTGGCCATAAGTATTTTTTTTTTTTCAATATTTTACGAAATAAAATTTTTGAAATACATTTTTGGTACGTATGTTGACCATTTATTTCAATACGGATCTTCCAGATATTTCTAAAGCATTATAAACGGATAAAATATTCGCGTAGGAAAATTTTGAAAGTGTAAAAAAAACAAGGTTATTTTACGCTTAGATAATTTGCTAATTGTTTAACACTATAATAACCTTAATATTTAATTATACATAATTCAATAATTGACTAAATAAAAAATATATAAAATTAGAATATATTAGATAAAGATTAGAAAAATTTATTATAAATAAAACGTAAACTGATGTTTAATGAAATACTAAAATACCTTATAAATTCACAAATTATTTTTAGTAAACAAATTAATATTATAAATAAAGTTGATTAAATTTACAGCTAACGTAGTAAATCACTGCAATTTAAATAAAAAAATATTAATTTAATGATAACTTAAAAATATCACTCGAATAAAAAATACAATTTTATAATCACTATCTTATAGAGATTTATAAAAAATATTAGTTTAAATCAGTTGACTAACCTACGTTTCGCTTATAATTATATCCAGATAAAATTAATAGAATTTTGAAAAGTAATTACAGTTTTAAACCTCTTAGTTTTCAAAGCTTAATGAGCGGCTGGAAATACTCTGAAACAAAGAAAAAAAAAAAAAAAAAATAATCTTTATTATTTTACAATGTTTAAGAAAAAAATCAAAGAGAAGCAAGAACCGATCAAATATAGAAAAAAAAAGGCGAAAAAAGATATTCCAGACAAGTTGTAGTAGCAGTAGTAATAGTAGCAGGGTTAGCAGTAGCTATGGCGGCGGCAGCAGTTCGCGTCCGGTGTGTAAATCTCATTCTTCGGCATCCGCAACGCTCGTCTGACCTTGAATCATTATGTGTTCGCTCTCGTTCGTTCGAAGAACGCTTCGTAAAGCTCTTTCTCCTTTTCTCTTATGTACTATTTCTGCTCTAGGGGTAATTATGGGTTCTGCAGCGTTTGCCCGATTATTATACGCTCGCGCGCAAAGTCCCTGCGCGCCTACTCTTTCTTCGTTTGGGATGCTATTCGCGCAGATATATATGTATATGCCTTGCCGTGGAGTCATACGAACGGTGAAAAGAAAGAAAACAAACAACCTTAATTAACCCGAGCCAATGATTTTAAATGACTCGCGCGACCTGCGAGTTTGGTCAAGGTGAAACATAAAGGCCCTAAGTTTTGCTGATTTCTTCGTAAAAATAAGATTGCTTTATTGATCTAGAGGGTGTTGATTTGTGGGTGTAATGTATTTTGTCAGGATATAAAGGGAAAATTAATAGTGTGTGCGTCAGAACATTTACAGAAGCTTATATTAATTTGCTATGGTTTATAGGAAGACGTGAATTTACTAGGCATAACAGGAAGGTTAGAAAATTACTATATTAAATGTTTACTCAGAAGAAGAGCTTTAAGGATGAATGATTAATTTTTTTAAATTTGGCAGATATTTGTTGTGTGTGTGATTTTTTATATATAAATTACGTTGAAATTTTTTAAAACTTATTCTTAAAAGTAATATTTAAGAAAGATACTTACAGTTTGTAATTACTGCAAGTTATTTTGAGATTTTAAAGCCTCTACAATATTTCATTTTTTATTTTTTTTATATAACTTTTATATAACTAAACTAACTTTTTTAACAATTACTGTAATATTAATTTAAACTTTCCAAAATTGTCTCAAAAAAAAAGATGTTGGCTTCTTCAACAAGTAAGCAAATTTGGTTTCTCGCGCCCTCTTTGTCAATATAGTATGTATTATATAAATTCTTCGTGGTTACGAAATAGGGAATTCTGGTACACATGAGTTTATTCGACCGAGTGAAGCGAGGGCGCCAAAATCGTACAAATTGTTGTCAAGGTGCTTATGACGCATAAAGTATTTTTTAACACAGAGGGCGCGAAATTCGATTTCTCACGCCCTAGATAACTTAAAAAAATTCCTCTAGAATTCTAGAACAATCAAAATAGTAACCAGAAAAGAAACAGTAACGGAAATCTTTTGAAAAGAATCTTCAGATTTCTAGTAACGACATATGTTCGTGTAAAAGCTAGCGGTTACATCTGCAGGTGTAACGTAGGCAAGGGGAAGATTAACCAAGGGGAAGATTCACCGGTCAAGTGAACAACCATAATATGGGGTTCCTCCCTTGTCTTCTCATAAGAGCTACAGGTGTTTCAATCGTGAATTCGAGCATACGCACACAAACAAACGATAAGTATGTGCGAAGTGAAAAAGTGGACTATTCTCGATTCAACGTATGTCATACCATATTATTTTTATAATTTTATTCTACTTATTTAGTGAACAATTTTATAATACTACAATTAAAATTTTTAAATTACAAGTAAAATTTATAAAGAAGCATACAAAATTTTCGATAAATGAAACGGCAAAATATATTATGAGAAAAATATAAACGAAAATAAAATCATCTGTTTTTTTAGGTATATTTTGGTTAAAAGTCGAAATCGCATTAAGTAAAATACAAAATCAGAATGAGCCCTGTTAATTTTTTGTCCTTAAAAATACAGCGGTGCTCTTCAAAGTTGCCGCAAGTTAATCTCGCGGTATTTTTCTCAACGATCAGACATTTGTATTATTTCGCTCAACTTTCTTTCTATTTTTCTCTTCCTCATTCTTGCTGTCAGCGCTAATTGTGCCCGCAAGTAGTTGTCTATGTAAAACTATATGTATGCATAAATGACGCGGTCCGTATATATATGTATGATTTGCGTACCCAAGATGAGAATATTCACATTTAATAAAAGACAACGATAATTCGTTTTAAATATTTGTTGTGACATTTTATTTAGTTATTCTTTATAATTATTTTAAAAATTTATTTTTAAATAAGCACAAGTATACATCCATTAAATATATAAATTTTGCGTTGGGCACTGTGTTATAAGTTATTATTTTTTAAAGCAACTGTGATGATTAATACATTTTTTATATTTACAGCCAAGATGAAACATCTTTGGCCGCTAGTTGTTTGGATATTGCTATCTACCTATCCAGTGAGTACAAATCTTTATAATTTTTCCAATTTTACTTATCAATTAATGATTTAAATTTTTTAATTATTATTCATCATTATTTAGATTTATTTTGTTCAAGTTTATTGCTTTCATTGCTTTTTTGGTGATGTTAAATTTTTTTAAATGTTATTCATAGTTTATCAACTCAAAACGTTATAAAAAATAATTTTACTTTAAATATTTTAATTTTTTAAAATAAATCTAATTATTTTATACATAAATTATTATATTTAAATTCAAATTAGAAATATCAGTATTTAAAAATTTGTATATTTTTTCAGTCTGATATGACTAGAATTGATGTAAAAATCAAATTACGTTTAAATATTTTTCTAAAAATTACTCATTTTAAATGATATATCTTATTTCTATAAATAACAACAAATTTTTCAAAATAATTTAAGTAATTTACAATCCATAATACCGCTTATTCTAATAGGCCGAATCTCACAATGGACTCGCCCGAAGTGGACCGAAGAGGGAAGTGTTCTTTCTGAATTTGGAGGATGGCTACTTCGGTTGTCAGTTGAACGCCTCCACAGACGTCCTGCAATTGCTCCAACTCTCGAAACTATGCGATAACCACGTCGACTGTTATCGAGGCAGCGACGAAAATCGAGAGAGGCTCAAATGCACGGGTACGTATATTATCTGCACGTTATTATATATCGAAAGTAATGATTGCCATCGCACATTATAATTGCCATGGTTCTTAAGAATAAATAATTTTTAATAAGAAAAGATATGATGATACCGCGAGAAAAACACGGAACCGTCTGCATGCACACATTTTATAAAGTGTATACGAGTATCCGGAACTTGATATTGCCACGCAATAATTATAAAAATTACATAGAATTAAATTCCGCGAACTTGCAGCGTTTTACATACTTCTAAATTATAATGTTTATATGCGGAAAAAGAGTCTTTGATGAAACCAATCATAATAGATATTAGCGAACTCTTAATACCTCGCAAGACAACGGAAAAATTCTATCGTGAATCATTAAAATGATCTTTGTATAAATTTCTTTATTTTTCGTATTATATCAATAGATAATTTTTATGATTCAGATAAAAATTTTGTTAAATTATCCGTCATTATTGCAGATTATCAAATGTATTTTAAATTAATAGCGTTTCGAAGCACAAAACTCTTAATACTTGCTTGTGAATAAACCGCGCTTATAACGGGAAATTGAAAAAAAAATGTATAATTTTCTCGCGAGTCCATCGTGTAAACATTAACGCATCACCAGATTGCCTTAGTCATCTTCAAAATCGCAAAAAATATACTGCATTCCTGAACAATTTCGCAACTATCTAAAATACGTTGTTGTATCAGCAATGTTGAATCTCGGTTTTTAACTATTTGCGTAAACCATATTTTTAAACACTGCCGATATTTTCGTACTTCTCAATGCCTGGAGATACAACGCGACGGTATGTCTACGGCTAGATTATCGTTTGTCATCTATAGTGCTGCGCATACGCCACACGTATAAGTGAATAAATCATTTCTGCGAGGATGTATATGTATGTGCGTAAGGAACATTAAATAACAGGCTTCCTTTCGATAGCTAACTGCACCGGGAAGCAAGGCACGTGTCCTTATTAGACAAGAGACAAGAAGATGTGCTCGAAAGGGAAATGCCGTTATGCCCTTCCAATACCAGGGAGCGATGCGTTTATGGGTTCTCAAGCAATATAACAAGCACGAGATATTTCATTATAAAAATTGAAGGGGCGCTCGGTCTTGTTCTTTCGTTAGCTACTCTCATCGTTAGTTTGTTTCAATTGTTTGAATTTTTTTGATTTATGATAATATTAAGATATTAAATTTTTAATAAAGATATTTTATTGGAAAAATTACTAAGCGCGTATGGCAATTATTTTTCAATTCCATTAGAGTAATAAAAAATGAGAAAATTTATATAAGGAATAAAGAACTTTAGGTGAAAATATATTTTAATCTATTATATAAAGTTTAAATAATTTTTTTAGATTATTTTTGAAACCAGTATTAAATAAATTTTAATTTTACATACAAATTTTCAGTTTACGTAATCATTTTTAATTAAATGCATATTTGAAAATTATATTATTTCTACATACATATATATTTAAAACATAAAGCGATATTTTATTAGAATTAAACTTATTTTCAATTAAAAATACGAATACGTTTTAATTCTTTTGTGAATTGATCGAGAAAAATCTTTGTGAATATCGAATAAAGACGAAAGCAATAAAAAGATAAAAAGACATTTGCATTTCCGTTCCAAAGATCAGATAGATTAGACCAAGCTCTATAATAAGACCGATGTAATTTCAATGCTCAGGTTGCGTATAGTTATACGTATGCGAGCGTGGAGATGTACCGTTCTTGATCGGCCGTTTCGCCGATAATAATTACCTTTGTTTAAACGCGTATATTTATGTGTGTTTCACAGACGACTGCACGAAGGACAACACCGCGTGTCTCAACGGAGTTTGCCTCGATTCCGTCTGCCACTGCAACGACGGCTTCGGCGGATGTAACTGCCAGGATCCAGGTTCGTTTGCCTCTTCTGTATATCTATTCTAACGATGGTGTTTAATGTCTCTTCCTGTTCGGGAGATGTACTCACACTATCAACTTCGCATGAAATGTCAAGGATATGGAAAAAAGGAAATAAAAAAATGATTCAACGTCGCTATGTATATTTTTTCTTTTCCAAATATCAATTTTTACGTTTATTATAATTATATTTTAAAATCGTCAAATTTCTTTTTGTTTTTAAAAATTTGTTTCCTTTTTTTTTTAGCAACTATAAATTATTATTTTAATTTTATATATTGAAATTTTATTATTCTATGTATTTAAAGAAGAAAGCAATGTAATTGAAATTAAAAAAAATGTTCTTTATGCAGACGAGAACGAGTGCAAATACCGCCCCTGTGATATTTTTGCCCACTGTACGAATACTCTCGGTAGCTTTCAATGTTCCTGTTATCCTGGATACCATGGTGACGGTTTCCATTGCGAAGGTACGTGATAATTCATAAGAATATTCAATGCCATATGCGTATAAAAGAACATAATAAAATATTAATGCAAAACCTTATTCTCATCAAGATCAAAATCAGAATTTTCATACTGATAAAATTATTGATGTTAATGCGTTAAATTATGTGTTATTACTGCTTTGTTAATATTAATTACGCATTAATTCAATTTACGAGATGGATATACTGATATCTTTTGTTTCAAGCGCACCAGTGCGAATATTTTTATCGGGATACGATCGGTAATATTTTGAAAAAGAAGATGCGAATGTAATAATGCATAAGAATGTAATTTTGAGTCCAATCTATTTCCAGTTAATTCAGACGTTAATTTGTAATATTACCGTAAATAATTTTAACGGGTGATTTTTGATAAAAATATTATTCAAGTATTCCGTTATTCCAGTAATTTATGTTTAATTTATATGTATTGTCGCGCACAATCATAAAAACATAAATTCTCACTTTCATAAAGTAATAAAAAATATATATACTACGCTAATAAAGATTCTTATTTTAAATATCATTCTTGCATAAGGAAATATTATCCTATTTTTATTCTTAAATTAAAAACAAAGGCATTTATATGAATATCCGCCGTGTATCAAACGAATGCGTATGCAAAATTCATTTAAAATACAATTAAAAAAATCATTGTTCGTCGTTGTAGACATCAACGAATGCGACGATCCAGCCCTTGCGGCGCGCTGCGTCGAGAACGCGGAATGCTGCAATTTGCCGGCGAACTTTCTATGCAAGTGCAAGCCCGGTTTCACTGGAGATGGAGAGGAGCATTGCGAGGACATCGACGAGTGCGCCCAGCCCGACGCCTGTGGCGAGGACGCACTCTGTCTAAATGTCCCCGGCAATTATACTTGCTCTTGCCCTAATGGTTACACCGGCGACCCGTTCCATCAAGTACGTATTATATACTTTTCTTTTAATTTTACTATTTATCGTATGATTATGAAAAATTGATATTTTTTATTATTTATGATTAGTTTCATTTTTATTTGAAACCGATAGTACTATTTTTTAAAAATAATAAGAAATTATAAAAATATAAATAGAAGTATAAAGACTAAAGCTTAGGTACATATTTTAATTTTATTATTGAATAATATTAATAACTTCTGATAAATTTTAAAAATAGTTTTTAATAATGGAAGTAAAGTATTTTTTGAAAACTTCTGGATTTATAAGCTTAATACATATAAGCTATTACAAATAAATGAAAAAAAAATTTCCAAAAAAAAAAAAAAATTACGTTCCATTTAGCACTTATAGAATTCTCGCGATTCATTAAGCAATTACAAGACTCGTAGCTCTCGAGTACCACACGGCAATGACATACGATCGGTTTTTTTATTTTCCCTGCGACGATTTCGCGAACTCGAGGCAAGGCATTTTAATAGCCTCCTCTTTCAAAAACGAATGAATTTTCCACACATTCCGCTCGCTCTTTTCTTCCAGTGTATCGACGTGAACGAGTGCAATTACCAGGGAGCCTGCGGACGAGGGGCTCTCTGCGTAAATCTGCCGGGTAATCATAAGTGCGTGTGCCCCGAGGGCTATGAAGGAAACCCCGAAGACGAGTGTATCGACGTTAACGAGTGTTTGAGGAGTCCATGTGGACGAGCGGCTCTTTGCACCAATCTCGATGGAACGTTCAGGTGCTCTTGTCCTGAGGGCATGGAAGGTGATCCAATGACAGGATGCCGAGGTAAGGGATAATTCATGGCTGTTGCTATGTCTGAACAACGTTTGTTTTTCTAGCCTTGCGATGGACCATTTCACTCTTCATTTTTTCTTTTTTTATTTCAATTGCGACTTTTACATCTAAGATTGTATATATCTATATTTATTATGGTGAGCAGTCATAGCAAATATAATTTTTGTTGCGAATGTCGTTTATGGCGGTAATTAACAGGTTTAAACGTTTTTCATAATGTGGTCTCAACATAGCGTACTTATATAGTGTATACATTTTCATAATATTACAAAAGTTTATTTATTGATTTATTTATTTATTATTTAACTTTGTTAGAGTTAAATAAGTAAATTCAAAAAATTATTCTCAAGTAAGTTAAAATACTCAACATAAAAAAAAATTTAAAGCAAAAAGAATACAAATACATGTTAAGACCTCATAAAATAAAAAAATTTAAACGCCAGCTACAGGGTATTGCACATGCAACATTATCATTCATGCATAATTAATAGCAGCGATTACGGCTGTTCTCATAATTCATCTAATTAAGTTCACACTAACACTCTAACAGATATAAATGAGTGCGAGTTGAGTAGTCCGTGCGATACGGACATGCAGTGCGTGAATACGGAGGGCAGCTTCAGGTGCGAATGTTTCCCCGGCTACCAAATGGACTCGGTGCACGGGTGCATTGACATAAATGAGTGCTCCCAGAGCAATAAAACTTGCGCCACTAATGCCAAATGCATCAACGTGCCAGGATCCTTTAAGTGCATATGTCTACAAGGTTTCGTTGGTCAAGGACTCACCTTATGTGAAAGTTAGTTTTATAAATCCTTAATTTTAAATCCAAATCCTACGATCCAATTTTTAACAGCTCATAATAAACGATTAATCAAATCTATGTCGCTCTATTAACAGATGTAAACGAATGTGAGAAAAATCCCTGCGGTGAAAACGCCGAGTGCACCGACACTGTCGGCAGCTTCATTTGCAGCTGTAAAACCGATTACACTGGTGATCCATTCAAGGGCTGCACTGGTTAGCAAATAACATTATAACACCCTTGCATTATTTTTTTTTTTTTAACTTCATTTTACACAATATGGGTAAAAGATAATCCATTGGTTATTCAGTAAACAAACATGAGAAAAAACTTGATTATTTTTTTTTTTTTTTAAATTATTGTACATAAATTTTAGTGCCAACATTTTAATGATCATAACTGAATTCATTTAGAGCTTTAAATTAATTTTTAGTTTTTCATACCTTGGCTAGGGACAAATAAGTTTTGAATCATTTAATAATCATTTAATAAGCTAACTTTAATCATAAATATTATTATGTATTATTTTATTAAGTACGTGAAAAATTGAAGCATTACTTTCCCCGTATTAAAAATATACAATTTTAATTTGATAAGTTAGGATTTTTATGTAGCTAAAAATGAAATTTGTATATAAAAATAATTTCAAGTTGTAGTGGATAACAATCACTTTTTGGCAAATAGTTAAAAAAAAATTTAATTTTCAAGATATCGACGAATGCGCAACATACGAGAATGCCTGTGGTGAAAATGCGGTATGTAGAAATACCGATCCTGGATATACATGTGATTGTCCTCCTGGCTACACTGCCAACCCTAGTCCAAAAGTTGCTTGCGATCAGGTAATTTGCTAACACCGATTTTACTTTTCTTATCTCTCGGTAAATTTTTTATAATTCGGTAACGCATAATTTTGAAACCTAGACGGACGTTACGACATTATGTAAATCGAACTTTGACTGCGTCAACAATGCCGAGTGTATTGAAGGCCAGTGTTTCTGCAAAGACGGCTTCAAAGCTGTTGGCGCTATTTGCGAAGATTTAAACGAATGCACGACAAATCCATGCGGACCGTCATCCATTTGTACGAATACAAAGGGTGGCTTTAAATGCGATTGTGAAATTGGTTTTATCGGCACTCCTCCACACGTACCGTGCAAAGGTATACAAATGAGGCAATTTTTAATTTACATTCACAGAGATCTCTTATTGAACGGCCCTCAATTAATGCTATTTATTTATTTTGAAAATTAGCACCGTGTGACGAAGTAACATGTAGCGAACACGCGTACTGTAAAGCAGACGGACACGAAGCTTATTGTATTTGCGAAGATGGATGGACCTTTAATCCTAACGACATTGCGGCTGGATGTGTTGGTTAGTATACGATTTGGGTTATTAATTGATTGTCCTATAAAACAGCGATAAATGAGTAATAACGTAAACGCTTTTCAATTAATAGATATAAACGAATGTGATCCTGTAATTAACGGACCATCCGGCCGTTGCGGTAAAAATGCGATTTGTACGAATACTCCCGGAGGATTTAGTTGTCAGTGTAAAGCAGGCTACTCTGGCAATGCCTTTAAACAGTGTTTAGGTAAACAAGAATTTTTGTTTAACTTATCTTTTCATAAATAACTGTACGACATATTACGTTAACGATGCATGTACCACTGCGTAGATATAAACGAGTGCACTAGACCCAACGCCTGCGGACATGGTGCGACTTGTACGAACACCGACGGTTCGTACACTTGCTCTTGCCCGGAAGAGACGATACCCGATCCTGACCCGTACATTAAATGCGTTGGAATTGTCACTTGCGATACAGATAGTGACTGTCCCGGCAACGCCGTGTGCGATGCTCAAAAACGATGCCTGTGCCCAGAACCTAATGTTGGAAACGACTGTAGACGTAAGCCCATAATTTGACAATAACTTTTGTAGTATAATTATTAAAATTGTAATTATTTTTCATTTTTGAATGAACGAATGTGCATGATAATTTTGAAATAATAAAGCATGAATTTTGATTTAAAATTATCAGAAATTTTCTAATAGAATAATTTGTAATTTCACAATTACGCCGTTTATTTTATCAGATCCTTGCGAAGACTTGTCATGCGGACCGAACGCCCACTGCATGCTATTGAACGATGTAGCCACGTGTCTCTGTAAGAGCGGCTTCACTGGTAAACCTGGCGTTAAAAACGGTTGCCTTGATATCGATGAATGCGTAATAAATCCCTGCCCACCGGGAGCCGTGTGCAATAATGAGGCCGGCTCATTCTCCTGTCAATGTCCAAGTGGAATGATCGGCGATCCGTACGCCGGCGGTTGCGAGCAATCGAAGTTGCCCCACGTCTGCGGACCCAATACACCTTGTCCTGCAGGCGAGCAATGTATCAAGGATGAATTCGTTGGCAGCAGCGTTTGTATCTGTCAGCGGGGATACACTAGGGATGCTGATTCTGGCAAGTGTCGCGATGTCAACGAGTGTTTGGAGACGAGGGATAAGCCTGCCTGTGGTATTAATGCAATATGTAAGAACTTACCTGGAAGCTACGAGTGCCAATGTCCACCTGGCTTTAATGGAAATCCGTTCTCGCTTTGCGAAGGTAATTGATTATTATATTTGCATTTGCGCTAGATTGATTACGTTTTATCAAGGGCAGAATTGAAAATTGTCATTGTTCTTTTGCAGAATGTAACAGCATCGAGTGTCAGTGTCAACCACCTTACAAAATTGTCGACGGAAAATGTATATTGGCTGACTGTTCTAGAGGAGAGAAATGTCCTCAAGGTGCAGAGTGTATTAAGATCGCAGGTGGCGTCAGTTACTGTGCATGTCCCAAAGGCTATGGAACTAAACCAGACGGATCTTGCGAAGGTATATTAAGTCATATTTTATTTTTACTTATTTAAGTTTCTATTACTATCAAATTATTTACATGTTATATAACATCAACAGATATTAACGAATGTACGGAAGGTCGACAAGTTTGTGGTTACGGAGCCGAATGTATCAATCAACCCGGCTCTTATCAATGTGTATGTCCACCTGGATACGGTGGTGATCCTTATAATGGATTATGCTCACCCGCTCAGAAACGATGCTCCAACGATAACGAGTGCAGAGCTAACGAGAAATGTGTCCAACCCGGAGAATGTATCTGTCCACCACCGTTCTATACAGATCCGATCGATGGAAACCTTTGTAAAAGTAAGTTACTTTTACTCCGTATTTAAAACTGCTTTTTGCTTATGAACAAAATACAATAGATATAATATTAAATCAAATTTTTTTCTGCAAATAGTAAATTTATTACAAGTAATTACTTAACAAGTAATACAAGTACAACTAAAAAAAATTATTTTTCGTTATAAACTTAATAAATTATCATTATATCGTAGATCCATGCGACCGATTCCCATGCGGCATAAATGCCAAATGTACACCAAGCGATCCACCCAAGTGCATGTGTTTAGCCGGTTACGAAGGCGATCCGCAACACGGCTGTGTTGATGTCAACGAATGCGTGAATAATCCATGCGGTCGTGGCGCTTACTGCTTCAATACGAAAGGTGGCCACTTGTGCGAATGTCCGCGCGGCATGTCCGGCGATCCTTATGGCGCGGGTTGCACTGGTTCGCCGGCTGCAAAACAAGAATGCTCCGCAAACGACGATTGCGAGAACTATTTAGCGTGCATTCAGGGTAGTTGTGTAAATCCATGCGACGACGTTCCATGCGGACCCAACGCCTACTGTGAGCCTGATAAACATGCCGCCTGGTGCCGTTGCGTAATCGGCTTCACCGAGGGAAAGAATAATGAATGTGTCTCTCGTAAGTCAGCGACAAATATCAATTTTATTTTTCTCTCTTCTTTCAATACTTTTCGCTTTTTTTTAGACTCTGACAATGTTAAGAACAAAAAAATTGCTTTTGGTTTTGTTACATTTTATTGTGCTAGGTTTTTTCTGTAACTTCGTCAAAAATAATAGTAAAGCTTTCATATTTTTAAATTAATTTGTTTTATTACTTAACATTATTTTGAAAAAATATTTAAAAAAATAACACTTCAAAATAATAGTTTTTAGTTACATGAACTTTAATGAACTAGATTGAGTTGAATTAAGATTCAAACTTAATGTTTTTAAAGTAATAAATATCTAAGAATCATTATTGTCGTAGAATGCGATGGATTTGTTTGCGGTGTTGGAGCTCAATGTATCGTAAGCTATGACGGACCGACGTGTAAGTGTATCGAAGGCTTCATGGGTAATCCGTTCCCAGGCGGTCAATGTGTACCGGATGTTTGCTCGCCGGAAGTCCCTTGCGCTGAGCCAAGCATTTGTATCGGTGGTCGCTGCAAACGTCGATGCGAGGATGTCGTTTGTGGCATCGGAGCCATGTGCGATCCTCACACCAATAAATGTGTCTGTAATCCCTATTTTATCGGAAATCCAGATTTCTTGTGCATGCCACGTAAGTACCTATTTAATAGTTTTGTATTCACGATTATGACATTACAGCACTTGATCTAATTTGTTTTTCTTTATGAATTTGAATATTTATTGTTTTATAAATACAACAATTTTAATAGAAATTTAAATCGATAAAGAACAAGTGCTAACTACAAATACTACGTGCGGTCCCTTAACACTTCTAACAAACGATTCCCGAAAATATGATACGCAGCAATCGAACCTCCAAAATGCGAGCCTGCATGCGGCACAAATGCTCACTGTGAGTATAGTTTGACGGAGTCCAAATGTGTGTGCAATCCCGGTACGAGTGGTAATCCTTACCTTGGTTGCGGCTCTCAAGAGAAGTCTGATTGTGCCGGAACCCACTGTGGTATCGGGGCGCAATGCAGTTCTGGACCTAACGCAGTGGAGTGTGTTTGTCCAGCAGGTTATGCCGGAAATCCTTACATTCAATGTTACGGCAAGTATACTAATCCCGCTTTGTCGACTAAGGCTTTTAGCTTCGTAATCGAGTGTTTTTTAATAAACACTAATAATTTTAATATGATATTTGCTAAGCTAACCTTTTATACCGATATGATGAAAATAAACTATCATGAGAGAGGTAAAATATAGTATTATATATTGAAAATGTGTTAAATGCAGTTTTTATTAATTATATCAATTTTTTTAACTATAATAATTGTGTGATACATAACTTTTTTCATAATTTTATAATTTATGTATATGAATAAAGTAATCAAATCTTCATCATATAATCCTCATTAAATCATCTAGATAGTTTTACACTTAATATTTTAAAGATAATCATAAAAATAGCAAACTTAATTATTCGTTTCATTTATAAATAAAATAATCTGCAAAGCTGCATTTAACATTTAATTTTAATATAAAATGATATACTTACCTTTCTACTTTACAGTTGTTTTTCAATATCGGTATATTGAATAAACCAATAATCCTCACTAATCAATGTTAATTTTTCTCTGTCCCCGATAAATTATAGATATTAACGAGTGTAACGGAAACGCATGTGGCAACAATGCAGTATGTATTAACACAAATGGTAGCTACGATTGCCGTTGCAAAGACGGTTACTTCGGCAATCCATTTATCAGCTGCCAGCACGTGGAGACTGGCACGTGCAAAGACCCGGCCTCTTGTCCCTGCAGTCAAGACCTACCTTGTCCTTTAGATTACACTTGCATCGACGGCAAATGCGTTGACAAGTGTAGCAATATCAAATGTGGACCGCGTTCCGTTTGCCAAGACGGTGCTTGCATTTGTCCCCCCGGTTACAGCGGCAATCCAAACGATCCGCAACGCGGTTGTCAGCAGAGTGGACATTGCTCGAACGATCTCGATTGCGAGCCTCAACAGATTTGTTTCCAGATCGGTAAAGGCACGCGTAAATGTGTCGACGGCTGCGGTATGTTACAATGCGGCCCGAATGCTTTGTGTGTTACTCAAAATCACGTGTCCTCGTGTCTTTGTATCGATGGCTTTTTTGGCAATCCAAGTAACCTTGTGGAAGGTTGTCAACCTGGCAAATCAGCCGTGGACTTTACGTGTCACGATAATTCCGATTGCGATCCTGGTCACTTCTGCATACGTACAGACAAAGGTATCAAAGAGTGTATAAACCCATGCAGCAAGATAGCTTGCGGTGCGCATCAAAAATGCGAAGCCGATGCAAATGGACGAGCCGTTTGCAAGTGCCAAGATAATTACGAATGGAATACAGTATCCTCATCCTGCGAAAAACCTTCCGTACCTGACTGTATCAACGACGAAGACTGCCGTACCACGGAAGCTTGTCGCCCTGACGCTCTGGGCGTTCTCAAATGCATAGCCATCTGTAAAAGTTTTACCTGTACCACCAATTCCCAATGCGTGGCCAGTAACCATAAAGCGCACTGTGAGTGCTTGCCTGGTTTTAACGGCAATCCCAATGATCGTTCTGGCTGTCAAAGCGCACACAAAGATCAATGCATAAGTGATACAGATTGCCTTGAATACGAAACTTGTAAATTCACAAACGATGGCGTCCTGTCGTGTCAACCGGTCTGCAATTTTGTTACTTGTGGACCCAATGCCTTATGTGTCGTAAGAAATCACGTAGCAAACTGTGAATGTCCACCCGGCCTCTATGCCGGTGATCCGAACGACGTCACCAAAGGTTGCCAGACGGTACCTTGTGTTTATAACATTGACTGTCCACCCACGCAACTTTGCAATCTGCAGAAACACACTTGTTACGATGCCTGTGACAAAAACGCTTGCGGCCTCAATGCTGTTTGCATTGCTGACGATCACAAAGCTATCTGCCAATGTCCACCTGGGTATAAACCTAATCCAGTTGCCGATATCGAGTGCACAGCTCTCGAAACATGTCACCCTAATCCTTGCCACCCAACTGCCGTCTGTATCGCAGGAGTTTCCAATAATCCTATATGTCAATGTCCACCCAACCACGTAGGCGATCCTTATTCCGGTGGTAAGGGATGCCAACTCGAAGGTCACTGTAACTCCAACAAAGATTGTCCTGTGCACTCGATTTGTCAAAATCGCAGATGCATCAATCCCTGCGAAAACGCGTGCGGTCGTAATGCCCTGTGTGAAATTGTTAACGGCGCGCCTATTTGCAAGTGTATGCACAATTTCGTGCCGTCGACTAAGGGCGTGGAAGACGGATGCGTAAGAGCAACATCTCAGTGCTTCATTGACGCAGATTGTGAAGATAGTGTTTGCCTTGATGGACAATGTAGAGGTAGGTATCATTTTTGAATTGTTATGTTTATAGTTGTATAAAGATTTAAGGTGAGATATTTTTTTCAATTCGTAAACGTAAATGAAATTATGTTAATTCACACAAGAACTAAAAGTTTTACTAAATTATTAAAGGCATTCATAAATCTATCAATATTTTTTTTCATATAATAATTAATAGATTCATCTGACTAATAAAAATTAATTATTTCATGAAATAATTAGAATTTCAATTGTAAGATAATAATTAATTGAACTATAAAAAGTGCATATACATTAGAAGTATTAAATAACAATCATGCAAACCATTAATCGTTATTTATTTTTTAAAAATATTTATGAATTTTTTATTAAAACTTTCCCTTAAATTATTATGCATACTGTAAATAACATCTCATTGATGTCTATCATTTTGTTAATATCGTCATCAATAAAATTTTGATCTTTAATTAACTTAATTTAATGTAAAATATTAACAAAATAATAGAAATTAAATAATTCAATTAACTGTTCATATTTTTAAATATAAACAGTGATAAGCATTTCAGAGATATAATAAAGTTTATTGTTTTAGCCGTATGTCGCTCTGCTTCTGACTGTTCTGAAGGAGAAAAATGTGTAGATAAAAAATGTGTATTACCTTGTGTAACACATAGTCAATGTCAAGCAAATGAAGCTTGTTCAAACAACGTATGCATATTGGGTTGTCGAAATAATCGAGATTGTGCCTCATCCGAATCTTGCATCAATAACAAATGTCAAGGTATTTTTTATTTATGTGGTATTATTAAATTACTGATATTTTAATATATAATATATAAGGTTAATTAATAATTCAATAAAGTAAACTTATATTGAACTATTTATGTAAAACGAATTTTTAAATAAAACGAATATTTTTTTTTAGACTCATGCAAAACTGAAAATGTTTGTGGACCTAACGCTTTGTGCAATTGCGTTAATCATTCGACAACTTGTACATGCCCAGCAGGCTTCCAAGGCAATCCAACAGCTCAACAGGGTTGTGTACGTGTACCCAGTAGTTGTAGGACAAGCCATGATTGTCCTAATCAACATATTTGTCTCGTGGGACAGTGTCAATGTGAATGTAAAGATAACCACAACTGCGCACAAGGTGAACGTTGCCAAAATGGAATATGTCTTAAAGTTTGTTACGGAGACAGTAATTGCTTACCTGGTGAACTGTGTATCGACGGCAATTGCGAAACTGGATGTACCTCTGATGCAGGATGTAACGACGACGAAGTTTGCATCAAGAATAAGTGCAGGTATGCTTGATATAAAATTATTGCATACATCATTTTTTATTTCGTATACTAAGATTTTGTTTATTATTTAAAATACTACGCATTAAATTTGTATATATTATAATAGTGTAAAGAATATTTGATATTATTGGAAAATAAATTAAATTTATTTAATTAAAGCTTTTTCTATGTAATGTTAATATTCAAAATGTAAAAAGTAAATTATTATACTCTTACCACTTTTCAACTATAAATTTGCAACTAAATATCATGAAATATATTTTGAACAGGTGTGCTCATGGATTCATTGCTGGACCTGAAAAATGTTTGGATATTGACGAATGTGAAGATAATCCATGTCATCCATCCGCGAAATGCATAAACTTACACGGTTCCTATCGATGTATTTGTCCACAAGGTACAGCTGGTGATCCAGTCGGCACCGGCTGTTCTACGCCTAATCAATGTAATGCTGATCATGACTGCCCAGATACTCAAGCCTGTTTAAAACATAGTTGTACAGATCCTTGCGCATTTGCGGACTGTGGAGCGAATGCTTTATGCACGGTAATTGACCATAGTGCTGCATGCCAATGTCAACCTGGTTACATAGGCGATGCATCTGGATGTTTCAAAGTTGAGTGCTTAACGAATAATGACTGTCCTGATGACAAATACTGTAACATTGACACCAACAAATGTGCTAGTGAGTATTATTGTATATTTTTTGTTAAACAATTTGTCTAAACTCAAAAAAAGATTTTCTAAAAATTATTTCATTTTTTTAACTTTAGGCCCATGCAATCAAATCAATTGTGGTTACGGAAATTGTGTAGCGACGGATCACGTTGCAATTTGCAAATGTTACGATGGATTCCATCTTATTGGAGAAACTTGTGTAGATATCAATGAATGTTTAAATAAACCTTGCCATAACACAGCTTTGTAAGAAAACATTTTTGCATTAAAATGCATCATATAAATTTAGTATAAAAATATATAACTTATGATATTACAGGTGTCAAAATACCGATGGATCATTTACTTGCACTTGTCCACGTGGATTAGTAGGAGATCCATTCAAGCTTGGCTGCAAACAACCTGGTGACTGTATCACAGATTCTGACTGTCCTAATACTGCCGCTTGCATTGATAATACTTGCCGCGATCCGTGTAGCATTACAGGAACATGTGGTCGGAATGCCGAATGTCATATGCGAGATCACATTCCAATTTGCAAATGTCCTGGACAAACTTCAGGTGATCCATTAAAAGGGTGTGTCCAATTTGAATGTAATTATCACAGTGAATGCGAATCATCATTTGCTTGCTACGATCATAAATGTGTTGACCCTTGCTCGGTACCAAATGCTTGCGGTATTGGAGCTGATTGTTCTCCTCTCAATCACAGCTATGTTTGTACATGTCAACCTGGTGGTACCGGAGATCCGAATCTTGGCTGTACACCAGTTCAGTATTGTAAAGCCGATCATCAATGTGCAATTGGTTCATCGTGCAATGGTGGAATATGTACAGCACTTTGTTCAAGTACTCGGGATTGTATTGGTGACCAACTTTGTATCAAAGGTTTATGCCAACCAACTTGTAGACATAATTCAAGTTGTCCAGATTTCCAGTATTGCTTAAATAATATTTGTGTGCAAGAACTTCGTTGTCTGTCTGATAATGATTGTGCCAATGATGAAAAATGTATCAATAATAATGTGGGTCAAGTAAGTAATACAAATTTTAATCATTATAAAGTTTTAAAATAACTTCTAACAAATTTCAAATAAAATTTTTTTATTTTAGGCTGAATGTCAAAAAGCATGTGATTTAGTAGTTTGCGGACGTAACACTGAATGTAGAGCAGATAACCATATCGCGCATTGTTCTTGTAAAGCAGGATACTTCGGTGACGCTAAAAATGATAAAATTGGATGTCAACCTATTGAATGTTCGTCGCATGATGATTGTTCCGATGAGAAAATATGTGAATTCCACAGATGCAGAATAGCTTGTCTTGCACATAATCCTTGCGGGCAAAATGCTATTTGTACAGCGAAACATCACTCTCAAATTTGCACTTGCCAGCCAGGATATACAGGAGAAGCAATCATTGGATGTGAACTCATCGATTATTGTGCTGTATCACCATGTGCACCTGGTGCTGTTTGCGATAATGCTCGAGGAACTTATAAATGTTATTGTCAAACGGGAACTGTTGGAGATCCATACAATAGTGGTTGTCAAACACCTGGAGAATGTGTGACTGATGACGATTGTCCATTTTCAGCTAAATGTGTCAATGTTAATAATTTACCTAAATGTTTCGGTAAGTTAGTTATTTATTTCTTTAATTCCACCTAAAATGTTCAATATTAATGTAATTATTAGTTTTATGCAATATATTTTATATTTTAATTTATTTATTTTAGATGTCTGTGCCACTTTGCAATGTGGGCCCAATGCCGATTGCTTCGCTGATAATCATGTTGGACTTTGTCATTGCCGAGATGATTATGAAGGAGATGCAAATGATTTAATCATTGGATGTCGGCCGAAACCGAAGCACTGTACTTCTTCAGCTGAATGTGTTGGAAATTGTTATGAAAATATTTGCAGACGTAAGAACCTAATGAAATTCTGTTCATACCGTTCAATTTTTATTTAAATAATGTACTTACTATTAAATTGTATACTTTTCTTGCAGCGCCATGCACATCTGACGATGAATGTAATTTAACAGATATCTGTTCAAATGGAGAATGTTTAGATCCATGCAAATTAAGAGCTGCATGCGGAATTAACGCATACTGTCAAGTTAAAAAGCACATGAAACATTGCAGTTGTCCACCAAACTTTACTGGCAATTCAGAAGTTGAATGTGTAAGATGTAAGTAATATTTCTTTATTTATTTATTTAATAGAATTGCCTTGATTATTTATTCAAATATTATAACAAAATTCGTTTTTATGTATAGTACCAGTATCTTGTAGCAGCACCAATGATTGTAATGAAGGCAATACTTGTCGAAATAATGTTTGTTTACCAACTTGTACCACTGATAGCGAATGTGCCTTTAACGAAAAATGTATGCAAGGCAACTGTCTATTGACTTGCAAAGTTAACAATGATTGTTTCCTTAGCAACATATGTCTTGACAATATCTGTACAGCTGGTTGTGGCGGTGATGAAGATTGTAATGGCAACGAAGCTTGTGTATCTAACAAATGTGTCAATCCTTGCGAAGTCACACCTTGTGGACCAAATGCTAAATGTACTGTTATTAATCAAAGACCTACTTGCTCATGTCCATCAGGTTTTATACCTAGTCCAACAGCTAAAGTAGCCTGTTTACGAACACCAGGACCAAGCTGTTCAGCTAATAGAGACTGTTCACCAGGAAATGCTTGTATCAGTGGAATTTGTAGACCAATGTGCTCTTCTAACTCTAATTGTTTGAGTAATGAACGTTGCGACTCATTGGGCGTTTGTAAAGCTTTATGTACAAAAGATGAAGATTGTCGAAGTGGTGAAATATGCGAAGGTTTGGTTTGCACTAGTGGATGTCGATCTGATATTGAATGTCAAGACAGCTTTGGATGCTTCAATAACCAATGTACAGGTATGTTGAAGTTGATAAAAAAAATAAATAATTCTTTAGATAAAGTATTAAATAGATTTTTCAAATAAAAAATAAAACGAAAAATTTTATTTATTTAATAAATAATTTTATGTTTCGCATCTGCTTATAGATTTATGTTCTCTTCCAAATGCCTGTGGAACAAATGCCGACTGTATTGTTGTGAACCATTGGAAGCAATGCAGTTGTCCTCCGCCATTAGTTGGCGACCCATTGTACGGATGTAAACAATCCTTCCTTCCATGCTCGACGGATTCAGAATGCGTACCTGGACAAGCATGCTATGGACGATCTTGCTACACTACTTGTCGCAGTGATATCAATTGTTTGAACGATGAACGATGTGACAGTGGTTTATGTAAATCAATTTGTAATAGTGACGCAGGTTGCTCTGCGAACCAAATTTGTCAAAACCGATTATGCGATATTGGATGTCGCAGTGATAATTCTTGCCCTAGCGATGAATCTTGTATCGGTAACAAATGTAAAAGTAAGTTGTAACAAATAAAAATTTATAGTAAAATATTTTTTCATATATTAAGACATAGTTTTCTAACAAATAAATTAACTCTACAGATCCATGTGAAGGCGGCAAAGCTTGCGGTGAATGTGCAGGCTGTCGAGTAATAAATCATGCCGCGCAATGTAGTTGTCCTCCAAATTATTATGGCAATGCTTTAATTAGCTGCACAAAAACTATGATTCCATGCGATGGAACTTGCGAATGTGACGAAACTGGTTTCTGTGTCAACAGTTGCCAGATCCAAGAGCACTGCTCTTGTGGAGAATCATGTTACGACGGAAAGTGTCGAATTAAATGCGACGTTAATAATGAATGCCCTAAGGTAAATAAAAGATTTGTAAATTGATTAAAAAATAACATAAAATAGTTTTATAAATTTAAAAATTTATATATTTTAAATTTCTAAATCGAATTTTAGGGTTATACTTGCGATAATGGTTTGTGCCTTGTTGGATGTCGCAGTCATTCTGATTGTCCATCTACTTTATCGTGTACTAATGGTCAGTGTACTGATCCGTGCACGTCAAGTCCATCCCCATGCGGTTTTAATGCCTCGTGTAAAATATCAAATCATCGGGTTGTCTGCTTATGTCCCGATGGTTTCCAAGGCGAACCAAGCAAAGAATGTTACCGACTTGAATGCGATCACGACAATGATTGCGAACCAAACAAACAGTGTAGCGAATCCGGTGTGTGTACAAACCCGTGTCTACAACAGGGCGTATGTGGCTTTAATAGTCAGTGTCGCGTTGTCGATCGAAAAGCACAATGCTCTTGCCCACCTGGTCATTTTGGAGACCCTAAAGTGAATTGTAAAAAAGGTAAGCTTACATGAATTATTCTTGTTTGTTAATTTTAAGACAATGAAAGCAAAATTTAAGTTTAAAATATTTTAAATATTTCGATATTTAAGAAATTAAATATTTAAAACTAATAATTTATGACGTTTTTATTAGGTTGGAAACTATGAAACGGGCACTTTTTGTTTAGTTTTATTTTCATTCAACGCCCGTTTCATAGTTTCCAACCTAATAATTTAAAAAAATAAGTATTGTCATTGCTTTATCATAATAATGAAAAAGGTAAGTCAAATTTTTTGAACAAGTGCTGAGACAATAAAATTATTTAAATTCAGATGGAGATGAATGTTTACGCAGACCATGCGGTATTAATGCAAAATGTAGAGAAACTTTAAATGGTTTCGAATGTATTTGTGAACCTGGATGTAATGGAAACGGTTATCAAGGATGCACTTGTGACGTTTGCAAAGATGTACAGTGTGGATTAAATGCCGCTTGTCGTGTTTATCAAAACAAACCACAATGTTATTGTCCACCAAATTACCCATCTGGAGATCCTCAATATGCTTGTAAGTAATTTTTTTTTTTTATTTAATTTTATACAATTCCACAATGAGATAAAAACGGACAAAAATGAGTATTTAAATTTAAAATTTCATTTTCTATTTTTAAACAATGATCTATATTTTTTATTAAATATGAAATCACCAGTCTTATAAGCTTTTTTATAAATACTTTGTTTAAAAAATTTGTTTATTAATGAAAAAATATAATTTAAAAAATTTTTAACAAAATTAATTTCAATGATAAATGCAACAGAAATTACAAATTTTACTTAATTGATATAAAATTATGTACAAATATTCAATACAATTTATTATTGAATAGTTATCATTTTGAATTTCAATGAGTACTAAAAATAGATTGAATAAACCTACTTTAGGTAAACCAGAAAAAGCTGCTCCCGATTGTCGAACAGTCGGTTGTGGTAAGAATGCGGAATGCATTCGTGACGGTACGATATTCGTGTGCAGATGTCCTCCGGGTACGACCGGATCTCCGGACGTCGAGTGCACGACAGGTAAGAAATTACGAGCTACTAACTCCTTGACATCAAGCGACTTTAGTTTAACTTTCGTGTGTACAGCAATTGTGACTAGCGAATTAAATAAAATAAAAAAATATGTATAATCAATACTGATGAACAAAAGAAAAAAAAACGTTATACGCTCTGTAGAGAATAACCATGTATCAATTCAAGTAGGACTTTGCCATATAATACTATTTATATAGAAAAATAATACGTTCATATATAATATAAATTAATCCAGTGATTCGTTAACAATGAAAGAGACAGATGTGATTGGAGCGGAGCTAAAGCTAGTGTTCTGCACAATATTTATATTGCACTTGAAAAAAAACTTCATTGTCGCTTAAAGATTTTGTGTACATAGAAAAAAAAGTGCCTAAACAGATATTTAATTTACATTAAAATACACTGTGTATATAGTTCAATCTAAACAGAACACGCTCATACTCGTTTCACACATTATAACCGCATATGCAGAATGTTTATTTCAGTATCCAATCTGTTTTTTAATTTTATCTTTTGTTTTTATCTTTATCATAAATATTTAAATTTTTGATGGTTTATATTTGTTATAATTTTTTTTTTTTTTTTTTTTTTTTTTTTTTTTTTTTTTTTTTTTTTTTTTAACATCGCGTACCTATTGAGTAACATATAGATAATACACACGTACACTTAATGCAACACAATACTGTTCTGTGTTCTTAGGCTGTATAATTAAGTCTACACAGATTGGGAACTGCAAAAGGGACATTCTCATATACCCATGCTTAAAAATCTGCTGGAACATATATAGTATATGCCGCAGCTCATTATTTACATACTTTCTATACCTATAAAATTTCTGGGGGCTTTTCTGTACATATCGCTGCTTACAATTGTTTTACTTTCTATAATGTTAAAAGAACTTCTGAAAAACTTCCGATGAAAATTACTAGGTGAAAAATGTTCCGTTTAAACAAAAATTTTTTTTTTTTACAATAATAGTTGTATGAATATATTCAATGTATAAAGCGATTTTTAAGCGTATATAAAAATGAGTTTATGCGAAAAAAGTTAACGGAACGTTTTTTGCAATCACCTAAATTCATTCGTACTAAAGTTTTCAATTTCGCGAGATCTTGCTCGAAATCTATCAGTAACGCACAGATCTACTTCCAAACAAAGCATGTGGTTAATGTTTACTTGTGAGAACGTTTCTTTTCACAGTTCTTATATATGCTTTTATTCTTTTTTTTCTCCCACAAATTTCCCACATCCATCATCACGAATACGAACAAAACGAAACGCCATCGCCATGCAATAACAACCGAATAAACATCGATTAATTGGATGAAACGGTAAACTTGTCCCGTCATCGATAACCGCATCGTCGGAATGCTAACGAACCATAGAACAAGAATGTACAAGCGACTCGGAATGTCCAAACGAAAAAGCGTGCATAAACGCCCAGTGCTTGGATCCGTGCACATTGCGTGGCGCCTGCGGCATCAATGCCCTGTGCCAAGTCGTGCTGCACAAGCCCCGCTGCTCGTGCCCGCAATGCTACATCGGCATGCCGCAGACCGCTTGCAATCCGGACCCCAAGTGCGACTCCATCAGTCCGAGGCCACAGATACCCAGCATCGGGTGCTCGTCCGATCGCGACTGCTCGGCGAGCCTCGCGTGTCACGCACAGACGCGCGAGTGCCGGGACCCCTGCGCCGACTTCAAGCACCGCTGCGAGGTGAACAAGCGCTGCCAGGTGCGCAATCACCGGCCGATGTGCGTCTGCAAGTACGGCTTCGTCGTTAACGAGCTCGGCGAGCTCAACTGCGCCCCCGACATTCCGGTCTGCCGCAAGAACTTCGACTGCCCCTCGAACGCCGCCTGCGTCAACGGCAAGTGCCAGAATCCGTGCAACGTCGGACCAAAGTCGCCCTGTCCCGCGGACAAGAACTGCCAAGTCATGGATCACCAGCCGGTCTGCGTCTGCATCCGCAACTGCAACCCCTCCCTCTCGATCTGCCTGAGGGACAGCGGCTGCTCCGCGGACCTGGCCTGCCGTAATTACCGGTGCATCGATCCCTGTGCCAACGCCACATGCCCGGTCGACGCGCCCTGCTACGTCGAGGAGCATAAACCCAAGTGCAAGTTCTGTCCCCCTGGCTTTGTGCCGGACACTAAATACGGATGCATGAAAGGTAATAAGATTGTTCAGCCATCGCAACCAGCGAAAAGCCAGACTCTCTATATACTTGCGTCTATTTACATATTGTGTAATTGCATACTTTGCCTCTCTCGCTCGCCCTTTTTTTTTTTTTTTTTTTTTTTTTATTATACTTGTATACTTTTTTTTATTTATTTTGCTCTAAACTTCCAGCCTCTTATCTTACCTCTTTTATTTTGCCTTTTTTTTATTATATTTTAATCTACTGTGTACTACTGTTTTTTTCCCTTTTTTTTTCTTTGTTTTTACGCACAGTAGCTCAGCGTATTATTTTATTTCTACGAATGTTGTAAAAATTCTACTGTTTTATTACTTTATCATGTATACTGATGCTGCTTGGCCAATTCTACACCAGACATACATGAAATGCTGATATACTTTTTTTTCTACTTTGTTCTTTTAATTGTTGCTGTTATTATTGTTATTATTATTACTACACATCTTTGAACCCTTTATTTATCCTAACTTGTACCGGACATCGTCAGAAGTAGTAGCCCAAATGGATAAAGGGGAACTTTTATTTGTATATCGTTCATTCAAGTTTTAGTGAAAATTGGATTTAATGCATTTAGAAAAAATACGATTGGATTAGATCGTATAAGATGCGTTAAATTATTAATAAGTTCATTGGGAATGCGTTAAAAGTTCAATTTTCATTATCATCGAATGAATTTCAAAAAATAAAGTTTCAAAGTTGTTGTTGCCATTTGGGAGTAGTACTAGAATATTGGATAGTTATACTTCACTCTAGTTTATAATGATTATGTATTTGGTATAATGTAAGTTTATTGGATTTAAGATCTATTGTAATGCATAAACGGTAGCAATTTAGTGAAAGTGTTTCATTTAGTCTAAAGTTAAGTATATTACTATTAAGTCATTTGGGGCTCTGACTTAGCTGTGTTTCAGACCTTTATTTGCTATAAATATTATACTTTTCAAATTACATACAATCTCCAGCGTGCCGATGTTAACACACAATTATATATAAATATAATTGAATTATACAAGAGAGACGTATATATATATATATATATATACATTTTTTTTTTTTTTTTTTAATCGTCTAAACTTAATCCTTAAATCCTTGTAACGTGTATTGACAACGTTTATTTTCCACTGTACTGTGGACGATTTTTCCGTTACATCTGTCTCCGTAATATTCTAATAATAAACGTGTCTTTTAGTTAGCTAATTTACTTTTATGTCAAGTTGTTAGCATGTAGATATATTTGATTTGTAGTTTCTTTATTTAAGTAATTAAGTAATATCTATTCTAAAGTCTATCGTCGATGGGTAATTTGCGAATTTTTTCTTTTTGCTGCTGTAAAGCTACTTACCGACTATAAACTTTATGTAAATAATACAAAATTTAACATATATTTTCATTCTAGTTTTTGAAAGAAGCTTTCCTTGTGTAAAAAAAAAGAAAAAAAGAAAAAAAAAAAAAAAAAAAAAACGGAGGCAACTAAAGAAAGTATATTATGTAAATAAAATATATAAATCTTAGTGGCACCAGTTGTATAAATTTATGTATATATACTTGATGTATATTTGTGTGATAATAATAGAAAACGTATTTGTAGATATTAATAGAATAGTAAATCATTCTGGAGAATGTACCATGGTAGTGAATTTATTTCTGTACTTTTTGCATTGTTGTACTTTCATGCTATCTACTGTACTAGTACCAAATAGAAATTGCTTTTCAATTTATGTAACTAATCTGCATGTCTGCTTAAACTGTAGATAACTAATATTTCATTTCTATTAATATTAAATTATTGTATTGCTTGCTTTTTGATGCATAGATTATAATACATATTTAATCTGTAAGTCTGTATGACTATGTATTTCAAAGCCGTATACATTTCAGCTTATGTAAAAATATCTTACTAACTACTAAAAAATTATTTATTCAATATAGATATATATATTTTTTTTTAGAATTAATCAAAATAAAAATATTATTATTTTAACAATTATTTTTTTTTAATATTTTAAACTTTGATTACTTATAATTCATTAATTGGATAAAATTTATTTTATGTTATTTAAATTGATCTTAGTAATAGTTAGTTTCATTTTTAACAATTGAAGTTACCGTTTCTTAAATAATAATTTTGTTATCAGATGTTAAATGTTCATCGGACGAAGAGTGTCCAGCTCAGCTGGCTTGCATAAATCAACAATGTTTAAGCCCTTGCACGATCGGCAGCCCGTGCCAATACACCGAAGAATGTATTGTTGAAGGACACAGAGCAGTATGCTTCAAAGGTAATGTTTTTAAGCTAATTTTTGGATCGATAGATTTTATTTTAAATATAATAAAAAGCTATTAAATAAAAACGAAAAATAAATATATGCAATAAGACTTATTGGTAATAATCAAGTTTTGTATATGATAAAAATCTTTATTTTAAATAAATCTATATTTTAAATTATTAAAATAATCTTAAACAATTTTTTCTCTAGTGTAATGTTTTCTTATTTAAATAACAGTTACAGAAAGAAATAATACTGGATGTCCATATTGCCCTGCTGGAACGGAGTGCGATCCGATACAGAAGAACTGCGTTAAAGGTTTGTATAACGTTTGCACATTCACATTATGCACTGATTTTGTTCAACGAGAGAAAAGATGCAATAACCTAAAATTTTTGCCAATTAATGTAAATAATGTATATATAAAATTCATATAATTGTGCAACATATTGTGAGTCTCTGGTAATACATCTTATAATTCCAGAGCACTACACAAATCAAATTTTTTTTGCACACCAATATTGTGATTTATCTGAAGCAAGAATTTTTTCTAAAATTTTTCAAATTTACAAATGCACTTCAATCTAAATTTCGTTAAATTTCATAAAGTCAAGACACTTTTGCGTGCCCTGTAAATATACATATAAATATAAAGTATTGAATGCTAATTCAAACGTTAGTGTTTCCGTGTATATCTCTTTTCTCAATTGTCACATGTAATACATACATAAACACATATACTTGACTTTGGTGCACCTTTTCTTGGGGTTATATGGGCTTTCTCACTGTCTTTCCTTAGTGGGTTGCACAAGCGACAGAGACTGTCCTCTGACGAAGACCTGCGTCGATCGCGTCTGCCAGGAACCGTGCCACATTAAGAACCCGTGCGTCGCTCATGCCATCTGCATTAACACGAATCACGGTACTGACTGCAGCTGTGAAGAAGGCTATCATGGAAACGGCTTTTCGGCTTGTTCTTCAGGTACAATAATTTTTAAATATTTATTAATTATCATTTTGTTTGTTTTTATTATCTGATAATTTATTAGTTTTATGTTATAAACGTTTGAATAGTTCATACAATCATAAATTAAATTATTCTATATAATTTTTTTATATCATCAATTTATAATTTTAGTTGAAGGACCAAAGAATGTATGTCAATATAATGAAGATTGTCCACCAAATAAACTATGTGACCGGTTAAACAGACGTTGTATAAATGCCTGTACCGAAGATAGTTGTGGCGAAAATGCTGAATGTTATGTAGAGAATCATCAAAGTCGATGTAAATGCCTACCTGGATACGAAGGTAGTCCTCAAGTTGCTTGTTATGCCATCTCTCACAACCCTTGTGCTCTAAACCCTTGCGGCCTTAACGCTCTTTGTGAAGTTGATAATGGAAGCCAAATATGCTTCTGCCCTAAAGGATTAACTGGAAATCCATTCGAACAATGTAGTAAGTTTAAATTTAAAAAATTTTGTTAATAAAACCTGTAATATAAATATTAATTTTGTTTTGATAAATATATCGTTTTTAAATAAATAAATAGAAGTTTAAATAAAAAAAAAAATATATAAAATTTAATATAAATTTACTACTATAATTTAGCCTAGTTTTTTTTATTATAAATTTTTTTGTTTGTTTTAGTACCTGAAGGTGATCAGTGTCAACATAATCCATGTGGACTCAATTCTGGATGTCGAGTGGTTGACGGTGAAATTGCATGCTTTTGTCTACCAGGCTATGAGGGTCATCCACCTTCATTACCTTGTGAACTCAAAAATCATCCATGCAACCCTTCACCTTGCGGTCCGAATACACAATGTACCGTTTTAGACAATGGTTTTTCAAAATGTTACTGTTTACCTGGTTTTATCGAAAGTCCCAATACCGTAAGAGGTTGTGTGCCTCAAACCAATCCATGTGAACCAAATGTTTGTGGAGCCAACGCTATCTGCGATTCTAGCAGAACACCACCTTGTTATTGTCCAATTGGAACTATTGGAAATCCTTACAAGGGTTGTTCAGGTAATTTCTCAGTAACATACTTAATCAAAAAGTAAGAAGAAGTAATTTATTATTAATTATATTTTTATAATAAATGTTATTTAAAATTATTAAATAATATGTTTAATTTATAAAAAATGTTATAGTATTGAAATTTAAAAAAAATGTACATTATGTAAACAAATTACTTCATTATGTAAATTAATGTAAACAAATTATTATTTCTCAGCGCCAGGAATATCATTATGTCAACCTGGTCCATGCGGTGAAAATGCCGATTGCTACATTTCTGACAGTCAAGAACATTGTTACTGTAAATACGGTTTCTATGGTGATCCTTATCAGGGTTGTCATGAACCACCAAAATCACCTTGTCATCCTAATCCTTGTGGTCGTAATGCTGATTGTAAAATTACTCCAGAAAATCAAGCTCTGTGCGAATGTCGACCCGGTACTTCTGGTAATCCAGCCACTCCAAGTGGATGTGATAGACCAGAATGTTTATCAGATGACGAATGTTCTTCTGATCAAATGTGCGTTGCTTATAAGTGTCAGGATGCTTGTTTAGGTGCTTGTGGGTATAATGCCGACTGCCACGTGGAAGAACATCATCCATTATGTACTTGCCGAGAAGGCTTAGTAGGAAATCCGTTATTCAGGTGTTCAGAACCTTACGGCCCACCTCACAAGAATCCATGTGTACCTAGCCCTTGCGGTTTGAATACCGTGTGTCAAGTTATCGGAAACAGGGCTGTTTGCTCATGTCTTCCAGATTTTCAAGGAGATCCTCAAACAGGATGTAGACAAGAGTGTAGTATCAATTCAGACTGTTCTAACGACAAAACCTGCCTTAATTATAAATGCGTTAATCCTTGTTCATTGGGAGCAGTTTGTGGCGTTAATGCACATTGCAGGGTTTCTTACCATACCCCAACTTGCGAGTGCAATGATAATTACTTTGGGAATCCGTATATCAGATGCACACAAAAACGTAAGTTATTATAAATTATCACCAATTATTAAAAATTAAATCTATTTCTTAAAATAATTAAACTTGAATTATGTAATATTAATCTTAAAATCATTCTATAAATATTTTAAAGATATTTTAAATATTTTCTAAAATATTTCATAATTTTGTACTTTATTTGAACGATTATAATATTGCCCAATTATTACTTATTTACAGCATCAATTACAACAAGCGGACATAATGTTACTAGACCTTGTCAACCATCACCCTGTGGAGATGACAACACTTGCACTGACTTTACTGGCACAGTTGCTATGTGTGGTAGCTGCAACTATCCAGAAAACTCAAACCATCCATTCTGTAGACCAGAATGTCTTTGCAACGCAGACTGTCCTTTCGATCAAGCATGTATAGGTTGGAAATGCGCTGATCCCTGCCTTGGTTCATGTGGTGAAAACGCTCTTTGCAAAATTATTTTACATACTCCAATGTGCAACTGCCCACCTGGACTTAATGGAGATCCATATAGAGGATGTTACGAAGCAGGTATGAAATTTTTAATTCATTTTTAAATAACTATCTTATTTAAATAACTATATTTACAATTCTGAAAATAAACGTGATCGTTTCAATATAAAAAATATTTTAAAATATTATTATTAAATGAAAAAAAATACTTATTTTTTTAATCATGTTCCGTAAGTAAATAATAAATAATTTTTAGATGAACCTGACCCATGTGCTTTAGCTCAATGTGGAGCCAATGCAAAATGCATTGAACAAAATGGTATCACCTCTTGTGAATGCTCACCAGGTTATTTTGGAAATCCATTCGTAGCGTGTCATTCAGAGTGTCTACAAAATTCAGACTGTAATTTAAATCAAGCTTGTTCAAACCATAAATGTGTAAATCCATGTGATGGTGCATGCGGTAGTGGAGCTACTTGTAATGTAATTAACCACTCGCCAATTTGTTATTGCGATGCAGATTCGACCGGAAATCCATTCATTTTCTGCACCCGTCTACTGAATGGTAAGTTTAATTTTTTTAAAGGGAGTAATTATTATTTAAAATAAAAATACTAAAATAAGAAATTTTGCAAATATTTAAATTGTTAACACAGGACCACCAGTTTCAACACCTACTCAATGCGATCCATCTCCATGTGGACCTAATAGTAGGTGTACACTTTCACCCCAAGGACATGCGGTCTGTTCTTGTATACCAGGATTTAGAGGAATCCCACCAGCTTGTAGTCCTGAGTGTGTAGTAAGCTCTGACTGTTTACAAATTCAAGCATGTGTTAACATGAAATGCGTTAATCCTTGCAATAATGTTTGTGGCCACGGAGCGCTATGTTCTGTAGTAAATCATAATCCCATATGCGCTTGCCCTCGTGGACAAATTGGCGATCCATTCTTTAAATGTTATCCAGAAGAAAGTAAGTAATAATAAGTAAATAATAAGATATTGAAATTTTATTAAATCACTCGTATTATTTTTATTTATTAATTTATTATTAGGAACAGAACCTGAATCTCCAACACCGTGCAATCCAAGTCCTTGTGGTCCTCATTCCGTTTGTCAAGTAAAAATGGGAAGACCTGTTTGCTCTTGTCAAAGCAATTTTATTGATAGCCCGCCAAATTGTAGACCTGAATGTTTAATTAGTCAAGAATGTCCTATCGATATGGCTTGTGTATCATTCAAATGTATACATCCATGTCCAAGTAGTTGTGGACCAAATTCTGAATGCACTGTTATAAATCATACACCGTATTGTTCCTGCAAATCAGGTTTTGAAGGCGACGCTTTTGTGGGATGCACTCCAAAACCTGGTAAGATTTAAATTTTATATACTATAAGATATTTCGTATATTCACAGTAGTAGTATGTCAAACAATATATAATAACAATGTACGAAAGATAATTTGTTTTTTTAAATTATTGACATATCATAATAAATATTTTAAAATATTTATAGTTTTACCACCAGTACCAATCAATCCGTGCGATACTATGATATGCGGAAATAATGCGCTTTGCACAGTTAATGATGGAATAGCCAAATGCACGTGTATTCCTCCTTATATCGGTAATCCTTATAGTGGATGCAGACCTGAGTGTATGATGAATTCTGACTGCCTTAGTAATTTGGCTTGTATTAACCAACATTGTCGGGATCCGTGTCAAGGAGTATGTGGAGTTAACGCCGTATGCGAAGTTATAAACCATGTACCGAGCTGTTCTTGTTTACCAGGATATACGGGCGAACCCTTCCAATCTTGTATATTTGAAAAGCCTAGTACGTACTTATATTATATATATATTAATAAAAATCTGTCTCTAATTTCACTGTTAATTCATTTTTTTCTATAGAAGATGAAATTTTACCTTGTTCTCCAAGTCCGTGTGGACCATATAGTATCTGTCGAGTACAAAGTGATCGTGCAGTCTGTTCTTGCAGTCCTGGATACCGTGGATCACCTCCAAGTTGCAGGCCAGAATGTTTAGTCAGCTCTGAATGTTTGCCAGATTTAGCTTGTATCGATCAAAAGTGCAAAGATCCTTGTCGTGATGCTTGTGGTTTAAGTGCTCATTGTATAGTTAGTAATCACAATCCGATATGCAGTTGCCCTAAAGGTTTTACTGGCGATCCATTTTCACAATGTATTAAAGAAGGTAAAATAAAATTAAGTGTTACAAATAATTACGTGTTGTAAAAAAATTAACCCAAAATAAATCATTGCATTAATTTAACTGCATAGAAATTGTAAAAACGGAACTATGCTTGCCATCTCCATGCGGTCCAAATGCGGAATGTCGAGTTGTAGAGAACAGAGCAGTTTGTACTTGCAATCCTAGTATGATTGGTGCACCACCCAATTGTAGACCTGAATGTTTAATTGACCAAGACTGTCCTAGTTATTTAGCTTGTGGGCAAAATAATAAATGTGCCGACCCGTGTGTTGGATCTTGCGGAGTGAATACTAAATGTACTGTACATAATCATCGACCCGAATGCCAATGTACTGAAGACTATGAAGGAGATCCATTCACAGGATGCATTCCAAAACGTGAGAATTAATAATACCTCAAAAATACCATACAAGCAATGTTTATTTAATTCGCTTATTTTAAATATATTTATTATTCTAGCAACCATACCCATTACACCAGATTTACCTTGCAATCCATCACCTTGTGGTATAAATGCAATATGCACAGAGAGAAGCGGTGCTGGCTCTTGCACTTGTCCTCCTGATTATGTAGGAGATCCTTACGTCAGTTGTAGACCAGAATGTGTGCAAAATTCAGATTGTCTTCATTCAAAGGCTTGTATAAATAACAAGTGCAAGAACCCGTGTACTGGCGCTTGCGGATTAAATAGTGAATGTCAAGTCTTCAATCATCAGCCAACTTGTACATGCTTAACTGGCTATACAGGCGATCCTTTAAAAATTTGTCATTTACAACCAATTAGTAAGTACTAAAATAAAATAGGATTCGTAACTTAATGATTAAATTATGATTAATAATTAAGTAATAGTTTGATAAATACAAGTTGAATCGTTATTAAAACTCACGTAAAATATAAAACTACTCCTTCATCTTTCTAGGACCTAAAGAACCTGAAACAAACCCATGTGATCCTTCACCATGCGGTCAATATAGTCACTGCCGCGTGGTTGATGGACATGCAGTGTGTACATGCCAACAAAATTATATTGGAACTCCGCCAAGTTGTAGACCAGAATGCGTAGTTAGTACTGATTGCCCGCAAAATAGAGCTTGTATAGCCCAGCGATGTGAAGATCCATGCACACAAACGTGCGGCACAGGAGCCAACTGTCAAGTAATAAACCACAATCCAGTCTGTACTTGTCCTAACGGTTTCACTGGAAATCCACTATTCCAATGCATTGAAGGTATACATACATTTGCATAAGATAAAAACTTGACTGACGATATAATTAACAATGAATTTAATTACGGACATTTCTTTCCAATAGGTAAAACACCTTCGACTCTACCAATAGAAAATCCTTGTGCGACGTCAGTTTGTGGTCCTAACTCACAATGTCGAGCAATAGACGGTGTTCCTGCTTGTTCGTGCCTTCCAAACTTTGTTGGGCGACCACCTAATTGCAGACCCGAATGTTTAATTAATGAAGAATGTCCAGGAATCTTTGCGTGTCAGAACGAACGCTGTATCGATCCTTGCCCTGGCTCATGTGGTGTCAATGCTGTATGTAATGTCGTTAAACATAATCCCGTCTGCATTTGCGAAGAAGGCTACACTGGTGATCCATTCCGTGAATGTACATTTATTTACACACAACCATCAACAACTGAACGTCCGACACCATGCAACCCTTCGCCTTGTGGCGCTAATGCTGTGTGCAATGAAAGAAACGGAGTTGGTTCATGTACTTGTATGCCTGAGTACTTTGGAGATCCTTATACTGGTTGCAGACCTGAATGTGTAACTAATTCAGATTGCGACCGTAACAGTGCTTGCATGAACAATAAGTGCGTTAATCCTTGTCAAAATACTTGTGGTCCCATGGCTACTTGTCGTGTAATCAACCATGCACCCTCGTGTGCATGCCTACCTGATTACACCGGTGACCCGATGACTGGTTGTAGTCCCAAGGGCAGAGTGACTGAAAGACCTATTATTGACTCTTGTGATCCTTCACCTTGTGGTCCGAACAGCAACTGTCGAACTTTAAATGGGCATGCAGTTTGTTCATGTCAGACAGGTTTTATTGGTACTCCTCCGACCTGCCGTCCGGAATGCACTATTAGTTCTGAGTGCTCACAAAATAAAGCTTGCATTGACAGTAAATGTGCAGATCCATGTATCGGTACGTGTGGCCAGAACACGAAATGCGTGGTTTTAAATCACAATCCGATTTGTAGTTGCGCTAATGGATATAGCGGTGATCCATTTAAAATTTGCACGAAGATTGCAATTACAACACCTAAACCAAGAGAAAATCCATGTTCGCCAAATCCATGTGGACCTGATTCTCAATGCCGTGAGATCAACTCACAGCCCGCCTGTTCTTGTCTACCTAACTTCATTGGCAGACCACCAAATTGTAGACCTGAATGTACTCAGAACTCGGAGTGTTCTAACGCAGCTGCTTGTATTAATCAGAGATGTAAAAATCCTTGCCCTGGAACTTGTGGTGAATTTTCCATTTGCACAGTTCATAACCATGTGCCACTCTGTAGCTGCCTAGAAGGATACGTTGGAGATCCAACAGTACAATGTACATTACCACTTATTACGAGTAAGTACAAAACAATTTTTTTTAAATCCACTATTCAAACTTGTTATTTTCAATTAGTTTATTGATTGCAAAATTATTTATAAATTTTATTAATTTTTTCTATAATAGTTTTTATTATATTTTTAATTATAGAAAATTGCGAAGTTTCATTTAAATTGTTATTTATAGCAACTGAAGAACCACCACCAAATCCATGTGTACCAAACCCATGTGGTCCTAATGCACAGTGCCGCGAACGTAACGGAGCAGGAGCTTGCTTTTGCCAACCTGACTTTTTAGGCGATCCTTATGACAGTCAGCAAGGATGCCGTCGAGAATGCGAAGTCAACACTGACTGCTTGTCACATCTGGCTTGTACAGGCTTTAAATGCATTGACCCATGTCCAGGCACGTGCGGCGTATTGGCTATATGCACGGTTCAAGATCACATTCCAAAGTGTACTTGTCCAACTGGGTACACGGGCGATCCATATTATGCCTGTGAAGCAAGTCGAGGTATTATAAATGGCTATTATTGTTTTATCTCTTAATTTACATTGAAGTGAACATATAATTTGAAATAAATTTTCGCTGAAATAAAAAATTACATTTGTAAATATTTATTTAGCTCTGGAGTCACCAACTGATCCATGTTCACCATCACCTTGTGGACCAAACAGCATATGTCGTGCAATTAATAGTCAACCTGTTTGCACATGTTTGCCTAATTACATTGGTGAGCCACCACAGTGTCGACCGGAGTGTCGTGTTAGCGCCGAATGTCCAGTTCACTTGGCTTGTATAAACAATAAATGTGCTGACCCATGTCCCAATACTTGCGGTTTAAGGGCTCAATGTACGACCAAAAATCACAGTCCCATCTGCACTTGTCCTCCAGACTTTACTGGAAATCCATTTTCACAATGCCTTGAAAAGCGTAAGTTTTTAAATAAAAATATCCAAAATATTTATTATTATTTCTTTTTATTTTATCATTAATATTTATGAAAAAATTATATTTCAATTTTTTTTTTATAATTTATTGTCTAAAATTATACATATATTGATTAAATACAATATCTCATAAAAATATATTTCAGCGAGAGATGACAATACAACTGAACGGCCTCCATCTTGTAATCCATCGCCTTGTGGACCAAATTCATTGTGCCAAATTATATCAGGTAATCCGGCATGTTCCTGCTTACCTAATTACATCGGTATACCACTGGACTGTCGACCTGAATGTGTTTTAAATTCTGAATGCAAGAGTGAACAAGCTTGCATACAAAATAAGTGCCAAGATCCATGCAAGGGATCATGTGGTCTTTATGCACAATGCCATGTTTTGAATCACATACCAGTATGTACTTGCATCGAAGGCTTTACCGGAGATCCATTCTCGCAGTGTTCTCCAGTACTAAGCAGTAAGTTTTTGATATTGTCTTTTAGTTAACATTGTCATGATTATTACATAATTCTATATAAACATATAATAATAAATCACCTTTAACATCAAATTATTTATAAGAATTTATAAAACTTGATATATTCTTGTATTATTTTGTAAAATTTTAAATTCAATATTCTTGTAGCGCCTCCAGCACCACCAAATCCTTGTAATCCCTCTCCATGTGGACCAAATGCTGTTTGTAATAATGGAGACTGTGAATGTCTCCCTGAATACATTGGTAATCCTTTCGAAGCTTGCCGCCCAGAATGCATCTTAAGTTCAGAGTGCCCACGTGACCAGATGTGTATTAAGAACAAATGTAAAAATCCATGTCCTGGCACTTGTGGACAAAATGCTCAGTGTGACATGATCAATCACATTCCGGTGTGCTCGTGTTCAACTGGTTTTGTTGGAGATCCCTTCATCAGCTGTCGTCCACAGCCACTAAGTCCAGCACCATCACTAGATCCATGCTCTCCATCATCCTGTGGACCAAACAGCGTTTGTAAAAATGTTGAAGGTCGCGTTGTTTGTTCTTGTATTTCCGGATACATTGGTAGTCCGCCGTCTTGCAGACCAGAGTGTGTTGTTAGCTCTGAATGTTCAGCCACTAGATCCTGTGTCAATTACAAATGCACAGATCCTTGCCTTGGCTCTTGCGGTCTTAATGCACGCTGTGAGGTTATCAACCATTCGCCAATTTGTAGTTGCTTACCTGGTCAAACTGGTGATCCATTCAAGAGCTGCTTTGAGATACCAGGTAATTTTATTGCTTAATTATTTAATTTATTAATATCAATAAATTATTCATTATAATAATTTCAATGTAATTAGTTTTTAAAGATATAAGAAAAATGCTTATTATATTAAATATATTTAAAAATAATACTTGTAATTTATTTATACATTTATAAATATATATAAATTAGCTTGAAGCCCTTGTTTTTAGGGATTACTTGTATTAATAATTTTAAATTCTATTAATTAATTGTAATTCAAAAAATTATAAATTATTCAATTAACGAAATTTATGAAAATGTTTTTTTAGTGACAATGAAACCAAAAGTAGAATCTCCATGCAATCCATCACCTTGCGGACCAAACTCAATTTGTCAAAATGTAAACGATAATCCTGTTTGCTCGTGTCTTGACAATTACATCGGTACACCGCCAAATTGCCGCCCAGAGTGTTTGATAAATCCAGATTGCCACTCAAGTAAAGCCTGTATTAACGAAAAATGTCAAGATCCTTGCGCTGGATCTTGTGGAGAAAATGCCGAATGCTCCGTTATAAATCACGCTGCAATTTGTACATGTTCACGTGGATTTACTGGCAACCCATTCATTCAGTGTATGCGCCTAGTTGAATCGGTTCCAAACCCTTGCGAACCATCGCCTTGTGGATCTAATGCTGTATGTCAACGAAAGGACAACGCTGGATCATGTACTTGCATCGAAGACTATCACGGTAATCCTTATGAGGGTTGCCAACCTGAATGTACTCACAGCTCTGATTGCCAGACTAATAAGGCTTGCCTAAGAAATAAATGTGTCGACCCTTGCCCCGGAATATGTGGACGTAATGCTCAGTGTTCGGTTGTTAATCATATTCCTACCTGTACATGTCAGCCAGGATATGTTGGAGATCCTTTCTCTGGATGTACATTTGAAATCGGTAAGTTTTAAAAATTTTTATTAATTTAAATTTTATAATTTTATTAAGAAAATAGACTGATTTAAAAAAAAAAATATTTAAAAAATTCACGATTTAATCAATGTTGTTCTTTTTATATTTAAAATTATTTTTTACTTTAAAATTAATTAAAGAAGTCTTTTTATTTAACAAATTTTACTTTTTATTTATCATATATTAAAATTTGCTTTTACAGTTCCTGAGCCTAAAACTCCAGTAAATCCATGCAATCCATCACCTTGCGGACCGTATAGTGTATGTCGCAAAGTCAATGATCAAGCCGTTTGCACTTGCCAAGAATCATACTTTGGATCACCACCAAACTGCAAACCGGAATGTTTGGTTCATTCGGAATGTTCACAAAACCGTGCTTGTTACAAGAATAAATGTAGAGATCCTTGTCCTGGTACTTGTGGAATTGGCGCTCAATGTAGGGTTATCAATCACAATCCACTTTGTAGTTGTCCAGCTGGAACGATAGGAGATCCGTTTTCAAGATGTTATGAAGATCAACGTAAGATTATTGTTTTCAATTGCATATATTTACATATTCTTATAACTTAATTGTTCGTTTTAATAATATAATTATTTTTTTTAGTTCCGGCTCAACGGCCAGCTCCAACTGACGACCCATGCATTTCAAACCCTTGTGGGCTTTATGCCGAGTGCAAAAAAATTGGAAATCAAGCTGCATGTACTTGTAAAAAGAATTATGTAGGTTCACCTCCAAACTGTCGCCCAGAATGTGTCGTTAACTCGGACTGTGCATCAAATCAGGCTTGCATATCTGAAAAATGTAGAGATCCTTGCGTAGGTTCGTGTGGACAAAATGCTGACTGTCGTGTTCAGAATCATATTCCAACGTGTTTGTGCCTGCAAGGTTTCACTGGTGATCCGTTTACTTTCTGTTCTGCTGAAGGTGCATACATAAAAATAATTTTTATATATATTTTTTTTAAACATTCATGTATCTAAAATAAAAAAAAAATCAAATTTTAGTGATGCCGATTCCACCAAAATCAGACGATGTTTGTCAATGTGGAGCTAATGCCCAATGCGATAATGGAATCTGCAAATGCCTCCCGAATTATTTGGGCGACCCGTATACGTCTTGTCGACCAGAATGTACAATTAATTCTGAATGTTCACGAACACAGGCGTGTATTAACCAACGATGCAAAGATCCCTGTGTAGGAACATGCGGTAGCAATGCTAAATGTAATGTTGTTAATCATATTCCAATGTGCAGCTGTCCACAGGAAATGACGGGCAATCCATTCTCTCAATGTAGACGAATAGCTAAAGGTGAACTAGCATTTTTTTTATTCATATTCATTTAAATATTTTAATTTATACATATATAAATATTTTGATATTTTATTATTAGAAATAGTAATAACGTTAAACTTTATTAAATTCAAAATTATTTTTTTTTAGTTCCTGTAACTCAACCTTGCTCACCGTCACCATGTGGACCAAATAGTATTTGCAAAGTTATTGAAAATCATGCAGTCTGTTCTTGTCAACCATCGTTTGTTGGTAGTCCACCAGCATGTAGACCTGAGTGCGTTGTCAGTTCAGAATGTCCTCTCGAACAAGCTTGTCTAAACAACAAATGCATAGATCCTTGCCCCGGATCCTGTGGCCAAAACGCCAAATGTCAAGTGATAAATCACAATCCAATTTGCAGCTGCTATGAAAGATACACAGGCGATCCATTCCTAAATTGTTATCCTGCTCCAAGTAAGTTTTATTATTTTTTAATCAGTCTCTATTCTTTTACTTATTTTTTGTAATCTTTTTCTGAATAGTATCAAATTTGCATTATCTTCAATTGGTTCGTATTGAAATTTTCTTGAAATCGCTTTCATCTAAAGCATTTTCATATTAATGTTAAGACTACATATTTCTCATAACTTTGACTACTTAAAAGTGAAAAATTTAATTAAATAATTAACATTGTACAGTTGATCAAAACAGTTATAGTTTATAAAATTACTGAAAAATTTAGAACAGATTAAACTAATAATAATAAAAATTCATTTTATTGAAAATTACATTGCATATTTATGTGTGAGTAACAATAATTTTTATAATCTCACGTAAATATTTCTCGTTGCATATTATTATTGAAAAACAAGTGTGCGACTAAATTACTATAATTTTTTTTATAAAAAATTGTTATATTAAATAACGTATAATTTTTAGTTGAACCTCAAAAGCCAGAAAATCCGTGCGTTCCATCGCCATGTGGACCGAACGCCGAATGCCAAGTTCGCGACGAAACTTTCGCCTGTTCGTGCATGCAGAATTATATCGGCATGCCACCGAACTGTAGACCTGAATGTACCATAAATCCCGAGTGTCCGCCACATTTAGCCTGTATGCAGCAACGATGTCGCAATCCTTGCGACGGCATATGTGGCGTTAACGCCCAATGCAGTGTAGTTAATCACAACGCCGTATGCTCGTGCAACGAAAATTACCAGGGAGATCCGTTCTCCCTGTGCCAGCCAGTCGCCAAGGGTGAGTACGCTGCTGAGTCGGCCGTTGTTTTTTTTTTATCAACCGTTTATACCTACGCTCGTTCATTTTTTCCGTGCATGCGCATTTTCGTTTTCATTTCCGTTTCTTCATTATTGCATGCTTCGTCGTGAGGCAGGTAAGTACCAAAGTGTCCACTGTCTACTGTCCACTATACGCTAAGATTCTACTCTATCGCCTGCTGGTGTACAGGTTCTATTATTTTATTTTTATACGAGGGAAATGCTGCCGCAAAATTGCTGCACATATGCTGTATATTTATATCTGTATATTTTATTTATAAACATATATGAGATTATTTTAACGATGCGTGAACGAATTCAACGATTTAATCTTCTCCCCATCCCCTTTTTACGCCCTTGACATGGATTTACTAAGCACAAACGGTGGCTTTTATAAAATCAAAAGATGTGAATGAATAACAAATATATATTTTAATTTCTAATATTTTTTTAATATTTTTATAATATATTTCTGCGTTAACATGAAAATGATTTATTTTATATTGCGCTTATTATATTTCATTTAATGTTTGAACTCAAATTGTGTTTCAAACATTATTAAAGACTTTTTTGCAACTTAAAACTTACCAATATATTGATTTATTTGATACCATTTAAACCGATATAATAATTATTTTAACAATTTTTGAGCTTATTATATAAAATTAATACCATTATTTTTATTGTTAATTTTATGCACACTAATTACAAAATTTAATATATTTATTTTAAAAAAATATTTAACACGCCTGGTGAGTTTATTGGCCCACGATATTAAAAAGAAAAGATTAACAAGAAAAACATGCACTCTCGTTTACAATATAGCGAATAACGATAAAATATTCTATAATCAGAATATGCTTATTTCTACGTCCAGTTCTGATTGTATATAAAGCGCTACAGTAAAAAAATTAATGCGAATAATATACAACTTTAATAATCAAAGCTTTCTTTATACTTTTTTAATTTTCACAATTATTTTTAAATCGATTAATCAACAATAACCAATAAAAACATGAATAAAATAAATTTAAGAACAAATTGTTATGTACCAAAGAACAATAAAAATCTTTTGCGAGGATACATGAAAGATACATAAAAAGATACATGAAAACTATATTTATACGTTGAAACGTATTCAACCGTTACAAGTTCTTTGGTATAAAATAAAAATTGTTGTAACCATTGAAAATATAAGGACTACGTTATATCCATGATTAATTATTGAGTTGGAATGAATCTTACTTAAATATTTATCTATCTTTAACATTATCGAAAGAATTTATTTAGCAACATTCTTATAATTCAATAATTAATTATGCTAAAAAGGAAATTCGATTTTTATAAACGTTTATCATTTTTTTTTTTTCTTTTTTTTTCTTTTTTTTTCATTTATCAAACCAATTGTTTAAATAAATACAATTGATTTAAAAAAAAAGTCAATGAAAAATTCGAATTTCTAAATAATGTAGTTCACCATCCAAACCTTATTATTTACAGACGAGTATCTCCCAGCAAGCAATGCGAATCCTTGCGAGCCGTCACCATGCGGCGAAAACGCAATATGCCGCGTGCAAAACGGCGCAGGTTCGTGCACCTGTAAGCCCGATTATTTCGGCGATCCTTACGTGTCTTGTCGACCCGAGTGCATAAGCAATTCCGATTGTCTCTCGGCTCGGACTTGCATAAATCTAAAATGCCGAGATCCTTGTCCGGGCGCCTGCGGCGTAAACGCCCAATGCCATCCCGTTAATCATTTGCCGATCTGCAGTTGCCTTCCTGGATATACCGGCGACGCGTTTAAAATTTGCATGCCAGTACCGAAAAGTAAGAATCTTCGTTTACTGGCTATTATCATTTCATAAAAATTCAATCGCTCATTATTAACATTGATCTTGCAAAGTTTTTATATTTATATTTCGATCTATGATTAAAAAAATTTTAAAGATTTGCCTTTTTAAAAGTACAAATTAACCATTTATTAAGGATTATTGAAATGTTAATAATTTAATTATTAATTAAAATGTAGAAATATAAAAGTACACCTTGATATGCATAGGATGTATTATAGAATATATTTTACACATACAGGTACATATTTACTTAAATATACAAAAACTATTAATAATTTTCAATTGAAATTTTGTTTAATCAATTTTAATTTACTTAAATAACGGAGCAGTCTAACTCACATTAATTGTAAATTATTTTTTGAAAAAAGAATGCTTTATTTGTCTTGAATGTCTTACCTTAAATTATATTAATTATTATAAATTTATATTAATTCAATAATGAAATTTTTATAAATATTTTCAAAGTTCATCGCGAAATTCCATTAAATTCAACATTCATAAAACGTTTTCTAACACATCTCTTTCCACATTAAACAAAACAACGATCTAAAATCGCCGCATTCCATATATTCAATCAGTACCAGAAAACCACTGCGATCCTTCGCCTTGCGGACCGTGCAGTCAATGCCGCGCAGTAAACGATCAAGCGGTTTGTTCCTGTCTAAGCACGTGCATCGGTAGTCCTCCGAATTGCCGTGCCGAATGTATCGTCAACGAAGATTGCGCGGCGCACTTGGCTTGCGTCGATCAGAAGTGCGTATCGCCTTGTCCCGGTATTTGTGGATTAAATTCCCAATGCAAGGCTATCAATCACAGTCCTATATGTGTTTGTAATCCAGCATTCACCGGAGACCCTTTCACCAGATGTTTCCATAATCCAAGTAAGAAATGAGAAGAATTGATGCAACCTCTCTCTAATCCGTTAACCTTTCCTTAATTTTCTTTTAACGATTATGTAACAAATTAAAACGCCTTTAACTTTTATTTATTTATTTATTTTTTTTTACTCGCGAAAAAAATTAACAATGTTTCAACATTTATTTAAATTTATCTAATATAGATTTTAACATTATTTACACGATTAAATCCTTTTTCTATTTGATAAAATTTATTTTGAAATTGCTTATATATCTAACATCTACGATGTAATACTGGTTTATTTACTATTTACGAAAAATTTGCTAATAATTTATAACAAAATTTGAAAATTAATTTATTAAAAACAAAATAATTTTAACAAAAAATTAATTTAAAAATTGTTTACTAATTATTTTGTAAAATTATTAAACGATATTTAGCATTCGACGAAAGTTATCCGATCAAGCCCATTAAAAATCCTTGCTTTCCTTCGCCTTGTGGATTATACTCGATCTGTGTCGATAACGGAGGATTAGCTTCCTGTTCCTGTTTACCCCACTGCCTAGGAACTCCACCGTTCTGTCGTCCGGAATGTACTGTAAACTCCGATTGCCCCATGCACTTAGCTTGCGTCAACGAGAGATGTCGCGATCCTTGCGCGGGATCTTGTGGTTACAGCGCGCTTTGTAGCGTTCATAATCACGTGCCGGTGTGCACATGTCCTCCAGGACTCACCGGTGATCCTTTCACTGGTTGCCAACAAGAACCGACAAGTAAGATGATTAATTCGACAATACGGACTGACTTAACAATTCATTGACGCTTTTAAATCAAATCGAACTAATCGAACTTGACAATTAAAAATTTAAAATGCTTTAATTTATTAAAAAAAAAAAAAAAAAAAAATAACATACATAATGCGAGCAATTAAAAACGTCAAATTAAAACAGTAATAAAATAATTAATCTAATTAATTTTCCTTGAATTATTTTTTAATTATACTAATAAAACTAAAGAGTAAAATTAAATTTATTTAATAAAATATGTAAGAAAAATAATAAATTTTGATAGCCGTTGCGCCAATTGTACACGACGATCCATGTAATCCAAATCCTTGCGGGCCCAACGCTAAATGTTACGATGGAAAGTGCTCTTGTTATCCTGGATATCACGGGGATCCTTATTACCAATGCCGACCAGAGTGTGTCCTTAATACAGATTGTCCATCGAACAAAGCCTGTCAGAATCAAAAATGTCTCGATCCGTGCTTAGGAGCTTGCGCTCCGACTGCCGTTTGCAATGCGTACAATCACATAATTATGTGCAGTTGTCCTCAAGGCATGAGCGGCAATGCATTTGTACATTGCACTGTTGTCGAAGGTATTATTATTTTAAGACTAACGCGATACGAATTGTAACAAGAGCTTTTTTAAAGTGTGATAATATATATTCTTATATAAATAAATCTGTCGAATAGAAATTTTATTTGAAAAGAAAGTTTTGAAAAGAAAAAAAAAGAAGTGAAAAGAAAGTTTTTTTTTTTTTTTTAATAACTCCAAAGTAAGAGCTTTCGAAAAATATAAAAGTTGTAACGATTTTATGTACAATTTTATTTATAAGTTATAAAAGACAAACTTGTTCATAAATTAAGTAAAAAAAAAAAAAAAAAAAAAAAAAAAAATTGCCACGCTCTAAAAATTGTCGCTCAAAAATTAAATATTTATATAAAAGATACATTATTTTTTACGCGTTTTTCGTTAGATGTACAAGTAAACGTGAATCCATGCGTACCGTCACCTTGTGGACCAAACAGCGAATGTCGACCTCAAAATGGCCAAGCGATATGCGCTTGTGTTCAAGGTTACCTAGGAAGTCCGCCAACTTGTAGACCCGAATGCGTCGTTAATTCCGATTGTCCAAAAGATGAAGCTTGCAGCAATCTTAAATGCATAAATCCCTGCAAAGGAGCTTGCGGTTTACATGCCGAATGCCGGGTTATTAATCATAATCCTATTTGTAATTGTCCGACAAATTACATTGGCAATCCCTTTACCCGATGTGAATTGAAACGTAAGAATAATTAAAGAAAAAAAATTATCTTGCTTTTCGTTAATCGGATTGATATTTGAAACTATCTTGAAAATCTTAATTTTTGTTATATCGTTTGATTTTTTTTTTTTTTTTTTTTTTTATGAATTAATCAAAATGAAATAAAATATCAATTTGATTATCGAAATCATAATATAATATATGTAAAAAAAAAAAAAAAAAGACGAGAAATAAAACTCACCGTTAATTATAAATTTACCAGCATCGGATCCCGAAATCGAAACGCCATGTCCGTCGTGTTTGTGCGGTCCTAACGCCGAATATCAAAGCGTTAACGATAAGCCCGCGTGCGCTTGTCTACCGAACTTTGTAGGTACACCGCCAAATTGTAAACCAGAGTGCATCAACAATGCCGAGTGTCCAACTCACCAAGCGTGCATAAATAACAAGTGCAAGGATCCCTGCGTTGGATCTTGCGGCATCGATGCCCATTGTCACGTCGTCAGCCACACGCCCATGTGTGTCTGTCGTACGGGATACACCGGTGATCCCTTCACGATGTGCATTTTTACACCACGTAAGGAGATGATTATTTATCGTCAAACGCTAACATTTTTATTATTGTTTAAAGTTATGTAATTTTATATCGATACTTGAAATTATTTTTAACCACAAACATGTTTGTTTAAATATCTATGTTTTAAATATGTATATATATTTTTATATATATTCTAAAAATTAATTTACAGAGTTGCAGTTACATTGTTATCCTATTTAAAAAAAAAGGAAAGAAATTAAAGTTTAATATATTTAAATTTTATTGTTAAGTTAAATTTTTAAACTTTAATTTTGCACGTCAATGTTAAATAGAATAACCGATGGAATATATATTTAATAATTTATTTTAATCGAAAATTTAGTATCTTAAGTATGACATGTGCAATATTAGTGGACAGTATTATACACATCAGTATTATTTAATAATACTAATATCGAAAATTTACAACTAATAATATAATTTGAAAAATTTTTTATAATCATATATTATTTAAATATTTTATTTAGAATATATTTCATTTCATGTTCCATTTTATATCGATCATACAAGATGATTATGTTAAACAGGTTTGTTTAAAAAAAAATTTGTTGTGACGTTTTTAGAGCCAAGTCTCCCTGCTGAAGCACTTAATCCCTGTGTGCCGTCCCCATGTGGACCGAACGCCGTCTGCAAAGAACAGAACGGCGTGGGTTCTTGCCAATGCCTGCCAGACTATTTCGGAAACCCCTACGAAGGATGCCGCCCCGAGTGTACCCTCAGTTCCGATTGCCCATCAAATCTGGCCTGCATAAGAATGAAATGCCAGAACCCCTGTCCCGGAACCTGCGGCCAAAATGCCGAGTGCCAAGTCATTAACCACTTGCCTAGTTGCTCTTGCCCGTCCGGATTTACCGGCGATCCGTTCAGTTATTGTCGCCCCTACCAGGCGCCAGCCAGTAAGTCTCTTCTGAACAAAAAAGCCAAAATCAATTCGCTGCTCCACCAACAGCAAGCACCAATCATTTATTATTATCATTAATCAAAAATCGGCCTTCGCCACGCAAATAAAAAGCCACGCATAACACCAGCTTACTGGCCCTCCCCCCACACCGCCCCTACCACATAAAATCATTTGTTTTTTTTTTTTTTTTTTTTTTTTTTTTGTATTTTTGCGTTTATACCGATGCCTTTTTTTAGAGATTTAATCGTCCGATACTCACCTGTTGCTTATCGATTTTTATTTTAGATGTAATCACCAATTACTTAATTATATAACATCCTTTTTTTTTAAACCTGACCCAATATTAGCGAATAATGATAGAACAGTGTGTTCCCAATCCTGATTCGCTTGCTAAATTACAAAACGATATCATAATACATCAATGAAGATAACTCATTCATTCGTAATGTTCATTCACGCCTCGCATTAATTTTTAATTAATAACAATTTTAGCACCACAAATAAAATATCAGCTAAAAAATTAGATTTTTAGTTTTGCACCCAATCAAATAACTAAGATATTATACTAATTATACATAGCCGATGTTTTAAAAGTGAATTATTAAAATTAATCAAAAGTCAACGTTTTTTATGTACAGAAAAATTCAACGTCACTCTCTTATGTGCTTTAATGTTACTGTTTTCCGCTTGAATTTCTACCTAAGATTCGTTGATTTTTAATGATTACTTTAATTCATCTTTTAAATTGCAAAAGAATAACAAAAAATATAATAAAAAACCAAACAAATACCTAACGAATAAAAACACTGACTGTGATAATATTAATATTCTAATGTCAATTTATTTTGCAATTTTTACGATTGCAAAATATAACGATCGCTTATATTAATGGAAGACTGAATGTGTGCCATAAATTTAACAAGTGCTTAAGTGAAATGTGAACATTAATATAATTATCAAGGTATTTATGCAAATATTACACTATTACGATGATTTTAAAGAAAATTTTGTTGCAATATTTTCACAAAGTTTCTATAAAATAAAGATGAAAAACGAAATATAAAAAACAATTCCAGTTGGTGATATGTCGACCGATTCTTGCAACCCTTCGCCATGTGGGCCCAACTCGAATTGTCGAGTTGTAAATGGTCAAGCCGTCTGTTCATGTCAACCCACATACATAGGAAGTCCACCTAGTTGTAGACCCGAATGTGTCCTAAATTCTGAATGTCCTTTGAATCGGGCATGCATTAGTCAAAAGTGCATAGATCCTTGTCCTGATCGTTGTGGAATCAACGCCATTTGCAGAGTTATTAATCATAGTCCTATATGTTCTTGTAAAATTGACCACACAGGCGATCCATTTAGTAGATGTTTCTTTTTGGAGAGTAAGATGACTTTTGTTATATAAAATTTATTATTATTATTACTAATAGTAGTGACAATAATTCATAAAGACTGAATATAATTTTTAATAATAAATTTTCCTTAATTTTTTTTTTTTAATCAATTTATTTTATCGTTGATTATAAAAAATATTTTAAATATTAAATTTTATTTATTTGCGTTATTTGATTAAATTATAGAAAACATTAATATCTCCAAAGATCAGTTTACTAATTTCTAGCATCTATTTAAGTAATTAATTATTTACAGATAAAATTAAATCTTTAATCTTCAAAACGTCGATAATCATATTTACAGAACCGCAGTCTGAAGTTGATCCATGCGTACCCTCACCTTGTGGACCTTACGCAGAATGTCGTAAAGTTGGAACTTTAGCTTCTTGTTCTTGTTTACCTAATTACGTAGGCAGTCCACCCTTTTGTCGACCCGAATGTAGCATAAATTCCGATTGCCCTAGTAATCAAGCGTGTATGAACGAAAAATGTAAAGACCCATGTCCTGGTTCATGCGGTGTCGATGCTATTTGTAATCGTATTAATCATACACCCGTGTGTACATGTCCGCCATCTTTTACTGGCGATGCCTTCAGTTATTGTCAGCCTATACCTCCAACAACCGAACCACGTAAGAATAATTTTGTTATTAAATGAGTTTATTTTTCATCATAACATGCTTTGATTTTAAACGACAATAAATAAATGAATACAACAATATATTTGAAATATTACTCCGTGAAATTAAAACTTATAAATATTTTAGAATTAGATGTTAATGACCCTTGCAATCCTTCTCCTTGTGGAATGAACGCACTCTGTAATAATGGCGCGTGCACTTGTTTACCGCAATATCAAGGAGATCCATACACTGGATGTCGTCCTGAATGCGTTCTCAATACTGATTGCGCAATAAATAAAGCATGCAGCAATTATAAATGTATTGATCCTTGTCCTGGAACTTGTGGAACCTCTGCATTATGTAATGTATACAATCACATACCGATGTGTACTTGTCCACAAGGAACAAAGGGTAACGCTTTTGTTGCTTGTTACCCATATGGTACGAAATTATTTATTTGAATTAGAAGTCTATACAAATATTTTTTTCGAATATCTTACGATACTTATATAATAATTTTCTAAGCAGAGGAGATAGTTCGTAATCCTTGTAACCCATCACCATGTGGACCAAACAGCATTTGTCGAGAAATAAATCAGCAACCCGTATGTTCTTGTTTAAAGGGATTCTTAGGCAGCCCACCATCTTGTAGACCTGAATGTACTCAAAGTTCAGAATGTCCTCGAAATCGTGCGTGTAGTAATCAAAAATGCATCGACCCATGCGTTGGAGCTTGTGGTGTTAAAGCACAATGTCAAGTTATCAACCATAATCCTATATGCAGTTGCTTAGAACAGTATACTGGAAATCCATTTGTTTTGTGCCAAATACGTAAGATATTCTATTCTATTATTTTAAAGTCTACTCTATTCTGTTATTTATTACATATATTTAATCGATTGTCCAATAATCCACAGTTCAACCAATTATAAATGATGTATCGTTAGTTAATCCTTGCGTACCATCACCATGTGGTCCAAACTCTGTATGTAAAGACATAAACAATTCACCTTCTTGCACTTGTATGCCAGATTTTATTGGAACTCCACCAAATTGCCGACCAGAATGTATTAGTAACAATGAATGTGCAAACAATTTAGCCTGCATAAATCAAAAATGTAAAGATCCATGTATAGGATCTTGTGGTTTTAATGCTGAATGTCGTGTCGTAAGTCATACTCCCATGTGCATTTGTCCAAATGGATACGCTGGTGATCCATTTACACAATGCACAATAAAACCAAGTAAGCCTTTTTATTTGATTTTAAAATTTACAAGTTAATAATTACAAATATTTATTCACAAACAAATTTGTATTGCTAGTCGGTATATTACCCGAAAAAATTGATCCATGCTTACCCTCACCATGCGGTAGCAATGCTATTTGCAAAAAACAAAATAACGTTGGATCGTGTACTTGTATGCAAGACTATTTCGGTAATCCTTATGAAGGATGTCGACCAGAGTGTGTTGTAAATTCTGATTGTGCAGCAAATTTGGCCTGTATTCGAAACAAATGTAAAAATCCATGTCCAGGAACTTGTGGATTAAATGCTGAGTGCCAAGTCATAAATCATTTACCATCATGTACTTGCAATAATGGATTTACAGGAGATCCTTTCAGATACTGTGAGCGTAGACAAGCAGATACTGGTAATATTCTCATTAATTTTAAAATAGTTTTTCTTTATTACATTGTTTGTAAAAGCAATACTTTTCTCTCTTTTTCTATTAAAATGATAAAATATTGTAATTAAAAAAAAAAAAAAAAAAAAAGTTCCAGCATTGCCGGAACCCTGTAGACCATCACCCTGTGGTCCAAATAGCAATTGTCGAGCTGTCAATGGTCAATCTGTATGTTCTTGTTTACCTGGATATATTGGCAATCCACCTGGATGTCGACCAGAATGTACAGTTAGTTCTGAGTGTGCATTAAATAAGGCATGCATTAATCAAAAATGTGTGAATCCTTGTCCAACTCCGTGCGGCCTAAACACACTTTGTGTTGTTAATAACCATAGTCCATTTTGCACATGTAAAGAAAGTTACACCGGAGATCCATTTTCAGCATGTTTCCCTGTTTTAAGTAAGAAATACTTTTAAAATATTTACATTATATTTTTAACTTCATAAAAATAAAAAACGGTATTTCCACAGCACCCTCACCTACGCCATCAGTTATAATTAACCCATGTTTACCATCACCATGTGGTCCGTATGCTGAATGTCGAAATAATGACGGTTTCCCGTCTTGTTCGTGCCAAGCTACTTATATTGGAAGTCCTCCGAATTGCAAGCCCGAATGTACTATTCACTCTGATTGTTCTAGTAACCAAGCTTGTATAAATCAAAAATGTCGCGATCCTTGTCCTGGATCATGCGGTTATGGCGCAGAATGTAGAGTAGTTAATCATGTTCCAACATGCTTATGCCCATCAGGGTTTACTGGAGATCCTTTTGTAAATTGTATTTATAAACCACCACAACGTAAGTTCTCAAAGTTAACGATGTTAAATTTAAATTATTTGACTTATAAGATTTACAAAATAAAAATTTATTTACAGAAGATGTTGTAAATGATCCTTGTAATCCATCACCTTGCGGTAGAAACGCTGAATGCAATAACGGGATTTGTACATGTCGGCCAGAATATCATGGCGACCCTCAGATCGAATGTCGTCCAGAATGTGTGCTAAATTCAGATTGTGCTTTTAACAAAGCTTGTATTAATAACAAGTGCAATGATCCTTGCCCTGGTGTCTGCGGACAAAATGCAGAATGTAATGTGTTTAATCATGTACCTATGTGCAATTGCCCAAAAAAAACTACTGGAAATGCATTTGTGTCATGCAGTCCTGTACGAGGTGTGTACAAAACATTTAGGAATGTTGATAGTTGTTCAATTGAACTTTTTACTTTTATATTTTAACACTGTTGTTATTATGAAACAGATCCTGTTATTGCTGAACCATGTACACCATCTCCTTGTGGACCAAATAGTATTTGTCGTGTTATAAATAATCAAGCTGTTTGTTCTTGTGTTCCGGGATACAAAGGAAGCCCACCGACTTGCAGACCTGAATGTATTCGAAGTTCAGATTGTAGTAAGAATGAAGTGTGTACAAATCAAAAATGCATAAATCCTTGCCCTGGTACTTGTGGTATCGCATCGCTTTGTCAAGTTATCAATCATAGTCCTATATGCAGTTGCCCCCAAGGCTACACGGGAGATCCATTTATTAGATGTTCACCTATACGTAAGAGATGAATAATTGTATTTGACAGTAGGAATTATTTAAGTATAAATTTTAATAAAACTTTTAAAATCTTTTTATAGCGATTTCAGATATTACAGTTAATAATCCTTGTCAACCTTCTCCATGTGGAATGAATTCTCTTTGTCAGATGACAAACAATCAAGCTTCCTGTACTTGTCTCCCTGATTTTATAGGGCAACCTCCAAATTGTCGTGCAGAATGTATAAGTAATAGCGATTGTGCATTAAATTTGGCTTGTAAAAACCGAAAATGTATCGATCCTTGTCCTGGATCTTGTGGTGCTAATGCTAAATGCAATGTCGTAAGCCATACACCTATGTGTTCCTGTTTACAAACTTATACGGGTGATCCCTTCACTCAATGTTATCCAGCACGTAAGGATTTTCATAGTGATATATTACTTGTGATCAAATAAAAATAAGTTTTTTTAAGATTTATACAAATTTTAGTTCTACGATAAAAAAATTAATTTTTATAATTAATGCTAACTTGATCATTGATCCTAATTTTTATTATATTATAAATTTTAATTATAGCAATTATTTCCTCTGAATCTTCAACACCCTGCATACCTTCACCTTGTGGAGCAAATGCTATATGCAAAGAAAGTCATGGTGCAGGATCATGTACATGTTTACCAGATTATATCGGCAATCCATATGAAGGTTGCCGACCGGAATGTTTAAGTAATACAGATTGTCCAGCAAATCTTGCTTGTGTTAGAAATAAATGTAAAGACCCTTGTCCTGGTACCTGTGGACAAAATGCTGTTTGTCAAATAGTTAATCATTTACCCTCGTGCACATGCCTTCCCAGATATACTGGAGACCCTTTTAGTTATTGCCGGCAAGATATGCAAGGTATATTAACATTGTTGAATTAAATTAATTTAATTTAAAAGTTTTTTTTTTTATAATTTATATTAATTTTTTTTTGTATTCGCCATAGATACGATTGAAGTTTCAAAAGATCCGTGTAGTTTTAATCCATGTGGACCCAACAGTGAATGTCGTGTGAACAATGGGCAAGCTGTGTGTTCTTGTAAACCAGAATATGTAGGAACTCCACCTGGTTGTAGACCAGAATGTACAATTAATATAGAATGTTCTTCAGATAAGGCTTGTGTAAAACAAAAGTGTATTAATCCGTGTGTAAATGTTTGTGGCAGAAATGCAAATTGCAAAGTAGTAAATCATAGTCCAATATGTACTTGTTCCAACGGATTTTCCGGGGATCCATTCACAGCTTGTTTCCCTTACGGTTAGTAATATAAAAAAATACTATCACAATATTGTGATTCTCAAAATTTATGATTAAAATAATTCATATTTTAGAAGTGCCAACTTCACCTTCTATTGCACAACCTTGCTTACCGTCACCATGTGGTCCCAATTCTGAATGCCGTGATGTTGGCGGTAATGCAGCATGCACTTGCCAACAAAATTATATCGGAAGACCACCAAACTGCCGACCCGAATGCACTATTAATACCGATTGCCCAAGTAATTTAGCTTGCATACGTAATAAATGTTTAGATCCTTGTCCTGGATCATGCGGTTTTGAAGCATCGTGTAAAGTTTTTAATCACATTCCTGTATGTATTTGCCCTGATGGATATACAGGCGATCCATTTACTTCATGTCAATTAAAACCACCCATTCGTAAGATAAATTTTTATATAAACTACTTTTTAAGAATACAAATAATTACTATTTTAACATTAATAATTTTAGAAGCGGATGCAGTTGAAATAGATTTATGCAACCCATCACCATGTGGTACTAATGCAAATTGTCGAGATGGAATATGCACATGTAAACCTGAATATTCTGGAAATCCTTATATTGGATGTAGACCAGAATGTGTAGTAAATGAAGAATGTGCCTTCAATAAAGCATGTGTTCGTAATAAATGTATAGACCCATGTATTGGAACATGTGGACAAAATGCACAATGTCTAACGACAAATCATATTCCCATATGTACATGTCCTCCGGGTACAAGTGGAAATGCTTTTATTTCGTGTAATCCTTATGAAGGTATATAAAACAAAAAAAAGTTATTAGACAAAATTTCAATGAAATAATTTAAAATTTTATTTATCTAGCAACTGTAAGTCATCCATGTTCACCATCACCTTGTGGTCAAAATAGTCATTGTAGAGAAATTAATAGGCTAGCCATATGCAAATGTATTGAAGGATTTATTGGAAATCCTCCAACTTGTCGACCAGAATGCATTGGTAGTTCTGATTGTCCACAATCCTTAGCCTGCATAAATCAAAAATGTCGCGATCCCTGTCCTGGAACTTGTGGATTAAATACGCAATGTCTAGTCAAAAACCATAATCCTATTTGTATTTGTCGACAAGGATTTTCAGGGAATCCTTTTGTATCATGCTCACCAATAAGTAAGCGTTAGATAAAAATTATATATTATATAATTTGTTATTTTCCGATTAAAAATACTTAAATCTTTTTATAGTGGAAGTTGCACAAGCTCCTGTTAATCCATGTTACCCATCACCATGTGGTCCAAATTCTCAATGCAAAGTTGTAAATCAATTACCTTCTTGTTCATGTTTATTAGGATTCCAAGGCAATCCACCCAATTGTCGACCTGAATGTGTAAATAATAACGAATGTTCGAATCAATTAGCATGTATTAAACAAAAGTGCAAAAATCCATGTACTGATTCTTGTGGTGCAAATGCTGATTGTCAAGTTATGAATCACATTGCAACATGCTTATGTAGACCTGGATTCACTGGAGATCCATTTATCCAATGTTCTTCCGTACCAAGTAAAATACCTTTATTTAATACTGATCAAATGTTATTTATTTATTATATTTCTGTATAATAATTTCGATTATTATTTAATTACTTTTAGTAATAGAAAATAATAAACCGTGTTCACCAACACCTTGTGGAGCTAATGCAGTATGCAAAGAACAAAGAAATGCAGGATCTTGTATTTGTCTGCCAGACTATGTCGGTAATCCTTATGAAGGATGCAGACCAGAATGCATTATGAATTCCGATTGTCCAGCTAATTTAGCTTGCACGCAAAATAAATGTAAAGATCCTTGCCCTGGAACTTGCGGTCAAAACACCTTATGCCAAGTTGTTAATCATTCTCCTATTTGCACATGTATTCAAGGATATACAGGAAATCCATTTAGTCATTGTACTTTAGCACCAACTCGTAAGATAATTTTTAATCAATCTTTTATAAATATGTACGCATACCGCAATAACTAAATCGTATTTTTATTTCTAAAGAATCAGATACACCAATTAATCCTTGTAACCCATCTCCTTGTGGACCAAATAGTGAATGTCGTGTTAATAATGGTATTTCAATCTGCTCTTGTCGCTCGACATTTGTGGGTTCTCCACCTAATTGTAGACCGGAATGTGTGGTTAATTCTGAATGTCCAACAAATAAAGCTTGTGTGAATCAGAAATGTTCAGATCCATGTATTGACTCATGTGGATTAAATGCAATTTGTAAAGTCATTAATCATAGTCCTATATGTTTCTGCAACGATGGTTACACTGGTGATCCCTTTACTCAATGTACTTATAATATTGGTATGTAATGACATAATTAAATTATAAATTTTTTATTCATTTATTATTAAAATATAACATGGGGAATTCATTATTAAATCCAATTATTTTAGTGCCGATTGTTTCTGAACCTGAAAGAGATCCTTGTATTCCTTCACCTTGTGGTGCAAATTCTATTTGTCAAAAGGTAGGAGATACGGCCGCATGCAGTTGTTCACTAAACTACATTGGTAGTCCACCTAACTGCAGACCAGAATGTACAATTAATTCTGACTGTCCTAGTAATAAAGCTTGCATGCAAGAGAAATGCAAAGATCCTTGTTTAGGTTCGTGTGGATTTGATGCAATATGTACAGTATTTAATCATGTACCTATTTGTTCATGTCGTGAAGGCTATACCGGAAATCCTTTTGATCAATGTCGATCAAAACCTGTACAAAGTGAGAATAATACTAAATTCTACGATTTTTTTTTTTTTTTGGATAATTATTCTGTTATTGATTATAATACTTATTTATCACGTAATTTTAAATATTTTCTAGACGAGCCAGTAGAAACAGATTTATGTAGTTCAAATCCTTGCGGATCCAACGCGCAATGTAATAACGGAATTTGCAAATGTTTACCTGAATTTTATGGTGATCCATACATCGGTTGTAGACCAGAATGTGTTTTGAATTCAGACTGTTCTCGAGACAAAACCTGTGTACGAAATAAATGTATCAATCCGTGCCCTGAGCCTTGCGCATACAATGCTCAGTGTACTGTCATAAATCATGTTCCTATATGTAGTTGTCCAACAGGATTTGAAGGAAATGCATTCCTTCAATGTAATGCTATACGAGGTATTCTATATTATCAATACTATCTTTTACAATTGCAAATTTAATATAATTCAATGAATATTTTAGGAACTATTGTATATTTATAATGTAGATTAAATAATAATTAATAATTATATTGTTCAAAAACAAATGTTGATTGTTGCAATAATTTTGGATAATACATTGTTTTATAATTATCTATAGATTATTATTTATTTTACAAAAAATTATTTGTAGATCCTACTCCAGTTTCTCCATGTTCTCAATCACCTTGTGGACCAAATAGTTTATGCAAAGTTAATAACGGTCAAGCAGTATGTTCTTGCATTCAAGGCTTTATAGGTAGTCCACCATTATGTAGACCAGAATGTATAACTAGTTCAGATTGTTCATTAAATCAAGCATGTGTCAATCAAAAATGCAAAGATCCTTGTATTGGTGCATGTGGCATTGATGCTATTTGCAAAATTGTTAATCACAACCCGATATGCCACTGTGCATCAAAGTTTACTGGAGATCCGTTTATTAGATGCATTCCAATTCGTAAGGAATTTTTAAGCATTAAACGTTTAAAATTGCATTATTTAAATAATAATAATAATAATTATTATTATTTATTTTTTTTTTTTCTTAGCGGATACACCCCCGATTCCCGTCAATCCATGTCAGCCATCACCTTGTGGTCCGAATGCTCAGTGTCAAGTAGTCAATGACTTACCTTCCTGTAGTTGTTTACCTGAATTTATTAGTTCACCACCTAATTGTAGACCTGAGTGTATTAGTAACAGTGAATGCCCAAGTAGTCAAAGTTGTATTAATAATAAATGTAAAGACCCCTGCCCAGGCTCATGTGGTACAAATGCTCAGTGCCGAATTATTAGTCATGTTCCTATGTGTTATTGTCCTAGTCAATATACGGGTGATCCTTACACTCAGTGTATAATCAAACCACGTAAGTAGGCTATTTATAGCATAGATTTTATTATTTTAATCAAATTTATTTTGCAATTATGAAGTTGAAGTTTGATTGCAAAAAAAAGTTTTTATAATAAATTATAATTATTTCTACTGAAATAAATCATTTATTAGTAAATAAGTTAAAAGAACGAAATTATTGAAGTATAAACATAATATACTATTTTAGTGGACGTCCCAGTTCAATCCGCAAATCCTTGTGTACCGTCACCTTGCGGATCAAATGCTTTGTGTACTGAACGCAATGGCGTCGGTGCATGCTCTTGCATTGCAGACTATACTGGAAATCCTTACGAAGGTTGTAGACCAGAATGTGTAACTAGTTCAGATTGTTCTCTTAATATGGCTTGTGTAAATTTCAAATGTAAAGATCCATGCCTTGGCACTTGTGGATTAAATGCACAATGTCAAGCCGTTAATCACTTAGCAATTTGTTCTTGCTATCCTGGATACAGTGGTGATCCTTACAGACTGTGTCAAATTTCAAGACCAAATGGTATATTTATTTAATATTATTATTAAACCAACATTAATTTGAAGATATGCATTGCTAGCTTCAATTTCTTTTATAGAACCAGATAAGACAGACCCTTGCTCTTCATCGTATTGTGGACCAAATAGTCAATGTAGAGTAGTTAATAGTGTTGGTGTTTGTTCTTGTTTACCCCAATACATGGGCAGTCCACCAAATTGTAGACCAGAGTGTGTTAGTAGTTCGGAATGTCGTTCGGACAAAGCATGTATGAATCAAAAGTGTATTAACCCATGTCCAGCCGCTTGTGGCAAAAGTTCGAACTGTAGAGTTATTAATCATTCTCCACATTGTACATGTACTCAAGGATACACTGGAGATCCATTCACTATTTGTTTCCCTATGCCTTGTGAGTTTTTACTGATAAATTAATTTATAAATTTCGTACAAGTAATAATGATTATCTTTAAATTAAAGCGTCACCATCAATGGATGAGTCTCTTGTACCAAAAGATCCATGTTTACCGTCTCCTTGTGGACCTAATTCAGACTGTCGTAATGTAGGTGGTGTACCATCTTGTGCATGCCGACAAGATTACATTAGTTCACCGCCTAATTGTAAGCCAGAATGTACAATAAACTCAGAATGTTCAAGTAATTTAGCCTGCGTTCGACAAAAATGTCAAGATCCTTGTCCTGGATCGTGCGGTGTTTTAGCTACGTGTAGCGTAATAAATCATATTCCAATTTGTACATGCCCTGATGGTTATACTGGAGATCCTTTTAGAATGTGCAATATTAAACTAGAAAGACGTAAGATATCAATAGGACTCACAATTTATTTATAATTTTAAATTTATTTACTTACAAATCATTATTAATATTATTATAGCACCTATGGAGAATGATAATCCTTGTTCTCAAGTACAATGTGGTTCTAATGCCGAATGTAATAATGGACGATGTACTTGTTTACCTGAATATCAAGGAGATCCTTATAGCGGCTGTCGGCCAGAATGCGTTTTAAATAATGATTGTGATTTTAATAAAGCTTGCATCAGACAAAAATGTGCTGATCCATGTAGAAATACATGTGGGCAAAACGCCATTTGCAATGTTTACAATCACATACCTATATGCTCTTGTCCACCTGGCATGACAGGAAATGCTTTCACAATGTGTACTACAATTGCATCTAGTAAGTATTTTAAATTTTATGAAAAACTATTATAACCAATATATAAAACAGTCATCAACTTAGAATTATTACTAACTTTTTTAAACATCATCAAAAAATTTTAATTTTTATGCTCGTTTAATAGTTCAAAGTGAAATAAATCCATGCAGTCCAACACCGTGTGGTCCTAATAGTCAATGTCGACCAATTAATGGTCAATCAGTTTGTTCGTGTGTTATCGGTTATCTTGGAGTGCCTCCATCGTGTAGACCAGAATGTACCATTAGTTCAGACTGTCCACAAAATCAAGCTTGCAACAATCAAAAATGTATCAATCCTTGCGAAGGTTCTTGTGGAAATCGTGCTATTTGTAAAGTTGTTAGTCATAGTCCAATATGTAGTTGTCCACAAAGTATGACAGGAAATCCATTTATTGCATGTTTTGCAATTCGTAAGCATTATAAAATTATTAATTTATTTTTTTGCAATTTTAAAGAATTACATTTTTTTTAAAAGTATAATTTTAATATTAAAGCACCGACACCTGCTGCACCAACAAATCCTTGCGTACCATCACCTTGTGGTCTGAATTCACAATGTCAAGTATTAAATGATTCACCATCCTGCACTTGTTTACCAGAATTTTTGGGTTCTCCACCAAATTGCAGACCCGAATGTACAAGTAATTCAGAATGTCCAAATAATTTAGCTTGTATAAATAAAAAATGTCAAGATCCTTGCCCTAATTCCTGTGCTTCTAACGCACAATGCAACGTTATCAGTCATACACCCAATTGCGCTTGTCCTGGAGGTTATACCGGAGACCCATTTTCATATTGTTCATTGAATATAGGTGAGATATCCTTTTCAAGAAAATTTAAAATTAAATATGGATTAATTTTATAAGTAATTTATAATTTCAAACTGTAGTTCAAGATGAAACTTCAGTAAATCCATGTGTTCCGTCACCTTGTGGAGCAAATGCAATATGTAAAGTACAACAAAATGCCGGATCTTGCACTTGCTTGTCGGATTATCTTGGAAATCCTTATGAAGGATGCAGACCTGAATGCACTAGAAATACTGATTGCCAATCTAATTTAGCTTGCATAAGACAAAAATGTAAAGATCCGTGCCCTGGAACCTGTGGTCAAAATGCCGAATGTTACGTACAAAATCATTCACCGATTTGTGTATGTCGTGATAGATATTCTGGAGATCCATTCAAATACTGCCAACTTATTCCTCCACCACGTAAGAACAAAAATCGAACTATTACTATAAAGTATAATTAAAAAAAAAAAAAAAAAAAAAAAAAAAAAAAAAAAAAAAAAAAAAAAAAAATGTAAGTCATATTGGTATTAATCAAATCTAATATTTATGAATACATTTTTCTCAGTTTAAATGCAATTTTGAAAATGTTAGTTTTTTTTTTATAACATTTTTAAAGTGTATAGTAATTAAAATTTGTATTTTAAATACTTTCATAGAGAGTGACGTCTCAGTACTTAGTCCATGTAGAATGACACAATGTGGACCATATTCACAATGTCGAGAAGTAAACGGTCAAGGTGTTTGTTCATGTTTGCCAGAATATATTGGCTTACCACCAGCATGTAAACCGGAATGTACAACCAATTCCGAATGTGATCAAAATCGTGCATGTATAAATCAAAAATGTATTGATCCCTGCGTCAATCAATGTGGAAAACAAACCAATTGCAGAGTTTTGAACCACAGTCCTATTTGTACTTGTAAACCAGGACTTACTGGTGATCCGTTCTCACGATGTTACGTACAAGAGAGTAAGAATTATATTAATATTTGACGTAGCTCTATATAACTAAATAATACTTTTATGAAGTATTAATTAATGAGTTTTTTCTAAAAATATTAAAATAATCTACTATAATTTTTCGAAGTTTGCATTATGCATTTATTTATAATATTCATATTTTTTAGTTATTCAACAACCTCAAATAAATCCATGCAATCCTTCTCCATGTGGGTCAAATTCAATATGCCAAAATAATAATGGTTTGGCTTCTTGTTCGTGTAGTACTAATTATCTGGGAACTCCGCCAAATTGTCGTCCTGAATGTACAATTAATTCAGATTGTTCAAGCAATAAAGCATGTATAAATGAACGTTGCATTGATCCTTGTCCTGGATCGTGTGGTTTAAATGCTGTTTGTACTGTTTTTAATCATGTACCAACATGTAATTGCTTCGAAAGTTATACCGGAGATCCATTTACAAACTGTCAATATGTTCCACGTAAGATTTAAACTTTAAAATTTATAAAATTTTTAAATTTTAATTAAATTTTCGAAATGTTTTTAAGAATGATGACTTTATTCTTGATCTATTATTTACTATCATAATTCTTTGTGTCTTAAAATTCACAAATATTTTATTATTATTTAGCTGTAGCTCCAACACAAGATGAACCAGTTTGCAATTGTGGTCCAAATGCAGATTGTCTTGATGGAATCTGTCGTTGTAAACCAGAATATAATGGAAATCCAAACATTGGTTGTCGACCAGAATGTGTTCTTAATACAGATTGTCCCAATAATAAAGCATGTATTCAGAATAAATGTAAAGATCCATGCCTTAACACTTGTGGCCAAGGTGCCGATTGCTACGTATCACAACATGTAGCTATGTGCAATTGCCCTGCTGGAACAAGTGGTAATGCTTTTATTTCATGCCAACCAATACCAGGTACTTGAAAAAAAAAAAAAAAAAAAAAAAAAACCAACATTTTGTGCCTTTTTTTTTGCACTAATATTTATATCCATAATTTTTATTGTCAATACAGCAATACCTGATAGAAAACCATGTACACCCTCGCCATGTGGTCCGAATAGTATTTGTCGAGAAATAAATAACAATGCAGTTTGCACTTGCTCTCCGAATTTCCTTGGTAGTCCACCATCATGTAGACCAGAATGTACCTTAAGTTCTGACTGTCCAAAAAATCGTGCTTGTGTTAACCAAAAATGTATAAACCCTTGCCCTGGAACATGTGGAATTCAAGCGACTTGTCAAGTGGTTAATCATAATCCCATATGTTCGTGCCCCTCAAAGTTTACGGGAAATCCCTTCGTCAAATGTATTCCACATCGTAAGATAAAATTTACGTTATTGTAAAATAAGAGATGAAAAATTTTTCCGCTTGTTAAAGTTACCGAAAACAGAATAATCGAAAAATAATTTTCTAAAATATAAAGTATCAATTTTATCAAATAATAAACAAATTTTATTATTTGATGAAATAATAAGATCTTTATAACCTAGAAAAAGAAAATGTTTTTCTATTATGATCAAAACAGGCAGAAATATCCATCTCTGAAACAATCTGTACAAACAAAACCATTAGTAATTAAATAATTTTATTCTTAGAACCAATATTAGACACGCCACCAGTAAATCCATGTCAACCTTCCCCATGTGGCCCCTATGCGACATGTCAAGTCATAAACGACTTGTCTTCGTGTTCTTGCGAGCCCGGTTACGTGGGCGCACCACCGAACTGTCGACCAGAATGCATTAGCAATTCTGAATGTCCCATTCAACAAGCGTGCATTAACCAAAAATGCAAAGACCCGTGCATTGGCTCATGCGGAGCCAATGCAGTTTGCAGCGTTGTGAGCCACACCGCTATTTGCATGTGCGCGGATTCTTTCAGTGGCGATCCATTTTTGCAATGTTTCCCAGTACAATGTAAGATTATTTATGAGAAAATAATAATTCTATAATACCGCAAAGTACTTTTATTTTGTCGAAAACAATTATTCGACAAGAAAATTGTGTCAAAAACTAGAAGGTTATAAGTGATTGTTTTCAAAATAATTTGTTTTTGCTCTATTTAGCTTTAAGTAAATATTGAAATCCTTTTTATATAATATTTATTTAAAGTTTTTAATTTCATTTATAAAAACATTTTAAATATTTATTTAGCCCTTTGCATATATTTAAAAACAATCACATTGAGCTGTATTTCTTGACATAGAATCTACTGAGAGTTACTTTGCTGTATACTATTTATTATTTTTAAACAAAATATCATTTTAATTTAAATCCGACTTTAAAATGTTTTAGCTGAAATCCCGACCCAAGACTTGATCAAACCATGTAGTCCCTCGCCCTGCGGCGCTAACGCCGAATGTAAAGAACAGAATAACGTTGGATCATGTACATGTTTACCCGACTACTTTGGAAACCCGTACGAAGGCTGTAGACCAGAATGCCTTCACAATTCTGACTGCCCATCCTTTCTAAACTGTGTTCAGAAAAAGTGTATTGATCCTTGCCCTGGTGCTTGTGGTCAAAATACTGATTGTACGGTTATTAAGCATTTACCCTCTTGTACATGTCGCCCAGGATATACTGGAAACCCATTCAATTACTGTACAATTAGCATGGAGCCTCGTAAGTTTGTAAAACATTATATTGCCTTTTTTTTAATTTCTATACATATTTACCTACATTTTTTTTCAAATCGTATTAAATAATATTTTTTGTCAGAATTTTTTAAACGGCCTTTAGTTTGATTTAAAAAGATAAAAAAAGAGTACCTACATGATAATTTATTCAAATTATAACTCCTTTTAAACTTTATATCCATCAATTAATGAGCGATCTACATGAGTTGCACCTATATTTAAAACTAAATATTTATTTAATAGCTATAAATAAGGACGTATGTTCTCCGTCACCTTGTGGACACAATAGCAAATGTCAAGAGGTTAACGGTCAAGCCGTGTGCTCTTGTCAGCCTTCATACATAGGCAGTCCACCAGCATGTAGACCAGAGTGCTTAACAAGTTCAGAATGTGCTCAATATCAAGCTTGCATTAATCAAAAATGTGTAGATCCATGCCCGAACCCTTGTGGCGTTGGTACTAATTGTATCGTCGTTAATCATAGTCCAATTTGTACTTGTATGCCAGGTTATACAGGAAATCCATTCACTATATGTACACCTACTCCACGTAAGATTATATACTCCTTATTATTAAAAATTATAATAGAATATGAAGTAATGCCTCATTATTTAATTACAATTGATTACTTTTTAGCACCTCAATCATCTTTGCCAGTTTCACCTGACCCATGTATCCCGTCACCATGCGGTAGCTATGCCCAATGTCGAAATGTTAATGGAATCCCTGCATGTACATGTGTCGATAATTATATTGGTCAACCACCTAATTGTAGACTCGAATGTTCTATAAACTCAGAATGTCCTAGTGACAAAGCTTGTATTAATAATAAATGTATCGATCCTTGCCCTGGCTCTTGCGGAGCTGTTGCTATATGTTCCGTAGTTAATCACATTCCAACATGCACATGTCCCCAAGGATATACCGGAGATCCGTTCACACAATGCAATCTACAACCACCCATAAGTAAGCATATTTTTGACTAAATTTTTTCTTTTTAGATCCTTATCGTAAATTTTAAATACGTGAAACTAAACAAATCATATGATGCCTAATCAATTTCACTTATTTTAGCATATGATCCTACTGTTGAAGTTGATAAGTGTAATCCATCACCTTGTGGTGCAAATGCTGTATGCTCTGATGGAGTATGCTCATGTTTGCCCGAATTCAAAGGTGATCCGTACGCAGCATGTCGCCCTGAATGTGTTTTAAATTCTGATTGTCCACGCGAACGCGCATGTTTACAGAGAAAGTGTCAAGACCCGTGCCCTGAAGCTTGTGCTTCTAATGCCTTATGTACAGTAATCAATCATGTACCCATGTGTAGCTGTCCAACAGGAATGACAGGCAATGCATTCAGTCAATGCGAGCCTATACAAAGTACCTATTTTTTTCAATTTAAATTATATACACATATTAAGCATTAATTTAATAATACAATTCCTTGTGACAGATCCACCTGCGACAAACCCATGTAGTCCATCACCTTGCGGTCCAAATAGTGAATGTCGTGTAATAAATGGTCAGGCGGTTTGCTCTTGCATAAAGGGATACTTAGGAAGTCCCCCAACTTGCAGACCCGAGTGTATCGTTAGCACAGATTGCTTGCAAAATCAAGCATGTAGTAATCAAAAATGTATCGATCCCTGTCCAGGTAGTTGTGGAGTTAGCGCTGTTTGTGAAGTTGTTAATCACAATCCAATCTGTAGTTGTCCTGTACGATTCACGGGAAATCCTTTCGTACACTGCAGCCAAATGCGTAAGATTTTTTAATTCATCAATAAATATTTTTATTTGATTTCAAAAAAAAAAAATCTTAAAAAATATTGACATTTATTATAACAATAATTGTTGTCTTAAACAAATTCTATTATTTTTAGTGCCCGAAGAACCTCAGATCTCCAAAAACCCTTGTCAACCATCACCTTGTGGTCCGAATTCTCAATGCAATGTTGTAAATGATTCTCCTTCGTGTTCTTGTTTACCCGAATTTAATGGTAGTCCACCAAATTGTAAACCGGAGTGCATAAGTAATGGAGAATGTCCTAGTCAATTAGCATGTATTAATCAAAGATGTAGAGATCCTTGTATAGGTTCTTGTGGTAGCAACACTAATTGCCATGTAGTTAGTCATACTCCAATGTGTACTTGTATTGAATCGTACAGCGGTGATCCATTCACTCAATGTAATCCTACACCAGTTGGTAAGTAAAGAAATAAAGTAAACTAAATCAACTTTCATTCTTTCATGTACTAAAATTATTTAATATTATAGACCAACCAACTGTTTCTGCTAATCCATGTGATCCAAATCCTTGTGGACCAAATGCAGTTTGTAAAGAACAAAATGGAGCAGGTTCTTGCTCATGTATTCCTGATTACTCTGGCAATCCTTATGAAGGTTGCCGCCCAGAATGTATCACAAATTCAGATTGTCCATCATTGTTAGCTTGTATCAATAAGAAGTGCAAAGATCCTTGTCCTGGAACTTGTGGAAGAAATGCAAAATGTAACGTTATAAATCACAATCCAATTTGTTCTTGCTTCCCAGATTACACTGGTGATCCATTCAGATATTGTGCAATTGAAAGAGGTAAAATTTATACAACTTACTTAATGAATAATTATTAAATTATATTTTCATAACAATTTTTTTTTCTCAGAACCTTCAGCGCCAATTAATCCTTGTAGTCAATCGCCATGTGGACCTAACAGCCAATGTCGCGTTGTTAATGAACAAGCTGTTTGTACATGTTTGCCTGATTACAATGGCACTCCGCCAAATTGTAGACCAGAATGTACAGTCAGTTCCGAATGTGCTACGAATAAAGCCTGTTTCAACCGAAAATGTGTGGATCCATGCCCTGGAACGTGCGGATCAAACGCCAGATGCGAAACCATTAATCATAGCCCGATCTGTTCTTGCCCAATTGGTTACACAGGAGATCCGTTTACAATCTGCTATGATCTACCAAGTAAATATATTTTAATTTACTTTCATGATTATTATTATTTTTTCATTACAAATTTTTAATATAAAATATTTCCTAATCATAATTACTTTGTATATTCGTAATGATCACATTTATATCAATTATTTTAATTCAAATAAGTATTAATAATAAAGTATGCAGTAAATCATTTTTAAATTATAATTAGTTTTAATAAAATATTATGTAATTCTATTAACAATTTTTTTATAAAAATTGTTATTGGTTTAAAAAGTTTCATGAAGCATCTTTTGAATTTAAATTATTGGTAATACAATATAATAAATAAAATTTAATATTTTATAATTTAGTTTTAATGATTCTATTTTTAATTATTTTACTTTTAGAACAAAATAAGACATCAGTAAATCTTTGCATTCCTTCACCGTGTGGACCAAATTCAGAATGTCGAATAGTAAATGATCAAGCATCTTGTGCTTGCTTAGCTACTTATATTGGATCGCCTCCTAACTGTAGACCTGAATGCGCCATCAATCCTGATTGTCCGAGTAATCAGGCATGTCTTCAAAATAAATGTCAAGATTCTTGTCAAGGATCTTGCGGACTTAATGCTCTTTGCAATGTAGTTAATCACATTCCAATATGCAGTTGTCCTGAAGGTTATACAGGAGATGCATTTTCACGATGTATCTTGAAAATAGATGACTCACGTAAGAGTTTATTTTAATTATTATTTTTTAATTAATTAAGGAATGTTACATTTTTCTTATGTAAAAAATTATTATATTTATTTTTTAAAATTTAAATAAGCTTTATGAAATCAAAAAATTTTAATATTATTATATTTTTTAGCGCCTATAACAAAACCGAATGATCCTTGTTTGAATTGCGGATCAAACACAATGTGTATAAAGAAAGCTTGTGTTTGCTTACCAGACTATCAAGGAGATCCATACATTGGCTGTCGACCAGAATGTGTTTTAAATAACGATTGTCAACGTAATCAGGCTTGTATTAGACAAAAATGTACAGATCCATGCACTAACGTCTGCGGTCAAAATGCATTATGTACAGTTGTAAATCATATTCCAACGTGTACTTGTCCTAACGGTATGATTGGCAATGCATTTGTCGCTTGCAATCCACAACAAGGTATTTAATATATTTCATTAGAATAAATAGCAAGTACCAAACAATTTCATTAATTATATTAAATTATTTACATAAATGTCATTTTTTAGAACCTGCAGTTACTGAAGATCCATGTACTAAGTCACCATGCGGTTCCAATAGTCAGTGCCGCAATGTCAATGGACAAGCTGTATGTTCTTGTGTTCCTGGATTCTTAGGTTCTCCACCAAATTGTAGACCAGAGTGTATTTTGAGCTCAGACTGTTCACTTAATCAAGCTTGTAGTAATCAGAAATGTATAGATCCTTGCCCAGGAACTTGCGGCATAAACGCTTTGTGTCAAGTTGTGAGTCACAATCCAATTTGCAGTTGCATGGAAGGTTTAACGGGAGATCCATTCACCTTATGTAGACCTATGCGTGAGTATTTAAATCATCGTTAAAATAATATTTTTTAATATGATTTAGTTTTGATAAATAAAATTTTTTTAGCCACTCAAACAAAACCACCAGAGAATCCTTGCATTCCTTCACCTTGTGGACCAAATGCTCAATGTCAAGTTACAAATAATGCACCTTCATGTACATGCTTACCTGAATTTAAAGGAACACCACCCAACTGTAGACCAGAATGTAGCAACAATAACGATTGTTCAAATCAATTAGCTTGTGTAAATCAAAAATGTCGCGATCCTTGCCCAGGATCATGCGGTACTTCAGCTGAGTGCCGCGTAGTTAGTCACACACCTATGTGTACTTGCCCTCCAAGATATACTGGAGATCCATTTACTTTATGCAATATACAACAAAGTAAGCAGTACTTCAAAATAATTATTTAGAAAATAAATCTTCAATTATTTATTATTCGAATTTCTTATTTAATATATTTTAGAATATTTTAATGAATAAAAGTATTCGAAAAATTAGAGAAATCTTAAAGAATACAGTTTAAAGTTAAAAATATGCAGATTCATTTTTTTGATAAAAATACTAAGGTCAATATTTTACAGCTCCTCCAGATATCTCAACTCCTGTAACACCGTGCATACCATCGCCTTGTGGATCGAATGCTATTTGTCGCGATCAAAATGGAGCTGGAGCTTGTACATGCTTAGAAAATTACATTGGCAATCCATATGAAGGATGCCGTCCAGAATGTATTATAAACTCAGATTGTCCGTCTGATAGAGCATGCATTCGTTCAAAATGTCAAAATCCTTGTCCTGGTACTTGTGGCCAAAATGCTCTCTGTCACGTAATTAACCACTTACCAATCTGCACTTGTCAAACAAGTTACACTGGTGATCCATTCCGGTATTGCTCTCCTGAGAAAGAACGTGAGTTTCTATAAAGACTTCTTAGTATATTTTACATTTCTAAAATATATATAAAAAATGTTAATCTAAAATATAATTTTTTATTACATTGTAGGTGATCCAGTATCTATAAGCCAACCTTGTAATCCAGCTCCATGTGGACCCAATAGTCAATGTCGTGAAGTCAATGGACAAGCTGTCTGTACATGTTTACCTAAGTTTATTGGTACTCCACCTCTTTGTAGACCAGAATGTACAGTTAGTTCAGAATGTCCAACCAATATGGCATGCATTAACAACAAATGCGCAAATCCTTGTCCCAATTCTTGTGGCATTAATTCTAGATGTGAAGTTATAAATCATAGTCCAATTTGTAGTTGTGAAAATGGATATACTGGAGATCCATTCACAAAATGTTTTGAAGCAGCTTCTCGTAAGTAAAATAAATTTTGGCGTTTAATTAATAAATAACAATTATGATAGTGATAAATTTTATTTAAAATTGTTAGGTCCTAACATACCATCAGCGGAATCAATCGACCCTTGTGTTCCGTCACCATGTGGTGTATTTGCCACATGCCGAAACGTTGGAGGCGTTCCAGCATGTAGTTGCATGAATGATTACATTGGATCTCCTCCCAACTGTAAACCAGAATGTACAATCAATTCAGAATGTGTTAGTAATATGGCTTGTATGCGTCAAAAATGTAAAGATCCTTGTCCTGGATCCTGTGGTCTTGGAGCTCGTTGCGCAGTAATTAATCACGTGCCAATTTGTACATGTCCAGAAGGATATACTGGAGATCCATTTACAAGTTGTTCTCCTAAACCTCCAGAAAGTAAGTTTCGCGTAAAAATTTAAAACAAAGTATTTAAATATTATGTGGTGAATATTATTTATTTATTTTATGTACTAATTGTCAATAATAAATTTTATTTTAGCTGCACCAACTGTGACTGACCGTTGTAATCCTTCACCATGTGGACCTAATGCCGAGTGCAATGATGGCACATGTACATGTATAACAGATTACTCAGGAGATCCATATATTGGATGTAGACCTGAATGTGTCCAAAGCTCTGACTGCCCATTAAATAAAGCATGCATACGAAGGAAATGTCAAGATCCATGTCCTGGAGTATGCGCTTACAATGCTCAGTGCACTGTTATTAAGCACACACCAATGTGTAGTTGCCCATCAGGCACAACTGGAAATGCCTTTTCATCATGTGTTGCTTTTAATCGTGAGTATATTAAACTTAAAACTTTGATGATTATTAAAAATATTGTAATCTTTCTTTTTCTCTATAGTATTAATAGTATTAATAGTATTTTTTTATAGTAAAAGTAAAAACTCAGTAACAAAGACATTAAAAAATATTTTATATTAATTATATTATTACATAAATTTGCAAATACGTTACATTGTTAAGTTTACACTATACAAAAGTAACAATATTAAAATTTATTATTGATAGCTCCAGAAATCGTAAAACCATGTGTTCCGTCACCTTGTGGTCCAAACAGCAGATGTCAAGAAGTTAATGGACAAGCAGTTTGTTCATGTGCACCAGATTTTATAGGCAGTCCTCCAACATGTCGACCAGAGTGCTTAACAAGTTCAGAATGTGCTCAAAATCAAGCTTGCATTAATCAAAAATGTAGAGATCCATGTCCTGGATCATGTGGATTTGCCGCTCAATGTCAAGTTATCAATCATAATCCTATTTGCAGCTGTCCATCAATTTTAACTGGTGATCCATTTGTTAGATGTACATCAATGCGTAAGTGAATTTTAATAAAATTTGTAACATTTGTGAAAAAAAAGTTAGTAGAATAAATATCTATAAATTTATTTTGCTAATTATTATAGCTATTGAATCGCCGAAACCATCAACAAATCCTTGCGTACCATCGCCGTGTGGTCCAAATTCGCAATGTCAAGTAATAAATAACGGAAATAGTAATTCATGCTCTTGTAATCCAGGGTTTATAGGATCACCACCCAATTGCAGACCAGAATGTATCAATAATGATGAATGTAGTTTATCTCTTAGTTGTATCAATCAGAAATGTATAGATCCTTGTCCTGGATCGTGTGGAATAAATGCTGAATGCCAAGTGGTTAATCATATTCCATCATGCACGTGTACAGACAGTTTCGTCGGCGATCCATTTATCGAGTGTACTCAAAAACAATGTAAGAAAGAATATTTAAATAATTTAATAAGAAAGATGCTTGATTGTTAAAAATAAATATTTTAACAATTTTTTAATAACTTTAATTTTACTTTTGTAGTAACTCCACTTCAACCTTGTATACCATCACCATGCGGAGTTAATGCTATCTGCAAAGAAAATAATGGAGTTGGTTCCTGTTCTTGTTTATCTGAATATATTGGCAATCCTTATGAAGCTTGTCGTCCAGAATGCACAAGAGATTCCGACTGTTTGTCTGACTTGGCTTGCATTCGATCTAAATGTCAAAATCCTTGTCCCGGTAGATGTGGAACAAGTGCAACATGTCAAGTTGTTAATCATTCTCCTGTATGTGCATGTGTGCCAGGTTTTACTGGAAATCCTTATGCACAATGTACATTAAACCGACAAGAAGAATGTAAATATGAACTATATATACAATCTTTTTTAATTAAAGAACCCACCAACTATTGTATTCATTTTGCAGCACCTAAAAAAACAAATCCATGTAATCCATCACCTTGCGGTCCAAACAGCGTATGCCGTGAGAATAATGAACAAGCTGTATGTTCGTGTCAATTAGAATTTATTGGAAGTCCACCAAATTGTAGACCAGAATGCCTCTTGAGTTCTGAATGTAATTCAGAACTTGCTTGCATAAATCAAAAATGTAAAGATCCATGTGCTGGAGCTTGTGGAGTCGGTGCACGTTGTAAAGTCATCAATCACAGTCCTATTTGTGTATGTCCTAACAGTATGACTGGTGATCCATTCCGTCAATGTTATCCGACAGCAGGTAAGCTTTGAATTTATTTTCAAATTTTTTATTAATAAATTTTTACAAATAAATAAATTTAATTTATCTCAACAGTTGAATCAGAACCTACTAGAGATCCATGTAATCCATCACCTTGTGGACCAAATGCTTTATGCAAAGCAGTTGGTGATAATCCAGTATGCACATGTATCAACAACTATATTGGAACTCCTCCAAATTGCCGATCAGAATGCTCGATTCACCCTGATTGTACAAGCGATAAGGCTTGTATAAGAGAAAAATGTCGAGATCCTTGTCCAGGCTCGTGTGGTTTAAATGCACGTTGCTCTGTTGTGAATCACGTACCAAACTGTATTTGCCCCGAAGGCTACACAGGCGATCCATTTACTAACTGTTATCCTAAGCCTATTGAAAAACGTAAGTTAAAAAGGAAAGTTTTAAAATAAATATAAGACTTTAAACAGATTTTCATACTAATAAATTTTGTGGATATTTAAATTAAGCTTCAGATTGTATGATAACAAATATATAATTTAAATATTTGAATATTAATTTATATTTGTTTAACTCACTGTGATATTATAGCCAAAAATTTATTTAAAATTTTAATATAATTTTTTAGCGAATAAGGTAACAATAATATATGTATTCTATATAAATTATACTTTTATAAAAATGTTTACGTCTTCATGTTATTTTTTAATCTCAGTAGAACGTTAATAAATCGGTAATTATATTAACAATATAATAATGTTTCTCATTTATAGCTTCTGCACCAAAAGATAATTGCACACCAAACCCCTGTGGAGCAAATGCTCAATGCGACGATGGAATTTGCACATGCTCACCAGAATTTTATGGAGATCCTTATGGAGGTTGCAGGCCAGAATGTGTTCAAAATACAGATTGCTCGCGAGATAAAGCATGCATACGCAATAAGTGCATGAATCCGTGTGCAGGTGCATGCGCTCCAAATGCAGAATGCGATGTTGTTAATCATTTACCAATATGTAGCTGTCCAATAGGCATGATAGGAAATGCATTTGCTCAATGTATTCCAGCAAGAGGTTTGATTTATTTACTTAAAATTAAATCTTTTGCTTTAAATTTTTAATAATTATTATAATTTCTAATGTAATAATTATTGTAGCTCCTGAAATAGTAAATGTTTGCAATCCTTCTCCTTGTGGACCAAACAGTCAATGTCGACAAATAAATAATCAAGCAGTATGCACTTGTTTACCTGGTTATATGGGCAATCCACCTTCATGTAGACCAGAGTGTGTCGTCAATTCTGATTGTCAAAAGAATAGAGCTTGTCTCAACTTTAAATGTTCTGACCCATGCCCAGGATCCTGTGGCATATCAGCTCGTTGTAACGTAGTTAATCATTCCCCCATTTGTAGTTGCCCACCCCAAACTACTGGTGATCCATTTATTCTATGTACACCTACACGTAAGAAAATGAAATTAACGAAATTTTTGTACGATTTATGTATCAAAATCTTATTATTAAAACTGAAAAATTTTTATTTTAGCGGTATCACCAATCCCACAAGATAAACCCTGTGAACCTTCTCCCTGCGGTCCAAGGGCACAATGTCAGGTGGTCAATAACCTGCCATCGTGTTCTTGTTTGCCGGAATTCATCGGATCACCTCCTAATTGTCAACCCGAGTGCTCCAGCAACAGTGAATGTCCTAGTCAATTAGCTTGTATTAATTATAAGTGTAAAGATCCATGTCCTGGCTCATGTGGCGTGAATGCTGAATGCAGAGTAATTAGTCACACCCCAAGTTGCATTTGTGCCAATGGTTACACTGGAGATCCCTTCATACAGTGTACTCAAGATTCTAGTGAGCATCGAATATTTTAAAAAACAATTATTTTATAATTAATGGTTTAACTTGTTTAGAAAAAATTTTATAATCAAACATCATTTTACAAATCAATTATTTCAAAAAAACTATAATAATGCATTATTTTAAATAAAATTTTAGTCGCCCCGAAACCAAATGATGATCAAGTATGCCTCCCAACAACTTGTGGTCCTAATGCAGTGTGCCATGAATCATTTGGAATCGCCTCTTGTGCATGTTTCCCTGACTATTATGGAAATCCCTACGAAGGCTGTCGTCCCGAATGTACAGTCGATTCCGATTGCTCATTGAACTTAGCTTGTAATAGAATGAAATGCCGAGATCCTTGTCCTGGTAGTTGTGGAACGAATGCAGTCTGTCAGGTCGTTAATCATTTACCAATGTGCTCTTGTATGTCTGGTTATAGCGGAGATCCTTTCCGTTATTGCAGTTTTATTCAAAATCCACGTAAGCCGAAATGTTTTTTTTTTTTTTTTTTTTTTTTTTTTTTTTTTTTTTTTTTTTTTTTTTTTATAAAAACTTTTTATTGTTCTATTATTTTAAATCATTTATTTAAAAATGAATTATTTCCAACATAGCTTCAGCAGATATTAACCCATGTATACCCTCACCATGTGGACCTAATAGTCAATGCCGTAACAATAATGGAAAAGCAAGTTGCGCATGTTTGCCACCAAATAAAGAAGGACCCAATGGTTGTAGGCCAGAATGTGTTGTAAGCTCAGAATGTCCAGCAAATCGCGCTTGTGTGAACAAAAAATGTGTAGATCCCTGTAATGGAGTTTGCGGCATAAATGCGCGCTGCGAGGCTATTAATCACAGTCCAATTTGTAGTTGCGCACCAAACGAAACTGGTGACCCATTCGTTCGATGCTTTAGCGTACCCAGTAAGTTTGTCTATTCACAAAATTATATAACTTGTACTTTATACCTTTATTTTTAAATAATCAAAATTCTTCATGAATATTGGTTCATTATTAGTTAAAAGAAATATTATTTTGGTAAAATCCTTTTTTTATAATAATATACATATAAAAGGATTACATCATTGTTTCCTAAAAATAAACAAAACATTACATGTTTTGCAATGTGCAAATATATATCCACAACTACTTTAAAATCAAATATAATCTTAAATTACATTTTAGATATCCCAGAAACTATAAACCCCTGCGTACCATCTCCATGCGGACCATTCTCAGTATGTCAAAATGCCGGTGGATATCCTTCTTGTTCTTGCTCCCAAAATTACATTGGCTCACCACCCAATTGTCGACCAGAGTGTCGAATTAATTCTGAGTGCAACAGTAACCAAGCTTGCATCAGAGAAAAATGCCAAGACCCTTGTCCAGGATCTTGCGGTTTCAATGCAAATTGCCAAGTTATCAATCATAACCCTACTTGCGCATGTATAGAAGGTTACACTGGCGATCCTTTCACTAACTGTTATAGAGTACCACCACAACGTAAGTCCCTATCTCATTTTAAGAAAAGATCGTAAAAAGAAATATTTAGTTTTAAAAAAGTTTGAAAAGTTTTACATCCCAAATAATAATGAAAGTTGGATATAATGATATTGTAAATAATTAATTTTTTAAGCAATAGTATTTCAATCTTTAGAATAATATTTTTATTATAAATCGCAAAATGTTAATGCATTTTCAAGCATTTATTATTAACTTCCAACACTCAAAATTTATCCACAAAACAAAATACTATTTTTATAGCTGACCCAGTCAAAGAAGATAAATGCAATCCATCACCATGTGGAGCCAATGCTCTTTGTAATAACGGAATCTGCACTTGTGTTACTGATTATTTCGGTGACCCCTACCAAGGTTGTAGACCCGAATGCGTTCAGAATTCCGATTGTCTTTTTAACAAAGCCTGCATTAACTATAAATGCGTTGACCCTTGTACTGGAATTTGCGGTCAAAACGCGGAATGCAATGTTATTAATCACATTCCCAGCTGCAGTTGCATTAACAATTATGAGGGTGATCCATTCACTTTATGTAAACCCATTGACAGTAAGTTATCTAAATTTCATTTGTTTAAATTTTAAAAATAAAACCAATTAGGAATTTGAATGCACTGAAATATATTGAATTTAATAAAAATTGTAATGAGTTCTGTAAGTAATTATTTTCACATATCAATTAAGAATGAATAAAGAAAAAATCACTCATAACAATTTTTTAGTTATAATGGTCAGAAAGTATAAACTAGAAAACAAATTTATTGCCTGTATACGAACAATAAACACAACGCACAACCTTTTCAAACCTATCCCTGCAGAAACGACAAGCAAAGTCAAGCCATGCTCACCTTCGCCCTGCGGTCCGAACAGCGTGTGTCGCGAGTTCGGCGAGCAAGCATCGTGCTCGTGCGCCCCGGGCTACCAGGGTGTGCCACCGAGCTGCCGTCCCGAGTGCGTCACCAGCTCGGATTGCGAGCAGACTCGCGCCTGCATTAATCAGCGCTGTCAGAATCCTTGCGCCAATTCTTGCGCTCCGAATGCCCTTTGCGTCGTACGCAATCACAATCCCATTTGCAGCTGCCCGCCCCGGTACACTGGCGATCCCTTCATCAACTGCTTCCCCATGAGTAAGTATATACACGATGTATCATTTTTCCCGGAACTTTTTTTAAGAAAACTTCAAGATCGTTAATACGTAACTTTTTATCGTTCATTGTAAAAGCTAGGAATTTATTTGTTGAAAAGTAGTTACAGTATCTATTATAGTATGTAAAATCGATACTATTATTTTTTTTTAAAATCCTTAAAATTTTTATTAACAAACTGAAAATATGTTTCTCCGTAGCAAAATTTTTTGTATAAGTTGATAAATAGATTTTGCCTGACTGTTGCGAGCTATATCTACTTAGTACATCGACTGTGAAACTTTATAAAATTAAAAATAGTTTTTCCACCATGAGAATGAGTTTGCAGTTAAAGCGACTCGATTATTTTATCGAAAACATCATGCTGTGCTCAAAAAACTTAAGAATTCTTAATAATCAAAATACGCATTATGATTAAACTTACGCTGTATTTTATGAATGATAAAATCCGTAAACTCGAAAAAATGACGAAATCGAGTGAACGGAAATCGATAAAAATTCGCGAATGTCAAGACCATTTCCAATAATTTCATAACCCAATAACCCACTCCAGAAACGTCAGATACACCAGCCCGACCAACGAGCCCATGCGAGCCGTCACCCTGCGGTGCCAACAGCCGTTGCACCGTCTCGCCCGACGGCACGAAACCCCTGTGCTCGTGTCTACCGGATTACCTAGGAACCGGTAACCAAGATTGCCGTCCCGAGTGCTACGTTAACAGCGACTGCCCGAACGACCGGGCGTGCGCACGACTAAGGTGCAGCGACCCGTGTCTCGCGAACGGCCAGTGCGGCGAGCGAGCCCTTTGCCGTGCCGCCTTCCATCAAGCCCGTTGCTCCTGTCCCGATGGATTCGAGGGTAATCCATACGTTGCCTGTACCCCGGCCAAAAGTAAGATGTATACCGCTTAACCAATTGCCTTTTGTTTTATTATTATGCCCGTTTGCTATGATCATTATTATTTGTTCATTTATTTATTTTATTAATATGTTATACTTTGCCTATGAATAATTAAATATTATTTAAAAATTATCCTAGCGCAATCATTTTTTTTATATAAAAATGAAAAATTTTTTACTGTTTCAGCTATTTTATACACATTTATGAATTTTAATTTTGCATATTTTGCATAATTCGCGCGCACCTGTTTTACGTTTAAACTGTACATATATATATATTATTGCATGCTTATGTTTTTTATATGCGAATCTATTTTTTTATGTTTAGATCTATATAGTCAATGCATGTCACTGTTTTTTTTTTTTTTTTTTTTTTTTTTTTTTTTTTTTTTTTTTTTTTTTTTTCTCATATATCTATGTGATTTATATTTAAGAATAATTTAAGAAAATTCGTGTTTTGTAAATTTTGTATAATATATATTTAAAATAATGCACGCTATAAAATATTTTTACCTGTGAATACTAGATTAAGTTGCTTATCGATGCTAGATAGATCATTATTTGATTTTAACCACTGCTATTATATTACACAGCTGGAACATAATTTGTAAATTTATCTTTATTTAAAAATGTAAATTATTGAAATTTTTTTTTTTAATTGTGCTGCTTTAATTATTTCCAACTGTGTACACTCTGTACATATAAATTTATAAACGTAATTTATTTTCTTAAAATAATCAAATTAAATTAATGAGATATGCACACTAATTTCTCATTATTTAAATTGATATTATTAAAAATTAGTAAATGCATTATGTTTATAAATTTATTTAGTCTACAGAGTGAAATTATATGGAACGGTATTCGTAGTACAAGACATATCTCCTTTCATAAATTTAAATTAAATTTTCACAAAGATATTACTTTAAAAAGTACACAATATTTATCAACATTTTAAATGGGCGCACACTTGTAAGAAATAAACCGGAGAAGAAAGTCTTCTCCAACGTTTGTCGTACGAATATCATTCAATACGAGTGTACCGCATGCAATTAATCCAGCTGATTGAATTTTTTACCGATCAGATTTCAAATACCTTCCACGCTACTTTTACAGAACCGGAGCCAGTACCAGTACCGCACAGACCGTGTAATCCGTCGCCTTGCGGCGTCAACACCTACTGCCGCGAGCGCTTCGATAGCGCGATCTGCGAGTGCCTACCGGAACACCGGGGCGATCCTTACGTCGGTTGTTATCCCGAGTGCTTGGCCAACAGCGACTGCCCGAACTCGCAAGCCTGCCTCGGGCACAAGTGCCAGGATCCGTGCGTCGGTACCTGCGGCATCGGCGCTGTCTGCTCGGTCTCGAATCACGTGCCCGTCTGCTCCTGTCCACCTCCATTACTCGGCGATGCTTTCACCATGTGCAAACGTCTCCTTCAAGGTGCGTGAAATTTTTTAATTTCTATTTGTTTTCATATTATCGCGCTATGAGCTTTAATATGTACATATTTTGATTAATGAATTTGTGTTTTATATGATAATGCACATTTTCGAAATTATAAAGGTCAAAAAAAATTAATTTTTGTCGAATTTATATGAAATAAATTAAATTAACAATAGTTTTATTTTTAACCTTTCTATTACTTAATTTTCATCCAGGAATAACCATTTGATATCGTTGATTATACAAAATAAAATATTCAACGTCTTACGAAAATTTTAGATAATTTAAAAATAAATTATTTATTTACATATGATTTGCAAAATTTCTTCATACTTCAGTAGTGCTGAAGAAAATAATGTTATTTTGTACCACAGACTATTTCAATTCAAATACTATAATCTCAATATGTTAAGTAATTTTTTAATGACGTGATAAATCAATTAAAAATATAGATCAATTTATAGGTATACTAATTATTAATTTTTTTTTATTATCGCGTAAACACATAATAAAAAGAAGCAGCTAAAAGTTTAATATTAAAACTTTTATATAAAAATATATATGAAATCTTAAAAATAATTAACAAAAATCTAACAATATTCTGTGAATAATTATTGAAAACATTCACATCATTTTCAATTGAGAAAGCAATAATTAAAACGTTAACTCTCTCTCTCTCTCTCTCTCTCTCTCTCCCCCCGCCCCTCCAATAAAACCACATAGAACCTAAGGTACCAGAGAATCCGTGCTACCCGAACACCTGCGGACCGCACACCACGTGCGAAAACGTAAACGGACAAGCTGTATGTCGCTGTCTGCCCGGTATGCTTGGTCATCCATCGGAAGTGACCGGCTGTCATCCCGAGTGCGTGCTTAGCTCGGACTGCGCGGGCGACCGGACCTGCCTCAACTACAGATGCAAAGATCCTTGTTCGGAGAACATCTGCGGGGCACGAGCGGTTTGTCGCGCCATTAACCACAGTACGCTCTGCAGCTGTCCAACGCCACTCGTTGGTAATCCGTTCGAGGAATGCTATGTTAAAGAAGGTTTGCAATTTTATTTTTTCAGTGGTTACGTTAATCGATTTCTACATTCTTTATTACAAAAAAAAAAAAAAAAAAATAAACGTTTACTTTATTAATTATTTTATTTTGGTTTCGATAAATGATGAAAAGTTAAGGGCAAGAAGAATTTTTTACATTATATTCTTCTTCGGATTAACTCGCGTGTTGACTTTTTTTAAGCCAACCTTTTATAATTTACAATGTTCACGGCTTAAAAAATTCAACACCTGAGTTAATCCGACGAAGAAAGCAATACGAGAAAAAAAAAAATCATATCGTTAATTTTATGAACAAAATTATTTTATATAAATTCGTCAATCTCCAATACGATATCAATATTTTTAGAACCCGATCCATGCAATCCAAGTCCATGTTCGAGCAACGGCGAGTGTAGAGTTCGTAACGGAGTTGCGACCTGTATCTATCCCGAGTGCGTAGTTAATTCCGATTGCAGTCGCGACAAGGCTTGCTTCTCGCAGAAATGTCGCGACCCGTGTCTTGGCTACTGCGGTATCAATGCAGTTTGTCGCACCGTCAATCATAAACCTGTCTGCTCGTGTCCGACCGAATTCACTGGCAACGCGCACCTCGAGTGCAAATTTGTTTCCGAATATTGTAAGTTTTTCGTATTTCCAAAGATAATCTTTATAATATTAACAAACAATACAGATAAATATTTTTTTAAAATGATCAAAAGAATACAAATTTTTATATTTTATTATTAAATAGTTGTAATTAATACAATTAAAACACAAATCTTGCAGTACCACAACCGGAATGTTCCGACAACTCCGACTGTTCAAATGATAAGACATGCTTTAATCAAAAATGCGTCAACCCTTGCACACTCGACACTTGCGGTCAAAACAGTCAGTGTCACGTTCAACTTCACAGAGCTGTTTGTATATGCAAAGAAGGCTACACTGGAAATCCACATCAATTCTGTAGCGAGAGTAAGTAGCGCAAAATTATGGCAAAATTTTTAAACTCTTTGCAGGAGACTAAAATGAGAACGAGAAAATTAAAAATACATGAATTTGCAGTCGGCTGTCGAGTTAATGACAACTGTCCGCTGACGCAATCCTGCGTAAACGGCGAGTGCATCGACGCCTGTCTAATCACCCAATGCGGCGCAAATGCGCACTGCCAGGTGGACGGCTTCCACAAGGCGCGCTGCTACTGCCAGGACGGCTACCTCGGCAATCCGTACGAGCGATGCGAACGACCCGAGTGCACCGATGATCACGAGTGCGCTTACAAACTTGCCTGCCGAGGCAATCGATGCGTTAATCCTTGCGATTGTCCAACTGAATCGCAGTGTACAGTGGTTAATCATCGACCTGTATGCCGTTGTCCTCCTGGCTTATATGGCGATCCGTATTTACAATGCGTTAAAGGTGAGCGATACTGATTTTATGTAGTAACATACATTATATAGTAGACATATATACATATACTGTATAATATTAATTAAATTTATGCTTTTTTTTAAATATATGTAGTACTGTTTTAATATTAACGAAATTTGATTTACAAATTTCAGAAGAAGTAGACTATTCGGAGTGCAAAATCGATGCTGACTGTCCAAGTAAATTAGGTTGCTTCAATGGTATTTGTAAAAATCCGTGTATCGAATCGCATCCTTGCATTCGAAACGCTAAGTGTACTGTCATCGATACCTTACCTATGAGAACTATGATTTGCGGATGTCTAGCTGATTTCATTGGCGACGCTACAAAATCTTGCGTCAGAGGTAAAAATTAAAATTTTTGTGTAAAATTTCATAAAAATTTATAATTTAATTATTTAAAAACCTATAAATTATATTTTCAAGATTTCCATCTTACAATGTTTTAAATTGAATCGAAAAAAAATTTATTCATGTTATCTAATTTTTATTTAAACGTTATCTAATTTTTTTCAGTTGATACGTCGAGAGAACACTTCTGTCAATCGGATTCCGACTGCTCTTCGCACCTGGCTTGCCTAAACAGACAATGTGTCAGTCCTTGCCTTGCCAATCCATGCGCTCATACTGCCGAATGTCGAGTAGAAAACCATCGACACATTTGCAAATGCGCGACTGGATATGTGGGTGATCCTTACATAGATTGCAACCCAGGTAAATTATTTAAAAACATTTTGTTTCTAGTATTTTTTTACTCCTGTTAACGTATTATAAAGCAAAAGTAACTCATGATGCATTTTTACTCTCTTTTCAGATTCCATTTCTCATCCAGAATGTAGATCAAATTCTGAATGTCCATCCGATAAGGCTTGCATTAACAGCCTCTGCCAGAATCCTTGTATGAACAATCGATGCGGCTTGAACGCCGAATGTATCACTATTCAACATCATCCAACGTGTCACTGTCAACGAGGATTAGCTGGCAATCCTCAAGTACAATGCTTCGAAAGTACGTTACGAATTTTTGTTATAAGAACTTAATAGTTTTTTGCAATAGATATTTATCATTTTCTTAATATAATTGCGTTTATATATTAATGATAATATAATTAAACTTTTTATTATCCAAACAACAGCCGAGTGCAAGTCGGACGCAGATTGTCCGTATGACAAGAGCTGCCGTAACAGCGTTTGCGTGACACCTTGCCTTGCTGATAACGTGGTGTGCGGTCGAGGAGCCGAGTGCGTGGCGGTCGCCCATCGAGCCCAATGCTTGTGTCCTCGGGGTACACAGGGTGATGCGCGCATTGCATGCACAATGGCTCGGTGCCAGTACAATGAGGACTGTGCCGAGCACGAGACTTGTGACCGTTTCAACCGCGTGTGCAGACCCGCCTGCGACGAACATAGCTGCGCCGAAAGCGCAATCTGCGAGGCTCGCGATCATCAATCAAGGTGTAACTGCAGACCTGGTACCTTTGGAAATCCTTATGTCGAATGTATTGGTAAGAGATGAGAAAAGTTCACCTTCTTATTTGTAAATATAACTTATACCTTGGTGGTTTTTTTCATTTTGAAGTAAAAATAATATTAGAATTTAAAATCCAGTTTTAAATTAAAAAAAAAATTATTATCAATAATTTAACATATATCATCTTGTTTTGCAATGCTTTTAATATATCCTTTAAAAATAAACATTCAAATGTTCAAAAAATAAAATTATTTGAAAATAAAAATTTTTTTAGATTCTGGTAAAAATCCACTACCGAAATCAGAGTGTACCGAGGACGGCCAGTGCCCATCAAAGGAAGCTTGTATTAATGCCGTATGTCAAGATCCTTGCGCGCTTTCCAACATGTGTAGTGAGGAGCAAGAATGCAGAGTTTTGGGTACAGTGCCCGTACGAACGATGATTTGCCAATGTCCACCGGACACAGTCATCGATATAAGTGGCAAATGCAAAAAGATCGGTAAGTGATATTGAGATAATAATAAATAATAAATGTTTATCACCTGAATTAATGAATGTCAAAACATCTTTCGATCCATCTTCAGTGTTCAGTCCGCAATGTACAGCAGACGATGAGTGTAAAGATAACGAAAAATGCTTGAAGGGCACGTGCGTCGACGCATGCCACGTCACACAATGTGGATTCAATGCTCAGTGCAAATCTGCGTACCACACCGGACTTTGTGTATGTACCGCCGAGTACACTGGAAATCCGCATATTGAATGTTCTTTAGGTAAATTAACTTTTAGTTACTAAAATTTTAATCTCATCGTGAGTAAAAATTATAATTTTTTTAACATATGCGATAATTAAAATTTTAATTCATTTCAGTTCCAGTAATTCCACAATACCCGTTACATCCCGAGTGCTACTCCAACGATGACTGTAGCAATGACAGACAATGCATAAACTCAATTTGTGCTAATCCTTGTATCTCAGCCGACGTGTGTGGAGTGAACGCGTTATGTCATGTAGACAATCATTTCGCGATCTGCAAATGCCCCAACCATTATAAGGGCGATGCTAGAGTTGAATGTATACCACGTAAGTGTTCTGATATTGCTTGCTGATAATATATGCTAATCAACAGTTAAAAAATTAATGAAATGATTTTTACCTATGATGATTTTTAATATTTTAGCTGCAATTGTGGCAGAATGCCGTTCGAACAGCGATTGCGCTGGAACAGAATCTTGTTTCAACGGATTATGTATTAACCCATGTAATTGCGGACCAAACGCCCAGTGTACAGTAACAAACCATTATCCATCCTGTGTTTGTTTACCTGGCTATTCTGGCAATCCTCAAATTGGCTGTGTACAACGTAAGAATTCCAACTAATTATCATCGGCTTCATAAATATTAAAAATTACATTTTTCATACGAAAAAATTATTTATTTATACTTCTTTTTCAACAGTGGAATGTGAATCAGACACGGACTGTCCATACAGCGACGCGTGCTTTAACAATCAATGCGTAAACCCATGCATCTTGGATAACCGTTGCGCCATAAATGCCGAGTGTCAGGGACACAACCACCGTGCAAGCTGTAAATGCTTACCGGGTTACATAGGCAATCCGGAAGTCCAATGCGAACGAGCCGAGTGTACCTCGGACTACGACTGTCCCTTTGATCTCGGGTGCATCAAGGGGCACTGTGTGAATCCGTGCTTGGTTCACTCGCCTTGCGCTCAGAATGCCAATTGCTACGTTGCGAATCATGTGACAATGTGTCGTTGCCCCGAGAATGCACCTCTTGGTAATCCATTCTCGTACTGCGAGAGACGCCCAGTTGAGATACCCAATGAGCCAGAGTGCAGAAAAGACTCGGACTGTGTCAGCAAACTCGCTTGCATCGATGAGAAATGCAGCGCGCCTTGTCCGATTATTAGACCGTGCTTAGAAGGCGCCAAGTGTAGCGTACTGGATACCGTACCTGTCAGAACTATGGTTTGCACTTGCCCTACCGGATGGATCACCGACTCTGATGGAATATGTCGACCAAGTACGTAACATTATTATAATTATTAATTGTCTTTGTAATAATCAAATTTAAATTTAATACAATTTCATTTTCATTCTGTATTGTAAATAAAAAATTATTTTCTTGCAGTACAATTAACAAACCAAGGAGTGTGCACAAGAGATGATGACTGCAGCGAACGTGAATCCTGCGTAAACCGTCAATGCCGCGATCCATGCAGCTGCGGTGCAAATGCCGTCTGCTTCGTAAAGAACCATCGAGCAATCTGCTCGTGCAAGCCTGGCTACGAGGGCAACCCCGAGGTCGCTTGCTACAGTCCCGAATGTAGACGAGATTCCGAGTGCACATCAGACAAGTCTTGCGTTAACAACAACTGCGTGAACCCATGTCTCCTCTCGGACTCAATCTGCGGACCGCATGCCGAATGCTACGTTTCCAATCACCAAGCACAATGCAAATGTAGATCGGGTTATTACGGGGATGCTGAACTTACCGCATGCAAGATAATCGGGTGCTACAGCAACAGCGATTGCCCCAGCGAACATGCCTGTGTCAACATGCAGTGCGTCGATCCTTGCTTGCGCGATAATCGATGCTCTCACAGAGCTGAATGTCACGTTAGGAATCACCTACCTGTCTGCAGATGTCCACCACACTATAGGTACGTAGGCTACGTATTAAATAACAGCAGCGAGAAATTCAATTATTTTTATACATTTTTATTTTTGTATACTCCCATATCATCATTTTTTTCAATATTTTATTGTTAAATCATACATAAAAAATATGAAAACCGATATAAGTGATGCGATCCTCGTTCATAATCAATTTAAATCATTACAGGGGTAATCCATACGTGGCTTGCCAACCAGAAGAAGAACCCGAGTGTCGTGAAGACGGCGATTGTCCAAATTTACTTGCGTGCTTCAACAATCGCTGCCAGAATCCATGCGCCGTAGTACAGCCGTGCTATGAGCCCTCGATTTGCAAGGTTCTTCCGAGTCTGCCGGTCAGGACAATGGTCTGCGTTTGTCCAAGCGGTTACATCAGCAGTGGCAGCGGTACTTGCAAAGTCGTACCACCCATCTTACGAGTCGAATGTGTCGCTGACAGTGATTGTCCAGCCGAAAAAGCTTGCATCAACGCCATTTGCCAAGATCCATGCGCTTGTGGCACCAACGCCATTTGTCATGTCCTCAATCACAAACCGACCTGCTCTTGCATTACCGGATACGATGGAAATCCTGACATCGAATGTGTACCAGGTAAATTTTGATTATCTATGATGGCAATCTAATTTTTAAAAAATCTGAATAGTTAATTAAAAATACTGTGATTAAATGCACGAAAAAAATCTCACAATCTTCGTCTTTTATCATAGTGGGCATTTGCCATTCGGATGACGAGTGCCCAGGCACGCACGCGTGTATTCAACGCAATTGTGTGCCGGTATGCTCACCGTCGCTTGAGGTCTGCGGTAAAAACGCTGAATGTCAGGGCGTCAATCACAAGGCAATATGTGAGTGTCCACCCGGTTACAGCGGCAATCCAACAGTTGCTTGTGCTCTGATCGTAGGCTGCAGGAAAAACACCGACTGCCCTTCGGACAAAGCTTGCATCAACGAACGCTGCGAGAACCCATGTACTGCCAATCCCTGCGATAAAGATGCCGAGTGCAGCGTATTCAATCACGTTGTCGAGTGCGCGTGTCCGCCCGGATACGTTGGCGCTGATATTTCAAATTGCATACCAGGTATATACATTATGATAATGTTGTATATGTTGTGAGAGATCAATTTTTAAAAAATTTTTACTCACGTTTTTTTTTCATAGTGGGTTGCAGAAGCGATGACGACTGTCCATCACAGCAGTCGTGTATCAACAAACAGTGCGTCAATCCATGCGAAGAGATCAGGCCTTGTGGAATTAATGCCGTCTGCACAGTTTTGGACACTCATCCAGTTAAGACAATGACATGCGAATGTTTACCAGACTATCGTGGTAACGCTGTAGAACAGTGCGAACCAAGTAAGTATTCAAAATCATAGCTTTAATTTTTTTTTTTTTTTTTTTTTTTTTTTTTTTTTTTTTTTTTTTTTTTTATGATACAAAATACAATACTCATTGCGAAATGACGATTTTACAGTTTGTCAACTAGAAAAGGGTCAGATCCGCAACGAATATGGTGAATGCGTTTGTCCACCAAATCACGCCAAGAACGACAAAGGTATATGCATTCCTTGCTATCCAGAGGCTGGAGTTATGATCGATGAGAACGGCATATGTAGAGGTAAGTTTTTTTTATCGAGAACATGAAAATTATTAATTCTATTTACCATGAGTTTAATTTTTATTGAAAAAATATACTCAAACTGAGTTTTTTACTGCAGCTAAGAAATTCGAAGACTTTAAAAAATCTATGAGCGTTAAGTGTCTATCAGATGGAGTTTTGGTTACATTAGTTGGACAAGGAGAAGCATTCAATGGTATTATTTACGTTAAACATTACAGCTCTGATGAGCAATGCAGACGTGACTTAACATTCTTGAAAGAACAAACAGTAGTCGAAGAATTTAAGGTATCATTCGGCACTTGTGGATTGACCCACGTAAACGTACGTTACTTTCAATGTTGAACGATCACACATTTTTTTCTAATACTCAATAGATCATAAATGTTCACATTTACCGTTTTATTTTTCCCTGCAGGGAGTCGCTAGTTTCACCTTAGTTATTCAAAGACACAAAAAACTCATGACGTACAACGCTCAAGCTTACAGCATAAAGTGTCTGTACCAGATAGGAGAGCAAAATATCACTCTTGGATTTAATGTATCAATGATGACAACTGCCGGTACCATTGCGAATACTGGACCTCCGCCAACTTGTAGAATGAAGATCGTCAGTCAAAGCGGTAATGAAATAAGCCAGGCTGAAATAGGAGACGGTTTGAAGTTGCAAGTTGATGTTAGTCCAACTTGTAAGTATATATAACTGTTTACTGTATAATTATTAAAAAATAAAATTGTACAGTTTTTTCAACAATTTTCTATGCATTTTTAAAAAAATGTTGTTTTTTTAGCAATTTACGGAGGTTTCGCAAGATCGTGTGTCGCTAAAACAACTGAGAATGAAATAGAAAATGAATACATCGTGACGGATGAAAATGGTTGTGCCACTGATCCAACAATCTTTGGCGAATGGGAGCAAGATCCTGAGACACAAACTCTCATGGCTAATTTCAATGCATTCAAATTCCCGAGCAGCGATAATATAAGATTCCAATGTAATATTCGCGTATGCTTTGGAAAATGCCAACCGGTAAGAACAAATTTTAAATTAAATAATTAAAAATATTTAAACTACTTTTTAAATAATTATATTAGGCCTTGCATTATTACGAATAAATATCAATTTTTATTTTTAGGTCAACTGTAGAGGATACAACGCCTTTGGCCGAAGACGTAGGGATACTTTAAGTGCTAACAACACTGCCTTAAGCTTACCTGACAATGTTATAGGAGACGAACGTGGAAACATAAACGTCACGTCGAACTCGATCGTAACGATTGAACGACGAGAAGACAGATATTCATTATACCAGCCGAACGGTTAGTTATCATCTATTACAAATAATAATGTTGAATTAAAATACTTATACATATTAAATTTTACTTGTATACATTTTAAAATTAAATTTTAAAGCTTTGACTTCTAAAAACATCTTTTGATAATTAATACCACGTATATTCTTTAATTCGTCAAGTAGTAAAAGTCTCGGTTGTTTAAACAAAAATAAAGAAAAGTAAACCGAACAACTGAAAACAAAACAATTTGTTGCAGATCCCGCACCCCGGCTGTCTGAGGAGGTTTGCGTTTCCATGGTTGGCTTTATAATTTCTCTAATAATCACAGCACTTTTGGCTCTAGTCGCTGTGGCTATAGCTGTATCGTGCTGGCTTATGGCGTATCGACGCCAGCCAAAGACTGCCGGACCACTGCCACACCCGCCAGAGTTTCCCAATCCCCTATTCACCACCGAGTCGGTAGCCGAGCCTTCACCCGACTATTACCTATCGTGAGATTCTTCCGGATTTTTAGCAAGAAGATGATGAAGATTATATAATAATAAATACAAAAGAACAAAAAAAAACGAAAAAAAGAAAAAAAGAAAAAAAGAAAAAAAAAGAAATAAGGAAAAAATGAAAAAAGAAAAGCATGAAACTCATCTAGATAATAATGAATTTATTTTATAATTTTAACATTAATTTTATGTAATAGACGAATGTGAGAAAATGCGCCACGGAACTAGTGTTTCACCTCGTCCTATAGATCGCTAGCTCTGCGGTTTTAGCATTTTCATACGCATCTCCTCCAGTGACTTGCTTACCCCCGTGTATACCCCCTCGGATATCCATAACTCCAAAACTCTTTTACATATGTATACATAATTTTTTTTATATTTCCTCCGACTCAGGGTTTTTATATTGTTATACAAACGACGAATATGAAAAGCTTTCTCTCCCCTCCCCCTTCTATTTGTAGAATCATATGAATGTACACTCGTTAGGCGTCAACGAGTGTTTCGTTCTAGCATTGTTAGTTTACTATTCTCTTGGGGTGATGGTCTCCCATTATCTATCTATCGTCGTACATGTGGATGTTGCACGAGAAAACTTTTCTACGCTCTTTTATATTCATTTCTAGTTCATCCTGCCACTTGCCCCCCTTTTTATAAATATACTCTAGTCAATGGAGGATTTGTTTTATAAATATATATATTTGTATACCAAGAATCTAATTCCTGTGTAAAGACGATTAAACGAAATAGTCTAATATAGCTTTCCTAAACGTATAGTAGGCAATTGTACATTTTATCTAATAAAAATTAATTAAATTAAAACCTTGCCTTTTTTATTTTACTATTTAATCAATTTATATGAATAAATAAAATCATCAAAGTATATTTACTAATACTACATTTACAATGCACTTATTGCAAAAGTATAAATACTAAATTAAAGTAGTAAATATATTATTTTATTTTTAAAAGTATAAGCATAATTATTTTTTCAACGTACAATAATTTAAATATTTTATATTTGTAGCCTATCATAATAATAAATATTTTTCAAAATTTTAAACCTTATCTAAATTTCTGAAGTGGTTTAGAATATATTTTAATTTTTTAAGCACAATTATGTAATGAAAATAAAAAATGGCTAATAAGTATATATTAGTTAAAAATTTTAACTTTTTTTTTTCAATTTAATACTTATTTTTAATAAACTTTTGCTGTAAAACAAAAATATTGAATTTTTATGAATTTAAAAAAATGAATTTTAGTTCCAAAATCTATCGCGTGAAGCGCTGCGTAGTTATCAAGGTGGTTGTGTATCTTGCAGCTCTTCAGACGATAGATTTTGGAACTAAAATTTAATAATAATTATATTTTTCTATTTCATTGCATAATTGTGCCTAAAAAATTAAAATATAATTTAAACCACTTCAGCAATTTATATTCCAAAATTTTCTTAATACATTTCGGAATCGATTTTAATTTATTTATTTTTTTTTTTTTTTTGAAAATTTGGTAACTTTTAGTTATGTTAAAAAAAAAGATTTCATGCCAAGTACTACCTCAAAATATTAATTTTTAAAAAATGTATTCATATTTAAAAAAAAAAGAGTAAAATTTATAAAGTGTTATATCTGAAAGACTAATTATCAGAATAGTATAATCTTTTTTTTAAGTAACTTCGTCCCCTATAATGTGTTGATCAATCACACAGTCTTCTCATGTATCGACCAATTAGTCTTTTTTTTTTTACATATATCAAACCAATCAGAATGTCGGAAGCTTGCCCATAATTTTCATATCATTTAAAGGTAGGATTTTTAATCAGTGAGTATAAAAATTGTTTAATACTTTTAATGCTTTAATGAAAACTTAATACTTATATGAAAAAATTAATAATTTATTATTGTAATAAAATTTGCAAAAAAAATTTTTATTTAATTGAAAACACATAAATATATTTTACATACGTTAAAATTTTTTGTTTTTATATACATAATAAATTTGAAATAATTATCTTTATTCATTTCAAATATTATGTTAATGATGAATAAAAAAAAAGTTAAATCAGTTTTTGTGTTAGCCTAGTGCGCCCTCTGCTAAGTACCAATATTTTCTATGTATCAACATCAGCTGCGGTGTCCGAGCGGTTAAGGAGATGGACTTGAAATCCATTGGGTTCTACCCGCACAGGTTCGAATCCTGTCCGCAGCGAAATTTTTTTTTTTTATTTTAAATAATTTATATAAATTTAATTATTCAAGACATATCATATGTATTATTCATAAAATTTTGAAAAATGTTTTAATAAAAAATAGTAAAATTTTTTAATCCAAAATTTGAAACAGTACAATTTATTTTAACTTTTAGTTTAATTTATAAAATACATTTAAAAAATTAACTTTGCATACATTAAATTATTCAATATTAAAATATATAATATGAATAATTTGTAATTAATAATTAAAATTTCATAATTAGCATTTTTAATTAAAATATAAATATTAAATTTTTTACATAGAATTAATATTATTCTAAAGGTTTCACTTTATTTTTATTTTTAAAAACCAAAATAGTTTTATAATATATTCTCCCAATTTATATCAAATTAACTTTCACATAATGTAAACTTTTTAATATAAAATATATAATAATTTTGACATTAATAAATATTATTGTAGCTTCTTTGAATTTTTTTTCTTACATCCGTTTGACTTCTCATTTTATCACACGGTGAATGCTTATAAAATAATTTAAATTAAATTGTGTAATATAAAATTATATTATGATTCAGAACTTCATTAATTTAATTTGAATATCTATTCAAAACCTTCATTAAGGATAATTTTGTATGGAAAATTAACATAAAATAACTTACTTATATTTATTAAAAATCATTTAAACATTTATATGTTTGTTTTAAATTAATAATTTTCATTAAAATTACAAAAAAAAAAAAAGATTCAAGAATCTCAGCTCAATAAATCAGACAAATAATCATATCGTTATACGTTGAATGAAACACAACAAATGATTGCTAATGGTACTACTGCTTTATATTAATTCATATCTATATTTTGAGGTTATTGACCGTGACTTCACATCTATACGTGATGACGTCATTAATATCGAAATCGCCTATAAAAAAGCGCGAAAATTTAAAATTATCACCATATCATTTTTGTGGGAGAGCAAATAATAGATAAATTACATTTTAATATTATTAAATAAATAGTACAATTAAGTGAAAAAAATATGCCATACAATAATAATTATTAAGTAAATAATAATTATTAGTAAATTTATGATTCTCAATGCAATTGTTGTAATTTAATCTATGTTTAAAAATATAAATATGTTATATAAATATAATAATATATATTTATTAATAACTTAAAATTATTTTATGCAAATCATCAAAGAATTTCGTGTACGAGATAAGATATTGCATACATTTAAATATAAAGCTATACATTTTTAAAACAACATACGAATCATTTATTATAAATATTTTAAAATTTAATAAAAAAAAAATTATAAATAATTAATGTTGTAAATAATAAATTTACTAACATTAAAATTACATGTTAAAATTTTAATATTTATAAACAATATACATTCTAATAAAAACTCATACAAAACTACTAGCACATTTCTTCTTTTAATAGCATTATTCGATCAGTGCAATGTCAGTTTTTAAAATAAAAATCAACAAACATAGTAATCAGAAATAATGCTTTCAAAACGAAGGTCGCTTTCGTCCCAGGCAATGCAATAACGCGTCACACATTGTTTTTAGTATGTTAGAATAAAACATCCTACACTATCGACTAAATCAGCTGTAGATATTTTCGTTATATCAGCCTATATAACAAAGAAGTCGTCGAATCTTGCATGTTATATGATAGTTATTAGTTCGTTCAGAGGAGGGGATAAAACAACGCCAAGCACAAGAAATAAGAAGCAAGCAGCTAGTGAACTGCGCTTTTACGTAGAAGGCAAAGACGTCCTACACAGTAATGCAAGGTGAACAGCACTCCGCAGTAGTATTATTATAGTCCACAAGCTGTACCGCGTACCAACGATATTGCTAGATATACACATAAGCTTTTAAATGCCGCTGTATGCGTAATTCTCAACATGCTTATGTTCGAATTAATCCGCAGGCGGCGCTGCTAAAGGTGCATATGTACACAAAACTTACGCCATCAGGTTCAAGACAAATTTAAAGTTGCGCATGTGTGACGTACCTCATACTGTACCGCATGTATAAGAGGGAAAGAAAGAGCGAGAAAACGGTGCAAAGTGCGTGCGAGTACGTTTAGCTTTCGTTGTCGACGTACGTGAATGTCCAAATCAATGCAGTTTTCTGATACACCGCTTATGTAAAATGCACCAACAAGGATGATCGTTAGCGATTACTATTGAGATTGAATAAGCTGAGGAAGAAGGGAGAGAAAGATAAAGTGTAGTGTGCAATATCGTATGAGACGAATAAATGAAGGCAACAACGTCGTGATGCTGATGCAGCAGTGAGAGACTTCTTCGTGAATCCGGGATAATAAACAACGGAGAAGTTAACTCTAACCTCTGATTCGTATTTTTTTTTTCTTTCTTTTAGTTTGCTTTGCGGTCCTTGTGAGTGCTGTCCTTTCTACTTCGGACGAAAATCGATTCTTCCAAAATGTATACATTTAAGCCCTTTGTTTTCACGAAACATGAAGTACAGAGTGTAGAAAAGCCTAAAGCTAGAAGTGGACACAGAGTAGTGTGTGATGAGAAGAATCTGTATTCATATGGTGGTTTTAACCCTAGTATTACAGCCAATGATCCAGACATGCAAAATGATCAGAGCTGGACTATAAGCAGGCCTCTGTTTAAAGAGCTCTGGAAGTTTAATTTTGCCACCAAGCGATGGAAACGTTTACCGTGTCAAAAAATGATGCCTAATGAACTAGCATCCAATGCTGTTGTGCTTAAAGGAGGTACATTGTTAGTTCACGGCGGAACTGGAGTTCCTTTTGGTGAAAATTGCAACAATAATGTGTACATATGTAATGTCAATGATGGGGAAATGAATATTATACCAGCAACTGGTGATTTACCAGATCCACAGTATGGGCAGGCTGTAATCTGTCATGGACCATATTTATATACTGTTGGTGGAACAACTGGTTTAGAATACACATGTGATATTCATAGATTTGATATGAGAACTAGAGTGTGGGAGTCTGTTTATATTTGTGCTGGAAGAGATCAATGTGAACCTAAAGGCAGATATAGGCACGAACTTGCATTTGATGGCAGAATTATTTATGTATTAGGTGGTGGTACTGCATCAGAAGCATTCGGCTTTGCGGTATGATAATAAATAAAACTTTTACATTGATTTGAAAATTAAAAATGCTTAAATTTAAAACATTTATATTTAAAAAGTTTTGAATTGGTTTAATGTATAACTTAAAAAAGTTTTTTGTTTATAATATATATATTACTAAATATTTGTTTATATATTACAGGATATTCCAGCTTTTGACACTTTAACGAAAAGGTGGATGACATTGTGTACTCAAGGAGACATAGAGAAGACTTATCCTGCTCCAAGGCGATGCCATGGTTTAGTTCAATATGTAAATGAGAGAACAGGTTCAACCTTAGTTGTCATATCTGGAGGATATAATGGTTCACAAGTTTTAAATGATATATGGAGGCTAGATTTGAGTATTTTGCAATGGATCTGTTTAAAAACGTGCATATTACCCCAACCAACATATTTTCACTCTACGACGCTTACCCCAGCTGGTCAGATGTTTACATTTGGTGGAATTGTAAAAGAAGACAACGAGGTATAACATATTTTGCAGAACAGTATTAATTTATAATTATTAAAATGATTTATTAAAAAAAAAATCTTCAAAATTATTATGTATGTGATAAAATAATTATTTAAAAGTTGATGTTAAAAAATATTTTGTTAAACGAATAAAACCTTACTATTGTATGTTGCAGGTGGCAAGAACTGACGAAATTCATTCTGTTTGGCTAATTATACCAAAACTTTCAGAAATTTGTTGGGAAGCGCTAAACTTTTATTACCCAAATTTGAAGAAAAGGCCACAAGTAGATCTGCTACGTATTGGCGTACCTTTAAAATTTGTTCAGAGGTTTGATCACGACTCCCTATAATAATAGTATCTTTTTTAGTATAATTTACATTTTTAGGGTGCTATTGATTGAATTGTTGTTACCAGTTAATCATTGAAAAGAATATGATTGTTATATATGAATGAAAAATTTTACTTATATTTTTGTATTGCCTTAATATATACATTGTGATTAAAGGTCAATGAAGTTAGTGATATTGATTGATAACGTCCTCAAAAATCAGAGGGCAAAAATCAATTACATAAACTACTGTATACATTGAAAGAAAATTAAATGCTGAATATTAACATATTTATTTGTATAAAAATGTTTTCGTAAATAATTATAATCATTCGAAGATTTTAAATAGAATAAAATATAATTAAGCATATTTGAATTACTATATATTACAATTTTTAATAGTATGAAATTCAAGAGTATATTTCAAAGTATTTTCTATCTTAAATAAAATTAAATTTTGTGCAGCTGTAAATTTTCAGTAAATATATATTTACTATCTATCAAAATTATAAAACAAATTAAATTGACATTTTAACAGTGTGTAAATAGTTTTGCTTAGTTTTTATTAATTATGTATACACATATACATATATTGTGCGTTATAAAATTAAAAAATCCTAAATAGATCATGTATTTAATAAGTCACAATATAAAAAAAATACATATTGGGTATTATGATGTAGTGACCATGAAAAGTTTGAATAACATTTATCAATAGACTTTATTACTTTTTGTTGCTTAATATCTAGTAATTGCAAATACAGAAATATAAAGTGTACTTATTTAAAATACTTTATTAAAAAAATTTTTTTTTAAATAGTTATTTTGATCAGAATTAAAATATATTATTGCTTACACTGTTAAATCCCTTTGAATTGTGCTTAAAATAAAATTCAAATGTTAAATGAACATTAAAAAAATGTATAGTAAATTTTATGTGTCTATCTGCTAAAACTCGACATTAACAATTAATGCGGTTGGAAATTAAAAGATTAAAAAATATTTAAAAATTTACTTATATGCTTAATGTAGATTGCCAAGATTGCTCCAAATTTTGTTATCTTTATACAATAATTTTTGCTGCAATTTTATAGTTGTCAATCTAAACAAAAATTAAATATTAAAAATTATAAAATAACATCATTAATAAATGGCAAAACTAGGGCTTTTTGTATAATGAAATTATACTGTTTTTAAATTTAATGCACTAATACAATAATAATATTAAAACTTGTAGTCCAAATATTTTCAAGACTACCTTTTTATTTTATATTTACATATGTAATGAATTTTTATTTGATATTTAATAGTATTATTGAAATAATTAAAACGCTAAAAAAATTCAACAAAAAAAAAAATCAAATTATAAAAATTTTTGAGTTTCAAGTTGTTTAACTTAACGTTTTCGCAGAATTTTATTATTATTTTTATTATTTTTATTTAAAAGAATAAAAAATAAAAATAAAAAATTAAAAACAAATAATTTTAAACCAATTAAAAAATAATAAATTAATAATTATTATACCGATTTGTTACATTTTTTAAATTGATATTAATATAATTAATTGAAGAAAAATCTAAATAAAATTAAAATATGCTTTTCTTATTTATATAATAAAATGGCATTATATAAAATATTTTTTAAAAATAAATCATTATTTGCAGTAATCAGAATAAAGCGGCTATAAATAAAATTGTAATTTATTGAAATTGAAATATATTCAAACAATGTCAATGCTTTTAAAATAATAAAGTTATCTATTGATTAAGCAAACTTTTTTAAAATTATACAAAAGAGCAATCGTTATTGAAAAATACTTTTAATCATTTTAAAAATCACAAGTTAAAATGTCATTAAAAAATCGCACGGACTTAAAAATTATGCAAACTGTAAACGGCGTCTTGAGTTTTAATAATTTTTTAAAAAACATTCTTAACTGTCTAAAAATTAGGATCAAAAATTGCATTCATCGTGAAATTTCTGTCATTAATTGTTAAATATAAATTTTATTTTGTTACGCGTACAGTTGATTGATGGTCCAAAAACTTTTTTTTTAATTTAGAAAAATATTATATTGAATAATAAGATTTTAATGAATATTGAACAAAATGAAAATTGTAAAATTAACCTGAAAAAATTATTAATAATGTTAATTTTCAGCATTGTTAAAAATGTTTACAATTTTTTAATTATACATTTTATATTTTACCAAAAATTATTATATTTAAATGAATTGGTTAAAAAATACGTGATATTATAAAAAAAATTTTAATAGAAAGATTGCTATTGTTACACAAATTATTCGATAATAATTGTGGAGCTATTAATTTTAAAATGTACCTTCAATTTATAAGACTAATTAATTGGACACTTATTTTCGTGCAATTAAACTAAAACTAGAATCAATCTACTTATTTACATTATAATCAAGAAATCATCTACTTATTTACTGGTGTTATTAAAGAACGATTACGTGAATATTAGTTTTACTTAATCTATACTAAAATGTGAATAAATATTTTTAATCTATATTTTATGAATGCAGACTTGATTTTAATTTCTTTTAAACGAAATTATTAAAATTCAAATATATATATATATATATATATATATATATATATATATATATATATATATATATATATATATATATATATATATATATATATATATATATATATATATATACATATATCCCATACCTAAAGTACAATATAAAAAAAAAAAAATAAATAAAAAAAAAAAAAAATTAAAACAAAATTAAAAAAAAAAAGTTAGTAACCAAATGTTATTTTTATACATGAAAATAATTCAATTATATTTCTATCATTCATTAAATTACAATGGATAAGTGATCATTGAAGCACTCAACGCCATTATATTTTAAAAATGAGCATCAAAATTATTTTCTAGATCATAATTTGAAAATTCATTGGCACATTTATTTATTATAACAATATAAATTGGTTTATATGTAAAATAAAAAGAAACGAAGATTCATGTTAATTTATGAATAGATGTATATTTATTGAGTTATTTATATAATAGATTTATTATTTTTAAGACAACTTAGATATATTTAAGTAAAACATATATCTAATCTTATTAGCGATTCTCGAAGTGAATGTTTGGCGATTAATATAAATATCGTATTTTAGATACTATATACAAATTTAATTTGTGTTGGACATTGCAAAAAAATGTTTTTTTTTTTTTTTGAATTAGTTAGAAAAATAAAATAAAAAACAAATAAGACTGTTTTGTTGTGTTGATTTTTTTAGGATTAATAATTTTAAAATATCGCTTAAACAAATTGAGATAATAAAGGCAGAATTTTACTTTCTGGATTTAAAAATTTTAATGCGTTTGAAATATTTGCGAAAATAACGATTATTGATATATTTTGTGGCAAATTTTAATACTGACTTACAATACATTTTTTACACATAAGAATCTACGTGTAATTACATATTCATATACTTTAATTTAATTAAAAGTGTAAAATATGTTAACTAAAGAGTCTGCAAAGCTTTCAGAAATAAATATCAACGATTTTAATGCTTTTTTAACAGATTGCATAATGCTTTTTAAATTGTACATACTTTAACGTGAGATTTTGCAATCTCTTGAGAAATAAATATATATCTTTATAATGAAATGCTTTTTTATTAATAGATAAAAGAAAAACAAAAAAAAGAAAAAAAAAAAAAAAACCTTATACATTGCTGATTCTTAAGATTTGTAAATTTTGTTATAAATCATATACTTAAGAATTTAAAATAATTATTTAAAATTCAAATTTTAATAAATCAGTGAAATCTTGAGTTATAATTTTTAAAATAACCAGAAGTTTATTCATGTATTCAAAAACAATATTTAATCTTGATGAATCAGCATATGTTAGGTATCGATTTGAACTTTATAAAAATATGATATGTGAAATAAATTTATTATAAAAAGAAAAAAAAAAAAAAATGTTATTTGGTCTTTACTTGTTGTCGTTTTGTTTTATTCTTTTTTGTTGCCATCAAACGTATGATAAATTGCATAAATCTTAATTTCTAATATTCGCATAGCTAAATGATAATCAGCTCTGCCTTAAAATAATAATCGAATGAAGCTCAAATTTTTAATCAACAGTTCGCGGTACATCTGTTTGCACTAAATTTGAAATCTTAGACCAAATATATTTTATCCAGTTTCAACTATGATTCCGAATGCTTTATTTCGACTTGTATAAACTTAACTTAACATTGTGTAAAGCGATTAACTGGAACGAAACAATAGAATGTGTTGTAACTAGTATTCGGAGAATCATAAAAATGTAAATAATGATTATACTTAATAGCAAAGTAATAATATCGATAAATAAATGCAGTTTTATATGTTTAATAAAAATTGATATAGGAATATATCAAAACAAAAAAATAAAACTGAACTGTGCTTTTTATTTGTATTCCTTATAAACTGGTGAAAGTTTATTATACGATATCATGTACAAGTCACCTAAAAATTTAAGTATTAATTTGCATGAATTAAAATTAAAGTTTAATTAATAAATTAAATATTATATATTACTATGAAATAAAAATTTCTTCTGTTTTAAGTATGTATAGTTTTAACGTGGCCATTTTCAAGAACAAAAAATAAAAATTTCGAAAGTATTTTACCGATTATTTTTTAATAAGTTGTCAATTTCGCATATAATTAAAAAATAAAAAAATAAAATAAATAATTTGATTTATTGACACAGATTTAAATTGTTAATATTAAATAAATTGTAATACTGCTTTTAATTTACCAATGAAATATTTTTTAAATTTACACTTTAATACAGAGATTTTCATTATCTTTATAAAAATTATTAATTAACGACGAATGTTGAAGAATATTGAATCATACGCAGTACCACAATGTGCATTCAATTATTATCGGTTATGTTACTGCTAACAGAGAAAACTTTTTTTAAACTTTGATGAATAAAAGCTTAGGCTTTTTCAATGATTATTAACATTGATAAGTTTTAATACAAAGTATGAAAGAATAAAATATTCTAAGAGATTTCTTCAACATATTATCGACAAAATTTAATTCAAAATTTTAAAATAATTAATTCAAAGTATATTACTTAAAATCTGACAGGGGAAATTATCAACTGAAAAATTACTTGTCACTATTTAATAAGATTAGTAGAATACAAATTTTTAATATCAAATGAATAAGAACATGTGATCTTAATTTGTATTTATCTAAAAAATCAATATAATATCGATTATCCAACTATGATCATAAAGCAGTTCTGCTGATTCATAAGTCCAAATAACGATGATTATTAAAACTAACTTATCCCGCAATAAAAATTTAATATTAATTCTACTTTCATACCTTTAAAATTAAATTTTGATATTTGATATTTTTAAAAATAAGAAGCTTTAAAAATTGGCTTCGGATCTACTTGATCTATTTGACATTCGATAATTTTTACGTGAAGCAATGATTTAAATTAGAGAATTTAAAATTCTTATCAAGATACTCGACGTTTATCAACTAAATTTTAATAATGTTACATTTAATATTTACATTACATAATAGATATCGCGATAAGGTAAAAATCCTTAAAGTTAATCGTTTGTTGAAAATCGTGTTTTTCTTAAGTATTTTGCTATATCATAGGAACCATGTAAACATAAATAGCTTATATATGCATCGCTTACTATTTTAAATTAACATCGATTCAAATATTATAATACATTTAATATTTAAAAAGCTATCAGCTACTATATTTTTGTTGAAACAATTAAAACTAATTTTCTTTCATTAATAATACAACAATTCAAAATTATCAAAAGAAAGCGATTTAGTGTGGCTAACATTTAACCGCTTATCTCCCACTTGGAAGAAATATAGAAAAAAAAAAATCAAAATATGCGCGCAAAGTAGTCATTTAAAGAAGGGCACCCGAGTTCAAAAGTCCGTCACTGTATAATATTATTCAGCAAGAGCTATACATATATGCACCAAAGAAGCTAATGTATATATATATATACGTGGGGAAGGAAAGAGAGAGAGAGAGAGAGAGAGAGAGAGAGAGAGAGAGAGAAGGAGAGAGAAAGAGGGGCAAAAAATACGTAGATCTGCGCTCGCGCAAATTGCGCACTCGTCATAAGCGGCAGGCGGTTCTCTCGCTCTCGTTCGTGCATCCTCGTAACGTCTCGGTTTTCCTCGTGGCTATAAGAAGCCCCGTAGCTTGTCTCTGCTCCCCAGAGAACCAACAACGTTGTTCGCGTTCGGAGAGCCGATTAGACTATTTCTTGGATTTCGAGGGAGCAACGAGGTCGAGACGAACGTACAACGGAGAAAACGCGCGAGACACACACACACGCACACGGGGAGCCGCGTGCGATAGTAACAACGTCCATCGAAATCTTCGAGCCGTTGATAAAAGAAATTTTTTGATCGGACACGCGTGCGCGCGAAAGCGCTGGACACGAGTTGCGAATTATTAAAAGGACAGTCAAATGCAGCGGGTACATCGGACTAGCCAAACGGGCAACGTCGCGGCGGACGACAGCAGCACGTGCAGTCGACGACAAGTCCAGCGTCATCGTCGCGCGCACTCGAGCCTCTCTTAGGGAAGGAGTACGAGGTGGAAGAAGAGCATCAACCACGCGAGAGAGGACAAACGGCACGTTCTTTTAAAATTTTCTCTCACTCACTCTCTCTCTCTCTCTCTCTCTTTCTGTCTCTCTTTCTCTCTCTCTCTCTCTCTTTTTTCTTTCACTTGGACACAGAAACATTAACGGATTTACGAAGGCGAAAATCGACGACGCTTATAGTCGTATTTCGTCGCGCTGCAGCGGCAACAAATTGAAAGGTGTTTTTTGTACGTACAAACTGTCGAAGAAGGAATCAAAACGGGGGACGTAAAGATATTAAGTGGCGCGGACAGTAAGCGCCAGGAGGCTAGGACGGCTTTTTTCCAGAGCGAGCGAAACGCTTTGGTCGCCGCTGACAAAATGGAGCAGAAGAGACTTTACAAACTCGTGCTCACGGGAGGTGAGTTTTTCTCGATCATTATTTATGCATAACATACTTTTTCATTGACTCTTTAAACTCCCTTTTATATTATAACCGAGCTCTCGTTGCCATATACATATGCGATGAAAATATTAACCTTAAAGAAAAGGGGACATTCCTGCGCGCCCCCAAATATGTACATATTTTCAAAAGGAAACGTGCGTAATAATGCTTATACATATATATGTACATTGAAAGTGAGAAAAAATCACAGCGTACACATGCACGATGCGTATTATTCTCCTTTTCCTTCTTTTACTACATGACTCACTCTCGCTATTTTGTTCATTCTCTCTTTCCCTCTACTGAGAATGAGAAAGAGAGAGTCGTAATCCACGTGTTCAGTTTTTACCGAAACTCTCTTTTCTATTATCGCTTGCTTTAAAAGCGGGAAAATACAACGCGAATAATTTCAAGGTGATAGGGCGCGAGTTGATCCTAATCATCGTATACACTTATTGTCGGTATCATCTTTATTTCGAAGCTTTTCTCTCTTTCTACGTGAACGATAGCACACGGCAAATATCAACTCGTGGTCGCGCAAAAGGCGAGCGAGCGCGCGCGCGCTCGTCGACGACGACGTGATACTACACGGAGAGGAAGAGAGTAACTCGTGACAACGACGACGACTGCTATACGACGAGAGAGAGAGAGAGAGAGAACCGCTACAACACGCGGACGAAAGACACACGCGTACACACACAAACACAGGCGCACACGCACACGGGGTTGAAATATTGATTTTCATCAACCGCGCGAAACCGACGACGTAGGCTGTCCCTCCAAAAGGTAGACCCTTCAATCGGCTTTTGACATCGAAAACGAATTTTTTTACGTTATCGAGAGCTTTAACCGATGTATCAGCTTATTAATACGATCGAATGTTTATCGACAACGCAATCAAAATCTTATAGTTAACCGATGAGAATGTATGTCAAGGTGCACATTTTTGCCAAATATCCAAAAGATGACAGCGAGGGTTATCTAATATATTCTAATAATATTCGTTACAACAATTATTAACCTTTGGTTTTATTTAGTATTTTATTAAAGATTTAAATAATGCACATCTTAAGTCTAGTTTTCTCACATTAGATATTATATTTAAAAATAAATTGCATAATTTATGATAAAAATTAAATAAATTATTACACGAAGAAAATAAGTCGTAAAAATATTTAATTTTCACCTAACTAACGTTTTATTTACATTTTTACATTTCGAGCTGATCGACATACGAGGAAAAAAACAAAAAAATTTACTTGTAAAATTTATCAAATATAAATTAACACCTTTACGTGCATATTTTATTAAAAACTAGAGTTGACGAGAATGTAAGTCACATAATGTATAGATTGAGACGCAGTTTCATTTTGTTTCTATATCCCAACTTGTCTTGGCACCTATAGTGTTAAAAAAAAAAAAAAAAAAAAAAAAAAAAAAAAATAACGATATGACTGGTATTTATTATTTGTCGTCACAATTATTTGCACCTGTCCTTACGAGTTTGACTGACTACCGTTAAGAATAATGTAATTTACAATTTTTAATTAAAATTTTTTTTAAAAATTAGGTATTGCAACCCCTCATAATATGCTAGTCATAATTGTTAAAATGAACGGAAATTGTTGGCTTTATGCAATCTTGATAAACACAATGCAAAGTCAATATAAAACTTTTTACATACTTTCGTTAATACACTTTCAGTTACAATAGCATTTATTATAAAAAATCTCGCAGAATTACGCGGATGAGTCATAAATCATTTTTCGATGCTTTTTTTTTTTTTAACAATAATAATAGTAAATTTAATCAATTAAAAATTTATATAACGCTAAGAAAAAAATAACATTTGATCGATACCAATAGTCTTAGAAGTCAAACAACGTAACCGTAAAAGTCAAATAAATTCTAAAACTTAAATGTTAAAATGAGGGTTGGCACAAAAATCGAATTAAAACGCAATCGTCGATATTTTATACGATAAATGATCATCGCTACGCGAAATATAACGCAATTTTAATAAATCGCCAGGAATATGCGCGAATGAGCCGGAAAAAGATGTTGTTTTCTTTGGACAGTTACAGTTTATTAAACGTTTTAGCGCGGCGTCTTTTTCCCCCTTAAGCCATTAGTTTATTTGGCGGATGTTTTACGTTGTAATGGTAGTTAATTCGTGCGCTCTTGAAAATCTCTCCTCGATTACGTATCGAGGCGAGCTTTCGTTTTGTCGATTTGGGTATGCGCGTTTATGTTATTATTGTACATAACTCTAAAATTAACGTCGGAATCATCCGGACTTTCATCAATATTGTACATTTTCTGTAAAGTTAAATAGATCGACTGTACATCGAAACATTTTCGAAATTTATTTTCTCGTTGCAAAAGAAAAAGACTCTTTTTACATTTGCATATTAAATTAATATCTTTTCTTCCTTTAAAACTGTACGGAATTTTAATATAAACTATTAATGTTAACGTATAAATTTTATCAGTTAATTATCTTATAATAAAGTCAAAATTGGAAGATAATTTTTGTTTTAAACAAATAATGCCGTTGATTGTAATGACAACGAATATCACCAAGTATTTTATTAAAGTAAAATACATATTTTTATTCGAATTGTTGTACAACAAAAGAGAAAAAAAAAAAAAAAATTGAAAGAAAAAAAAAATAAATGAAAATTGACGATCGTAGCCAGAAGATACAATACAATACAGAGAGAGAGAGAGAGAATGTATTTTAAGAAAGGATTCATCGATCGAAGTGTACGCATCTATCGAACTAGTGAATAAGAGAGCTAGATGCCCACAAATATGCATTTATAATTTAAGCATAAGTTTCATCATAGAAATCCAATTCGCTTCTGTTGAGTGCAATCGCATCGAACAAAACACGCGACTCTATTATACAACCTTGCATTTCACTCTCGTTACTTTAAATCTAATGACACATGATATTATATTCTTATCGGCGTCTGTGTTATGACGACTAAATGAATGTTTTTTTTTTTTTTCTTTTTCATTCCGTTTCTTTATTTTTTAATCTACAAATTCGTTGGTCTTTTAAATCATTATTTTGTCTAAACTTTTTATTATCGTGACCGAAGATAATTTTTTAAACTGAGCGGCAGTATTTATTTCGATATCGTTTGCTACCATATTTAGACAAACTTTTACTTTTAGAGTAATTGTAAAATACTATATTTAATTACGTTTATAATTTATACGTTTTCATTATTGTTTTTATTACTGTGTAATCAAATCATTATATTAATAGATATTGATATTTTTATTCTGTTTTAAAATCTTTGTATACTTTGTCAAAAAAATATGTAACTACGTAATAGAATCTTTTATCATAGTTATAAATCTTAAAATACCACGTAAAAATTTAATTTTTATCTAAGATTTTTTAAATAAGTTCAATATAATTCTACCCTTATATCGATCAAATTATTATCTAATAAGTGATACATCATAAAAATTCTTTTAATTTAATACGTACAGATTGTAGTTTTCATAAATTTTTTAGCAATCGATTCGACAACGTAAATATTTTTATTAATTGACATTAGTCTATCTCCTTTAAAATGTTCATTCATATATTCGCGAATTTTATTACCCGAATCCAAGGCTTTAAACGATTCCGAGAATTTTTCTCGGACGCGGTTCCAAGATCTTGTCGCGCTTTAAAACAAAATATTTACGTTCTCGCTTGGTAAACATTGTCTTGCCCTGTTACTTTAAATTTTAATGAATGGATATGCTATTTGGTTATTTATTTTTAAATCAATTAGAAATTAAGTCTTTATACGAATTTTACGATAATTTTTCATTCTATTACGACATTTCAAATGATAATTACAAGAAAATAAGAAATAAATTATTCATCGAATATTTATTTCAAGGATTAATTAAAGCAAGACAAATTTTTTACAGTAAAAAAAATTTATTTTACACATTTTTAATCGCTGTTATTGTGCATTATATTTGTAAATACTTTTGTATATTTCCAATCGACGACGATAATTTAATATAATATCTTTGTACATTTCCTATCTGAGACGGCAATTTTCAAAGAGTTCATCTAATTTATTTTATTAATACCTAAGGTGAAAAAATAACCAATTTAACACCTTTCGTATAAAAGATGGAAAAATAACACTTGTTAAATTTGCAATCACCTTCGTGTTTATTCAATTGTCGTGTCTTTGAGAGTTTTTTAATACTATCTACGACAATCGGTGTCTTAATCTTGTTATAGTAAATTCATCGGCATCTTATCGCCGGATTCTAAATATAAGCCTCACTTTCATCATTTACGAAAACTCGTTATGATATAAAGTGATCATTTGTGATTTCTATCAATCGATTAAAAAAATCTTGTTCTTACGAATTCCCAAATAATTTGATCTTTTTATCTCCTTTTATTTCTGTCGTTGTTTTTTTTTTTTTTATTTTTTTTTTTAACGATTTGTATACGTATAAGTATTTAGAATGTTAATGCTTAAGTTGATACATAATCGAAAACATTTTCTAAATTAGAAACGTAAAATAAAAGAAAAGAAAAAAAAACAAAAAAAAAATGTGTAGCTTCGTTGTAATAGTAATAAAAGTGTTGTTTACAAAATTTATAATTGAAATGAAAACTTTTTTATTTATTCAAAGACGTCAAATTTTTTTTTTTTTAATAATAAAACTTTAATGAAAAGCGCAATACTTTAAATCTACAGTAAGCTTTAAAATATTAATTTGTGGTTTGAGTTTATTTTATACAAAAATTAACATTTTTATTGTTATTGCGATAAAAAAGATTGGAAAATATTCAACGTAAATAAATTATTCGTAATACATACGTCAATTTCTAAAGCTCAGTGTGTGCATACATCAATTTCTAAAGCTTCGTTAAAAAAGAAAATCAAACGTCACTTTTGCATAAATATTTCAGTATTTTTTATTGATAAGATTAGAATTCTGTCGTAAATAAGCAAAAAAAAAAAAAAATTATATTCTTTTGAAACTTTTTTAACCCGAGATCGGTCGCTAATATGTCCCCAAAAGACCGTAAAATTAAAAATTTGCGCACTCCTTATGACTTACGCATTCGTCAACGCTTTGCATCAATTTATGCTTCGGACACGTTCTAACGTGTTAAATGCACGTTAGTTAAGTGTTTGATTTTGTGTGGCGTAAACGTTTTTTGCGATTTGTTTTTTGTAAATGGTCATTTCAACATGCGATCGATCCCGAGTTAAATAACAAATAAATTTACGGATAACAAAACTTAATCATATTACGTTATTTTTCAGGACCCTGCGGAGGCAAAACCACTGGTCAGACTCGATTGTGCACGTTTTTCGAAAATCTTGGTTGGAAGGTGGGTAAATTTTATTTAATTATAAAGCTTATAAGTAGAGATTTTTAACGCGTTTTTGCTGAATATTGGTACCAATGACTTACTCGTTTCGTTACAAAAAATTAACAAATAATAATAATAATAATAATAATAATAATAATAATAATAATAATAATAATAATGACGATAATCGATGCAAGTATACGATGAAGACCTTTTTTTACGACTATTTTTTTTTTTTTTTTTTTTTTTTTTTTTTATTTATACAAAAAAAAAAAAATAATTTAAAATCGACCCCTTTTTTCAATACTTGGACAATTGTTGTATTGCGTCAAACGAAATTCTATTGGTATTACGAAAGTTTCGGTAATGCAACTATAAAGTATAGTTCTACTAACAAAATTTTATTGTACCAAACAAATATTGTTTGAAACAAGACAACTTTTATCTCGGTGCTGATAATAAATCTCGCCTTTTCTTCTGTCTTCTATCGCCAAGTCTGTCAACGATAAACCCTATAAAATTTGAAAAAAAAAATCGAAAAAAAAAAATTTCACTTCTTGCAGTTTTTACTGTACTTAAAAAAAAAAGAAAGAGAGAGAAAATTTTGTTTATTAGATTATTTACTTGGTTTTTTGAGCGGATACGTAAAGAGCGGTTGCATAAATCAATAAGAGAAGCGTAAGCATTTTACGATGCATAATGATACGCACATAAAATTTTAATAATTTATAATTAAAGCGTCAAGTATTAAAGTTAAAAATATTAAAAATAATTTAAAATTTGCAAAAGGTACTAGTGTTTTAAGCAAATAAAATAAACATTTTGAGCAATATTATGTAACAAGGCTTAATTTTATAAACAGCTTACAAAAAAAAAAAAAAAAAAAAAAAAAAAAGGCCTGTAAAATGTCAATAAATTAATATTTAAAGAAAATTTGTATAATTGCAGTCTTGAAAATATTCCAGTCAACAAGTTTGTTATCAATTAAAATATTTTAATTGATTTTAAGGTTCTAATGATATGCTTTGATGTAAAATACGTTATATGTTTGTGCGTGCATAATTTATATACAAAACAATTCAATGTTTTTAATATTTGTTTGCAGTAATAAATTATCTTTCGATTTGCTATTTAATACTAAATATACTATAAATAATTATTCATTGTATTTCAAATATAGATATTCATAATTTAATATTTTTAATTCAATGTTGAACTTTTATTCTTTTAATTTCATAAAGTGAAAACAAATAAATTTAAAATACTTAAATAATTAAATTTGAAATTTAATTGGTTATAATTTTTCTAATGATGAAAAATCAAATTGTTCAATTTCAGTAATATTTAATAAATACGTCATCGTTTTCGATTATTATTAAATGCAAACAAAGTATAATTATTTTTAGACGCTAAAAAAAGAAAGAAAAAAAAAAATTAAATATTTAAACGTATTGTGTACAATACATAATTTTTCTATTAAAATTTGTAAAATTATAATTTAAATGATTAAAATAAACGATCTGGAAATAAAATTATAAACGGGGATTATAATTTTCCTCATATTATGAAAAATTTTTGAAAGCTTTACGCGTTAATTTTTCACGTCAAATTTAAAATTAAAAATTAATAAATTTCATCATTTCAATCGCGAAATTAAAATATATTTTTACTCTGCGCTAATGATGCTTTTCGAAATCTTAATATTTCGAAAAAATTTTAAAACACAAAGAATAAACAAAATTTTGATTTGATTTTTTTCAATTAAGCGCAAGAGATTGCGTCGTAATTTTTTCCTTTATTCAGATATACGTTATTGTTTTATTCGATCGACGGAAACCTATAGTAAAAATTTCGCTCACCGAGACAAGGTGCAACGCACTTCGGGAAATTTTCATAAACGCAGTTCAACGCATCGGGCGACAAAAGTTTCCGTTACTTGTACATAATCTTGATGGGTATACTATATATATAGTATATCGATGCCTTGAAATAAAACAAAGAGAGAGAGAGAGAGAATATGGGAGATGAGACAATTGAGTAAATTTCAGATCGTCGATTGATAAGTACGCATAACATGAGTTTGTATACAATCATCGTCGACGGTTGATACGTATATAAGTGAATCGGTCTCATTCGTTTCGCGAGCGAGAAGGAAAAAGACGACGACGACGACGGAGTCGCAGAAATTCCATTTGCATTAGCACTCGCGCGCACAACTCGATGGGGGTAATTTTGAAGTGAAACCGGGCGAATTTTTTATATCCGTAGCTCGTTGATGAAGTCGCGTCTTTATTGATTTCCAGCGATAGGTTTATTGAAATTCGGTATCAATTTCTTTTTTTTCCGCGGATAAAATTTATTCCCCTCTTGTGTTTCTGATTAAACGCTTTATTCGCAATCTATTGTTCGTGCATCGCTCGCAGGTGGAACATTTTTAAATATTATACATCTTGATAATTGCGATATCTTATTTCGTATACGTATACATTACGAGTCACTTTTATAACAATTTTCAGAATTAATGTTGTAGATTATGGATTAATCGGTAGCAATTTAAATCATCTTCTTTATCTTTATGATAATAAAGTTAAACATTAAGCATATAATTAATAGCGCCAATTTTTAAATAAAAGACAATAAAAGTAAAAAAAGAAATTTAATACGTTGCCCTTCTGCAATATCGTTAACAAGTTCGTATTCGTAATACAGTGAAAAGGAAAAAACAATTATAATGATAGTAGAGTACATCTTATTTGCTGCTTTCATTTAAACGCGTAAACATTTAATTGTTCGCTTGTTTATACTGCTATAAAAAATAAATAAAAATTTATCGTTCATTTAAATTACTCGAGCAAACCAAAGCATTTCGGACGTACGACGTCCGAAGTTTATTTATGCTCAAATTCTCTAGTCTCTCTTAATTGCATTAAATTGCTGTGGGAACTATACAGTTAATACAATTTTATTATTTATATAAATAAAACGTATTTTTAATTAAATTCCATACTAAAACTTTCAATCATACATAAAATTACTTATTAAATACACGTATAATGTTACTTATATTTTATTAAAAATTCATATTTTACTTTCTAATAAAAAAAACAATGAATTTCATATATATTGTGTATATCTTATCATGTAAATAATTAAAAATTTATAAAACGTCAATAAAATAAAACTAAATTTTACACTTTCTACATGCGCTAATCTTATTGATTTATGCTCAATGAAAGTCCGACACCATTTCGATCTCGTTGCCGTCGAATAGAGTGTCGTTGATATTTCAATAGTTTTCATACCGATTCTGGTAAATTAAGAATATACCACGAAAACAAAGGTAAAATGAAAATGCAAAAGAAAAAAAAAAAGAAAAAAGAAAGAAAAAAAAAAAGATATACTGGTATTGGGGTTATCACCTTCGTTGTGGATTCGATAGAGTGGTGGTTGTCTTCTTTTTCAGGTGTTCCGTGTTCCCGAGACAGCGACCGTGCTGCTCAGGTATGCCACAATTACACGCTAACAAACTTAGCATTTATAAAAGTTTAAAAAAAAAAAAAAAAAAAGAAAAAAAAAGTGGAAAGAAAAACAAACGCAATGTCCCACCTTTCGCAAAAGAAAATAAATGAAACGGTGAATTTTTTCTTTTTATTTTTTTTATTCATTTATTTTTATTTTTATTTATTTATTTATTTATTTATTTATTTATTTTTATTTATTTATTTTTTTTTTTTTTGAGACTCGAGTTTTTCAACTCGAATATTTCTATTTTAAATTTTACGGTTGTGAAAATTAATTTTGCAAAAAGTTTTCTTTAAAACGCTTTCACGTAAACTTCTACGAGATTAAAAATAAAATAAACGTTACGTTTATTTAACGCATAAAGTTTTTCATTGTTAAAAATTAATAAATCGGATGAAAATTTTTACGCTAATAATGTTACGAAACTCTTTTTACTAAAATTTTTACAATATATATGTATGTATATATTAACATAGTTGACTACGAATTTACTATTCTCGAAACAAACAATTAATGTTTAACGTTATATTTTGACTAGTCTTTAATAATGTACGAATAGATGTGTTATAAAATAACACTTTTAAATAATCAATATTTAACGATGTAAAATTATTTTATGAAAGTAAAATCGCAGTTAGGGTCGCAGTTTTATTAGCTCGCACTTTCATCCTCCGTCTGCTTTTTTCAATTTCAGTGGCGGTATCAAATTTACAGACCTGAATGCCGAACAAGGTGAGTTAAATTTTTTTTAAAACTTTCATTCGAATAATTGTAAGTCGGGGAAAAAAAAGTAATGTTCACGGAAAAATTAATAGGTTCGACTGTACGAACAATTCTTTATCAAAATAATATCTACTTCATTTTCAAACGGACGTAAAGCTAGTTCTTCGTTTATATAATACTTATCTATAGCAGTGCGTTGTTATGAACGAGTTAGTACTTTTTTTTGGTTAAACATTAACTTGATTATTTCCGTGAATTTTTTTTTTTTAAATTCATTTTTATTTTAAATTATAATAACGAAACGTGAATTTATATTTAATTTTCTTTCTCGTCAAGAATAAAAATTAATAATACTTTCTTTGTCATATCAAACAAAAATACATAATTTTTTTAATATGATTTGTTTATCGTTTAGTTTATTGTCGCAAAAAAATAAAAAAGGACGCGCAATAATTTTTAAGAAATTTAAGTAAAATATTAAAAAAATTTTTTAAAACGCAATGATGATTGTTAAGTGAAAATATTTAAAAAACAATACATTTTTTACTCATAATAAACTTTATTTTAAAAATAAGCGTGTGACAGGATTTCCGAAGTTCTGATAGTATTACAGTTGTTTGCAAATTTCAATGCTTACAATATTTGAGCAACAAAACGAAAAGACTATGTAATGATGCAGAGACTTTTATATACAATGAATAATGGCTACTTGCCAAACACTAGTTGGCTAGTTTTTTTTTTTTTTTTTTTTTTTTTTTTTCTGACAAACGATAATCTACATTGGCATTTCTCGTGTTTAAAAACTTCAGCGTGATGTAACGTTTAAAATTTCACGTAAACTCGATGTTATTTAACCGAACGGTAAATATTTTTACTGCTCAAAGCGATGCCGTTGCGTTTATAAATAACAAAGTATTAAATTAATCATAAGAAGATAGCAACGATAATAAATGTTACGAATGTGAAAAATAAATTATTTTAAATTTCAAATGACGACAATAATTAACGAATGCGCAATTCAAATTATAAGTATAAATGTATAATGTTAACGATAAACATTTTTTTTTTTCTTTTTTTTTTTTTTTAATTGAATTGTTGAAATTATTCATGAAAATGCATTTAGTTTGACATTAGAAAAATGACAACCTTGAAATGTAATACATCGTAACACACGGCAGGTTTCCGATATGATGGACTTTATTTCTATTGGCTTCTTTTTCTTCGGTGCGAATGATGTACGTACTATAAGATACACTGGGCTCTTAATAAGCTGGATTATAACGGTTCTGCGAGCAAATGTTACGTCATTAATCGAATTTGAACGTTTAAGATATTAGTATCGATCGGTAGGCTTTAAAAAAAAAAAAAAAAAAAGAAAAAAAAAGAAAAAGAAAAAATGAATCATCACAGAATGTAACTCGTGTAAAGATAAAAAGAAAAAGAAAATTAAAGCACGTACTTCAAAGTTGAAACAAAAATTAAAATGGAGATCGCATTTATCGTTGTTATTTAAGCAAGTCGAATTCCTTATACACGTTTAGAACATAAATCAATGTCGCGATTACTCGTATTCGATTCAACAATGCAAAAAAATAAATAAATGTTTTTAAAATTGCAATCGAACTCAACGGATATTTATTCCATCCACAATTAGAAGAAAGTGAAAACTTTTTTTTTTTTTTTTTTTAATAATTTTTGTAATGAGCTTTCAATGAAAATGGATAATCCGTGTCGTTTTACGTGCGCTCTGGCTTTTAGCCATCGCGAAGGCACGTTTTCTCTAGCTCCTTAGGCTTATAACCTTAACCCACAATTTTAATGTTTTTTTTTTTTTTTTTTTTTTTTTTTTTTTTCATAAGCTGAAACATACGCCGCTTAACAATTCCTAAAATAACACGATCAAATCGTTCCGTGAGTTCTACGGTTACAATGGTAATGTTATTTCGATGATTTTTTTTTTTTTTTTTAAGCAAATACATGCTGATGTTTAAATATAATTTAAAAAAAAATTTTAGAAAATAACAGAAACGAATATGTATTTTCTTTTATTGAACAATTTTTTCATCAAATATTTTGTTTTTCCAATTGATTTTTGAATTTTGTTTACAATATTGTATCGCAAGTGCTTTTTATTGAAATATATAGTTTTAGGCAATTATTAAATAAAATTTTCGCGTGTAATTGTATTTTTTATAATAAAGTGTTTATTGCTATTTCATTATATTTAATTTACATTGGAAAATTTTATAAATATTATAAATAATTCCAATGGAATAAGGCCAATTCAGTTTTAACAAACTGTAAATATCGTTTTGTTCTTTTGATATGTAATTTAACACTTCAGAATTATTAATGAATTTTGCAAATAATTTATGGCACTTGAAATTTATTTAATTATTTTTTTAGTTATAATATATGCTGATATGACAATTTTAAAAAGCTAGTCTGTTAGTTCTGTAATATTCTGTAAGTTTTAAAAGTGGAATAAAAATAGATGACATTTAGGTATAGTTACAATACGTAAAGATCCATTCAAAGCCGTTACGTAAAATTTGACAGAAAGAAAACTAAAAAAAAAAAATAAAATTCGAAAACTTGAAAATTTACAAATTAATGTAAAAAATTGTAAATTTTACAAAAATTTTCAAAATTAACGACGATTTGATATCAATTGAAAATTTTTTTATGCGTTTCAAAATAAATCTTCCATTTGATAATTAAGAAATAAGACGGTTTTTGATCGAATTTGACGAACAAGAAAATTCTGCAGTCGTTCACTGTAACGCATAAGGAAGTGTATAAGTAATGCCGTTCTTTGATAGGTTGTAATTAACCGTTTATCCACCCTGTTTTGTTTTATTGGCGGTTATCCCGGCATAAATCACTCCTTAGGTTAGTCTTGTGACTTGCGCGTCGAATAACGTTTGAGGAGCACATTTCATCTTAGCACATGACGCAAACGTAAATTAGTGCAAGTTGATTATTTGGATCGTTTCCAATGGGATATGCGTGTATATCGCGTACGCAAAGGGTAAACGCATTGTTCAAGAACTAGCTGTTACAACGAGAGAAAGAGCATCGTTAATTGGTCGTGTAATGCAGCGCCGATTGTCGTCGGTTGCGCGAGTATATATAAGGATCGCGACTTTTTTCTCTCGGCTCTCTTTTCATTGCATTCAATGATCCAGAGAATTAGCCGATGTACTAACGATTGGACGGATTGTTGCTTAAAATAGAATATTTAGCTTTGTTTGACTTCGCTCGGTTTCTGTATTGCCTTAATTAACGATCGCGTTTTTAAAACCAACTGCAAATTTCCAACACGGTTCATGACCTCATTTATCAACCGTTTTATTTGAAAAGTAAATAAAATACAATTATTTTTAATTTTAACTTGATTTTAAATCTATTAAAACTGACATTTCCTTACATTTCATTCGACTTGATAAAATATTGTCAAAGCTTACGATTATTTAGTAAAAAAATATTTATCTCGTGTTAAAAAAGATTTAAACACAAGATGATGTATATTTATTTAATTCTAAGTGTCTGTTACTTATTTTTTTTTTTTTTTTTTACATCCCGTGATTATTCCTAAAAAAAATAAGTATTAGGAAATGATAATAATAGTTTGTATAAAAATAACTAACAAAACTGAAAGATTAAAATTGAAATAAATAATAAATATTATATAAAAAAAAAACATTATTTAAAATGAGCAAATGAAGTAATTAAAAAAAAAAAAAAAAAAAAAAAAAAAACAAAATATACTTAGTCAATGAAAAGAATATCATTGTTTTAATCGTGTTAGCTTTTTTTACATCTTAAATTACAGATTGACGCAGTTAATAAAAAGTTGAGTTTTTTTCCACATAAAAGCAGAATGTATACTACTATTTGAATAACTTGAAACAATAGCCTTTGTTTAATTTTAAAACTCTTAAACAACTTTTTAATACTCTGTAAACAAAATATAAACTGTATTTTTTCTTAGTCCAATTAAATTAATATTGCATTTGATCGTTGATCGTTGGCAGGCAGCATTGATTACTATCTATTAATTATGGAGTAATTCAATGAGCAAGAAAAAAAAATTGTTCAATATTGAAGATCGGTTAATCTTTGAACATAAAAACTTCATTGGCAGTAAAAGAAAAAAAAAAAAAAAAAAAAAAAAAGACCGCTCCTGCTTGCCGTCAGAAAATTCGTCGCTTAGTTTTATCCGGTCTCCGTTTGATTGGCAAAAAAAAAAAAAAAAAAAATTATATGAAAAAGTTTCGATAGTATATTATCTAGTTCGTTGTTTCACTCGGGAAATCGACTTTTGCACGGAAGGTATTTTTGATTATGGCACGTGTAACCTTCGGTGAAATTTATGATCGAAAGAAATGCAAAGAGTCTGCTTTTCTCATTCGACGAGTCAAGGCCGAATCGATAATTTGTCGTCGGCACACATTGTATCGTCATTGTTTTTCGCGCGTTACCTATATACTCAAAAAATTCGCGGATTTATCAAGTAAACCTTGTACACTTGTCGTACCTTGTATAATTCTGTATCCAATTGGTTTTTATCTTTATTTATGTAAGAGTGCGATAATTAATTTTTTTTGTTTATTCTCAATGAGATATAAAGACGTTTTTTTTTTTTTTTTTTTTTTATCATTTTAATTTAAATTTGTGATCTCAAGACCTTATATATGTTACAACATATATTTATATTTTAAAGACAATATTAAATTTTCATAATTCAACTCAAAGTTAAAGCATGAATTTTTAAAATGATTAAAATTTAATCAACAATGAATGAGTAAAATGGAAAAAATGGATATTATTAATGTTCTATGTTCTCTTTTATTTTCTTCTCTATAATATATTTTCATTCCTTTAGACTTGGAAATATTGTACCAAGAATTTCTCCATAAGATTAAAAAAGCATTAAGGCCAGGTTACCCCAATAAACGTAATTTTTTTCAATACATTTTATTCATAGTACGAAACATGTTGAGTAATCAATTTTTTTACATATGAAAGCACATATATAAATTTACTTGAAATAATTTTTTTTTTTTTTTTTTTCAAAATGGCGGTCCTGAAAATGGCTGCTGAAACTCATCTGATTCACAGATGGATGACATCATTTCTTGGAAAAGAATTATCTGAAAGCAAAAAACAAAATGGTTTCATGTTCTGTATCGAATTGGCTATGGCCTCAAGCAGAATGAAATATTTTCAATGAAAAAAAACAAAATGGCGGACTTTTGAATTTTTTTAACATTTTTTTTCACTTTTAATTGTTTATAACTTTTTTAAATAATAATGAATATTTCTGGTTCTGCTTGAGGCCATAGCCAATTCGATACAGAACATGAAACCATTTTGTTTTTTGCTTTCAGATAATTCTTTTCCAAGAAATGATGTCATCCATCTGTGAATCAGATGAGTTTCAGCAGCCATTTTCAGGACCGCCATTTTGAAAAAAAAAAAAAAAAAAATTATTTCAAGTAAATTTATATATGTGCTTTCATATGTAAAAAAATTGATTACTCAACATGTTTCATACTATGAATAAAATGTATTGAAAAAAATTACGTTTATTGGGGTAACCTGGCCTTAAATTAATATTAAAAATAAAATAGACACGATAGAGTAAAGTAAAGATACATCAAGTATTATAAAACAAGACTGTTGTAACGCTTTTATCGAGTATATCAGTTGACAGTAATTGGCGAACTCGCAGCCGGTATCAAATAAAGCTCGAAAAAGCTATTATTATTGCATCAATAAAAAGCGAAGAACGATGAGCTCATGATCGTTGTACATTCGCGACCTCAAAATAATACATATCAAACATAAACAAAGCTTAACACGCGACAGGCTAATGAGGGACCGGAATTCGTTCGTGCGTTCGATCATAATGTTCGAGCTACATTCGAATATTTATAATCAAAATCAGTGCATTTTTCACGTATATATATAGCAACGATCGTACTCGCAAGGTCGACTTGTGTTTCATATCGAGTTCCGCGAGTTTTAATGAAAATAAATAGCGACTCGCGATGCGCGTGGATGAAAAGCGCTCCGATGGAAAAAGGAAAAGTGAAGCAAATTGAACAATCGAAATGAAACGTACGCGAGATATATCAATGACACCTGCGTCCAGCTTTCCAATCCGAACGCACTCGGGGAATCTAACTCGGTCGAATTCGAATACACGTATATATGTATATTCTCGCGGTCACGTATATATATATATATATTAATCTCGCGGTCAAGGCCGTGAGATTATTAACTTTGCTTTCCGTAAAATTGACACCGCAAGAGGTACACGCCGTAGCTTTTTTTCATTTTCACTTTTTTTTTTTCTTCCTATTTTATGCATATAATACGGAGGTTACGCTCATCTTTTTTTCTTCGATTTTAATGAGCTGAAAGGCAAGTGACATTACAAGTCATATGTACAACCCTACAGGCTTTTTATATTAAGGACTCGTGAGATATCTTTTACCGAAAAAAAAAAAAAAAAAAAAAAAAAAAAAAAAAAAAAAAAAAAAAACACTGAATGAAAAAACTTTTCTTTATGTTGACTCGAAAAAATATTCTCGTTCGAATAAAAAATTTTCTTTTAAAATAAAGAGCCACGAGGAATTCTTTTTAATGAAAATCATTTTTTTCATTCTCGAAAAATTACTACTACTCGTTTGTGTTCCTTTCGTATTTTCTTTTAATTTTAGATATTTGAAGATGGAGATTTTTGCTTTGAAATCATCTGTTTGTTGCATAGAAATTCTATTTGGAATTACATCCTAGAGTCCATAGAGTCAACAAGTTTTTTAAGTGCCCAATATAGCCGCTATTCCTATATATTTCTTAAATAGAAAATGTAAAAAAATATGCCAAAAAATAATTTCAAAACAAAATTTAAAAATAAAATGGTAATATTTTTTTGACATGACAAATTTTAATTATTTATAAGTTACATAACACGTATCTTATGGTCTTACTTACTATCTTTTTAATACATCGCGGTTATATATATATATATATATATATATATTCATTGATTTATGAATAATTGTGCGAAAAATTTATTTTAATGTTTTAAACAACATATACCTATCGGAATGTTATATAACTTTTGAAAATAAGTTAAATTTCGTTTAAATTCTGAACACGTTAAAGATATACGGATTAAGTTGAATATATAATGAGTAAAGTATGAAAAGAATTGTCGCTAAGTTAAAAATTATTTGATAGTTAAGTCTTTAGCCCAAGATCGGAAAACTTTTTTAAAGGATCGTATTAAGTGGCCTGTATTCCTTTCAGACAACTCTTACGAGGGTGAGTTTTATTATTCGTATCCCGATTTGATAATGAACTTTTCATACATGCTTATTTATCAAGATCATGGAAATAAAAATAAATGGTCCTTCTAGAAATATTAATTTTAACTTCTTTAATCGTAACTTCGATACTACTTCAATTTCTTCAGAATTATAAATAATTAAACAAATATACGAGACGTCATTATTACGGTCAGATCATTAGAAGGATCATAAGTTGAAGCAAAAGCTGTTAATTATTCGATAAAATTAATGCTAGGGTAGATTGCTTGTGTATAGTATAAGCATAAGCCGTGTAAGTTATTATAATTACTTGAGTTAATTATTCGAGAAAATTCATACTTATCGAAGATTCATTTTTTTACAATCTGTATCATTAATAAATCAATTGTATATATTTTCTTCTGTAATATACGTTACTTTTTCATAAGCCATGTACATGCAAATTATGACGCTCATTATATATTATCTCATTTAAATAGTAGATTTTTTATGGGCGTAAAAAAAAAAACAAAATAGCATAAAGTCATAATAAACGATGATATCATGATAATTTATTTTCATTAGATAATCAACTTTAAATAGATCACAACTTGATGAATTTTCCATATTAAACGGTCATCATACAAATCTAATGTAGGAACAATATTGTGATATAATAATAAAAAATGCTAAAAAAAACGCTTTTTTTTTTAATATTTTTTATATTTAATGATTGCACAAAATATTCATTTAGTTCTATTAATTATTAATGTTTAAAAAAAAAAAAAAAAAGAAATACAAACAACTATAAATTAAATCTAAGAATTATTAATTTTCTAAATTTATTTTTCTTATTTTAAATATAAAGTGATAGTCAGTTATTTTTCTTTTCTTTCTTTTTTTTTTTTTTTTTTTTTTTATTTGTTTATTTGTGTCGACTAATCTTTCGCAACGGATTTATACAATTGTCAATACGTATATACTTGAATAATTGTAAAAGTGCATTTTTCGCGATAATTGTATATTTCGCCAACCCAATTAATGCGTTGTCAAATGAATTAAATCGTTTTTGAAATAAATAAAAAAAAAAAAAAAAAAAACTTAATCTAATTCCACGCTTGAATTCGTCAAGTTAACTTTTTTCTTATTAATTAAATCACGCGTCAATCGGCATGTTGATTTATCACCTTTAAAAATGTTTTAATCTATTTCTGGCATTTGAAAAGAAGAAAAAAACGAAGAATTTCTTATAAATTCTTCGTTGAATCGTGAGAAGCAGTTATCTAAGCGCTCCGGTCTTAAAGCAAAAAAAAAAAAAAAATAAATAAATAAAGAAAAACTCGTTTTGTCCTTTCAGAAGCCGCAAAGAATTTACGCGACTTACTCGTCTATTCCGTGCACGTTGTGCAGCCGACAACATATATCTGCGTATGTTGTATCGCACGACATGATCGCCTTGAACCTGAACTCACGCGCGCACTTTGCTTCCGAGACGCGCACACTTTTACGTGCTTGTCTTTCTCTCTCTCTCTCTCTCTCTGTGCATATAGGTGTGCGTTATCTCTTCATAAATCGTCATAGAAAAGCGACGGTTAACGAGCGTTAAAATTTTATCAGATTAATAGAAAGAGAGCGCTCTGTCGATCGCGTCGTTCAATCGTGATCTTACTACCAAAGAATTATTATTGTTTATTTTTTCATACGCGTTGTTATCGTCAACGTAAAAGTACAATAGTTTTTTTAATAACGTAACTTGGAACCATGCCGAATATGTTCGTACATACACCGATATATTTGACCGCTCGAATACGTACGGCGACTATTTTAATTTGCGAGGACGAATTCGTTATGCGTCGGTGGCAAAGATGATTCAAGATTTACCAACGACCATCGTTCAAGGTCAAGTAAAACCGCTTTCTTTTTCATTCTTATTCTCATTCGAATACCTGAAATTTTATGACCCCTTTTTAGAAACCACGAGCACTGAAATACGCAATTGACAAATACGGCAAACTTGTTTCAAATGCTGTTTATTTTCGATTATTAATAAAAAAAAAAAAAAAAAAAATAAAAAAAAAACTGTTAAAACGTGATATACGTAAGCTGTATAGAACTTTTTTCAATTTACACAACCTTGAAGAAACAATTATTTCCAGACTAAGCAATCAAACTGCACTATCTCGAAAGTCTTTGATACGCCGAAACCGAATCCGTCCTCTAACTTAGCCCGTTACGACAAAATTTAGAGATATCTTTGAAAAAGTTAAAAAAACCATTTTAAGAAACATTTAAGGTTCTATTTTAAACAATAAATTTTTTAATTAAATCCGTAAGATTCGTTGCTTACTATAACGTATTTTTCCTTCGATACTTCTCTTATCAAATGTTATCATAAAATCTTTTTATTAAAATCAACTTCTTAAAGCAGAATATTTTTCACGCGTGCTTCAATATTAGACGACTACTGAACTTCATGATTAAAAACTCTTTGAAGTTTCAAGCCTGGCTCTTAATCTCTGTTAGTAAGAAATTTGATCTGAGTCTTGCATTCTTTCGAATTTGCTGTCGGATTGAAAAAAAAATTTATTATGTTTTAAATAAAAATAAAAAATCAGCAAAAACATTAAAAATAATATTAAATGAAAATTTTTAGCGTACAAAGAGTTTAGACATGGATTTCAGTACGTTTAAATGAAATAGAATCACAATCACAGTTTTGTTTTTTAGATGAAAGATAAAGTAAACACAAGTTTTATAGAATAATGCATCCTCTGTTTAAAATGTCAAACTAAATTTAATAGATTCAAACGTTCAATTTATATAAAATATTTCTTAAAATTTATAATCTACATCTTATGCAAAAACCACCACAATCGAAACAATAAAATCTTTGATGTCATGCCAAATTTTCATAGCCTGTTGCTTTTAAAATTTTAAGGTTGAATTTCTCATTAAATTTAAAAAATCCGTCGGATTGAATTACTACACATGTTTTAGATACATATTTTTACAATTTGTTCACTAAAACTCTATGAATCTTAATAAATTGTTAAAAAAAAAAAAAAAAAAAAAAAATCAAACCTAAATTTTTAATGGTAATTTGAATAGTTTTTATTTATAAAATCGTGAACAAATGATGTGATAACTTTTTCTATAAAATTTTTTATATTATTTCAAAATAAACTTGAATATATTTGTTGTTGAATGTAAAAAATTAAAAAAATTTTTTTGTTTTAGTGTTGACACAAATGAAAAAAAGGTTTAAATATTTATAATAATTTCAAAATTATTTTAAAGTAAAAAATTATTTTAAAAAACTTTTACTGATAAAAAAAATTTTTCCAATTTAAAATGAAAAAAAATTTTTTAAAAATTCTATTTTTTACGTAAACATGCGGAAAATTTCTTTAAAATTTTTTAAAGAAAAATACTATTAATCTTCGTATAAACAATGCCATGTAGATTAGTTAAATAGTTTATCCATAAACTCGAATGTATTTTTTTAAGTAATTATATAAATATCATTAAACTTATGCAAAAGATAAATATATAATTATATATTTTATATGAAAAATCAATATATTTGCTTACATAAATCAAAGTAAAGTTTGTACAAAAAATCATCGCTAGTTCTGCTCACATGCTTATTTCACAAATTGTTTCACGATGCAAGTAATTTTTTAAGTATCTGAATGCGAGAACGAAATTGGTTAAAAATGTTTATAAAACATTGTAGTATTATTATCAGAAGTAGAATTATAAAATCGAACCTCCTACAATAGTAAATAAATTGCGAATATATGGTTTTGTTTTAGTCGATTTCGTTGTAAACATTGTATTTACTAATTTTGCATAAAATCAATTGTTTTCAATTTACTGATTTTACAATTGAATTTCATTGGAAAAAAAAAAAAAAAAAAAAAAAAAAAAAAAAAAATTTAGATCGATTGATTCTTTATTGTAATCGTAGATTCAATTTAGTTTTAAGAGTAACTGTTTTTCCAGTAAAATAATTCACATTTTTTATCTTATTTATTGCAGCATTCAAATTCCAAGAGAATTTACTGAAAACTATGCTCCAGATTGAGAATACCTTTTTTCAGTTGGGTGAGAGCCTGTCAAGAAATTGCCTTATTATCTGTGATCGCGGTGCCATGGACGCGTCTGCATGTAAGTATCATTTTTTGCCGTTGTCGCACACTTGTCGACACCGCGTTGCAATGCAATTAAGATCACCGGTTTTCTCGGCTATTAGTTCGAGAGCGCGTTTCCTTTTAAATTTTATCAATTCTTTTAATTAATCGTTTTATATAAAAAAAAAAAAGCAAGATATTAACGTGGAAATCCAATTGAGTAATGAAATTGTATAAAAACAATACATTTTTGACATTCTAAAAAAAACAAAACAAATCATTCAATTAAATTTAAAATGCATAAACATACTAAAGTTTATAATATAAACATTTATTAATTGGAAAAATAAAATTTAATTTTTTTTTTTTTTTTTTTTTTAATTATTATTATTAAAAATTAATTAAAATTTACATATTAATTTTAAAATAAAATCATGAAAATAATGTAAAACCAATAAATAATCTAATTTTTCATCCGTACGCTAATACAGTTATCTCGAAGGACAAATGGGAGCTGATGATGACGTCGAATGGTTGGAACAACGTTGAGTTGCGCGACAACCGTTACAATCAAATAATCCACATGGTATCGGCGGCGAACGGTGCCGAGGACTTTTACTCGACCGAGGATCACGCCTGCCGATCCGAGGGTATCGAACTTGCGCGCGAGCTCGACTACAAGGCCGCTTCGGCATGGGTCGGTCATCCTTACTTCGACGTGATAGACAATTCCCAGGACTTTGAGAGTAAAATTTGCCGTATGATCGAGTGCGTTTGTCAAAAACTTGGCATCGACACCGGCGACCGACTTACCGCTAGCAGTCGCAAAGTTAAGTTCCTCGTCAAGGGACCGCTTCCTTCGAATAGCGAATTTCCACCTTTTCAAGATTTCGACGTTGTCCACAATTATCTGCAAAGCAACAACCCCAAGACCCAAGCTCGATTACGGAAACGAGGACAGAACGGTTTGTTTATTAATTTTGTTTTTATAAAAATCCAAATTAAATATCACTTTTATCAAAGTTAACAATATCGAACGTAAAATTTTAATTTACCATGAATTTTTTATTATCATTCTAGGTCATTGGTCATACATTCACACTATCAGGCGACCAAAGATGTGCGGCCAGGTAGTTGAAGTTAAAACACAATTGACTCACAGGGATTATTTGAATATGCTAGCTCAAAGGGACGACTCGCACTTTACCATATTCAAACGTCGTCGTTGTTTCTTAATCAATAATCAGTACTTTCAATTGGATATCTACCGAGAACCTGCCCATCCAAGATGCAAAGGTCTGATGCTTCTCGAGACGTATACTGCGTTGCCAAGTGATAAATTACAAAATATACTGCCTCAGTTTTTAACGATTGAAAAAGAAGTTACCGGAAATCCTGATTACAGTATGTTCAATTTAAGTTTACGCGAGGAATGGAACAATACCAACAAATACTGTCATAACTTAAATGGTAAGTATTAAAGTAACTGCAAAAGTAATACTTATCTTTACTTTAATAAGTATTGAAAAAAAAAAATAAATAAATAAATAAATAAATAATCAAGTTTACAAATTTAATCTATATAAAGAAAAACTTGAAAGAATAATTTTACAGGTGCTGTCAGTACGATTAAAACCCGCGAAACCAGAAATCCACTTTTAAAAAATGGTATCGATGCCATAGGCCACTCTTTATTGTCAAAATTTAACGGTACGAGCAATGGTGTTCATGAAGCGTCAAATTTTCGAAATAGGAGCGAAAAATCTCGTGATTTTTGTACAAAGAATGGACAAGAAAATGGTCACGAGGCAAATGATTGTTTGAAAAATAATGCAGACGCAGAAAAAATGGAGAATGGAAAACATGATGAAGTAAATCATAAAAATGATCTTGTAAACTGCGTGAAATAACAATAGGATAATACTATTGAGATACCTCGAAGTTTATCAATGCAAATAGTTTAAATTAATAATAATTTAAATATGCATTCGTTTGATTCAACGGTTGATTTTTTAAAGTAAATCTTCGATTAAAAGAATGATAATCACTGTAGATTAAAATTTTATTTTTTAATCTGCTCTGCATGTTATAGCGATGCCCCACCAATTTTACTGCAGTATTAGTGTGAATGCAAAACAAAGGTTTGAAAATAATGTTCTTTATTTTTTATAAAGCACTTGACGTGTCTGTATCTCGTCTTACGTACATTACTTTTTTAATTTTAAACTAATCAAAATAAATCATCGGTTAGAAAAAAAACTTTTAGACAATGTTCCTATAATCAACAATTACAATTTTTAACTAACATAAATGGAAATTGATGTTTTTTAATGGATATAATCTTATAAGCAATGTTTTTTATCCTAATATAATAATGGTCGCTTTAAAAGTGATTCGCGCGATTTAATCATTGAGTTTTATACAATTTCATCTGTTAATTACATTTAAGTATGTAATACTTTTTTAAAAGACTAATTACGAATATTTACAAAAAATTGTAAATATTATTCATTGTTTAAATGTACAAAAAATTCATTTAAAATTTAACAAATTTTCGAATTAATAAAATGTTTCGTATTTAATGCTGTGTTACAATGTTTTGCGATAATTTATTACGACAATTTATTTTATATATAAACAAACTAAGTAAGATTGGCAAAAATTTTATCATGTCGTTTCATTATGCAAATAGTATAAGGGGTAATAGAAATACGCTAAAACATGAAAGATGCATGTTGGATAGGAAAAAATTTTAAAATAAACTTCATATTAAAAAGTCATTAATATTAGTAAACGGTTATGATACTGCTACAAAATATGCAAATTATAAAAATCACTCGAATTGAATAATATCATTTCATTTTTTACAATAAACCATTTTGGTTAAGCATAAAATTTTTCAATTAAAAATTGAACAATTCAAACGTAAAAAAATATTAAATTTATTAATATTGAAGATGCATATATTTTATCAATAATAGTATATATGTAAATTGTTTATTAAAAATTTTAAAATCCGAGTGATTTTTTATATTTTAAAGTATATAAGTATAAAATAGACTTATGAATCATAATAAATAAATTTTCTTTGAGTAAAAGTTTTTTAATTAAATTAAAGGTTTTAATTCTGATGATTTGATTTATAATCTATCGTGTATAATCTGCATTCGCTGTACTCTACCTCGAATATTTGCATCAACTATGTAACAATGATAAAAAAACAAGAAGTTTCTTATTATATCATTGTTAAAAATAAAAAGTTAGAATGACTTAAAAACAAAAAATATGAGTATTGTAAAAAACACTTACTTAGATGTACTTAATAATTCTGTATTTAAATACTTTTAAGTAGAAATTTGAATTATTTGTTTTATAGAAATTGAATATTATTCTTGAGCTTTGCTTAAGTCAAATGGTCATGATGCGAGTTATATTTTAATATTGTAAATTTCAATTTTGTAAATATATATTTATTAAATACAGAATATATTAGAAATTAATAAATTATTGAGAACAGAAAAATAATTATAAATCAAAAATTGTATAATTAATGAAAACAGATACAAATTATATGAATAAAATTGTTTATATAAAAATTTTCATTTTGTATCATATGTAAAAAATTTATGGTCTATTCAAATTATACTATATCCCACATAGCAAAGTAAGTTGAAGAAACATTTTTAGAATTTTTTAAAAATACCATATCATTAAGTAAATATTTATTCTAAGTAATTTTTATCTGAAATCTTACCAAAATGTGTTCTTGACATATTTAAGGTAAGGAATGTAAGATTTGCACTAACTATTACTAACATTTGTAAAAAATTTTCCATATTTGTAGTATTTTTGCGGCGTTTTTATTACGTTTTTTCTAAGATTTATAAGGTTTCAAGAAACTTTATAAGAATATCCTCCAATGAACTTTGCTATGTGGAATATTTAAATGAAAATAACAGCTAAAAATTTTATAATTGTTACATTTTTTCTTTAATTTATGTAAAAAGTAAATGAAAAAAAATAATGACTTGAATAAACTTATATTGCTGCCCCAATTGAAAGTTGCTAATTTTGTGAATTTCAATATACTTCCATTGAATAAAACAAGAAAGCAATTTGATAATGGCCATTTGAATAAAATGTGCTGTGATTAATTTTATAACAGTTATTACATAATTTTTAAGAAAAAATACACATACACACTGAAACCAAAAATATTTTTCCTATAGAATTCTTTTCTTCTGCTGAAATGTAGGCTTCAAGCCATATTTTCAAATTTGCAGTGTTTACTGTGGCGTTTAAATCTGATGTACACTAAGTAAAAACTAATCACAGACCTTTAACTTCTGGCAGAGACAACTGACAAAGTGCCTGTGACACAAGAAAAAAAAAAAAAAAAAAAAAAAAAAAAAAAAAAAAAAAAAAAAAAAAAAAAAAAACAATGGAAAAATCAGTATATTTTCAATGAATGTTACAATGGAAATATTTGTCAAAATATGTATGTACATGCCTTATAGTGCATACAATCTGACTTTATATTGTACTTATAGTAAATAAATAAAATATTGTTTGTCCGCTAAAATTTGATTAATTATTATTTTCATTTCATCAGTATTATGATTTTAATTTAAAATATTTAACACTAGTTTATACAGTTTTTTATCACAAAAATAAATTTCAAGGATTGGAGCAAGGAATCATAATGAGAAAAAACAAACAATATAGATTCACATACATTTTATTCTTTGATAAAAATCAAGAATGTGTAAAGTGCATAAAGTTTAACAATGAATACTATAGAGCGAATTCAAAAATAACTGTTTTATTATCATTTTATTCTCTGTTAGGAAGTAAATGGAAGTAAAATATTTTACTTAGTCTTGTATTAATTTTTAATAAATAATAATCTTATATTAGAACGTCGTTGTTACATTTTTATTCGATTATTAAAAACGATTATTTTTGGAAATCTAGGATATTGCAAGATTAATATTCCTCAGTCAGTTTATGAAAAAATGTTATACTTTGAACCTTTTTTTGTACAAAATGTTTAGTAAACTATATAATGAAAGACAGTCACATGATTTTCTAACGACTAGTATTCCACGCTTTTTAAAAAATTTTTAATACTCAAAGGTTGAATTAAAAACAATAACATTCTATTAGGATTCATTTCTGTATGAAACAGATTAAAATTAATATTTATTATAAATAATATTAAAATAAATAGTGAGTACCAGAATCGATTATTTTTTAATAATTTTTACAAATAAATTACTTTCATTCAAGGAAAAAACTAGTAATCTTAACCAAAGTACGTAACTATTGCATAATGCATACTCTAACTGAAATTTTTATAGATAAAAAATTATGTAGCAAAAATGTATTTTACTTTCTTTCTCCGTCCTTTAACAATTTTACAAACATATCAAGTTAATAATACATATATGGAAGTATAACTTGTAAATTACATAAATGTTAGATCATAAAAGATCTCAACATTATATATTAAGACATTTTTCTATCTATGTTCCAACCCTACAATGACGGAAGCTAAGATTAACAGGACAAGATAGTAACAAGAAACTTTTTCACGCTTTATCAGAAAAATAATATACTTATTTTCAAAGTTAGGTCTATCAATAGATCACATATCTAATTATTAATATATAGAGGTATATTATTATAGTTTCATGTAGCGATCTATTAAAATAGAATAAAAAATACTTGGACCCAAACTTTAACTACACATAAGCCACTTTCCGTCATAGGAAGGTTAAGTTTAATGTAACTTCATAATTTATCTTTATATTTCAAAAGACAGTTCTACACTATTTTCAGTCTAGATAGTATTTTATTTTGAGTTTTTTATTTAAATTGTCAAGGAATATTTGAAAAATGTATCTTCTTTTACAAGATTTATATATTTTAGAAACATGTATATAAATATTCATATTGATTTGGTGTTCATTATTAAAATTCATGTGTCATGATTAATATTTAATATTGTAAAAAGAATGTATTTTCAAAAAAGTTGACTTTCATATTTATATTAAAAATCACATTAAATATTTTCATGATTCTTTTAAATGGACAAAAATGTAGAACTGACTTGTAGCTAGAAAAGCATTTTTGGTAAATTGCCTATAACATGGAAAATGATTTTCATTACCTATTATTAATTATTTTCGCAGCAAGGAGTGCATCGCTATTGACAATGAATATTGACAATTTCAGACACTTTTTATTACTTTAAAATAGAAACAGAATTTTTATCTCGCAATTATTCAATAATATTTCTTCATTTTTCATATAATATTATATCAATATTTTTTTTTAAGCTATATTAAAAAATAATAAAATAAGAAAATTAAATTTTTTATGTGTCAACATGTCACATATTTTGAAATAATATCTTTGAAATTTTAAAGGATTATTTTCTGAAAAATTTCTAATTCTCTAAGATTATTTTCAATAATTTTTATATCTTTTTACTAACTTTATAAGTTATAAATTATATTTACAGTTGTGTAAAAATAGTAAAAAACACTATTTCAAAATGTGCAATATTAAATGACAGTAAAAATATCTATTTTAAAGTAAAAAAGTTTTTATGCTTATTAACATTGCTTCATCATTTTGCGATGCAATAAATATCAAGTAACTAAATAAATATTTTAAAATTTATCTACTAACTGCCTTAGTTTGTTGCGCTTTATACAGTTTCAAAACTTTTTTACCAGGTACTAAAGATTGACTAAGACCTGGTCTCTTTTTACGTTTGTACATCTGATTATTTTCCTGATCTACTTCTTCTTCATCATTTATTCCTACTTGTCCATTGTATGGTGTTTGGCATATAATAGTTTCTTGTGGTGTGCGAATAGCTTCTAATTCAGCAGCAGATCGATGTAAATCAGAATCATGTGCAAAAGTACAATTATGGCCAAAACGACATCGACCTTTACGATAGTTCCAGCAAATTTTTCTACCATTAATCATTTTTGTATCATCTAAAGTTGGAGTCATCTTGACATGTTTTTCAAGTATAGCACTTTTAGCTTTTTCAGCTTCTACAAAAGGATTGGTAAAGACTGAAGTTTTCATGGTGGGTGTACCATTGAAATCGGGTGTAGGTAATGGAAGTTTTTTATTGGAAGCAGTATCTTTCTGGTTATCATCATCTGCATTTTCATTATTCTCCTCCTCTTCTGCTTCATCCTTAGAACTGACAGTTAGGCAATATCAGATTACAAAGAACCAGTTTGGTTTTATATGATTTATCTGATTTTCTATTATATTAAGAATACAAAATATAATTTGCAAAATAACATATTGTTTATTATTTAATAAAATTAAACATAATCATACTTATTAAATAATTATCCTTTTTTAAAATAAAAATATATTAATAACTTAATATATCTTATGATGACAAATAAACTGCAGTTCTTATGAAAATTATTACAAATCAAAATTTATACAAAGTTTTAATTTAATTTAAATATTTCAATGTTAAATTTTAAAACTTATCAATAATTAAAAAATTTTATTTTTTACAAACGTTAGATAAAACATTATTATTATTATTATTAAATATTATATTAAAAAAAAAAAAAAAAAAAAAAATTTTAGTAAAAAAAATATTAGTGTGCAATGTTTTTATTATAAAAAGTCAAAGAGAAAGTTGAAATCATCATTTTTTTTCGCGACTTGTTTGTAGAGTTACGAGGAAATATGAAACTTTCAAAAATAAAATCATAAAATAGGTACACATTATTTGTAAATAATCCTAATAATAAGTTTTTGCAAGCCACAAAACAATTTCGAATTAATTCATTCATTTATTAAGCTGCATTAGTCAATTTTAAACAGCTTGTTAAAAAATATAAAAACAGAAATAAAAATAAAATTCAAAGAAATTAAATTATTTGATAAATTTATTGTACATTTAATACGTAAAACTAAATTGTCAACAAATAACTTAGTTACAATCAAGGCCTTTGTGCTACAATAAACGTGTTCTAATTGAGGTTAGAAAAAAAAAAATTGTATACCTTCAATGAGCTAAAGAAACTCGCGCGTGCTGCATATAAACTATATACTGTATACGTGTGCGGTATAGTATTTGTGAATAGACTTACGATTCAGAGTCTGACGGCTCATCTCTATCGCTCTCGGAACCCGAGGAAGTCCCATAATCTGCCACCAAGGAAGTCATGATTTTTTTCTTTTGATTAATAATAAAAAATACGCACTCTAATTAAATTAAATCTAATAAAAATGGGAATCCGAGAACGACTATGTGTATATTGTGCCGTTATTGTGCGCCTCGCGGCGGAAGAATGTGTAGCGTGTACGCGCGCACCGCGGCGACACTCTAATCTTGCTTACCTCGCGCGAACGCGAAGTAGCAAGGTGGGGGCTTGACGGGATTTTTAATTTTTGCAGCACAGCTATAGATATAAAGTATATACATATATTTTTTCTTTCTTCTTTTTCTCTCTTTCTCATACATACAAAGTCGTCAAGAATTGCAAGTGTAGGTGGAAGACGTGGCAACGTCGCTTTTGCGTTGAATTTCAGTATTTTGTAGACGTATGTATGTATATGTGCATAATGTTATTTTTGTACTACGCATCGTTATAGGCTTTTGCATATTTGACGTCATCAATCAAGATGGCGAATACTGTAGATACGATTATTTGAATGAAACATAATAATCTGTAATTTGTTTAATTTAAATTGTATAAAAAAATATTTTTTTATTAGATAAAATTATTTGTAATTCTATAGTTTAGCAGCTGTTCAATATCTAAACACGAGCATTTCAGCTTGGGTTTATCCAAAAAGCCGCTAAACTATAGAAAAACCAAAATTTTTTTTTAAAAAGAATTTTACAAATCACAATATTTAATAAATAAATTGCAAATTAATCTGAAAAATAATTATTGCTTTATCTAAATAATATTTCTACTGAAGGATTCTATTTTTATTTTATATAAAAATAATTTACATTTTTATATATATGATAAATAAGATTTAATATTTTATGTTGAAATACTTTTAAATGTTTATTTATAATAACTACTGTTTTATGTCTTTCGTATATATTTCAAGCTAAAAACGTAATTGATAGTTAATTTTGATTTTTATTTAATTATTAAGAGAACGCAAATCGCTTATCGTACCGTAGTGTGCGAATTTCTAAAATACAAAGCAATAGATTTCGTTGCGAATCATTTTCAAGTGAAAGTAACAATAGACTGTTTTCCCTTATACTGTCATCAATGTTATAAAAAAAAATTTTTACATAAAAATGAATATAATTATTTAAAAAATTATTCGATTGCACAAGTTTTATATGAAATTTGTTTAAATTAATTTTGCATTTGTATTTTTATTTTATTAATATTCGTTAATTCTATTAAATTAATTTAAAAAATGTAAATAAGAAATAAATTTATATTTAATGCTTTTTTATTAAATCTTCCAAATATTAAATTATAAAATTTATAAAGTTTATTTTAAAATCTTAAAAAACTTGAACTGTAAAGAATATTATTAAGTAATCGGTAAAATATTTTAGTGTTGAAATACATAATCTGACTCTGTTCGGTAAAATCGCGCAACTGAAAGTATACAATTTGACTGGTTATGTATTCTAAATTTAAGTATTATTATTTTCACTTTAGCACAATAAACAAAAATGTCTATAGATATTTTTTAATATATATTTTTAATTGAATACATCTATTTATAAAATTACTATTAAAATAATTTCCTGAATTTTTTCATAAAATTATATTTGAAAATCGTAATAATAAAAACTAAAACACGTATATACACATTCGCGTGTATACATATATATAAAATTTAAAAAATTCCTTCATCTTTTATAACAATAAAACAACTTTCTTTATTTTTTAATTGATAACTATTCCATATAGAAATTTCTCTTTGTGAATTTTCTTGGTGATCTATTAGTAATCTAACATTTGGAATAGAAAGCCAATAATTCCCTAACGCAGGTTTAATCTTTGGTTTTATATTTAAATTTTTATTTTCTTCTGTCAATAGTTGACCTCCCTGTTCAAGTCTTAGTGTATTTATAACGATGACAGTTGCGCATTTGTGATTAACAATGTATCTGCATATTGATGCAAAATTACTCAAAATAGAATTTAATTCTATATTTGGTACAATCGCACATAATACTGATAAAGAATCGACTATTATAAGTTTTTTAGAAAATTTACCGTTCTGATCTTTATTTGTTAATTTCGATAAATGGTGTAGAACTGTAAATGCTTGACTCATTTTATAAATTTGATAAACTTTAATATTACTCATAACTTGTGCTATAATCTAGAACAAATTAATAAAATTAAAAATTTTGATTATTCCAACAATCAAAAAAGAACTTACGCTGTCAGAGGAATGCCTTGCTTCGAGCATCATTTGAATTCTAGAAATACAGAAATTTCTACTACCATCTACATAGTGCACTTCCGTACATGATGCATTTAAAGTGGCTTGCATAGAGATCCAATGGCACAATTGTGATTTTCCTGCCGAAGAAAACCCGCAAATTTCATATATATTTCCGCATCGAAGTCCACCTCGTAACAAATTATCTAGACTAATTTAAAATAAAATCTTATTATTTGTTTAAGAATAGGTAATTTTTTGAAATTCTAAAATTAATAAAGACACCTTTTTATTCCAGTTGATGTTATATCTTGAAGCTCTTGCTTATAAACATCATATGCATCGACTACCTCGCCACCAAATTGCAGTAAAATTGCTTGCCTTGTATCTTCAATTTCCTGCACATGCAATTTAGAATTTTTCTTGAATATTAATAATTTGTAATATCAATTTTAAAATTTATAAATAATATAAACTTAATAAATGGAAACCTTAAAACTTAAGTCTGATTTTTTAATCAAATTTTCGGGCGTTTGTAGCATAAAATCGTAGACGGTAAAAATGTTTCGAGAATGTAATTTTGAGAGTACACTTTCATTTAATGCTGGAAATGTGTTTGAATCTAATCTTGCCATTTTACATAATATCAAGTAATATTTTATTATGTTTTATATTACTTTGAAAATATTCGTTATCGAAATACCTGTAATAAATAAAAAAGTTCGATGTAATTTTAGCATAAATTTTAATATATATATATATATTTTTTTTTATACCAAATTTATAAATATGTTTTTATTGCATGTAAAAAAATATACAAAAAAGAATTTTAAGAAAATATACAATGGTATTTTAATATTTACGCAAAATATAATGTTTAACTCGATGCAGTATCATTTTTGCAATGCCGCTAATAAAACGTTTCTAGGACGATAGCTCAATTACTGTTATTTATGTTTCTACAGATTTTTACTCTCATTGATCTTTATACATCTAATACGGCAATTTTATAAAGAATGAAGGCCTATTAAATAGAAAGGTGAATCAGGGTCTTTACTTTTACGCCTATATATAAATATCTCTTGCTGTGTGAGCTGAATCCAAGTCCAACAGCTGTGACAAGTTCTCGTAGTTAGACCGGTTAGCTCTTACAAATATCTTAGAATTTTAAATATTTAAAACTAATGAATAAATTAGTCACGGTTATTTAATTTTTTATAATCAATTTCTTTTTAATCGATTATGTTTTTTTAAAATATTTAGGTATATCATAATTGTTGATTCAAAAAGTTATTAAAAATATTTCTGAATTTTATTAATATTTCTATTCTGGAATTTAAAAAAGTTTTACTGTTTTTTAAATTTAAATTAATCATAGTTTTAAAATAAATATAACAACCAAAAAAATAAAAGAATTAAGTACCAAATATCAAAATTAAATGCATCAACGCGAAATTTTAAGCTTACAAACAGTTTATAAAACCATCATGAGTATTTTATTAAAACAGTTAAAAAGATTTGTTTTTAATTTTATATTTTTGAATTATTTTTGTACTTTATCCTCGTCAATGTTTTTCTCAAAGTATTATTTAATAATTAATTCAAAAATTTTAATGAAAACATGTTAAATAAATAGTTGAATATAAATTTCCGCAAGATCGCCTTTAAGGAGAGTAGATGTCTTCGAAGCTGCATATATAATCGAATTTTTATCAAAAAAATTTACGCCGCTTTTGTCGTTGGCTAACTTTCAGCTTGGCGGCTAATGTTGTCGTTTAGTAATATTTAATGTGTGTGTGTGTGTGTATATACACACTTGTGACCCTTGTATACATACAAATCTACAGTACGTATGTGTATCCTGTACAAAAACGAGACAGAAAGAGAGAAAAGATCAAGAATGTTGTCCACGTGTGTGCCGCTGCCGTCGCTACTATCTCCTTTCCCCGCGTCACGAAAAGCGAGGGAGAACGGGCGCGAAACAAGGACGGAGCTCACAAGAAAACACGGAGAATACGTGCATGAAGCATGCCTGCTCGCTCGCTCGTGTGTCGCCCTGTCTCTAGGCCAACGAGGCTCGAGTATAACCGAACGCCTGATCTGGCTTTTCGCTCACTACGACGATACGAAGATCATCGTACGCACCAACTATCATTACTACCGCTATCATTGCTCTATTCGTCACCACGTTGAGAAGTAGTATTACTATTGAAGAGACGATGATGGCGACGGTGATGGACGACATCGGTCGCGGAAGAAGAGAATTGGAACAGCAGGTCCATCATGCTGCGAAGGTGACCTGCTGCGGTTACGTTAAATGGGCTCAGGGCGCCAATATCAACGGCGCGATGGTACAACGACGGCCTGCGAGGTACAGCCGCGGCGAGGCAGTAGCGAGGGAATTGCACGAGGCAACAGTGGCACGAGAGAACACGAGGAAAATCCATATTACGTGCCGGCAGTGCGCGAGACCGCGCCGACTGCGCTTTGGCTTTCGCCTAATGTGGTAAGTCACCGTTTTGCATGCATTTTAACATATTATTTTATTTATTTATCCTACAATTAGTAATTTCTTGATCGCTTATGTGACTTTCCTTTTAGCTTTTTCTACCCGTATCATTTTTTATATTAGAATATTTAAGATATTCTTTGGTATCATTTTTTCAATGATTCTTTTTTACTCTGTTAAGTTTTTTCTCGATGTACTTGTGAATGTGTGAATGAAGTTGGCACTTGCCGCGGGGTCTTTACGAAGAGAAAAGATGCTATTTTCACACACTCAAAATATACACACGTGCGCGTATGAATATACGTTATATCAAATTGAATATTATTCTGATAATTCATCAAATGAACTTTCAAAAAATCATTGCACGTTAAAAATTTTAATACATTTTTTAAGTGATTTTTAGGAAACTGTCATCATTGCATTTTACGTTAAATGTAACTTAAATGTTTTAATTTATGCAGATCATTTATAAATTTAAATTAAGTTTTTGTAAAATAATAAAAAAAACATTCGAAAATTAAATTAACATACAAGAGTTTTAATAATTCAAAAGTTTAAATTATGAAATAAATTTTATAAAAAAAAAAGTAATATTAATTTTTCTTTTTGTAATATAACGAAGTTATTAAGTTATATTTTCTAATTTATACGCAATGATCTACTGCTAAAAAAGGGTAAAAATTTGATACAAATAAAATTGATCAAGATGGTTATTCAAATTTTTGGCGACCACGTGGCATAATTACTATTTAAAAAGCGCTCGAAAACATGAAAAATCAGCGGATGTCGCCATCTTGGATATTTTATACGATCGAAAATGTTGATCAATGAAATTGATCTATAAAATTATGAAACAATTGTTTATTAAATTAACCATAAAATAATTCTTAGATTCGTATAGAAAATAAATTAATAAATATGAACTAATCTTACCGTATTGTTTAAAAATAAATAAAAAAAAATTTTCGACGTGTATTCGCCTGACTCACCGGAAAAAGAGCTGAGCTACAGTCCCCCCCCCCCCTCTTCGACCAAGACTACCGGAAACTCCACCTCTCTACTATGTTGCCAATTCTCTACCTCACCTGAACCCACCACTTGCCATTTCTCCAAAACTAAACCGTCACCGGCGGAAAATGACAGTCTTACGACTTCCTACCTTTCTGCACTAATTCCACCTAGTGCAGATAAATGACCGTACGTAACCGTATGCGAGCGTCAATTGCCCCCACTCTTCCGGGGCAGCAACCTCTCGACCCGGATACAGCGCCATCTTGTGGCCACCCTTTTGCGCGTCTCTTCCGTCTCTCTCGGCAAAGCTCGCCGAGCCGCACAACGATTCGGATATACACAGAGAGTCAGCCCGAGTACGGGGCGGTTACCCCCTCTCTTCATTTGCGTACAAGTTTACCGAGTGTGCGCGTGCGACTAAAATTCACTTAGAAAAAGACAGCAGATAAACAAGTGTATGTGTTTGTGCGCTTACAAGCGAGAACCCGGTCGCCATGTTTAGAAGTATCGTGCGTCCTTGACGAGGGCCAAACTCGAGGTAGGATGCCAGTGGCGCCACCAAAGCTATTCGACACACCATCATCGTCGATGTCCACGTTTGCAGCTATCTCTCTCTTTCTGTAGTGCTGGGCTTTCTGTCTCTTCTCTTTCTCTGTCTTTAGCGCGCGAGTGCGCACAGCTCCCTAGGAGAGAGGAGCAAAATGCCGTCTCGCTAAAGAAGAGAGAAATAGCGAAACGGGCGCGGCTCGTGTGCGGCAGCTCTTGTGTGTAGATTTGCGTGCACAGGACTATCCCTAAAATTAATCGCGCTATTCTTTTGGACAAAATTAATACCTTTAAGGCAATACCCACATACATACACGCAAACGCCAATTATAAAGAACAGCAAAAACTTAAAGGCAACCATTAAAGCCGTTTCTTTCGTTCTTGGGAACGGCAAAAAATAAACGTAAAGACGCACGCGCGGTTGCCAGGACTATCATAAGTCCAGCCGAGTTACGAACGAATATCGCTCATATATGTGTGTATGTGCATACACACCAAACTTCTGCGGATGGCTCGTCGTCGCGGAATTTTGCTGATTACGTTGTGGTAAGTCGCTTCTCATCACGCAGTCGGGAGCGACCGTCTTTCACTCTCAGTGTGTCTCTCTCGCTTGCATGATTTCGAGAATCTCTCTTTCTCTCTCTGTTTCGTTTACGCGCCAGCTATAGAACGCGCAACGGCGGCGCCAATATGGCCGACGGGAAATTTCCTTTGTGAGGCCACAGAAAGTAGCAGTCGAGGCTCCCGTTAAATTTGGGGGTTCGTGTGACGCCAAGTGCTAGTCTTGTTCGGTTTCCTTCGCTTTTTCACGCGAAGGTAGGAAAACGAAAATCCTAGAAGTTTATACGTGTCGATTGAGCACACGCGTACGGATATGCTCTGCAAAAACGAATCACGATTATTAACATTAATTTGGTATAGTTTTTCTTTACTTACAAACAAATATTTTTTACAATTATTTTGTATGTTATGATTTTTTTTTACTTACGCTTCTAGTACTACTGCATACATCTATCTTCGTCCGTTTCATATAATACTTTCTCATTCGCTATCTTACTTTGTATCGCTCGATACATGTCTGCTTTCTTTCTCTGTTCTGTTCCTTTTTTTTTTTCTTCTTTTTTTGCAATGAACGCGGATACAAGCCTTTTAGATTCTTTGTTATATTTCTTATTGCATTCATTTTTTCTGTATTTTAGTTTGTGAAGTTTTTTTTTTTTTATATATGTATATATATATATATATATATATATATTAGTGAAACGACAAAAAGAAAAAGATTGTATTAATAGCAGACTAAGCAGCCGATTTTGCCGGGTTTTTGAAAATGTAATATCATTTAATTTTTTTTTTGTTATTCGATGAAATAGTTACGGATTAATTACTTTATTTATCATTTCTATTCCTACCTTACATAATTAATAAAAAAAAAAAGAAAAAAAATTTGTTGTTTAGAATACATTTGTCTTTTATTTTCGCATCGTTAACCGACTATCACATTTTTGTTTTTTCATCTTCTGAATCTTATTATTTTAGTAGCCTGATTTTGTTTTTTTTTTTTTTTTATTTATTTTTTTTTTTTATTTTTTTTTATTTTTTTTTGTTTTTACTGAGTATTAATAGCACATTAATAGCTTCTAAAAGTTTTACTACCGTATCATCGCGAATAAATAATTTTGCTGTTATTAATAATAAAAAATAAATTAGTCATTACAAACTATGATATAGGCTAATTTATAAATACGAAATTTATTTACTATCTTAACTTTTATTTTCGTCGTTGTGTAAACGTTCGTTGACAGACGTTGACTTAATTTTATTAAATTTCTTTTTTATGTTTATTCTACTAATTATGTTAATTGTTGGATATGTTTGACTATCATAATATAGTTTATAATTTAAATATAACATGATAAACAAAAAAAAATAATTATGTAGTTAAAATAAGAATATTTGAAAAAAATTTTTTTCCCAATCGTCAAATATTTATCTAAATATTAAAAATATTAAAAATGTTCAATAAAAATTAATTAAAAATAATCTTTTTATCTTTGTATAATTTAATTTTACTATAAAGCAACTTTATATTTTGAAAAAATTAATTAACATTAACAATGTTTTATTAATGCTATTAACTATTTATTGTTTTAAAAAGTTTGATGTTTAAGCATTAATTTCTTTTTAAATTCATGTATCTTTACATTGTGGGAATAAATTCTATTTACCTTGGCATAATTCTACTTATTATAGTTTAGTTTTAATAAGTCATGTGGATATCTGCCAATAGTTCATTTTCAATGTATCCAAAAATATACTCAATGCGAAAAATAATAAAAGATTTAATTTTATAAAATTATTTTATTTTCCAGTGTCATGTGTAATGAGTGATAAACAAGGTGCGCCTACTTTGCCGCCCCTAACTGGGGGTGGAGGAAATAATGGGGGAAGCAATGGAGGTGCACCACAGCAAACTGTTAGTTTGCAACAGGTATTTGCTAATGTCCTTACATCAGCTAATGTACAACAATTTGTACTTGCCTCTCAAGTTCCCGGCCTCACACAGGTATGATATTGATATATTTTTAAGAATAGATTTGATTAAAAAAATTCATAATTTAATAATATAAAAAGAAATTGTACTTTGATATTTTATATATTAGACAAACTAAATTCTAAGTTTTTTTTGCATAAATTCTTGAGCATATTTATAAATAATGTATTATTTACTAATCTAAAAAATAATCTTTCAATTTCTGGAAACTAAGAAATTTTTATTTTAAAAAAATGTTTGTGATCAAGTGAAATTATGAAGGGAGAATCATTTGTATTCTTAATATTTTAATTTTTATATTTATTTAATAATTGAAAAAAAAAAAAAAAAATATGATGTTAAATCTACCGCTTATTGAAAGAACAAATGAATGTTCCATTTACTTTGATCTTTTTGATAAAATTCGAGGCATTTGTCTGAATGAAATAAAAAATTTAAATGTTGTACTTAAATGCTTTGCTAAAATTTTATTTGTTAACAATTTTTATTTTTGTTTTTAGGTATTGCCTAGTGGTGGTTCAACAAATCAGCCAATTGGTGTTACACGTATTGTTAATCTTGCAAATACTACACCTCGAGTCAGCGTCGTTAACGTTGCTGGAGCGAGCAGTACCGGCACTGGGACGCCGCTCACATCACCCAGCCGTCAGAATCCGAAGCTCGTATTGACAACGTCTCCAAAACTTGTGCGTACCTCGATTGCAAATATGTTCGTTGCACCTACATCCCAGGCCTCAATACAGTCGCCACCAGCGAAAAAAAAATCGAGACTATCAGAAGATACCGAAAAGGCGACATCTATTGAATCCGACCCTATGGGTTATCGTCGTCGAATAATGGAGCACAAACTTAAACGAATGCGTGCAATTAGTGAAAAGTACAATGATAATGTTGCAGAATTATTTTTTCTTCATAATGGAGGTAATCTCATGGATTATCACACGTGGAGGAAAAGGCCACCAACTGCACAATTTCTAAACTGTATGAAGCAACAGAGGTTAGATGCAGATGAAGATGAAGAAGAACTGGTTGAACAGAATATTACAACTTCTGATATAACAACTGTAGTCACACCGACGACAAATATAAACGCAACAACGTCAGCGCCAACGGTGGCAACAACGACGGCAACTACTACTATGACAACAGTCACGGTTACACCGACGACAACAGCAAATACAATGACTTTTGGAGCTGCAACTACAACTCAGAGTTCAGAAGTTGCTGTTTCTGGTGTTGGTAGTACTCCTGTTGCTGTTTCGACCACTCTTCCTCCAGCTGTCGCCCAGCTTAACCAACAAGGTAGAATTATTTTTGATAAATGTTATATAGCAGATATTTCCAATTATCTTAGATATAGAGGTAATCTATAAAATATGCCGCAAAACAGTATTATGAAGTGTTATAAATCTAAAATCTATTACATCAAATTTTAATTAATATTCGAATATACAAATATTTTACATTTAATAGCAAATATTGTTAACTAATTATCTATAGGAATTTATTTTAAACCAATAATTTAGTATATTTATAGTGTATTATTTCTCACGTATTTTTAAAAATTAAATTTTATAATTGTCCTAATTTCCATAATAACTAGCCCTTTCAAATTCTGCACAATATTAATTCTTGAAAGAAAAATATAAACAATAACAATAATAAAAAAGTATTAAATAATTTAAATATTTTCAATTTGTTGATAAACTTTTTGGAAAATATTACAATAAAATTTTAATTCTTTTAAATTCACGTTATTGTAATTAAAATGAAATTTGTTATTATTTTGCGAATCTATTTTCTTTATAGCTTTTTATTATACTATCATATTATTCACATATATATCTTATTTATTATTAAATATATAAATATCTTGAAATAATTATTTTTTGATGCATAATTTTTAAAAATATTATTAAATTTAAAACTAATGTTCCTTTTTCAATATTATTATTTTCAATATATTTTAAAATTTTCATGATACTTGACATTTTATAAATTACGAAGGACAACTTTAATGTTAATTGTATAATGCTAAAATATATTGCCAATAATTTATCATACAATATTTAATAAATTTTTAATTCCACTCATACTTTCTTATCAATAACACAAAGTAATTATAAAAATAACATAACAATAGTTCTCAATATACTTACTGAACTAGTGATTTGCGCAATAGGGCAAGTACCTGGTCGGCCTCAAGGGGGCCGACATGGCATGGTGTTTGCTTTCCGAGCAGCAATTCAGGCTTCACCAGTCACTGCTCACCCCTCACCCACTACTACTATAGCACCTGCTCTTATTATAGGTGACTACTGTTGGCCTGTTGTTGATGTCTCTTATTTCTCTCTGATTCATTAGGGACACGAATTTTTAGGTTTATACTATCATTAATTGTTTTTTCTTATCATAAAATAAATTTGATTAAAAAATTAAATTAAAATATGTTACTCAAGTTACGTAATATCTTATTAATGTTCCTTCAAATTATTCTTTTAATTATTAAAATTTACTTTATTTAAATATAACTACTAATCAAGTGTTTAAAACCAGATAACTAAAAGTATTTATTACTTACGAATACCCAGTATATTTAAAATTAAAATTATATTTGTAGTAATTCGTTTCCCTAAATAAAACTTAGTATTTGAAAACATTTGTTTCTCTGTTGTTCGCGTTATAAAAAAATTAAAACAGATATTGTTATAAACAATGTTTTATGCACGATTTGATTATTTAAATGCTAGATATAAAAATAAAAGACAAAATAAGCATGTTGATTATTTTATAACAAAAAAATTTATTTTTTTTTTTTTTTTTATTTTTTTTTTTTTTTTTACAAAATTTATACTTGATGAAAATCTTTATTTATAACACAATAAATTTACTATTCAAATATTGTAAGGCATTATTATTAATTATGAATATTTTGCATGATATTTAATGCAAGTAATGTCTTATTTAATTGGCAAAGTAAAAAATTTCTCATATAAAATATTTTTATCAAAATAGATGTTTTATTGTAATATGAAATTTTAATATCTGTTAAATAATAATTTTTATCTTCATTTAAAAATTTTTTTATAGAATAAATGCAACATTTTATGAAAAAATCATTAATCAATACTTCTATTACATTATATATTTCTTTATGTTGTAATTTATGTAATTGTATGTGTATTTATCCTTAAATTGTATATCATTATTTTAAAAAATATTTTTGCTTTATTATAAGGGGGCTTATGCGTTACCCATATTATCAAACGTTCTGGTTCCAAAAGTATATCATGGAAACAGTTCACATAATATGGGAAAAATAAAACAAAGCATATGTAAGACTAAGTGATATAATTTATTTAGTCTAAGGGCGCTTTGAAACAAATTTAAAAAAAAAGTCTTAATGGTAAACAATATTTGATATATATTTTATTTTACTGATACCAGCTTTCTGTGCAGTATTACAGTAGTATATTTTATAATATTAAGATTTATTGAAAATTAAAAATAAAACTGTTTGAATAGAATATATTTTATTTTAGGAGGAACACCAATTGTTATAGATTCATCGAAATCTAGTTCAGCATCAACAAGTAATCTTGTAGCTGATAAAGTATTAACACCTAATCCAGTTGAAAAACCTGCTTCTCCTCCAATTACATCTACTCAGCCTATAGTTAAACTTGTGAAATTACCTGCTTCTTCTGTAACATCTCCCTCTGATTCTGTTAGTAATCAAGAGCAGATTGTTGAAAAAGCAAAACAGGTAAATTTTTAATTAATTTTGCTTATTGTCATTTTTAATTTCGAACTATATTTCATTTATTTTCAAACAGGAGGCTTATGTAATGCAAAGGATTGCTGAATTACAACGAGAAGGTTTATGGTCAGAACGTAGACTGCCAAAAGTTCAAGAACCTCCAAGACCAAAAGCACATTGGGATTATTTATTAGAAGAAATGGTGTGGCTTTCAACAGATTTTGCACAAGAAAGAAAGTGGAAAAAATCAGCAGCAAAAAAATGTGCGCGAATGGTTCAAAAATATTTTCAAGAAAAAGCTATTCAGGCCCAGAAAGCAGAAAAATTAGAAGAACTTCGGTTAAAAAAGATTGCAGGCTTCATTGCAAAAGAAATAAAAACATTTTGGGCTAATGTTGAAAAGGTGACTGTTCAAATTTATTTTACTTATAAACATGAAATGTAACTAAAATGAAATTTTTTAATCTTGTTTCAATATATTAAATTTACCCCACACAATAAGCCGGCAATTATAACATCTCAATGTTTTAAATGTGTGCTCGTTGTGGGAACATTAATTCTAAGAAATACAGAAATAACTGATTCTATAAAAAGTATCAGTTGAATATTATTTTAGAAACATTTTGTAAATGAATAAAAAATTATAAAAAAATTGTTTATTATTATCTAATAAAAGTACTTTCTCGTTGTAGTTGGTAGAGTATAAACAACAAACAAGACTCGAAGAAAAAAGAAAGAAAGCTTTAGATCAACATTTGAATTTTATTGTTGATCAGACTGAAAAATATTCGTCTTGGTTAACAGAAGGTTTAAACAAAACTGAAGGAAATCAAAGTGCTCCAACGTCAATACATAGTTCTCGAATATCGTCACCTATTACTGCTGGTAAACACTCTGATGGTACGTTGAACTTTTATGAATATTTACATTCTTAATTTTGAAGTCAATTAAAATTGCATTCTTGTATTCAGATGATTTTAAACCAAATCAGTGTTCTGATGATGATGAAGAAACTATAGCAAAAGCAGAAGAAGAAATTAAGTCAAATCACAAAGAAGAAGTAGAACTTTTAAAAAAAGAATCAGAGCTTCCCTTAGAAGATCTACTGAAAGAATTACCACCAAATTATTTGGAAGAGAGAGATAAGAGTTTATCGCCGTTACCAAGAGAAGTTACAGAAGAGGTACTTATTTTTATACATATTCATTGATATATTTTGAAATTTTGATGATATTTGTTATATTTTATAATCATTAATTTCTTTTCAATTAATTAATTTTATACAGGAAAATGATAATGTAGGAAGTAAAGATACCGAATTCACTGTAGCTTCTGACGAATCGTCAGATGATGAAGAAGAAACAATACAAGAACAAGAAAAAGTAGAAAAAGATGTGGATCATAAGCAAGAACTTGATGATTTAAAAGTAAATTAAAATTTCATTCTTTTTCGTTAATTATTTAATACTATAGATGTGTCATTAATTTATTAAAATATTTTTAGGCTGAAAATGAAATGTCTATTGATGAACTTATGGCTAAATATGGAAATGCAGCAGATATTTCTATGGAAGTTGATGAAAGTGATGATGGTATGTGTACTATAATATGCTTTTTTTTTTTTTTTTTTTTTTTTATTAACATTCTGTGATGATACTTTACCGATTTTTGAAGGCTTCCTCACGATGCTAGTCGAGGCATTTGTCTGATCTATAAAAAAATAGTAAAAGTTACTATTCTTTATAATAAACTATTAAATAATATAAATATATGTTTATAGATTCTGATAAAGATGATAATGATCAAAATGTTGACGATGACAACGACGACGACGACGACGACGATGATGAAGAAAATGAATCAGAGTCAGAAAATGAAACTGAAAGTGAAGACGAAATTGAAGAAGATTCTCAAACACAAAGTGATGATGAAACAAAAGTTGGGTTGAAATCATTGCTTGAAGATTTATCTGATGAAAACAAAGTACATTTATAATTTTTAATTTTTTGAATAATAAGTATTTATTAATAAATTGAAATTTAATTTTTTAATTTTAGAGTATTACAGAAGCATCTGAGAAACAAAATGAAATGGATTCTGTTGCTGCATTAGCAGAAAGCATACAACCAAAAGGAAATACCTTACTTACTACTAGCGTGAGTAAACAAATCTTGAAATTGAATTAGCAATATTATTATTTTTATTTAAATCAAAAATTTTTAAAAATTAAATCAGCCTTCTTATCCAAAGAGTTTGTATTTTATTTATAGCAAACTACTATTTCAGGAAGGTAGATAAAAGCAATTATACATAATGAATTTTATAAAAAAAATTGTATGTCTAATTGCAACATTCACATCATTAAAAATAATAATTTGATTTTTATTTTCAATAATTTATAATTAAGTGACTAAGTTATAATTAAATAAATATTTATTTTAGGTGGTTACAAAAATTCCATTTTTATTAAAACATAATTTGCGCGAATATCAACACATTGGATTAGATTGGCTTGTGACAATGTATGATCGCAAATTAAACGGTATTCTCGCCGATGAAATGGGTTTAGGTAAAACTATTCAAACGATTGCTCTTTTGGCACATTTAGCGTGTGAAAAAGGAAATTGGGGACCTCATCTTATAATTGTACCAACATCTGTAATGCTTAATTGGGAGATGGAGTGCAAAAAGTGGTGTCCTGGTTTTAAAATTTTAACTTACTATGGAACTCAAAAAGAAAGAAAACAAAAAAGAACTGGATGGACAAAACCAAATGCATTTCATATATGTATAACATCATATAAGCTTGTTATTCAAGATCATCAAAGTTTCAGAAGAAAAAAGTGGAAATATCTTATTTTGGATGAAGCTCAAAATATTAAAAATTTTAAGTCACAGCGTTGGCAATTATTATTAAACTTCCAAACACAAAGGCGATTATTATTAACAGGAACTCCACTTCAGAATAATTTAATGGAATTATGGTCTTTAATGCATTTTCTCATGCCGAACGTATTTCAATCTCATCGAGAATTCAAAGAATGGTTTAGTAATCCAGTAACCGGTATGATCGAAGGAAATAGCGAATACAATGAAAATATTATTCGTCGTCTCCACAAGGTTTATATTTTTTATTTTAATTATTATGTTTCGCCACCGACAACGATACTGTTAATTTATAACTTTATTCGTTTATTTTTATATCGGCGAAATATTAATAATTCTTTATAAAACTCGTGTGTCAAAAGTGGAAATTCTATGGCATGCGTATCCTGTCTAAAGAAACAAGTTTTTTTTTAAATTATATAATGTATAATAATCGTTATATAGGTCGTTTATTTTTAAAATAATAATGCGTTTTTTTTTTTTTTTTTTTTTTCTTCCAAAAAAATTAGCTAACTAAAAAGTTCACACTAAATTTATCACAAATTTGTAAAATTTGATTAAAAAAATAAATAAATAAATTTATATAACTTTCAAAATATTAATTTTATTTGTATAATTTTTAGGTTTTGCGCCCATTTCTTTTGAGAAGGTTAAAATGTGAAGTAGAAAAACAATTACCAAAGAAATATGAACATATAATCATGTGTAGGTTATCGAAACGTCAAAGGTACCTGTACGATGATTTTATGTCTAGAGCAAAGTAAGTCATTCAAAACTATAACAGAATACGTTAAATATTTATATTTTTTAATAATTGTAATCTATGAATATTAATTTTTTTTGTAGAACAAAAGAGACATTGGCCTGTGGCAATTTATTAAGTGTTATCAATGTTTTAATGCAGTTACGTAAAGTTTGTAATCATCCAAATTTATTTGAAGTGCGACCGACAGTTTCGCCATTTCAAATGGAAGGAATTAATTTTCATACAGCTTCGTTAACGTGGAGGGCATTAGAATATGATCCATTCAAGGTAAATAAAAATCCATTTTTAATTGTAATGTGACTGTCTTATGCTTGAACATATATTTTAATTTCCTTATTTCTCTGCATATTGTAACCCATATTATTTAATTTATTTATTACAATTTAATATAATAAAATAAATAGTATGGGAAAATTGAATCCAAGCATGTGTAAGGCTAAATGATAAATTTGTTTAGCCTAAGGGGCTCTGGTACAATTTTAAAAAAAATAATATATATTGGTTTAATAATAAATTAATTGGTAGATGTTAAATTTTTTTCTTTAACCTAATCTAAATTCTATTTTATATTTTTTAATAAAATAAAACTCATTAATTGTTTTACTTTTCCAGAACATCGATTTATCTTGCCTGAATCTTCTTTTGGTAGATTTAGAATTTACTCATACCGCATTTGTAGCTCATAGAATAAGGCGATTAAAAACGTCAAGAAAACTCATTGAAGAAATTGATAATCAGCCGCAACCTCCACCACGATGTCCATCTGGCAAAATAAAAATTAATGTTAGGCTATCTAATCAAGTATCAAAAACAACTGCAACTACACAACAAAATTCGCAGCAAATAAAAATTAAGAGTTTTCCTGGAATTTTACCAACACCAAGAGTTGGAACTTCACCACTGGTCAAAAACGTAAATAATCAAACTCCTACTGGGCAAGGTAATTAAAATCACTGAACAATTATTAAAATATCTAATGTTTATAAAATAATTTGAAAACATAATTATGAAATTATATTATTTTATTTTAGGTGTAACTTTAAAAGTTGCAAGTGGACAACAACTTCAAGGATTCTCTGTGCAGTTAGTACCTCATCAAGGTGGCGTTAAAGGTAAGCTTTTTAATATATATATATATATATATATATATATATATATATTTTTTTTTTTTTTTTTTTTTTTTTTGCCATAAAGCATTACAGATCAGTGGTTGTATTTTTGCAAGCACTTTTGCAGTGGTGCAATAATAATTATACTCGAGCCAGCGTGTTCGTTTTAATTTACTATGAAACGACTGCTCTAGAATCGAGCTTACATCGTTTCATTAAATTCATTCTGATTCTCATCTATAAAAGATTTTATAATAATAAATTTTTTCAGCTATTCCAGTTGGAACGGTTCCTCAAAACATTCAAAGTACAGCAGCAGTTACACCAACTACAACAGGTATCAGCGCTCAAAGAATAACTGTTGGTAATGCAAATACTAAAGATGGACCTCAAAGACTAACTACTCATACCTACACAGTGAAGCATGGTGATTCCGTCCAAAAATATCAAGTTCCTAGTTTTGCTCAGTTAGTGCAAACATCGACTGGAAGACATATTATATTAACCAACCCCAATCAGCAAACTACGAATGCATGTAAGAATTATTGTATACATGATATTTTTAGATTATATATAATGAATATTACTAATACACGTTTATTTTTAGTATCTTTTCCAGTTATGACATCCAGTGGTCAAAGACTAACCGTTCTCTCTAAGCAAATAATGGGTTTATCGACAACGCCTGTATCTGTGAACAAAGTAATTGGTAGTGTTGTAACGTCCACAGCTGGTGGAATAAGTAACAGACCAGTTATGAGGGTTCCACCTCTTAATGTGATGACATCACAGCCTGTTGGACAAGTGCAACAACAAACTCCTCAAATACGTTGTGGCGTTGTGACCAGAAATGTTCAAAAAGATTCTGAAAAGAACCAAATAAAGGAAACGCCTAAATCTGAATTCTATTTGGTAACTATTTTTTTTAATATATATATATATATATATATATTTTTTTTTTTTTGATAATTTTAGTTAATTATAAACAAATTTATCTTCTTATATTAGTAAAATTAAATATTTGTAAATAAAAATTTTAACCATTATTTTGTAATAAATAAAATTTTATTATAAGTTAGATGTTTTTTTAAACATAATTTTTTTATAGCCGCAATTGGAAGAAACTAGGCGACAAAGACGACAAAATAAACTCACAAATTTAGCAAATATTAACGAACGAAGATGTGCAGCTTGTCCTCTGTATGGAGAAGATTTGTTCACAGCATTGAGAATAGGAAAGCCGGCAAACGGATGTCAGTGGCATAGTGGCTGGATTCATTGTGCTTCCAAAAATGAACCTGCTCGAACTAGGAGACATTTTTTCTCACGTACCGAGGCTCTAGCTGAGGCAATAAAGTCTACTGAACAAATTGTAGAAGAACTGCAATCAGTTTTGGAAAAATTTGTTGTTTATGTTCCTGCAGTACGAGCATTAACGCCCCAATTCCACGTATCTCATCCACCTCCATCTGAACTTTGGAAAGAGCAACGTTTGAGAATGGAATTACAACGACATTTATCACCAAAGTTGTCCTTATTCCATACTATTGAAAGATCAATGTTAACACAATTTCCAGATGTTCGTTTGATACAATACGATTGCGGCAAATTACAATCGCTTGATATGCTCCTTAGACAATTAAAATCTGAAAATCACAGGGTTCTTATTTTTACACAAATGACCAGGATGCTTGATGTTCTTGAAGCTTTCCTTAATTATCACGGGTATATTTATTTGCGACTTGATGGTGCTACTAAAGTCGATCAGAGACAAGTACGTGTCATATATTTGATGAGATAAATTATTGTTAATTATTTTTTATCCATTAATATATCTAATTATTCATTCGTATTATTTATTAATATAGGTTTTAATGGAAAGGTTTAATAATGACAAAAGGATATTTTGCTTCATTTTATCAACAAGATCAGGTGGAATAGGAGTTAATTTAACAGGAGCAGATACAGTCGTATTTTATGATAGTGATTGGAACCCTACAATGGATGCACAAGCGCAAGACAGGTGTCACAGGATAGGGCAGACAAGGGATGTACATATTTACAGGTACGTATACAATTATTTTAAAAAATTCACACTTATCAATATGTTGTTCTTTTTCTACAAATTTTGATAAGATGTAAATTTAAAAAATTATGTATAACTTGTTTCAAAGCTTTTTTTTTTAATATATATTGAAATTGAGTTTTATTTTTATTGAAAATTTGATAATTGTTAGTTTATATTAAAAGAGGATATCGTGCCAAGTAAAAATATTAATTATTAAAGAAGTTTTATCTATTTAAAAAAAAAAGTAAAATATTTAAAGCGATATATCTTAAAACTAGGGACTAATAATCGGAATCATTATTTTTTTAACGACGCAAACAATATTGTACTTTTAAAATATATATAATACAATACAAAATTTTATTACAAAAAAATCACAATTTATTATAAATAATGTTTCCTTTTAGCCAATGTTTGAATTTCAATGTTTGAATTTTATTAAGTAAATATAAAGTTCAACATCTTTAATTTAATTTAATTTAATTTAATATCTCCAATTTGATATAAACAGAAATTCTTGTATACTATGATAAACAAGTTAGAACAATTTAAAGCCAATGCTTGACGCTTCTAGTCGCTCTTAACCTTGTGTACGTGTTGTATTATAACCTAGATAGTTGATCTGAGCACTTTGTGAATATTAATACTCTTTTTTGCACAATATTACAACATTAGACAAATGTAATAGTATTTTGACAATATTAGCCGTGTTGCAACTACATTAAGTTAATATTAGACAAAAGTACTAATATTGTCATAATATTTGCTCAAATTTATGATAATATTTCACAAATATTCCCGCAATATTAATAAAATGCTTGCACAATATTACAAGATTAAAAAAATATTGCAACAGTATCTTTATGATTTTCATCTTATATAATGATAATGTAATTCAGATTATTAGTATCTGGGTTATAGCGTTTTAAAAATTGTACTCTATTCTTTTCTTTTAAATATGCGTAATTTTTTTAAAAATTAATGTTTTGACTCAGCACTTGGCATGAAAGCTTTTTCTAACATGAATTCAATGTCACATTTTCTATAAAAATAAAAATCGTTTTCTAATTAACCTGAGAAAGTTTTGGAATGACTCCTTTATCCTTTCCAAGGAAATAAATTTTTACGATTAGTGGCAAACATATTGTTATGAATTGATTTAACAATTAATTTTAATTTATTTATATACATTATGCAACATTATCTTTAACGAAACATGTATTTTATTATTTTTATTTTTGAAAATTTAGATTAATTAGTGAAAGAACCGTTGAAGAAAATATTTTGAAAAAAGCCAATCAAAAAAGATTACTTGGTGATCTGGCTATCGAGGGAGGTAACTTCACGACTGCCTATTTTAAGAGTGTATGTATGAAAAATATTTAAAAGTAAAGAAAATATTTTATAAAAATTTACAATTTTATTGTATCCTCTTTTACAGTCTACTATTCAAGATCTGTTTAATGTTGATCAATCTGAAACTGATGCTTCAGCACGAATGGCTGATGTATTGGAACAAAACAAAGACAGAGAAAAACACCTGCAAAAGGAAATGTCACAAACAGAAGACAAACTAGCAATTGGTGCATTGGAAAGTGCTCTTGCTGCAGTTGAAGAAGATCAAGATGTACAAGCTGCAAAGACTGCAAAAGCTGAAGCTGTAGCTGATTTAGCAGAATTTGATGAAAACATCCCCGTAGATGATGTTGACAATGATGATGCGCAAGTCAGCAAGGCTGAATTGGAAGTACAAAATATTGTATCTCAAGTAAGTTTTCTGTACTTCCTGCTACATTTTTATCTCAAGATCCGTTCCAAAATATTTATGTACAATTTTTTATAATCAATATTAAAAACATGTTCAGATAAATATTTAATTTAATAATTATTAACATTTAAAACTTAAATTACACATTTAATAATCTAATAAAATTTGTATTAGTTGACTATATACTGATTTTCGCTTTCAACTACAAAACTGCATTATTTGCAGATTTTGTTTTGAATTTAAAGCGATAAATTAAATATCTCTATAAAAACTCGTGGGTTGAAAGTGGAAATTGTACTACCTGCGTATCCTGTCTAGAGAAACAATTTTCTTTATTTTAAACAAAATACTTTAATTTAATTTTTAACGATTTAATTTTCAGTTAAAGTAATCATTATTGAAAATTTCAATATTTAATAAACAATTTTATTCAAAAGTCAAATTTAATTATTAAATCTTTTTCTAGTAATAAAGTATATTTTCATATGTTGAATAATTCCAATTTGCGTTTTTAAATAATTATATTATTTTATAATAAATGCAAATTTTTGAAAAATAAATTAACTTTTTGGTGCATTATAATATTAATGTTTTCATTAATTTTATATTTTAACGAAGAACATATGTCTTTATTTTGAAAAATGTACATTTTTTATTAAAAAATTTATTAATTTTTATAAAAATTATAATTAAAATCTTGTTTTAGCTTACACCAGTTGAGCGCTATGCTATGCGCTTTGTTGAAGAATCTGATGGCACATTCTCGGCTGCCCAACTTGCAGCTGCTGAACGTGAACTTGAAGAACAAAAGAAAGAGTGGGAATTGGATCGGTTACGAGCCATGCGAGAAGAAGAAGAACGACAGATGCGTATGACCGACGACGATGAGAATCCGATCACGTTTACTCGCGAGGATGCTCAGAATCAGGTTAATAATAGTAATAGCAATTCTAGGCGTTTAGGGAATAAGAGACCAGTAAGGCAAATGAATAGGCGCGGACGAGGTCGTCGAGTATCAGCGTGTAATGATAGGCGACGTGGTAGGCGTAGATCAAATCGTGTTGTAGAAGAAGAAACAACGACGTCGGACAGTGAATCAGATACTACGTCACTTTCAGAAACTGATTCGCAGGACGACGTCGTTCCAGAGCGAGAAAATAGCTCTGATGTAGAAGAGCGTAAATTTAATCGGGCGGACAGTTCTGTTGAGGAAGAACATGAAAACGATGAGAATGAAAATGAAAATGAAGTAAATACTGAAGAAGAAAAGAAGCTATCTACTTTAAAGAATAAATTTCTCAATAAAACGAAAAAAAATCATTTTGATCTCAATAGTCCAAGGACGAGATCCAGAGGTAACGTTAAAATCAATTTATGGACCTTAGATGTTAGTCCCATATTACCAGAAGGTAAACCTAGACATAGAAAATCAAAGAAGATAAAAAATAATATTTCTGGTGACAAATTAGAAGAAAGCTTCACAATACCATTATCTTCAGATAAAAATGATAAGTCAAAGACTTTGTCAGAATTACTTGAAAATTGTGATTCTAATACAATAGACATATCTATAAATTCAAGTGCTGATGAAAGTGTATACGACGGAGATGAGACTGAAACAAGTGAAATTGTAGCAACACCACCACCAACAGTAACTATTAACACTAGTACACCAGTCATAAAAACAATTAAACGCACAGCTGCAAGAGCTGCTGCTGTCAAATTAAAGTTAGATGATAAAGAAAGTGTGTTTAATGAGAGTATTGAATTATCTACAGAAATTAAATCAGATGCTATAGAAGATGAAACGATGAAAATAGATAAAAGTCAAGAGTCATTAAGTAACAATTTTAAAAATAATTATTTCTCTCATAAAGTAGGTAGACCGAGAAAACAACCTCAGCCATTCTCAGTAACATCAGTTGTATCCAATTCTGGAGTTACTTATTCCACTCGGTCTAATAATAAATTGTCGGTTCCGCAATTAGTACAAGAAAAAAGAGTACCACCAATTAAAATTAATTGTAAAGGGGAAGCAAAAATCTGTGATAATAATATAACTAATTCTCAAATCGAAAAGAATGAAGAAAGTCATCATAGCGATTCTATTATTTTTAAAGAAAATACAATAACTAGGCCTAAAGAAGTGACAGAAAGTAATGAAGTAAGTAAGAACAACGAGAAAGAAACGACGACTTTAATTGCAGCAGTACTGGTTAATCAACAAAAAACTAGTACTATTGAACAGCAAGAATCAAATTTTTTAAAAGATAAGTTTGAAGATTCAAAACGCGACTCTTCAGAAGAAAATCATTCAACTTTAAGCACGAAGAAAATTAAAATTACACGTTCTCAGACACGTATTTGCACAGAGTCGAACGATAAAAAAACAACACATTCAAATTGTGATTTAACGGAATCAAAGCAAATAAAATGTTCAGATAATTTTGAAAATGTAAACGACAACATAATTAAAGAGAAATTAGTTGAATTACCAATGGAAACAAAAGAATCTGTGCAAACAAATTCTTTTGCTGATGAAATATCATTGTCAAATATAGCATCTGTTACCGATTCTAATCCAGTTTTTACCAAACATTTGAAAGTTGTACAAGTAATAACACAAGGCAAGGAAATAAAAGAAAAATATGTGACTTCAGAAACTACAAACGAATTGACAAAAAGTCATATTCCAGAAATAAAATCAAAAGAAACAAAAACTCATGACAGAATTAATAATTTACGTACTGAAACCTCCTTAAATGTTATGAACTCTGAAAATATTTCTTTAAATTTAAATGATAAAATTAAAAATGAATCTCTAAAAAATAAAAATATTGCTAATTCATCAGTTCCATTGAGTTCCGATATTAAACAAAAAGAAAAAAGTAATTGTACACATAATGAGATTTCTGAACAAGTCAAATTTGCAGCAAGTGAAGTAAAGGATTCAAAAATATCAACTTCACGACCAAACGTAGAAGCAGCAGAATCTGTATCGACTCAAAAGAATGATAATGAAGAAAAACAACCACAACAAGTTAAAATTAAAATTACACGATCTTCTGCACGATGGTTTAGTGAATCTATCAGTAGTAATTCACCAGTTAATATCACGCCAGGAACAAGTGCAGGTACTGCAAAAATTGAACAGATAAAAACTGCTATTGAAAAACCAAAAAGTACTGAAACTCACACATTGGTAAAAAAAGATGCATGTCCCAATGATGATGTGAATGACGTCAATTTTATTTTGGATAAAAAAAAGAATTTAGAAAAACAAATATCCGGAACATGTGCAACTAATGATCAAAATGTTAAACATACAAAAACAGACTCAGAGCAAAGTGATGATGCAGAAAAACAATCTGATAATAGAAACTCTACTTTATCGTCAACAAATAGCAATATTAATAAAAATATTTTACTAAAAAAAAATCCCAGTATTGCTATATCAGAAGATTTAAAAGTATCATTAACAGATTCTACTCAATCTGAAGCAGCAGAACAAAAATCAACTAAAATTAAAACAGATGCAACGGTTTCAGGAGTTACAACTAGACGTTCTAAATCAAATAGTAATATTGAAATTGCATCTGATATAGGGACAACAGTTTCTCCAAGTATAGAAAATAAAACTATCGTAAGCAACAAATTAAGTGAAGAACATATTCAAAATTCTAATGTTAACGTTGCTGCAGAAAAGACAATCACTCAAACTGACAGCCCCCTTACTGAGCAAATGAGAATAACAAGATCGAATTTGCAATTATCAAGTTCATCAAGCAAACGCTTTCAAAGTCCATCAAAACCAATTCTTCGGCGCAGACCAGATACGCCCATGCCTGCTTTTCATTCCATTCGCCCTACGACTCGATCTTTAACTAATAACAGCAGCAGTTCTGATAGTGAAAGTTCATTAAATAGTCAAAATCAGCAAAAGCTTAGTCCCCGTAGTCCAAGATCATCAATGGATAATGGCTTCCTTGTGCCTTCGTCACCTCCGCTTACAGTTCGCCGAAGTCGTTCTACAACTTACATTAAAATGTCGGATCGGTTAGCTATGGAGCGAAAAGAAATTACAGTGCCAATTGCCACTGCTAGAGGTCAAATTCGAGATTCTACGTCAACTGAAAGTTTAACTATTAACCGAGTGATCTCCAAAAGGCGACCAGATACACCGCTACCTACACTTGAACAAATTTCTAAAGTTACAAAGTCAAACATAGACTTTTATATGCAAACTTCAAAAACTCTACCGCCTGTACCAAAACTTAAACAAATACGTAAGGCTGTAGCAGTTCCTTCATCATCCGAAACTATTACACCGAATCAAACTGAACATCAAAGACCATCATTAAATTCAGAAGTAACAGCTGATGGTACTGATTCAAATGGCAATTCACTTGATTCTGATGTTGTATTACCTCCGCATGATAAACAACAGCGTACCGCTAAAGTGGTTGCTATTTTAAATCTTGACTCTAAAAATAGTGGAAAAAATAATCAGCAACAAACCAGTAGTACCAGTCCATCACAAAGGACGAAGTCACTCAATTCAGAAAATGTACTTGTAAATAATGTGAGATCGACGAGACTGAGCAGAGCCGTACACGGTAATAAAATCCCAAACACTGTAAATGTAGATGATAATAGTGGCATTTCTCCTTTAATAGTGACAATAGATCTGGATGACGAGCCAGACTGTTCGAATGCAGATATAATTCAACGTACGAGTAAACGCGTAAAACGCTCGCGCTTGAATAGTCAGCTTACAAAATCTATAGTAAGCTGTAACAAATCGTTATCGAACAGAGAAATTCAAATGATCGAGATAGAGGATGAAGAGGATGATAAAACTCCACTCAAAAGATCGTATCGAATTAATCCTCCTTCTTCTACCTCGACGGTTAGTGGTCCGCCCGATAAATTACACAACCCCGGCTCTTAAGACGGGAACGAAAACGACTGAATCGTCATGTGTGATTAAAGAGAGAGAACAGCTCAGCGATTAAGAGTTGTTTTTTCTTTTTTAGATTTCGCGTCGATGGTAATGGTTATACATTATACATTCTGTATTATAAAAATGAAAAAAAAAAAAAACATGCGCCGTGTAGAAATTTATATTTAATTATAAGGTTGTCGTATATTCTCGTGCCAGCGCTCTCGAAAATTTGAGAATTAATAAGAATGAAAAAAGAGACGCATCGTCTCATTTTATTTTGGAAAAACTTAACAGGGAAGGGAGGTTGAGTATCCTGTATGTACATAATGAAAAATATAAATCAGTAACTACTAAGAAATAATTCCGTACTTGCGTGCAAAGTATAGAGTGAAAGAGAGAAAGAAAGAGAGAGAGAGAGAGAGAGAGAGAGAGAGAGAGAGAGAGAGAGAGAGAGAGAGAGAGAGAGAGAGAGAGAGAGAGAGAGAGAGAGAGAGGCGGGGGAGGGGGGACACACTGAATATTAAGAATGTTTAGTGTTTCATTTTGACCATCGTTAACTTCATATAATTTTCATTTCTCTTTTTATATAATTACGCGCAATTTCTCATCTAAACTTTTCTGTACATGAATTTAAGTCGATAAGTTATTTTATAATTTATATTTCGTGATAAACAAAAAAAAAAAAAAAAAAACCATAATTAAAGTCATCACTGTATTATATTAGTTATGAAAATAGATATGGAATATAAAAATCGAAAAGAAGAAATACTTATGTATAACGTTTGAGTTATGCATTTCACGCAGTATAGAAATAGATGTAAATGCTGTCGTAGATGGTACTCGAATTTAAAGGATCCAGATAGCAATATCTCGAAGTTAGATATAACAAAAATGACTGCATTCACGATGCTCATAAGTAAACACACCGACACATACGCATATCTGCGTACATAAACACATTGCCGATTAATAGAATTATACATTGCATCGTGTAGTGCTCTAATGACCTAAATCAATTGTCATTTTTTCCAAAATCGTACGATTATCCATCCTGTCGATAGGGATGAGTCCTATTGTAATTAATAAGAAAAGATGAGAACGATTATATATATATATATATATATATAATTATTAAGTTGCGTGCCTGTATTTTGTATGATCGAATGAGTCCTTAAAAAGGAAATAAATGAAATATTCCTTGCTATAAACAAAATAAAACGTGTTTATCTTATTTCTTGGTACGCTTCCAAGTCTGTTCGATCAAAGGTTCAGTTCCGTTTTGGTGTCAAATTTGCTCAGTGTGCTTGTTTATATTTTGAACTTTTTGCACGTTAATATGATACATTATCAGTTTGGTGTGGCAAGGCTGTCATGACCGCACGATAATTGATCTATTTTCATTTTTTAAAAGCTATCTTTCATTTACATTAGAATATTAAAAACAAGAATAAAATAATAGTAAAATGGCACCAAAACACTGCCTTTGCCATTCCAAACTTGGATACAGCCAAGATATAAGCAGGCACAATTATGAGCGTTCGCGAGGATTATTTCATATTTTTTCTCTTAACGTTCTTTCATACGCAAAGAGATTAAATGAATCTTTGAACGAACTAGACAACTTCCCATTATCCTACTAAACCTCTGTGATATTGTATATATTTAATTTAATTTATTTTAACAATAAACTTTCCATTACATACAAGTTACGTATGAAATTTCTAATGTACGTAATATAATTTAAAGTTTAAATAAATAAAGTTGATCGAGATTGAATTTTAATAAAAATTTGCAGATATAATTTATTAATATGTATTGGAAAGTTTTTTTAACAATAATTGATTGTTTATTGTGATATTTTATTTCACTAAATTTTTTTTATTTATCATGCATGAAATCAAATTTAAAAAATAGATTTTACCAATAATTTTAATATTTTTTTAGACTTTGTTAATTATAAAATATATTATTTTTAACATAATGATAACATGATTGAATAAGTAAGATGATAAAATAAGAAAATACTATGGGATAGTATAAAATGTAATATAAGAACTATGCCATTTTTTACCCATTATTTATAGATTAATTTGGAAAAATGTCAGGACTGAAAATAAAATTGTCTATCTTAAATCTTACAGATTTGGTTATCAGATAATACCATGGAACAAATGCCGGTTAGTATGATAATGCATATATTATTATTATTATTATTATTATTATTTTTTTTTTTTTTTTTTTTTTTTTTTTTTTTTTTAATAATTATATAACTTTTTTTACATAAATTATTTTATTTAAATTTATACGTTTTAATTTTATAAAACTTTGTAATACAATAGTATAAATTATTTGTTTCAAATTAATAGCGATATCGACGACTTTTAAGTATAAGGAGATATCTAAATTATAGTATTTTTGATATGTCCTTTTATTCGCAGGAGCCGTCAATATTGTTGAATTAATACGTGCCAGATTTACAATGATAAAATCATATGGAATCGGATTTAAATATTTTTTTACTTGCAATAAATTTTACCTTTTGTTTAATAAAACTTATTTATTTTTTTAACACGTTTTTATTTATTATGCAATTAGATGTGGTGTCCACCAACTCCTCCAACATCTGACAACGATGTATACGTCGATTATTCGTTGGGTTTTCTTTATGAAAATACCCCAATGTCGGAAGCTCAATTGCCACCTATTTATGTAAAGAAGGAACAAAAGCGAAGTCGAGTTGATACTGGATCCACGGATAGAGATGGTAATTAATATTATAATTTCTTACATCTCAACAAATCATTTTTGTAAATTTATAAAGAAAAAATAAGTAAATTTTAAATAATTTTGTATAAATTAAAAATATTTTTACAAATTACTACTATTTAAAAATAAGTCCAATAAAATTACTTCCCTTAAAAGATTTTTTAATAATGTCTCTTTAATATTATCGAAGAGGCTTTCAATTTTTAATATTTTATTAACATTAACATCGTATACACTTCGTAGGTCGTCGTCCCGTTAAAGTAAGACATAAAGAAGAAGCTGTAAATGCACCTCGATCTTTATTTGATCGACCGTCTCCTGCGTTAACAAAGATGCGTCGCGATATGAAATTACATAAATGTCGCGGAATGATGAGGCCACCCTTAGCAATGACTGGTATAAAACCTTCGCCGATGACCAAGACTACCTCGGAACAGGAGCCCGCACTTGAATGGATGATTCACGAAGATTGGGCACTTCTGCAAGCTATACAAATATATCAAGGTCTGCCTCTGAACCTTATGATCATTTCGCCAGGACATACGCCAAACTGGGATTTAGTTGCGGACATTGTCAACAATACATCACGAATCTACAGATCGCCAAAACAATGCAGAAGTAGATACGAAGCTATAATAGTACCAAGAGAAGAAGGTAAACTTTTATATGATACCACACCAAAGAAGCAGAAAAAGCAAAAAGGAGTCTACAAACTTCCACAAGTATCAGAGGTAAAAAATAATAAATTGTATCATTTTTTACATACAATTTTTTAAAATCTTGATATGTTTATTATTAATTTTTAATATTTTTATAGCAACAAAGTAAAACAAATCGGCCAATGAGAACATCGCAGTTATATAACCAAGACAAAAATCATTCATTTACAACGATGTGTTGCCAGAGATTTGATACCATAAAATCAGTATCAAATAAACGTTCTCCTACAGTGAAAGCATTATTAGTCAATCCAATGATGAAGAATCCAAAACACGCAGCAGTTTTAGCTGATTGTGGAATTCAGTACGATAATCCCTTAGCTCCTATAGAAGTTGCTACCCGTAGAGCTGAAAGGTTAGCAAAGGAAAAGCTGAAAAATGCTGTTAGCACTTCAGTAAGTAAAAAACAAAATGTTTTTTAAGTTTACAAATATTCATCCACAAAAAAAAAAAAAATAATAATATTTATGTTAATTTTTTTGCATTTGTTTTTTAATAGGCTGAGTTCTCAATTTAAAATTTAGTGCTTATATCTTTTGTAATAATTATGAATAATTTTCTTAGTACTCAACCTGTTAATTGTATGGCATTGAATTAGAGTCCTCATTTTCCATTAAAATCATAACTGATAATTATGATTTTTATTTTAGACAGCCAAAATTTAAGATAACAAAACTAAAGGACCCTATCACCAACACTGACAAGATCTAGTCTTCTTCTTCTACCTCTTCTTTGGCCTTTTATCTAAGTTTTATTTAATTTTGGTCGTAGGGTCAACTTGAAAATTAATTACGCAATTCTTGTATGTACAATAGTGTAACATTATAAGTGTTAAATGTTTAACAATAAACACCCAGAATGTTAGTGATAGGATTTATGTTATTAATGGGTCCTTTCACTTATTAATTTACATTAGTTTTTTTTTTTTTTTTTTTTTTTTAACTACAGCAACATCATCAATTACATTTATACATCCAATTTATTGCTCTAACATTTACTGTGACTATAAAATGAGATTTCGTTAATACATCGCAATGCGTTCTCTGCAATTTTAGGTGATGACAGCAGAACAACAGCAGCAGGCAGCAGCTCGTCTTGTTCAACAACAGCAACAGCAGCAAATTCTTGCTCAGCAGGCTCAACAAGCTGCAACAACAATTGGTCAAGTTCATCAGTTGGCTCAAGTTGTAACAACAGTAGCTGTAGCAGCAAGTGGTTTATCTACGATAAAAGCTTCTACCGTATCTGTAAGTTCTCCGACTATAGTTACAACGAACGTCAAAGCTAGGGCAGCTGGTACTTTGGGTATGCAAGATGTCCGTTCTACACCTACTATTGTCGCCAATCTTCATACTGGTCAACGTTTATCCGCGGCCAATCTTGTAGCTACAACTCAAAATCCTACAGTCATAGCGCAAAAAAATATTGTTGGATATACAGTTACTGCTCCTAATAGCAAAAATCTCACGCCTGCTCAAATTCAATATGTAAAACAACAGCAACTTCTTCGACAGCAACAACAACAGCATTTGAAGGTGTTACAGCAACAGGCAGCTAGTGGACAAAAAATGTCAGTGGCTGTATCAGCAGCAGCTGCTGCCGCAGCAGTTCAGCAACGGGGTGCTACTCTTATGAAGCAGACTGGATCCGCTGGTACAGCTCTTGGTCAACAGCAAGTAGCAAGTGCCACAAAACAAAACATCACTACTAGACAGGTTATTTTTTTCTTCATTTTCCTGACCTAAATTAAATAAAAAAAAAAAATAAATAAATAAATAAATTTTGAATTATTAAATTTCTTATAATTTTAAATATGTAAATTTAATAATAATAATAATAATAATAATAGAAAAAAAATTCTACATATTGCAATCTTTTATCAGGTTTCTGAAGCAGACATGGCTGCGTTACTTAAACGACAGCAACAGCAGCAACAAGGTAAAACAGTAACACAGGTGCAGGTACCCGCTCAAGCTGGACTTAACGCCACTCAGGTATTCACACAAGCTGGTCTCCAAGTGCAACAAGCTGGTACTTCCGGAACTGCTTCACCTGTAGCAACTTTAGTAAAAACGGCAGGAACCGTAACCGGAGTTAGAACGGCCACACCTCAACAAATAAGACATTTGGCATTACATCCGCAAATACTTGCACAAAGAAAATTACCTGGACAAAAAGTGACCCAACTAGCGCAAGTAGCTGGGAAAGGTGGTGTACAAACGCAGTTAATAGTTCAACAGAAAGGTGGACTACAAGGTACAATGACGGTACAACAACTACAACAAGTTATGAAACAAGTACAACCAGGGACTACTATGCAGCAATTTGCTCATGTAAGTATGCATATCAATTTTGTACCAGAGTACTATTTGTTATAATTTAAGGTAGTATTTCACTCATTTTCACGAAGGAAATATTATTTTATATTTTATTATATTCAATACTGTTTTCGTTCTTGTGAAGAAAAAGTCAGTAAAAGATGAAGTTTATTTATCAAAAATTATCCTGATGTTTGCAGGTATCAACTGGACAAGCAACTGCTCAGCCTGGTCAAGTTGTATTAGCTAAATCTCCTCTTCAAACTCGCGTTATTCCAGTATCTTCAGGTGCTCTCAAACAGACTATTCAAGTTGTAGCAGCTAGCACCGCTCAATTACGACAAGCAACACCTGTTCAAACGAAACCTACAGTAACTACCGCGAGAGCTAGTCCAGGACCAAGTCAGGTCAGACTTCAAACTATCGCTCATCAACAAGCTCATGCGCAACAAGTGCCGCAACAACAACAGCAACAGCAACAACAATCACAACAGAATTCGACAGATTCGCAACCAAAATAAACAATTTTTCGCACAAATGCATATATAATCGAATTTTATCGGAATTGTCATTACACATTTCATTTTGAACAATGATCATACACTATACTGCCGTTAATAATTCGTGTTGTACATTAATAATAAAACATTCCATATTTGCTTGTAATTATTCTCATCCTAATGTTTGTGCAAAATGTAATCTAATTTCACAAGATTTTTTGAGATATTTATAGATACTGAAATATTACTGAATAATTATCAAATTACTATTTATTTTTCTTTAACAAATATATTTTAAAATTTTAAATAAAACTAATAGTCGTTGACTATAATTTAACTTATTTATTTGCTTTTGCTTTTAATTATAAATGTTGAAAGTTATAATTTTCACTGTATTTAAGTATCTCAATATCTATAAATAAAATGAGAAATAAACATTGCAATTCATAATTATTTTAGAACACCGATTAATCAAACTAAATTCATGGATTAACTCTTTATGGTATGTTAAAAACTTGGATATTCATTGTCTTGTAATAATAAGACAATGTTATAAGAGACTGATAATTCAATACTTCTTTAAATAATTAAAAATATTAAAGAGCAAATCACATGATTTTTAAAATTTATACGAACAGAACTACTTTATATGCAATTTGTTAAAAAAAATAATGCGATTACTAACATTAACTTGTCAATACTCTTCTGACTTTTTGATTTAAATTTTTTTTCTATTTACTGACAATGGGTATTTTAAATAATTTTATATTTGAGTTGCTCATACTGTAATTATATAGTCATAGATATAAATAAAATATTAATTCTGTCAATATTAACAATGCTTAGTGGCGATTATATTATTATAACATTAAATATTGTACATATTCATTCGATTTTGTACTTATAAAATATCGTAAAGAAATTCAAATAAGTGTATAAATTATGTGAAAAACTATTAATAGGCTTTTAGAAAAATAACTAACGGATGTTGCAATGCATTCGCTGTACATAAATGTTAGCTAAAGCAGCCTTTTTTGCAGTGTAAATCTGTAAAATGAACATGAACAGTTCTTTACATGATTATTGTATTGAAGAAGTTCGTTTTTAAACAAATGCTAATTCATAACATTATACCGAAATCTATAAAAATTTATAAAATTGTACACACTTTAAACAGTATTTATAGATTTTATTTTAAAGATGCAGTGAGTCTGTTTAGTAGTTAATATTGGATTCAATTCTTATTAATAATTCAGCTTCGCGATTTTATTGCTATCACTATGTATCAGTGTCTGCATACAAAGGACATAATTAATAATTATTTAAACACTTAATCAAGTAAAAATAATTTTAAAACATAAACTTGTATGTATTGTATAATATTTAAGAGCGCTCAATAGAATATAAGAATAATTTTCGTCACACAAAATGATGAATAAAACTGTATCAATATTGTATATGTTTAATTCGTGTATTATAAATATTGCAAATAAATTTCTTCTAAGAAGAATTGTTTGATTCCTTTAATTTAATTATTAAATAAAGATGATCTAGTTTTATTTGAAGCAAATATCCATTAACTGTAGCTAGTAAATATAAGACTTGAGAAATAATTGTATATGAAAACTTATGCAATTCACGTATATTCCTCAACTACAACTACTTTATTTATTTTTAAAATTTAACGGTTCAAATCGGCTGGTAATTTGTGCATAATATTGTTTGTGATTATTTCTACTAACAATACTGTTAACTTATACATTTTTTTTTTTAATACAGAATGTGGTAGAAACTTCGTTCAGTATTCAGCAGTATTAATAAACTGACACATTGATTCTGAAATAGCGAAATACGAGGTGTGGCAGAAAAGAAATGAGACTGATTTTTTATTTACCAAAGTTTTTATTTTTTTCAAACATCAATGTTATCTTCTTCAAAGTAGTTCCCTTGGGCAGCTACACACCGATGGAGACGTTGTTCCCACTTTTGGTAGCAGCGCTGGAAGTCTTCCAACGATATGGTCTTCAGCATGTCTGTTACACTCTTTTGGATGTTTTCTAAAGTCCCGAAATGACGTCCTTTGAGGACATTTTTCAATTTAGGAAAAAGGAAAAAGTCACAGGGACTGAGGTCAGGTGAATAGGGGGGCTGGGGAACCACAGGAATGCCTTTTGAGGTCAAAAGTTCTGTGACGGAGAGGGCAGTGTGACATGGGGTGTTGTCATGATGGAGCATCCATTTGTCTGCAATGTCTGGTCTCACGCAAATGACCCTTTTTCTGAGCCTTTCAAGAACGTCTTTATAAAAAACTTGGTTGACAATTTGTCCTGGAGGAACAAATTCTTTGTGAACGATTCCCCTTCTGTCAAAAAAACAAATCAGCATTGATTTGATCTTCGATTTGCTCATTCGAGCTTTTTTTGGTCGAGGAGAGCTCGCAGTGTGCCACTTCTCACTTTGCCTCGTGGTCTCAGGATAGTATTCAAAAATCCATGATTTATCACCTGTGATCACACGACTAAAGAAATCTTGCTCATTGGCGATTCTGTCAAGAATATCAAGACACTTGTTTTTCCGATTGTCCTTCTGCTCAATTGTGAGGTTTTTCGGCACCATTTTGGCACAGACCTTTCGCATGTGCAAATGTTCAGTCAAAATTTGATGAACGGTAAATCTGTTCAAATTTAATTGTTCACTCAACATTCTTAATGTTAAACGACCGTCTGATCTCACAAGAGTGTTTACACGTTCGATGTTTACATCGGTTTTCGAAGTTGAAGGCCTCCCTGAACGGTGTTCATCTTCAACGTGTTCTCTACCTTTCAAAAATGATTTGTGCCAGCGAAAAACTTGAGCTCGGGATAAAGAATGTTCCCCATAGGCCTGTTTTAACTTCTCAAGCGTCACACTTGCCGATTCTCCAAGCTTAACACAAGATTTAATGGCACAACGTTGCTCCAAATTCCGCTGTTCCATTTTGTGTGACGCACAACCAAAACACAACTTCACTTAAATTATATTTAAGATACAGTAACATTATATTTAATCGTATATGTAGCAAGAGAAAGAAAGTTGAAATTCTTTGTTGCCAAGTGTCGATAAAGCAGAAGAAATGTTTTATAACATTGTGTCGGCACGATGCGTCCACGTTGCGTATATGCATGCGCTACGCGTAGGGGAACGTGTAGTGCATATAACCTTAAAATATTTTTAATAATTTATAAAAAATAAAATTAAAATAAATAGAACAATGTTTTTAAATAAATATTAATTTATTAATTTAAACATATATTATAAGTTGTAATAAATAATATATAAATTAAAAATACATTATATTATATGCTGCTAAATCTTCTTCTTGATCTTCCGCAGCAAAATACATCGGGAAAAGTACACTGAAACCAAATAATGAATATTATTTTTAATAAATGTAACACATAATTATTGAATATTTGTTAATTTTTATAAAAACTTACAAATTACTTGATTATAATAATTAAAATTCTTGAACCAGGATCCAAAGACTCGTACTCCTAACTTCTCTTTCCAAATTTCTCTCTTAATGCTAAACGAACTGCTGCACTTGCACCTTTATATATTACTAACCACTGGTTTTGAATCAGAAAATCCAAAGAGTCTCAATAATGCAGCGATAATCTGGTTGACAAGGAAATCCTTCACCTGGTGGATCTTTGATAAATAACTGTAAATAAATTAAATTTGTTAGTTGTCAAATCATTTTTTATATTGAATAATAATTTAATATCAAAATATTTGTATTACCTTGGCTTCCTTTTTAGTGTAAAATTCCACAAATGCAAAGCATCAATGGTTTTTGTCACCAACCATTTTTTTGGTAATCTAACAGCCTTTAATTCACCGAAAGCCCTATAAATACAATTTTTCAATGAGCCCATTAAATTAATAAACAATATTTTATAAGATAAATCCTTACTTGAATAAATCTTCAATTTCATCAGCACTTGCTTGAAAAGGCACGTTTTTTACAAGAATTTTTGTTCCAGTCTGTTCGGTAATTTTAGCAGTCTTTTTAGCTACCTTAATATCAGATCTAAATAAAAATAAGCATAAGTTAATTAAATTTTCAATGTTTCATTATTTTAATTAATGTACATTAAACTTACTACAATGTTCTTTCTGAATGTTTCAATTCAAGAGTTTTCCCATCCAATGAACTCGTTTGCAATTCTTTTAAAGCACGTTCTGCATCAGATTTTAATTTATATCTCACAAACCCGTAACCCATAGATAATTTATTGCCTCGATTTTTAGGATATTTTTTCATGAAAATATTAGCATAGTGCAATCTGCCACATTTTGAAAAATGCTGTAAAAAGATAAAATTATCAAATACTTTTATTTATATTAGATTATATAATAGACAAGTACTGAATTTCACCTTTTTTAATTGTTTTTCTATAGTAGAAAAATTTTAATTTTTTACAAAGAGACTTCGTCTTCAACTTCGCTTTTCTTACTTTCATCTTTAGTAGATTTTTCTTCATCTTTGACCTTGACTTTTTCTTCTACTTCTTTTTCTTTTGTTTTATCTTCAGAATTATTATTTTCTGACATTCTTTTCTTCACATGCTTTAGAAGATGAAGAAATAAAACTGTCATCTGGTGTCCATTCTAAATAGAAAGGCAAGTGTTTAAATTTTGTATAAGCCAGCCTGGCAAATGCGTTTCTTCCTTCTGATGGTTCAATAAATTCCACAAGAGCTACAAAAAATAGTGTTTAAAATAATGCTTATCTTTAGCTTTTAATTTTAATTTATACCTGCGATTCCTGAAGGAGGTAAAACTACTCGACCAAGTTCTCCATGTTTAATAAACAACTCTTTTATCTCTTGTATTTTCGTTCTTACTGGTAAATTTTTTATAAGGATAACAGTTTTTGATCTTTTACTTGAGGCCTAAAAAGTATTTATTATTATATTTATTAAGACAATTTGTTTCATTTTAAATATGATTTTAAATTTACAATAATACCTGATTAAAAGCAGTTAAACAAACTTCATTTTCTTTTTAAAAATTTTTGAGTTTCTTGAACTAATTGTGTCTCTCCTAATGCTAAATGAACTGCTTCACTTGCACCTTTATCACTATCTTGCAAAACCTGTATATTTCATTTTCTTTAATATACAAATTGCAATTATAATTATTTTAAATAGTATGTTTTTTTAGCTATAACTTCATCGCTAGAATTTACTTCATTTTCCGATTCATTTTCTTCTTCATCACTATTCTCATCTTTAACATGGTCATCATTTTCTTTTATACGTAGTGATGTATCATTACTACAAACTTTTGTATCCCCTTTACTATGACTTTCAAGAAATTCATTGAATAATGGATCATTCTTATGCTGCAAAAATTAAATGATTTTAATTTCATTTTTATAAACATAAAATTTATTTTAAGTTAAAGCATACTTCTTCTAAAATTTCCTTGATTTTACTATTTTCATCATCTTTATCAATCATATTTTTCTTTTTCTTTTTTGATCAATGTATAACCTATACTAGAATGAAAAAAATCTTATAAAGAATTTATTTCTCCATTATGTAAGATAAACTTAATGTATAATATTAAATATACTTATTTAATTAATTCGTCGATTAGAGGAATCTTCTAACTTTATTAAAAAACTTTGAATATTAATAATTAATAATGATAATTTGCGAGTGATACAATGTGCTCGAATATTCACTTACTCGCGCTCACAAGTGCAACTTCGTATATAGCCTATTTACATTACACACATATATATATATATATATATATTAACAAAAATAATGAGTTGATGATAATACACGCCGTCACAAATTAATATTTATTTTTATTGTAATGTTGCGCTCTAGTAACAATTCAAATTGTCGACAGTTATATTATATTAACGGATTCTGAATTTTAAATGTTAATGTACATTTACTAAATTGGTGTAAATATATATTGTTGTGAAAAATTATTGTGATTTTTTTTATAATGTATATAACATAAATAATATTCACGATTTACACTAATCTTTTGATTTTAATAGAATATTTCATTGCGAACACTAAACGTTTTTCCACTGCAATTAATTACAAGTAATTATTATGTCTGAACTAATTATCGACTTCATATCGATTTTAATGGCGCGAAAAATGGAAATATTTTCATTGGAAAGTTATTTAAAGAATAATTTAAATATTAATTTAACTGCTATTTAAGCGAATTTTGCAGTTTTCTGAGAAAACCGAGAAAAAGAAAAGTTGAGGTTTGTAAATATCTATAAATTAATAAATGATTAATAAAAGACATTAAATATAAAAAGCTACAATAATAAAAGAGTTAAAGAAACTTACAAAACGACAAACGAACTGAATTTTACAGTATATTAAAATGAAATTCAATATTTTTGAACAATTAAGAAACAACTTACACTACAATCTCCCAACAATCGTTCTTTATACATTTATAAGAAAAACTACCATACTATCCGGCTACAAGCTACGATTTAAAACGCAAAAAACGTAATTCGTCCAATTCTCAGTAGTGCAGCTCCAGCTGTAGACCGGCAAGTTTTGCAAACGGACGAAAGTCCCACCGACCCGACAATCGTCAAACTCGATCAGTATTTCAAAAGTGAATAAAAAAAAAAAATAATAAATAAATAAAAAAAAAAAAACGCAAATGAAAAACTATCAGTAAAGAATCGAGTCTTTATCGTTGAGATACGGCCAGTGAAAACTTCGCCCGTGCGCATAGCTCGCCACTCGGGGCTATTTCCTCTTCTTCGTCATCCTTTTCTTTTGTCGTATAGCCGTCGTTGTCGTTCTTGTGTCGTATAGCCACTCGATCGTCGAGACTCTTGAGAATTGAGCTCCTCGCGTCTCCTGTTCTCCTGTTCCCTTCCTTTTTTTTTCCTCTCAGCTCCGCGCTCGCTCGCTTGCACGTTCTCTTCCCCCCTTCCTCCTCCCACTTGAGAGAGAGAGAGAGAGAGAGAGAGATAGAGAGAAAGAGAGAGAGAGAGCGTAAGCGTAATCGTTCTAGTCGGTGCCTATATACACCGCGCCATTGTCCCCCTTTTGTGCCTCGCTGACTATACTCCGCATCAGTCATTCATGTATTAGAAAGCAATGCGCTCGCCGCTCTCCCACCGGAGATTTACGGTCGCGCGGCAGGTGCGCTTCTACTCTAGCTTTGTATATATGTAACGGCTCGCGTGAATATCTACATGCGTATGTGAGTGTGTGAGTTTATCAGCGCGTATGTGTGTGTATATATATATATATATATATATATATATATATACAGAATGAGAAAATTAAGGAGAAGAAATCTCTCGCGAGAACGGAATAGACATATGGAATAGAGCAACGGCATCGACGCCGTTGCTAAGCCACAGTACAAGAGATGCCGCCACGGGAATTCCCCGCCTTTCACTTTGTTCGTAAATTCTAAAATCAGACTTTACAGCCGGTCAAAGAATGTACTTGATAATAGTGCGAATGACGCGTATCGTCCGTTCTCGTTTTCGCTCGAATACTTTGACGCGGGTTATTTTAATTTGTCATTTTTTAAACTTAGCGCAACTATTTGACACGATGCCAATCGCAATCCTGATGCTGATAAATCACGTTTCGATCCTGAAAAAAACAAACGATATACTTAATACAACGTTTAGTTAATGATATTTAATAAACATTAAATTAATAGGATAACTTGTATTAATTAGTAACTAAATAATAGCATATAAGTTATTTTAATTCTTTCAATTTTAGATTTAAAAAAAATGTTAGAATTTTTGTACGTTGAAAAATCGTTTCAGAATGAGCAGTACCTTAAATATTTTTATCTTATCTGTTTACATGTTGTAACGCTTCAATTACAGATACGATAAAACTTTCATTGAATTTATAAAATAAAAATAAATATAATCGTAAATTGCTAATTTTATGAATAAAGTTAGACAGAAATATTAATGATTATAAAGTACTGCTTATTATCAAAGCATTACCGGTAATTTAAAGTAATACATTGGATTTAACCAGATATTGATGGATCGGATAAGAATATTTAATTTAGTACATCGTTAATTTCTTAACGATATTTGAAGACATAGCACCTGGTTAACATCAGAATAGTACTCTATGTTATTTTCATTTATTTTCAACTTAATTGTTTACTTGGTAAAACGATTATTTAAGTTTGCAATTTGCGGATCGTCAATTAAATGCAGTTTTCAAAACTATCCGTCAACTTTGACGGACGCAACGCGAAACAAATTTTTTTACACATCACGCATCAGTTTACAAGCCTTCAAACATTTAATAAGCGACTCTCAACTTACAATATAATAACCGTCAATCCTTATCGTAAAAATCAACAAGGATCGTTAATTCTTGGCGCATAGACATAGGTCATCCTTGATTCACGCGTTGATGAGAACGAGCATATGAGAGCCTACATATAAACGAAAATGCAGAGAAAAAAAAACGACGAAGAACGAAATCACGGTGGATAATACAAATTTTCTCTCTCGTGGTGTGAAAAAACGCATAAAAAGATTCACAACGTAAGACAATGGCTAGTAAGACGGTGGAATACACGCATGCATAGTATATATATATATATATATTTCTGTCGATGAATTGTCCTCTTATAACGCAGAGCTCAAGAGGTTTTACGCCCGAGATATCCTTGAAATCCAAAGACCAGCCAAGTATTATCCTTATTGGCTGTTTATTACGTGCCGCGAGCCTAATAAAAATTCACCTCTCTCTCTCTCTCTACCTTTGTTTTTTTCATTGTTTTTTTTGTTGTTTTTTTTTTTTTTTTTTTTTTTTTACAAGAACTAGGAATCGTTGGAACATATGTCAGACGTAAAGTACTAAAGTTATTTTTTCGCACTTAAAAATGCTACTAATATTTAATACTGCTGTGTCACTAAAATTTAATATTTATTGTTAAAGTAAACCATTTTATTAAACTTATTGAAATTTTTATTATTTTTTTTAATGTTGGGATAATTTAAAAATTTAAAATATTTTTTTCGTTGTTAATTCTTTTTTATAAGCAAAGTTGTAGTGCGCGTCTGAGCGGTTCTGAATGTTTCTACTTAAGCATATACGTGTAAGTAAACATTTATCGCGTTGAGTTTATATTTAACGATTCATTATTAAAATTTACAAAAATGTATATCGCATTACTTCTGTAATTTTAAAACACTTTATCTCTATCAAATGAGTTTTAAAGAAATTATTCGATGCCTATTCTTATGCGAAAATAAAGAAACATAAGTTTATTCTCTTTTTTTTATTTAAATAAAAATTCTGTGAATAAATGTTATATTCTGCATTAAATCGATAAAAATAATTTTATCCTCACCATTATTACAGTTGATAAACATAATCAAAAGAAAATGAAAATTTAAAAAAAATCATAAGATAAGGAAAGATTTCATACAAATTATATATCGTTAGTTTTGCAGTTATCGCAGGTTAGAATCTCCAGGGTATCCGGAGAAGCATAAAACGCAATGATAAATCGCGCGATGCCACGACAAGTGTCACGACTGCAAAAGCGGAACTCCCGAGGCAAGTGGGTCACTGTCAAGACGCGTATTATCTATATATTTCGTGGGCACTCGCGACGCTGATTTTTACAACTGTATATCTATATGTGCACAACGAAAGATTCCTTTCTCCTTCTTTATTCATGTAAAATAAAAGATCCGAAACTCCTCACAGCGATAGTATGTTTAATCTACAATGTATCCGCGGTGTGTAAGATTATTTATTTGAAAAATCTTATAAATTTTTATTTGTCATTTTTCAAGGAATTAAATATATAATTCTTTTTAATTATGACATTTGAAAATTACGTATTTACACGAGTATATTAATAAAAGTATAAATTTTTAATCATCAATGTTATCGAGAAACGAATCAATCATATCCGAAAATATCCAAAGCAGTAAATACAAAAGCGTCGGTGCATACGCATCGACGTGTAATGACTTTCCGCGTAAATCCCATCGATTTCGCACACTTAAATACACACACACGCGCGCACGCACGCACGCACGCACGCACGCACATATCGTACGCAAGACTGTTACGACGATGATGTCATCGCGCGAATCGTATACGCATAAGCGCGCGCGCGCGCGCGCAAACGCCTTCTCGAGACAACGAACTCGAGATGGCGAGAACGTTTGAGTTGCGTTGCCACTAAGCGATGCCGGTCCACTTGGTGATGTGTACACCGTCACCTCGAAAACGATCCCCGCGCGATTGTCATCGCGAAGATTCTAGCTAGACTGTCTGACGTAATGCCGCTTTAAGCGTTTACTTTTTTTTTTTTTTTTTGTTTTTTTTTTTTTTTTTTTTTTTTTACGCTGTCGTTACTGTCACTGCCGTTGCCGTTTTCTCGCCTGTTTTAAATATGCTTTATCGTCCCAGTGGTTTCGAAGAGTCACGATATATATGTAAGAAAACAGCTTTTGAAACTTGTACTCGCATTTCATAATTGATTACTGGTGACTTTTATAGTTCGGTTATTTATTTTTTTTCTTTTCTTTAAATATTTTAAATTGAATCAAACGTTTATTTGTTTGTTTACTAAGTATTTTCAGTATTGAAAATACATTGCTACAACGTGTTTGTATTATATATAAAATGGAACTCACACAGCGTTAAATAATTTTTTTTAATGTTGTTAAAAAATAATAATGGTAACTGACTTGCTAAAGATGGCTCGGTTATTTTCAAAGTACACGAGATAAAGCCAAATATATTCAACAAATTGTATCGCGAACACACGAAATAATTATCTAGAATACAGAAAGATTTTATGATTAATTTAGGAAGTATTGAATCATCAACGAAAATATCAATTTTAAAATAAAAGATTCTAAAATAATAAAAATTTTTAATATTATGATTGTATTATTTTTACTACTAAAAAGCTTTTTTATATTTATTTGAATGAAATTATTACAGTTATAGATTAAAATTTAATTGTAACGTTTAAATGAAAAACAATAAATCGTTAGTAATGAAAACTAAACAATGTAAAAATAATTTTATTGTTGCAGTATTAAATGCTCAGTATTAAATGCACAGGAAAAATTAAATTTCGTGCAATCATTGTTATTATCGTAAATTTTATGCAAGTTTTTTTGCTTATAATATTTAATGTTTATTAATTTTTCATTAAAAACTTCGTAATGCCTTTTTATAATAAACCAATTTTCTTCGTTAAATAATTATAAAACACGTCATATCGATAAAATAAAAAAAAAAAAAAAAACAAACAATTTTTAAAAAATTATTTAACAATACTGCAACAGTAATGTAGAGTATTAACAAGGATTCTGATTGATACAATCCACTAATTTTTAGAATGTCAATTAAAGTTTCAAGCCTAGACGGTGATAAACAAAAAATGATATTTATTAATAATCTTATGCTAATTACGCTCCTTAATCATATTAATTAAAACGTACGCAGTCTTTGCAAACTTCTCCATCATCCATCATATCTTAATCAACGACTTTAATCTATATCACTCTACCACTGGCAAAACTATAAAATTTCTCAGTTGTCACATACCAAAAGCACTTAAAAAAAAGTAACAAAAATTAAAAAACAAATGTGTAAAGATACATATATATTGAACAATTGCTAATAAAGTTAGAAATTAATCTCGAATTACGTAACTTAACATTCGAAATGTTAATAATCCTCAAACGTTCGATCGTTCGTCGAGAGTTCACATAAGCCTAGAAAAAGTCTAAAGTCAAGATCAAGATCGAGGCTCGCAAGCGAGCGAGAGTGCGAATAAGCCCGCGATAACGCAAATCGGCGCGGTGAACGCGAACTGCACGCATATAAATAAAAGAACGAGAAAAAATAAACGAGAGAAACTAAAAGTCCTTTCCTCCCACCCCCCCTCGGGCGATAACGAGCGATAAGCAACGTCGGTTTATGCATTATCTCGCGTAGGAGTCGGTGTAAGTGTGTACGTAGCAAGGAAGCCGAGCTTTACTACACGTTTAACGAGCGATGCCGCGCGAGTTTAAGCCGTCGCGGCAGGCGAGCTATATAACACTGAATGAAGAGGCAAAACACGCAATACGGCAATGCCGCTACTCACTCTCTCTCTCTCTCTCTCTCTCTCTCTTTCTCTCTCTAGTATACTCGCGGATGCCTCTGGTGGCGGTTACGACGGCGGACTACGAGCACCGCGAGATCTCTCTCACACTCTCAACGCTCTTGAGGAAATAAGGAGACAATACCGCTTTACACGCGTTCGTACGATACGTCGTCGTTTTCTCATTCGTGTTGTATGTACACCGCGAGAACTCGTGTTTTGCGTATGTGTCTGAGATGAGATGAGTGTATGGGATGAGAGAGAGAGAGAGAGAGAGAGAGAGAGAGAGAAAGAGAGAGAGAGATGTTCCATCATGTGATCGGATGTGAGAAAATAAAATATTTTTTGTACTACCTTTACTATATGCGTCTCATGATCACATGCTTTATAAATATGAGTTAAAGGATTTTTTTTTTAAGTTTTAAATGTCCAGCGGTAAAATATTCTTTTTCATTTAACGATGTGGAAGCTTTGCTTTGAGATTCTGCTATCACGCGATGTTTCAGTATTTTTTTCGGCTTGCCGGCTCATCGAATATTTATAATACACGTACGGTTTGAAAACAATTTTTCGTTTACCTTAAAATGAATAACATTATTGTACATAAAGTTTGAGGAATTTTTTATTTTTGCAATAAGAAAAATAATTTTCCTTATATTCATTCAAAATCTCATGAAATTCTTTTATTTTATGCAACACTTTACGTAAGATTATCTATAATGGTCAAGTATAAAAAAAATATTTTTTTAAAAATAACTGGATTGTTACTTATATTTAATAAAATATAATGACGCATACTTGACGGATATTTTAAAAATTTGCTATTAGTTCTATTATGTAATGAATAATAACGAAAAAGCATTGGAAAAAATGAATTTGTTTTTATTTAAAAGCGAATGGTAGCGAGTGCAGATTAATTAGAAAATGTTTGAGTAGTAAGAATGTATAATTATTTATACTTATTTATATTGATGGAATTCAGAACCGTGAGAGTTTGCAATACGCATGTCACACGATAAGTCGAAATGTATACCACGATTTGAATGTTAATTTTGTATTATTTGCATTATAAATCAAATTAGTGACTGAAGAATTTAATTGTTATATTATATATAATTAATGAGATACATAAAACTCTTTTGTAAATTTTTTTAAGTTAATTAAAGATTTAATTTTTGTTATTGTAATTAAAACATTAACATAACGATAATATTTTTATTCTAAAGGAATTAAACTTTATTTATAAAAGATTGGATGAGAAAATTTATAAAAGATGAAAGAAATTTAAATTAAATAATATTATATCTTATAGTAAATTTATTTAAAATCAGTGCGATGATTAATCGGTATTTCGTTGCAAACGAAACATTTAGAAAGAACAGTTTCAGAAAAAATGCGCGCTCCACAAATTCCTGGGCTCGAAATTCACGCGCATGCAAAGAATTCAAGAGAAACGAACGAAAGGACAAAGAAGAAACATTTGCACGTGGAATTACCTGTTGATGTTTCACTAGGAATACTACCGTAAATTTAAGTGCAACAACCTTTGGAATAAAAAAATACTCATATTGATATTTAAATAATAATGAAAATAGTAACTTAATTTAGAGTATTCCTTTTTCTCTTAATCTTTTTATGTAAATGTTTTCAAATGTATTTGCCAAAGAATATTTTTATTCTACTTAACTATCAGAAATATTTTTTATTCACGATGAAATTCTACCTTATAAAATCTTTGGATTCATCTAGATACTACAAATTACAAATTTTAATTAACAGATTAACATCCAAATAACCACCTTCTTTTTCTAACTATTATCAAATAAATATTCAACAACAAATAAACAAACATAAGCAGACCTATAGGTAACCGAAAACAATTTTTTCATTTAAATCAGCGTTGGAATTTTACATCCCGCGAGCCCCGTCACGGAAATGCCCATTTGCATTCGTTTATTACGGAAACGTTATACGCATAAGTACGACGTTATAATCGAGCTAGCGCAGTGGGGCGGTGCAAGACATTCTCTATAAGGTACATATAGCGGCGAATGGCCTATAGCGGTAGCCCATTCTTTCTTTTTCTCTCTCTCTCTCTCTCTCTCTCTCTCTCTCTCTCTCTCTCTTTCTCTTTCTCCCTTTCGCGCACGCTTGTACCATCGTCGTTCCATATAATGTAGCCCAGTTAAAGTCCAAACCGGAACCAGGGCCACGGAGTCGAGGAATCAATGACCTTGGCAATGGCCGGTGCGCGATATGGGCGCGCGCGTAGACGCCTCGTACGTTTATACGCGCATACATACGTGTAAAATTTTCTTCAAAACGCCCAATTCGAGGTGCTTGACGTGGTCTAAGTATATATATGTATATAGGCTGCGCTGCGAAACGTATAAAAATTAGCCTCGGCTGATGGTCATTGCCTTTTTTGTTTTGAGATTCACGTTTGTAGAAAGAGTTTTAAATTTGGCCGTATCTTCTGGTTTTATTTTAGTGCTGGTATGCGGGACAAGTGCAGAGTTGAATGCGTTAATGTATGATGATCTACAAGATAATTTCAATTTAGAATGAAAATAGATTATATGAGAAATAATTTTATGTTTAATTTGCAACGAGATTAAATAATTTAATTGTGTAAGTTTAACAATCTATTGCAATCATTTTAGCGCAGGTACTTTATAATTTTTTAAAAAACAATGTGTTATTTTAATTCTTCTTTATTACTTTAAATTACAATAAATTATTAAATTACAGTTTATCTACTAAGTAAAATTAAGGGCATTTGCGAAATCAATTTGTGGATATGAATCAGTTCTTTGAGATAAGAAAGAATTAAATAAGAAAATGCATGACTTCATTTAAAAATATATGCAATAAAAACAAAAATTAATTAAGATAAATCAAAAATAGGAAAGTATGTCCTTTGAAATTGTTTATATTATAATTCACAAAACATGAATAAATTATTTACGCGTGCTTTTCATGAAAAAATTAAAATTATGAAATCCAAACGAAGCAGTGATAAAAAGTACAAAAATATTAATAAAATTTATGTAAAAATTAATCAAACATAATTAAAACACATTTGAGAAGTTAAATTTGATTAAATGTTTTTCGAAATTATGCTAAATTCAAAGCAAAAAAATAAATATTACAAATGTAAATATCATCCCGATCTAAGGAATTGACAGACAGTTTCAAATGATAATCCCGATTTAATTTACACGAGTTTGGAAAACTCAACCGATTGAATTGGCTATAAAAAATCGGTCATTATGTATGTAAATAGTAAGCCAGTTTATGTACGCGTGCGCACTCGATCGCGCGCTATCTCCATTTTAAAAGGAACGAGAGCGAAAAAGAATTCCAAAGCTTTCACATTATTGAAAGGTTTTTTTTCTCTCTCTCTCTCTCTCTCTCTCTTTCTCTAAAGGAGGAGAGAAAAAATTAGGGAAAACGCGCGTCAGCTCGATCAGAATCTCCTCGCATCCGGGTATTTCCCATACCAACTGCCCGAGTAGCCTTTAAACGTCTAAGTATAATGTATACGTACGTTAACTCATCTATATGTGTGTTCGTATGAAGTATCCGGATGCGAGCAAGTAGTATACTCCGGCACATAATCAGACGCGAGCCGGTGTACACTTATGTACACCTATTTAGTCGACGAGTACGCGCGAGGCGCTCTCTTGTGAAATCCACCGTGAGCCCGACATCGACGCAACGCTTCTCGGCTTCTTTATTATGTGACGAGGTTGCTGATCTCTCACCTAATTTCTCGATGATCAATGTACTCGGAGATATATATATTATTGATTGGATTGATAAAGAATCTTTATTAAAAAAAAAGAGAGTGAGAGAAAAATTGATTAGTTATGTTATGCGATAAAAATTTAATCGAACGGTATTTAGATGAATTGTAAAATTTAAAATACTTTACGGGTTTCCTTATGATGCAACCTACTATTCTTTGCGGCTTTTAAGTTTTACGATTATTTTATTCGAATATTAAATGTAAAAGGATGATATTTTTAATTTTACTAATTCTTAATGTTACTATATTTAGATATAATGACGAAAGTAAGTTATTTAAGTTACATAATTATTTTGTGTTCAATAATATAAATAATATTTGAGAAGAATTTCTAAAAATTTAAATGTTATTTAATATGAAAAAGATAAACTGAATGATACAGAAAGAGAGATAGAGGGGATGGAGAGATTGGAGAAATGAAGAAAGACGGAAGAATGGGATTACAGACTGGAATGCGGGCGAATCCCATGGCAATTTCTCATTCATACCACCTAACTTGCGTCATTACACGATCGTTGAGATTAGAAAAGTAGTTTCTCGCGTTAATTTATATCGCTTTTTCCTCGTATTCGGTATTTTTGCGATATTTTATCGATTTTAAGCTTTCCTTTTTTGCTGAAATTTTTTACGATGAATTTGCGTTCTTGTATATCTCTTACGAAATATTATAAAATTAAAAATATAAAAAGTAAAATTATATTTTTATTTAAAAATAATTTTCAGTTTGAATGAAAAATGAGGTGTATATCTTAATATTAGGATGTTACTAGTTATTAAATAAATATAATAATTAAACTTTAATATATATATATATATATATATATATATCTAAATTAAATATGTATACTTACAGTTTTTCGGCATAATTTTTCGCCAGTATGTGCGAAACTTTAATATTTTTTACCCTTTCCTTTATTTCGAGAAGTACTTTCTTTTTTAATTTTTGATTGTGAATGATTTGAATGTTTGAAAAATTTTTTAGTTTTGTCCTATAACATAAAAATATTTTAGATTCAAAAAGATTAACGTTATAAAATTTTAAAATATTTGTGTAAGAAAATATCTACCGGAGATTGTGATTGTGAATGTGAAGATGATTTTGATTGTGTTAAGCGAGTAAATTGTTCTTCTAAAGACAACGAATCAATCTCCTAAAGCAATGAAAATTATTAACTATTGAAAATTTATAAAGCAATTTAATAAGTAGTGACAAAACATGAAAAAACAAAATAAATACCAAATCATCATCTGCTAAAGTTGGAGTATAAAGCATTTTTCGATTTTTTTGTTTTTCTGTATTCGCAATATCCTGTAATATAATTAGAATATATTAATGATTCAGTAGTATATGTTTAAATACTATTTTAATCATATATCATACTTCAGAAGCAAATAAATCAGGTAAATTATATGCACTAATATTTTGTGACAAATTCAGCTTAATACTTTGCTCATTACTTTTTCTTTTACTTTCAAAATTATCATTTAATTCATGAATTTCTTTTTCTAATAATTGTATTTTGTCTTCAAATTCAGAAATTTGTTGTTCTACTTCATTTATTTTTGTTTTAATTTCACTTGTCTTATTGTCAACAAATTTAATTTTATCATCATATTCTTTTTTCTTTTTTTCATATTCTTCAGTAATTTGAGCTATTGATTCATTTTCTTTTTTAATTTCTGTTGCTAATTTTTTTAATTTTGAATCTATGTCTTCATTGATCATTAATTTGTTTCGTATTTCAGATATCTTATTTTGCAAAACAGAAGTAGCTTGAATTTCTTTTTGTTTAACAGATGCAAGCTCATTTTGAGAATTTTTTAATTGTTCTTTAAGTTTTTCTAAGGTAATTGCATTTTGTTGATCATTTTTATGGTACATTTCATCCAATTCTTCATTCTGTAACGAAATTATCAATAAACATTTAAAAAACTTAAAATATTTTTAAAAATATGAAAATAAAACAACTATAATTACTTCTTTTATCAATGAAAGCACCTCGCTATTGATTTCTGTTATTTCTTTTTCAATTTCTTTCTCGGAGTTTCTAAAAAAAATATTCAATTATTAATATTTATTTTATAATTTCTGTTGAAAATAAGCAAGTTTATACCCATGAACATTTTATATGAATTAAGTATAATTTAGCTTAATTAATCTTATAGTAAATATATTTCAATTTATGAAAAAATTTTAAATATTCAGTTGAAAATCTATTTAGATATCCATATAAAATCCTCATAAATATCTATAATACCAAATATTTTCAACAAGGATAAAAAAGTAAGTTAATTTATTTATTTACCTATGTTTTTCTAGTTTAATTTTTATGTCAGAAATAGTTTTGTTTAATTCTGTTATTTTCACAATTTGAACATTTATTTCCTATAAAAAGTTAAATTATGAAATCATTAAATTGAATTTTAAGTTTTTATCAAAATATTAAATTATTACATGATTTAATTGTTCAATCTCACTAAGTAAATTGTTTTTTTCTTGAACAGCATTTTGTTTTGAAATTGAATTTTTTGCTTCTAATTCATTTATTCTATAAGTAATAATAAATGAATATAATAAATTAAATGATTAAATTTTTTGAGTTTTACTTGTATATTTTAAAATTTACTTTTTATCAAGTTCTTGAAGAGTTTGATGTTGTTCCTCTTTTTTAATTTTAAATACTTCTGCTTGCAATTCCAATTGATTGATATCATTTTGATCTTGGAGATTTTCTTTTTCTTTTTCATTAATTTTTAAATTTATCTCATTTAATTCTGTCAGATCTATTGAATGGAATTATTTTTTTAATTTATATTAACTGATTGCAATACATAAAAGTTTTAGAATTAAAATTACATTTTTCATCTGGAGTTATTTTTTTAAGTTCTTCTTCTAATATTTTATGATCATTTTGTTGTACAATAATTATTGAATTATATTCATCCATTAATTGATTTGAAAGATTTTCATGAATATTAAGAGTGTTAGAGATGTCTTCCATGCATTCAAAAATTATTTTTTGATATTCATATAATTCTTCTACTCTGCAAGCAAAATTATATTTTTTAGAAAAATCTAAAATATTTTATTTATGCAATATGTTACTTTTCTCGAAGAATTTTATTTTCTTGTTCTTTCTTATAAATTATTTCACTTTGATTACACAAAAGTTTATTCTCTTCTCTTAATTTGTCTGTAATTATATTAGCTTTCTTATTAGTTTCAGAAATCTTAAATTTCAAATTGTTAATTGATTCCTAAAAATTCAATATAATTAAAATATTGATATTTTAATAATTACATTAATTAAAAGGTTTTTTTAATAACTTTTAATGTAATTTCAATATCTTTGATTTCTTCAACAAATTGCTGTCTTAATTTTGCAATATTATTCATTTTATTATTTATTGATGAAGTGGCGATTGAAAGACTCATAACATTAGATTTTTTTTTGGGTGATGAATTGGACAATGGTGTATTTGGATTCCAATCCATCTTTTGAGTTTTTCGTGGAGAATTCATGTCTGGTGAATTTGTGTGAGTGCGTTTAGTTCCTACAGGATTACTATCCATGATTCTTATTAATTTTCCTTTAACATTCAAAGATTATAAACTTTTAATAAAATTATTATGTGAATTTTAATATCATACAGAAAATATTACAAATCAATACTTATGATTTCATTATTTATCTGATTTTTAATTTATGTTTAACGTATGAATATTTTTTTACCTTTAATAAAATTAGTTTACAAATTTCATTTACCTTTTGTTTCTTAAAAGACGTTACAGAAAGAACAAAAATTTAAATATGATATTATTGTAAAGTATGGCGCCAAAAGCAAAAAAATTCTAATAATGTAAATAAATATTTGGTATATAAAATAACATTTATATTAAAATTTTTCAGGGTAAATTTAATATTTATAGAATTATTAACATTTAAATTCGATTTATTTCATTTTTTAATTCTTCGGAATCAATGTTTTATTTTAAATGTAAATACGCATGATTTTGATCTGTGTTTTGATCTACATAAAAAAGTATATAATGACGACAATGCGTACATACATGAGGTTAGAATAATTTTATATACGTTTATAAAGTATATTATTTTTCTAATTCCATAATTAGAAAACAAATGATAGCATTTAAAAAAATATAGATTTTTAAAAAATAAAATCCTATTAAAAAAATTACAATATAAAAATGGTTATTAAAATATGTTGTATTTGTGAATGTGAAGATGCTAAATATAAATGTCCAAAGTGTAAACAATTATAGTAAGTATTTATTTTTCGTTATTATAAATATATAAATTCTTTTTTTTTTTTGTAAAAAATTTTTTTTTTTAATTTTAAACAATATATTCTTTTAGAAAATGTAAATATTTTTAATACATGTGGTGTTAAACTAAATTAAATTGTATAATATTTATTTTTCAGTTGTTCAGTAGTATGTTGTAATAAGCATAAAGAATGTTGTAATATTAATGTTGAATCTGAAAGTTATTATACTGATCAAAGTTCATTAGATAAAACAAATGAGAAATATGACTTTCCTACAGAAGATACAGTTCCTATTGAAAAACTTGAACAACTTCGTTATAATAAGGAACTAAAAAATTGTTTGAAAAATTCTCAAGTCCGTGATATTATAAAATCAGTCTTAAAAAATACAGATCCTACAAATGCTATTGCAGAAGCTATGACAGAACCTGTATTCCTTGAGTTAGTTGATGCATGTCTAAAAATTGTTGAACCATCAGATGAAGAAAAACCTTGTTAGTGACTATATTTTTGAAATTTCAAGTTGTATAAATTTTTATCTGTTATTTAATCTAAGGTAATTAATAATAAATAATTTAGATTTTTTTTAATAAATATTATTTATTCGTAAATATATAATATATAAAAAATGTTATTCAGAAAAATTAAATGATATATAATTTTCAAGATCTTTAGGAAGTGTTGTTTTACTTTGTTGAGCACTTAAAGCATGATATCTTTTTCGGACATGATAAGCAACCATTTTTGGTTGTCTATCTCTTGTAAAAATTCCTTTTTTATTTCCACCAACTCTTATATAAGCTAAAAGAAGAAATAATTTTTTAGAGTTAAAGAAATAAATAGAGATAATGTATTTTATAGTTGTTTTTATCATAAAGCATACTTTGTGCTGTTCTAAAATCTGCAAAATTCCAAATAAATTCACCAATAAAAAATCCTTTGACTCTCAATTGATCAAAAGCCTTGAAGTGATTTAACATAATTTGTAATTGATATTCTTCACTCCAAATATATTCTGGTAACTATTTAGAAAAATTGTACACAAATATATTTTTAAAGAATTTGAATTAACAAATGATTGTTATATACCTTGTATATATTTAATTATAATATTAATTTTAATAAAAAATGATTTATGCCTAATCCTTTTTTTATTATTTTTAGTATATCAAATAAAAACAAATTTTATCTGTTTTATCTTAAAATTGGAAAAATTTTAATATAAGGCATATATAGAATTATAATATTAAGAAAAAAAAATTTTTATTATAAAAATTATAAACTTTTAATTTAATAAAATAAATAAATCAAAATGAATGATATTCATTTTCAACTTTTGCTTACTTCATGTAATCCAGCCAAAGTATCTGCACCATATTCTGATATTAATACTGGTTTTCTGTACTTCATATACCAATTTTTGGCTTCAGATATAATTCGTTCAGTTATCATATCCAATCGTCCAGGATTAGAATACCAAGCATTATATCTATTGAAACTTATTATATCTAAGTATTGGCCTACCTTATCATCCTTTAAAAAGTCAGTATATATTTTCAACTGATAAATATTATTTCTGAAAAGACATTATAAACTTACATTAGGAGATTGGGAAAGTGCAATAGTCACTGGTCTTGTAGAATCAAGCATTTTTGTATGCTGAACTATTTTTTTGAAATATGAAGCTGCGTCACGATATTGAGATTTGGGTTCATTTGCCACAGACCACATGATGACAGAAGGTCGATTTTTATCTCGTCTTATTAATTCTGATAGAGACTTTTTATGCTTCTTGAGTAATTTTGAAGAATAACTTTCAGTATCTACAGAAGGACACTCATCAATTATGAGGTATCCAAGTCTTAAATAAAAATTCTAATTTCATCAAAATAGTAAATATAACAAATTTTATTTTTATTTTTTTAATTTGTAAATAAGTTTCATACTTGTCAGCTAAATCAAGCATTTCCTCACTATAGGGATAATGACTAGTTCGATAAGCATTTGCTCCAACCCATTGCAATAATTCATAATCTCTAGCTACTGTAACTAAATCTAACCCTCGTCCTCTGATAGCAGAATCTTCATGTTTTCCAAAACCATGGAAGTAAATTGGTTTATTATTAATTAAAAGAGAAGTATTTGTCCATTCTATATTTCGAATACCAATTGGAAGCCTGTAAATATCTGGTTTGGCAGAATTTTTCACTGAAACTGTGATCTAAACCATTGAAATTAGCATTTAATATAAAATAATCAAATAATATTTTAAAGAAAAAAATTATTTAAATAATTGAAAAATATTTCAATTATTTTTTATAAATTGATTTATTTTGATTTTTAAGTTACCTCAAATATATAAAGATAACCATAATTTTCATTCATAGATCGAGGCCACCATAGTTTTGGAGATATAATTTTTAGTTTCCCTCGTGTTCCAAGACAGGGACCATCAATAGCATATTGATTTTCAGCATCAATAAGATTTACATGACAAATAGGAATATCAGTTTCTTCTAAACCAGCTACTTCGATAACATAATTAATAATTCCAATATTTTCGATAACTTCTGTAGTAACAGTAATATCTTCAATGAATACTTTTGGTTTTGTATGCAATAAAACAGGCCTATAATATAAAAATAGTAGAAATCAAAAATTATTTTATAATAAAAAAGTTAATAATTCTAAATATACCTGTGAATACCAGCATAATTAAAAAAATCAAAACTATAAGTTTGTACTTTGACAGTTCCATTATCAGAGTCCATATTAACAATTTTACCTTGAGGTACAGTGGTTTTAAAAAGGCTGTTATCTACAGCTACTGTAATACGATTTTTAGAACCAAATACAGCAAGTGATGTAATTTCTACTTCAAAAGGTAAATGTCCTATTTCATGATTTGTTACTAAGTCACCATTCAACCACTAAATAAAATAAGATAAATAACTAAATTATATATTATACAAAATAAAATTTACACAAACTTACTACTTCTGCTAGGTAATTGACTGATCCAAATCTTAAGAAGACTCGTTCATCTTGCCAAGATAGTGGTATAAAAAATGTTTTTTCATACCATACTGGACCTATGTGATCTCTAATAGCTATGGAAGTCGTTATATCATTATATGAGGAAGGTACAGGCATTTGCATAACATTTGGTAGCTAAACAATAATAATATAGTTTAATTTTTTTCTAAATTTAGTATGAAAATTTGTTAAAATACCTTTGATAAATTGTCGGAGTACCATAATTCTTTATGACCTTTTTGAACATCATCTGGAGGTGGTACAATAAAGTCCCAGAATCCATCAAGTGTTTTAACCTAAGAAATAGTAAATACTTGTTTTTAATTAGAAACATATCTATTTATTATTATAATAATATATTAATTATTTTTATTGTTTTGAATTTAAAAAGATATAGATACATATTTTAAGTTTTAGTAATTATATACATATTTGTACAGAATATACGTTTTAATCTTAACCTTAGAATATAAAGTAACAAGTGTTTTTATTTTAAAAATATATATATATATATATATATATATATATATTTTAAATATCATTTTATAATACCTGCCGAGATTCACTTTCTCGTGGATAAAGTAAACCTGGTAATTTATTAGAGGGTTCATCGTTAATTGAATCTCCCGAATTATAACTTCCAAAATATTTTCCAAACATTCTTTTGATTATTTTTATTCAACGTAATTTCAACTATTCAAAAGCCAAAGGTCAATTATAATTTGTATACAACATACTAGCTGATTTTATACGTATATGTGTAATCGCTGGCGCGTAAATTATAATTTCTAGAATATTAATTATTTCAACAATAATAGAACTCCTACCGATATGAAAAATATTTAAAAATATAGTGAAACATAGGTTAATGTAAGAAAATATAGGAAAATGTAGATTTGTGTTAAAACTGAGACATTTTTTACAATTTTCTATATTTGAATCTAAGTAAATGTAGGTTCTTGTGTATTTATACAGAGCTGCAAATTTCTGTTATTTTATGCATTATTCTAAAATATTTTTTTACATTTTTTAATTTGAAAAATTTAGATTTTTTCATTTAACTAAATTAATTATTGTTTTAAAATAATATTTACAGATTATTTAAAAAAAAAAAAAAAAAATTAAATACATATAGCAATATCTGAAAATATCTATAGAATATAAAAGATAAATGAATAAAATAGATATCAATTATTGAATATAGGTTTGTGCACGTGAGTGTACATTTGCGTTCAATAATATTTAGGTACTTTAAATGACTGCACAATTTTATGTACATAATCATTCGATTATGATTAGTTTGTTTTAACTGCATAATCGCAAGGTATTTTTCCGGTTTCTTTCTAACTGAATTATAATTCCGTTCATGGAAATTCAATGCTTCATCTCAAATATCTATAGTGTATTGATCGCCTAGCAAAACGGATCAAATATACCATACAATAAGCAATTATTAGTATCAAACATAAAAATGTTTTTCATTTTGTAATGGTTGTACTAATATTAACGTATAAAAGAAGAAAATTTTTACTAAATGATTTTAGTTCATTGGAAAAATTCTAATGTTTAACCGATTATAACGTCATGACACCACATTTAATTCAGTTTATTAAGTTGTTTCTTTTTGGAATAACTATTATAGTCAAAGTTGTAAGATTTTATTTTATATATGTATAAAACAAATATACTAACGTAAATTTTTATGTAAAAGTTAATATTTCTTAATTATTTAAATTATTAATAATTACTATTCAGAAAGGAAAGAAACTATTTTATAAATTAAAAAAAAAAAAACTCCGATTTTAAAATGCGTATATTTATTTTAGGCCTGTAATACCGTTGAAGTGAAATCTTTAAATATACAACAAACGGTACCTAATGATTATTTTGCAGAAATTAAAAGTTTATTAAAGTCTCAAGATGAGAATAGCAGTATATCGGTAACTATGCCGATTAAAAAAAATTTAGATGAAAATTTTCAAGTAAACTATCTATATTTTATCGTCTCGATATTAAATTATAAAATTCACATCTTTAAATAGAAGCATTAATGATTTATATCATTTACGTACAGATAAAAGCAAATTTGCGCTTCAATAACAAAACAATTTTACACAATTACGTAACAACTGTTTGCAGTGTATTTGGTCAAGACAATTTTTTGCATCCAGTTATGAAGAAAATTGAACCCACTGATAAGTCATCTAACAAATGCCCATTTACAGCGGTTTGTATAAATCAAATGGATCTTTATTGTTTTAAATTTATTTTTTAAAGCAATTTAAAAACAGAGTTTTAATAAATGTATGCCTTTTTAGGGAGAATGGAAGATCACCGATTATATTATTAAAACGAGAGATTTCGCCCCTTTCAACGTACAGCCTACAGGAAAATTTGATGTGGAACTTGATATAGGTTTACCAAACGTAAATCCATTAATAAAAGCATTCATAACAGGAATCGTAAAATCTACACCTAGTCCTGCATCACAACATAAATTGTATAGTGTAAAATCTTCAACATAATTAATGAAATTAATTTGAACTTTTATAAATTATAGAAATTGTGTTTTAATGAATATAGACTCACGTGATGTAATAATAAAGATGACATTGGTATTAAAAATTTTTTAAATATTTCGTATTTGTACAAATTAATTTTATTTAGTATAATTTATGTAAAGAATTTAAAAACTAATAATAAAGTAAATTATTTTCAAACATTACTGTAGTACTTCTTTTATATAAAAATATAATTTTTATTAAAATAAATTTCCAGTAAAATTTCCTTCACATTTCAATTGGAAGTCTTCCGATTCTAAAAAAGTGAAATTTAGGCAAATTTAATACCGTTTTCAATTTTAATACATATTTTATATAACAAAGTAAAAGTAAAATTACTTTTTTAGTAATTTCGATTGCCATTTTTGGCGCATCGTGGATACTTGTCTTGTTAATTAAATTTGTACCAGACTTAGTTCGATTCATATGTTGTTTTTTTTTCGATGTGTTGATTTTTTTCTGAATACAAAATATTCAAAAATGATTTTTTTTCATAAAATAAATAAAATATAAATAAAATCTTACGGTCTCTGTTCCACTAAGACTTGTTTTTGAATCAGTTGGTTTTTCTGTATAAGTAAATCAAAAATATTAAATGTTAAATTACTAAAAAAAAAAAAAAAAAAACTTACTTAGTAGTCGACAGCATAATCCAATATTATCCTTAGGAAATATTGGTTTTCGGGGTTTTACAGAACTGCTTCTAGGCCTTCGTATATTACTTATTCCAATATTGGATGACTGCATTTTTTCATTTTTTTTTAACAAAAAGTATGCAAACGATAATAAAAATAATAAATTATTTAATTATTTAAGGCTACGAACCAAATTTTTGTTTTTTTTAGATACTTCTTCAAACATTCCAGAATTTACTAAAAAATAAAATTTTTCTTTATTACGAAGATTAGTAGTATTAATAGATGTCATTCTATATCATAATAGTATTAATAGGTGCATTTTATATAGAAATAAACAATTAAATTTGTTTTTAATTAAATAAAAATACCCATTACTGAATTTAACATGGATTTTGGAGCACCTCCAGGCAAACTTTCCAAATATTCTTCTAAAATAAACATATTAATGGATTCTGTGTAAAAATTATGACTGAAATTTGTATAATTTTAAATATTTATGTTTTTACCTGGCTTTTCTATTGTTTGCTGTAAATGGTAATAAATAATAAATAAGTTTATTAATAAAAAATTAAAAAATTATTAAGCGATCACTTAATTAGCCTTATATTTAAATGGTTACTTGTCGAGGACTGATTTTTTTTTCCGTTTCTGATTTTTGAATTTCTACTGAGGTTTGAGAGTTACAATTTTTCGCGGGTAAACATGAAATTCCAATATTATCGCGCGGTGCTGTTAATGTTCTTCTTCTAGTTAAAGCTTGAATATCGTCTTGATTATTTACTACAACAGCGAATTATTAAGGTTTATTAGCCTTCATAAAGTTATATTTAATATATAATTATGTATTCAAAATTTTTTTAATGTAAAATTATTTTTTGAATTATTTTTTTCCGTTGTAAACATATTTTTAATTAAGATATTTTAATAATCCTTATATAATATTATAAAAGATATATATTCTATTGAAGGAGTTATTTTTATACTTCTTTATAATAAATACTCGATTTTTACATTTAATTTCTAAAATATTATGTTACATTAAAAATAAATATTTAGTCAAATAAAAAATTATTATAAAATAAAATAATTTTCGCATATTATTTCATCATTTATAATCGTTATTTTCATCGTTTGAATTTATAATAGCTTATTTTATCAATCATTCTGTGTTTATTATGATGAATCGCTCACTATTGTTGAAATAATAATGCGATACGAAAAAAAAAAAAAAAAATATAAAAAAAATTGAAAAAGTATTTAACAACTAGTTTTTCAATAGATTAAATTTAAATAATTCAAATTCCAATAAATATAAGCGTTAACCTTGCATTATGCAGGATAAACCAATGCTATCTTTAGGTTGATAAATGCCAGCGCGCCGTCGAGGAATTCGTAGAGTTCCATCGTGAGGAGATTCGTGGGTGGGTTTTGTATCCTTCATCGCTTGCGATAAAAATTAAATGACGATTCAACATTGAAATTCACGCTTAAATATCAATTAATTATTTCGCTTACAAATATACGTAGTATCGCGATTGCCTGTCTTTCTTCAGGTCCCTTAGAATAGCCGATCTACGGTGAATATGGAAGATATTAATGTAATAATGAAGTTTGATACGAAACACAATTGCGATATTGTTTTTTAAATTACCTATTTAAACTTAAACGATTTCATGAATACATACGTTTAAGTAATCTCTACCTACTTTAGGTGATAATTATTTTTTTTATTTAAATTTAGGAACTGCGACATTTACTTCTTAAATTGTTAAAAAATGTTAATTTTACAATTGTTAGGTCTTGAACATTTGTAAACTGTAAATAAATAAAAATATCATATAAAAATAAAAATATATAAGTAAAATATAATTAAAGTAATAATTTAAGTATTTATAATAACCATTAAAAAAAAAAAATGATTTAAATAATAATTACATAGAAATTCTTGACAAAATATTGTCAAATAATTATAATGAAAATTTCGAAAAGTAGAATATAAAAATTTTTTTTATTGTAAACTATTATTGTGTATACTATAAATTAATTTAAAAAAATTATGAGTAAATTTTGAGTTTCGTGCGTATAAATGCAAGTAAATCAGCTGATCATAACTATTGGCGTGACCTCTAGCGCTGCACGAGTCGAAGAAGACATCCAATAAGATACGTAACTGTGAGCTAATAACAAAAAGAAGTAAACTATACGAAGAAAATTTCTCTTTCCATCTTTGATACATATGCTCATGCGTACCGATACTACTTTGTCATCACCGTGCGAAGTGTAGTAAACCTAAAAGTGTGCGAGTTCGATATAGAACACTTGTTACTCGCGCTTTTGTTCGCTTATTTATTTTCCGTCCACGAAAAGTGCGCGTGTATGGCAATGTTTATTCTAGATTAATTTTACTTTATCCCCCCTTTTTTTTTACAAACCAACAAACATAGCCAACTAGAAGAGTATTTCGTAGCAAAGAAAATTTTTATGAGCTTTTGTTCGTCGAGACTTCGACGGACACTCGTGAAAATACGGATACGGCGCGTTTTTCTTATAGAAGATGCGCAGTGGGAGCTGTTGCCACTTTTGTGCCATCAGCAACCACCAAAACACTTGCAAGACTTATCTTTAGGTTTGAGCGAGGAGGCGTGTTGGACCAACAATCGGTTAGAAATCTGGAAAAATGAATATCGCGGTAGGTTAAATATTGACTTTTTATTATATTTTTATACTTATTTTTTATAACTTTTAAAAAACTCATAATTATTCAGAGATTAGTAATAATTTCTTTTCTTTTTGGCTCCAATCCAATTGGCTATAACATTTATGCAGTTTAGAATTCTCTCTGAACTGATTATTTAATATCTTATTGTCATATAACATTATAGGGAATCATTATTGCCATGTGGCGAGGTTTCATAGATAGTTTACGAGGGGCACTTGTACTGTTTTCTATGGATAAACAAATGAATGATCGAATGAAAAAATCTCCCTTAAAAGCAGATTCTCGTAGAAAAGAGAGCAGTGTTGGACATAGTCCAGCAAAGTATTCAAAGCATTATAGGTAAGCTTTACTTTTATCCTAAAATTATAACATCTTGAATCATGTATTTGAAGATTTGGCAATGCATATAATCGATTTTTATCGATAAAAATGTTTTAAACAATAGAGCTCTGATATTTGGAATACAATATATATTATGAGAAATTACTTTAAATTTATTTAATATTTATTATTAATATTAATTTATCTTAATTTTGATTGTTTTTATATGTTTCATAAGAGCTAAAATTATATTTTGTAATACAGGGAGTCAAAAGTACTGAAGAGGACTATTCAATGTTGTGCTTTGAATGGAGGTGTTTGTTGGGCAAGCATAATTTTTTTTGAGTATGGATTATTGCCGACTTTAAAATATTTGCTAAGTATAATATTTGGACATTCACCTAGTATGGGGATGGTTGTTTGGTCATGGACAAAACCATTTTTAACAATTGTCTTTAGCACGATATGGGTACTTCCACTTTTTATATTAAGTAGAATAGTCAACAGTTTATGGTTTCAGGTATATATTTTGTAATTTTAAAATTAAATTTTAAATTAAATTATTTTAAAAAATTGTGATTAGATTTATTGAGAAGCTCTGTCTATTTTTGGATCAACTTAAGATGATATTATTGATGGATTTTCCAGTAGATTTAATATAATATATATTGCTTATTATTTTTTATTAAATTAGTAAAAATGATCACATTATTATTTTTTTATCCATGCAAAAAACATTCATTTTTATAGGATATAGCAGATAGTGCATACAGATATCGTCAAGGAAGGCCTATGCTTCTGTCAGGTGTCAGTAAACTCATTGCTGATATGTTATTTAGTGTTTTGGTGCAAGCCTTATTTTTAGGTCAAGGAGTTTTAGTATCAAAAGTACCACCCATTGGTGATGTTCTTGCACTTGTTCATATGTGCCTTCTTTATGCCCTGTATGCCTTTGAATATAAATGGTTTAATATGGGATGGGAATTACATAGACGACTTACATTTATTGAATGTAATTGGCCATATTTTGTTGGTTTTGGTTTACCTCTGGCAATATCAACTCAGTTAGCAAATTCATATATTATAAGGTAAAAGTTGCAAAAAATTTGAAAATTTTCTCATTATTAAAATATTAGCAGCATTATGTAATGCTTATATCAATAATTTAATTAAATTTTAGTGGCTGTGTATTTTCTATACTTTTTCCATTGTTTATTGTAAGTGGAAATGAAGCTGAACCTGTTACTGATGTTTGGTATGAATGATTTTTTTAAAGATTAATGTTTTACTTTTAATTTGAAATTTGAAAATAATATATTCATATACATGTTTTTAGTGACTGTCCTTTAAAATTATTTTCACCAGTAGTAGCAATAGCTAATACTTTATTTAATAAAACTATTGGTCCTGCAAGACGGTGACAAAAGAATGTTTCAGTCTTGGATAAAAACACCAATGACAAAAAGAGTTTGAACCTCACAAATTGAAAACTATTCATCGAATTTTTTACACAATTATTTGCTGCTAAAGATAAATAGTTACATAAAAGGACAAGCTCAATAAAATTTTGCTTGTATTACATGCTTAATACAGTGTAAATATAAAACGGGAAGTGCTAGTGTAGGTTACGTAACGGGTATACCTAAGTCTGGTAACTAGCATTTAAGTGCAACATGAAAATAATTTCCTATATCATTGCAGATATTTTGACTGTTTCGTAAGTCAAATAGCGCTAATTATACATTGTGGATATGCAATAGGAATGTTATAAAAGTAATCTTAATTCAGGAATTTATAAGTCATTGTATTTTTTTTTATTAGCTTGATTATGAAATTTAAAATTTTATGATAGAAACATAAAATACTTTCTATAAAAAAAAAAATACATTTGAAATTAAAAAATAGGTTACTTAATTGATTATTAGCTGCTTATAGCTTCATTTGCTGCCATATTATGACAATTTTTTAAATTTATATACAAAATGCACTTTTTTACAATGTTCAAATAATAATTACCGCATCATGACTGTTTAACTAGTCAATTAATAATTAATTTTATTTATCTTGAAAACGATATTATTTGTTAATATGCAATTATTGTCTGAATTGTTGAAAATTTTTTTTCAACAGAAAATTACGGTTTAAAATAAAAATAAGGGGTAGTTAGTATGTAATTAAAATTAATTTTTTGTAAGTTATATAAATTCGGATTAATGTAACGATTCAGATGAACTAAAAATTATTATAACTAGTTGTAATTTTAATAAATTTTTCATTCTGAAAAAGAAATTAATTATTTTAAAATATTATATTTAAATATTATTTGAAATGTATAATAAATTTAATTCAATTTAAAAAAAATATATTTCTCAAATTTTAAATCTTTGAATTTTTAGTTTGTTTGAATTGAAATTTGATAATTATTTAGTCGTTTTTAATAATACATTATTTTTCTATGAATTATTATGGAAAAATCGGAATATCTTGGAAAATAATAGAATTATACAATGATAAACGCTTCAAAATAAATTTATAAAAACTTATAAAAAACATTTTGTTATGTAAGTTGTATTTTGTTACATTGAGACTTTTATTTTTAATTTATCTTATAATGAAAATTGTGGTTTAAGATATAAGAAATATTTTGTATATACATGATAAAATTATAAATTGAACATATTAATAGCTAAATATGAGAAGTTCCACTATAATAATAAAGTATCTTTGGTATATTATTTTTTTAAATAAAGATATGAAAAGTAATAGTACTTGAAGTATGTGATAGAAATTTTTATTAATTTGCAACAAATGGCTGTTTGTAGGTAAATTCTTAATTACATTATATTTTGTTTTTACTCTTAAAAGTTATGGTTCTTAATATTGTCTTTTAAGAGAAAGTACATTACAATATGGATTCTCTCAAATGGCTGTTTGTACTACTGACCAATTGTAAATATTATTATGGAAAAATAAATGTTTTATATATTATGAATTACATATAAAAACAAATATAGTTTTTAATTTAATTCCTATTTACATTATTTTTTTATTATTAAAATATCGTAAATATTTATATAAAATTTTCTCTTTATCATGAAAGAAGTTCTTGAAAATTTATTAATTCATGATTTACTGGTTCTTGCTTAATTGAATAAGTAGAAGAAAGTGCATAATGCCTATGTAGAGCTGCAAAACCTAGTCCTGGGTCATTCTCTTCTTCTATAATTGGACTAGTATCTCTATCCATGGAATTCCTACTAATCTGAAAATTAAATATTATTATAATATGACTGCTTTAAATATATGTTTCAATTTATTTTAAGAGGAAACTAAATCAAAAAGAAATTATTTTAAAATTTTATATTTTTGTATTTAATGAAAAAATAACAATTAACCTTAGTTTTATATTTATTTAATAAAATTATACAAACTACCTCAAATTTTTGTGGCTTGTAGTTAGAAAGCTTACGAGTACCAGGAGAACTTTGAATAAGATTTTGTATTGTTGGATGAGATATTCCGAAAAAATCTGCGCCTTTTGGAGTAATCGAATTTAAATTAGGAGATATAGCTGCCAATAAACGAGAATGACATTCATCAGGACTGGATCCTACTAAAGGCTGATCCAGTTCAGTATCTGAGACTATTTCAAATCTTAAAAAAATAAAAAAAAATTTAATAATATTTTTTAAATTCAATTCATATATGATGTTATGATACAAAGAAATATAATTTGAATAATTGAATATTTTTATAATCAAGAATTTACAGTTGTCAAATATTAGTAAGATTATAAAAATTTACCTTGGCTTTATTCCACCATCTAAAATTTTACATGTGTATAAACTTTTCATTCTTGCATCTTTCAAACTAGCATAAACTCTTGTACTACAGTAACCTACTGGGTATATAAGGTCTTCTGTATGATATGCAATTCGATCGGCAACTACATCTCCGAGAGAATATACTGTCAAATCTCCTAAAGAAATAGGAAATATAGGTCTTCCATGAACATCTAAAGGTATAAGTTGTACTACTTTGCGAGTGGTTTTGTTGCATCTTTTTGTCTTGTTTTTAATATCTAAGAAAATTATTATTTTATATCACTTATAAAGAATATGTAAAATAATTTTAAATATATACCTGGTATTTCAATACTGTTTCGCTTTTTAACACTTTTTTTTGGTGTAAATGAATCGGAGTTAGGTACTGGTGAACTAGTATTTCTAAATTGAGACTTTGCAGATAAATTAGCAGGATCTACTTCTCCTTGTAGCTGACAAAGCTTTCTCAGAAGCATAAGCCTTTCATCTTTGACAGTGACAAGGTGTTCTTGCATCTGTGCCACTTGATCACATAAAGCTGCGTTTTCCTAAAAATTAAAATTAAATAAATTTATAGTTCGATGCTCAATAAAAATAATAACATTTTACTTTGATAGTTTACTTACAATAACAGTGTTTTTAATCAATTTTTTTAGTTTATGACATTTTTTCTTGTATTTAAGATTTTGTTGTAACTCTTTATTATTATAAGCTTCACTATAGTAAGCACTACCATATGAATTAGACATTTCAATTATTTATACTTTACAGAATATTTGTAAATTTAATTTACTTAAGATATAATAATATTTTAAGATTATTTAGAATCATTGTAAACAATAGTGTAAAAACATAAAGCTATATTAGTACGCTAGTTATATAGTTACTAAATTATTTTCAATAGTGTTATAGGTGGCGCTGCTATAATTTTTTTATCTGTGTATTAAATTTGAAAAGCCGTTTTAAAAAAAATGTTTAGTGCTTGAGCATTTAATCGATCATATTTTATATCTAAAGTAAAAATAAAAAAATGAAATTGTACTTGTAAAAGTATACTGTGTATTTTTAAAATATTAATAAAAAAAGTTAACTAAATAATGATTTTTTTTTAAATTATTTTAATAACCATAATATGAATATTGTAAATTTACATGTTTAATGTAATGTTTTTAAATAATTTTTTTTAAATTGTTACTATATACATGCTATATATTATTAAAAATTGATTTTTTTATTACTACACATAAATAATGTTAAGAAATATATTATTTATGCAAATAAATTATAGAATATACTAGAATTTTTAGGGAAATAATTAGATTTATTTTTACAAATTACAAGCTTGTAGGCACTTTATTTTATGTAGGGTAAACAAAAAGTAGGTGGACAGTAACTAAAGAATATAAACTTCGCAACAAACATTATAATTGTTACAGTTTAACCCTAATCCAATAACACTATTCCGCCAACTTCCATCTACTTTTAATTCACCTGTATTGAAAGGTGCAGTATTTTTTATTTATAGTACATTCACTAAATAACTAAACTGTAAAAAATATTACACTTCTGAGCGTCTCAAAATCTATTAAATACACTGTTTTATATATTTATAATTTTATATTTTTGTAAAATATTTGTATTATTTTTTAAATAATACAAGTTTTTACAATGGTTGTTTTATTTACAATTTTTCTATTTTATTTTATTTAAAATGCTGGATGATTATTTCCTAATTTAAATACTGCTGTAAAAAATTGTGAAAAAATTTTGCCGATGTATTGCTCTTCTTTTAAAGGCCAAAATCCTTCTAAAAATCCAATATGTCCACCTCGCGACGTTAAAACTATTGCGACATTTTTTAATTTGCTTACTTCTTTTAGAGGTATCGCTAGAATACAAAATTTAAAGACAGTAAACGAAAAGTTGTTTTATTATAAAAGTGCTTACCTTGTAAAGGTTGAAATGGATCATCTGCTGCACTTAAGCATAATAAAGGTATTTCTATAAGGTGTAATTTATTATGGAGAGAAGCATTAGTATAATAATGTTCTACATCTCTATATCCAAAGTGTTTCGATGTAAATCGGTCGTCGAATTCTCGAACAGTTTTGCTCTGTAATTAAAATAATATTTATAATAATAAATAGAAATCTAATTATTTTAAAAAGATGATTTTGAAATTAAAGTCAATTAAAAACCAAAAGGCACCACCTTGTAAACCTCTTTATCTAAGTTGGGAAAGCCCTTTTCCTCTGCATGTCGTTTTAAGATTTTTTGAAGATTATCACAAAGGTATTTGTTCAACATTAGATTTATGTATGGTTTTTCAATGCTTTTCGTTGCTTCGAAGATATTTATTGGAACCGAAATAATTAAGGCTGCTTTTAATTTTCCAATAGCATTTTTGCCATACTGCGCTAAATAATTTCCAAGTAACAGCCTAATTAAAACGTGAAAAAGAAAATCATATATTTTTAATAAAGTTTGATAAATGATAGTTATTTTAATTAATTACCCTCCCATCGAGATTCCAGTTGCACCTATGGGAATGTGTGGATGTAATTTTTTTACATGATCGATAACCTCCGCCAAATCTTCACAACTGGTTGCACAATATAATCTTGGTGTCTAGACATGCAATATCAATGTGAACAAAGATATACCGTTAAATATGAAGTATAATTTTGATTGAGTTATTTATTATATCAATTTTATAAACAAAAATTGAACTTGGAATATCATATCTGTTATTTTAAAGATTATCTTATTTAAAATAATTAATGACAGCTCTTTTTATTCAATTTTAAATTTTATCGTTTGAATAGAGTTAAAAATTATTGAAATATTTACTTTTATTTTCACACCACCCATTCCTCGGTAATTAAATATAACGCATTTCATTTCAGAATTTTTTGCCGCATACACGAGGCATCTAATATATTCTGCTTGACTAGCGCCTGTCAGTCCAGGTAAAATAATAACTATGGGCGAACTCGGATTTGTGTTTTCTTCTGCCCAATCTAAAGCTACTTCACCCCCGTCAAACAATGTTAACATTTCCCTTTAAAGTAAGTATATCGTTGATTACTTAATTATGTTATGTAAGTTTTTTAAGCTTAAAAAAGAAAAAAAAAAAAAAAAAAAATTAAAATACCTTCGATATTTAATGCGAGGCAACATTTGAGCTCGAAAGATGCTTGCAAATATTGTTTGAGCTCGAGATTCGAAACACCATAAGGTTGGCCAAAATTTATTTTTAAGAATCGGCACATTTTCGTCTAAAAAATCGTGGAAGGGACCTTTTGCGCAAAATAATAGTGGTGTCTGTAAAAAATGAAATTTTTTTTCTTTTTTTATCATCAAGAATGATGCAGTGATACATTTGAATTTGTCTATGATAATTAAGAGTTTTTATAAAGAAACAATAATTGTTTTTATGACAAAATTTTTATTTAATTTTTTAAGTGTACATTATGATATTATACAACTTTTATTACACTGAGAAATAAAAAGCAAATAAAATTTAAAAAATTAAAAAGTGTTTGGATAAATTTATAAAAAAAAAAATAGTTGAAACAGAGAAAAACAATCGATTTCTTTTAATTTATACTCAGAGTTTATACAAATATACAGTAGATTATGGCTGATACCATTTCAAATTAATATTGAGTATTAAAAGACATAAATAGATTCAAAACCTTATATTTTTATTTTATTTTTATTGTTTAAATATTTATCGATAAATTTATCGGCGGAAAAAAAAAAACTATTCAAAAAATTTTAGTCGATATCGATGCTACTCTTCATTAGTTATCGTAAATTTTATTTGAGAAGCTAGATAAAAGCTTTAATGATTTTTATAAAAGCATATAATTCAAAATATTTTGAAATTACTGAATAAATTTATAAAATTAACTTATATAAGGGATAACATTATGAATTATTAAAAAATGCTTATAAGTGCATCCATGATTGGATAAAGATAATTTTTGAATAATTTATATATATATATTATAAAGATTTATTTTTGTGATTACATCATAATAAAATATATTTTATTACACTGAGTATAATTTACCAAATACTGCATACAAAGTTATTTTTGTATATAATGTATTATTTTATACAAACATAAATAACTTTTTTTTACTAAAGATAATTAAATTGTATTCTTAAATTAACTTTATTAGTTTATTAATTTATCGAAAGTTTAAAAATCGATTTTTAAAAATAAACGTATTTTAACGATGTAAAATTTATTAACTGGTACAATAAAGTTATATTTTAAGAATGTCTGATTTATAAAATTAGAAGTACTTTAAGTTTAAAGAAGTTATAGTCATACTTGTTATTAAAAAGATAACTTTTGTATTCTGAACTCTAAATATAATATAGCTAAAGACAAGCAATATGAAATAATATAGTTTCTAAAAACTAAATTTTAATTCATAAATATTAAAACTAAATCGTAGCAACGAGCTAATAAAAAATTATCTATATATAGAATAAGCATTGATTAAAAAATTAAAAAATTTTGATAAACTTACTTTAACAACTTCAAACAAATAATAGGCACAAAATCCTATACCGAATAATATCCCACAACAAAATTCCGGCACGCACAGAGCGCATTCGAAGAAATTGAGCGGTATCAAGGCCTTTAAACTCTCCATTGATGCAGAATCGTGGCTCTATGAAGCTAAACGACTTAATAATGTATACAAACCTTGTTTTAGTGAGAGGAAAAGAGAAAGAATGAAAGAGAGAGAAGAGAGAGAGAGAGAGAGAGAGAGAGAGCAAAGAATATTATGAAATAAATAAATAAAGAAATAAAAGAAAAAAAGATAAGCAAAACGGATCGAGCGAGGTGCTTTTAAAAAAAAACACTTGCTTCTTTATTTTCTAATGCTACATTTCTACGTGCAGCGAGATCGACTTCTTCCCTTGTATTTATCGAACTGAGTGTCGCAACACGATACGCGTGCGCCTTCGCATGCTGCACTGACAACGAGGCTAACCGCGCCAACGCTTATAGTTGCACCCCTCGGTGCATTGTGCCTACGTAGCATTTAGCTGGTTTTTTTTTTTTTTTTTTTTTTTTTTATTTTTTCTCTCTTTTTTTTTTCTTCATACGCTTTAACGTTAGACGCGCATCGACGACGTCGGGATAGCGGTATATAGTTTTGGGGGAGAAAATACATGCGCATTGGACGGTACTCCATCTGACGTGGAGTTATCGGAGCAAATGCGGCAGGTCGATTATTTAAAAGATTTGGGCTTTTTACTGCAAGTGGTAAATGTGCGTCTGCTGTTACCTCGCAATTTTCAAAAGACTTTTTTACTCAAATGAATATACTTTTCTTGTCTAACAATATTATGAATTCTTATTTCCAATTTCTTTCTATAAAAATAATTTTACATGCATATATAGCATATATTATCATATCTAAAAAAAAAAAAAAAAATAATATAGTAGACGTTAGAGAATTTCACTAAATATTAGGAATAGATAATAAGTAACTTAGTTGGGTCTATTATTAATAAATTTATTAAACTTTTTTATTATGATACAAATTTAGTTTCATACATTTACAGAAATCTTGTATACATTGGAATATTTGAAAAATGTTTAAACTAGTTATTGTTGCATTGTTTCTAGATATTTTAAAGTTTGCATTATTCATGAAAAATTGATGCTAAAAATTTTATTGTAGTAAATTTTAATTGATGCAAATAATTTATTAAATCTTATTTATAATAAATGAATCGTGGTAATTAATAATTAAAAAATACATAATATAGAAGAAAAATATTATGAAAATAGATTTGTGTTAAATATTTTTTTTATCTTATAAGCAGATACTTTTTATCTTTATTTACTACAGCGTGTACGAAACGGTTTTTTTTCATAAAAAATTATATAGCATATAGTATTTGTGCTTTATTATTATTTTAATAAGTTTTACTAATTTTCATTGTAAAATATCTAACAATTATGTTATAATTGTTAAACATATTTTGTGTAATCTTAACAATATTTTTAATTATTGTTATTTAAATTCGGTATATTACAATATGATTACGACGATTGTAATTTTATTTATTTCATTATTAAATAATAATAATAATAATAATAATAATAATAATAATAACAATCTTTATATTAATTATTTAATTAATATAATTATTTAATTAATTTATATATGTATACGTATACAATTGGTGTTATTTACATACTTTTTTAGTGGAAGCTTTAAATCTTCATTTGCGATAAAAGGAATGTAAAGTAAATTTTTTTTCGTGCCATAAACTCAAAATTTTACATTTTATAATTTTTTTAGGCACTTAATTCACTAAGTAGTTAGGAACATTATTAGTATAACATATCACAATTAAAAAAATAATGTTTAATTTGACTAATAATTAAAAACTAATTTTGCATTGTGAAAAATGCAGATTACATTTTTCTATCCAATTGGCATTTTGAAGATTAAAAAGATAACATACATTTTTTTTTATATGTATGTAGATTACAAAAGTATTAAAAAATAAAAAACAATTCTTACACGTTATTATACCCTTTATTTACTAATCATTTTCAAATAAACATTGTGCAAGTTTTTTTATTCGTTACTTTTCAATATCATTATACTTATAACAATAACCGGTAATTTGTAGAAAAATTTTGGCAGGACTAGGCATATATTGAGCGTAAAAACGAGTAGTAAATAAAGCCGGTAAGTTTAAATAAATTATGCATAAAACAAACTGTTAAATAAATAAATAAATAAAAAAAAAAAAAAAAAAAAAAAAAAAAAAAACTGATACATTCGATCATCTAAAAAGCTGGATATTCTTCGCCTTTCCAGAAAATCGCGGCAAAGAATTGCGCAAAAATTTTTCCAATGTATTGCTCTTCTTTTACTGGCCAGATGCCTTCGAGAAAGCCTATATGACCGCCTCGAGAGGTCACAATCATAGCCACGTGCTCCGTTTCGCTGACTTCTTTTAAAGGTATTGCTAAAAAAAAGAACATCGATTGCGTTTAAATCAATATTACTGGATTAAAGATTTATATATATATATATATATATATGATAAGTCGAAAGAGAAACGTTTAAAACAATCATATGATGAAAGAAAAAGTCTATTTAGAGAATATTGTTAAATATTTAAGTAAATAGTTATTTCATCTGATAAACAATTTTTTTTTTTTAATGAATATCAATCTATCTGTAATTTTTAACGCAATGTAAAGTGTACTTTGGGATTTTGTCATTTTTAAATTATTTAATACCTTCTAATGGCTGAAATGGATCATCCGCCGCGCTCAAGCAAAGCAAGGGTACCTTTATTCGATGTAATTTATCGTGAAGAGTTGCTTGTGAATAATAATCTTCGACGTCTTTGTAGCCGAAGTGTCTCGACGTAAAGTAGTCGTCGAATTCACGGACAGTTTTACTCTAAATGTTGACAAAAAAATTTAAGAAAATCAATTTTCATTGTATGCAAAATTATAATTTTGCAATTTTAAATGAGTGAATTTTGTTATTTTTATTGTTTCATCAGAGCGATTAGATTTTCGATTTTCTTTTGGCAATGTTTTTACCTTCAATACTGTATCCAAATCCAAATTTAGCCGTTCTTTCTCCTCGCTGAAGTGACGCTTGACATTTCGTCGAAGATTACCGCAAAGATGTTTGTTTAACATTAAATTCAAGTAAGGTTTCTCGATACTTTTCGTTGCCTCGAACACATTCCATGGAACGGAAATTACAAATCCGGCTTTTACTTTTTCAGCGGCGGCTCTCCCGTGCTGAGCCAAGTAATTGCCAAGAATTAATCTGTCAATCAATTCGTTACGGATTAAATTTAAATTTTACTTTCGATTTTTTTAATTATGGAGAATTAATGTATAATCATTTACCAATTATAGAGAAATTTATTTAAAAACGGTAAATAATTTTTATATCGTATAGATTAACGTTTCATTGAGAATTTATCGTTTTATCTATTTTAGATATAATAAACAATATACATTATTTATCCGTAAAATTTTCCTTATCGATAAAATATGCTACAAGAAAAAAAAAAAAAAAAAAAAAAAAAAAAAAAAAATATTACTAGATTCACAACAAAATAATCGAAATATAGTGTGTCAATAAAGAAAAATTCCAATCGATCCCCGAGGCACTTGGTCAATCATTTACGGGGACTTATATAAAATATAAGCACGTACCCTCCCATTGAAATTCCAGTTGCTGCAATGGGCACGTTCGGGTAAAGTCGTCTTACGTGCTCGATAACTTCGGCCAGATCCTCGCAGTTTGACGCACAATACAATCTCGGCGTCTGTACTTCCCACATTAAATCATAACAATAAAAGTTATTTAAAAAAAAATATATGTATATATATATCGGTTATTGTTTCCTTCACGATTTAAGTTTTAACAATGACACCTATATGTCTCATTAAAGTTATCTTTGCTATATTCTTTATCAAAGTTTTAAATACGATAACTATTATTTTGATGTTATTATTCATTAATATTAAGCATTGATAAATTAATTTTTTTTTTCAATGTTTTTTAATATTATTGAAACTGTACAATATTTCATAAAAAGTACATTTGTTTTTAATTTTCAATAAATTTTTACGTTTGATTTTGGTGATTTGGCAAAATCTTATACTTGATGTTATAATATACATAAAAATTTTACTAATTTTCCGATAAAAAAAAAAAAAAAAAAAAAAAAAAAAAAAAAAAAAAAAAGTATCAAAGCTTATCCGACAATCGTACCTTCAATTTCATGCCACCCAATCCTCTATTGTTGAATATGACACATTTAATGCCAACATTTTTTGCCGCATAAACTAAGCACTTTATGTATTCTGCTTGACTAGCCCCCGTCAAGCCAGGCAGGATTATTACAATTGGCGATGTCGAACAACAATTATGTTCTGCCCAGTCTAGCGCTACCTCGCCACCATCGGCTAAAGTTAGAATTTCTCTGTAAAAATAAACGCCGTAATACTTTTATTTTTTGCTTTATTTTTAAAGATCTTTTCTATTTTTTTGCTTCAAGACTTAATTATAATAAATTAAAAATTATGCGTTTTAAAATACTTTCAAATCGTTTAAAAGTGTGCAATATTCGTTGAAATAAATTCAATCTTATCTTGCCTGTTTTGCCATAAATAAAAATGTACTTGAAAAAATAATTAGTGAAATTTAAGACTAAAATTAAGATAATTTACAATAGAACTTTGTTTTTTAAAAATATATTTATCTATAGCGTAAAATAATATGTAAAATTATCATTTTTATCATTTTTCCTTTATTTTTTCTACTTTTAATGTTAATTATTCATAGATAATGTTGATTATTCATAAATAGTTAAGAAAATTTATTTAACATTTCTAAATAGTTTTTTTTTTTAAATTTATGAAATTTAAAAAATAAAAAGTTTTTCATAATAAAATTGACTTTTTTTTTTTTTTTCTTTATTACCGAATTCAGTAAAATAATTGGCTTTGGTTATTTTTTGTTTGCTATAGCAATAAAAAATATCAATAGATGATTGAAAAATATTTCATTGTTAATTACAGTTCAAGATTTTTTATTTTTTTATTCTTTTTTTTTTTTTTTTTTTTTTAATAATACATCAAACGCAAATTTTTTTAATATATCTATAGAAAATTAATTGTTTTTTTTTTTTTTTTTTTTTTTTTGTTTTTAAAATATACAAACCTGCGATACTGTATGTGTGGCCATAATCGTGATCTTAATATACTAGCAAATACCGTTTGAGCTCTGGATTCAAAGCACCAAAGCGTTGGCCAAAATTTATTTTTAAGAATCGGTACATTGTCTTCTAGAAAATCGCGGAATGGTCCTTTTGCACAAACTACCAAAGGCGTCTGTGGATATTACAAGTGTTTAATAATCAATTTTAATAAGTGGAAGCATACTGTATACTTTAGATAAAAATAATGATTAAAATTAGAAAGTAAAAGTATAAATACTAAGTATATTTCTAATAAATTATGAAATTAAATGGGTGAAAAATATCGAATAAAAAAGTGCTTTTTAGCGTGGAAATAATGAGTGTCGTTAATTGAAAAAATTTTAAATTAATTTGAAATCTCTAATAATCTTTATTTATCAAAGACATAAAACGAGTAGAAGTTTATCAATTAAGCCAATTTAATGAATACTCCGCATTATTACATAAGCATCATTATCATTTTTATAAGATTTGATATTATAATATACATATAATTATAAAATATAATATGTTCAATTAAAAAAATTTTTTAAAGAAATGCTTGAGTGTGTCTCTTCTAATAAAAAAAATTACTTCCTTGAATATCTGTATAATCTCTGTGAACGAATACATATTGAGACCAGTAAGGTCAAATTAATACTAAAAAGTACGTCAGAATATAGTCGAGGTTTTATTGATCGTGCGTGGGGTCATTGTCAAGAAATATTTTTCTTGAAATTCGTCCATTTTTTATTTTAAAATTAACGTCGCTGAAACAATTTTACATTATTTACCTCTTGACTTTTTAAACTTGCTTTGTAAAATATAACGGCAATTAAAAATGAATAAAACGTCCAAGTTAAAAGTAACAAAGGTTTTAATTTATTTAAAATTACGAATTGCTCCAAATATAAATTGCGTTCATGAATATGGAGTACATTTAAATTGAAGAATAATATTAGCGATTTCTCACTGTTTAGAAATAGCATTGAAGTGTCACAATGTTTCTCGATGTTCAAACGAAAAAATTAATTTGTATAATAGCGTAAATGTTCCCACGTGTTTTAGATTATTATATATATATATATATTAGATATTTAGATTATAATATATATATATATATATATATTTATATTACTAAGAGGAATAATATTTTGCTGCTACAAACTATAATGCATCGTATTAATTTAACTAAAATTTAAGTAAACAAGAATTAAAATTTAAAAACGTAAAATTTTCATCATCGATATCATTTTGAATAATTGTTAAAATATTATGCGAACAGAAAAACGCAGATGCGGACGCATTATTAAGGCTTGATTAATCGGGGCATCGAATATTTCTATTAATCACCGACATCGTTACAACCCGATGTTTTACGTAACGCATCGACATATAACGACAATCTTGATCTGAATTTCCCCATGAGCGAAGAGATTGATTCTCCAAGGACGCGAGAAGCGAGAAAAAGATAAAGCGCGCGTGTAAGCAGAGGCCGTGGATTAGACTTACCTTAACGACCTCAAAGAGATAATAAACACAGAATCCGAGACCGAATAGCGCGCCGTAATAGAGTTTTGGTATGTAGAGGGCGCTTTCCAATACGGCCAGTATCATGATGGGTCGACGGGGCAATGGGCTGCCGCGGAAAAGGGGTCGCGAGAGGGAGACGGCAAGGTGGCGGTTGCACAGACACACTCGATAAACAGGAGGAACGAGCGGTTTTTACGGAAAGCCCGAGAACCGCGCGCAGCTGACTGACGCCCGATTTCAGATCATCCACTGGAGGAGGTTTGAACTGTCGTTACTGCTGCTGCTGCTGCTGCTGCTGTTGCTACTACTGTTCTCGTCGTTGCGGCTGCGGCGGCGGCGACGGCGGCGGCGGTGGTGTTGCAATCGTCGCGATAGCGGCAGCCCAAGAGGATCTCGGATCTCATATCGCGCAGTCCGAGTTGTCGCGACGTATGACAGCGGCACCGGGAACGACAGCCGCACTAGGAGTACGTTCGACCGGTGCGACCTGTGCCAGCGACGACTGGCTCCGTAGGTCCGAGCGACTAGTTTTAACTTGGAAACTTCATCGCGCACGGACTGCTCTACTACTTCATCGTCACGTGGTTAGCGATTCGCGACGCGAACGCGAGTCTATAATTCGAGCCTACTCTTCCTCTCTTTCTCTCTTGCGCGCTTTCCTTCGCTTCTCTCGCTCTATATCGCGTCCCCTCCGACGCGATAACGCGCGGTCATCGGCTATCTTACGTAATGCTCGTCGTATAGGTGCACCTCCGACTGCTGCCACTATTTTCGTGTGCCTTCGCTCGTGTACGCGTTGCGAGCGTGTATTCGCATGTGTGCGAAAATGTATATATATATATATATATATAATACTCGCGACTGCGGTCTCGAGCGAAGCGCGCGAACATTGCGCACTGCGCATCGCCACTGCCGTCATCGCCAACGCCGTCGCGGATCTTTTGAATTCTTTTTTTTTTTTTTTTTTTTTTTTTTGGATGCTGTTTACACGTGGTTATATATATGTATATGTTGACGTATTTATATATGTTTATGCTTATATATGTACAAACCTCATAGCTCATGCAAGTAAATCGATCTTTGCTTAATTTTTTTATTCACCTACATGGCAAGTGCGGAACGAGGCGAGTTTTTTTTTTTTTTTTTGAAGAGAGGAGAAGTATATTTTTAGATTTTGTGCGGAATATGTAAGTTGAATAACGTGGAGGTACATATTTTTCCATTTTTAATAAGAAATTAATTTTTGGAAATAAATGCATGTAAGAAAGTGGCTTTGAAAAATAACTAATTGTAAGATTGTAACAAGAGTTTTATTTTTAAAGAAAAATTTTTCTTATCTTTTAATAAAAATTTTTGCCCCGACTATTTCAAGACGTAATATATATTTTATAGTATTTCTTGACGTTATATACAATTTGAAAGTTTAATATGTTTTAGTACTATTATTAAAATAAATGTAATTTTTTAAAGTAAAATGAATTTCGTAATAATCGCAAGTATTTTATAGGTCTGCACAGAGCCCGACCCTTTACTACTTACATAATTTCAAGTGATTATTCAACATTCGCAATATAATAAAAAGTTTATTATTACGAGAGGTAGAAATTTATTTATTTAAAGTTATAGACTTATCTGATGCGAAAATGTTTAATAATTTTAAATTTCTATAATGATAATGATGATGACAACGATAACATTAAACAATGGTTGCATGATAAATAAAATTATCGTATGAAATTGTGAATATAAATAAATAAGCGAATGAAATTGGTATTATAAAAATGTTGAAAAATTTCGATATATTTTCTTTAAAAAGTTATTATTAAACCTCTTCGTTTAGTCGTTCGTAGGAGAAAATGAAGAAAGGAAAACAAAAGGAAAAGGTCTCGTCTATATTACCGGTGATAACTAAATAAAGGTTATTTTGGGAGACTTCGATCAAGACTTTGTGGCTTTTGCGGAAAGGCGTATATAGATGGTTAAAATTGGGTATACACATAAGACGAATACATGACTTTATAACGTATATATATATATATAAGAGATATTTCAATAACGATATCGCGAGATATATCCTTTTACCACCCGCAGAAAAAGACTTTATGTTTAACTTTTATTTATCGATTCGGTTGATTATGATTAAATATAGAAAAAATCTCTGTGAGACATTGACTGACAATATATTTAAGTATTATTTTTTAAATTATCCTATTATAATAATATTGCATTTTATTTTTTATAATTATGATGAAAAATATAATATTGCAAAAAAATAGCTAATTATGAAAATAACGAATAATAACGACGTTTCGATAAAATTTTATCATTTTCAATTAATTTTGATCTTATAAATATGGTCGTATTAATAATTAAAATTAGTTTCCAATATTATTTCATATTGTTATCACACTAAGAATTGAAATTATAATTATTCAATTTATTTAAATGCAGCTCATAGATAGCACGATTCATCCAGTTATCAATTTAACCGTTTGAGTTTTAAAGGTGAAATGAGCAATTTAAAATCCGTGATATAATTCTTTCTAGGTTACCGATAGTAAATTAGTGATAAAAATTGCACAAAAAAATGAATCACCGATTAAAAAATTTAGAACAATTTCATTTTATCAATGTTAAATATCAAAGTAAATAAGAACATTCTAAGAAATCTGCATATAAAAAAGAAATTCTGCTCAATGACGATCAGATAATAATGTTTCTTTCATGATATTTTTTGAAAAAAAAAAAAAAAAAAAAAGAAAAAAAGAAAAGAAAATTATTTCTATTGATAATAAAAATTTGAAAATTAAATAAAGATTATTTAAATAAAGATTATTCTTTTAGATAGATTTTCGACAGTAGAATGCACTTACTTTTTGTTTAACGATAAATCGAAAATACTTAACGTAATTTCCGATAAAATTATTTTAATCGCATAAATTTTTATCAAACTTAAAATAAGATATATGTATATATATATATTTAAAGTTTAAATCTAGTCTAGCCAGTGAAATGAAACAAACGTATTCCAAAACTTTTCTCATCAAGATTTCCACATAACTACTTTCATACTTAAACTTCAATAATCGATTACTTGACAGTTGACTTGGTTTTATTGTCAACGTTTCAAAGCTTTCAAAGAAGCTTTTAACGGCTTCATGTAGGAGGAGAGGGGACTTTCCAAAGACCCGATTCCCCAGTTCAACCGGGCGTACGGTGAATCAATAGAAAGATTCTAAAGCGCCGGCATATCTAAGCACCATTAGAAATATCAATTATCGTAAATATAGGAGGATAATCTTGAACTTTTAGACGTCACAAAACCGAAAAATTTTATACGCATATTGCCAATAAAAAAGAGAATACGTTTTTAGATCTTTGTTTTTTTTTTTTTTTTTTTTTTGATAAAGCATTCAATAAAATTTAATTAGACTCACTAATTTTAATTTATATCTTATATATACTTGTATATTTGATATATTTGAAGAAAACACTTTAAATAAGTCCATTAAGACAAAGAAGTATTGGTTTATTGCCACGAATAATTTTTTTACAAGAAAAGTACAAATATCCTTATCTATTTATTATAAATTTTGACATTTATCACAAATATTCTTTAAATGAATAAGTTTATTATACAATTGCATCTTTGAAAAATTTTCTTATATATCTTATCTAGAATCAAAAAAATTAAGGCTGAGGATATTTTATTTAAGGTAAAAATATTAAGAAAAAAGAATATTGAAAGTATAAATTAAAATTTTCTAACAATATCTGTACTTTTACAATTTTATTTTTAAATTTTTATAATATTTTTTTCGAATTTTAGTTTTTTAAAGGTTTAAAAAACTTTTTTAATATACTTTTTTTTCTTTTTCTTTTTTTAAAAAAGATACTAATTTTTTTTATATAAGAAGGATATGTCGGCGCATTTATTAAACACAGTCTTTTACAATTATAGACATATGAGTACCGAAAAAAAAAATCGCTCATTATCGCGATCGTCTTAATAATTGTCTTAATCGTTTTTTTTTTTTTTTTTTTTTTTTTTCGTTCGTTTACACTTTCTCTTGGCGTAAAGAGCCAAATCATGACAATATTTTAAAATTTTCTTGTATAGCTACATTATATTTTGCAGATTGAACGCTTGCTCAATTTGTTCATACATGTTTTTTTTTTTTTGCGCTCGATGTAATCAAAACTCAAAAGTAAACGTAGTTCATACTTTTGAGGTTTGGCATGACTAAAATATCACCGTTTGCTGCTAGAAGCTCGAATTTCCCGAGAGACGAGAAAATTAGATACGCTCGAGGTTCTATGAACGGTTAAATTTTTATTTTATACAATTTAACAACGCGTCGCTTGCAAAAGTTTTAAACGGATATGCAATTTATATAAACGTAACTGCATAACGAACTTACAATTATAAATCAACTTATCTCGTTATACATAATAGTAGGTATATTGATATTTTTTAGTAACGTAAAATTAATCTTTACAGTCCTTAATGTAGTTCTATATTAATTAAACTATCTATTTCTTTTATCCAATTGTTAATAATTCAAGTTTGGTTGGATTTAAATAGTTTCAGAGCGTCTTAATGTCGATTACAAATTTCTCTGTTACATTACTCTTCTTTCGTGATAAGCATTTTATGTTGAAAACATTGTTGTGATATAAAGGCAGTTGATAGATTTCGACAGACTTCTATTAATTATTGTTTTGAAAGATTATTTAGAGCTATAAAGATTTTACAAACACGCAAAGATTTTTCGACTCAAACAATCAATTAATAAAAATGATATCGTAATTACAATCGAGTTATGAAAAAATGCCGTCAAACATTTGACTAGGTAATTTTTCACATCAGGGCAACGATTATTAATATGTAACGCTACTTAATTTTAAACAACTATTTTCATATATAATGACAAGAAGAAAACAATCTCATTTTTATGATCTAGCCATATAAATGGCGTGACTTTTAAATGGTTTTATGAGTACAATATTCTTTTACTTTCTTTATTAAATTTTTTCGCTAAACGCACATTTTTTTTTATCCATTTGTTTTTTATCATTGTCGCGTTCAGCGTGTATTACGAAAAAAAAAAAGAGTGAGACAGGTTCTGTTATTAAAAACACGTCAATATTTTCCAAATGATTGAATAGCGCAATAAAACCATTAGTAATAGATTCAATGAGTTTGATAAACAATCGGTAAAGTTTTAATTTGAATATTTCATTGAACATAACATAAAAAGTGAACAGAGTTATAATCGGTAATAGATATTACAACTTGATTTTACAAGGCTTTGTATTTTATATAAAATCATAAATTTACGTATTTCTTTTTACACAGCCCAGTAGAATAAAAATAAACGCTCTATTTCGCGCATGCTTACACCCATAATTTTAAAGCTCTACTTTGGGCTTGTCAGGATTGTTTGGCTGGGCATTGAGTACGACGTCTTGAAATTTATCCGATATATATCATGAGCGTCTATCGCATTGAGATTCACGAATGAATTTAGCCCAGGTCCTGTTGGGCGTAAGGTCACCTTTACGCAGCAATGGTCGACGATCACCAGTGGCGATGCGGCTTTGTTCAAGTATGTTTTGATAAGTCTCAAAGTCGTAAGAGCACGAAAGCGTCTTGCGTAGTTTGACGGAACCAGTGGTATACTGCGATGGTTGACTTCCGACCAATACATCCAGATCGTTTTTGACTTTTAACGCCCAATCCCACATATCGACTATGGAGCAGTTGCAGACGAAGGGATTGCCAATAAGGTTGACCGTTAGCAGTCGTGGATTAGCTTTAAACACCCGAGGATGAATGGTGGTCAGGTTATTGTTGCTCAAATCTAAGTGCTCTAATGATCGTAATTTCTTCAAAACTGCGAGACTTTCCATATTGGCAATTTTATTATTGGAAAGATTTAGCTGCGTAAGATTTTTGGTGCGATAAAACAAATTTTCATTCATATTCGATATATCGCAATAGCTCAAGTCAAGTATCTCCAGACCTGAGAGTTGTTTAGGCAATAGGGGTTCATTTTCTGGGACAGTCAGTGGATTCTTACTGAGTTTGAGTTCAATGATGCTAGTGTAGACTCGGTCGCCGAATACTTTAGGATCAATAGGATTTTTTAATCCGCAATCATTCAGCTCGAGACTTTCCAGACGCGTCAGATTAGTGAAGAGACCTTGTTCAAGAGTATGCAACATGTTTCCAGACATTATAAGCTTTTTAAGCGAAGTCATCAAAGTAAACGTGTTGTTTCCTACGTATCCAAGATTACAATAAGACATATCCAGGAATTCGAGCGATTTCAAAGGATTGAGAAGACGGACAAAAGCATCTGTTAACGGATTATACGAGATATCAAGTTCCTCGAGATGTTCAAGATTCTCAAATGCTTCAGGTAGTCTATGCAAGCTGCAGTTGCTCAAAGAAAGCTTGTGCAACTTGGGTAAGTGACGTAAAACGGCTGTTAGATCAGCGGCAAACATTGGATTACCACTAAGATTCAAAACTCGCAACTTGCTGGCATTTCTGAAAGCCTCTTCTGACAATCTATCTTGAAGATTGCAATTTGACAAGTCCAAAGATTGTAAACTGTGTAGATTGTGTCCCAAGGTACTGCCGACGTTGAGATGATGTAGTTCATTATCAGCTAAAACTAACTGTCTCAAATACAAGTTTTTAGCGAATGCATCGCCAGGTAAATTCGTAATCCGAGTCTTGCGTATATTTAAATGTTCTAAACGGATGAGAGGAGCGAGTACACTCGCCCAATCTAAAGAGCTCAAGTCGTTGTCTTCCATCTCGAGTTCTCTCAAATTTTCCAAGTGGACAAATGCGTCAGGCGACACAAAAGTCAGATTACACGAAGAGAGCTTCAGGTACTCGAGACTGGTGAGATGGTCGAAGGGCCCAGGCTCAATGCGGCCAAGCGGATTGTTCGAAAGATCGAGCTTGTTGAGATTGGTCGTGTTGTGGAAGAATTGCGGGTTCAGTGTGCGAATACCACATGTATTAAGGTCGAGGTAGAGCAGCGGTCGGCAATTGAGAAAGTGGCCGCGGATCTCCGGCAATGGGTTGTGCTGGAGCTCTAGGGTGATAAGCCCCGGGCTGTCCCTGTAGCATTGGAAAATGATGTGCTTTAGTAATTACGTATATTAAAAACTGGCACATCGCTTATGCAATTGAAGAGAAAATTTGACTTACGCGTTATGTATTTATTTGTTTGATTGTGAAATTGTCAGAACTCTTTAATTTGAAAAATCATTTTTTTTTTTTTTTTTTTTTTTATCAAGCATGCGCATTGTTTCTGATATTAGATGTGCGAGTATTCGATAAGACAACAATTTTAAATAGTATGGCAATACAAGTTTGTTTATTTACAAGAAAAATTATATAAATAAAAAGAAATATAATAATGTATAAAAAAAGAAAAATAAATAATTTAAATTTGTATAAAATCATTCTTTAAATTTTATTTATTTTTCAATACATAATATTAAAAAAAATATATCGATAAAGCAAATCTGAATACGGTTTGCGATTTATCGTGCTCGTATCGCACATTATTTTTCGTTCATTAAGGGAAAAAAGCTAGATAATAATAATAATAATAATAATAATAATAAAAAATCTCACCTAAACGCTTCCGGATCTATCTTGCTAATGGAATTGTAAGAAAAATCAGCATCGAGCAAATACGTCAGGCCGGCAAAGGACTCGTATTCGAGCTCGGTTAGGCGATTGTGGGCCATTTGGAGACGGCGCAGTTTGATATCCCGAGGGAAATGCGCCACGTGCTCGACGTTATTGCCATTCATGTCTAGGACGTAAACGTTTTGGCTGAGGCCCTCGTGAGGGATGGCCGTGAGGTTGCTCTCCGAGCAATCGGTTACCCAGTTGATGCGAAAGTAGTGACAGTGACAGTCGACCGGGCATTCTTGCTCGACGAGTTCACCGTTGAGGGTCAAACACGGGGCGATCAAGCAGAGCCCCGTTATCAAGCGAATCATTCCCGACATGGTTCGACTCGCGTTGCGACCCATTCACGGCTAATATTCCTCCTATCCAGCCTCTGCTGCTTTCTGTAACAATTAGAGAAAGAGAGAAGTAGTAATTTTCGTTAATGCTCGATTTGATGATGAGATTATAACGATTCGTGATACGCATATGCGGACGATCCGTCCAATTAAGCGGACTTTAGTTCGAAATTCTCGATTTCAATTTCTGCAATCTAAACTTTGCCTATTAGCGTATGATGCGCTATTAATAGCAATAAAAAAGCACGGGGTGAAATTTTCTTGCAAATACATTATAACGGAATAAGATTTTTTATTATTTTTATTTAAACAATATAGATTTTTCAATAATATAAAATTGAAAGGTTAAACCTAATGCGTATTATAAAACTTATCTAATGAACATTACAAAAATAGAGTAATTTTAATATTGTGCAATTGTGACTTATGTCATTAAAATAATTTAAATTAAACTATAGATTTATAATATGAAATGAAAAATTTCTTTAACTAAAATAAATTCTAAAATAGTATCTAAAAAATAATTTGTCAACAAAATTAAATAGTTTGTTTTATGTGCTTTTTTAATTTTAAATTGAATCACCTTAATGGATCGAGCCATTATTCTACAAGCTTCTATTGCTGTCCTACAGATGACCCGTCAAATTGATTTCATTTAAAAGAAAGAGCAAAAATCGGAAAAGTTATAAAGAGTGAATGGTATATATATATGAGGCTCCTATTATTTTTCGTTACTTTCACGGTGGTTGATGCATGATTTAAACGTTCAAATACTACGAAGGATTGTCAATCGTAAAACGTCCAACTTTTATTATTCTTTTTTTCTATTATAGATGAGTATCTTCACATTAATTATGTAGATAAAATATGGAGGAAAAGAAGATTTAATGTTGGGAAAGTACGAGAATTCAGGATTAATACCGAAATTGCTCTTTATGTCTCAATATAAATTTAACAGTTTTTACAATCTGCGGTAAATAATATTAATACTTGATTATGCTTTTTAGCTATGCCTTTATTTATGTGTAATCTGATGCAAGTTATAGTATAATAAATATTAATTTTATACGAGAATAATCAATAAAATTTTATCTCACTTTATTGATTTTTCAAGACACATAATTTTTCATTAAGTATCGTTCTGTGCCATATAAAATTTTTGACGCTCTTGATAATTTTTTTTTTTTTTTTTTTTTTTTTTTTAATATGAAAAAAAGCGTTGATTCGTTTTCGTAACGTATTCAGTGTCAACAGTGATTTTCTTAAAACATAAACTTTCCGAGCGAATATAGGATTAAAAGCTGTAAAAAGCAAAGATAAAATAAACAAGAGATCGAGAGCTTTTTCACACAACTTTCTTTTCTTTCTTCGTGTACTTCTTCCTTCGAGTGTTTCTTTCGCGTGGTGGCTCTTACTTCATTAGAATAATTCGAATCGAATACGAAGATAGCAGGAGAAGCAGCACTCTCTCGATTTTCCATTTTCGACTTTCGTGCTAATTCTAACGCGAGAAACGTCTAGCACGGACTGCTTCGCATCGAATTGCAAAGCGACTCCGTACAGTTTGGCCAAGCCAACGCCGTTAAGGAAGCGACGTGTCGAGGACGACGTTTCGAATACTTTGAGAAAGATAGAGAGAAAGCGAACGAATGAGATATGCAGCAAAACCTTAAAGCGTTCGAAACGGCAAAGCCGGTCGGTTGGAATAACAAATTTCAGATTGTAAATTGGGCCGAATTACAGTGGTGACAGTCCACCAGACTAGTCTTTCTCCGCGCATAGCTCTTAGGTGTACATATATAGTATGTATGTGCGTGTATATACATAGAGCGGTGCAGAGAGACGGAAGAGAGAAACAGATGGGGGAATTACATCGATTTAGAAGGAAGTTAAACCGACAGCTGCGAAACCTTGTAAACTCGAGAAATCTGGTTTTGACAGGGGGGAACTTGTTAACGGCTCGCGCGCCGATGCAAATGCGCCTTCGCTTCGCGGCTTCCCTAATTTACGCTCTCGCTTCAATACAGGTGTAAAAAACCCAGTCAAGGGCTAACTTATTTAACGGGGGCTGGAGTTGGAGCTGGACGAGAAGGAGGAGGAGGAAGAGGGCAAAACTCGCGAGAGAAAGAGAAAGAGAAAGAGAGAGAGAGAGAGAGAGAGCCAAGCTCGAACTCGCGGCTGAAACTCATCGCCTACGGGCTAATTTATATGTGTGACTTCGGAATTTATAAATTAATTTGCATTGTACTGGAACAAAAGAGCTAAGTTCAAATTTAAATTGGTTTGTTAATTGCTTCTGCTAATTTTTTAAATCGTTCTGTTCTCTCTCTCTTTCTCTCTCTCTTTTTTTTTTAACAGTTAAATAACCATTGCTTTAAGAATAATGTGCAAAAATTATGTCATAATTCAAAGTTGAATTTTACGGTGTTATTAACGTACATTAGTTTTCAAATTAATTAAGAAGTTGTAAAGTGTCTTACATACATTACCATATTACATCATAGAAAATTATAAATTTTATATAATTTTAATCAAGTTTAAATGAATTTATTTAACTTCAGAAAAATATTTTGTTTACTTTTTTATTAAATTATTAAATAATTATTAGAAAAATAAACAGAGACAATGTAAATTAAAAATTTTAATAAAAAAAGTGTAGCTAAAGTAAATAAGTTTTAAAAAGGATCGCGTCCTAATTTATAACACAAATGCTATATAAATAAATATGCTACATAATAAAATATGCAGCTAAATAAAAGATACGTAAAAGGAAAAAATTAATTAAATCAAATATTGTTAAAATTTGGAGAACTGGGTCTGATGAACCCAAAAAAAAAAAGGTATTTAATTGAATTTTACGACTTTTTAGAATTATCAAATAAGAAACTAGAACGATATTTCAAAAAATTAAAATTTTAAATTCAAAATCGTAAAAAAATATATTTTACTTTAAAAAAAAAAAAAAAAAAAACAATCGACGTTCGAACATTTTCACATAATATATCCTTCTTAAAATATCTAAGATTGATCCGGTCGTTTTTCTTCTCCCCCGAATAACGTAACGAAAATTTACGGATTCACGTGTGCGCAATTACCGAGCTCACGTACGCAGCAGACGCTCTCGCAAGAGAGCGCATTAACTTAGTTGTCGAGATAGTCGACGAGTCTTTCTCTTCGACTCGTCTATATATACATATACTATATGTACGTGTGTATATCCTCGTGTAAACTCATAAGTGCACACGGGTAAGGTGCGTGCGTATGTGTGCGTGTGTGTGTGTAAGTGAGCGCAGAGCGTAGGTGTTCTCTCGTCTCATTGACGACATCATTGTGCCCGCATTATTTGCAAAGAGATAAAGGCGACAGCTATTAATGGTCAAGTGCACCAAGTGAACCAATTGTTGGATGGCAATTGGCGCTCCAATTGGCGGTTGAAATAATTTTCGCGTGCCCGCGCGAGCGTTTCTCTCTCACTCACTCACTCTATCTTCCTCTCTTTCTCTCTCTTTATCTTTATCTTTCTCTCTCTCTCTCTCTCTCTCTCTCTCTCTCTCTCTCTTTCTCTTTCTGTATTATGTGCGAGAGCACGCCGCAGTCTCTTTTCAGCGGCGGTAGTACGCCGGGACTATGCAGCGTTCGAAGGGTCATCGAGCTGAATTAGAATTTCAAGACTCGTGCGGCACGATGGCCTTTTGTTCGTTTCTCGATTCACTTTAACTATTTTCCTACGGGAAGCTCATATAGGGTCTGTCTCCTTTCGCTTCTGTTTAATGCCCTTATCCGGTGGTTAGAGCATTTTCATTTAGAAAATTCTTAGTTTAAACAAAATTTAACAATTTCACATTTACTCTAACAATGATAGTTCTTTTTTTTTTATTCGCTTTTATTTTCAGCCTTTTTGATTAATCATACGTCGTTGCTTGTACTTTTAAATTTAAAAGAAAAATTACATTATGCTGAGATTCGTTAATTTTTATTTTATAAATAATGCAATGCACGAGGAGAAGTAATAATTAAAACTTTTATCGATAATTTATCATTAATATTTATACACTTATGCATAAATACGTGAGATTATGAATGTTTATATTTATAATTTTTCTTTTAGTTTCAATCATATTTTTAAAAATTTTTAAAACTTCAACCGGACATAAAAGAAAATATTTATTATTATTATTTTTTTTTGTAACAAATTTTTATTAAAAAATTAAATTAATATTATCAAAATGAATTAAATTTCTCACGCGATGTGAAAAAGATTATATTGAATAAAACTGCATGAAAATGAATTCATCTAAAATGTGATATTGAATATTCACTTTGCAATTGCGATAAAGATTAAAATATAAAATTTTTTAATATAACTGTATTAAATAAATATTTATCGTTTCGTTAAACAAATACTTTTTTTAATTTTAAATTAGTTATTAGTTTTAAGATTCAAACATTTTTCTTCGTTGGAAAAAAAAAAAGTAAAAAAAAAAAAAAATTCTGTAAAGACTGAATAATAGAAAAAGTAGTTTTATCTTTACTTTTCAAGCAAAATTATTAGTAGTATGAAAGTTTTAAAGATATCTATGTTAAGTGAAACGGAGAATTTCAAGTACTGCGAAAAAAAGCAAAGTTAATGAATAACATCGGCTTCAAAGGAATAAACTAATGTATAATTCGCGTTACGTAAACTCTCGCTATATTTGGATTATCGTCGACGTCGAATTTTAGTCACGGTTTTAAAATCTGAAGGCGCACATCCATGTTAAAAACGTTATTTACTTGCTTTATGTATTTTTATTGCTTATGTACCGTCGTATTAAGTTACAATTATAAGCGAATATACAACGAGATATAAGATTCGTTACATCGCTGTATTGTAATTTGGAAACTTGTTCATCCATTTTGTGAATTTAATAGCTTTTATCGGGCATCAAATTGAGTTATATACGTCAATACATATATGTATACAGATGTGTCGAAAATCAATTTTATTAAAGCTTTAGCTTATGTGTTTATTCGCATGGCCTTCAAAAGTATAAAAGTAACTTTTCAATATACTTTATGCGCGCGCGAATGCTTTGTCAATTACAATTTTGATAGAATGAATTTTAACAAATTGATATTGTTTTTTGTCAAACGAATGAAAAAATGTACGATTTAAATTTTTATTGAATCAATGACTTTATACATATACGAGTATATTTAAAATTAATTTAATCGTTTCTTAATCAACATTACAAACTTTATAAAAAGCATTACGATAATCTATCAAAAAATAGAAGAAAATTTAGGGGCTCTTCGGAGTAAGACATCTTTTCTTTTTTCTCAAAATTCTCCTTTAAAGAAGAAACTCGCGTCTCATAAGTAATCCGAAGTACGTGAGTACATCCTGGATCGGTCGTATGCGCTTGAGTCGAATCGTGGTTAAATAAGTGATGGCGAAATATGTACGTACTTTAAGGGCGGGTACTTGTTATGAAATTTGGATGAACCGGCAGAAGGGCCGAAAGATACGAAACGATTAACTGATCAGTATTCTACAGATCGTCGATTTTTCTAGGTACATCTTACTCACTCTCTCTTTCTCTCTCTCTCTCTATCTCTCTCTTTCTTCGTGCATTTTTTCACCTTACCATTTGCTGAAGAGAAAGAGAGAGAGAAAGAGTGAGAGAGAGAGAGAGAGAGAGAGAGAAAGAGAAAGAGTAGAGGATCACCCTGATGATTAATAAAACTGATCGCGCATCTCGGGTGAGAAACACGCGGCCTGGAATGCCCCTTAATATTCTCGGCACACGGTTTTATAGATCGAGTGCCTCTATCCCTTTCTCCTTGCTTTACTCTTAGATCACTCTCCCGCTCTCTTTCTCACTTCGTAATAAGAATTCGATTCACGCAATTAACCCCATCGGGAACCGAAGCCGGGCTGATGGTGAGGAGGGGAGGGGAGCGGGGGGGAGGGAGGGAGGGAGGGAGGCAGAGAGACGCGTCTAGCGCGGCTTAGTCGCAATCGCGTGCCGCGATCAATCACGCGAACTGCTCTATTATTGCCATGCGCCGTTCCCTGTGATGTATGTGTCTGACTGTACTGGCACACGTATATATGGTTTGTATCGACGCGGGTGTGTCGCTTTGTGTATATTCGTTTCGACGATATATAGTAGGACAGGAGAGATGGAGCTAGAAATTGTGTGTGTGTGTGTGAGAGAGAGAGAGAGAGAGAAAGAAATAGAGCGGGACGTTATTTTTCATAGTGCGCACTTGGCAAGGTTTCGATACGATGCGCGGTAAAGATTTGCGTATGACGGTGTGGATAAATCGCAATTGCTTCTCGGTTGTTATACGTTACGTCTCACGTTATGGTACCTTAACGATAAAAATAAAGTTTTATTTTGAATTGAAAAGAATAAATTTTATGTCAATTAATATTTATTAAATTCCCCGTACGATTATATTAAATACTATAGTTATTTTACATATTTGATGAAAAAAAATTCAAATGTAATGGTTAAATTTCAAATTAAATTTTTGTCATAATTCAGTATAAAAATGGACACCTACTAAACAATTACGCCTTAATTGCGTAAATCTCACTTAGGCGAATTTAGAAAGAGATAAAGAAAGAGAGAAAGCTCAAAAGTCTTGATGGTTTTATTAGGCAATTATACGGAATTAGCCGCTATTAAAGAAGAAAGTTGAAGAGAGCAAAGTAGCAGCAGTAGCAGCGAGAGGGTAAAGACCGATCGCGGAAACGGAAGAGAGAAAAGAAGAGAAAAGACTGCAGCAGTCGGTAAAGGGGAGGGGATGGGATGGGTGAATTAATCGGTGATTTTATTTCGCAAGCACGGACTCCCTGCCCAATTTACCTTCGGTGCTCTGCGCGTACCGTTGCAGCCAGTGATTTTTACGCTCCCCCTCCCTCTTCATCTTCCTTTATCCTTCGTGCCTCGTACGAAAAACGACAGCGAGAGAGAGAGAGAGAGAAAGAGACGACGACGAGGACGACGACGATTGCGAAGCGCAAGAGGGAAAATCATTCGTAATTCCGTTTTCCGGACCAACGGTCCGCGCGGCGCCGAGCAACTTGTAGAACCGCTCGGGCACGAAAATCAAGAACAATCTCATTTGAAAAGTTTCAAAGCTCAGCCGCCCCGTCATACCGACGGGAGAGCAAACTTTCCTTCATATTCATAAACTCGCGAAATCCCCCCCTCTCTCTCTCTCTCTCTCTCTGCCTTCAAGTTAATTCTTGATTAAGCTTGCGATAGATAACGCGACCGAATTAATAGTAATTTATTTCGATAATCAAGATAAATATTGAGAGCGTTTGTTGCGTTGCGTTTGAAAATTTAAATGCTTTCATTTGCGATTGTGTATTGTGATTTTGCATTGTTAAATAAGTTCGGTACAAAAATAATTAGTTTTATATTGAAATACGTATTTACATTTATAACGAATCAATTGCTTAATTCGGATTTAAAATTTATAACGTGATGAAAAAGTAGTCAGCTTTTCAATATCATTTGTATGAAAAATTAATATTTTTGCATATTTTAATTTGAAATAATATATTTTTTTTATTGAATTTTACATTTAATATTAAAATTACTAAAAATATTATTTTGATATGTGGCATTTTTAATATGCACTTCAAAGATTTAAATAAATTTAAAATTATACAAAATAATCTCAAGCAAGTGGGAAACAGCGGATGACTATCTTAAAATTTTCATCTATATCTATAAAATTTATATCTTTAAAGATTGTACAGACCCAAAGAGTTAGTTTTTGCACAAAAAACTTCTTACTTACTTGATTTCGCTCGCATACCGCAAATGACGATTTCGTATATACTGTCACTTTTATCGTTGCAAGTATCGACACGAAGCTTTGATGTTTACAACCATCCCAAGGACAAAGTTTCATGTACGAGATAGATCGGGATGGAAAGAAAGAGAGAAAGAAAGAGAAATTCCCATGAGCGACAAAGAAAAAGAAGAAAGAATAGATGTGATGGCAAAGTTCTGGGCGATATATATAAATACATATATATATATATACATGTATATATACACACACACACATTGAAATCAGAAAAGAAATGATGAAAAAAATAAGGAAGATCCGAATCACGTTAGAGAGAAAGAGGCAGGCGATATAAGTAAAAAAAAAATTAAGAGAGAATTTGGAGGCATAAAAAAAAATTTCCGGAAAAAGCGCGAAAGTTTGATGCTTTAGATTTTTTATTCTGTAGTTTAATAGCAAAAAATTTTCGTATATTAAGTGGATTGGCTAGAAATTAGACAAACTAGCTATTTCCATCAAAGCAAATTATAAATAGCTGTAGTACACATAATAAGTTATAATAATATTTACATAAGCGACTGTGCATTCATTAAAAGGATTATAAACGTTAATTTTATTAAAGCATTAGCGAAAAAATAAAAAATCACGATTGTTCATTTTGTTTAAAATTCTTTTTCTTTTTTAACAACGTTAAATATATATATATATATATATATTTTTTTTTATGTTATCAATCACATCAAATGAAATATATGTAACGCGTATGAAAATACAACAGAATTTCCATCGATATTGATTTTTTGCGGTTTATATTTTTGAAATAGAATTTGAATAATGCAATATTTATTTATGATTTCGAAATTCATGCGACATTGTTGTCTAAAATCACAGACGTAAATATAAAAATTTTTCATTCGAAAGCGTTTAATGTTTTGAATGTCAATATATCCTTTCACAACTTGAAGCTACAATATATTATATATACACTCTCGAAATTCGTTGCCAGCGTAAGTTTAGATGTCATATTTTTTTTTTAATCCAGCCCTTCTATAAAGTAAAACTTTTTTTATCGAGTAGATAGTAGAGTAATAGATATGGGACAAAAGCGACTGTTATGCTGCAAAAGGAAGAGAGAGAGAGAGAGAGAGAGAGAGAGAGAAATACGACTTTCGCATAGAAAAACAAGACGAGGCAAAACTTTTTGATGGCAAGAAAGAGATGAGACAAAAAATAGCGAGGAGAGAAGTGAAAGAGATAGAGAGTGTGAGGGAGAGAGAGAAAACGAAAGTGAGGACGCACAGGGGCGTGAAAGGAAGCCACTCATGCGTATGACGAGCCGTCGCGGCGCTGTGTTACACGCGCGTAAACGCATACACATGCATATATATATATACCTACGTTCGTCGAAGAGAAGCGACGAAAAACGAGAAGAACGCGCAGATGGGGGAAGAAAGATAAAGCGAGGGGTTGTGCGCGAAAGCGGAGTGTACGCGCCACGGGAGGTAGAGAGAGAGAGAGAGAGAGACAGAGAGGGAGATAGAGAGAGAGTTAAATCATGGAAGCGACGGAAAAACAAAGGGTGACTTCGACGATATTTCCATAATCCACTGGTCCGTGTGAGCTTAACGAGGATCAGTCGCCGCCTCGGCACGCAGACTGCGTAAACCGAGTAAACGTACACTTTTCCTCTTTTTTTCTCTCTCATCTCGCGTTTTCTCTCTCTCTCTCTCTCTCTCTCTCTCTCTCTCTCTCTCTTCTTCGTTTCGAAGCATGCAGCGACGTGGCTTTTGAATTTTGTTAATTTTACACCAACGATGTAATCGAACGCAAAGGTTTTAAAGCAAACCTACGGGACGGGTCTGATTCAGTTTTATCCGAACGTTTTTCAGGGTCCGAGTGTATCGACGATTGCGTTTTGAAATCATTACGTGTGGCGGTCGGAAAAAAAAGTTCAAAGGGTTTCGAAAACATTTTTATACGCGTGTACACGTCGTACGCCTACAGTATTTTATTTTTATTTATTATTATTTTTTTTTTTTTTCGTACGCATATGAAAAATTCTCTCGATGTGCAAAAAGAGATGGAAAGAGAGAGTGGGAGAGATAGAGAAAGAAGTAATTTAAAATTATTGAATTTTCCTTTGAGCGCAGTCGAACGATTCGAAGCGCAAATTTTAAATGTCCTACTAATGCATACGGAAAAAAGGGAAAATTGAAAAATGCTCAAGTGCAAGAGAGGAGAAATTTTTTTCTGCGTAAAAATGGCTTCGCACGCGCTATTTTACTTATTGCTTGTATATGTACAGATACGAGCTATTTTCCGTACATCAGCACTTCTTCTATATAGTCATTGCGAAAGGAAAAACACATTTTCCAAGGTCGTTGGAAACTTTACACGCACTCGTATACATGCGCATACGATTTGTTGTTTACTTGAAGTGCTAACTTTACTCTATTATAAATCTAAACTGTACTCTAATCATAATTAAAATATAATTCTTTATTATATTAGTTTATTGTTATAAAGTTTAAAGATACATGATGAGAATACAGAATATTCTACAAAAAATGATTTTGAAAATTGAAGAATATTGTGGCATAGAAAAACTTTTGCCGTCTGATGGAAAGTGAAAGGCAATAGTCGAATTTATTCAACCGTTTTTAAAAAAAATTTTGTAAAAAAAAAGCGTAAAGTAACGACTTACCGTTCCTCTTCCTTTCACTATATCAATCGACCGTAAAATTCAACGTACCACAACGATCATTTAATTATCGGCGAGTATCGTCTATTTAGACGAGATAAAATAAAAGAAAAGGAAAAAGTATTTAGCATTTAACGTTGATAAAAAGCCACTTTGCCGTGATGTTTCGCCGGTAGGGGAGGGGGAGCCCTCGAGCATTCGTACGTTTAGAAGTAACAAGAGAACTAGGAGGAAGAGGAAGAGGAAGAGGAAGAGGAAGAGGAGGAGGAGGAGGATGAGAAGAAAGGGAAGAGGAAAGGGGAATTTGCGCGGAACGCGAAATTGCCACTTCTTTGGGCGGTAGGAGGGGGGGTAGTAACGGCGCAAAAGTGGCTCGAAACGGATCATTGACCATCCGAAGAGCGAGTGCACGTGTGTACAGTAGTGTAGCGTTCATCGCGTACGGCAAAGCGCGAGGGTTTCCCGCTCAGTGAAGCTCGAGTATTTTCCGGGGTCCCGATTGACGAGGTGCACGTCGAGAGGTGGACGCTTCGGATGCGTGTTTGCTCTCGCATACTTCTCTGCCTCTCTCTCTCTCTCTCTCTCTCTCGTTCGTACTTATACAGCTTTCTACTCCCTTCCCTACCTCATCCCCAAACATTTGCTCGTACTTACATGTGTGCTCGGTACATGTAGAAAGAGAGAGAGAGAGAGAGAGACTATTCAGGTACCAGATAGTTACCGTTGTTGTCGAAATTGCCAATTTCAAGATGGAAATCGAACGATCTCAATTATTTCTTGTACGCGTCGTTAAAAAATTATTATTTGCTCATTACTGTTTTATCTCTGTATTTAAATAACGATTAATTTAATGCTTTTTACAAAGTAAACTCGCGTAAAATTACACAGAATTACAATCGTGACATTACTAAGGACATCGAATATCGTTATAATCAATAATTCGCTAAGGTTAAATATCGAAAAGTAATGAAATTGGATGTCGATATGACAACTCAACGGATTTTAAAAATAAAAATAAAAATAAGAAAAAAGACGCTTAGTAGACCGACAGAAGGAGACGAAAGAATAACGTTGGAATGGATTTAAGATAGGTAGAATTTTATAAAAAGAACGTGCTTGGATTAAGAAAGAATTTTGCATTTTTATTGATAACATACGCAGCCATGAACTTACGAGCTCTTCGAGCTAATGTAATAAAGAAAGTTAAAAAAAAAAAAAAAAAAAAAATAGATTTTACTCAGTAATTCACAAAAGAGCATCGAAAATTGAAAAATTTTTATGCAACCTTAAGCTATGAGTTTCAAATTTTTTTCTAGAAAATGTTAAGAATGATTGCATCATTTATAGCAAGCAATTTTATTCTAAACTCAATTTATTTTGAACAACTAAAGATAATACTTAGAATATAAAGTTCTATACTTTTAAAGTGTATCTGTTTTAAAAACAAATTTCGATATAGTAGTATGGATAGTTTTTATTCATAAAAATGTATAATCAAATAAAAGTCAACACATCGTATAGTCTCATAATGGAAGATATTCACGAAACGTGTTTGCTATTTTTGAACGTTTCACCGATAAACCATCACTTTTTTATACTCATTTATTCCTTTTTTTTTTTTTTTTTGTTCAATTCTTCTTTTTTTTTCTTTTTTTTTTCTAACCCTCGTACCAAAGATACGCACATACATAAGCGAGAAGACTCTTAAACTCGAGATTCATGTGCTCGTCGCGAATGTCATTACTCCATTGAGCGACGAACGCAGTCGTTCGAGTAGACGAAAATTTTGGGATTTTCTCGTGATATTAGAAAATCCAGTCTTCATTTTCGTATGTGTAACTTATAAAAAAGTAGAGGTGTAAATAAAAAGGACAAGAAATTGATCATCGTCAAAGTAGAGTAACTATGCGATATCAAAGAAAAAATAAATATTTCCCATGAAAAACAAGTAAAGATAAGAGATGAAAAATATTATTCTGATAATTTTAACATAATTTTTCATTCAAACAATTAATATACAATAAATATTTTTATTGGAAAATATAAATATTTTGTGATTAAGTACGAAAACAATGAAAAACATTTATATGGATCATTAATAAAGAAAGAAACAAATATACAGTTTTTTAAATATATATTAATACAAAATGTTTAATAATTTAAAAACTACAAAATTCATTGTATTTTTATGATACGGCATAGTGCAAGAAAATTAAAACAACTATTGTTCAACATTGAATTATAAAGCGAGAAAAATTGAAAATAAAAGCGAATAAAAGTGCATCGATGTGAAGATTCACGTAGAGACACCGAATGAAAGAAACTAGGAGAAAATGAGAAAGACCGACTGAGAGGATTGGAATATATGACTAAAACGATAAAGAGAAAGAATTTTCAACAAGAGGATACGAGAAAATTTCACGCTGAAAAAAGTAAAAGAGAATGAGAGAAAGAAAAAGAGGGAGTGGATAGTACGAGAGTGAGGAACAAGCGACACCAGCAGTGAAATGGAAAAATCGCTTGAGGTAAAAAAGAGAAAGAATGAGAAAGACAGAAGAAATGAGGGAGAAGAGAGAGAGAGAGAGAGAGAGAGAGAGAGAAAAGCGGTAGCGAAACTAGCCAAGAGCCACTGCGCAGCTCTTCTTCATGTTGGATGCGTTCCATGCTTCGCTGCCCACTATCTTATTCTCTCATTCTCTCTTTTCTTTATTCTTTCTTTCTTGCCGTTTGCCTTTAGTTTCCACTCTTGCCACTTCTACGTCGACGACTGCTACTATGTTGTCGCCGTTGTGGTACTCGTTGCGAGGAGAGGAAGAAGTACGCCACACTCTCACAATCTTTCCTCTTCCATTGTATTGCTTTGCTCTCTCTCTCTCTCTCGCTCTTCCTTCTACTTCGATATCTCTCTCTTTCTCTCTTACCAAGAGTCACTGCAACTCCGCCTTTGGCGCCGCAAAACCTTTTCTATCGTCGGCTTTCCCTCTTTTCTTACTTTCTTTGTCGATTTTTTTTTTTTTTTTTTTTTTTAACGCACTGATGTATCGCAAGAGCGATCGCACATATTAGAGATTAAGAAGATGCGCGAAAACGATTAAGAGATTAATTTTATTAAGCTATGATTTATTTTATTATACTTTCAGTTGATTAAACATGATTTATTGTAGTCTTTAATTTATTTTATTGGTTTTTGTATTGAGATTAAATGAAAAAGTATAGTAGTAATATAAAAATATCTAAATATTAAAAATTAATTTTTAATATTTTTTAAAATTTCAAAAATTCACAAATAAAAAAACTCTAAAAAAATAATAAGATAAAGTACTTATGAACAAATAAAGAAAAATAAAATAAGAATACACGTTGTAATGCCGACAGTGAAAGAAACAAAGAATAAGATACAAGTAAAGAGTAAATGTGAAAGTGATTAAGATAGATACGTAAAAAAATTTAAGAGAAAAAGATTAAAGTAGAAAGAGGATAGAAGCAAATGAAGTTTAAAATAAAACTGAAAAGTATTTAAAGGACATACAGCTAAAAACGATAACTTTTCTTTAAAAATAATACTAATTTAAACTTTATTAATTTATTGCAATTCGGCAAAGTTTGTACTTTTGTTGTTGTTATAAAAATATATAAGCAGTTTACACTTGACTATTTTACAAGTGTTAATTAAATAATTAAACATAAATTATGTGCATAAAATTATTTTAATTTCGATATAAAGATCGTTCTTTCTCCAATTAGTCTTGTCGAAAAACGAAAAAGAAAAAAGTCCATGAAAATAATAATAAAAAAAAGAAAATTAGAAATACAAGCAGAGAGAAAGAAAAATAGGGATACAAAGTTCAAAGCGCGCGACACTTCGAAAGATTGATTAGCATACGTACGAGTTATTCATACTCGTACTTTTTCCAAATATCGCCGCGAAATGTATTCTCCTTTATCTCATATTTTTTCTTTCTCTCTCTCTCTCTCTCTCTCTCTCTCTCATTCTCTTATGTATACGTAGCAACCAGGAACGATGGGCTGGATTTTAGACGCGGCCAATTTTTACATATTTTCTCGGCGCCCTGCAAATACACACCGCTGGAAGAAAAAAGAAGCCCCGAGAGAAAGGAATAGACGTAAACGTGACGCGTGAGCCGTTTTTGTTACTATACGTATATGCTACATATTTCGGGGTCCGTTTGCTTATTTTTTGTTTTTTCCGTGCACTCGGGAAGAGTGACCCCCGAACCACTGCCTGTATTAATGAATTTTTACCGCCGGACCAAAGAGGGAGAATACCGCAAGCTTCGGGAGTTTTTTTTTTCTGTTTGCCCTTTCCGCTTCGTTGTTTTTTCTTCTATTTATGACGAACGTGGGATATGCGTTCGCCATTGTTCGAGCGAGTTTATGAAATATTTATAGCGGAAAAGACGCGACGCCGAGAAAGAGAGAGAGAGAGAGAGAGAGAGAGAGAGAGAGAGAGAGAGAGAGACTGAGGAAAATAGAAAGTGAGAAAAGAAGGAAAGAAAAGGGGGTGAAGTGTGTATATACTTTTTTGAAAAGATAAAGATAGATTAGGATTATGGGACAAAGAGTGAGTTGTCTACTATTTTTTGACAGCTGCTTCTTTATATGATTTTATTTGATATATGATTAATTTTCTTTACGACGTTTATACAGAGATGTTAGATACCCGGCGAATTTTTATAATTTTCTACAAGTTCATATTACATTTATATCGTTTTGTAAATTCTTTAAAATATCTGCTTTCTTTTAGAAAGATAATTTTTATTCAAAATATTTCATTTAAAAATTATATGTAAATTTTTAAATTAATTGTATGTAATATTAAAACCAAATAAAATAATTTTTTCAAAATTTTTTTTACAAATTGTACCTTTTCATCAATAAGATATTTTTTAAAACAATACGTGTGCCAATAATCTATTTTCAATAGACGAACAATAGACACTTCAGTAGGACTGATTCATACCGTAGATCAAAGATCATTGTACTAAAAAAAAAAGAGGAAGAAAGGATATAAAAGGATCGGACATGTATATATATATATACCTAAAACGATTCACGAATACAATGCGTTAATCGTGATCGAGTCGAATAACAAGCGGTAAATTACTGAAACTAAGCGTTTCCCTATACAGCGTCATAATCGAATAGTACTGCACGCGTGGTTGTGTGCATAGGTGTATGTGTAAGCGCGACGAGCTTTATCCGTAGCAAAGCTGACCAAAGGGGGCGATGGCGCGCGACACAAATGAACAAGGTGAAATACTGCGCCAGCAGCATTCGTCGAAATTAGATTTTCGAACTTTTCGCGCGCTAACGATTAACGAAGTTAACCGCTCGGAATTCCGACGCTACCTTTTTTTTGTTTTTTTTTTTTTTTTTGTTTTCATCGCGTTCTCTCGCGCGAATTTTCAAATATTTCCATTCCACTATCAAGGATAGGTGTGAATAGAAAGGTGGGAGGAGAGTAGCACCAATAAAAAGCAAAGTTCCAGCGGAAAGAATCCTATTAGGGCTGACAAAAGAAATGGAAAAAAATCGAAACTCCACTGTCAATCGAAAGGAAATTGCGGAAGTTTTTTCAAGGGAAACGACTCGTCGAGCTTATACAACGATGCTTTCTCTCTACCTTTCTCTCTCTCTCTCTCTCTCTCTCTCTCTCTCTTTCTCTTTCTCTCTCTCTCTCTCTCTCACTTTCCTTTTATTTCACTCTTTTCCGACCGCGAAAAAGGTAGGAAATATTTAGTACGCCGCGGACGACGAGGAGAAAGGAAAGAACGAGAAAGGGCAGCAGAAAAGATAAGATAAGGGACAATATAATAAGAATAGAATATAGCATATAGGAAGCTGATGCTCGAAGACGTTGAAGAAACAGTGTAAATCCGTCAAATGGACAGGCCTTCGATTCATACACGTTTTCGAACCATCTTTCACACCCTCCTTGTCCCTGGTATACGAATTCCAGTTTCTCCTTTGACATAGCTCTCTCCCTGTGTACGTGCGCGCGCGTCCGTTTATCTTCTTGCTTACAGGCGCAGTTTCATTTTTATTGTTACGATACGCGAGCTCTCGAAACTACTTCCACGAATAAAAATTTCAATGTATACGAAGCGAGGAGTCGTTTTTTTTTTTTTTTTTTTTTTTTTTTTTTTGAGAATGGAGGAAATAGTTAATAATAAGGTCAACCGAATAATAAAAAAAATAAATATGGTATATGAAATTAGTGATTTTTAATAAGTTGTTAAAAAAATAATGAGATTTGATCAAATTGTTAAAAGTTGAACACCTAAAAAAAATTAAATAAATTGCAAAGTATATTCAGTGCCTTTGAATTTACTCTTGGTGAAACATTAATGATTTATTTTATATATATTTAAAAACTTTTCAAAGAAATTTTAACTATTAAAGCTCCGATAAATTCGCTACAAAAACCCCGTAATTTTTTTCACAACTCTACACTTTTTTGATTAGAGAAAAATGCATATTTATAAAACAGATAAAAGTAAAGAAATTCGCAAGCACTTGTAATTTTTTTTCATTTAAAATAAGACATTCCTTTTTGCTGAATGATAAATGCTCTTTCTGTAAAAGTGTTCTGGCAGGCAACTGGTAAAGAAATGCGCAAAGTACAAAGGGCAAAGGTAAAATTGTGCTATCGGACAATTGAAGTAAAATTTTAATTAAGAACTACAGATAAAATAGATTTGTTGCAGAAAAAAAAAAAATAGAAAACTAAAGAAAAATGGCAAACATTGAAAAACAAAGAGTAATTCAATTACTCTTTATCATATAATATATATATATATATATATATATATATATATATAAATCGTAGATTTATCACAAACGCGAAATTTTTTACCGTATAATGCATGAAAAAGTACTTACTGGATTCCATCAATCTAAAATCCAGGCAACTGTGGAAAAAATATAATAAAAGTCTAAAACAAGTAAAAGAAAATAATCAAAAACAATTAAATCTTCGTTCTCACACACATGTACACAAAGTAACCAAGACACGTTTCCCCTAAATCAATTGTATCTTAGCGGCCTTCATAAAACTAACCCATATTTCGTTAAGGTCGACATGACAGCGGCAAAAGAAGCTTAACTCAACTCGTCGCTTCAAAAGAAAAGCAATTTTAATTCAACTAACGTGGATTCACAATGCGAGAGAACGAAAGCACCCTCCGTATCTCGCCCTCTCTTTCTCTTTCACTTTTTTTTTTTTTTTTTTTTTTATTCAAATGCATCCTTTATCCCGTAATTTTTTTTCTCTCTCACTTGATTTTCACGCGCTCCGACGGAGCGCAAATGTAGGCGCCAAAGGCAGGCAGACTGCAACTTAGTCGTCTACACGAGAGAGAGAGAGAGAGAGAGATAGATAGAGGAGATGTCGTAGAACGTGTAGCGCAGGAGTCTCGAGTGTCGTATCGATCATCTGTCGCCATTCATCGCTCGCAAGTACCGAGACTCCCTTTTCTGTATACGTACACGCATTTATACGTGTGTATGTGCGTATATATATATACATCCGGTATTGTGCGCGATAAACGCGGCTCCATTAACGGGCCACGAGTAATTCATAAGCAAATATTTGCCGAATGACTGCGTGCAACTGCGAAAAGGGGCACGTTTGTATATGCAACGCGCGCGTTTATATGTATATTTATATACACACGAGTACATATCTACCAGTTGTACATGTACAATATACATATATACATAAACATGTAGCAGCGTAAGTATGCGCGCACGCGTTCGTCTTCTACCCCTTTCGGGGAGTTACCCTTTCCGCGGTGTTTCGCCGGCGGTGGCAGCAACGTGGAACGAGACACACCAGGAGGGGAGCTTGGATTTTATTCTCTCCGGCGATGTATTGGAATGAAAGAATCTAGAGTAAAGGAGGCAAGGGGTTTCGAGTCGAGGATTATTTAGGCTCGCGCACGCCGAGAGCTCCGCCGAACGCTCGTGTACGTATAGATATCGAGTTGGCTCGATTCAATGCGAACTTTAATAAGGGTTTGTTTAGTCCTTCTTTTTTCCCCCCCTCTCTCTCTCTCTCTCTCTTTCTCTCACAATTGCCAAGTATTGAATTTCTTTAAGAACTTTGATTTCTGCTTTTAAGAATAATAGTAGACCGTACAATTGTGTCATGCGGCTGACTCGTTTCGAAATCGTTAACTTCTTCGGATTCTTTTGTTGCGTTTTTTTATACACTAAGTATTTAATTGTCGTTTTCACGATGAGACTTTTTATGTCAACGGCCAAGTATTAATTCGAGAATCTGAAAAGTGCATTATGTACTTGGAAATATTTTGAATGTTCGTTTCTACATTTAAAATAAAATTTTTTATAAATATCTTTTTCATTTCATAATAACTTACTAAATTTATAGTAAAACTATTATTTAATAAATAATCGACTAAACAAAACAAAACGGTTTACTTGTATTTTTTAAATATATTTTTAAGAATTATAGATAATTAATTCTAAATTACTCGAGATTTTACTATAAATAATAAAATATTTATTGAAACGATAATTCTAAATGTTTCGATTGTCCAGCTAGAAATAACTTTTCTATTTAATTTACTTTTACTAAAAAGTTACAGAATATTTATTGATTAATGTCTTTAGTACCTTTATAGTGTCTTTTACAAATTCAATTAACCAGTTAACTGTGTTTGACGAGTATATTCGTCATGGAAAAGTGGCAGAATTTTTTGTCACGACGAGTATACATATAATAAAAGTCGCAATTTTATTAAATAAACGTATCCGTTTCATGCAATATTTGAACAGCGACACTTACCCTGCGCTTGACGACTATACTCGTCATCGTTCAATTTTCGCGACGCACAGATATGCGCACTTTGTAAACAGAGCTACACAGTTAACTTGTTAAAACATTAGATTCGGCATAAAATAAATTGCGTTATTACTTTTGAACTGATTAAGATGGAATAATGGATTAAAAGAGGAGCTGAATTTAATATAAAATATAGATGATTATTAATGAGCGCTATATTTATTTTAGAAAAGCAGTATGTAATCTTTAAATTAAATGAATGGAAAAAAATGACATTTCAAATAATTATTACAAATAAAAGTGATTAAATATTATAAATGAATAATTTTTTCATCGAAAACTTGTTGGTATTATTGTAAAACATATGGTACAAAGTTTATTTTCTCATTTATCTTTTAATTTACATTAAGTTTTGAAGTAACTTTTGGTGTGTGTAGGTTATATTTGAAATTAATAAATTTTGATTTGAGATTCTTTAAAAATGCTTCAAATTGATAAGAATAATTAAAAAAACGAAACAAAAAAAAAATGATTTCGAATGTGAAGTGAAACATTAAAATATTTTCAAGACGAAAAAAAAATTTCAAGTTTGACAAGAGGTATTTGTTTAAAAAGACAGATCGAGGTCTCTCCTAAAGTCGGACAATTTCCCTCAACATAATAAGAAAGCCCGAGCATTTTTTCTCGCTTAATTTTTTTTTTTTTTTCGCGAATTGCGCGCTTACGAAAAAACAAAAAGAAGAAAAAAAAAAAAAAAAATACGCGGTTAAAAGTGTGCACGTTGCACACATTGTACTATATTCTGAGAGAGCTCGAGCCGTTATCATGGATACACAACGGCGCGTATCCTACAATGCGAGATTTTTACATTTTCGAGCCTCGACTTCGTTTAGCTCTCCTCCTTCCTGGGTATTCATGTGTGCGACAGCTTTCTGTGCCGCGCACAGAAGTGAGGAGAAAGATAGAGAGAGAGAGAGAGAGAGAGAGGGGGAAAAAAAAGGAGAAAAATAAAAAGTGAGATGAAAAAGCACGCTGGTGGAACGGTCCATATCCAATTATGCCATTTAATGTGACACCGCTCCCGGGGATGCTGAAAGTATTCTAAAAATGGCTGACTCGCCCGCTAGTCGCGTGACAGCAATTTCCACGCGTCCGTACTCTAGTCTTGTACACGCGTGTATACACTCACATACCTACACATATAGCACACACATACAGACACATACACACACAAACACAGACACACGCACACATTTACACCTTCGTACACGAATGCGGGCGCGGATGTGCCGCTATGTGCGCGGCTGTGTTTTCGCGGGTCCGACGAGTTGCGTTGATTCGCATATCGCGGCTACATCACCATCGCACCTCTCTTTCTCTCTCAGAAATGAAATTTTGCGAACGTGAAATTATCATTTATAATAGTTTTAAGTGACCGTTCTCTCGTAGACGCACTCAGCCGCTTTTACCCGCCATTCGTTTTTACTCTTCAATCTCTTTCGCGCGCTATGTTACAATTAAATTAAAGTTTCTGCATTTTATTTTAATTTTCATTTATTTATTACTTTTTTTATTTTTAAATTTAAAATAAAAAAAAAAAAAAATCAGATAATAAATTTATTATGTTTGTCAGATTTTATCGTGATTAAAAAAAAAAAATAAGTAAATTATCGATTATGAAATTTCATTTTTTACGAAATACATTCATTAAAGTAAATTAAAAATTTGCGGTAAAATGTGCTTTATAAATCTACTTTTAATTATGAAAGTTAAATTAAAACTGTGAAATGTAAATAGTGACGCATTTTAAAATAATTATAAAGATTAATTTATTTTTTAAAACGTATTGAAGTTTTAAATTAATTTAAAACTTTTTAAAATTGTTATTGTAAACAATACATATTGGCGTTTCGAAGAAAAAATAAATTAACATCCTAATTGACTTTAAACGCAATTGAAAATCTGATAATTCGATGCATCATTTAAATAATAAAGTATGCACAGTTTAGTTATATTTATAATATAAAAATAGTATAGGAAAAACGTTTTAAATCTTTTAAAAATTTTAGCTCCAATCTTTAAAATACGCCATTCTTTAATTAGAAGATAAAACGATGATTTCGATCAAATACTTTAGATAAGAATGAACTTATTGTTAATTAAATAATATTTCTTTATCGATCGTCACGAACGGATTTTTCCCTCTCGCTTTTAAAGCTGTTATTAATCATCAAAAATTACAGAGAAAAAAAAAATTTCCATACATCAAAATGTGGCTTTCTCGTTGCATTTTCATAACTTCTCGTTCACCTAAATTAACCGAAGTACACATTATACGCGTCAGCGCGTGATCGAGTCGTGCTTTTATCTAAAATCTCGCGTACCACGAGAGATGGTTACGAACGATACAACAACCATTGAGGCTATACGCGCGTCCGCGTTTCCTTTCGCTGATCGACAACGCGCTCTAGTTTGAATGTGACACGACTCGCGCGTATACGTATATACGTTTCCTCGCGATTAATATTTAGAGTAAACATTAGAAATGCGAATTACTAAATCCTTTACAAACCCGCGGGAAATGAGAGACGTTCTATCCCGTCGATTTTACATGATGATTTAATCGACTCGGCTCATTAAATTTTCGCACTGCTTAATGCTATTATTATTCAGTGATATATATATAGGCTGTGCATCACTTAATAAAATATTGTTTTATTCGTCCGCTCAAAGATGATTCGTTTTTTATTGGATTTTAAATATTTACAATAAGATAAGGATAATGTTTGTCCGGTAAGACTTACTCATTAGTCGACGGAAAATGTTAATTTAATAAATAATGAATTTATTTGCGCTACGATTACGGATATTTAAACTATATAATATTAAAATTAAATTGGGCTACTTAATACTAAATATTTAACATTGAACGATAAATACGCGCTTGAATTTTGTATGCATGTAGTCAATGAGCATTTGTTTTTAAACGAGCATGATTATCATAAAAATTAATGAATTTAATGACGACGATGTAAACATACTGCTATAAATTATATATTATGAAGTTAATATATTTCAAGTATTCTTATAAAGCATCCTTATGTATATGTATATATAAAATCCTTTGGTGTACTATCCTTTTCAGTTTCCCCTGAAAATATTCCTCTGGGGGATTTACGGGTCGCCGATTACGAATCTAATGTCAACACTTGCAAATTCGAAACGGTCTGGCTAATATTGCTGACTAAAGGTCAAAAGCGTAGTATTTGAATATTTAAAAATTTGAGAGTAAAAATACTCGATTTGAATATTTATATTTTAATGATAATTGTGTTTATCATTATATCATTAAACATCATTTTTATTAAAGTAAAAAGACGTTTTAAATGTTCATTTAAAGTTATCACATTAATCTTCGAAATTAATTATTCGATTAACATGAATTTCACATAAAGTATCAAAATATAATGTTTTTAATCTGTTTGAATTTTAAAATCAAACTATTTAAATTTTAAGATTATCGCGTACATATCTACGAGCGAATCACCTTATCAGCACACGTACTGCAAAGCGTATTGTTAGCGCTACGGTTTCAATTTCATTTTTGTGCTTAGCCACGTCGTATCGGGGGATACATAAAATTTCTTACATCGGAAACGTGTGCTGTGACGCGTGTCTAAAGAAAAAAATTTGATTAGTCGCGGTAGTCGGAGTTTCTTTTATTTATTTATTTTTTTTTTTTTTGTTATATTTTTGTAAATCGACGGCACCGGCATCTATGGCCCCGTACGAAGCAGAAAAATGCTGAATCCTGAATTTTCCTTGCTCGTTTCGTTTCATATCCGTTCGTGGCACACGTGCGTACACACGTATACACATCAATATGCATTCACGTGCATCCTTCGAGTAGATAAGCATGTATAGGTGTGTACTACAACGCTTTCTTCTCCTCTCTCTCTCTCTCTCTCTCTCTCTCTCTCTCTCTCTCTCTCTCTTATTCTTGGCATCCGTTGATTTGCAACGGCGCTCCGGATGATAAATATTTACCGCGCACCTCTTGTTCGCGAACGCGCGAGTATCTCCGAAGCAGCGATGCCTTTTTATCTCGGCTTCTGCTTCGCTGTATTACATTTATACGACTCACTCGGCTGGCGCGAGATCGTCGCGGAAGATTAGGTCGGGGGAAATGTCCAATAATAGATTTACCTCTTGACACGTACTATCGTATGATACGCGATCGAGTGCGCATCGTAAATTCACGTGAAATTTTAGGCATCCTATGGTAGATGGAAATAGTGGATTGCGAAACGATCGATTCACTTCGTTTTATGTACCTTGGCGCGCTCTCTGCTCTTCCGTGTATTTTTAAATATTACTTTATCAATATTTTTATAGAATTTTAACGTAACCTTCATTACGTTATTAACTAGAACAAATTTCTCAATATACGTGTCATTTAAAATGTTCGTTAATTGACACCGTATGTTGAAAGAATTTTGAGGGATAAATAAATTATCAACCGAATAATAATTAAACATATAATTTTCATCGAAGTTTAAAATTGTGTAAAGAAATAGTAAATAAGTGTATTTAGTATATTTTGAAACGTTACCAGTTACGTATTCACAAAATAACGACTTTTAAAAACCTAACTGTGTCGTCGTGTTAGAGAAATATTAATCTAAGAAGCATTCAATTGAATGTCATCAAGTGTCGCGTGCCAGGCAACTAATCACTTTAAAAATAAACCGTATTACACATATAACTTTGACATTATCGGTCGGGCATATAATATCTTAACCTTTCATTTAATTATGCTATTGCTTGATTTATTGGCAAATTCATTTGTTAATTCATCTAAAATAATAATAAAAAAAAAAAAAAAAAAAAAAAATATGAACTATTTTCAAAAGCTTCTTAAATAACTTTACCGAGCTAGTTTTGCTCAACTCCGTAAAATGACAGTTTTCGCGTGATTTATAACTGCATAAATTAAATGACATAATTTCTTGAATAATATTCGCGTTTAAATTAAAATATGGAATTATAATTTCAGCAATTACGTGTTACATTGTATTTTTAGATAAACATTCGATATCAAAATCTAAATGGTAAGAAAATTATACACGTCGGGTTATCCATTGATCTTGAATTCTAAAACCTTGTGTTAATCATTATTATTTTTCGCATGTTGAATATCTCTCTCTCGGAAAAAATATTTTCAAGTAAATAAGACTGACGTAATTTAAGTAATGGCTAAGTGGTAAATAAAACAATTTTAATGCTTTACTTTAATACACGTTACGGTTATTTTAATTTAATAATTTGACAAAACGAATAATCCGAGAAACGTTAAAAGTATTTAAATTTATTCGTTGATATTTAATTTGATATACAAAGTACTGATATTACGCTCTTGTATAATTTAATAATTTTTTATCTTATCAAATAAATCTGTAATAATTTAGTTAAACATTCGAGCCAGTTTGCTCGTATTTAAATTTATATTCACGCAGTTTATTTTGAAATTTTTTTAAAGCGTACAAATTTTTATACCCAATTAGTATTTGATTAAGTCAAAAATAATTTAATAAAATTTATTAATTTCATAAAATTTATGTAATAGGTAAAAATAAAATCATTTTTTTATATTTACCAGAAATTCGTTAAGTACCATATGTCAATAATTATATTTATTCCGCAATTATCAATTAAATCAACAAAGACAAAAGTGATGCGAAGCTCATCTTCCAGTTCGTCGCGACGGAAAAATTGTAAAATCTCGAGAATAGCTACCGAAATCGCGTCCGCCGCACATTTGAGAGGTTTCGATTCATCAATGCCATCGCAAATAGCAGCAATTCGCTTAAGAAGACAGCCGTGTAAAAGAGAGAGAGAGAGAGAGAGACAGGGAGAGGGAACGTAAAGAGGTGCCGCTTCTGCTGCACAAATCATGCGATATTCACGTAATTAATTCAACGTACACATCGATTTCAGTGCTTGCAATTTAACAAGAGAACAGGCTTTCGTTCGAATGTGTGTATATGTCTATGTGTGTACGTGGATGCTTAAGCGCGCGCGAACGTCGTCTGTGCATGTCGTTCTACAAGTTCCTTCGCGTGGCAAACAAGACTATTAAGTAATATCAAATGCCAACCAATTTCGGCGACGCTTCCCTCTTAAGTGATTAATTGTCCTCTAATCTACGCTACTTAGCGCAATATAAAGTATTCCCGTGGCATCCTACCGTATTTCCTTTTTGTTTTTTTTTTTTTTTTTTTTTTTTTGTTTTTTTTTTTTAAATCGGAAGCAATTTTTTATTCCGGCAATTTGTTTAATGGTATTACTTATTGAAATTCAAATTATTCAAATAATCGTGAGGAATTTGTTATCGTTGCGGAAACGTTTATCTTTTTCTGTTTCGTGTCTTTTAAATTAAATACTTTATGTGTGATGTTTTTTTCTATTCGCCTTACAAAGTCAAATGATGAAAGTAATTTGAACTTACAATTTAAGTATTATTACATTTTTGTTGAAAATATTGATGAAGAAAATAAAAAAAATTTTATATGGAAAATTTGAAAGAATAATATCGAAAAATACGTCTATTCTATAATAATAAATTAAAAAAAAGAGAGATAAAAGATAATGACTTTAATCGTTATTTAATATGTTCAAACAAAAAAAAAAAAAAAAAAAAAAAATTCATACAATTACGTTTAATTGACTGACAGCGGTTTTCTTGATTACCTCAGAAAACATCAACATCAACCAAAGGAATTGTTATCAATCTAGAACAAAAGTTTCGAGAGTAGAGTGTACACCTAATCCAAGAACGTACGTAAGTGACCAAAGAAAAAGCCGACTCGTTAATCTCTTATCGATACTTAAGTGAACTTAATTACGCGACGTATATACAGAGCGTCGAGCCAGTCAATGCTCGGTAATAACGGCTTTCAATTACTTTTTAGCGGCTACTTTGTAACGAAACGAAAATACACAAGTTTGTGTATCGTTTTTGTGTAAGTACTGCGGTTAACACGCGTTGAATAAATTCTCATGCCAGGTATTCTCTTTAACGTATAAATTTACGATTGTCCACGGATATATAACTTTGACGTTAGCTTCCGTCTAGCTTTATTGAACAGATTCAATGAAAAAGTAAGTAAGAGGAAAATGTACAAAAAAAAAAAAAAAAAAAAAAAAAAAAAAAAAAAAAAAAAAAAAAAAAAAAAAAGTAGAGAGAAAAAAGAAAGAAAAAGAAATCAGGTGGGAGTCATGGGCCGTAAGCAGAAAGAGAAAAAACAAAGTTGCGCGCACGAAGGCGCAATTAGCATATATTCCGTGTGGAATTGCGTGCGCGCGTTCCTTTTTTCTCTTGGGCTCACGTGTGTTCTCGATATTTACATCGGAACGAAAATGAAATGAATCCCGGAGTCGCTTGCGCATATGTATGTGCGTGTATGTAGTAGCGTGGCTCGCAAGACGCGTCGCCGAAAGGGAGAGTTTATGAGACTATACGAGAGGAACAGGAGAGAAGAAAACGAGAAGAGCGAACGATCGATCGATATATTCGAGTTTAAGTGCAGTTCACGAAGGGGTTGCTCTCTCTCTCTCGTTTACTCTCACTAACTCGGCTTGTTTTTTATGCTTTCCTTTCTTTTCCTTTCTCGTTTTCTCGCGAGGATTTGATGCGCGAGGAGCGATGCTTATGCTAATGCCGCGACATCGGAGTCGTTTCCTCTTTCTCTCTCTTCGATTGTTGCTGCTGCTTTTGCCGTCGATGCACGAGCAGAGATAAGTCAACAGCGCGCGTTACATGTGTGTAGGTAAATATACATACACATATAGACGCGCGCCCAACATTGATTTCTACCTCGTTTTAACTTTCAACGGATGGCGCGAACTGGCACGACACGACGCGTCTTTTATATATATATATATACATTCGTATAAACGTACCCGAGTGCAGACATTCCACTACTTATTTCGTTCGCGAGTTATTCGTCTTCATTCTTATATACGAGAAGAAAAACGTACGAGTGATTTTGTGAAAATTTTTATCTCGTGCACGAAAGCAATATGCTTATTTACTTTGAAAAGGATGATTTTTCAAATTCGGTCGCACGGTCGATTTGAAATCTATTCAATTTAAACATTCCTTTTCTTCGTTTTTTTTTTGTAAAGAGACAATCTCTTGGAATTTTGTGTACGCGTTTGGGTTTGGGTTATAAAAATTTGTTGTTTTGATTTTTAAATTTATCCTTAAATAAAAACAGTATAACAAATATTCAAATTGCGAAAAAAATTATTCATTTTATTATTTGTGTAAATAAATATTTTATGATTAATAATAAAAATTTAAATAAAAAAAAAAAAATTTTTTTAAAATACGTTTGAAAAAATATATGGCTTTAAATTAAAAATATAAATGAGTTTTTATTAAAAGATTTTACATATTCTCAAATGTATAAGATAAAAATCCGATAAAGTTCACGAGGTTAAACAAATAAAGTATTTTTTAATGCTTAAGTAGAAACAGCTCGGATACGCTCAGACAATTATGTTATTAATAGTAAATTTAGATTTAACGCAGATCAATGATTTAAAATAGAATAAAACTATAGAATACTCATGCGGTATAAAAATAATTTAACATTATGTTGTTAATAAAACAAAGTAAATTATTTCTACCTGGTAAACGTACGTAAATCATGGTTATAACTCAATTAATACGATATAAATTTGAATTTTAAAAATTAAAAAATTTACATAAAATTCTTAATAATACCGGTGATGAAGATTGCTTAATCAGATAACCCAAAAAATTTTAATTTCGATAAAGTTAATTTAGTACAGTAGTAGCTAAAACACGCTTCTCGCATTCTCATTATAATCACGATCAAACCATAAAACTCAAAGAAAAACTTAATTTTCAAACGTTAACATTTCTAAAAGATAAGCATTTCCAAAAAACTAGGAATAGAAGGAGGAAGGAAAAGGGAAAAAAAAAAGAAATATGAAAAATAGCCTAGGAGAGAATTACTGCTTATCTCGATAAAGAAGGGTTAGTGTGGCTTTCTCTGTGTATCTCGTGCCGTTGATTAATTAGCCCGCGTAACGTCCGACCGACGAAAGCAGCCGCTGTATGTAAACTCCCCGCTATATCTCTTTCTCTCTCTCTCTCTCTCTCTCTTAAAAGGCAAAAAGAAATTTTACGCACGGCTACTGTTCTTTCTTTGGGTATACAATTGCGGCACCGCTAGTTTTTCATTCTTTTGTTACTCTTTTGATTTTATTTTTTTTTGTTTTGTTTTGTTTTGTTTTGTTTTTTTTATGTATACGGATATAAGGCCAGTTAATTACGCGAAGTATATTAACTTGTGGATTTCAAGCAGGGACTTTGAGAAAAAGGGTTAATGAAATGAAAGAAATTATTCTTGCGCCAAAAGAATCGAAGTACTCTGTAGTACTGTGTAAGTGTACATTGAATTGTAAACTTTCATAATAGTTATTAAAAAGTGTAAAGACGAATGGAATATGTGCGCTTTGTGAGTTTAAATTTAAAAAGTACTTGCTTTGAGATTGTAATATGCGTTTGACGATGATATTAAAATAATTAGGTATATACGATTATATAATTTTTAGGTCAAAATTATTAAAAAATAAAAAAAAAAAAAAAAAAAAAAAAAAACTTGGCAAAATATCAAGTAATTTTTATAAATATTTATAATAATTATATTAATTTAAATCTATAATTATTTCGTAAATATCGAATTATGCAGAGTTAATTTAAGTATTTTGAAAAAAATATTTACAAAAAAAAAAAAAAAAACGTTCAATATTATAAAATAACTTTAATATTTTTATTTTTATCAAAAAAAAAATAAATAAATAAATAAATAAACGAAATCGTTTAAATAATTAATAACTTAAAGTTTTGCAATTGCATCGTCATAATTAAAAGAATTTTGTATGAAGTGATCTACATTTAAATAATGAACTGTTGAAATTTAACTGAATAAATCTTTCGTTTGAATTATAACTGCGTCGATTCATTATGATCGGAGTGATTAATCGGGTGATTAGTCTTTGAAAGTACAGTATTTATAATAAAGATTCCGAGAATTTATGTTATAGAAGTGATTATTAACTCGTGTTTATCCTCAACTTTCATAAATTTAAATCGATAATTTTTTTCCAATTTTTTATTTTTTTTTATTTTTAATCTAGTAAAAAATTAACATTTACTCGATCTAATCTTATAAATTATGTTTACGTACGTCTACATAAATTTCCAGAATAATTGTTTACGATTAATAATTTGATTATTTAGAAAGATTTTAAATAATAATTTATTTTCTACGAATATCAAAAACTTTTTTATGATTTAAAAAAAATCACATAAAAAATAGCTATAGTTTTTGAATTATTCTTAACCGAAATGAATAAATAAATTAGCAAATAAAAATTACGTATATTTACGCTTGACGAAGACGAAGGTTCTCTACGCCACCAAATGAAATGTCAAGTGAAAAATTATACATGTATATCCGGATTCTCTCAATCGAAAATAAACGTCCGTAATCGGGCGCTACGCAATGTAGGAAGAAAACGCAAAAGACACCGACCTTCAAAACTTTCATGGTCGGAAAGATGATATGCGCTCTAGAATCCAAACTTGGCTCAGCCATTTATAACTTTCGATATACACTCAGAGTGTAGAGCGTTATATCGAGGCCGTTATTATTTCCAAGTCACAAAGAAGGCTTAGAAGAAGAAGAAGAAGGAAAAAGAAGAAATCTATATGAATAAAAAAAGAGAAAGAAAAAGATGAGACCAGCGTAAATGTGACGAGAGCATTGAAAAAAAAAAACAAGAATGAAATTCAAAGCGGAAGAACGAAGGCCATAAGTAAAAGAGAGACGGAGAGAGTGTGGCGAGTCACCTGAATCAGTCGATAGCAGTGTTTTGTCAACCTAACCTAATCCGAACGCGACTGCCGGTGTTTTAAAAGATAAAAAAAATTATCGCATTAATAATCGTTGACGCATTAAACGGTTAACATAAGCACGCACACGTACCATACTACCATGCGAATGTATACATATACAGAACGTTTGAATGATCGTCTTTTCATGAAGAAATAATTTTAACGCGTTACGTCGTTTATAAAAGTTCAACGCACAATGTTATATTGGAGAAACATCGAGAATATTGAAGTTAAAAATAGTTCGCGCATTAGTAAAGACAAAGTTACACAAAACAGAGTGTTAATAAGGCATGAAAATAAGTATAAATAGAATTAAATTGTGTTTGGAACGTGAGAATAGTTTTAAGTCTTTTGTATGATATGAAGCAACTGTCATTAATGAATTCTTTAAAACATTTTTAATTTTTACTTTGTCTTTCAAGCAACAGATATCGTATTATTAGAAAAGTTTTTTTATATTCGTCTTTTTAATAATTTGTTTATAATAAAAAAAAAAAAAAAAAAAAAAAAAGACATAATTTAAACTTAAAATAAAGTTACAAATGTTATTACGCTGAAATAAACCATCTAATAATAAAAGAGTATCAAATTATAATTTAGATTAAATGTAATAATGTTTTTATGCTGTGGCGTATCCTACAAATTATTGAAAATTTAATTGTGAACCATTCATAAGCTCTAAAAACTAAAATATTAAATTATATTAAATCAATACTGATTAAATAGATTCGATTAAAAAGGCAAAATTTATCAGCATTATAAACAATGTTCTTATCGATGAAAAAGAAAACGTTTTGAAGAAAACAAAAAACTTCAGACAACAAAAAAAAAAAAAAAAAAAAAAAAAACGGCTTAAAATGATTAAAATGTTGTTGATAATATTTTTAACATATAAAAACCTTTTTATTAAAAAATTATCTTTTCTTTTATTAAATTTATATAATTCTTCCGATAGCGATATAATTTGCGATATTCACTACGTAATTCAACAGGTTATTTTATTTTGTTTTGATTAGAAAGCGTTAAGAAACAATTTTATACATGTGTGTAGCGACGTATTATCGCGATTTTAAATTTCTAATGGTTATTTCGTTTAGAAAGTATCGCAAATCAAAAGTTATTCAGTGAAATATTAATTGAAACTATTGAAAAATTAATCTACTCATATTACAATAACGTATTATTTTTGAGCAGTTTTTTTATTATTATTTTTTAATATATTTGAATACATAAGAAACTAATGACTAATGCCCGCGGTAAAGAAATGTCATTAAACCTGTTTTGAGAAACGTAACGCAGTATTTTAACGATTTAAATGTATACATAGAAATTAAGTCAAAAAAATCTGATGATTGATATGTAAAAGATCGTCTGAAATTGATATACTATCATATTAACGACGTTAATTAATCGCTGGGAATAATGTAAAATTTATTATTTAAATATATAAATAAACGGTATAAAATAAGAGATGATTATTGAAACGAAAATTATATCGGTAAATAAATATCGGCATAATCTTGTTTTGTAAACAATCGAGACAAAAAAAAAAAGGCGAAATCATATCGAAATAAGAGTTATCTAAAAACGGAACGTTGCTAGAAATATCGATACTTTCAAATTCTTGAAAATTCGCGGAGAGTCAGTGATTTTAATCCAATAAAAATACCCCAAGCATTAGCAATCTGCGTAATTTCATTGCCCCGTGGAATCGAAAGTACGGAGTTAGATAGGACATTCTGTCTCGGAGTAAAAACGTTCGTCGATTTAAAAGCCGTTTCAAAATTCACTCTCGTTCGTCACACGAGTCTTAGCTATTTCACCTACCGGTATTATTATTATTCCTCGTCGATTTTCTTATTTGCTGTTTGGTTAGCGGCGCATTCGCAGCCTTAGTGAGTTGAGTGAAAGAGAGAGAAAAACCGGTAGCGATCGATTTCTTCCTTGTTCGACGTATTTATCGCATTTGTCGTTCCCGTCGCCGATGTCGTTCTTGTCGTTCTTGTTGTTGTTGTTGTGCCGGCCGCGTCTTTGAGCGATCTTTGGTTGCGCGAAAAATTGTTGCTCATCCGATTCGTGAGCACGCGTCGTGTACGACTGGGGGCCTCGCCTTTTTCGCCTCTTCCACGAGCTAAGCGCGACGTAATCTACGCCCGGCATTCAATCTCTCTTTCTCTCTCTCTCTCTCTTTCTCTCTCTCCTTCCCCACGCGCCATTTTCTCTCCCACTTGCTACGGGAGTTTACGCGATCTCCGCGTGTCTCTCTCGCAGACACAACGTGTGTGCAGGAGTACACACCGCTTTCCGATCTCGTTCGAGTTGACGGATAGGAAATCGCGTGTACGATGCCTTTAGCCGTTATAGTCGAATATATATTTTGTAGTTGCCTTTACATTAATTTTTTTTCTTTTTCTTTTTAACTACATTTTGATTTGTTTTGTTCGTTTTTCCTTTTACTTTTTTCGCTTTTATTTATTTATTTTTTCCTAATATAGGTATGAATTTTTCAAAAATTCGATAACAATTAAAAAGGATCATGCAATCGTAGATGAAAAAATATAGATAAAACTCAAAATCAATAAAAAAATATAGGAAAGTATATAAAATTCAAAAGTTATTTTACGTTATTATTATTTAATTAAAGTTCAATCAAAGCATCTGTTAAATGAATTAAACAATTTATGTTAACCATATACTAAAATATTTTAAACGAGCAATCATTTATTTATTTATAAATAAAAAATTTATAATTTATAGTAAAAATTTTAATTTCATATTTTTAAATAATATAAAATTTAAATCGAAGTCAACATAAAATGTAAGTAATTTGTTTATTTTCATTCGATTGAAAGGAAAAAAAATTATCAATTCGAATTCAAAATAAAAATATTATTGTGTACTATATAGGAGTAAGAATAGGCAAGTATTGAAAGATAAATAATATATCGGCATTAAATAAACACGACGAAAATATTAGAAATTACATTACATATTTACTTAGATAAAACCAATGGCGTTTTAATTATCAAATAAAATTGACTTATCTAGAAATAATAAAACTATGATAAATCGATTTCATAATTTAATGAAATCTTATTTACAGATAAGTGCACAAATTCGACTTAACGTCATACATAATTTTCATGCATTATTTGTTACGTTGTGTTTTACATTCCCTATCTATTCTTACATTGGTAAATATTCCGAATTGTTAATTGAAGGCCCGGATGCAATAAGGAAATTAACGCTCGAAATCGCGTAAAAGTATTGTCCAGATGACGAAATTTTCAAAATGAACAAATCAATTTTTAAAAAATACAAGCTTGTAGGTAATGAAAAGGGAAATTTTTTCTTTAAAGGAATTTTTTTTTAATGACTTTTTTCTTTAAAAAAAAAATTAAAAACCAAAATTTTTCTACCAAATATTTTGTCTATTTTTAATAGTTTTATAAAACATAAATCGCTGTAACTTGGTCAAATATGGTTGAAATTTTTTTAAACTTGGCAGAAATACGCAGAATGTTTTAGCGTTGCCGATAGATTAGTTAAAAATTCTATAAATAATTTTTGTTAATAATTATTTAATTTCAAGTACGTAAGTCTGGTTAAACACGTTTTTTTTAGCTTCAACGAGAAAAAGTATCGAGGGAATTTCAAGCTACAAAAAACTTGCAGCGAGACATTTGTTCGTCTATGTTTGAAGCAATTATTGACAAAATTTGAAATCAATTAAACAATAAACGGCTAAGATAGAGGGTTGTTAATAAAAAGGCGTGCTAGCGGCAATTTTTGCGCAGCGTAAGCTCAGCATGCAGCGTTTACGTATCAAGCAGCGCGCCTTTTTATTAACAACGCTCTATCTTAGCCATTTATTGTTTAATTGATTTTAAATTTTGTCAATAACTGCTTCAAACATAGACGAACAAATGTCTCGCTGCAAGTTTTTTGTAGCTTGAAATTCCCTCGATACTTTTTCTCGTTGAAGCTAAAAAAACGTAATTAACGAGACTTACGTACTTGAAATTAAATAATTATTAACAAAAATTATTTATAGAATTTTTAACTAATCCATCGGCAACGCTAAAACATTCTGCGTATTTCTGACAAGTTTCAAAAAATTTCAACCACATTTGACCGAGTTACAGCGATTTATGTTTTATAAAACTATTAAAAATAGACAAAATATTTGGTAGAAAATTTTTGGTTTTTAATTTTTTTTTTTAAAGAAAAAAGTCTTTAAAAAAAATTCCTTTCAAGAAAAAATTCCCCTTTTCATTACCTACAAGCTAGTATTTTTTAAATATTGATTTGTCCATTTTGAAAATTTCGTCATCTGGACAATACTTTTACGCGATTTCGAACGTTAGTCCCCTTATTGCATCAGGGCCTTCAATTCTACTAAAATCAAGCTAATTTTTTTGTTTTCTTTTTTTTTATTCTTAACAATTATAGAACCTTACATAATCTAATATTATAATGGCGCATAACATTTAATAATCCCCAATGACCCAATAATCTAATAAAATAATTTTTAATTTCCCTCGAATGAGCTCTTAAGTGATTTTTAGTAGTAAGTAAACAATGTAAATAAACAAATATATTTATGCGAGTAAGTCGCGAATCGAATAGAAGTAAACACACGACAAAATTAAAGAAAATTTTCGAAAATGTTTAAAAAATCGCTTGAGAGCTCGTTCGAGAGGCGAAAACGAAATTGAAAAAAGTTATTATTTTATTGGGTTATTGGGAATTATTGAACGTTATGCGATTCTAGTGAGAGCGATACTAAATTGAATTAATGTAAAATAAAAATGAAAAAAGTTATTTTCATGAGTTTAAATACGTTATGCGCCATTATAATATTACTTAATATAATCTTTTTTAACCGTAAGAAATCATAAAAAAAAAAATTAGCTTAATTTTAGTATGAATAGCAATTTCTCCAATATTTACCCTTATATTTTATTTAAAGACAATGATTGACATGATAATTCGATCATGCATATTATATATGTATATACGTGCACGCATTCGCGAATTTAATGATGCGTTTACGTATTAATGCATTGCTAGTTATCCGTATTAATTCGGTTACTGTTATCTATATAAATAGAACGAGAGCGTTATCGTCTTCCAAATCTCGAAAATTCTTCTTCGCCTTCCTTTAACCCTTTCTTAACGTAGTATACAGCAGCGACATATAAAAGAAAAAGCTCGTTAGGCTATGCAAGATTTACATCGCAAGCGATGAAAAATCACTTTGCGCTTTCTAATTATGCTTAACAGCGCGTTATTATGCGCGTTATCCGTCTATTAAGCTGTCGTTGTCAAGTATCTCGGGGCTGTTACAGCGTTAAGGTTAAACTCGCACCGTTCTAACCTCTCTCTTTCTCGAATGCGCTTCCCTTTGTCATGCTCGTACACAGATCGCAGTATATGTGTGCACGTACCTGCGTTTGGGGTCGTTGTAAGCGCCAGTGCAGCTGATTTTCCGTCCTACGCCTTTACCTGCTCAAAATAACGTCTCCTAGCTTATTTATTTATTTTTTTTGACTTATCCTTCTCTGCTTCGTTATCGGAGCTCTTGGATTTCGTTGTTTGTTTTTGTTTTTTCCCCTTGTTTCGACTGTTAGTTAAAGGTAACGCGCACAACGAATTCACCACGTTTCGTTGAAGTTGCCGTCTGTTTGTTAATGGCGTCAGACGCGCGCATGCGTCCCTCGGTAGATTTTTTCCCTCTTTCTCTCTCGCGTGTGTGTGTGTGTGTGTGTCTCTTCCCTTGGATCTCTTCCTACGTACACGCGACTCTTGTATCGTTCTTGTTTAGCCATACACACACTTGTTTGCAAAGTACCTACTTTTTCTCTCCCTCTCTTTCTATCTCTCTCTCTCTCTCTCTCTCTCTCTGGCTTTTCGAGATCGAGCTGAAGAGCGCGCGATTCGTATTTGTGTTTTGAAGGAATATCGACGAACTCTTGGTGGAAATTTGAGTATGTTATGAAAAATAAATGAAAATTTATTATTTTGATGAGGCATGAGTCGTAAACGTTGGAAATTTTTTTAGAAAAGTAACAGTTTTTTATATTTAAATGAATAAAAAATTTTTGCTTTTTTTTAAAATGTTTAATTTATTTAAAATTCGTTTTTAAAATACGCAAAATTAAAATAAATCATTGAAATATTGAATTCGTACATTTACTTTACAAAATACGAGGAACGATAAAGTTTTATCTCTGCATTGAAATTGCAAAAAATAAATTTTAATATTTCTAATTTATATCAATATATTCAAACACGTTAAAAAATACATGATTAATAGAGTTATACTTTGTATTTAACGAGTATATGTAAAATAAGTTATTTGTTTTCGCATGTATGCATACATTTGCATATATTCTGTATGCATCTAAATAAGTAAATTGTAAATAGTTTTAATTATCTTTAAAGAGAATTTTAAAAGAAATGTAATAAATTAATGCTTAAAAGACGTCTGACCAGTGAGGCGCGTATCTACTGAAATAATAAATTATTTTCTTATAATCTTAAATATATTCATATAATAATTCTTATAATTCTTGCAGTTACTATGAATAAGTAAATTAAAAAATTAAATTTACATGATTTGTAAGTCTATACGTTTTACCCTCATAATTAGAAAAATTACAGACATTTATGTAGCTACTTTCGATTGTAGAAATAAACTGCATTATTTATTTTGTATAATATGGTATAAAATAAATTTACGTAAGTAAATTAATAAAATTAATTTAATAAATTACCAGTAGCTTGAATTAAAAAAAAAAAAAAACCAATAAGCAGTCTACCTCGCAGAGAAATATCCATAATCTAATAATTTTAATCGTGTTATTGATACGATATGCGATAAAATAAAATAAATGTATAACGAACACGTTGTTGTAAAGCAGAAAAATGAAATAATTTATGAACGTGTAATAGGAAATTAATCAGATGAAAAAGAGAAATATTTATCAACGAATGAAGATTTGTACAAGGAGAAAATTGCGAGAAAGAGGATGTTAGAGAGAAAGAGAGAGAGAGAGGCAGAGAGTGAGAAAGGGCGTGTGCGCAAGCAAGCAATGAATGACAAAGGGACGAGATTCGAATAGTCAGGTGCGATCGACATCGAAGCAAGAGGTGAGAGAATACGAGAAGGGAGAAGAGACAATTTCCTCTTTCCCCCGGGACAAGGAGCTTATGCGCGCATGCTTTGACACGTATATCGAGGGTATAGAGAGAGAGAGAGAGAGAGAGAGAGAGTAGCAGCAGCAGCAGCAGCAGGCCTTTTGTGCGCGCATCTCTTGCGGGTTCAGGAATTTTGATTGATTTATTTTCCCGGCCTCATGATGGCTCGCACAAGCATGACTCATGAGCGCTCACTCGGCTATGTATGAGTCTGCACGCGTCAGTCGGGTATATACCTTCGGCTATTGTGGTGTTACAACACTTGTATGACTTACAAGCGAGCAAACTCTTTTTTTTCTTTCTTTTACTTTTTTTTCTTTTTTTTTTTTTTTTTTTTTTTTCAGATGTATAGTAAAGAGAAAAAGAGAAAGAGAGAAGAGACAAAGTTATTCATAGAGGGCTTCGTATATGAACTATACATTATTTTTATTCTTTATTTCTATTTTTTTCGGACTTTTTCGGTTTTTTTTTTTTTTTTTGTTTGTTCCAATAGCTGAGCGGCGTTTGAAAGGCGTCTCGATTGCTTTATTTATAACGTCGGTCGAATGGGCAATTTTTGGTGTTATAAATGATGTAAGTGCTTATACGCAAAACTTGTATTTGTACCTTTGGAATAGTTTTCGAGTAAATCAAAATAAATATTTTAAAAACCTGCAGTTAACGAGTTGTGTATTCGAATGGTACTCTTTTTTTTTTAAACGAGAATATGATAAATGAACTGTCCGCAGCTAAATCTAATAAAAATATTATTTTTAACGTATTATTATTTATAATAGCATATTGTAAAGCATATTGTAATTTCATCATGTACCAATTTTGCATGTTTAACGAGAAATCGATCAAATCTCAACCCATATAAAGTAGCTTAACCGAGTTACGATGATAAATAGAATAATTATAAAGGATTCCAGTAAACACATGGAGAATCAAGAATTATATAAAGTATGCACAAAGGGACTTATGCATTTCAACTGCACTTTAATTTATGTATATGAATATGTTAATTTTAAAAGATGTGAAATTTTTCCAACGATAATTTAGTAAAGTATATTCGTTACGTAAAAGCAGTGGTATATTTTAAAATATGAAGCATTGAAACAAAAAGTTGCAAAATTACTAATTTAGTTTGAAAATTACCCGCTTAATTAAATGTAAAATAAAAATTTGTAAAAAAGGATTTATTTCACTTTAATACAAAACTCATCATATGAATATTTACGGTTCAATAAAAGAAAAACATAACGCTCTATCTTTAAAATAAAAAAAAAAAGTAAAAAAACAGCTGCGCATGATTTTAAACAAATGACTGGCTCTACTGTCGCAAATATATTTTTGCATTGCAGAATTATAAAAAGGGAATATTATGCGTCTTCGAATATTCAATTTGATCGTTAGATAATTAAATTAATTTGTTTAATCGAGTAATTTGATTACAATTACGGAAAAAAAAACATATCTTACCAAAATAATAGTATCAATTGTAAAATAAATTTATAACTATTATATAATTATTAAACAATAATTTTAGATATAAGATATACCAATAGTAAGAATTGTAAAATAAATTTTATAAAAATTTTAGATATAAGCTTTCGAAAATTACTTTATCGCTATATCACATAATTTTACGAATTAACAAAATTGATTCTCATTGTAGTGCCGCTACTTAAAAAATCTTAATTCAAACGATCGAGATAATTTTAGCTGATTACGTAATAGGATGTAGTCAAAGTTTATTGAGATAGTCTTGCCGTACTCTACATATATCTACTCGCGGACTCGGATGAACACATGGATTTTTATGTTTATTAGCTTTAATTAAAAAGATCGACTCCGTAATTTTTGTTTTTCATTATATTTATTTAGTATTATAAAAGATACATTATTCAACAATTCATAAAATAAAAATGTAAAAAATTAATACTACATTAGTCACATTGGTTTTTTAAATAACACATAATTTTTCCATTTATAATAATTGTTAAAACAAATTTTTAAAGTTATGTTTATTAGAAAAGAGAAAAAATTTAACCTTAAATTAAATTGAAAATTACATTTTAAGTTACAAAATTTTTAAATTAGAATTTCCTTTTCGCAAAATGAATAGTCGCTTTAAAGCAAATGAAGTTCGTACAAAAAAATTAAAAAAAAATAATTAAAAACATAACAAACCGTTTTCCTTTACCAGCTAAACTCTTTTGACCAAGTTTTAGTCACGGTTCTTTGAGATTTGCAAAAGCTTTGATATAAATGCAAAGCATCGCATCGAAACTTTCGAATTTCGGATATTTTTCTCTACATTGAGATTAATCTTTTTCATTTATTTTGCTTCGGCAGTGATTTTCTTTTCTTTTCTTTTTTTTTCAGTTCCGATAGATTTAGCCATGATGAACAATTTCGATATTTTTCGATATTTTTAAAATTAAATAGCTTTAACATGAAATTTATTATTTTAGAAGAAGCATCATAAAAATATTGAATAAATTTATATCATAAATTTAATATGCATTTATAAAGAATAGACAATCGATAATTCGTAGAATACTGTATTGAGAACTCTGCAATTATTCTAGTTTCGAAGCCTTGAAACTTTTTGACTTGCATAATTTTGTATAAGCGATCTTTCATTATTTAAAATTCTCATGATTAAAATCTTAGATTAAAACCTTTCAAACATTCTATAGACTTACAATATTCGAAGCAGTTTGATTATGTTTGAAAAGAATTACAAAATAATAAAAAAAAAATTTCAAGAGATATAAATATTAAATTATTACGCAAACTATATGTTTTTAAAAAAATATCTGAGTTTAGAAAAATTCTTCGTCGTATTTCATTAAACTAGAATATTTTTTCTTTGAAAATCGATGTTGCTTAATATATATATATATAAATGTAAAATTGTTTATGTTTATCTTAATAATTAACATTCATACGATAATAACAAATATTCTTGACAATAATATAAAAATAATAAGAACGATACTTGACGATCACCGCTCCATTAAATTATAATCATTTCTCTCTCTTTTTTTTTTTTTTAATAAGCTACGAACATCAATCATCAGCGTGAATTAATTAAAGAATTTCAGACGACGCATGTATATTCGACCACGAGGATTCCCAAGGATTTATATCCAATTTTCGCGATAATCGCGGCTTATCACTTCTTGCGCACAAGCTTTTCATTCTTTTTTTCTTTCTCCCTTCCGTCCTCAAAATTCAATCTGGACATTCTTTTGGACCGAAGCAAAAAAAGGAAAAAAGGAAGAAAAAAGTCCTCGGATACAAAGGATCACCGAGCTTGCGCTCTCCTTTACGCGCGATCAGTCAAGCCACAAAGTGAGCTGCGCAAAAACGCGAAACTTACGCGTTACGCGCGAACATGCGCACATACACAGACGTGCACGTGCACGTACATACGCGACAACACAATACCGCTAGAAACTCGTGTAGCTACTCTCGCACGAAGTAAAGTCCCTGTATAATGGTAATCTCGTAAAAAGGCTATTTATAGCCTTGTACACGGGGGTCGATCCGGGCACACCGACGTCGCTGCACACACAATGGGACGATGATGCCGTTTTATTCACACAACTATACACACGCACGGTATTCGCTTAATGCGCGCCATATACACCGAGTATCTCTTTACAATCGTTGCGCTTTGCCATCCGAGTCTGACCGTGGGTACATATGTATATGTATGAATACGCGTCTACGTATCTGCATACGTATGCGGGAAAGGACGAGAAAATTTTACATGCGTAACACCTATAATGTCGCCGCTGCCGCCGGTAACGTATACTTTCATTGTTAAGGTCAACGATTTCCCTTATCGGCGAGCTCGCCATTTTATGGCTTTCTCCGTGAAAATATATGAATGCACGTACGTGTATTTGAAGCGAGATGGCAACGGCTCTCTCTCTCTTTTTCCCCTGAGTAATTTACGCGAAGTGCACGCGCGCAAGAAAAAAAAAAAAAAAAAGGAACAAAAAAAAGAAAAAGAAGATGTTAAAGCCGCGCGACATTACGACTCGCGCGGAGCGCAATATTGTAAATAACATTTTTTTTTTTTTTTTTTTTTTACGACCGTGGCTGCAATCGTTATGGTAATGACTTAAATTACTACTTCGCCAAGGGATTGTTTTAGTTGGAAAGTCGGTATAGCTTTATATATGCGACCAAATAGATTTATATGTAGTGGATGGTGTAGTCATAACTGGGTGAAGTAATGAATGCACAAGTTACTCCGTGTAATTTTTTTTTTTTTTTTTTTTTTTTTTTAACAATTTGTATTTATGGGTTCATTTAGCAGAAAAATCGGTTAATTTAATGTATTTTGTATACAGTATGTAACGGTTTAAGAGTAATTTGAGAGCAAGAAAAATGAAATTTTTTTTTTTTTTAATTTGAAACAATGTACGAAAACATATGAGAAATTTGTACCATTAAAACAATTAAAAGTTATTTATCGTCCCTTGTTTTCATTTTTCATGATTCATCAGTGAGTTAATTAAATTCATATTATTTTATACAATAAATAACGACAATTGAATGATTTGAATTTTTGAAGCAAAATGAAACTTCTATTAAATGTTGCTTTGAAATTAATTATACTTTTATATTAAATTCAACATTATTCTCGATTTTTCGATACTTTTCAATACAACATCGATGCGTAAATAGTGCCATGAGGTTAAATATTTGATTTAAAAAATATTCAGTCGAATATTATTGTTCACATTATATAAATATTTAATATAAATTCGTTCTATATTTCGAAGACTATTTAAAAGTCATTTATTGTACTTGAAATAATAATATCATTTTTCATTATTCCCTTGAATGGGTTCTACTTTCGACGATAAATACCGGCCAGGAACAATTGTACAGTTTCAAAGAAATCTATGCTTTTATAAAATATTCAAGAAAATAAATAACCAACAAGTTTTTCTTCACGTATAATATAAAAAATTAATCGAGTTTCCCTGTTACAGTAGAATCGAATTCGTTTTGCGAAATTGAAAAATATTGTCTAATTAATTTATCCAATTTTTTATTACGTCAAAGATTTAATTTAAAATATACTTTAAACGATTAAATTTTTAAGATTTATCACTTTACGAATCAACTGTAGGAATTAAAAATGGAAAAAAAATGTTGGATAAGATATTGATATGGTATATTATATTTTATACGAAAACATTAATACATTTAATTAAAATTTAAACCACGTATACATATATCGCAAGCAATTGCAATAATAGATATTGAATTATTTATAGAATATTTTCGTATACTAAAGCGCCAATATTATATACACACGTTTTATCACAACGAAATACTTTCATTCCAAAATAAACCGATAATTAAAGGCAGTTTCACGTGCAGAAGAAAAAAAAAATCGATGCAACAGCAACGGTAACAATTCAGTCACACACACACACGCACACACAGGATGCGATGTAAAGAATGCTAAGAACAAAAAAAAAAAAAAAGCAAATAAGAAAAAAAGAACAAATCTGTAAAAGAAAGTCTATAAACGAGCGAACTTCCTGCGATTTGCTTGATGGCTTCGGTACTCGCTTATACATGTATACAACGCGGGGGTGTGTACCAGGAAGAAGAAAAGGTGTGCACGAAAGAGCAGTGTGTTTGCACGCACGCGTCCGCGCGTCGAGCGACCGGCCGTGAAAAATCCCCGAGTATGTATATATACTCTCTGTTGCTCCGTTGCCCTTTCTGTGATTCTTACATCGTCTACGTGTTTAAGTATACGTATAGCTATATGTTTGTGCGTGTGAGTGTATGCAATACATCGCGCGATCGGCGAATCGTGCGAACGAGCTAAGTTAGTCGCCGGCGCACCCAGAAGGAGCCGAAACTTAAAACCGCCTTCCGACTTTCCTACCTCGCGATCTTTCGCCTCGATATTTTTTTCTTCGTCGCGTTATTTATTTTGTCGTAAATACATTGGCTTCGCTCGCGTTAGCGCTTCTACGTTATCGTCATTTTTTATTTCTTCTTTGCTCGTTTTACAACAATAGAAAAACGTGTATATTATCGTAATGAATATATAAATACTTTGTTAGCGTTGATTATCGTGTATTTAACCTTTATCAAAATATCTTGCGCGAATATTGTTTACGATCTCGCTGCGATTGATTGTAATCGTACGGTTGAATATATGTACATGAAAAATTGTGTAACTTGTGAAACCTGTTTTATTTTAAATTTTAATTTTATAGATGAACTACATTTTATAATTTCGTAGTAAAAATAATTCTAATCGATAGTTTTTTTACGGTTAAATATACGCGTCATCTTTGAAAAATGTACTATACTTACTTCATAAATTCTCAAACTATTTGATCTATAAGCGATTCCTTTTAATTTTCTCGAAGAAATTGAAGTATAAACTCCATCAGATAAAGAAAGACATTATCTTAATGGTGAATATTCATGAAAGGAGAAAAATAATCTGATCTATTTACTCTTCGGAATTTAAAAGAATAAAATTTCACCTTTTACAGAAAGTTACTCCAAGAAGATTTAAATTATTCCATCTTTAATACGCTTGCTTTTGCCAGGATGAAAAGTCCTCTTATCAACTTGGCTTGTCAATATTTTTACTCGAATGAATTCATAAAGTCGGATTCTTCTTCTTTTTTTTTCTTTTTTTTTTTTTTATTTTTTATTCTTTCATCGTTCGGTAATCGATCAATTGCAATTTTAAAATAAGTAGAAAGAGAGATTGAAAGAATTAAAAAGTCCAGTCGCAATAAAATAATACAACGTAATTTTTTATCCTTATCGTATTTCTGTAACATTTTACAAACATTTTTAAAAGAAGTTAATTTTTTTTTTTTTTTTTTCTTTTTTTTTTTTTAATGTCATAAATTTCGTGTGCATTTTAAAAGAAAATAATATTTCAAAAATTAACATCAATCCTTAATAAAGTTGAAAACAAAAATTTGATCGAGTGTATAGCGCAATCGAAATAATTTATCACGTACAATAATCTGCCAACAACTATACTTCCTTCGCTTCTCTTTCTCGCGGCTTAAATTTTTTGCAATCGCCATATCCGTTTATTATTTTCGTTGGCTGTACACCGCTCCGTTTCACATTCTCTTTCTGTATTTTTTCTACCGTTTTTTCAGCGCTCTACCTCTCGTCCCTTATCCGCGTTGTCTCGCAAGACTTCCTGCGGCCCTTCGACGGGAGGAAGAACGAGCTGCCAATCCCAGACGCAGTCTATACACAGCTTTACACGCGTACACGTATATATACATTACATATCGATTCGGGAGTGCGCGCCATTGATTAAGTTTGAAATTGTCGTCGTGCCTGTGCGATTCTCTGACGCTTTCTCTCTTCTCTTCTCTCTCTCTCTCTCTCTCTCATACTCTCTGGGGCTTTAAATTATCGCGCGAGATTAATTCCCCTCTCCTCAACATAGATCACTTCCAGCGATACGAACTACACGCCAAGTGTTGTCTACATTCCCGGGGCCCACTGCCGAGCGGCAATATGCGCTCGTCGAGCTCTACCTGTATGTGTATATAGTATACATCGTATGTATACACATGCGTCGCGCTTATAACCGTACGAGTCGCTCAATATTTTCGACTAAGCATTCCAGCTTTTCTCATTGTCGAGAGAGGATGGAAAGAGAGACGGTACACGGCGTATGGAAGGTATGGAGACGACGAGCAGCGAGTCGGGGATCGCGCGTACGCGTTCGCGAGAGCGAGAGAAAAGCTTTCTCGCGTGTATATCGGATTATTCATTATTTTTAGCGCAATCTACCCGCCGTATACCGAACTTTCTGCCTCCTCTATACATATATACCATATATACACAGTATATATACACACACACAAATGCTTTTATGATGTGTTTATTAATTATTTATTCGTTGAATCCACTACTCGACGCGTGGAATTTATCAATAGTGTTTGCGGCGTTATTGATTATTTTGGATGAGCTTTGACTATCTTTTTTTGAAAGGGGGAGGGGGAAAGGGAGAGGATACTCATGCGATTTTCATTAAATTTACGGGTAATGCACGGTAAGTACGGAGATGAGCTTTTTCGTGTATTTACGGACGCAGATTATAATGTTTCGAATTATCTCATAAAAGTCATATCGAAAGTATAATCGCTTCAATAGTATCAGATGTTTCATTAAAAGAAAATGAAATTTCAATTAAACGAAGATTGTGGCTTTGCATGGGTAAAATTTAATGCCGTTAACAAAAATCGTGATTTTCGTTTACGAGCATTGAGTAATTAGTCAATTCAAGATTCTACATTATTTTCTTTGGTATACAAGAGACATTATTTTTAAATTGACAAATTTTTAAAATTTTTAGCTTTTATTATAAGTAGTAAAATGACTTTTATAGTACACATTCACTAACATTTTATGTGTTTACCAAGTGTTCTATTTCTAAGAAAGTTAAAAGTTATTAATTTTAATGATATTGTAAAATTATAGCAGTACTTAGCAGTACTTTTTATTATTATAAACATTAATAATTGTTATTAATAATAATCTACTTATATTAATTTTCAAATGATTTAATTGTGTAATTCAATAAATATTTTACAACTTTTAGCATTTAGTTGATTCGAATTACAGAAAATAAATAATTTAAAAGTGCTTTCTAATAAAATAAAACTTATCTGTACATATGTGGTGCAGTCAACAAGATTAATATTCTATGACAAATAATAAATTCATTCGAGTAAATGAATAGAAAAAGCATACATAAAATAAACAAACGTCATCGATTATCTTAAAAAAACAACACATTTGAAGCACATTTCAAAGAAAAGCCAAAGCCTAATTTAAAATTTCATTATTTATAAACAACACACGGCCGGGCGCTCTTCCATTATCTCGTATTTGTTAACGAGCAATTAGTCATGCGAAGCATCGAGCGTATATACTCTAGCTAACATTCGCGGGGCCATCGAAAAGTCGCGTGTTTCACGCGCAAGACGCGTGCAACGTCAATAGCAGAAGCGCTTCATTGTTTATACGAGCGCGCGCGCCCGCGTGTCCGCCCGCGTCTCTCTCTCTCTCTCTCTCTCTCTCTTTACCGACGTCGTTTCTCTCCGCCGTCAAGGTTAAATAAAAGCACGTACTAAAAAATTTGCTCAATGAAGAGGCAATTACGCATCTGGAATTTCTGGAAAATTAAAATATAAATCGGATATATAAAGCGGTTGCGTTCGGCTTTAATAATTTTTTATGCAATCTTTGTTTACGTATATCTCTTACTGTTGATGTTATTCGTTCATTCGTATATTTTTTCTTCCGTTTGCTTTATTATTTTATCGATTTTTGAGAAAAAAAAAAAAATAAATAAATAAATAAATAAAATAAAATAAAAGAATAATATCGCTAAAAACATTTCATAAAGTTTTTGTTAATAAAATGGAAAATGCAATAACAGGTCAAGTTTTTATTTTGTTTGTGTATACTTCAATTATTTGAAAAGAAAAAAAAATCATCGGTCATTTTTTTTATCATTTGAACTTTATTCAAAAACTTGTTCAATATTCAATAAATGAGTTTTAGAAAAAATAATAATAATAATAATAATAATAATATTATAATAATAATAATAAAATTTAATCTTAAAAGATAAAAATTAATTTTATTAAATAATCTCTCGTTTCAAGTGGTGCAATTATAACGAATTAAATATGAAACATTTTTTAAAAAATATCAATATATTTAAATAAAAGATTTACCTAAACATCGACGATAAAAATTTTTATTATATAAAATTTAGTTTTATTTATTAGTACACATCCAGCTTTTTAAATGATTGAATTTATCGGATTCGATTTACTATTTTGCATTCTACATGGGTCATGATTGTTATAAAAAAAGTGCGCCTTTCATCAGAGATATTTTAATTTTTCAGCTTATGTTTGTTTTTAAAAAAATTTTTCATACGAATACAAATGTAAATACTTTCATGGCCTTTACAAATAATAAATTTTGCAAAAGCAATTTAAATCTACTTGCACATGGAAAGATTTAATATCTCGTATATCTGTTACTGAATCAAATTACATAAATTTTATAAAATGATTAATACGCAAAGAAATTTCATCGATAAATAATCATTATCCCGCAATAGTCAAAACTCATTTAGATTCTCTAATATTCCCTCATCACACGAGATTCACTCATTAAAGCATTGAGGGAGAATCGCACATCCACACACAAACACACACACACACACACACACACACACACACATATACACACACATCCATACACACATAGGAGAAGCGACCTCGCAATAAATCTCAATTTCTCGCGGGTTGCTCGACGTCGTAGAGAGAGTGTGAGAGAGAGAGAGAGAGTGAGAGGGGGAGAGAGCGTAAGTTACGCTCGCGCGATATCAATCATAATCGTCACATAATCAATGGAGCACAAAGCCCACCGCCACGCGCGTTCTCAAGCGCGATTATACACCTGACTACCGCGTCGCGCGCGCAACCGAGTAGGCGCATCGGGAGAGCCCTTCTGTGTATGTACGTACATACGGCAATAAAACGAGACTCGAGGCGCAGATGTGGCGCGAAAATCACACTTGTCGCTCGCACACGCGCGCAATCGAGCGAGCTTTACGCGCGCATACTTACACGTATATGTGTATATAACACGCGTAAGCGAATCGGACTCATCTGCCTCGGCGATGATTCAAATTTGACGCAGCGCGCGGGGGGTCTATATACGAGTACTATATACGTATGGCGCGGTTCATACACATACGTATATTCGTACATCTGCATAAGACGCCGGGCGACGAACGAAGGGTTTCTCATCCGGCTATATGTACGCAAAGTCGATTCCGATTGGATTGCACATGAGTGGGCGAGCGAGCGAAGGTGGAGAGTTATGTCGGTGCGCGCGGAGACGACGACGACGACGACGACGATGCGGAGAAAGATTTCTGCCGGATTGCATGAGAATGCGATATGGAAGGGGCGGAAAAAGGATAGGAGAAAAAGAAAAAAGCGAAGGAAAGAAAGAGAGGGACTAGAGAGTTATGAAGATAGATGGAGAAAGAGGGCGGAATAAAAGAGAAGAACAAGCAAGCAGTCGTCGGGAATGGAACATTTTTGGTTTTTAATTTTCACGTGTGCATGAGGAGAGAGATTTTCTTTTTTATTTTTCTCTCTGTCTCTCTTTTCTTTTTTCTTTTTTTTTTTTCTTTTTCTTTTTCTTTTTAATTTTTCATTCTGAGAAAATTACGATGAAATTCGTCGTAATTGCTGTGCTGCACGTGGAGCAAAAAAAAAAAGAAAAAAGATTGAAAATTTTCACAAAAGTTGCGTTAAAAATAATTGTGAAGTTCAAAAAAAAAAAAAATAAAGTTTTAACTTTAATTCACGCGCTCATCTACACGCGAGCTGAATTCTTTTTACGTATTTTACTGATGAAATAATTTCATTTGTTTCATACTTTAAAACTATATAAGACGGAGATAATTAATTTTGCAAAACTAAATGAGATCGTTGAAAAAAAAGTAAAGCAGAGAGAGAGAGAGAGTGAGAGAGAGAGTGAGAGAGATGAATATTATCATACGACCGTATTTTTTATTCCAGGAAAATAAACTTAAAGTACGTATTCACGTTTACTTTAATGCCAAAAATCTTGGAAAATTTTTAAATAAATGACGTTCGTTTTAATTAATGGAAATAAAATTTATTTGAGTTCTAATTCAATTAATTATTCAAATTAAATATCGCATTCCAGTATATAATTTAAATTACTTATACCATGCAAATTACGCAATATTATTTTGAGTGCATATAGTTTAATGCATATCGGATAGGCGCACAGCGTAACGGTAAATATTGATGAAATTTAAATACCGCAAAAGAAAGCATCTGAAAATATATTTTGGCTTTATATTTCAGCTTTGTATTAAAATGAAATTTACATGAAAATTTACATAACGTTATGGTTTAAAATAAAATATCGAAGAAAGCAGATTTCAATTTAATAATGAAATTTTTATGCTTTGACAGCAAATAAAAGCCTAATATTCTTAGCTGAAATTGCGATTGCTGTATAGCTATACGTATATATATTCTCAAAATTATATTATATGTATGTAGACGCGTTCTATTTTGTTATAATCAGCGCACACACAATATCTTGCTATTAAATATTTTAAAAGTTGATGTTTTAAAATATCTTGTTCGATTTACTTTTGAAATGGATAAAAAGTTTTAAAACAGTGACAGATAAAATAATATTATTGTTACACTTTCATAACTTAAACATTTGATTAAATTAAATTTTCTTTTAAACTTTTCTTAATATTTCAGAAAGTAAACCATCATTTACTATATATACTTGCACAATAAAAAAAAAAATTCCATTTTTTTCTCGCAAATGCGCATTAGTATATTCGCAAACTTATAAAATTATGTATAGAAAGACAATAAAAAAAAAAAAAAAAGAAACGTTATCTAAATCACGCATGTGACTCAACGGCGTGCGTCACGTTAAGTCGACATTATCATCGATATACTAAAACTATCGAAACGTTAGAAAGAAATCGGCACATTAGCTCACAGATCCTACAAAAACAAATATATTTTCTTCGACCCTTTTGAAACATATATCAAGAGCGAGCTAGAATAAGGGTAAAGGAGAAAAATAACGAAAAAGAGGGAAGGAAGTGAAAAATCGAAAAGTTGAGCGGTCGACACGTCGAGGACAAAGAAAGGCAAACGGAGAAAAGAGAAAGGAGAAACGTGGACAGGATGGGGCATAGCAATGGGTGCGTGTGCGTGCGGATGGCGGAAAAGAGGAGGTATGGTATATGTAAAGCCGCATAGGAAAAGTTAATCTCAAAGTCGTAATCTCGCGAGAGAGAGAGAGAGAGAGCAGAGGAAAGGGGTGTACGACCAAGTCGAGGTCTCTTGTACGAGGGAGGATGAGGTTCTGCCATCGAGTGATATAAATCGGTAATATAACCGAAGTAATAAAAGCTCGCGCTATGTGCTCGCACCGTGAGCGAGCAATACCGTTAGTCACACGCGCGTATACACACTTCTGTATGTACATACATATATACGCAGTGCACACATATACGGGTAAATTTTTACACGCGAGATAGGTTATACGCACGCCGGGTCTTCCCGTTTATTTTTTTTTTTTTTTTTCTCTACGACACGAGCTTTTTATTACGAGCATCTCTTTCACTCGCTCTCTCTCTCTCTCTCTCTTAATTTCCACGCCTCTGATTTTTCGCGGTCCGATGAGCGTTATACATCCATTCTTTGTATACGTATAAGCGCGGACGCGTATTTTATATACAAAGGGAGAGAAGGCCGTTAGCGTTATCGCTTCTGTTTTACACGTCGTTTGGATTAGGCTTGATTTGTCCCGCGACACCGAGGGAATGTGAGAGAGACGACGTTAACGACTTACACGGAAAAGTTTTTATGGCGAGCGGATCGTGCCAAGTATAGATGAACGAACGAGATGTACGTATAGATGCGAAAAGCGAATACGAATCTTTTTTCATAGCGATTATGTTTTAAGATGTATATGTAAACTTTTCCAGAGAAAAAAATGGCTCGCGATCTTGATTGATTCTATAAATTATTTTTCTACATGTATTTGAGGTTTCATTTTCATAAGTGATCATTTAAAAGGAATACTTTAAACAAATTATGCATACACATCTAGATGCTAATTTTAACGATAATGATGTAAATAGTTTATAATTTCTTCATTAATGAAAAAGTAAATATAAATATAATGTTTCGACGTTATACTTTTCAGAGTTATTAAAAAAAATTTTAATTTAAGTCAATAAATATTTATGAAAACATATAAAATTATTATAAAAAAGTTAGCCTTTTATTTATTGTCCAAACAAATACGTCATGTAAATGTATTTATAGATAAAAACTGTATTAACTTTAATAAATCAATAAATTATATTTTTAATTATCGTTATATATCTATTGTCATATATTTATTACTTATAGGTGAACGAGCTTCGATTCATTCAATTTTATCTTATAATTAATAAAGTTTATTTAGAATATTAAAAAAAAAGTAAGCGCCTCGTGTACGTAATTAAAAAATTATTTATACAGAGTTTATAATATTTTTTAATAAACTATAAATAAACCTTTATTTTTAATAAAACTTACTAAAAATGAAAATGAATCTTTTGCTTTGATTATCATGACTAGGCTGCTTGCATTATGCACGTACATTATATTTGAAAATTCAAATCAAATCATATTCATAATAAAATGTGCAAAAAGTAAACATGCAATAAAATAATTGATCTTTTAATTTTCGTTAAGTACATTCTAAATAAATGCTTTTATAGGAAAAGCAAATAGTTTCGCTTCTAATGTATGCAAAATGCAATCATCTGTACTCTCTCACTCCTTCGAATAACATTACATCTCATACCGCACATGACGTATATTCTAATGTTATCCAGGGCACATCTCTAGATACCATATGGTAGAAATATCGGGAATCAGAAAGCTATAAATAAATTATGCGACATCGTTTTATGCACACACACACACACACACACATACACACACACACACGCACACACACACACACACATATATATATATATATATATATATATATATATATATATATATATATATATATATATATATACATACCTTATATGTATGTGTATATTCGCGTGCGTATGCGAAATCGAATATGAGGATATTGCAAGATGCTTTTTCCAACTATGTGACGCGTATTTAAGCGCCAGTGCGTATATGTATATGTGTACACATACAAATGCATATATATATATATATATATATATATATATACACACGAACTGTTTTGGAGTACCGACGACGTCGTCCGCGCGACGTTGATTTTGCGCGAGTAAACAGTCGTGACAAGCTTAACTTGTCACTCTCAGGGAAACGATCTGCTTTCACACATGTGCATGCTCACACGCATATGTATATACAATATATACATAAGTGCATATCACGGGAATTCATGCCGTAACAATCGATATTTCTTTGCCGCTGAGTGAAAAAGAAGACTTCTTGATCCATTCTTGGGAAATAAGTGTAGTAGCGCTAAGGTCAAAAGGATTGTTATATGTGTAGATATACATATATTGACAGAATAATTAAGAATATATCATGAAAGGAATATTAAATTTGATGGAATTTCGCCCGATGGATAAATTTGATTATACGTTATAGGTTTATCATCTTCTGCTCAATTATTTCGTGATCAATCACGCGGAGTCTTGACTTTCACAGGATGATTACAAAAGGGTGGGCATACATATACAACTAAAGAAATGATTTATCGATATGAAAACGTAATGAATATACGCATTAGATTAATAATTTTATACCGGTTTTTGCCAATTTTTTATATTTTACTAATTTGCACTTACGAACATTAATGTATGTTATCTATATTTTAAAAATGAAGAATATTTTAAGTAAACACGTGAATAAGAAATTAATGTGCAAAGTGGTTCGAGTAAACATTAACTGATATTTAAAATCTGCAAAATTTCGTAACAAGATAAGGTCTATTATTTATCTCGTTATTTTTTAATTCATTGATTGGTCCATTAACAAAATAAAGAATGAATTGTTTGCCAAAAAATTTTAAATTAGTGTATTAGGGAATTACTAAATTTAAAAGTCGTTAGCTGCTTCAAATTTTGATCCGTTAATGGAATTCTATATATAAATAACATAAGCAGTAAAAAATATTATTACGAAATATTATGGTGCCAATTGGATAAACTATGTATTATATGCTGTACTAAAATTTTCATTCTTACACGGCATTTAAAAGTTATTTAATCCAAATCATTAAAGATTTCACCATCGCGTCGAGATACACGAACATCATCTATTGTTAAATATTTCTTTTTATCAGTTTTCAAAGCGTCTCATCGATTAAACTTAATGCTTCGGAGTATTCAGAGGATGATAAGCAATAAAATTTTAGATTAATTCTTCTCCCATAATTTTCTAGTGACTAAATTGCATTGTTGCGCGACAAAAAAGAATTGACGTCAAGAATGAACTAAGCAGAATTTATTTGACAATGGATTTTTCTAACAATCTTCGACTGCGTAATCGCCTTCGAAAAAAGATACGCATTAAATATTTGAATTATCCTCGCTTACATCGATGTATTTATTTGCTTAGACGAGAAACTTAATTCGTTGATTTAAAATTTAAATTTAATACAATTATAATTATGTTATTACAGAAAAGTATAAGATAATCAAATTTACAAAGTAACGCACCTAAATTTCTTGCTGCGCTGTAATACGTAACAATTAAAACTACTCTCTCATAAATACAAACGAAGTCTTTAAGCAAACTTTAACAAAATTTTCCCTCCGAGTAAAAGCGGAAACAAAAGAACTTCATTTTCTCATCACGACACGGCTTGCGCTTCTTGTTTAGCCCTTGGATAATAGTAGATCATTTTAGACCTACGAGGTTTTGTATCGTCTCTCGCGACATAACAAAACGACAGTAGGAAGAAGGAAGAGAAAAGGAGAAAGAGAGCACGGAAGCGAAGCAAGGAAAAAAACTCGGTCCCTTGAAATTTTGATAAAGGTCTGGCCTTTTGTCTTTCTTACCTATCTTCCTCTTTTCATTTTTTTTTCGTCTTTCTTTTCTTACTTTCAATTTTTTTATACACGAATTCTCGTTGCCGGGCCGTCTTCTACACCTTCTTCTCGCGTTTTTCACGGTTAGGCGTGCAATATCATGCCGGTCTCGTGTAGCCTCGTTGATAATTCTTTGCTTCTTCGTGCGCACGCTCATATGTGTGTGTGTGTGTGTGTGTGTGTGTGTGTGTGTGTGTGCGTGGGTGTGTGTGTGTGTGTGTGTGTGTGTGTGTGTGTGTGTGTGTGTGTGTGTGTGTGTGTGTGTGTGTGTCTGCGTGTGCGAACGTGCGTGTGTAGAAGGTAATGCGTCTCTGAAATTATAAGACGTTGAACCTAAAGCCAGCGCGCCAGTTATACGTTATGCCTCTCTCTGCCGTCCGTGAAATCGATAAGGAGAACGAGAGAGAGAGAGACAGAGAGAAAAAGAGAGCTCGGAGAAAAGTAGCTAACGGTGGCAATAGCAGGTGTGTCGGAAAAATACAATTGAGTCGTGTGCACCGGAGAAAAGAAGAGGAAAGAGAAGTATGTGAGAGATTTTTCGTGCGGCGTTCGCGCTTTTCTTTTCTATCGTGCGACGCAACGTGCGTATGTATATACACCGGCGCGTGTTTCGCGCGACATTTTTCCGGCTGTATAAGTTCTCGTATAACTGAGAAATTGCTGTATATTATAGCACCTTAAAGTCCGCCGGTGGAGTTCGGCTATACCGATTTTTCTCTCTCTCTCTCTCTCTCTACTTTGAGAGTACGGCTACTTGATGTGTGCATGAAACGATTACTGAAATAGGCGTAGCGTTAAAGTAGACGTTTATTTTCGTATCTTATAAATCTGCGCCTCGTGGGGAATAGTACCTTTCTTTTTTTTATTACAGTCTTTAAAGTTTTACAACTAAGTATACCTTTTATTTCTTTATCTTATTATTCTATTTGAAGAGTGCAGAGAAACGAACGATTATGCTAGTTTATTTCATCGTTGTATAAAGGTATGATAATTCTTTTATGTTACAAACATACAATTTATTACAAACATTATAATAAAACAATGCATTATTTGAAATTATTGAAGTAGTCTGTTTTGCATATCAATATATAATAATGTTTAATATGATAATCATGCGTAATTAGCAGAAAAATTCACACAGTTAGATGTATTAAATTTTCTTATTAATTTTTAAATATATATTATCATAAGAAAGTAACTTAACATCAAAATATAACTTATATATATACGAAATGTTTACAACTAAATTTAATTTAAAAAATGAATTTAAAAAGTTGTATTTCAAATTTTCTCTAATGTAACTTTAATTTTTAGATTCAGTTTGCAAGATTCCAAGTAAGAGACGCGCATTTTTGGTAAAGTACAACCAAAATCATTATTAATACATATAAATCCATACACATAAATGCAATTCGATGTTGAACAAAAATTCGTTTCATCCAATCCAGATAACGAATTAATCAAAAATTTTCTTGTTTAATTAAACTTATTCTATTTATTTTTAATTTGTCATCGATTCACAAAGCTCGTTCGCGTTATTTACGGTTGAAAAAGCAAAAGAGGTATCGGAAGAGAGAGAGAGAGAGAGAGAGAGAGAGAGAGAGAGTGAATGAGTGAGAGTATTGCATAGTGATCGGGACCGAATTCGCAATTGCATACAATTCCAGATCAAAGTGAAATCATACGCTGTACGGATTCCGAAGCTCGTGTACTGCGTATCGACCTACATAATTACTTCGGATATACTTACATGGATGTACAAGGTAGCACGCGTGCATATACATATAGATACAGATATATATATATATATAAATGAGAAATTCGTGTAACGATTGACATGTGTATACGGGCGTCATGCATCGATCGAGTTACCCATGCGATTCTCTCAGACAATTTGACACTATAGGTTAATCGTGATATTACGCGTTTGTTTATCTAAGGCGTTATCGGTAAAGATAATCGTTAGGTACGGACGACAAATGTGACTTCAAGTATGAATTCTTAAGACATTTATTTTTGTACATAAATACTCTAATGTATACATAATATAAATATATATGTATACATGGATGGGTGTGGGTTTATATATTGGACAGCATCCTCTCTTCCGCATATCTGTTTTCAAATTACACCGTTAATTAGGACGTGCACGTTAATTACCTCGCGGGTCCCTATCCCCTCGAACTCGTGTGTACGAAACCATCCCTCCCCTCTCTCTCTCTCTCTCTCTCTCTCTTTCTCTCTCTCTGTCGTTCACGGAAGCTGGGCAAGGTCTTTTTCACAGATACATGCATACGCGTATGTACATGATATAGACACAGATACATATGTGTGTGTGTATGTGTGTATATATAATGGACCACGATTGAGCGAGAACGAGGGTGAAAGAAAGAGGGAAAGAGTTGAGTTTTTCCTCGCTTTTTACCACCTCGGCCGGCGTTCCTCTCTCATGGTCCCCCCCCCTCTTAACCTATCGTCAAAATGCATTGCGGTCACGTTTTTCCCTTAGGCGCCATTGCCTCTAGATCGATACGCGCGTATATACTTGTGTGTGTATATATATACGTGCGAGCGGAATTACGAAGATATAATGGCCAGCAAAGAGGAGGCCAGCTAGCTAGCTAACGCTCTAGTCCGCGTTACGAGAGCGTATGTCCATTAAAAACGCTCGACACGTCTCTGTTTTACTTACTATATATACACTCGGAGACATGCCCTCCTATCTCTTTCTCTCTTTCTCCACGCTTTTCTCCCCCTGCGCGCATTGCGGATACGTATAATACTTTTTGTGCGCGGTTGTAAGGTTTTCCATCTGTCCGTGTGTGTGAGTCTGTATGTAAGCGTTTGTGACCCGCAACTCGGCTGCGGTTAGATATGTACTTTCTCTCTATATTTTCTATATGTGTATATATGTATATATATATATATATATATATATATATATGATGCATTGACTGTAACCGTGGAGAGTTGATTCGCACTTTTTGCCCGACTCGATAGTTTCCTTTCTATATGTGAAACGATACGATCGCGTGTGGATTTTGCGTGCACTTGCCTCTATTTTTTACATTTTTTTTTGTAGAATTCTATATCGTTCATGAACGATATGCTTATATATTTATACAGCACTAAGAAAGGCTTTTATTTGAGTTACGTTTACTGATGATTCAATATTGTAGTTTTTTGGCTTGAAAAGTATTTGATAATTATTCGTTATCCATGTTAAAATCGTTTTATCGAAAATTTTTGTATTAAGTAAGTTGATTAACCAGTCGATAATTTTATATAAAATATATTATAGTATCAAGTAATAAAAAAAAAGTATTTTCATAAAGATATTCCATTGTTTATAACTTTCGAGAAAATTTAAATTTAAATTCTACGCCGCGAGAGCCGTCGAGTATGAAATAAAAACTCCCTCTCATCCCCCACCCACTTTTCATATAATGGTAACTATTCCTCATCTAAATAAATAAACAACAGGAAGCTTCTTCGACTGCGTTATGCAGGCGTCGTCGCCCGAAGCGATAGCGGATAACAAAAGATCGCGCGGGAGTATAACGGCGGATAATGTTATACCACCTACAAGAGAAAGAGAATGAGAGAAAGGGAGAGGTCGAGATCGTGCAAACAAATGAATAAATCAAACGAGTCGATACAAGCGGCTACTGCCTTATAGCGATATAAATGCAAGTACATGTATGTATATATATATATATATATATATATATATATATATATATATATATATATAAATGCGTATAAGCGTACAAAGCTTCGCCCATACGTAATGTCACCATTAAGCTCTCTCTTTCTCTCTCTCTCTTTCTCTTCAGCACCTGCGAAACAATGCACGGATAATGTTGCCGGACACATTCGCCTCGTGGCTTATGCACACGTACACGTGTGCATACGTGCATGTTTGGTACACGAGTGCGTTTGCTGAAGTCTTTGCCCAGGGGCCGTCGACCTTATTTCTTATGCTTTTTCTTGCTTGCAAGCCACAAGTTTTACGGGTTTGGCACGGCTTCGTAGCGACTCCCTCTTCGTTCCATTTCCTTCTTATGTACGCCAAACTATCTTTCTCTTTTCTTTCTCTCTCTCTCTCTCTCTCTCTCGCTCCCTCGTTTTCTCTTTCTGTCTTTTACTCTTTCTCTCTAACTCTTCTTCTCTTGTACTCTTTTGCGTTTTGTAATGCTATTCCAATTTTAATTCTCGTCATTTCAATCGGCTGAAGAGTTTTTGCCTTTAAACAATGTGTTAGTAAATCCGCGGTCCCATGATACTCGCATCGGAGAAATGGGCAGTAGCTGTTTTAACCATAGCCGCCGCGACGACGGGCTGGTAGCCAAGAGTCGTCGTCGTTGTCGTCGTCGTCGGGCGCCGTGAAACTATCTCTTTCTCTTTCTTGCTCTGCACTCACTCTCTCTCTCTCTCTCTCTCTCTCTCTCTCTCTTTCTCTCTCTTTGGTTCTCTTCGCGGTACCGCTACCGAGATCCTTTTTCTTTTCTTTACTTTTTTATTCTCGCTGCGCACAGTGTTCTTCGTCTCGTGTCTTTTATTTTCAAACGGCTGTCCCCGAAAAAGATACAGATAGAGAAAGAAGGGAGGTAAGCTCGCGGTTCTGTATATTTATACCTTCCGTTTCTGCGAGCGAGCTTTTTGAGAGAAAAAGAGAATGAGAAAACGATGGGTAAGCCCGAGAAAGAACATAGATAATTTCTGCAGAAGATTCTTCGGATGCTGAAATGAATATATATTTGTCTTTTGTAATCCTTTGAGTTTGTACATCATTAACGTCTTACCTCTGCTCAGCAGATTTTCTTCTACAATTTATTTTTAATTAGGATTATAATTCTGTATAGTATTAAAATTTTTAAATTAATATTGTTGCAATTGACAAAAAATAAAAGGAAGTAACTTAATGATAAATTACTTCTTTATCATATTTCTGATAACATTTTTATTTATTAGAAAATTAATTGATTTTCTATTATATCATTAAAATTTTTATAAACAATTCTGTTTTACGAATTTTATTAGCTTAATCTATCACATTTGAAAATTTAACTCATTTGTATTAAATTGAAAACAGGTATTTTCATAATTTAATTTTCATTTTACTATTATATATTCACGATCTCATTTTGTAATCTAATTTGAATTAAAGCTACTAGTTTAATTGTCATTAAAATATAAAATCAAAGAATTCAAACAAGTCTCCAAAGGTTATCTAAATTGACAATTATTAATTTAATCTAAAATGAAAAAAAAGTATCGTTAAAGGTAAAAGCGCGTATAGATCAATATGTCTTTTCGAGTAATTTATTTCCAATGAATAAATATTTTGCGAAAGTATAATTAAACATTTTTAATAAAATTAAAATTTAATTGTTTCCACTTACAAATGTATTTTCGAGTTATCGAAAGAAAATTTTATTTTAATTAATGAAATTTCATTGTTTAATATAATACGAAATAATTACTTTATACGAATAATTTTTGTTTAATTTTTTTGTTTTTTAATTTATCAAGAGAAATTTATATATTTGCAATGAGCATGGTTTAGTCCTATTATTTACAAAAACTATAAAAATGATCAGCGTTAAAGCAGTTTAAATAAGAAAATAAACGGTTAGCTCGGTCTACCTCTAACGATTAAAAACGCCCCATCCTTTCTTGGAGGAACGAGAGAAAGCAGAAGGGAGGAGGGGAAAAGAGAAAGATGTAGATAGAGTGCACACACCGTAAAATCACGCGAATACCCAGGCCGTTGTATATCAATCGTGGATTAATTAACAGTCGCGCGCTCTCGGGCACTCGCTCGAGCTATTCGCGCCGTTTGATTATTCCGTCGGAAGAGATTGTGGAAGAGAGAGAAAGGGAGAGAATGATTGCAAGCATAAAAAAAATATACGTCTGTTTATACATGTATACGAAAGGGATTTTTATGAATGATTTCACCTTTCATTTTTTTCTTAACTTTAGTGGCTTGTAAAATCACCGATGTGTGCAACCGCGCGTGTATATGTGTAAAAAACAAATATTTACGTACGTATTATTCCTTTATCCTTATGCTTGCTGTTAAGATTGAGTAAAGCTTTTACAGCATAAAATTGCGATGTTATTTTAATTAAAAATCTCTTTGCTCGTGAAGAACGCGGAAATTTATTCGTTTCGAAATTCGATGAACAATTGCGTTGTTTTTGAAATAATGAAAAAGCTTTAACTATTATATTTATCGGGAAATTTTAAATTTATTAAACTAAATAATTTTTACAAATTCTTAAAAATCCATAAAAAGAAAAATGGTTATTTTTTAAATTAGCGTAATAAGATTAAAGTTTTTTCTTTTTTTTTTTTTTTTTTTTATTTGTTCGTTTTATAAAAATTAATGATTAATTCTGGTTTTAATTTAGGTCAATCTCGTATATTCCATATAATCAATCACTGAAGTAGATTTTAAAATTCTGCTGTATGCAAATCGCTGAAATACTTTTTTCCGGCAATGATTCACTTATCGTTGAAAAGTTAAAATTTAAATATTCGAATAACTTAAATTTATAAAATTATAAAAATTTAATATTAAAAATAAAGTTTAAAATATTTTGCATAAAATTAATAATTTAAACGATGGCAATGATTAATTTTTGCTAAAATAAAAGGCGTGAAGTAGCAAATAAGCGTAACAATAGCAAAATATTGTCGCCGAGTACATATGTAATACAAACAGTGTCTGTTTCTTTCGAGCTTTCGGCTTTGCTTTTGGGCTATCAGCGATATTAATCATAAGCTCTTGAAAACGTTGCAATCGTTGAACGCGAGCGCATTGTACTACGGAATTATCCAATTTTCCACTGGCGGTGTGAGAAGAACGACACTCGCACACACACACACACACACACGCGCGCGCGCTCGAGGACGAATATCTCACGATTCATTAAATTTTGACGTGCTCCTTGATTATCGTATAATAAGCCGGGTAAAATTTATCGCTGTTTGCCTAGCATATTATAGCACGGCGCCTGTCTCTCGCTCTTTTGTTTGCGCGCGCGTTTACAAGAGAAACAATAGTGAATTATGCGAGGAAAGAAAGAGAGAAAGAGAAAGAGAGAGAGAGAGAGAGAGAGAGAGAGAGCGCGCGAGAAGGCATATGTGGACGTCATCGCTTGCGTATAAGTCGAATCATTTCTCATTCTTGAAAGGAGCGAGCCATCCTCGTTTTCTACTTCCTGTCCTTCCTTCTCCCCCCCCCCCCCTCCCCCCTGGATGTCATCTACCTTTTTCCTAAGCAATTCCGCGTAAAGGATTTCTCATCTCCACTACTCTGTCACCTTGAATACTCTCCCCCACGTTAGTCCTTTCTCATCTATACGAGGGTACGACTATACGAGTATGTATCGGTGCTTGAATTGAAAAAAAGAGAGAAAAAAAGGAAGAGAGAGAGAGAATGGCGAATCGCATTCGAGTGGAGATAATTCTTGGCAGGGATAATACACGATTTTCGAAATACGAGTATATAGATATAACGTCGCCGGAGAAGAAACGTCGCGCGGAATAATGTCTTGCCTCGGGCGTCATTTTTTCCTGGTTTTCGTACGTATCTGTGTAAGTGTATATATATATATAGAAAGACTCGCACGAGTACTTCCAACATTAGGCCGAATACGTACGCATATCTATAAGACATGTCTGTGTGTGTGTGTGTTTACGCAAAGTAGTATACTATAGGTACACGGTGTAATACCAAAGTATTACTGCAGGTCATGCCGATATAAGCTGCAGCTTCGTGAGTTAAGCCACGGAGGTTTTTCTTTCCTCGCACTAGTTGTGCTACGAATAAAGGTATGCGCATGTATACTATACATGTATAAAAGTATAAATGCACATGTATACTTTTGCAAATATACACGCGTGCAAGCTTCCTTACTTCCTTCTTTTTGACTCGCCGCGCCCCCTTCGAATGCGAGCCCGCCAAAGCTGGAGTTCTGAGGCTGTGATCATAAACCTAAGGGATCTCGAGTGTATACATATATACATATATGCGTATGTTTTTATGCGCGTGTACATGTGTGTTGTTGCTACTGCTGGTTTCGTGCCGGCGTCGTAACGCGCATATTCGCGAAGGGCTTCTTAAAAAGAAAATTGAGAGATCATAAATAAGAAACCGCGCACATGGCTTCTTTCTCTCGCCCTCGTTCTTCCTATTTTCTTCTTGTTTCTTTCCTATTTATGTACTTTCATATATTTCGTCGATCTTATTTTCCCCTCACGTTGATTGGATGAGATCGAATAACTTGTGCTTAACGTATTTTGTAGTTAAATAATTTTACTTTACAGTTACAATTTAATTATTTACCGTAAACGTAAAGTCTGTAATTATTCTAAAGTAATTTTATATCAAGGGACAAGATTTTATAATAACTAAAATTAAACATTTACCTTTTTAGTATAATTTAGTAAAACCTCAAAGCCACTTTAAATCTGTGATTAATTTAAATTAGCTTAATATTTTTATTTAATGTGAATAATACGAATAATTTAAATTTACAACTTTTGTTTAATTAAATTATTTTAACTAATAGTGTAAATCAATAAAAAAATTATTCAATTTTCAAAAAAGATTAAATATATTAATAGATTTATAAACTTTATTTAATAGACATTTATCATAGGAATTGATTTAATTTAATTTAGAATCTTAAATGAAAAGAATTTTAAAATTTAATATTTCATTTTCATTTCTCAATCATTTTAGTGTTTGCAAATATGCGATATGAGTCATGCGCACATGTTTCCATTAACGTTTCACCCATTTTTTGTCCTTTTAAACTAGATATATCATGAAATACATTAGACAGTTATAATTTACACGTGTAAAATAAAATGAATATCGAGTTTATTTATAAAGTTCTCAAAATATTTAAAAAAAAAAATAAATAAATAAATAAAAGGTTATTCCAAAATAAAAATTTTAAACTTATGCAAAAAATTTTATTTGTCTTACGATATCAGAGGATTTAGTTTGACGTACTTCCGTTAAAAAATTAAATTAATTCGTTAATTCTAATTAATAGTCGGCTTATATTTATAGTTTTAACATTTAACATTTCTATACTTGATGTTATCCAATTTATAATTTATATTGCATGGAAACAAATTAATGCTCCGTGTAAAATGTACAATCTGTATCGTGAATGAAAATTCCGTACTGAGTATACGTGTATTTCATTATTCGATCACATTATGGGTATTAATAATAATAACGCAATTAATGATAAAATAATAAAAATTTACAATCCGTATTAATTTAATATGTAATCTACGCAAATGCGAATAAAACAATAGCGTAAATAATATTTTGATTTATTGAAATTATCGAATATATATATTGTAAATGCTGATTTATTTATGATAATTATACATCGATTTTGATAAATTTGAAGATTTTTGATGATTCTTAAATTAGTTTTAATAATAAGTAGAATATTTAAGAAAATATGTTACGTAGTTTTTTTGTTTTAAGATAATTAAACTTATGCATGATTGCCAAATAATAACAATACTTATTATTTACACAAAGAGTAAAGAAAAAAATGCTGGAAAAATTATACGTAACGTAATGTATTTTTTAAACACTACAATATTAACGATTACTTAGAGTACTTTTTAAAATTAAATTTTTAATTTCATAATTCAACTACTTATTAATACATAACGCTTTACCTAAACAATGGTTTTTAGTATCAAACTAATCTAGAAATAAGTTTTTGAATTTTAAATCTTTCGCAAAAATGACGAAGTCCTATTACTCGCTACTTGAAAAGGAAAATGAAACAATTTATTTTCTTTAAATGCGCAATATACTCGTACAATACACGCGAGATGTAACATCTAGTGCTAGTCTTGCAAAAGTTTGTTTCTAAAAAAAAAAGGACACGTAGAAAGAAAAAAAATGAGAGAGCGAGGAAGAGAGAGAGAAAGCGCACGTTTTTACGGTTCGACTGCTTTTACTGTGGACAAGAAAAAGACGCGTTCCGACATCAAAAAGTTATGGCAACATCTTGCCTTCTCGCTCCCTCTTTCTGTTTTCTTCTCTCCCCTCTTTCCCCCCCCCCTCCCCCCTCCCTCGTTTGAATTTTTATTTTAGCTCCTCGCGCGCGCATCAAACGGCCCGCGTACACCGGCGTGTACATATACACTTGCGCTCACATAGGCACACGTATATATAAAGCGCGTTGATGCTTCTCATCTTTCGCCCCTTCCTCTGCTTCCTCTCTTTCTCTCTATCTCTCTCTCTATCTCTCTCTTTTTTCCTGTAGGAAACTGCCTACGCTACATATACGTACGCGGATGCGCGCGAGAAGAGCTGTCTCGAGAGCGATCGCGTTTCCTTGCGCTCTCTCCGCTATACGAATAAATGTCCGGAACTGCGGGACATCACGACAGATCGAATTATTCTGGAGGGATGAGCGAGCTCCCTGTATACACTCTATGGACTACTTTGTCTCTTTCTCTCTATAAGACCATTTGAGGATACGCCGTTCACCGCTGGATGACACGAGAGCGTATATAGGAGCGGAAGTTACAAGAGAAATTGACGCTATCTGTAACGAGCGGCTTGTCGGCCTTTATAGTTCTTAATTTGAGCAAGCGATAATCGTTTTGAGCTTTGACTGCTGTCTTCGCTCCCTTTAACTTTATGACCTCGATGAAAAGTTTACCTTTCAAATACGCTGTCTAATCCTTGCATTTTCATTTTTATGTCGTTTAAAGTGGAATACGTTTCGATTGGAATTGAAAAAAATGAAAATTTAACTTTGAATTTGATAAATTAGTTGTTTAAAAAAATATCACATAAAATTAAAATACCATGCCAATCAGCTCGTTTAAATATTCTTATCAATGAAAGTAAATTATTCACTTTTATTTTGAATGAACGAATTATAAATTTGTTTTGAATAATTGAAGCTGGATTGAATATCAATTGATAGTTAAGTTGGAAATTATTTTAAGTATTTAATCAAAATTTAATTGTTTCAGTATTATATCGTATTGAAATTGAGACTATTATCTGAGAATTATGAAAAGTTTAAGTATTTATAAAAGTATCATAAGGTAACGATTGATTGTCTAAATCAGTAATAATAGCCAAAATATTCATGAAATTTTCAGTTGAAAATAGTTTGGACATTATCCAAGTTTCCATTGTTCAACTACTTCGATAATTAAGATAAAAGCCTCAAAATATACGTAGCCGAAGAATAAAATGGTCGAAAGTAAGCTTTTTTAGTTCATTATAAAATGTATTATAAAATATATTATATTATATCCTGAATAAAAAGCTTTTTGTAATTTAATACTTTGCGAGTAAGTGCACGCGTCATTTTTAAGTTCGATTAAAAGTATAACTCGATTACAGTAGTTGATATTTATTAAACGACGATAAAGACAACTTAATTTACGCATTATTTTATCGAAACGTAGGCTATCATTTTTAATCTCAGAAGGGAAAAAAAGAGCAAAAAAAAAAGAAAAAAAAAAAGAAAAATTGATCCTTCTTGCACGGTATACGAGATAACGTTCGAGTGTAATATGCACACCTACGCTCGCGTTTCGAATCAACGACATACGCAATTTTACAACGACTGTACATTATATATGCAAATTTTGCAGGCGTGTATAAACACAATACACTTAGACTTATGTATACATATATGCATACGGAGAAAAACACAAATCCCCGCCGAGGTTACTTTTTCCCTTATCGCGCTGTGGCGAAAATTGAAAGAAAAAAGTTTCGCGAGTAAGAGAGAGAGAGAGAGAGAGAGAGAGAGAGAGAGAGAGAGAGGGATGAGAGTGGTGAGGAGGAGGGGAAACGAGAGCTCGGTACTCGGAAAGTACACGTCTCTCATCTCGTTACAAGGCTCGCCCCGGCTTACACTCGTGTCCGTACACCGTCACGCACTCAGGGTCCGCCCTCTTAATATGCATTAGGCACACGCAACTTTCATTCCGAAGCGGTGCGCTCGGGGTAAGCTGTCCCCTACCTCCGAGAGTACACAAGCCAAACATTCAGCTCATTTTTAAAGCATTCAAAAGAGAGAGAGAGAGAGAGAGAGAAAGAGCCAAAGAGTCGCTTCTTTTATCCTTACGCGTTATATACAAGTGTATATGTGTATACATGCGTGCATACGGTACACGCATCAACGAGCTATACTTTCGTACGTTCATCCTTTCTTCGCTTGTTTTTATTTTGTTTACTTTTTTTTTTTTTTTTTTTGTCTTCATTTTTTTCGGCGAAAGTAACGAGGGCTGTCCTTACTTTTTCAACCCCTCGTACGTTCTTTTCTTCTTTATTTTCCGAGTTCATCCTTCGAGTAAGAAGTGCAATTTTGCGCGAAAACGTTACGTAGTTCGTCCCTCAACCACGAACGGGAATGAAAGAGTAAGAGAGAGAGAGAGAGAGAGAGAGATCTCCACGGAAGATCAAAAGACGAAGGGATGTAGGACCGAAAACGGAATGGAGTTTGGCCGATGGTGGCGTTTGCGTAAGCCCCCGTAGCTTACGTATCCGGACTTGCCTTCGCACGTGTATTATACCGCGTATGGGTTTACGGCTATGCATTGGGATACGTACCCATGTATATATGTACAATCGTACAAACACATATGTATTTATGTATATATATATATACACGTATGGGAATGCGGATTTAGTGGGATCTTCGTTTGAGAGCCGCAAGAATTAAATCCTCCTGACAATACAAAGAAAAAAAAAGTAGAAGGTTTTTTTACTTGGACTTTGGTGTACATCTTGTGTTTTTGTATTTCATAGTAAATCAAACATTAAATTAAATTGAAAATTGAAATTTTGAAAGCGTTCGATCGATTTGTTTTAAATTTTTATGGCGAACGATATTTCTTGGTTAAAAAAATCAAATTTGATTGTGGACCAAACAATTTATTACAAGCGGTAATATTGTATGATTAGAAAATTTAAAAAAATGTATAAAACGAATATAAATATTTTGCATACGCTGATTTTTATCAAACAACAGGCCATTTTAAAAACTCACGTTTTTATTATTTATATAAGTTTTAGCAATTTCAAATGTAATTATTGATCTTTTATCTAACGATCGAAAGTCATTATAAATATTAATAATGCGTCTCAAGGTACATATTGTTTCATCATTAATATCTCGTGAATTAATACTAAAACGGTGTAAAAGCCGAAAGCTCGAAGAAAATCAATGAACAAGGTAAATCCAAACGTTTTGTTAAGAGCAAAGCTTCGGTAAAGCGTAATCGCTTAATTATTATTGCAATAAAGATCGATCCCTACAATCAAAGTTTTATTTGACGCAATGAACTGTTCTTTACAATAAAATAAACGGCCATTAAATTGTTTTACGTAAAAATTGATAACTTTGATCACGAAGCTTTAAATGCAATATATATATTTTTGATGAAAATTTTTTATTGAATGAATTAAAATTGAAAAAAATTCTTTATTTTGTAGCTTTTCTCTATTATGGATGTTCATTCAATGATAAATCAAAACATTTTCATTTTTAAAATTACATATTTTATTAAATTTCAACGAAACAAAAATTATTTAAGTATTAAACCAAGCCCAACGTGTTTTAAAAAGATATTTTAATTTTAATTTATTAAAATAACATCACAACAACACAATAAATACTTATTTAAATGTGCGACGTCCTACTTCGAAATACAGTAAAAATTTAGTGTAACCTTTACATCGCTAGCATTTTTAAACTTAATTAAAACTACATAAACATATATTTTCATACGCTTTCATGTATGTCACGGGCAGTATATTTTTTTTGAAAATTCATTTTTCTAAGAATTTAAACAGAAAACGTGGTAATATTTTTTAATTTTATTTACAATGTGTAAAGCAGGTTTTTTTTTTCTTCAAAGCTTTCATGCATTTATTTTATTTAACGACGATTTTAAAGCATACGTAAATAAGCTCGTATTATATATTAAAATTTATTGACTAACGTTCTTTTTTAATTTATTACTAGAAATTCATACTGACGTAAAGCTATTAATTTTGCGTATTATTTTATTTCAACTGAATTTTTTGTTGTTTTTTTTTAATTTTTTTCTACCATTAATTTATTGATAATCGTTTTGAAATTAATTATAAAATGAATCAAAGTAGAAATTTCCGAGCAAATATTCGATTACTCCGAATTAAACGAATTTGTTAACGCGTAAATATTTTTTTTAACCATTGGTTTACTTCAAAAATAAATAAAACTCCGAGTACAAGTTCTTATGTAAAGATGACTCTAGTTTGTCCCACTCGAGAACGCAGTTAACATTTACGAGGACACTTGACCTGACAGTTTTTTGAAATCTACGCGATGATTCCTTTATATGTTATACGGACATTAAATTTATGCTCCGAAAATGCATAAAGTAAAAGCTCTTTTTATATTATATTGTTATAATGATGAATTTATACGTATTGAAATAATTTTTAATTCCATAAAGAGGTGAGCTTAGAATTAATGTAAAATTTATTTTAAAACTGCGTACAGTTTTTGAAAAAGAAACAAGTTAATAATTTTTTTTTCAGATTAACATTTTTTTGTTTACGTAAAAGTATTTAGGTAAGCAAAAACAGTATCTTATTGTTGATATATTTAAAAAATTCGTATTTTCAATTGAACACTTGAAATAAATATAAAAAAAAATATTTAGCACATAATACAAATATTATAAACCCTTTGTAAAAATTAGTAACTTTTAATATTATACTTTATTTATATCATTATTTAATTTGCTTTTATACGAATTAAACGATAAATAAATCAAACATTTAAAACAATAAATTTATGCATTTAAAATGAAATTATAATTAAATAAAAATTTAATTAATTTCGATATTAATCGATACGTCTTTTTTTTCTCAACACTTTCATTTTCTTTCTTTTTTTTTTTTTTTTTTTTTTATATAATTAATGAACTGTCAGAAAAATCAGTAAACAATGCGATTATGTTTTGAGCGTGTAATATATATTTATTACAGGGAGCGTTATTCGAAGCCTTAATTCATCATTTTCATCCGTGTGCACTCATCTATATATCCAAACTGATACTGATTTTCAACACAAAAATGCATTTTCTCACCGATTATTCCCGGAAAATGCGGCATCTGTCCCGCAGTAAACCCCCATAAACACACATTAACACAAGCATTCAATATTTTCAATTTCGGTACTCTGACTTCTCTCATAGCGGCTATTAATCTACCGAGACGAAAGTAAAGGACAAAAAAAAAAAAAAAAAGAAAGGAAAGAGAAAAGGAGAAAATTTCCTTTCTTCAAAAGAGCGCGTCGATGATCCGCAACAGCAACAGGACGCGCAGTCACGACGCGGCAAAGTTTGGTTTGCCGCTGGCTAGCGCCTATATACCTACATCCCAAAGTGTGCGCGTGCAATTGTCCGTTGTTCCCGTGCACGAGGGTGAAAGAGCAAGAAAGAGAGCGTGTGAGAGATAGATAGGTAGATAGATAGATAGATAGAGAGAGAGTAAGAAATGGTGTGAGAAACCAAGATAGACGACGTTGAGTGAGAGAATGAGAGTGAGACAGAGAGAGAGAAAGAGGGAGGGGTGGGGGGGAAGAGAGCTCAAGGTGTGTGTACAGAGAAACCCGAGGGGAAACCATGAGGGCTTTGGGTTCTGGAGAGATGCAAGCGCGGCAGCAGCGGTGGTAGTGGTGGCGGTGGTGTGGAGGCAGCGACGGTAGTGGCGGTGGTGGTGGTGGTGGTGGTGGTGGTGGCAGTGCGGCGGACGTGAATCGCCCCGACTGCGCAGAACTCGCGAGTCTCTCTCACGGGAGACAGAGAGAGAGAGAGAGCCGCCCAAAACTCACCGGCGCTCGCTCGACACCGAATCAGTGAAGATCGGAGCTCCTCCGACGTCGGTACTGGCCCGGTCTACATTTTTCACGCGCTCGAGTATAATATATATTTATACATATATATATCTATATATACCAAATACTCGACGGCTGTCCGAAGAACCGAAAGAGAATAAGAGAGGGAAAGAAATTGTATTTTTTTTCTTTTTTCCGTTTGGGAGTCGATTTTTCTTCTCCCTTTTAATACGTCCAGATTTAAAGGGCGGCTCGACATGTAGGTGTCCGCACGCGGTACCATCCTTCTTCTCTTTCTCTTTCCTCTCTTCTTTCCTCTTTCTCTACTTCTATACTTCCTTCTCACTTTTTCATTTTTTTCTCCCCGATCTCTCCTCGCTCTCTGGTTTTTTCTCCCTGCATCTATCTGACTTTTTAACTTTTCTTCCTTCGTCTCTTTTATCCAGTGCGCTTGAAAGCCGAAAATCCTGGATTGTAAATTCACCGAAACGTTACCTCCTGTCCTTTTTCCTTTCTTCATTCATTCGCCGTAAAACAACCTGGCGAGTCCCTTCTCCTCCTCATAAAAAGAGAGAATAAAGCGTGCCCGAAAAAGGGGCTCCTTTTCACCTCCCTTACCTCAAATCCCTCTCTCTTTTTCTCTCTCTCGGTCTCTTTATATTCTCGCTTCTTCCCCCTCCTCTCACTCAAGGTCTCCCTTCCTTCGGTACGACTCGCGCGTGTGTTCTCTCCCGTAGGAGAGAAAACACGACGGCAGCACGTCAGTCGCGCGATGGCCCGCTGCTCTCGCGCATTAAACGAGAGCGGGATAACTCGTGCCCGAGCGCCGGCGTGCGGATAATAATACCTCTGGCGCACGCTTGTTATTTTGAATACATTTTTTTTTTTTTTTTTTGCTTTTTGAGCGCTAAGAGTCGCTAACGTATACCCATACACGTATAAGTCGCCAACAACGAGAGATCCTTTCGGTCGTGCGATATTTCGACCGGTAAGTGAACGTTAAGGTAGTTAAGTGTGCTCGGTCACGTGGATTGAAAATCGAACTGCGACGTTCGTTTATAAAGAAGAGAAAAACGAAAACGGAAAATCGAAGCGAAAAAGCGACTAAAAAAAAGATAAAGAAAAATCGGCAGGTGGTCAACTGTCACGCACGCACAGGGTGAGAGAGCGAGAAAGAGGAGAAGATAGTCGACGTTGTACTGGCAACCGTTTACGTATTTTCATCGTTTCGGGGTCGCTTTGTGAGCGCGGAGTTGAAAAAAGGTAAAGGAAAAAGCATATAAAAGAAAAGTGGCCGCGTTTATGCGAGCGGGGGAAAAAAACAGTGTGGAATGTTGTTGTTGTTGCTGTTGTTGTTGTTGTGAATAGCGTGCGCTGTGTGTCACGCTGATTTAAAAATCAGAGACCATCCCCGTCGTTCTACCTACTTCGGATGGTGTCTACCCGGTAAAATACACATACCTGGCGAGGAAGATTTCACACGAAAGGAAAAGAAAAGAAGAGAGAGAGAGAGAGAGAGAGAGAACGAGAGACGAGGAATATAATAACGTATATATATATATATATATATATATATATATATATAAGTGTGTTTGTGCATGTGTGCGCGCACCGGTCGATGCACGGGAGCCAGCGGAGAGCCAGCCGAGAAATATTCACGTCCATCCGCGTAAGTACAGCTCCTGCACAAGCCTCTGACACGCGTTCCTTCCTCCACACTTCGGCTTTGGATATGTAATACCTCGACGTACTTGTACGTGCATATGTGTATATATATATATATGTATACGAGCGAATACGCTTGTACGCGTTAAGTGTGTCTAGGTTGTGTGTGCATACTTATATGTATATATATATATGCTTGTGTATGTGTACGCGCGGATACGCGCCGCTATGCAATATACGGGATTCGCCGGTGAGATTTATCGCGCGCTATGCATGAGGCGGTTAGTGGCCGCGGGCTGCGAGTGACGTTTTGAAGAATCGCTTGTTTTATGAAAGTTTAATGAATATAGCGTATGGTTTGTCTGAATTATAATGACACGACGATTATCCAAATCCGCCGTGTGTGGGGAAAAGTGCGCTATCGCTTTCTTCTCTTTATTTTTTTTTTTTGTTTTTTTTGTTTTCTGCCTTTTAAGACTCTTAATTGCTTCGTTATTTAATTACAAATTTAAGAATCGCATTGATTTATTTCGTATTTTTCATATGATTTCTCCAACATAAGTTATTAAAAAAACGAGAAGTTAGATTATTAGCTTTTTGCTTGGAATGAAATTTTTTCAAATAGTACTTGCATAGACTTTGAAATTACAGCTTTGCAACTTTACAAGATTATCAATCTGCGGTTATAGACAAAGCGCAATTAGAACTGAAACGTCGAGAATTGATGCAAGAGCGCAGCGGTCTTTCAACTTATAATTGCAGTAGTAACGTTACTACAACTCCAACTTTTTATTTAAATTACAAACTTTTCCGTGTATACTTATTTTCTCTATTTTTAAATGCTCTCTTCGATTCGATGTAAAAATGTACACAATGATCTGCAATTTGATCAATTTTTTTCTTTGTTTTAAATCAATTTATTTTTATTTTTCCCATTATTTTGAATATTCACTTTGTTGTTTCATAAGAATTTGTGTTTATTAAACGTAAAATATTTACATTCGAAATATACTATACGTAACTAACGTAACACAATTTTTCATAATATTTTATAAAAATATTCCAATCGAAATTAAAATATACCGCATTTTTATATTACAAATAAAAGAATATGATTGTTATTAAAGTCACTTTTCATTTCCAAGCGTATGTGCAAAGTGTTATTAATTGCTTAGTATTATTAATTATTTTGTATAAAAAAAAAAAAAATGTTAAATTGATAAAATTCCATTAAAAGCAATTTCATCGTCTGCGAATGTTCATTTTCTACCGCATCGTTCGATCATTGAATTTTTACCGAGTACGTACATATACTGTTTTAAAAAGCTTACCGATGAAAGAGCGATTTTCGTTGTTTTGTTTTTTCCTGTTTTTTTATTTATTTATTTTTTTTATTTTTTTTTATTTTTTTTTATTTTTTTTATTTTTTATTTTTTTTTGAGGGGAGAGAAGGGGTTAGTAGTGGTTTAGGGATGCTGTGGAATTGGTGATAAATTTGGGCCGAGATTGAGTATGACTCAGGAAAACCGCGGCGAATGTGAAGAGAAACCGAAAGTTATTTTGGCGAGGCGAAGATTTAGTGCTTCCATTAGAAAGTTTTTTTTCTTTTTCGTTTTAATTTACTCTTGATTATATTGGTTTTCTCCTGAAATTACCGCCATAATTTATTTATTTATTTATTCATTTATTTTTTTTTTTTTTTTTAACTTTTTCCATAAAAATTAATATTCGATTATCTAAAAACTACTTTTTAATTTCGGTTGAATAAATGAAACGTTCGATCAAAGTGTAAAACAACTTGATATTTAACGATCGAATCATATGTGATTTTCATTTAATTTTTTTAATCCGATATTATGTTAAGTTTTAATCTAGATTTAAAACAGTTTTTAATTAAATAAATTTAAATCAATTTAGCATTAATAAAATTTTTTTACACCAATAAAATGCACTTTAGACACATTTTAATTTAATTACTCGAGATGCAGATAGACGAACATATTAATAAAATTAAGTATTTAAATTACATGAACGCTCAAGCGATCTCTTATATTTTCCATTTTATTTTCTTTCTGAATTGCTCAGATGCATCCACCCATAAAGATGATATTTATACTGTATGTTACGTTACGTTACTGCTGAACGGATATTTTATTTTATTAACATTATACTTGCATAGTACAATATTTTGCAACGATATACCGGTAATAAATATTTTATGTACCCAATAGGTAGCAAAACATGTTTTTCTAACTCAGTCTTAACATAATTAAAAACAAATTACAGCGATAAATAAGTTTAAATTCAAGTTAACATTATGTAGATGAAAGTGGTATGTACTTTTTACGATTATTATTATCGATTGTTGTAAAATTATTCAGTACCATTTTTATAACATTTTTTCTTCCTTTAAACAAAACAAAAAATAAATAAATAAATAAAAAATGATCTAATATTCAAACAATTTTAAAAGCTTTATATAATAAAACGAATAACGACGCAAATAAATAAATAAAAAAAAAAAAAAAAAAAAAAAAAAAACATAGTACCATAAATCCACTCGTATAAAAGGTCAACGCGACAATTTTTCCAGGTACACGGAGCTAACGAATAACGACTTTAAAAAAGCTCGAGCATAAATGAGCGAGCGAATATTTTCCATGCGGGTAATAAGTGCGCGTATCTCCTAAATAGTCGAGAGTAGCGCACGACTCTCTCTCTCTCTCTCTCTTTCGTTGATTGCAAATACGTTTTAGCCATTAAAACGTAAGCTCGTAGGAGAAATTCATTGCGTGCCGTTGCTTCGAAAATTTATCGCGCGATTTAAGACGTTCAGAGCAAAAAAAGGAGAAAGAAGATACGAAATTATCACCGTTGTTATAGTCACACCGAATCTATGTCACTGTAAGAGTCGCGATTTTAATTTTATTATACGTTTTATCTTTTTTTATTTATTTATTTATTTTTTTTTTGTTACGCTAGGCGATTATACGCGCGATTTTGTAAATTTAATCGGCCAACGGATATCTCTCTACCATTGCTCTGATTGCTAACGTTTAATGCTAAACATTCGGTTCATTAGCTCCGTACGGGTGATGCATGTGAGCGCGCAAACGTGCATTTTTACCTTTTTTGTTTCATCCCCTCTCCGCGCCCTTACTTTCCTTAGCGTAATTAAAAAAGTTCTCTAATTGCGTTTTAAAAAATCATTTCACGCGCTGAGCGTGACTTTTTGCTCGCTTTTTCTCTACGTTTATTTTTTTTTTTTTTCGTTTTGTTTTCGTTCATTGCGCGCGCGCTCACGGACACGTAGAAAACGAAGAAAACGAAGCAGCGTTGAACTCCATAAAATGTTTTGCAATTAGCGCTTCTTCGTCGCGTACAGCCACTTTTTGCGTAATTTTTTTATGTCGGTCGGCTTATTTCTTTTTTTTTTTTTTTTTTGCATTCGTATTTTTCTTCCGCTTTTTTATTGTATAGCGGACGCACCGGAGCTGTGGTATTTTTAGCTTGAGAACTTTTGATATCGACTGAAGAAATAAATTTATTAAATTTAAGTAGATTTGCATATAAATTCTATATGTCTACGCTTATGTGAAGTAGTTCCTTTTATTTATTTATTTATTTTTTAAAACTTGTATCGGTATATTAAGCGAGAAAATACGTTACGAATAAATTCGATTTCGCATTGTGCTACTTCAGAATTCATTTATGAAAACAATTTGTTTGTTTTTTTTTTTTTTTTTTTTTTTTTTTGAGCTCGTTTATAAAAAGCCGTGGAAACATTATTCATAAAATTATTTAAATTTTCAAGTGAGATACTCTACTTCGATTACTTTGTAATTGCGCGTTATAGTAATTTATGTTTGGACATATAAATCTATGTACTTATGAATATCAATTTATATACTTTTCTGAAGCTTTATAAAGTGTATACAATAATGTAAACTTTTCGTTAAAAAATTTGAAAGCAATATTTCATTGCATATATATGATATTTAATAATACTGAAAATGTCAAGTGGTATTTTTTATATTAACTCAACTCACGTGTAAATTCAAATACATGAAATTACAAAGAAATGTAAAATGAAATTGAAGCTTATTCGCGCGTATAACAAAAATAGAATTACGATTTAATATAAAAAAAAAAGTACGAATGAAATTCAAATATTTGACAATTAAAATGACTTAATAATGGTTACCGAATGTATATTCGATTTGTTTATATTTTTTTTTATTTTTTTTTTTTTTTTATAGCATTTTTTTCCGTTCAGTTTTCAGCGAAATTCGTTGAAAATAGGGTCAAGAAAATTTAGAGAGAGTTTTTAGTTTATCGAAGCAATTTTTTACTCAAATCGAAGCAGCTTTTCATTTTAAATGGGTTTCGAAAATTCATTCGTTATTTTTACAAGTAAAATATAATCTTTCGATCGAAATCATTATATTTTGTCTTAAAAGCATAATTTACTTACAATATAACTTCGATCAAACTAAATATCTGCGCAACAATTTACGCATTAAAAAAATAAAATTTTATTCGCATAATAAAAAATACCGCAAATTCGTTATTTCTTTCACCAAAGACTTGCTGCAAAAGCGTCTCGTCTTTCCCGATCGACTCGTTTTTTTTTCATCCATCCAAGGGTATCTTGTAGAAGAACCTCGCGATTTACTATGTATATATATATATACATACTATAGGCGTACGTTGAACGGCGCGAGGTAATCTCGAGATCAAAGCGCTGGTAGTATTCGAACGTCCAGGCGCTCGCAGTAGTCGACGTGGCCCCGTCAGCGCATCGTCTCGATTACCCTGGAAGATTAGCGAACGCACGCCCGGGCGTGTAACCGAAACCTTCTTCTCTCCTCGTGGAGGCGGAGAGAGAGAAAAAGAGAGAAAGAGAAAGAGAGAGAGAGAGAAAGAGAGAGAAAGAGAGAGAAAGAGAGAGGGAGAGAAAGTTGGCCGTCGTCGCGGAAGAAAGAAGCTTTCTCTCACTCTTTCTCTCTCCCGGCGTATTCCATTCCCTTCCTTTTTCGACTCTACCCTCTTCGCCTCATAAACGTCTTGCGACGCGAAGGTAACACGCCGTGATAAACGCTCTTAATAAATTATTCATGCGCGCGCGGGCATCGACTTTCAGTCAGGTATGTGTGTTCTTTTGCCCAAGCGAAGACACCTTATAACTTTTCTCTCCTCCTTCTCCTCTTGCTCTATCAATTTATTCTCATCTTTATCTTTTCCTCTCGTCTTTTTCTTCGCGCGCGTTTTCTCTCTTTCTCTCGCTTTCTCTCTTTACCGCTCATTTATACGGTCACGGTAATAAAGTATCAGCCGAGAATACTACCGTTTCGTATCAAACAATCATCGCGTATAAGATTTCACCTTTCGAAAAGATATATTTTATAAACGCTTGTAAGGATATGAGAAATGTTGAACCGCATGATTATTAGTTGATAAATTTAAAAAAAAATATTTTCCCTGTAATTATTTTATTTAGAAATTTGAATAACGTTTCGTATTAGTCGCAGCTTATAAAAGCAATAAAAACATTAAGCGCGTCATTGAATAAATGTTCAGCGTTTTAAATAGTTATTCAATTATTTACATTTACATGTTATTTTAAATTGAATATAAAAAATATTCTTTAAAACGTATAATTTAACTTGCGAGCGTAAATTATAAAAATCCCAATTTAGATTCAAATATTTCATCATTTTTTTTTTTTTTTTTTTTTTTATATCATTTTATATTTAAGAGTCGAAGCTTTAAAATTATGAACGTCATATAAAAAGTCTTTTATTATTTTGCATTTTCATGCCTGCACATGTCATTTTTTACAGCTCGAGCAACAAGTACAGCGATTAACCTTTTTTTGGAGAGTAATAATCGACCCTCTGACCGTCAATTTCTTTATGCTACAGTTTCTTTGAAGTCATGAAATTTCGTAATTTAGTTTTCGTGCCCCGTGCCGTTAAATACTTTTTTATGCAAATTATAATATTTATAAAAAATGTTGTAATAATTTTGGAAAATAATTTATTTTTAAAACTATAAAATTTATATTTTTTACGTGGCACATTTTATTATTTAAAAGCTGAAAAAAATAATACATAAATGTAAGCGTAATTTGTTATTTCGAGAAATAATTTATTCTATATTATCAAGAAAAGAAAAATTTAATTAAACATTAGTACCAAAAAATAAAGCTTACAGATACAAAAATGTACTTAATGCGAAGCAAAAAGCATCGGCATAATACAATCGATTTAACCGAGAGTAACATCGTTTAGTAAATTCCGTCTATTTCGGAATAAATAAATTCAAAATCTCTCGACGTTTTTCCCCACTAACATCGATTTACTTCCCTCTAGGTACGCGCATTTATATATTTTTGTCTCTATTGCTCGACATCTCTAACCGTTCCCTTCGCGACGATTTAACGTTCGATCGTCGGCATTTTCTCTGATCAACGCGGAGAGATAACTCCATAAGGACAATCTTCTTCGTGCCGTTGCTCCCCCACATACGACGTTAACTTTTTCTTTCTATCTTTGCCTCTCTCTTTCTCTCTCTCTCTTTTTTCCTTAGCTCTTTTTCTCAATCGTAATACTCGATTACGTATTAAATGGGAGATACGTAAAATGCCTGCTCGTAAACGAGGGAAAAAAGTTTTGCGCGTTATCGATGTGCACGACGATTCTCTATCTCTCTCTTTTTTTTTTTTTTGTTAAGCAAACATCGAGTATTTGAAATTGTATAAAAGATACATACGTTTTTTTTTTTTTTTTTTTTTTTTTTTTTGTTATGGATACTGTTTTACATTGAGTAAACATGAATCGGCTATTCGAAAAAGCTAAACTTTTTTTCATTTAGACATTAATGTTTGCACAATTTTGTTTACATCGATAGAATATTTAATTTTCTTTGCTGTACGTATTATTATATAATACGGAGCATCGGCCAATAACAAATTTTTTTTCTTCAACAAAAAATCAACGATGCAATAACTTTATTTAAAGATTGACATTTGTGTTGCAGAAAAAAAAATATGCTTTGACAAAGTTGTGCTTTAGAAATAATAAATAAATACGATTGTATTTTTTTTTTTTTTTAAAGATTTTCGTTTAAAATTTTTAAACGTTTTAATGATGCTACATTTTTATCCTATGACTGATTATCCATTGATTCTCCATTGACTTCCAATTTAAAGTTAAGCATTTTATTTTTCTACACGTTTTTTTTTTTTTTTTCTTTTTTTCCTAAAAATAGTTACTACTGGATTTAACGACTTTTCCTTAAAGTATACAACGTACGACATAAAACGAGAAATATAACTACGTTCGAATTTTGTGTACGAAAAGTAAGAGGAGGAGGAGGAGAAGCGAGTGGAGCGAGTGGAGTGAATTTCCGATTGCAGCATTTGGGCAATTTTGCGCCGTTAAAAGTTCGCATGGAGCAAACGCCCGCGCTTTAAGTATATATATATATATATATATATAGACTACGGGATTTTCGAGAAGGTGCGTACAGATGATTATCCGAGTCCGGGGTAGCGGCTGCTACCTTTATGTGCTTTCGCCCTCTGCTTTAACCGACGCTCCGAAACTGCGAAAGAAATTGACTGCTCCGTTTACGACGGCGGTACGAATTTTCTCGTCTCCGGGCGCGCCGGCAACGCTTCCTTTTTCTCATTCTAATTCCGCGTCGTTCCATTATCTCTCTTACTTTCTCTCTCTTTCTCTTACTCGGTCTTTTGGTGGAGCGGCCACCACGAGCGAAACTGCCCTCTCTCTTTATCTTTGCTCCAAGAGGTAGAGAGAGAGAGAGAGAGAGAGAGAGGTGTGGGGGAGAGGGAATTCCGCCATTAATTTTTTCCACCGCATGCCGAGTTCATTATAAGACCAGAGTTCTCGTAAGTCTTCAGTCTACCTCTCGGCTTTGTACTTTACCCTATAGTCTTTCTTTTTGCTGCAAATCTCTAACTCTTCTTTTCCTCCTCTTTTCTTTCTCATTTCCTTATTGTAGTCGTTTTATCTAGTTTTGTTTTACTTCGTCAATTATTTTTTTTAAGACCTTTTGTTAATTTTCGTGATACATCCTATTATAAAATCGATAAGTTATAAATTTAGCAAGAAATTTAGCTGTTGTTATTTAAATAATAATTTATACTATCGGTTCGAGTGTAAAATTAATTAATTTATCGTCATAAAAAAATTGCAATTTACAATTTTATTGTTTAAAAACATCATAAAAATTTTATTGTAAATCAATCATCTTGATTGAAACAATTCTATATCCGCATATTTTTTTTTTTTATTTGTATGCTTCAGTGTATTAATCAGTCAAAGCTGAATTCTTTACACAATCGAACGTAATTTACTCTCATTTGGTTTTGCAAAATCTGCCTAATCATCAATTTATTAAATTTTTCACTAATTTAGCGCATTCCGAGAAAGACCCACGCTACAAATTAATAAATTTGCTCCAACGTCAATGCTTCATTCGTTGATTATCTCGAAAGCACAGAAGCAGCTTTGCGATGCACAATCGAGACAAACAAACGCACACATACTCACATAGACAACGCGAAGGCACATTTCAAAACGTAGAGCGCGTTACACATTAATTCTAAATCCAACGCAACTCATCACTCCGTCTCCTTCATTCCCACGCTCTATCACTCGCTCCCTCTTCTTTATTCCCTCTTTCTTGGCAACACTTTCCCCCTTGAGATCGGGCACGCACGTTCGTCTATAGAGAGTTTCTCTTTTCCCTATCCACCCGCACACGAGTAATATATAGATACATATATAGGTACGTGTACTCGCGCGAAAATACGTCGAGACACGCGGGGAGGCAGTGATCGCGCAGTGTTAGTATTATATGGGCCTAAATCATCCGTCGCGCCGTTTTCCTCCCATTCCATACACACACACACGCGCGCGCACACACACACACACACATATATATATATATAAATATATATATTTATATGTATATATAATATATAGCCTCTCTCGCTCTTTTGCAAAACGATCGCAGAGTTTCTCTATTTCTCTTTGGAGCTCGCGCTCGCGAGTCAGTCTCGTAAATCTTTGGGGTAACGCGTCCGGTCAACTATTTATTTCCGCGGTTTATTAACGAGTTTGAAGGGTCATTCGTCAGTTGTGCTCGGACTTAATTGCCGGGACGATCGGCTGGATATATATGCGAGAGGGAAAAAGGGAACGAGAGGCAGAGAGAGAGAGAGAGAGAGAGAGAGAAAGAAAGAGAGGTAACGCAGCGGTCGGTCGTTTCATTAGTAAGGAAGGGAGAGTGGGAGAGTTGGCGCCGTATCTCATTCGCCCAGCGGGAGGGAGGAACGAATTTCCTCGGCTTTTTCCGCCGTAGCCCCCGCCTCGTAATACGGTTAATTACTTTAATATAATTATGTCGTTCATCAATTATCGAGTTTATGTTTGCTGCGATATAATGTGCGTCGTTTTGATTATTCCTTTCTCTCTCTCTCTCTCTCTCTCTCTCTCTTTCTCTCTCTCCATTTCGATGGTGAAAAGTCGAGACTTACATGATTTGCGCCAGTGATTTGGGGCGTGAATTTGACAAAATGCTTTATGCTTAATTAGTCGGTCTACGCGTGCGTTTATGCATACGTGTGTGTATACGCTCGAGCGTTCACATGAAAGTTGCAACAGCGCTCGCTTATTTATTGCTAGAGGTTTTAGAATTTGCGAACAATCCACGCTGCCAATTGATTTTCGACGGCGATTTTATTCAATTTGTATAAGCATGAAAAATGATTAATCGATGTAATTTTGCGCGAATGACGTGCGCATTAAACGGAATAAAGCGCGAGTCGTTTATTAAAAAAATTTTGAGAATATGGGTCGTACTTTTGTGGATAAAATAAAAGGCTCGTTGGAAAAGTTGACCGTAAGACGAAGCTAAAAGTATATCGTGATATAAAGAAGACTATTTATATAAAATTTGTCGAGTTAAGCCTCTTAAATTTTAACGAAATTTAATTTTACTTCTTGAAAGCTCTTTTGTGCAGTAAATTATTCTGTTAATTATTGTATCTTTACAGTTTAATTAAATTAATGATAGTGCGAAAGTAACATAACCAGTTATCTTAATATGGATTAAAGTTAATAACAAAATAAAAGATTTTATAATGAAAAATATTATGTGATAAGATTTATCAAAATTAAATTTTTTAGAAGCTAGTTAATGCCGTTTATTTTATCATTTTTTTTCCCCATTGCTACTTGAAATATGATATCTGCGGCATCCTAATTTTCTTTTTTTTTTCTTTTTTTTTTTTTTTTTAACTTTTCATACAGATTTTATTACGAGAATAAAATTTCTTGAAGTCTTAAACCAGTTTAGTTTAATGAAAATAAAAAAAGGGCGGAATTCGAATGGAAAGCCGTTCTATTAAACATTTCGAGCTGTAAAACTTTCCAATGCACCTGCATCATGATTTATATGCGTTACATTATTTTTTAGCCGTCTGCATGAACTATTGATATTTTTGTGAAATTTATTGCCGTATACTTGTAAGAAATTATTTTCATTATTTTTATGAGTATAATTTTAAACGATTAAATTCTATATAAATTTAATGTAAATAACCAAAAATTAAAATCGTCTTTCTTACTTTCTATGGTACCGAGAAAAAAATTAATAATTTTCAATCGAAAGATTTGAATTTTTGCGTGTAACATTAGATTATATTCTTATATATTCTTGGATTTATAGAACACTTTGAATTTATAAAGAATAGTAAAAATACGAAATTGCGAGAGAGAAGAAAAAGCTTCGCGACAATACAGTGTTAAATAACGAGTAAACTTTAGTACGAAATTACATTGAAACGCAGACGGATAACTTTCTTTTGTAAAAGGTCAAAGACAATACAATAGCCTAACCCTTAGCCAGCGTTACTCCAACTCGAACTTTATTACGAGGAAAGGAAGTCTGGAATATAAGCGGGCTCTCTCTCTCTCTCTTTCTCTCTCTCGTCAACTCGTTATTTTTCGCCAGATTGACTCTTCCTCGATGTATATACCGTTGTTCTCGTCGAGCGGCTTAAATTTCCGGGCGAGACTACGAGGGCTACAAGCGTTAAAAGTTAAAAAAGGAAAAAAAAAAGAGCACGAAAGGCACAAAGAAGCGTTGCTCGTCCAATATATAGTCTGCGACTGCGAGTAGCAATTCGCGAATAATTCCTCGGCGATGCATCGCGTAAGTTCAACCTTCCCCGAGAGGGAATCGTTGGCCCATGAAATCGGCAGGTGACAGAGAGAGAGAGAGAGAGAGAGAGAGAGAGAGAGAGAGGATAAACGAGCGCTCGGGCGTACTAAAAGCATTTTAACTTTTCTGCTACTCTTCTCTTTTCTGCTTCTCTTCTTTCGCTATTTACACTTTTATTTTACGCATGTATGTATATGTACATACACGTATATATTCCTATGTATAAAGTAAAGTGCGGGGATCCTTATACGTTGATAAGACACGCATTAACACGGCGACAGTCACTTGTGAGTTTGCGCGTGTGAGTTAGTCTATCCTCTCCCTTTCTCTCTTTTTCTCTCGCTCTCTTCGTAAAGAAAGAAGAGGTACAAGAGTTGTTTTTTAGCCTCTGCTTTCATTGAAGGTGCCAGCGAGTGTGGGGATGTGTCGGACGTGTTTTAAGTGTTGCGCGGCAAAGTCTTTTCTTTTCCGTCTCTTAGCGCCTAGCTTTATTATACGCGGCTTATACAGCTGCGCTGACTCGCCGGAGATGAGCGTGATTTCGTGGGTTTTAAATTAACGAGTCTTCTTTTTTTTCTTTCTCCCCTTTGCTTTTCGTGTTTTATATTTTCTTTTTCTTTTTCTTTTCCTTTTTTTTTTTTTTTTTTTTTTTTTATTTTTTTTTTTTTATTTTGTTTTACAATTTTTTTATACTATAGATCGAAGTAGCTTTTTATGGGACAAGTTTGAATAATGAAATTTTATTGGATTTAATATCGATCGTTAAAATTAATTACATATTATGTTTATTTCGGATAACAAATCATGTTACGTTTTCAATTAAGTTTGAATATTATTCGATTATTAAATTCGAATTTGATATACTCGTTATTATTCGATATTTCATCCGTTATGCTTAAAATATTCCTTGATAATATTTTCAATGCATGGATTTGATGCAAAATTTTATTACGTTACTAAATTCAAAATAAAAACTATTCAATGAAAAGATTTACAGTACATTGCAAGAATAACAAGCATTAGTACTACTTTCGAAACTTAATTTGTAATGCAAGATTATATTTTACGGACTTTTTTCTTTTTTTTTTTTTTTTTTTTTTTTTACTCTTACGATGACAGGGATTAAGTAGAAAAATTGTTAATCTTAAAGAGCTGTAACTCATTTTAATAGGATTTCCAGCATAGCACTCGGTTATATTTTTGTAACTTATATAAGCATGGATTAACGAAAACGTGAGTCATCTTTTTTAATAACATTGTAGAATATCTTGAGAAAACGTATATTACGTTGGGCTAATTTAGAAAAGAAAAACATTCTAATTAGCTAAATAACTTCTTTGAAAAGCTTTTATTTTCGTTAAACTTTAAATTTTAATAAAATTTATTACATAATAGAATTTGTATCGAAAATTCTTTGTTGCCATAATTTTTGTAACAAAATAATTCTCGAATTTGTATATTCAAAGAAGAAAGTATATTTTAAAAAATTAGCTCAATTATAAAGATTTAGTTTATTTAAAAAATATGTGATAAATTTCAAAAAGAATATTAAGGCCAATATGACAGTCGTGGCATCAATTTTACAACAGTAACAATAATACTAATGCATCAGTGACTATTAACATGAAAAAATTTACTTCAATAACTACAGTAATGCATCGCTGATGTTGTATACTTGTTAAAGCACTCGAAGCTTCTCTTTTCTCGTAAAAAAAAGCGCGTAAAACGAAAGAGACGAAAAAAGAATCGCGAAGATGCAGCGAAAATGCCTCTAGATATTAAAATGTCCGATAACGAAACTACACGCGCAAAAGAAAGAAGAGACAGGGTTTGAAAAAAAAAAAAAGAAAAAAAAAAAAAGAGAGAGAAAAAGTAAGAAAAATAATGGAAAAGAAACAGAGAAGAGGCGAAAGAGAGACAGCCAAGGTAGTGCATATCGGTAGGAGGGCCGTTCCCCTCGATGCCTTAATTAACGAACGCGCGACTCGAAAGGCACTCGTTGCCTGTCACACGCAAGCCATCCTCCTCCGCTCCTCTTTCAGTCCTACGCGCCGCGGCCGCAAATATTCTAATGTTCGGCAAACGCTGTATATTCATATATATATACACACACAACACCAGCGCGAGTGTACATGTGTAATCCGTGCTTTGAAGTGTGTCGGTGCGACGACGGCAACGTCGCAAGCTATACGTACTCGCGCGAGAGACAGAGAGAGAGAGAGAGAGACCGCGAGGAATTCAACGCGGCAGTAAAGTAAACGCGCGCGTCCGCTAATTTCGCCCCGCGGAATCACCGCCGCTACCGCCGCGCACACGTTTTTCGCGCTTCGTCTCGTTCATTTGCAATTACAAAGATGAGAGAGAGAGAGAGAGAGAGCTCGCGCAACCTCGCGATAGTCCTCGCTGCTATGCATTAATAATAATGATAAATTAGGTACGCATAGCCATGCAGATGGTGTTGTAATTACCATGTTATTCCCACTGTACGCATAATTTATAGACGGCCGCACGAGACCTCCCTCTCTCTTTCTCACTCTCACTCTCTCTTTCTCTACCTATATCTATAACTCTTGCTCTCGCTTTAGCTCTTTGCCACGGAGAGTTTCTAAGTACGGGGAATTGTCGTTGCGTCTCTCTGCTGTATAGAAAGGAAAAAAAAACTCGCTCGGTTCTTCTTTTCCCTTCGCGTGCGCTTATACGAGGACGGAGAAAAAACGATAACGTTCAACTTTTTGCGTCTTTCTCGACGTCTTAGGCTTTCTTTGCTTTATATTTGCGGAGAAAAGACGATGGGGCGTAGGGGGAAGGCTATAGCTCTTCGCTTATACCCGTTTATAAATAAGGGTGTATTATAGGGAGTAGCTGTGTAACTTAATTATCTATTAATTGAAATGATATTACGGTTTCTTAAATTATTAATAAAAGATAGGTTAAAATCAACATTGCGGGAAATTATCGAATGTGTAAAGAAGTTACAAATGAATGTTTTATGCAAAGTTTTACGCCTTAAAATTGTTGCATTTTGAACTTACAAATTCAATTTTTATAATTTTGTTGAAAATAGCTCGTGAAAAAATAATAAATTTTATTAAAATATATTTTTAAATAAACTTCTTAAAATAAGCAAAAAATGTAATAAAAACTATGACTCTGAGTACTAATTTCATTTCGAAATTTTATTATATTTGAAATATTTATAACGAATACCCAGATGGGCAACATTAAAAACGCGTTTAACCAATAATTTAAGGTAAATACATAACATTTCAATTAAGCAATTAACATCATTCGCTTGATAATTGTAAATTGCCACATTTTCTTAATGAAGACATACGGTAACTCAAAGAACACCGCATCTTCGGGCTCATTAAATAATCTTATCACATCATCTCATCTTCATCCTATAAGTCCTTTACCTTATCTTTCCTTTTCACTTAAATTTCCCTCTCACTTGATTACGCCTGTCTGATAGTTTTGTTTCAAGCGCCATTTAAATCTTTACTCATCTCTCTAAATTGTTTCTTTTTTTTTTAAACACACGTACGTTTCTAAACGCTCCACTGCTCATAATTTTCATAACCGTTTCAATGACGAGTAATCACGAAAAGCAAACGATATTTTAAACAAAGCGAGGGTAAATTATATGAGAGGAGAAAAAAAAAAAAAAAAAAAAAAAAACTAAGCACAAATAGCATCAAGAGGCGCTGAAAACGAAAACTGCATAACGATGGTAAGCAGCTATAGTTTCGCGAGCTCGTCGAGCAACAAAGATTATCTCCTTGCTAATCGCTAATCCTCATCTGAATTATGACCCTGACTCGGTTGTATACGAGCTTTTATGTTTTCCTTGGGTATTTTTATCGCTTTACCGCTTACTCATTACGACGACGGAGGAAAATTTACACAGCGCTTTTGGCTTCTTTGGTTTTTCTGTAATTTTTTTTATTATTCAAGATCGATTAAACTTGTTATTAATGGTTACTTTATTTTTAGCTAGTTATATATGAATAAAAATGTTTACATTCACTTAGCGACAAGAAATTGAAATGATTAATAGGAATAGTCTGTGAAAAATTTTCTTACTTCTTGTCTTTTATTTATTTTTTTTTTTTATTCTTACGAAATATACATTTATTTTTCGAATGTCATTTGAATTGTAAAATAGATGTATATAACTCGTTTGAAAAAAACTCAGTAGATTAAAACATCACATAAATAAGATGAATACATCGTTTACGTAAATTAATAGATTATTTCCGACAGTACTCGACACTTTTCACAACGCCGTTTGAAAATAAAAATGCCTCTTGCCTCACATTTGCTTTCTTCACAAAGCGAGGCACAAAAATAACATGTTTAATAAAAAAAAAAAAAAAAAAAAAAAAAAAAAAAATTAAACGAGATATATCGATTATTAGAATAAATAAATAGTTGGAATCTGTTTAATTTTCGACGGGACAAATCCATTTTCCAAAAATTTTATTTTCTATTGGATTAAAAAGCTTAATCAACTAAGTTTTATTTATCTACAAAATAAATCGGTATGTTAAAATATATTTTTAAAAATATTTTCTCACTGCGTTGATCAATAGTTGATGAAATACTGTTATAAATATATTACTACTAGATAAAAAATTTCTTTTAATATAAAAGCTTTTATCAATTTGTCGATGCATATAATAACAATATGATATAATAACAATATTATCATTTTTTTTAATTTCGAGTCAACTTATGTCCCGGGGTCCTTATACAAATAATTAAGTTAACAAACGATGTGCGTGTTCGAGGTCATTAAAAGACCCTAACAAAAGAAAAAAAAAGAAAGTAGAAGAAGAAGAAGAAGAAGAAGCAGCAAACTCATTTTCCCTTGTCGACGAAATCCGCAGGCGTCACATTCACGAAATTTTAATTTAATATTTTCTTACCACGCGTCGACCCTCGCTCTAACAAACGTATATATATATATATATATATATATATATATATATATATATATATATATATATATATATCCACATCCACACTTGAACAAAAGATTAGGGAAAACCGCACGAGAACCGCACGGCTCTCGAAAAGAGAACGAGTACACAATACGCCACACTCCGGGCTATCCGCAACCGCCTGTTTTCTACAAAGGCTGTATGTGCCTCGCACACTTCCGTTGTCGGCGACTTTTTTTTTTCCTATTTTTTTTTTTTTTTTTTTTTTTTTTCTTTTTATCGTACCGCACCTACCACCGCATACTCTAAGAATAGAAGTATAAGTAGAAAGAGACGAAGAAGAAGCGACAAATAAGAGGGACGAAGAGAAGAGGAAAAGATTAGCGGAAGTAGAAGCTGGTGCCGATCCGGTCTCGTCTTCTCCCTTGAAAAATTCACCGCAAAGGGCGCGACGTCGTGCACGACGCACGCCTCATCTCGACCCGGGCGACATTTCCAAGCATGGCTACGAAGGTGAATTGAGAAATAAAGAAGAAAGAAGGCGGGAGGAATACCTCAACCGGAAGAGCTAGCGGGGAATCGAAAAAAAAAAAAAAAAAATAATAATAAAAAAGATAACCGAATGGCGGAAAGGAGGAGGCGCGGTTTTTTTTTCTTTTTAAAAAAATCGCATTAGAAGCGAGCAAACGAGCGACACAAAACGCGTGCGGTGTCTACCACGCGTTTGCGTATAAATAGGCCTTATACTACATATATACGTATATACGGTGTTTATCGTACAATGCGTTCCTCCTTCGGCTTCGAGATCCTATTTTCAGAGATATTCATCTCTCTCTCTCTCTCTCGGACAGCCGCTAACCGCTTTATCTGTGTACGAAATCGCGCGCGTGCGCGCGGTCGAATCTATACGGGCTTGCAGCTGTTTCCTTTGCTTTTTTTTTTCTTTTTTTTTTTTTCTTAAATCTCGCATGTATATATATATACGTGCACGCGTTAGGAGAAAAGGCGGCGCGTAGTGGTCGCAACGATGCAGAGAAACGCGTGGCTTCTTCTTCTATTTCTTTTCTTTTTTTCTTCTTCTTTTCCTTTAGTCCGATTCTTCCAATGGAATGGATACACGTACCTGATACTTTGAGCTTTCGTAGAATATAATATATAGCTCGATCTTTTTATCTGCGTGTATAGGTATACGTACGCTTATGCGTTAAAGTACAAGATCTTTGAACTTCTTTGTGAGAGATATACGCAGGAGGAGGAATCACAAAGTGTAGCCGCGATGCATTTCGAAGAATGTGATTTGGAGATACGAAATGGGTTATTTGTATACCGCCGAATCGAAAAGATATTGTCGGTTGCGGTTATTTAAAATTATTGTCTTGCGGTGAAGTTGGGACTTGTGGATGAAAAAGTTTCGCGATGAGTTTAATGTCAATTTTTTAGTGTAGAGATTACATTTTTTTCATTTATTTTATATTATTATTTATATAAACGTATTAAAAATAATTAAAATGTAGTTTATTTTTACTTTTAAATCTTTAAATGCAAAATTCATTAAAAATTTATTAAAGACCACTTGAATTATATATGTAATTTACTAATTAAATTATTTTCCACTAATTAATGTACGCAAAATTTTTTAAAGGATATTATTTATTTATAAATTTCATTCGATTGGATTAGTGGACACCAAAATTAACGTTGTTTACATAAATAAAACATAACAACATTTTATCAAATACGATGAAACTGGTAGCAATATCGTAATAATTAAACAATATAAATTAAAAGTTATTTTTAATTTATATATTTTCTTTTGTTATTATTAAATTTGTAAAGAGATTAAAATTTAATTCAATTTAAATATAATCTTTATTCACATAAATTAGTCGTTCTAACGAAATAAAACAATATTGAGAAACTTTAGCCATTCGTTACTCTTAATTTAAAACTTATCATTTGTTATAAAGTTTGCTTCTCCGTTTTTCAATTGAGTTTACTTTTTTCCTTTCCGTGGAATTACAATAGCATTTCAAAGTACAAATGAGAAAAAAAAATAAATATATACTCAGCCGATCTAAATAATTTTTTTTGTTCTTTCCTACAATAAAAGCAATAAATCTAATGAAGAAACAATAATAAATTTAATCGTTATAATTGTAAATTTTTTAAATAAAAATTCAAGAGTTCGCCGATGCCGTTTTCATTACCTCTTTCAATGTATTTATTTCTTTCACAAATTAAGTAGCTCGAGCATTTAAGAAAAAAAAAAAAAAAATAAAACAACAAACTTGGTCGAATAAAAGGAAAAATACCGCAACGTTACAAAAGAAAGCATCGAAGCGTATATATGTATGCGTATAGAAAGAAAAAGAAACCCTGTATACCGATCAATTTCTACAATCTCCTCTCCTTCTATTTTTTCTTCTTTCCCCTCACCTTTTTACCTCTATCTCCTTCTATCTGTCGATGGCACGAAGCCGATCTGTTATAATCTGCTACGGAGTAAAAGAAAGAGGAAAAGAGAGAGAGAGAGAGAGAGAGAGAGAGAGAGAGAGAGAGAAAATAGAAAAAGAAAGATTTAATTCTTGCGTTTTAAGCGGCCGCAGCGTAACCGACCGCGGCGACGCAAGATCGAACGTGGCAGGTGTGAAACCACCATTAGTTCTCCGGTAAGAGAGAAAAACTTTTAACGCATAGAAATGTAGCCCAGGTATATATCTTCGCGCGCATACGTTTTGATCCTCGATCGCGCGCTTTTCTTTTTTTTTTTTTTTTTTTTTTTATTCCATCTCCGCCGTTTTGTACACAACAAATGCATGTTTTTTTTTTCTCTTTCTCTCACGCGAGAGCCTTTCGTCTTCTCAAGCATAGTTTTCATCCGAGTCTCGAGTGGAAGATACATAGAAAGAGAGAGAGAGAGAGAGAGAGAGTTTTTGACGCGGTGAAGCTAGTAAAAGTAGAAGAAGCAAAGGAAGAGTTTTATCCTATATATTTCTTTATCTTTTCTCGAGCAAGGTGTGCGCTTCTCCTTTGTTTCTACGTGGCTTGGTTTTTGAGCTGAAATTTTACTCAAGAGTAGCACGCGCTCCATTGCGTTTTTTTTTTTTCGCAAAGTGGCACAGCAGACGCGCGGGAAAACTTTTCGCTGGATCGCATTTCCGCGGCTGTTTCGATTTCTCTCTCTCTCTCTCTCTGTCTCTCTCTCTCTGTCTCTCTCTCTCTCTCGGAAAAATTATTTTTTGATTTGTTTCTGTATATATATATATATATATACAGATGTATGTATAATCAACGGTATCATGGGTAAAGTATACCCGTGATCTTTTTGATCATATAATCGGTCGAGTGTCTTTAATCGTTTAAAATTCAATGTGAAATTTGTGAGCTTTTTAATATTGGATATATCAAAGTAGGTTAAATCAACGCTTTGAAATATAAATTTTCATCATAGATTTTATTTTACTAAAAAAATTATAATTAATATTTTTAATCGAAATTTATTTTACCTAAATATAAATAAAACTTCATTTGACATCCTTTTAAAAAATAAATTTAATGCATATTAATATGTAGGAGATATATTTTTTCCTTATCTTTAATTTGCGTATTCATGAATCCTTTAAATTCTTTTAAAACTGCAAGTCCCAATTTTCGTAAACAAAAAATTTACTCCTCACCTATGACAACTAAAATTTAAGTATCTCTTACTTTTTACTATGACGATAACCATTTTATATTTCATTCCACATACGCACACGCACATACGAAATCTGTATTTTAAACGAAAATTAGTCTAGCCGACCGAAATTGTAGAGCGCGAGAAATCAACGTTTTGTTAAAAATTGCGTATCGCGCGCGTATAAGCGACGAAAGAGAATAAAAATAAATGAGAGATCGAGGACGTACGCGGGAGGGGAGAGAGTGAGAGGGGGGGGGCGAGGGCCATAAAAATTTGTAACAATAATAGCCTGTGCGCGTATTCGTAAACTCGCCGTACGGTTACGTCGTATCGAAAATGGAGCACACGTAAACGCTTACACACGCGTATACGGGGGGCGTAGGTAACGCAGGTGTTCTTGTATATATGTATGTACGCGCGCAAGGGAAACAATAGTCTCACGCGCGCGCACACAGCCGAGCCTCCGCCGTTGAAATATTCGAGAATCGCCTTTTCGACATCTCGATTCGTTTTGGGAGCTTGATTCTCTCAGCGCGGCAAAACCCTCGTGTGGCCTTTCTCTCTTCTCTCTCTCTCTCTCTCTGGCTCTTCCCCCACGGGGGAATGCCGTGTATATATATATATATATATATATATATATATATATATATACATACATACAGACGAAGCGACAATTAAGCTTGAGCCGTACCGGAGGAATATATATATACATATACGTGTATACACGTAGGATCGAGTCGTGGTGGGAACGTTTCGCGTGTTTCGACCACGAATATCATGCAAACGGATTTACTCACTCTGAAAAGAAATACATACTCGTATGTATATGGCGCGTACTTTTTCGTCGGTTCACTCGTTCATTCGTTCGTTTGCTCATCCGTTCGTTCGTTCATTCGATCCTACGTATGTATAAAAATAAAAGTAAAAAAAAAAAAAAAAAAAAAAACGTATACAGGTATGCATTCGTATGGGAATAAGCTAAACACGATAAAAACGAAACGTAGTTATGGCGTATTAACTAAAAAAGAATTTCGAGAGGAAAAAAATGAATGTAACGACTTTCTAAGGTAGGAATATTGTTGAAAAGCAAGAATGTTGATAAATTTTATCGGATTAAATACTTTTTTTTCGTCAAGTACATCGTAATTTGTTGTTACTTATTAAGCTGTAGTTATTATATACTGTTATAAAAGAAGCTTTTACAGAATAAAATATCAAAAATAGTTTCTTTGAATGCATGGTGGGTATACATGTATTTTAATACGCTTTAAAAATACAATATTTTAAAATTATTAGTAAATCTAATGTTTTAAAATATTACAAAGTAATATATAATATTTGATAGCCGTGATATTATTATTCAATATTGCGTATAAAATTTCGATTTATGGTAGATTTTAAAAAATTTTGTTATCATATGGAGAAATATTATATCCACATTCATAGATCTGTAATATTATATTTAGTATCTCGTATTGAGTATGTTTCGTAAAGAATCCTTTATCGTATCACTGATAAAGATTGAATTCACGTCAAATCACTCGATTTATTCAAATTTGAAACTACCTTTACTTATAAGAATTTTATTTTTTTTTTTTTTTTTTTTTTTTTTTTTTTATGAGCAAAGGAAAAAAAATTTTTTTTTCCCAAAACTTTGATGAATATTTTTTAAAATTAGAATAAAAATTTTTTCACAAGTTTTGTGAGGGAATTTGAAAATAAAAAATAAAATAAAAGTAGAAAAATATAAAGCTATAAGAATTTATTCATTCAAATAAAAGTATTTATGGAAATGGAAATTTTCCAGTGCAGTATCCAATACAACATTCAAGCAGCAGATTATACGAAATAAGTATGAAAATCTCTTTAACGTAGTCGACAAAATTACCCTAAATACTCAGCAATTCCTTTATTGAGACAAACGAGGCTGATTTCGTTCCCGGCGCAGCGCAATCTCCGTTCTATATATGTGTATATATATATATGTGCACGCTCGCAAAATCTCGTCGAGCATTGAATGAAACTCAAAATAAATCGGTGTTCATGAATATTTACTCACGTTACTGCAAAACGTAAGTTTGCATAATACAGTAGCTTCTTAGCCAAGAAGGTAAACTCGTTGGAACCAGAGCGCATATATGTATGCATTCTCACATGCATGCAGTCGGACATATACGAGTATACATGTATACTACCGCATGTGGTTAGATATACATGTAAAGCATTACGCGATCGGCGGAAATAAAAATGCAGAGGAGACGAAAGAACGAGCGCAAGTAGTTCGTGAAAGATAGAGGTAAAGCACCGGAGAGGGTAAAACGACGTACGAGTGCAGCAGTAAAGAGAGGAAGAGGGAGAGAGAGAGAGAGAGAGAGAGAGAGAGAGAGAGATAAAAGGTCGATAGTACACAATCTCCGCTGACGGCTTGCCCGGTCCACTGGATATTTCTCTCCCTCTCTATCTCTTGAACGAGCAAACACTCATTTCGCTATATTTGATCGTATCGTCCGTTTCTCTCTCCCTCTCGTTCGCTTAGTGCACCGAGTGGCCTCGCGCTTAGCTTCTCCTCTGTACACTCGCGTACATATACGTACGCCAGTCAGCTAGTCAAGCCTCGTGTATTCTCCCTCTCTCCTCTCTATCCTTTCCTGTATCTACCTATATATCTGTATATACGCGTTCTCTCTCTCTCTCTCTCTCTCTCTCACTCTCTCGATTTCTTTCTCTCGAGATTATTTAACTTATTCCGTAGCAAGACACGTATTGGGCGTGTGCAGTGCGCTTGTGATCAACACTTTATCGCATAATTGTCCAATCAGAAGTCGGCTGAAATAACTGAAACTCGAGCGAGATTGGTGAGAACGTGAAAAGCGTATAGCCACTCGTTCAGTCTTATCCGTTTTCGGATTTGCCTTTTTTTTTGCCTTCTTGTTTTTCTATTCGACATTTAAATTTAATTTCAACTCGTTTATCTTTCGAGAAAATTTATCAAAAACTTATACGATGAAACTTTACAAATGTCGGTGTTAATGTTTTTACGAATAAATTTAATTTAATCTCAACGTTTAATTTACATATATGTTTATCATTTTTTCTGAAATTCGTTTTGTTTTATTTTTATATTAAACACATTTTAATTCGATTAAGATTGTCGGCGATGTGAAAAACGATATAAATTTATATATATCAAAACGACGAATTGCGAAAAAACTTTTGAATATAATTATCTTAAGAATTAATTCGAGTACTTTTCTCAGCTAACAACTATTAACAAGCCAATGAAATAACGTAAACTTTCTTAATTGAATTTTAACGAGTTGTAAAGTTGAAGCGGCACAGAATAAGTACAACCATACGTTTCCGAGACACCCGATAGGTATGCAACGAGCATACGCTCTCGCGAGCGACGTTTAATCGATTGCGTGAAGTCTGCATTTCTCTCTGTCACTTTCCCCCCCTCCCCTTCTCCTCTCTCTCTCTCTCTCTCTTTCTCTTCGCGAGTCTCAGGACGTTATTTTTCCCAGGGACGACAAGCTAGAGTCGTGCAGTACATCCTTCTGTCGAAATTGTATCGGACTAATACGCTGACACGAGAGGACGACGACTAGAGAGAGGGAGAGAGAGAGAGAGAGAGAGAGAAAGACGGAGAGAGCAAAGCGTCGATTGCCTTCTCTCGCGGCGATTGAAGTTTTCAGTTCCTATCGAAGAGAAGAGGTAGAAGAAGGAGAGGATGGGGGCACAAAGTCGATTGCTTTTTCACGACTTCAATAAGGGAGGTGAACGCACGCCCGCGCGTTCGATGTAAAGCTTTATTCGTTCTTCTTTTTACTCTTTCCTTTTTTTTTTCTTTCTTTTTTTCTTTCTTTTTTTCGTTTTTTCTATTTGTTGTCCTCTTCTTTCTCTCTATTTCTGAAAAAGCTCTAGCTGCGCTTCTTTATTAATTTGAAATTCTTATACGGCACGACTAATATTGCGATAAATTTGTTTTTATTTTCTCGAAAATCATATTGGAGCGGTAAATTGTTTTTCTACGTTTTTCTTTTTCCTCTTTTTATTTTTTCTTATTTAATTAAAGATTAAAATACATTTTGAATATTAAATTTTTATATCGAATATAATATTATGAAACTTTTCAAGTGAACTTTTTTATTTCCCACGAAGCAGATGTGGCATAAATTACTTATATATAATTCATTGTCCACTGTAATAAACAGATATGGAAAACTTGTTTTATTATAAATGAGCGATATCGCATGAAATATATACATGCATATTTTATTTTTGAATATTAAATATAAAAAAAAAAAGAGATTAATTATTTCGAAATCTAGCTATTATTGATTTTATATAGATGGAATTAAAATCGAAAACGTTTATTAACAATATCTAACTGATATTGTTTACACGTTAGAATTATATAGACCAAAATAGCGAATATACTATTATATATTTGAAACTTTGCAACATTTATTTGATAAAAAGAAAAACAAAAATTTTTTAAAATAATTATTTCGCACGTATATCTTTTGCGCCTCGAAAAGTCAGCGGTGAACTGCACAGAAATAGACTTCCGGCAACATTCGCATACATACATATACATGTATATTCCAGCTGCCCGGCAATTATTCCGTCGTAAAATGAAAAATGAATCGCAAAAGCGGAGGGTTGAAACGAAGGACGCACATAAAATTATTATGCATCGCGCATCGATCAATCCTCGTCGCGTTAAAGATCGTAAAAGCCGCGGCTTTCCTTTATTTTTTCGAACGCATATACGTATATAAAAAGCCGTCAATGAAAACGCTCGGGTAATTATAAAAAGGTTGAAAGAAAAAAAAGAGATCTATATATATATATATATATATATATATATATATATATACACACATACATTTACGATATCGTAAAACGACGCGTGCTGGTATTAACTCGTAGCGTTCGTGTGCAACGTCTCACACTGCTCCGGTCTGCGACACACCTTCCCCGTTCCCTTCTTCGAGATAAAGAGAGAAAATCTTGGTTTGATTTTCAGAGGCAGCACGTTAGCGTTTTCTCGCGAGGCGCGATAAGCTTTCGTGGCGTCGTTGGCGAACTTGACGCGGCGAGGGCCCGAGATAAAGAAAGAGAAAGCTCGAAGTGAAAGCACGTCGCTCGGCTATAGTCGTGTACATAATTCGAAGTATGGCGTGAAGTGAGATCGGCCCCACGTGATTATAAAGCTTTGCTTTTTTTTCCTTTGTTCTTGTGTTCTATTTTTTTTTTTTTTTTTATTTGCAATCGATATTCGAGATCGTACTCACACGTATTGTGTACACTGTTTGTGCATGCGAACCTTTTACATAATAATTCTTACATTAACGTAGAAATTTTAGAAATAATAGCTTATACACCTTCAGCAAAAGTTAGAAGAGATTATAGATGTATTCATGTACAGAAATTAGGGGATGGAATGCACTCGCTTGGTATATCTTAAGTTTAGCCGGACGATCCTGGCGTTTTCGGCCGACAAGTTCTGGGCGAGTTTGACTCGTTACTCGATTGCACGGGTCAAGTAATATGGCTTTATTGAATGAATTTATTGAATTTTATTAACCACATCGCCGTGGATGTTTTCATTAAGAGAGCGAAGCGTCGGTTAGATAACCGCGATGAAGATGTCTACGTGTGCTAAGTCATTTTAATTAATATTTTGATGAGTTTATAAGAAAAATTAAGAGGTTGTTTTTTAAGAGAAAGAAAATTGTAATAAATATAATCAACAGAGTACGCAGCATAAGTATAATGAATCGATTTACTCATTACTTGATCGATCGCCTTATGATACTTTACTAATGAGCGTGTAATACATGTTACAAGAAAAATTATTTCTTTCAAGTAATCATTAAAATACGGTTACAAACAATTTTTAGAAATACAAACACTTATTATTACATCACTTAATCAGTATTGCGTCGGCCCGAGAAAATCAATAAAAAAAAAAAAAAAACAGAACACATCTGTTGACCTAAAACACACGCGACTAAATCCCTCTTGATAAATCGTTTCTGTCCTCGGCAATCTTACGGAACTTAAAAAACTATCAAGACAAGCGAGGCGCGCTTTTCTCTCTCCGGTAACTTGGCTAAACGCAACTTAATTCTCCTTCCCTTTCTCTTCTCTCTCTCCTTCTTCTCTGTCGAAAGAAGTGTACCGGTGCGGAGATCGAATGTCGCTTGCTTGAACGAATAAGGAAAAGAAGAAAAAAAAAAAAAAAAAAAAGAAAAAAAGCAAAAAAAAGACGAGAGATCTAAAAAAGGAAACCTCGCAAACTTTTCGGCATGTTCTCCGTCGTTCGTTGTCGCGTGTCGCGCTCGCGAAACTTTGCTCGTCGGAAGGTCAGGGACTCGCCTGCGACACTTGAGAAAACTTTTCACGGATATCTCTAACGCTGCTACTCTCCCTTTCTCACTCTTCCTCCTCGATTTTCCTTTCCTTCTCGCTACCCACCATCGTCTGCCCTAACTCTTCTCTCTCTCTCTCTCTCTCTCTCTCCTCTTTCTTCTTATCTTGACGAGATGGCATTAAGGCCTTTAACCTTTCCAGTCATCCTCTCTGAAAAGAGGGAAGAAAAGCTATATAGGTTTCCGAACGACGCGAATCAAATTGCGGCGCGTTACGCCTTTAGAGATAAATGGCTCTCGCTTTGGTTGATCCCACTCCCCCTTCTCCCCCCTTTACCTTACTCGTTGTCGTCGCGCAGATATGAAAAATCAGGCGCACGGAGAAAAGTCCCACGGCGAGCTTATCGTCCGTCGTAATCTCTCGATTTCGTTCGCCGTGTCGAGAAGAAAAAATACTTATTCCCACGCATTATACTATTTCGTAGTAGAGGGGGTTGATCTAAAGCGTTGCGTATATTATTGTACACCCCATCGGTGACTCGTAGCTGTTTGCCCGCGCACGTGCCCGCGTGTATTGTACGAGCATTGGTATTCGGTGTCGGTTACGCACGCACGCAAGTGCATATATATATATATATATATATATATATATATATATATATATATATACGCGTGTGTATGTGTACGTCGTATGCCTATTATCTTGTTTACCGATACGGTCTTTTGGCAGATGAAATATCGGCGGCGATCATTTGCTGAATAACCGATGCTGTATGTATGTATATGTATTATAAAAGTACGCGAGGGGAAAGTTGATCTCGTCGAATGCGCTTCGTTTCGTCTATAAATTTTTTTCCGCCTTCTCTCCACGGGAGAGATGTTTATCGATAACAAATTTCAACCGATCAAGAGATTGATTCTTTTACTCGTATATTCCCTCGAACAGTTTCCAATAAGATTTTCGTTGCGATATTGATAAATGAAGTAACTAAAAGTCTCTCTCTCTCTTTGTCTCTCTCTTTTTTCAATTTTTACAGAATGCTTTTTTATGTTATTGTCATCGCATATTTATTGTTTAAATATTTATTTCTTAAGAAAAATCAACGTTTCCTTTATTACTATGAAAACTATTATTTAATCTGCTTAAGAGACTCACAAGTTTAATTATTCTTTTAAAAAGCGACCAATAAGCAACAATAAAATTTATAATTCTAACGAATCTTTTATATCGCTATTTCACGCATCGTTTACTTACGCATTCGACATCGTTGATTGTTGAGCTGAATGCGAATAAACGCACGATACAAAATCATAAAATAAGGCTTGACTTTGCGAAACAAAATAAATAAAAAGAAAAGGAAAAAAAAAGGAAATAAACGACACGTCCGTCACTTTCACCCTTCCTCTTCTGTTCAACTGTTAATTATTCCCGCTTTTAGGGAACGAACGCATGAAAAAAAAAGAGGAGAAAAAGGAAAGAAAAAAAAAAAAAAAAAAAAGTAAATAGCATCACGGCCCTCGCTCTCACAGCGCTTCGTGAATGGCTGCGAGAGGAATTTTTCCACAATAAAAACATGAAAGGCCCTTCATTAACCGCGAAACAATAGCGCCGACGAATGCGCCAGGTGCGGTAATTTCCTTAATTTGTTTTCGCCAATGCACGAACCGAACAATAAAATATGACGCGCGGAGTTCAAGTTCACTCTTTTCTTCTCACGGGGGTCGTATCCTCGCTTCTTCTTTCCTTCTACGTCTGTCTCTCTTTCCTCCCCGTTATTCCATTATTTCTCATTCCGTGCCGAGCTTTTGAAGCGGGCTTATATATGCGAATGAATGAAAACGAGACGATTCGTTGGCTCTTTCTCCCTTGCGCTCGAGTATACGCGAATGCAAGTTTCTCGTTTAGCGCGCACGCTGAGGAATTCTTATATATGTACAACAATGCGCGCCAACGCCTGCAGCGACGACGACAACGTTGACTACACGACGCTTGCAAAGTTTACCACGGGGGGGGGGGGGGGGGAGGGGAGGAAGAGAGAAACAAAGCTTAGCTCGTTCGCGCAAACGACAAAATAAAAAGAAAGAAAGAAATAAATTAGAAAGAAGAAAGAAAAAACGAAATATCGGGAGAAAGAATGTGTATTACTATATGTATACGTCGCGTTCCCGCCTCGAGATGTGTTTCTATACGTATGCGTATATATACGAGTACATACGCGAGAAATAAAAGAGGCAGGCGCTGATAAGCTTGGCGCGGAATATCGGATGAAAAAAAAAAAAAAAAAAACGAACCTTAAAAATAAATGTCGAAAGACAAACAAATATAAGATAGAGGAAGCGATGATGAGAATAACGAGATTTCGATATGAGATGGGTCAAGATGAATGCGCATTTTAATAAAATCGTGTCTGATAAAGTGAAAACTACTGAATTTTTCGGTTAAACAAATAAATACAGATAAAAAAAAAAAATTCATTCTTACATTTTGTATTCACAACTTCATTTTAATAATTGATACAGCATAAACACGTAAATAAATTTTTTGGAAAAATCTTCAATTTAAATGTAGTAAATATTTTCAAGTTAATAAAAACTTGAAAGTATTATATTAGGTTTTATCTGAATATATATATATATATATATATATATATATGATAATTTATCAGCAAAACACACTTTAACGTGTAATTGAATAGATGTTTGTTTTGTAAGCATTTGTTTTGATTTCGTCAATATTGTTTGTCGGAATGATTTAATTACAAAATTCTAAATGTAATATTTATTATTAATCTCTATTCATAAAATAATACTTGCGTCAATTATATGTATAATTCTTTTATGATGATAATATATTATTTAATTTTTTTTAATCGTATGTGCACTTACTTATTGTTATTGTTATTCACCAATTGCTATAGATAGACTATTACGAAGTCGTATTGCTTTAGAAATTTAGAACATTCAGACGTGGATAACATTTTTAGATAAAATTATTTCTATGACAATGAAATTTCAATTTATTGATCGAATAATTTTTTCATACTCGATTGGCATACTTTGTAATTAAGATTGACGCTAAAAAATTACGCTTACGTTTATACTGATTGTATTTTCTAGCTGTTTAAACTTATATGCTGCTTTAACTTTTGCGCAAACATAATGTAACTTTAATCGTGCAATTCCGAATTGTTCTTAGTGAAACATTCACCTGTAACGATAATTGTATTAAGACTGAAAAATAAGATGAAAAGTAATATCACAAAAATGATGAAAGCTTAAAAATTATTCACTCAGTAATAACAAAAGCTTCTTTTACTCTCGCGACGAGATATCAATGAATAACGGTGCAAAAAAAAAAAAAAAATAAAAAGCCGTATTATGTTTATAAAGTCAAAGTCGAGCGTTGAATATAACGAAAGGACGATTGCGCGCGAAAAAAAGGGCACGCGCCCAAAAAGAAGAAAAAAAATTTTGTTAGAGGGACACGAAGAGAGATACACATATAGACCCAAGTAATTATACAGTCGCGCTTTGGTCTTTTCCCTCTCTCGGTTCTCTGTCTCTATCTTTATTTTTCTTCGTTACCCGAGCAGTGGAACCTCTTCTCTTCAAAGGGCTTTAATCTTGTCCTGACGCTCTCTCTCTCTCTCTCTCTCTCTTTCCTTCTCACGTAGAATCCAGGCAAACGCGCGTTTACGCAGTATATATGTATACACATATACATATACAAGGTATATAACGTAAAAGGGAGTCGCCCGCGCGCGAATAATGACGCGACGCGTAACGATGCGCTTCTTCATTTACATACGTAAAAAGCCGAGAGCGAATAAAATTCGAATTAGCTGCGTGTATATGCATACCAGAGATACATAAATGCAAAACTACGAAAAGCGCTCGCGTATGTATAAAAACAAACGAGAAAAACAAGGATACGAAATATACAACTAATTCGAGGAAGCTTTGGTATAATGATCATACGTTGTCTCGATACACTTTGTGTTGTACGAGAGAGCTGCTTTAACGAACGCTCGCGATAAATCACAACCGAGTATATATATATATATATATATATACACATATATTTATATATACATGTATATATGTATATACACGTGAATTGCGGTACTATTTGAAATAAGTGGCGCTATGAAAACTGAATCGTTAGTAGTACTGACATGAAAGCGAATGGCGCGCGAGCACGCAGTCTTTAGAATGCCTTTTAGGAAAAATAAAAAAAAAAAAAAAAAAAAAAAAAAAAAAGAAAGAAAGTAAAGAACCTAATTGATGACGTTTCATAATATCGTTTATTGTTTTAATTCCGTTGATAAAATTACGTGAATTAAATAAACACTCGTACGTTTAACGGTAAAACAAGATTCTTCTTTTGTATATAAAATGTATAAATTAGACATATATATTTTTAACGTGATATATAGTTTGGTTAAAAAATGAAGTTAATGACGAGATGCGACATTGTATTGTAAAGCTGCTCAAGGAAAATATAAACTTCTATACATGATTTTGTTTCTTACTCGTTCAATATATCCTCATAAAATTACAAAAAAAAAAAAAAAAAAAAAAAAACGAGAATTTAAAAGCATTTCGCAAACAAAGCCGCTATAGAATATCAATCAAACAAAATAAACATTTGTTCTGTTACAATCATTCGCTACCTTTGTAAAAAATACCTCCTCGTAATTTTATAAGATGCAAGGATATATTTCATAATAGACAGTCGTAGAAAACTAATGATAAGAACAGAAGCTAAAAAGAAAAAGTACTGGAGCTGAAAATCGATGAAAAGCGAGAGAAAGATAGAGATAGAGAGAAAGAAATCGAAGAGAACTCGGTGCACGGACACGCGTAAAGCGGTATATAAATGAGAGACGGCGAAGCGGTAAGAGTAGACACAGAGTTGATAAAGCCGTTGCATATGTATAAGAAACAAGCGGAAAAGTGCATAAATTTTCCGTGTCTCTCGCGCGCGCGAGAGAGAGAGAGATCCTTACCATGCATAATGCGACATATGCTTCTGCGTCTTCGCTTAAGAGGCTTCCGCGAGCATTCGAGGACTCGTGCGCGACTCGGGGGTAGTTCGCGTAGACGCTCTTACTTACCTACGTGCGTGTATGTGCGTCTGTGTGTGTCTGTATATACGTGGGTGAGGAGAGTACGCCGAGAAAACTAAGGAATAACATTCGCGAAACAACGGAGGATGGGAAAGGAGGAGCGGGAAAATGATTTAGTCTCGCGAAGGACTGCTCGTACTCGCTCTTTTATCCTCTCGCTTATGGGCTATTCTATGTTTTTTGAGAGTTGGAATTTTATACGTCTGGAAGTTTCAGTTGTTGAAGTGTTTTTCGTGGGAACAAGTTATCGTAAAAGTATATTACCTATGGATCAATTTCGTAAGATCGATTGTAACTTAGCAAAATTTCTTTTTTTCTTTCTTATCTCCTTTTTTTTTTTTTTAAACGAATAAATTTAAATTTATTTTCATTCTTATTGTGCATTATTGAATGTTGTGCTAGACGGTGGAAAATTTTTAATAATATTCATTGTGCGCGCATATTACCGCTGAAATATAACGAGATGTGTGAAAATTTATCTCAGAAAGCAAATTTAAAAAATCAAATCTTTAATGAATATCAACGAAAATTTATTGTGAAAAAAGACTAATAATAATTATTATTACTAGTGACTATTTCTATAGCACCACAGAAAAATTTATTACATTTAAATATCTATATTCATTATACAATGATTCATAGTAAATCATAATACTTCCTAAATGTATAAATTCTTTAACAAATTCGATACAAAAGGCTTCTTATTTTTAATTTTCTTTTTGACAAATATCTTAGCAGTAATATAATCCGTCGTCTTTAAAAGTTCATTCACTCGTGCGCGGATTTTACAATTTAAATCGGCCGCCTTTAAACAATTCTCGGAATTTTTCTCGGCCGCGGTTCCGAGAATTTACGCGACCTTGCCGTGCGTCAATACACAATATACATACACTCTCTCTCTCTTTCTTTCTCTCTCGTCTATTAAACGTTGCCTCGCACTATCCCTTTAAATTTTTATGAATGCAGACTTTTTTCTTTAATTATTTATTTATTAATTTTTTTTTTTTTTTCAAATTAATTAAAAATTTTTTGTCTTATAAATTTTATAATAAATTTTATATGATTTTAATGAAAATTCTTATGGATAATTTTAATAAAGATAGACAAAATATTAATAAAAATAAAAGTAAATGCTGTTATTATAATACTCTTGATATTTTTTAAAAAGAAAATCGGAGTAAACAAACGGAAATATAAATTACACGCGCAGAGATAAAAATTATCAAATTTAATTTCCAAAAATAATTATTTAATTACAATTAGAACCTTTATTTACGATCATAAAATTTTAGTTGCAAACTATCGCGTACGCGCTTAGAAATATTCATGTCTATTAGGCAGACGCATACACAAAAGCGTGTATATAAACATAGCCTCTCGCGACGTCGATCCCGGGAGATTCTTATACGTTAAAGGAGCGTAAGCAGCCGTGTAAGCGCGCGAGCACACGGTCGAACACTCGCTCGCTCAACCGTATCTCGCTCTCTCCTCTTTCTCTTTTGTGTATGTATGTGTGTTTGTGTGTGTGTATAATAACCTTCGTGCTTTTATCAATACTTATACGTTTACACATACACACACGCACATACGCGCATATACACATTCAGCATCCCTTCGTTCGAACTACGGCTTATTATCTCGCACGGCGCGGAGAAGACCTTCGTCTCTCGATGCTCCCGCGAGTTTTCTCCTTCTTCCTTTTCTTATTATCTTCCTTCAGTTTTCTTCCTTCTTTACACACAACGCGCCGCCGAGCTTTACCTTTTTTTTTTTTTTTCGGCAATAACCCTAATTTGCTTCTTTCCTTCAGCGTTGGTACTATACGCGCCGGTGAAAGTTTGTTGATTTTTTTCTTCTCTTATCCTCCCTCGCGTGCTCCTCGTGCTTTTTCTTTTACTCCGTTGTTATTGTATATATATGTATATATTGTCTCTTCCTTTGTCTTTGTTTTATCAAGAATTGAAGCAAGGATGTGAGACTCGACGAAAACTTCATTTTTTCTTTCTCTTCCCCTATCTTCGAAGCCAGGCAGATTAATTGCAAATTTCGCAACGCAATTTTTCTCTTCAAGCTTTTTTCGCAATTTATTTGATATCCACGGGATTTGCACTCTTAATGATAGATTTATAGAGGAGTGATCTTTAAAAGACGACTCCTTATACGAGTGCTATATATATCCAACTAGCATTAATTTCTGCTCTTTGACTCTTGGTAATTCGAAAAATATCAGAGCTGCAGGTGTACTCGAATTTGAAAAAAGAGTTCGTTTGATACGTTCAATTCATGAATATAAAAATAAACGCGTTTATCTATACAAAATAAAAAAAAAGAAAAAGAAAAATTTCTATTTAACATAAAATAATCGCACGATAGTTAAATATATTTAACGAGAAACAAAGTAATATAACGTTATACATTAAATGATCTATAAAGCGTGGGATAAAAAGCATACTGCATTAAAGTGTACTAAAAGTGTACAAACACGCGGAATAATCCATAAAGTTCTCGGATTGCATGTGTTTTTGCAGTCTTGTCATTATTCCGGCAAAGATCCTTTCATACTCGCATCACGTTTCACCAAAGCTCTCTCAAGTACTCTCGTTCGGATCACCTAATCTCCGGTTTGCTATTCTCTCCGTTACACTCCAGCTATGCTCTCTCTCTCTCTCTCTCTCTCTTGTTTTTGTCTCTTTAGGTTTGCTTACTCGTTACCTTTTCCACCTCGTCTAATTCTTACGCTAAGTGTTTTCTCGTCTTTACTCTTCTCGATTTTTTTTTCTATACTGTACTTTTTTTTTTTTAATTTATTAGAAGTAAGGTAATTTAAGATACGTATGAATTTTCATTTCAATATATGGTGTGAAATTTTTTGATAAATTTAGGAATAAAATTACAATCGGTTTTTACTATTTATAAACGAATTATCAAAAAAAAATCTAAAATTCGATAGAATATCTAAAATCAATAACTCATTCGATATTTTTACGAATATCATTTTGAAATTATCGAATATCATATAATCATTTTTTTTAGAAAATTATATATCAAGATTCAAAATATAGTTCTGCTTAAATATTTCATTAAATTTAAAAATGTTTTTCAGATTAATTTCATTCAGCATAAATTGTGAATTTTAAAAATTTTTTTATTAAAATAAATCCAATATTTTCTATCGACCAGATGCAAAAGAAATTGACTTTTATATTTACCATTTTTTTATCCCACACGATTAACAAACTATTTAACCTCAAAATTTGCCAATAATTCGTTTTCTTTAGCGAAGATATTTTTACGAAGGCAATGATATTCCTTTTTACAAGTCAGAGAAGAACCTGTCGCTCCCATCGTCTCGCCTTAAGCTCTATCGTATATATCTATGTATAGGTAAGCGTAGGAGTCGATCTCAAAGCACTAAGCGCATCGTCTTACGAGTACGGTTTCAATTTACCTAAGTGTCCCCCACCGTTGATGTCTCATCTCTCTCTCTCTCTCTCTCTCTTTTTCTTTTTCTTTTTCCTTCTTTTTCATTCTCTCTCGAATACCGAAACTCGCCTTAACCCGAGGGAGAAGAAGGAGGAGGTATCGAATGACCGCATTGTAGCTTCCGAGTTGCATTCTCTTTTCTCTCGTCGCGCTAAAGAACTTAACTATGAATGGTTAAAGACGGTGAGGATCACGAAAGAGAAAGAAAAAGAGAGAGGGAGGAGGGAGAAAAGAAACGAAGGGGTTTTTTTTTTCAACTGCGGAGAAAAATAATAGGACTTCGGATTTCGTTTCTACGGCTGCGATTCTCACGGCTGGGACTTCCGATTGCGAATAAGAAAAAAAACAAAGAGAGGCCAGAAAAAGAAACGTGTAGGGTGACAGATTAACGTGAACGTTGAGAGAATGAAACTAAAGAGAGTCTTTAGAGTGTGAGAGAGAAAAAAGGGTGAAAGAGAGAGAGAGAGAGAGAGAGAGAGAGAGGGGGGTGGAGCAACGGACTTTCCTTGCGAATTAACAGGTGAAATGAGGGAACGTTGGGACACCGTTGTGCTGCTTGGCTTCTTTAGAATTTCGTTTGGAGGGTCATTCTCGCCATTGATTTGTTTCAAACAATGGGATATGGTTTCAATTATTTTACGAGAAATTCTGAAGAATCTCCGAAGTGTCATTCAGGATTCTGAAGAATCATGATGTGTAAAATTGTCGAAAATAGTTTTACACGTTATTTATCACTGCTTGTACATGTTGTATTTTAATAATTATTTTAGCATCGAAGTGTAAATTACATCAACGTAAATAATTAATGAAGTCTTAGCAATAAATAATTTATAATATTTTCAATAAAAAAATAATCAAGCGAATTTCTATTTCAATTCAGCGAAATTATGTGCGTAACTGCTGATTTGTGTTGATACTATAAAAAATACCGGATAATACGCAGCTTAATTTAATGTTAAATAATCTCTCGCGGTAAACTTTATCCTTTGCCATTAAAAACAAATTATTCGAATATTCAATGTATATGAGAAATAAAAATTCTGATAAAAAAATTATTCAATGTTTTCAAAGCAAAGCCGAGTTTGTTAAACTAGGTGAAATTATAACGAGATTATGTCAGCCGATTTTTTTTTTCATTTTTTTTTTTTTTTTTTTTTTTTTTTTTTTTTTTTTTCATCAGATTTATCAGCAGAGTTCCTTATAACACGCAAATGTGCATAATCGGTTGAGCAAAGTAGGTCGAGTTTGTCATCGTATATGAACTTTTAAATATTCTTAATCGAGTTACACGAATAAAAACAATATACAAAATGCTCGCTCGAGAAATTTTTATTGGGTTGGTAAAACGCAATATGTTGGCGAGTTGCTTCGTCGAAAATTTTTCTTCCTTATCGTAACGTTATGTGTAATTAAAAACGTTTAAAAAAGTAAGAAATATTTTTACGCTTTATCTATATTTACTGTTGTAATTAAACCTTTTATTTTTTTTTTTTTATAAAACGAACATTTCGCTCAGTTTATTATGTAAAATGTATAATGAACAAACAGAAAATAAATTATCGCTTCATAAAAGTATGAAAAATGTTATCATTTATATATTTTAACCATCGACATAATTAAATGAATGTATGAAAAAATAATTGATCACTTTGTTTTTTTAATTCCACGCACGACCGTGTCAAATTTTAAATATTACAATGTAGAAAATTTTTGAAAAAATTTAAACTTAAAATTATTTATAACGGTGCACTAATTTACTACAAATAAAGTCGTCATACTTGTGAATGATAAAGATTTCACGAGCCAATACATCCACTTCTTCGATTATGATAACAACTTAAATAATGTTCACTTGAAAAGTGCCTTCCCAAACTTTATCGAAGCAAAGTTATTCTCCCGGCTAAAGCATTATTTCCCGCAAGCATCGGAATATTCAGTCTCTACGGCGCGCGTCGTATAGCTACTAAAATTCACTTCGACGTACAGGTACAACACATATACGCATGCATATATATAAGCGAAATTTTGAGTTCGCTCTCTCCTCCTCCTCCTCCTCCTCCTTTTCCTCGTCGTACACGAGAGATGGACCAGCAAGAAAGTATAATGAGGATGGAGAGAAGCCGAGAGGCCTCGTGGGAAAACAAAGGAGAAAAGCCGCACGCCGAGATATTCTCTGCGTATACGTGTGGTGTATATGTATAATAGTAGGTGCATATATACTTCGTACGTCTCTCTACACACATATAGGCGCGCGCGCGCGTGTTTGTGTGTGTGCGTGTGTGTGGGTTTGCGCGCACTCGCGCAAGTGTAAGCATCTGTATACCGAGGGGGTCACTGGAGCAGGTAGCATGACGGAGTGGCCACTCCGAGCGTATTAACGGCCTGCCCCGCTGTCGTTAATACCTTTAATGTCGAGCCGCCCTTGCTGCATCAACTACTCTCCTACTCCTACTCCTACTCCTACTCCTCCTCTTCACCCTTCCTTCTTCCACCCCCGCACTTGTCGAGCTTGCTTGCCGCCGGGGCCGAGCGTTGTTGTGTATGTGTACAAGTGAGCGTGTATTTGTGGAACGCATGCGGATCAAGAGACTCGTTACGGTATTATCTATCGGAATTGAGGTACGAGTTTTATCGATATGCGATGTTATATACTTTTGTTTGTGTTATTGTTGGATGATAGTTTACAGATGTTGTACGAAAGATAAATAATTGTAAATTCTTTTTCTTAAAATAATAATTCTTAGTTATGCGTTTGTCGTTTTATGTATTTTTATTACAAATAGGAAAAAAATTTAGTGGAAAAATAATAATTATGAAGAAGATAGAAGAGTATTATTGAAAAAAAAAGAAATGAAATTTTAACGTTACGTACAATATTGTTCAGAGCTTATCTAATTAAAAGTTTCATTAATTAATTAAATCAAATCACGCTAATAAAATTTAATTAGCCACAAAGTCAAATAAGAGAGTATTGATTTATTTAACATTGTTTGCTCAATTTCTTATGTCAAATTACTAAAATAAATTTTATTATAAATAAAACTTTAAGCTTTAAATATCGATAATGAATTTATACACCATGAAACATTTTTAACTTAAAAAAACAAATACCGAAATTCTTTATGATGATAAAAAATGAAAAATTTTCACAAGTCGGGTTATAGTCGAAACTAATTTAACGCGAGTATCATCTCACACGGGACATTACCTTCAGCTGTAGCAACCACGAAATTTTTCATTACAGTAAAACAAACATTTTTTTTTTTCTTTTTTATTTTTGTTTTGTTCCTTTTCCTTCAAAACCTAAGTGCTACAGCGTGCTTATTTTGTGGGTCGAATAAGGTGGATAAAAAGCGCTGAAAAAACAGAGGGGGATAATGAATAACAAATAGAGGCAGAGAGAGAGAGAGATGGAAAGAATGAGAGAGAAAGTGAGAGTAGTGCCCAAAAAGAGGGAGAGAGAGAGAAAGATAAATGTGGGCCGTCTACGAGTACGCATGTAGGAAAGTGAGAAAAAAAATAAAGCGAGAGAAAAATAGAGAAGAAGGGAGGGGGAATAATGAAATAAAACTAAACGAGCAGACGCGTCAGTCAAACAACCATGGGACCTTCCGCATTGATCTACCGAACGTCGTGGGGCAACATGTGACTGTGCGACAGATGTACGGGAAAACGAAGAAGGGGGAGAGAGGAGTAAAGCTAAAAAAATTAGCGTTTAATATATATATATATATATATACATCCCTAATCCAAGAGAGGGTGTCATGCCAGCGCGTGACCGTCTGCTGGGCGCATAGCGACGTGTATACAGAAGGGGATAATTTGAATCAAAGATGCGTTGCGCGCACACGTGCACGCGATAAGTTTGTAATTTTCTGGTCGCTCGGGTGCTCGCTCGTTTGCCACTTTGGCTCGATGTTCGCATAAGAGGACGCACAAGAAAAAAAAAAGATAGAAAGAGAGAGAGAGAGAGAGAGAGAGATTCGGGTATAGGTTGGGAATTACTCGAGTGATCAACGATCTTTGTTAGCTCGTAATAAATTGCAAGGCCATGTTACATTTGACCAGCTGTAAAATTGACCGCTGATCCGTAAGTCGAAAGAGAGCTACGGAGAAATATATAGAGAGGGAAAGAGTTAGCTTCGATTTGATTCTATATATACGTATATATAGATATGCACACAAACACGTCCTCGAGGGCGTAAGTGTGCGTGAGAAAGGGAGAGAGAGAGAGAGAGAGAGAAACAGTACATGGCAACGTGTGCGCACCTACGCGAATCGACGATCGTCGAAAGGGGTAAAGTGCATCGGACTTTGGCGTTATGTTCCCCCGTATCTTTGTTTTAATATTTGCGCCGGCTTTATGTTTCTGTATTGGTATTTGCACTGACGTACAACTTACTCGTATTAGCGCATGCAAATCCGCGCGCGTATGTATTATTATATTTTAGTTGTTTTTGTTTTGTTTTGTTTTGTTTTGTTTTTTTTTTTTTGTTTGCGACATGAAGTGTACGGATCGATGAAAAATTCTTTAAACGAATATGTGAAAGAAAAGAAAAGAAAAAAAAAATTACTTTTTTCTATGTCGAAATTGCAATATTTGTTTAACGTGGGTATTAATTTTATTTTTAAACCGTATAAAGCCAAACAATTATTTTGTAACGTGTACATATATATACGGAAAATAGAATAACCCCGTACTATATTTTTTCAGAATTCAATTGCTGAAAATTTTTGTAACGCAATTTCTTTTTTTAATAGCATTTTATAAAATTGTTTTTTATAGAATAATTTAAAGGAGTTTATTGTTTTTACTAGTAAAGCTTGTTACGATTTGATTTTAAAATCGTATAATTTTATAAAGTTCCAAACAAACAATTGCTAATAATTATGAATAAATCCTCACGTATAAATATATTTAACATTTATTAATAATTTATTTTTATTTTTATTGCAGATGAATTGCCGATGCTGTTAGTACACGAAACTTGTATGACGTAAGTTTAATTTTTATATAATTATTGACAGGAAATAAGAATTTTGTTATTTTTAAAGTTTTAGTATGAGACTTTATAGAAGAAAAAAAAAATAAGCTCCAAATGAATTCATAAAAAATTAATTTCCGTTTTAATACAAACAGAACGTTTCAAGGAAAAATTATTAAATATATCGTGAAAAATATTAAGGAAAAATCTCTTCAAAGAGATCGCGCACGCATAAAGTAGTTGATTAAAACGAAGTTTTTTTAGGCCTTTGCCTAGAGAAATGTTCAATGGTTAGTCTGCACTTGAGACGTAACTTCGACGAAAGGAGTTAATTTAAAAATCTCCGCAACTCTCTCATTTTTTTTTTTTTACTCTCTTAAACTAGACTTGGAAGAAAGAGAAAGAATCTTCGTGCTTTTAGTTATCCTTGAAATAAAATTAAGTTTTTTTCCTCTGGAGTTAATTAAGGTGCATCTTATCAGTTGCGTAAGTTTTTTTCTCTTCTTCTTGATATATATATATATGTAATAGACCACGATAAAGTCGTAGTTTTTCAAAGAAAGGAAAAAAATACGGCGAAAGCCCTTGATATACACTTACACGTATATATACACCCATAAAGCGTGAAATATGAAAAGCGTTGAAATTTAAAATTCAATTCGCGCGCTGAACCGGACACGATGTACCTTCTTTACGCGCAAAATTTTTAATACGAAGTAAATTAATTGTTAGCCATTCGTAAAATGTAAATACATTTTAATTATTTATCGAGCATACCGATAACGCAATACTCTTCTCTTATTGCGAGCCCTCTCTCTCTCTCTCTCTCTCTCTCTCTCTCTTTTCCTTTCTCTCTTTTTTATTGCAATATTACTTTAACTCGATTCGCGCTTGTAAATTATTATACGTAGCCACTGCGTACATAACAAAACAACGCGCGTGTACGAATTTCGAAAACGATAAATTTTCACTTTAACCTCGTTGTGAAAAGCGCTCATGTATGTATATTCGTATAAGTAAACATGTTTAACCTGATATTTTCGTTATTTTCATTTACAATCAACGAAGAAAATCAATTAATTATTTCCGAGTTCAATTTATTTTCGACGATGTATATATAAATCTCGCCGCTGAAAATTTAAAGGCTTTTTTTCCTTCTTAAAAAGACGTAATAGAAGGAACATTTTAAAGCATAATATATATATAAGAACATTTTACACTCGGTGTCTTGCATTAAGTGGATCTCATTTTAATAATACAATGACATCTCATTCAATGACCAAATGGCGCCGTGAGACAGTTTTATATAGCGGCCAAGTTGGGGAAGGGTAAGTGAGTTGGACGACTATCCGAGCCGGTGACTATGCGCCGTACCCCCGACAAATTAGCAATGAATATTCATGCGGGCGATATTAGTATCTTTTAATTACCTCGATTCATTCCCCATATTATACTAAGGACTTGATTTTTATGTAAATAGAGAAGCGTCATCTCGTTTCTTTCTTTTTCTTTCTCTTTCGTTTGCTTTCTATATTCGCGACACGCTTTCTCTCTCTCTCTCTTACTCTCTCCTCCCTTTTTTAAAGTTAATGGACACTAATTGCGTTTTTCAATGAGTACGTGTGCGCGCGCGATGGTGAAGAGTTATATATATATATATATATATATATATATATATATATATATATATATATATATATATATATACAGCTCGCGTTTTGGCACGAAGTGAGAGAGACTACACGAGCTTATCGCGTATTCGCAGGGCGTTATCGTTGTGTATATACATACGAAGCAACTTGCTAATCCAACCAACACGCATTCGCTATTCCGTTTGCTCAGCTATGTGATTATGCGTTGTATTTTTGTTTACGTTGAGTAACTAGCTTGGCTGTTTATTTTTTTTCTCTACTTTTTTTTTCTTTTTTTTTTTTTTTTAGTTTTTTCTGTTTAATGGGAATGTGAAATAAAAATGAATTTTTCCGTTTCTTTTTAAATCACACGTTTAATGAAAGTATCGACGTTTTTTGTTGATTTTAAAATTGTTTATTAATTAATGAGTAGTTAGTAAACTAAGCAGTTGGAAAATTATATCGTTTCCATTTTCATTTCGAATAATTAACAATTTACAAACGTTTGTAAAATAAAATGAATTATATTTTATCTTAATTGAGTCAATTTGTATGGCGTAATTGAGCAACGAAACAGTTTTATTTAATGAATTAACTTTAAACGTTGTGCTAAATGTACCGGGGTAAATTTAGAATATTTATCCGTCTTTATTAATTATCGTAAACGACGATGTTTAAATGCCATAATTTTTTAAATTACTTTCGTACACAAATGTCACAGTAGAATATAATAGGTGAAAAAGAATCGTTTTACGTACACGCCGGTAAAGTAAACACAACGGTAGAAAATCAACGCAAATCGTTATTAATGCTGATGATAAAGTGAAAAAAAATCGTTCGAGGAATACGCAGCTAACGCCTCGTATATTTCAATAGTTTCCATACACGACAGTGCTTTTCAATTAGTCCGTGGTGTTTCCCTTTATCTTTCATCGATTTTTTCGTTCGGTGTGTGTGTGTGTGTATGTGCGCAACATTTTATCGTTTGCCACGGGAGAAGGAGTCGATTGAAAAAGACAGTTATATTTTTCCGTGTAGGTATAGGACGATTTAAAAGGCGATAAAACGAAAGATGGAAAGAGAGTATATTAATTTTCGTTCGAAAGGTTATACGTGTACATATACATATATATATATATATACACACACATCGGTAAAATTGCACGTGCACGAACGACGACGAGGATCGGCAGTTAGCGCGGATAGAAGTAGCTCCGACGGAGCTGGGGTTAGTCACCTCGCGCCGGATGAACGCGGCAGAACGCGATGAGCTTTGTCCCCATAAACGTTGATTTAGGAGGAAATTTGAGCTTCGGAACAGCCACCGCAGCTGCTTTGGTTTGTCATCGACCCGTTTGATTATATAAACATTCCCAAACTGGTATTCAAAGCCAAACTCTCACGAATATGCGAGAATCTCGGCATACTAATTAAATGTAATGTCTAGTTTTTTTTCTCTTTTTCTCGTTTTTTTTTCTTTTTTCTCTTATTCCATTGAAAATTTGTGTATCGTAATCGCAATACGTGCTTTTGATTTGCATCCAAAAGTGGTTAAACAATTTTACGTTGAAGTATTTAATTTTTAATAAAATATTTCAAACTTGAAATACTCGATGTTATGAATTTTTTATAAATTAGAGAATTAAATATTTGAAAAAAAAGAAAAAAAAAAAAAAAAAAAGAAAATTAATTACTTTAATATATGTGTATGAAATAAATAAAATTTTGTTAATAAAAAATGAAAGGAATGTTATTAAATTTACGATTGAAAAATATTTTAATTGATTATATTAAATATAATTGGAAATATAGTTTAACTGAAATATAGTAGACATTTTTAAATAGAAAATGAATACTCGTTTTAAAAATTTCAAAAATAACAATTCTTATTATAATGTAAGAGCATCGAAGTCGTGTGTAACTTTCAATAATGCAAATTTCGAAAAAAAGTAAATATTTGATTTTCATCTTTTCGTTTATAACGATCTTTTAACAAACACTTAATTACTCTAGCATTATTCAAACAATGTTACGCGTTTCCATATTTGAAACTGCATAATCAAGATAGTAAACCTTTTAAACGGATGTTTACATAACTAACTCGTACAAAGTAGCTCTTCCTCAATTATCATATAAAGTGGGCTTCCGTCTTAAAATATTATCTCGTAGGTGTGTACCCAAACGCGTATTATTCCCGCTTTCGTAAGTACACCTGACGTATAAATCCTACTATCGACAAAATGGAAAGAAAGAAACAAGCCTCGAATTTATATGTTCTCCGAGGAACAAAAAGTGGCATTAAAGAAGGAGATCCGTAAGATAAGATTCTAAAAAATCATACGCAAGAGAGAGAAGAGACGACTGAAAAGCTTTGCCTTGTATTTCCCTTATACGTGTATACTATAAAAAATGCGAAATTGAGCGCGCACTTTACGATAGCGCACCCTCGAACCTTCTCTCTCTCTCTCTCTCTCTCTCTTTCCATCTCATTCTCTCGTTTTCCACTTTTCTCAGTCGCGTGGCAACCGCCTATAGACTCTGCCGCCCGTTCTTCTCTCGTCAATGGTCCCATGCGTGGTAGAGTAGTAGCTCTCTCTCTCTCTCTCTCTCTCTATCACCTCGGAAGACTGCGCGCTCAGAGATGAGAGGGAAACGCGGATAGCGTCTGCAGGGAGCTCACGAGGGGATGAAAACCCGAGAAGAGAGAAAGAGAGAAGCACGCGGGAGACTTGAGAGATAGCTGCGGGGTTGGAGAGACAGAGAGTTAGTTTTCATTTTTATTTTTATTTTTATTTTTATTTTTATAGTCAAAGAGCGAATATCGACTTTTTTTGAAAAGGTAAAGGAGAAGGGAAATATAGTTGTACGGCGGTGGTTTGGTGTCTAGGCTTTGTTAAAACGTAAATCTAAATTTGCGAAGGACGAGATTCATTCGGAATATTTCATCCATTATTGTTCGAGATTTTAAGATTAATGGTATATTATAATTGCTCGAATGCTTGGGTGAAAATAAAACAATAAAATAATAATTTAAGAAGTACTCGTAATTAGTAATAAATTTAAAAAAAAATTTAATTTTATTAAGTAACAATTAAACAATTTAGTAGATAATATAATTAGTGTAAGTATTAAGAGTCGAATAAAAACTTAAATAACAGTTTCACAGTTTTAAAAGTTTTTTAGAAATTTAAAATCAAACATTGTCCTACATTTATATCTTATATTTTTATTCAACATCGATCTAATTAGAATAAAATTTATGTACATCTCGAGTATTCAAATTCAATCAATGATAATAGTATAATTATGAAATCATTACTTTTTAATAACATGTTAAATTTCAATGTTAATGGATATATGAAAATGTAGTTAATTGTGTTGAGGTCCTCGATGGTCTATTATGCGGTTCTTACGGTACTTTCCACACGAATGGTTCCCAATAAGGCTCGAAGCTGTATAGTTAAATCAAGAATCCTAAAGTTGTTGTTGGTGTATCAGCGATGTGGGACTAGTTTCTGATCGAATACAAGATCTAATCCAATCATTTGAATAGTTTCACAATTTATAATAATAATGAAAGTTTTTTTATATTTTATTCAGTTGAAAGTATTTTTTGAAATTTTTATAAATATTACATTATGTCGATGAATAAGTTATTGTGTGAGTTAAATATAGGTATTTACATGAAAAAAAAATTTTAATTTACAAACTTTTACGTTGAAAACTAATTTCAATTTTTGTTTTACTTTTTAAACATTTTGTTGTAAAATTTATTTTTCACAAAATTTATTTTTCTGAAAAAATGTTCACCGTTGATCAAATTTTATTTTACATTTTTATTTTATTTTTTTTTTGTATCATAAAATCAAAATTTTAATCATCTAATTGTTTATAATAACAATAAATGTAAAGGAAAATAAATTTTTTATGACGATTAAAAATATTGCAAATTTTTTTCAATTTTATTATAACAAATATTTTATTCATTTTTAAAAAAAATTACTTTGCTTTAACATTGCTCATAAAATAACAACGCAGTTAAAAGAAACGAAACAAATAAATAAATAAATAAATAAACAAATGCATATATTCGCGTTTAATCAAAATAACGAATTTATTCAACGACTCGGTACTAAGATTAAAAGTTTTATTTAAATTTTCAAGGGCGAAAAATTAATAAGCGAAAACCGCAGTGATCCCGGTACACCAGCCGCGTATAATCGCGCCGAAGGCACCTGCACCAGCAGTTCCGAGATATTCTAACTTAAGCTCGTCTTTGGCGCGAACGCGCGCGCGCGTCGTTGTCTCTCTCTCTCTCTCTCTCTCTCTCTCTCTCTCTCTCTCTCTCTCTCTTTCTCTTTCGGTTTCTCGGTTGGCTCGTGCGCAAAACTTATCCTGGCCATCTAATCCCGCTCGGGCATCTAGCCCCGTTTTGTTCGCCTTTGGTTGAGCCCAGGCTTGCCTCGGGGGACGCGTTTGTATCCCGATGCCGGGGCGCACACACTACGCGGTTTTGCTCGCCCGGAGAACTCGGAACCAGAGAAGAGAGAGAGAAAGAGAGAGAGAGAGAGAGAAAGAGGAGGAGGAGGAGAGGAGCGCCACCGCTTGGCCAATTCGATTTCTAGCCTCGATACAAAGACGTACGCGGGAGTATAACGAAGGTTGGCCTCGGGGCATCCCGTCCCCTTTTTAACTGCCTAATTATCTCCCGGTGATCTTTTATCTCCGCGTGGGGTACAGCCGCGCGTTGACTCGAGCACGCGCGCCGTTGCTTAACCGCTTCAGACCGTTGTTTCCGCGCGCGTTACGCGCCACCCAATTTAAGCCTCCACGCGGCTGTGTAATATGTGCGGTTTTTTGCGAAATAATCGTTCCGCTTAAACTTGCTTTTGTTAAGGATTACTTTTAAAATTTTTTTTTTTTTTTTTTTTTTTTTCGTTTTTTAGCAATCTACTTACCTATATGACACTTACCATATATGACTTTTTTTGTAATATATTGATGAGGTTATTTTAGAATTAATTAAAAATATATCGGTAAAATTCAGAAAATTATTAAATTATTCAGAAAATTATTTATGTTCATAATAATATTCAAAATATTAACGAGACGAGATTATTCACAAATGTAATCTCTTTTACTAATAATGAATATCATTTGTCTTTAGAAGAGCTTTTGAAGAGAGCAAAGTTATTTTATTGCAAGTAATATACAAATATAAATATGTCATGTTTACACAAAAATAACTATTTTGATTTAGATTATATTCAAAAAAATGATTATTATTACTGAAAAGTATGAAACGTATGTAATAAATATTTTAAAAATAATTTAAAGTAAATTAAAGTTCAAAAGCATACTTAAGCGATTCAATGTGCGTTTTCTAAATATTACTCATCAATAACTTGTACTTTCTAACATGGTAAACTTCCATCTATTTTTAGATTTATTATTCAACGATAGAAAAAGAAAAAGAGCAAACTACTTTTTCATTTCGCAAATCTTTTCTTCTCTTTCCCTCTCTTAAGAAAAAAAAAAAAAAAAGAAAAAAAAAAAACGAAGACATGAAAAGCAAAAAAGTAAACGAAGAAACTCCGAGGATAGGGAAAACGTTAATTCAAAGTGAAGCGCGTGTGGCTTTTTCAATACGGGCTCGCGCAAACCAGAGCAAAGCTTATATTCTCGGATACATGTGATTCGCGTTTACGTACACACATACACATACGTGTAAAAAGAGAGACGGTAGCGAAAAGCGCGTCTACTGCCGCGTTATGGCAGTCAAAAGCGCGCGGAAGAGATTTTGCGAGAGATTTGCACGCGCGACCCCGCGCCTATGTACATGTAGATACATCTACGCTCGCACACACGCGCGCACTTACGTACGAAGGTCTACATAGGAAAAGAGTTAGAGATGATGTGGAGTTGGAGAAAGAGAAGCTTTTCGTCGTCAAGTTACGCAGACGCGCTTTATTGACTATGTACTCTCTCTCTCTCTCTCTCTCTCTCTCTCTCTCTACTCTATCTAGGAGGTCCCGGTGTGCGCTACTACGCTATCGGTATGCGCGTCTCATCTCTGCTCTGAATAAGAGCTGCCTCTCATCCATCGTTCGTTCCTTTTTTTTTTTTGCTCATCCCATAGTCCTCTTACTGTCGTTTCTTTTTAAGCGCATTTTATTACCTTCGTAGCTACTTATTGATATGAAATTTCAATGTTTTGGTTTACACGTGCGTACATGCGTATATACCTAGTAAAAATAATTAACGATTTTTAAAGTCAAATGTGCGATATACTTCGTGCTCTCAATGTTATGTTCTTAAACAGAAAATAATGTTTAAATAATGAAAAATGTTTGCACAAACAGTACGCGAATAAACACATGCGCATCTACACGTAATAATATATAAATACAGTAGTATATCACGAATGCGGAATGCGCATAAAGTACCAGTCATTGTTCCTTACAATTCCGCGGATAGCGCGAGTCTGCCTCTTTTTTTCCGAACAATATTTCCGCGAGAGTGAAATTGTCGGGCGCCATCTCGAGCTCTTCCACTTGGTCTGGTTGCTTTCGCGTTCGTTTTCTTTCTCTCTCTCTCTCTGCTCATCGCACGCGAACTATGGGTATATGCGCACTCTTGCATATATATATATATATATATATATATATATATATATATATATACATATGGATGTAGGTAAGCTAATGCGTACACGTATACGTATTCGCATATATGCGAGTATACCCAAGGATCGTCGCTGACTTTTAGTTTTTTCAGCTCTCACTTTCGCCCCTTTTAACGTGTATGAGCCAGAGGTTCTCTTTTCCGGTCTTTCTACATACCTCTATCTTCTTTTTTTTTTGTTCATGAAGTTCTAACTCCCTTCCACTTTCTGTCTCTATTTATTTCTATCCCTCTTTTTAACTTTATCTTTTTCTCTCTCTCTCTCTCTCGCCCTCTCGTATTCTTTTCGAAGTTTCAGCCTCCGTCGAGTTTTTTGTACTCTGTTTTATGCTATTTTATTTTTATTTCTGCATTCGTTCTTCCTTTTTTTTTCATGCTCGCATTTGCTTTACGTTCAAAGTACTGTAAAAAGCCTCGACTTTTATTTTCAAGTGAGTCTTGGCGAATCGATGAAACTGAAAAATAAATACTTTTTCCGAACTCTTTTACTACGTCACGCAGTAGTTTCTTTGTTGACTTTCGATAGTGAAAGAAATGACTTTCGAAAAGAAAGGATTTATTTCAGATCATGTTTATTGTTATACATGTGAAAAAAGAAACCCATTAAATACCACTTCGATGACTGGTAAATAAAGGCACAGTAGCTTCACTTTTAGCTTTAAACTTACAAACTGTAAAACTATACCTCGTGAAACTGAATAAATATAGTACTAATACGTTATACCTTAGCACCGCTGCTTTACTATACATATTTATAACAAATTTCGCTATGAGTTTAAACTTTAACATTTTAACCAATAATATTAAAAGTGAAATAAAAATAACTTTGAAGAATAAGTAAAAGAAAAGCTCAAAAATAAAGTAATGCTAAATTTCCTACAATAGGTTATTCATGTGTTGGCTATCTATAAATATTTCATAGACTACTGCTGTATGATTTTTTTATAGGAGAACATGAAAATACAAGTATTTTTGTAAAATATATAACATCAATGTTTAGTGTAAAAATATATTTTCTATTGTAAGATCAAAGTATTGATAAAAGATATAAATGAAAAATCGATCAAATGACTAAATTGACGATAGTTGTTTAATCAATTTTTCAAAAAAAGTTTCACATTTATTTTTGACTTTCAAAGCCGTCTCTAAAACCATCATCGCCATATATACGTATATTTTGAAGTCGAAGGTAAATAATCGTTTAAAAATATTGTCTTATTTCTCATTTGTCAAACTAATAATTAATACTATATCCTAAATTAATTGTCAATCGAAACTAATTGGAATAAATATTTTCATGGTGAAAAGGAATTCAGCGTTGGTGCCATTAATTGATGAGATTAAGTAAACAGCTAAAGAGTCAATTTAAAATCAATTTACTAGTCTGTCGAGCATCTCGTTATATACTTTACAACAAAGATTCTATCGAGTGCTCTAAGCATAAAATTGGATTAACAAGGTGTTTACTGCATGATATATTTTCCCAAAGAAACAAGATGAATTACTTTAATGAATAAAGGAACAAACAAATTGTCTTTAAATCAATTTCCTTTCGTATAAATATATATAAAATTGTTTTTTTTTTTTTTTATTGTTATTTTGATTATTTTTTACCAATTAATTTTAAAATTTATAATCTCGTTATTTATGGTTTAATTTCGTTAAATAGAAAATTCTAAGTCGTTAATGATAATAAAATTTTTAATAAACGTTATTCGAACCTTCGCATATTATAAAAATAACTGAGATTACATTGCAAATCGGTTAAATAGTTTTCATCATCGAAATATTATCAAAACAGTAGCGAACGCGTTACAATTTATCCGTGGAAAAGAGAGAAAATGAATGGAGGGAAAATCGTTATCTGCAATCACGAAAAATCTTGGATGTATGGAAGCGTTTACGAGAAATATCTCCCCATTTTAGTTGAAAGAATTCCTTTCAATAATTCCGGCAGTTCCGGCGATGAATCAAATCATTTTTCTCCTCTTCGTCTTTCTTTCTCCCTCCTTAATCTCAGTATATATGTACACATATATCGGTATAGAGGCGCACATGCAATCAGACGAATCCGCCATAACTCACGAGCGGTAGTAAACCAGCCGATGGATTATCATTTTATTCAACGAATTTTCCTCGTTTCTCTAACGTTTCACGAGCGGCGCTCGCGCGAGAGGCGTCGCGATCTCTGGAATTTACTAGATTACCCGCATGTGCTGCCGTCGTTCCTCCTACAACACGTGTCACAAGGAATTTAGCCAACTTATGCGAGCATACGCGTATACTTATACAGTGCGTTCCTTGTCGCGACGACGCCAACGTACACGCATACACTCACTCACGCTTATAAACGCGCGCGCGCGCTTATACTCCCACACGAGGTATCGATCAACCGATGATTTCCCCTCGACTATTCGACGCCTTTCCTTTTCTTTCCTTTTTCTCTCCTCTTCTTCAACTTCGTTCCCTTCTCCCTCTCTCTCTCTCTCTCTCTCTCTCTCGTCGTTATCCCTCGTTCTATATTGCGCAAAGGAGAAATGTGCAAAAGGGAGAAGAACTTCTCTTTTTCTTTGCTTCTCTTCGGAAGCTACAGGGATCGAGCGCTTGCCAGACGAGCGGGGCAATATTTTAGTTCGTTTCACTGGCGGATTTCCTAAACCGCGAGACTCTCGAGAGCCAAACAACCGAGGAATGAATGGCACTGTGCGAGAGAGAGAGAGAGAGAGAGAGAGAGAAAGCGAAAGAGAAAAACTTACGAACAAATGTGCTCGTGAAAGAGAGAGGAATAGATGAGAGGAAGAGGAAAAACGGAGAAAGAGATTAAGGTCTGGACCACACTAGAAGAAGATACGCGCCGCGGCAATTACGAGGCGCATTTGTTATTGTTCGGACGCGTTTAAAATTTACCGATCAATCAGTATGCTCTTTGCCTTGTAAATTGCTCGCATTGCTTACACGAGCGTTACTCGCGCTCGCCAGCGCTTTATTTGTTTTTTTCTTGCTTCTTCTTTTTCCTTATTTTTTTTTTTTTTTTTTTTCGCGATGCCTTTAAAATATTTGGTAATATATATTATCGCTCAGCGTTTTAATTAAATTGAGTTATTTTAATTTATTTTCAGAACATCGCGATTATTTAAAATAAATTAAACGCGGAAAAGTATGAAAATGAAATTTGTACCTTAAATCATTACGAAAATATTATTAAAGTCTGAAACGTATGATAATTCATTTAATATTTTTATAATGTTTTACGTAAATAATTTAATATCGTATAAATTACATTAATATTTTCATTAATTATTTAATTCTTTGATTGAAATTTTAATTATAAAATTTCTTTTTTTATTGCCTTATATCAACGTATAATATATGTGTAATAATATTGATTAATTAATGGCTATTTATACGGAAATATTACAAATTAAGTTTTTTTTGTATTTTCCATTTCGTTTAAAACAAAGCAGAAACTTATTTATTCAATGTGCTATCTAATTATTTTACTTTTTTGTACAATAAAACAAAAATATTTGTAAATAAATATATTTACATGTAGTTATAATATTTTGAAAAAACGGTAATTCCATTCCGTTTATGAAGGCAGAGAAGGAGAAAAAAAAAATAATCACAGAAAATTGGTTTTCGTTCGATAAATAAATTTCCACACATATAAAGAACCTCAATACATAATAATTCCACGACAGATGAGCTCGGAATTGGGCCAATTCCGTCAGCAGCCAATGAGATCCATTTCGGTGCTTGGCTCGCAAGAAACCGAGACTATAGGAAATTGAAGGAGACGGAAAAACGGTAGACAGATAGGATGAAAAAGACAGAGTGCTTTGCTAGAGAGAGATAGGACAGCAGGAATAGAGGGGGAGAGAAAGAGAGAGAGAGAGAGAGAGCCAAGCCGGGAAAAGGTTGATGGGAAAAGGAGATAAGGGTGGCCGAATTAGGAAGGCCGTAGGAAGAGAGGCAGCACGAGATTGGGATGAGGGAACGATGGTTATGAAGGATTCCGTGCGGAAGGACTAGCTCGATGACAAACGGACCGCGAGTTACGGATCGGATGCGCCAGGAGTGTATGAGTAATGGACGATACGCGCGAGCTATTCGCCTCTTTCTCTCTCTCTCTCTCTCTCTCTCTCTCTCTTTCTCTATCTCTCTTCCTCCTTTGCGCGACTATCTATACGTACGTATAACGGCTGATCCTCTCTCGGCGTTATTCTTGGTTTCCCGAAAATACCGCGATCTCTCATCCCCGCGCTGCCTGTCGCGGTCCCACTACAATGACTCTCGCGCTTGACTGAGCTTTTTCTTTTCGCTCTTCTTTTATTTATTTATTTATTTATTTTTTCATATACGAATAGACTAAAGAAAGAGAAGTTCTTGCGCGACGTAATATAGTCTTGGAAAAGACAAATGACCTTTTATCTTGATTGTTATTTCTTTTTATTCTTCAAGGACATGTGTGAGTTACATATATAGAAAAGAAAATTTACGACGATTTAACGCATGATTTAAAATTAGCTTACTCGTACACTTCTATTGTAATGTATTACATGAAAAAATATTTAAAATTTTATTTTATTTCGTTTGATTCCGTTCCATAATTATTTCGCATATTAATTTCATAATTCAATCTTTAACTAAAAAAAGCTCTTTATCGTTTTGATATATCGTTCTTAAGACGCTGACGAGCAGATGTTCGCTTATAAGCTCCGTAAAAAATTCTTTTAAAATACGAAGCATAAATTTAATTCCAATTTCAAAACATAAATTTTGAGTCAATAGAAAACGAGAAAAAAATGTATTAGTTTAGCACATCGTTAAAATTCTTTAAACGTTAAATCATCGTTTGAATAAAACCAACGCCCGCCGGCACGATGGCTTCGGTTAGGCCTGCACAATCCCTATAAACAAAAACGATTGGAATCCGGCTTAATTAACCGATGCGGAGCTCAGGTCAAGAGGGAAAAATTAGAAACGAACGCAGTGTTACCCGCTGGGTTTCTCCAATCAACCAACACGCGTACCTTATGTTTCTCTCGCCTGCTGTTGCGTTTATCGCTCCTCCTTTCCTTTTTTCAAAGAAAAAAAAGAAAAATAATAATAATAATGATAATCGTAGAACTGACTTTTCTTCGCTCGATATAATTTTTCCTTTTTGTCTTACTTTCGATGACCTTATGCGTCTGGCAAAGGGGCAGGTGGAAAAGCCCAGCGAGATAAAAAGAAGAAAAAAAGAACGGCCGACAGGTGGCGAGCCGGAGGAAGAGCGATGATGGTCCGCTGCGAGGAGTCAGCCGGTATAACGAGAGAGAGAGAGAGAGTGTGAGAGAGAGAGAGAGAGAGAGAGTAGCTCGAGAGGATAAAAAATGAGGCTCGTAAAGGCCAAAACGTGTTCTCGAAAATATATAAGATCCCTCCTTTCCCCCTTAACGCTATCTATATACGTATATATTCGTTCGAGTCCCCGATGCTACTTTCCACCGCGACCACTTTTTTCTCGCGTGTCTCTGGCCTATGCTACTTGGTAACGTACGTATAGCTTGATACGTTCTGGACGTATATGTTTTTTCGAAATATTTTTCATGAAACCATTTGGAAAGAAGATTAATTAAACGAGATCGTTGCTAATAAATTTCATCTAATGGAATTAGTTTGAAGTACACGATTTATTTTTTCGAGTGTGATTGTAATTTTTATTACTTCGATTGTAAATATTTTATTCGATATCGAAATTTTAAATTATAGTATCACAATTAATTTATTGAATTATTTATTGTAAAAAGTTTCGTTAAAAAATATAATATTCATTAAAAAAGAAAAAATTTAACGAAATTTAAGTTTTCAAATAATTTAAAACAATGTGTAACTCATTATTTCACTTCTTTCTTTTTTATTTTAATTTATAAAATAAAAGTACTCTTGTATAACTTGTTCAAAATAAAAAAAAAAAAAAAAAAATAAGAAGAATGATTAAATAAAACGTTGTGCAACGTCAATTTAAAATTTTAATTCATAACTGCGAGCCTGTGAAGCGTTTCATTTATTTTTCCCTCTAACGAATACCTTCCATTTTTTACATTTTATTTATGTCGAAAGGTCTTTTTTTCTCGCCCCCTCCTCCCCTAAGTTTTCTCACTTTTCTTCAGTAAAAAATGAAGAACTCGCCACCCCTTTTTTCTTTCTCTATCTTGTTACAGACTTTTTTCACCTCCCGGCTGCAGTAGCGCAGGTGACGTGTATAAGACACGATCAGGCGAATTTTCCGTTTTCTTTTCTTTTCCTCCTTTTTTTTACCGCTTGAGCTGCACGTCTCTTACGAGAAAGTGTAAAAGAGAGAGAGAGAGAGAGAGAGAGAGAGAGAGAGAAATATATCGAGTCTAGCTTAGCGCGCGGTGTGCCGTGTGCTCTTTGTCACTATTTTTCTCGTCTCTTCGTCGAAAGCCGAGGCGATTTTTCGAAATCGACTCTCGGCGCGCCCGGTGAACTCGATGAATTATAAGAGCCGTAGAGGCGTGTCGATCGGTCTATGTACTTACCGACTACTACTGCTACTACTACCTCCTCCCTTCCTCTTTCTCTCTCTCTCTCTCTCTCTCTCTCTCTCTCTCTCTTGAGAAATCTTTAACCATAATTTTCCCGTTATAGCGGTGCGCCAAGCGCCTTGGAAAAGATATGAAACGAAAACGTTATTTAATTTATTGGTACCGGCGGCCTGCGCGCGTTTAAGGGATAACGCCATTTTCACTGCATATTTTAGAGATACGGTATATACCTCACGGTATGCTATATGTATATGCTGAATACGTCGGAGTGTGCCGGAGTAAAGCGCCGTTAAAGCTAACGATTATTTCACTTTGCGTTAAGTTCTCCCAAAGCTTTCCGGAAGATTTTCACACGGTCCAGTTACAGATTTTGATGAAACTTTTGGAGGTGCGATTATATCTAAGAATTAAGCAAAATTATACGCATTTCATTTACGTATGGATTATAGCTCGTATGAAGCTTTAAACTACGTTGGGATAAAAGTGTGAATTTTTAATATTAGAATTATTGCATGCAACGTTTCGTAACTTTATACAAAGATAATTTTTTCAAAATAATATTCATAAAAATAGATTACAGCGCTATAATGTATTCATTTTCTTATTATTCTTATATAATTTCTCGAAATATAAATTGTTCTATATTCATTTTACAATTGATAAAAATAATCTACTCGACAACAACAAATTCAATTGATTTTTAAGAATGCATTTATTACTTTATATAATCTATAATTAAATCTGGCATTTATAGCTTCTTTGGTATCTCAGTACATTATTTAAAAGATATTGATTCAGTGTTAAATATCAGTGTAACGTTAACGTACATTTTCATTACAAGGCAGATTAGTGTTTTTGATAAAATTAAAACAACATTTGTCACAATTAATTCCTTATATTATATATAATAATTTCCGTTGTGCCATATAAAGAGAAACATTTTCATTTGTGATATAAGGCAATTAACGTTTATTTTCTTACAACTGCACGACGATCTTAAATCTTTTCTTTATCAACGTAACGGCGTTTTGTATCTTTATCGCCAATTTATTATCGCGTTACATTAGATTGAGACAACGACAAAATGTAATTAATCCAATCTATAAAACGTAGCTCATCGAGTCTAGACAATAAGGGATGCATCTCCCCGATATTTATCAAACGCGCAATTAAAAAGTAACGCGTCAATAAATCGTTTAACGAGCCACGCACGTATATTTATATCGAGCTGAAAACGAGTTTTCGCGAGTCGATCGAACGAGAGGTACTGAACTGTTGAGAGATATGTTGCACTTAAACAAACGTGCGCGCATACGCACGCACACACACCCACACACACACACACCCACACACACACACACACACACACACACACACACACACACATTCTCTTTATCTTTTTCGAGTCTCTCGCTCGTCTTTTACTTAGTCCGTATATATACATCTCACACGTTTTTATCTTATCTTTCTTTTCGTCTCGCTCGACTTAACTACTTTCTCTCTCTCTCTCTCTCTCTCTCTCTCTCTGACGGAGAGTGAAATACTTACGCCCTCGCGAAAGAGAGGCCTCTTCTTCTTTGCCAATTTCTTCTTATCCGCGCTTCATCCTCCTCACAATCTGTCCCAGTTTTTCTCTCTATAACTCTCTCTTGGCTGCATACCTTCGCGCTTACGCCGAGCTTGTCTCTCCCTCTCTCTCTCTCTCTCTCTCTCTCTCTCTTGTCCCTCTTTGAAGCGCGCCTTTTACCTACCTCATTCAGAACGTACAGGTATCCAACTTCGAGCGAATGCTGAAGAAAGAAAGTGAAAAAAAAAAAGAGGAGCGAGGTAGCATTAAGGTTTCTCTCGTAGAGGTGTGCAAATAGTTAGGAAGACTTGTAGGTAGGCGATGCTCGCAGTGTGCCTCTTATGCGCGCTCGAACTGGTATATACATGTAGATGGTCCATTATATACTCTCACTGTTTTTCTTTTTATTCGCGTTGCTTTCTTTTTTTTTTTTTTTTTTTTTTTCTCGTTCTTTATATCGAGAAATATTTTTACGTATATAAAGGAGTATATAAATACACTACTTGGTGTATTTTACGAGCGAAAAGGAATGCAATAAATTGAATGACGAATTTATTCGTATCGAGCGAGGGATATACTTTGAAAAAGTTGCCATAAAATTTATGGTAATTTTTCGATGTTCCTGTTATGTGTTATTATGTATCATAGAAATAGCCACTAACAAATAGCAGGGATTAACGTGAGTCATGGTCAAAATTCATTGGGAAGTCGCATATTTAAGACGATGAGTCATAGTAACTGTAGTTGTGATGAAAAATTTTTTTTTATTTTTTATCCGCGTAAGAGTATCAAATTATGAAATAATAAATTGAAAGAAATTATAAAAACCAATGATAAATTTTTTAATTAGTGGAGCATAAGGACGTTGATTAAGAAGCAAAAGTGAATATTCTTAATATCGACTTTCATGAATAATTTTACTATTTCTTTTATAGGTACTTAACTATTGAACTATTTATGAGAAGTGACGCTTCTATATGAATAATGAATCTCGTTAATAATTTACATTACTGCATATCCTGGAATCTTAATTATTTTAGAAATAACGTCATTAAATTTTCTTAATCTTAGTCAAGCCTTCATTAATTTAAAACTAATACAAATTGTCATTAATTATGAAATATTAAAAAATCGTTCATGCATCACAGATTACGTACCTTATTATTTACTTTAATAAATAATACGTACGCGTATACATAAATTGTCCTCCACGAAGATGATTTTCCTCATTTACAAACCAACGGCAAACTTTTTTTTATCGAGCCAAACATAAATTAATTTGAATATCTTTATCGTTCTTGTTAAACAACAAACTTAATCAACAAATTTAAATTATTTTAACAACCGCCGTAAAACCTAATCAGCCATTTTAAACAAAATCCAGCAAAATTTATACTCGTAAAATAACAATAAAACCGTAAGCTTCGAAGTTACATTTGGTAGGTTTCCCTTCTTGGTTTTACAAGGCACGCACGCGTGCGCCTCTAATTACACGGTACAGCACTCGCGCACCTTACCGTTGCCGTACAATTTATCTCTCTTTTTCTCTCTCTTTCTCTCTCTCTCTCTCTCTCTCTCTCTCTCTCTCAAGCTACCTTCGTCGTTCGCTCGCTTTTTTGTTTCTCTCCCTCGTCCCTCTCTCCACGAGGAGAGAAGAAAGTTATCTCGCGACGTGTATACCACGTCAAGATAACGCTCGCTCGTCCTACTCGCTCCTCCTTTCTCTTGCGCCTTCTTCTCCCTCCCTTACACCGCGCTGTTATCTCTCGAGTTGTGTGAGTTAAACCGTCGAAGTTTATCTCCGTGTAGAGACGAACACAACGTCAACGTTTCTCCGTGTCGACAACTCGCCTATATGACGCGGAGGGAGAATTATCTAGGCGCTATCCAGTTTTGTCTCCAAACCGTCGCCGTTAGATTCTTCCATCCTCTTCCTTCTCTTATTTACATTGTCTAATCTTGCGTAATTTGATGTGAGGATGCCTGTTTCTTTTTTATCTAGCTCTCTTTTTCTCTCATTCGACTGACCGTTTTTTTTGTAAATGCTAAATTTCACTTTCTTGTTTTATCTCGTGCTCCCTTATATACTCATGTTCTAATTTCTCATTTTTGTCGCGTCGTTTTGTGACAAATAAGGATAAAAAGAAAGACGCGAGTGCCGGTTTTTTTTCTTTTTTGCTTCGTCGTTACTTAGTTATTTGGGAGTAAATGATATACGTAATCGTCGACGCTTCGTTTAATATTTTATTTATTGTTATAATTTCTCAAGTGAATAACGGACAGATAATTTTTTTGCTAAAGGCTTCTTTACGCTGTTATATTTTCATTAAACTATAATGTATGTGTCCAAGTATTATGAAACATCAAAAGTAAATATTGCTATATAATATGAAAGGTTTATTCGCGAAACATTATTAACATTATTTAACACGTTTTATTATATTATTTACACATCTTTATAATAAACAATATTAAACCGTGAAATTATTTATGCATTATTGTACATGAAATATATCTTAATTAAAAGAAGAAAATTCTTTTCTCCAGCAATATGGCAAAAAAAGTTTACGTACGCATTATTTTTTGCTTCCAGATCCAAGTTTTGAAATTGGTCCAAAAGAAACGCGAATGTGCACTTTACTTCGACGCACACTTGGCCCTGGTTTTTCCCATTTAAGTAAGTACTCTGCTTCCAGCGTAAACGCTCTTAAATTTTTTCCATTTAATTCCATACTTATATAGTATAAGTATATATATATAAAACGTGAAAAAAAATGATGGCGCTTAAATTCGCCGCATGTATAATTCTTTAAAATTTACAACAAAATATTGTCGTTTTATTCGGTCGTTTATAAATTTTTATAAAATTACATTAAGCTACGTAAAAAGAAAAAAAAAAAAAAGAAAAAAGAAACGAGAGAAAATTATAATATGATAAATATCTAATGCACCCGACAAATTATAATTTAATTTATTCAAAAGCAGCTGTTAAATCCGCAAATAGGAGGCCATCTACTTACTCCTTCTTCCCGGCAAATTAACCGTCTGACGGCGCTAAACGTCATTAACCGTCTAACGCCGCTAAACGTCATCAACGGTACTTTATCTCATCGCGTTCGCCGATTTAATATATACGCGGTATATAGGGTATATGTATATTCATAAATATCTATCCGCTGGTGGTGTTTTCATCGAAGAAACAAAAAAAAAGAGAAGGAAGCTCGTGAACCAAAAGAAAAAAAAAAGAAAAGAAAAAGAGGCGCTACACCGCTAATAAAATTACGAGAGATCGTCGACGCCGCGATTTCACCATCCGAGCGCGCCCGAAAAATCCCTCGGCGTGTAACCATTTTTTTTTAATCTCCATTATGCTAAGTAAGTAACGAGAGCTCGAGTTTTCCCTTTCCTCCGAGTTCTTCTTTGTCCTCTTCATTCTCTGCTCCTTTATGAAATATAAAGTGACAGTCCCGCGGTGCGCGCAACTGTTACCCTACGCGGAGACGGATCGAGTCTCTTTGCATTATAATCTCTCGCTTCGCTATTCCCATTGGGATATTCATTAAAGGCTCGCTCCTCTCGCGATTTTCTCTCTTCATTTCTCGAGTCTCTTATACGTATGCTTTTACGTATAAAGATACGCACAATACGCATGGAAACTTCTTTGTCGAGGTATTCGCTCGCTCGGTAAATGGGGGTGGGGAAAATCCTTCAAAACTTGGCAAACTTTGAGTGTTTAATATTAAAAGTACGTAAAAAAATTAGATCCCGCGTCTCATTGATTGATTGAACGACCGCTTGATAAAATTATGTATTTCTTATAACGAATTTTTAAAAACATTAAATGCTAATGTGAAGTACAAAATATTTTTTTAGCTGTACTTTTATATTTCGTTTAAATTTTCATTCACATTCACAATTTAAAATTTAAAAATTATACAATTTAATAATTCTTCGATGCCAAAATATGATAAAAAAAATTTAAATTTTGAAAATATTTAATGCTGCTCGTTCCATTTCAAGCCAAAAAGATTATAAAAGTCGCTGAGAAATCCGAAAGCTTTACTTGACATAATAGTTCCATGTATGTACATAAATGTTCCGTGAAAAAAAAAATTGCAAATTTAAAAAATTCCGAGTTTCGAAAAGTTGTATTTATTCGTAAATAGAGCATTGTAAGATGAAAACAATCTTTCTGTCATGTTTTTGATTAAAATTATATAAAATTTTATATAAAATCTTATTTGAAAAGCTATTTCTTATATCGAAAAAATTTTCAAACATAACTAACTTGCCGTAAAATTTAAATTAAAAAATAAAAAGTATCTTCGAAAAAGTAAAAAGTTAACCATCACTTACCGGCATGCATTATAAATCACAGCTCGTATAAATTAAGTTTCGCACTCGAATTAACATTAGGACAGGCAGGAGAGTAGTGTACGATAAAGAGGGTGCAAAAGGAGGGGAAGAAGGAGGGCGAGGGGAGAGAGAGAGAGAGAGAGAGAGGGGGAGGGTATACGGATAGTAAGGTAGTACGAGAAAGCAAAAAGAGTGTCCCTTAACGTCCTCGCAAATTATCTTTGCAAGTTGTTCGCTGATTGAAATCACGTTGAAAATTCGCAAGTTTGCTCGCTCGGGGAGTATTAAGAAGAAGGAGCAGCGCCGGCGCCGGGAACGCGGCGGCAGTATCCCGTTATAGTTGAAGAAGGTGGAAGAGGGAAAAGGAGAGAGTAAGAGAGAGAGAGAGAGAGAAGGAAAGAGCCGCAGCGAGGTAGATGTAAGCTGGGTAGGTTGTACGGGACGGTAGGGAGAGGTGCGCCGGTGTGTTCGCTCGCGGGCCGCGCAGCCTGCCGGATGGATACGCCTCGGTCGTTCAGCGGTTCGCCAAGTCTGGAATGAGTTTGGCCCATCTTCAAGTTGAACCGAGAGTTTCGGAGAGAGCCTTGGAGCACCGTCTCTGGCTCTCTTGGTACTACTACTACTACTACTACTACTAGTACTACTACTACTACTACTACTACTACTATAACCGCCGCGCCTCTTTCCTCTTCTTCCTCAAACTCGCTCCTTTGGTCGCCGCCTCTCGCCTCTCTTTCAATTTCTTCTCTACCGTAGTATATTTCACTGTTCTATTTCTCTTACCGTTCTCATGGTTCGTCTGTTTTTTCCTTCTCGCTTAGTTTCTCTTCTCGCCGCGTTCGCTTTATCTATTTTCTTCCTTTTCATGACCGTCCGCTTTTCATTTCCCTTTGCTGAATCGCTCGAATCTCTCGCACCTTTTCTTTTTCTCTTTTTCTTTTACGAAACACTAGTTTCGAGCATGGATCAGGATTAAATTTTTAATAAAACGCTGCGTCTATTATGGCTGCCTTGCTATTGAATACATTTTATTACCGAATTATCGTTGCTAAATTTATTGAAAAACGATTATGACAATATTGCTTATTTAACGTTATTTTTAAAACATTTTTTAAAAAATATTTTTTACATATCTTTTATACCTTTAATATTTACTTTCATTTGTTGATTTTTCATTGCTAACATTTCCATTTGCGCTTATGATATAAATCATGTACTACTTATTCCTGAGAAATTTTCAAACAAACTCCGGATTCTCGGCTTAACCGTACTCAGATTTTCTCTGATAAAAGTACATGTCTTTAATTCGATTGCAATCTAAAGTAACAAGATATGTGTCGTTTATATTAGTCAATTCAATGCAAATATCCCGTCGTATCTATAAATTTTAATTTTTGAAAAAATCACTCGCGATATCAACAATGATAAAAAAAATAAAGAAAGAAAATCAGTATCTAAACATTTTTTATTCAAATGTCACAGTACATTCACTTTCTTTATCATTCCTAAAAAACGTTCATATTTTTTTTGTTCGTTATTTCTTTCTCTTTTTTATCCTCTACGACTACCTCGCGACAGAAGAAGAAGCTTCTCTCGACGGAGGAACGAATGGATGAGTGGAGGTGATGAGAAAAGACGAGACGAGAAGAGCCAAAGCGATGAGCAAAAGTGAGGAGAAAGCTCAGCGAAGAATCGAGAGATGAAAAAAGAGAGAGAAAAGAAAAAAAAGGCGTTTATATACGTACAGCGCGAGGGATTCTGTAAATTGAATATACCTCGCTTCGTTGTTATATATACCTTTACTCACGCCATGACTTCTCTCTCTCTCTCTCTCTCTCACCGTATGCCCACAGAATCGAGTTGAATGGTTCAGATTCTATTATAGACAAGAAGTCATGCTGCTTCTGACCCAACGAGTGAGGGAGAGATAGAGACGAAGACGGAGATAGAAAAAGAAGAAGGGATGGGGAGGAGGTAGGGGGTGAGGAGGACAGAGCAAACTGATGCTATTTTCATGCATTATGCATGCCTTGGCAAATTGTGTTATTTGTACAGGCGCAGAAGCCAACGGAGAAGAAGGAAGAGGCTACTGGAACAGGAGCGAACCGGAGAAGACTTTAGCTTACGGAAAGAGACAGGGAAAAGGACAACTCGGCTGTAGAGACAAGTACATACACACATCACACATATATGTATATACATATATATATATATATATATATATATATATATATAAAGAAAAAAGAAACGAGCCGCGGTAAAAGTAGGTACTCGGTGTGTGGTGCGCAGTCAAGACCGTTTGGCGTTATGTTCTCAACGGTTGCCCTCTTTCTCTTACTTCCGAGTCGCGTTGCGCAAAAAACGATTGTCGAGCAGTAGTTCCACTTGGTCTGAATCTACCGAGCCGTAGTTCACTCGTATTATATACACGTATACGTACGCACGAGCGAGACGCTGTAATCCTCCCGCAGCCACGTAAGTTCATTCATATATCTCTTTGTGTGATCCTGGAGGCGCGCGCTTTTTAACCCCTGTTTTTTTTTTTTTTTTTTTTTTTTTTTTTACTGTATGGAAAGAATTGTTATGTGAATGTAACTGTTTCGAAAAAAAAGAAAATGTTGCACGTAAAAAAGGAGGGGGAGAGAGAGAGGGATAAATAGATTTGACAGTCAAGAAAAAGTAAGTTTTTGATGTAAATATAAAAATTTTAGACGATGCAATTTTTTTTTTTTGTTTATATTTAGAGAGAAAAGTTTATGAGCATACCATGAAACCAAATATTTATGTATCTATTGGAAAAATATCTACGTAAGCAAGTAACTTTGAAATTTTAATTTTTATAGCCAAGTTTTTACAAAATACTTTAAAATTTTATTAAAGTTCACTCATAAACTTTCTCTATACGACAGCAATCCAATTATTGTTGAAAACAACGTATCATCGCATTATTATTATTACTATATTATTGTATCAAATTTTTTCTTTATAAAGTTATTCTCGTATTGTTTGATAAATAAATAACAGGAATATCGAATTTACATAAAATTGTTTAAAATGTGAAATAAATTACTTCACTTTCACATATGAACGAAATGTTGATTTTTTAATACAAAAAACTTTATGAATACGGATGTAATATTATCGATGTTACGAGTATTATCAAAATTCATTTATTATTCATGTATAAAATGATTCCCAAAGAGATCGAAATTAAATATTCGAAATGAAAAAAAAAAAAAAAAAACAAACAAACAAACGAAGAGAAAGTGAAAAAAAAGACAACAAATCCAAATAATACCTACATTAAATGACCAAATTTTTCACAACGACTCTTTAGCAACTTTTTAATGCGGCTATGGAGATAAATATATGCATGACTAATTTCATTGAAAAACAAAGGGGGAAAGAGATAAAAAAAGACAAACAGCAGCACACTGAAACAAATAAAAACGAAAGCAGATTGCCCATTTGTTTCTATTATGAACTTTGCAGCAAGTTATACAGCTGCATTGCGCGCGAAAACGCGAGGAGGCAGCGAGGTATGGCTGGCTGCTCTCGCGACGCCTTTGCACACTCGCATTCGCTTGCTCGCTCGCGCAAATCTCTCGCATTATAGTTTTAATACGAGCGACCGAGCGAAAATGACGCTATACTTTTTTATAACACGCGTGCATATACGGCCTCGATGTCGCTCCTCGGATTCTGCGAATACTTTTCTTCCCTGGCTCGGGGGTTTTTAATATCTCCTTGTTCTTTGCTTCCTCTCTCTCTCTCTCTCTTTTTTTTTTCCTTATTCTTTGCCCCTTTCTAGTCTCCCGTACTTTTTACTCCATTTTGTTCGCACTCTCTCTTTATTTCTCGGACAGCAGTGGTTGCGTATTATGTACGTCTATGTATATACACATACGTTTACACATTCACACAAACGCACACGCATACCTACGGCCGAGGAAAAATGAGGAAATTTCTCTGGAGCGATATGCAGTTTGAATTCGGTTCATCCACGCGTTCGTCGGTTGTCCGCGTTTTCCACCGTTTTATTAACTTTTTCTCCATATAGATAAAAAAAATCAGATGGATAAAAAGAGATGATAATTCTCTGAAAAATGGGCTTTATTTCTTCGTTTTTTATAAACTATATACGTTTTTAATGAAATTTAAATGAAACTGTAAATTTTTTCCTCGTCTATATTGTATGGAAATTATCGTACGTATGCTTATGTAAAATTGATGGGATTTTGTAAAATAAATATAAAATATAACGCAACAAAATTCATTATTTTGTTCCGATGTTGTTAGATAATCATCTCATGAATTAAAACTATTAATAGAATTGATAAAATTTTAAAATAGCAATTTTTTTAAGATTAAAGAAGAATTTACATTTTATTGTTATATAAAATCAATCAGTTAATCTTGAAATATTAAAAATTTACAAAAGTTAAACAGCATTTTCGAAACAAATATTTTAACAACAGATTTTTTTATGAAAAAAAAAAAAAATAATAACAGCATGTGCTTTAGATTAAAAAAAAAAATAATAAAATAAAATAAAAGAAAGAAAGAAAAAAAAAACAAAACTGACCAATGAACAAATTTTAACAACAAGATATGAAAAGATTGTGTCTTTATATAACCGAACAAAATATATGGAATAAATAAATTGTTCTAAAATAAATCAACAAATCCACATTACGTCAGTCTGGCCAACGTTATTGTATATATTGCGCTTGCGATACTTTTTAATATCGAACGCTTTGCTTGCGTTACTTGTATATATACCATATACGTGCATGTGTATATGGGTTTACGCACACATTATGCACTTTATAGATAGGTGCGTCGGTTAAATGTTTGAGCCAGTCGTTTTTCATGCGCGTATGTGTAGCGTTTGAATAAACGTCGCTCCGAGGGAGAAAATTGTGAGGAAAAAATTACGTAATAAAAAAAAAATTTGTAAAAAAAAAACAAAAAAGAGAAACAATAAAGAAAAATAGTCTTAAAAAGTGTAAAACAATATTTTTTTTCATTCACAGACAATTCTAACGACTGATTTTCTTTAAAAAATTTTTTTTCAACTTGATATCAACAATATTTGATTAAGTATGACATTTGTATAAAAATATATCTTAATTCAATAGGAAACCGTAACGTTTATATTAACTTCATAAAATATGACGCGTCATTACCGTTAAATTTATTTGGTATTATTATCGCATCAACTATTGATCCATACTTATTCGTATAAAAATAGATTCATTAAAATTGCTCGACGCTTTTCAAAGTAATCGGTAAACATTCGTAAAAAAACACATACACATGTAGAATGGAAAATCAATTTTTTTTTTAAAGTAGTTAAAAACATAGTCATTCACACTTTCAATAAAAAAAATCAACTAAATAAATAATAAAAGTTGGTATTTATTAGACGCATAATTCTACGTTACATTCTTTAGCGTCATAAATTTAATTTAACATTATTATATATTCATTAGAACTTTAGTATTGTGAAAATTCGCTTTGTCCGTTGAATTTTTAAAATTATTCACCGTCATCATTTTAATTAAAATATACATTTCGTCTTTTGCTTATATTTTTCGCTCGAATGCTTTTATTGAATTGTATTATCAAAACATAATCAATAATACCGAAAGAAGATTTCGTTTGATTTTTAATACTATACGAAAATCTAATTATCATTCGTTTAAGGATTATAAACGGTACACGTGTACGCATACATAACAAAATGAATCAATAGCTTTGTTAATATAATCTATATTTAATTAATAATCTCTCTCTCTCTCTCAGTACTAATAAAAAGCACATCTGCATTAAAAATTCAAAAGCACGTCGAAATAATACTTTTGCATTTTTAATACAGTGACTAATAAGTTTTTGAAAAAAAAAAAAAAAAAAAATATATCCCTTTTCACGTTTTAAAGTAAAATAATTTAAAAATTCTTTATCGTAAAAAAAAAAAATTTCCCGTACAACACGCCAGTGAGTTATACGCGTACGAACGAACGAACGAACGAACACGCCAATGTGCAAAAATTCCTTTCAGCTTCTTTATCCCGCTCACGTCATATCAGCCTGTATACAAAAACACGCGCGCGTGCGCTTGATACACGCGTCCGAAGCTCGGATCGTACACGCGTGCGCACTTTCTGATAAGGACACGCGATACAAAAATCAAAAGAATCGGTCTCGGTACGTCGCACTCGGTAACGCATCGCTGTTATTAATGCGCATTAAAGCAAATAAATAAAATTAAAAGAAATAGAAGACATCGGTAAAGGTATAAAGTAATAAAAAAAAAAAAAAGGGAAAAAGAATCACAAAGATTTACGCGCTCGCTCGTATACGCGCGCGTGTCTCTTTGACACTTTATTCAACCGGCTCTCGCTAAAGTAACATCAAAGCTCCGCGCAGCTCGATCATATATGCGACCTTACTAGTTGCTTGATTTCGCGAGCCCTCGACAACCGCTGCTAGCGCGCGCTTTTAATATGTATATATTTATATGTATATATTTATATGTATATATTTATATGTATATATATATATATATATATATTAGCGAACGCGTATACAGGAGCCATCCTGGAGTGCAGAAGAATCTGCGGGTGCGAGACGAGAAAGGAAAGGAAGGGAGAGATTGTTATAGAGGGGAAATGACGGGGTTGGCAAATATTGATAGAAGGATAAAAGATTTAAAATAGCGAGAGTGTGCCGTGATAAAAGGGAGATAAAGAGATTTGATAAAGAATTTTTGAATGCTTTGATAAACACATGAGACATTTGGAAAATGGGGGATAGGTTATAAGTATGGCACGTTTTCGTGTATCTTAATTTTTCTTTTCTTTTATTTTTTTTTTTTTTTTTAATTTGGATAAAGTTTAATCTATAAATTTTTTATTGAAATATACATTTTGTTGTGTATTGTGTAAAGTTTTAATATCGTATATTAATAACTGTATGCTTTTATAAAATGTTGTTATTTACTCTAAATCTTAATCTTCGTTTTTAATTATGTACAGATTTATAAAATAATGGTTTTATTCACACGTATTATTAAACGTATATATTTACTTTTATAAACGATATTCTCTTGCAAAATATTATTACGAAATTATACCTTACGCAAATCGATTTAATTTTGAATACAGATATTTCATTCCAAAATTATAATTTATTACCGAAATAAATGTTTTATTAATCAAAGATAAAATTTTAATATTATTAAAAAAAAAGTGAATTGCTTTCGTTAAAATTCAATTACGTCCTTTTGGCATCAATACTTTTTTAAATGAAAAAAAAAAAAAAAAAAAAAAAAAATAAATAAATAAATAAATAAATAAAATATCGAGTTCAATGGTCAAAAGCACAAAGAGAAAAGGAGAGAAAGACAGATTCTCAGTAACTGGACGGTCCAAATATATACACACATATGTATTGAAAGACACGTGGCAGTAGCGATTGAACATCACACTCGTACCCACACATTTACACACAAATACGCGTATATGTATATATACTAAAAGAGACTGCGACAAAGGCTGTAGATTAAGGGATTCGGTAAACGAGCGGTGGTGATGCAGCAGTACCGGTAATGCGCCTCGGTACAGTCTTCACACTCGACTGTACATGTACACACATTCTCGCAGTGGTGTATGTATGCATATATATATATATATATATATATATATATATATATATATATATATATATATATACACATCTGGTCAAGTGAATTGCGGCTCCCCGTGAAAATCGCGCGCGCCCGCGTGCGTTTGAAGTCGGCTCTTTCTCTCCCTCACCCTTTCCCCCTTCACCCAATCTCCTTCCTCTCTCTTGCTCTTACTAACTGGCCGATATATAGCGGCGGTAACTGGGCGCACACGTGTTTCCGGCCCGTTGATCCGTAGTGAAACGACTAGCGACGAAAGAGAGAGAGAGAAAGACAGACAGACAGAGATAGAACGAGAGAGAGAGGAGTAACCGGCGCATCGCGCCGTCGATAATTATATAGTGGAAACGTCGATATCGGCTAAATACTGGTCGCTGTACCTGGGTTACGCCACCCGTGTGACACGGTTCTCCAACCTCGCACACTCACACACACACACACACGCGAGCACTCACAAACTTACATACACATACACACATACACAGATGTATAAAGTTACTGCACACACACACACACATACACACGCACGCACCGCAATTGCAATTTCTAAGTTTGAACCGTTGACCGCTACAACCGCTTCTCGCCCCAGCATTTACCTTCTAACCAAAGAGCCAAAGAGGAGGTTGATGTCGAGGAAAACGAGAGCAAGAGAAAGAGTAAGAGAGAGAAAGAGAGAGAGAGAGAGAGAGAGAGAGAGAGAGAGAGAGAGAAGGAGAAAGAGTAAAGTAAAGATGCACGCCCCCGGAAACTTAGACAATGTTTCGCTTTGCGCGCAGCAGGTCATCCATGAAGAAATGGACTGTTTGCAATTTGCTAGGAGAAGAGCTTCTTGATCCGGGAGGGGTAAGCGTGCACCCGCGATTTCTGTTTGTATATACATATACATGTGTGTGTGTGTGTGTGTGTTTGTGTGTGAGCGCGAGCTTTGAAGAGGGAAGCTGCGCGGCTCGAGCAAGTAATACGTATTTTGTTGCCGATCTTGAATCCCGCGTGCGCTCTCTCTTGTCTTAGCATAAATTGGAATTGACTATATACTCTTCTTCGGTTTGATATTACGTTATGATTCTTGCTTGGGTAAGTGTATATATATATATTTGTGATTGCGTATGTTTTTCAACTCTTTAGAAAAATTTACGGTTTACTGTTTGGTTACTTTGATAAAACAATTTCACAGCAATGACGTTATTTTTCTCGGCTTTTGTAGTACCAATGATTCGTGAAAGATTGGGAATTTCATTTTCTGAATTAAAACCAATAATATTTTCATATTATTATAACGCACTCTATTGAATAATAAAATAAATTAGAATAGAGCTTCATCTTGACAATTGTATATTTATATAATAAATGTAATATTAATCACAAATTAAACAAATTATTCGAAATAAATTGTATGTTTATTTTGAAATTTAAATCATAAAATATTAATATTTATTTTTTATTCTAAAACGTAATAAAATAAAACTTAATTTATGCCATCAATATTAATAGCACTATACAAATAACTTCAATTGTAAAGAAAATTAAAACATTTATTATAAATTCTCTAACTGCTTTATAGCGACGAGGTAATTTAGGTGGCACACATAATTAATACCGAAGTCCCTTAATAATGCAAATTAATTAATGTATAAATCAAATAGTTGGTTGTAAATTTATAGGACGCACATACTGCGAGTAACAACGAAACCCTCATTACGTTGACAATGTGTATATATATATATGAAAAATAATCAGATTTCGTAACATAAATAATCGTAAATAACTTACAAAATTAATCATATGTACATTATGAGCCCCTGTAACATGAACAAAACTCTAAATTCTCATGAAAAATAAAAAAAGTAAAAAAGGCACACGAATAAATAAAAAAAAAAAAAACAAAAAAAATCTCCAACGATTTAAAAAGATTGAACGCACAAAGAAAGAAGATCATTTGAATTTGTAATTTAATGCATTTTTCTTGTTCGTCTCTCTTGGGCCCGAAGCCCCTCCTTCGAAATAATTCAAGACGATTCTCCCGCTTAAGCCGGCGGTCCTTCAGCGCGAGCCGTACGTCCCTGAGAGAAGCAAAAAAGAAGGTCAATTACAATGAAATCTTCTAAAGAGACCGATGGGAGAGAGAGAGAGAGAGAGAGAGAGAGAGAGAGACTGCTGCTGCCGTTGACGTCTTCGTCGTGGTCGTAGTCGTCGTCGTTGTCGACGGTAAAAGGCAAAAAATAACAATACTAATATACAGAAACGACGGTGGCAATAGTTTTGAAGCGCAGAGAGATCCCGAGATAAAGAGGGTAATATTTCTATCTTTCTTTCTCTCTTTAGTCCTCTCCTCCAACTTGCGCTCGCTATCGGAATTCTCGGGAAACTGTAGGAGCTTTTCCACCCACCGCTTGTTTTCCTTCCATCTCAGCCTCTTGGTTAGTTTGCGTTGTCTCTCTCTCTCTCTCTCTCTCTCTCTCTTCTCCCATCTTCTTTTCGAAAGTCTCTTCTCTCGTTCACCGTCGACGAGAAGCAGTAATATAACGCACGTTGCCGCTTGCTCTTATACGTTAGATCGCGTATTTTTTCTCTCAATTCCGTGTATACTCTACGTGGCAAAATAGGGAAAAAGGGAGATAGAAAGAGAGAGAGAGAGAGAGAGAGAGAGAGAAAGAGAGATAGAGAGAGAAAAAAAGGAAAGAGACCCGCCCTCCTCTGATTGCTTTTCTTAGACGTCGACAACGACATCACGTATGCCATTCGTATACGAAAAAGGAATACAGCTTATGGGCGAACCATCGCACTCCCCCACTCCATATACACTTCTTTCAAGATGCTTGCGTTTATAACTCCGACAAGAACTCGCGCGCACGGGCGAGCGACTTTTTTTGCCTCCCCAGCTTCACCCCCGTTCCCGTTTGCTCTCTCGTTTCGACCTTCTACTGGTTTTAGCGTATGGGACTTTTCACCTCGATTGTATAAGCGATCACTATTAGTGATGCTATAAAAGAAAAATTGAGAATTTTATGGCGCGTTTTGAAAAAAAAAAAAAAAAAAAAAACAATAAATAAATAAATAAAGAAGTATGAAAATTGTTCGATGCAGCTTACCGAACTGATTATCTATAAAAGTAGTGTATTCGCACACATGAGTATACACGCAGAGATACCTGCGTGTGCCTATAACCAATATAAGCTTTTAACCAATTGAAATTCACGTAAATCGATATTTCCGAACGTACGGGAGTTGCATGAAAATTAATATATTGTCGTATTAATATTGCTTCCGTTAGTAATTTTTAGATTATTTTGTTGCTGCTTGTACATTATGCAATGAATAATTAATCCGTGCGGTTTTGAGAGATAAAACGATTTATAATAATATATTATTAATAGAAAAATCATTATACGAGTAATATATGCAAACTGTAAATTTAGAAAAAAATTGAAAATCATCGATTAAAATCAATTGCTTCAATTCTTAATCCTACATCATATTATATTTGAATTTTCATGATGAATATATAATATAAACAGAATATTAGATAAATAGAAATAGTATGAAATGTCAATAAAATCGTAATTTAATATTAAATAAACGATAAATTTAGAAACTCAGCAACTCTTAAACAAAACATTAGAATTTATTGCGTGTTTATCGCACGATAATCTTGGAATATTGATTTTTACGCTTTGATATTTCGAATCATGACATGTCCGTAGAAATTAGAAAGCCAGATTTCTGAGTGATAAAGTTTATAAATAATGCATGTACATGACTTTAATATTATTCACAGATCGGACTTATATAGTTACTTATTTTTAAACTCAACGTACATTCGTATTAAAATTTTAATATTTTTTAACGATATTTTTGTAATTATACTATTGGAAATATAGCATCGACACATAAATTTTACCGATTGGAGAAAAATATTAACTAACGTCAAACTCATAATTTTCATTATTTTTTTTTTTTTTTTTTTTTTTTTTTTTGTAACATTTTGAAACAGATAAAAAGTTACACGGAGTTTTTGATTAAAATTTTCTTACGCCTTGTACCTCTTATCGTATAAATTGAACTTTAAAAGTTCTAACTTATAGATTTTTACATTTTAATCTTTTAGCATATTTCATTGGCCTGCATAAGAAGCACATAAGTTTAATTTTCGAATTTTATTTCTTTAAGATTTTTTCATTTGTAATTCAATAGATATAATTTTATCAATGTCAGTATTGTACGAGCAATTAAAAAACTTCGTTGAAGAAATTTTCTGCCCTTATATTATTAGACTATTAAATAATTATTTTAAATTATGTATTTCAACGAATAAAATATTCTTGATCACATTGTGACGAAATCTAAAGATGTCTTTAATTTTTTTCAACATCGCTATAGTAGCACATAAGTGTAATATCAGAAATCAGCATTGATTGATCCATAACTTTACCAAAAATAAAAGAATAGCATTAACCTCTCACATTCTACGTTAAGCCAAAGAAGAGCTTGCAAAAAGTATCCACTAGGGTGAAGAACGCAAGAACCAAGCATAATCTACACACGTTCACATACTCCGTAGAACTACTACGGCGTTCCGCTATTGTATATGTTATAAATCCGCGGAAAACGTTACTCTGCGCAAAAACCCCATTCGTCATATTCTTCGAGGAGAGAAAAAATGTCGAAGTTATACAACTCATAGCGGCATTACGTACGCGTCGGTGTCTTAAGTAAAGGAATACGGGAAAGGGGGTGAAAATGAAAATGGACGAAAGAAAACTCGCTCGTGAAAGGAGCAGTCAACCGATTAGGTAACATCAAAAACGTGGAAAGTATGTGTGCGCCTGACTCATGGCGTATAAAATACGACGGCGCTTCGTTGGCTCTTCTCGCTTATTATTCTCGAAACGCGAGAAACGTAAGAGGGCTTTCCCGAAACTCTCGAAGATGATGCGATTCTGATAATCCATGATTAATGACTATTCTTTTTTTTTTTTTTTTTTTTTTCTTTATGTTTAACCTCGCCTACACGCGCACGTATACACATCTGACACTTTTCATGTATATTCGAAATATAGAAAACTTCCGGCTGATTTTTCCTCATTCTCTGCCACTTATGATTTCTGGCTTCTTCTTTTTATTCACAGCTTTATTCAGTGTCGAAACGCTCGCTGAGTATAGATCGCGTTTTGTATCGCCTCACACGCGTATACGGCTCAGGTATAATTTATAATGTTTAATTTGCATAAAATGAGAGTGATAGATATGTTCTTTTTAAAAGAGAGAGAAAGAGAGAGAAACCTATATGAATTTCGTGTTGTGACGATAAAGCATGATTTATGATTCGTTCTCGGCCCTTGTATATATATATATATATATATATATATATTTACGTGTATATGTGGAAAAAGTACGCGTCATTCAAGATACAGAAATATTTTCTGTAAGTGAGAAATGATATTTATATAGGTATGAATAATGTTATTATCGATTGTCTTTCCGCTGTATTTCATATAAAACATATTTTGCTATGCGTAAATAACATTGAGTATCTATTAAATAATCCGTCTCTTTTCAATTTTTTTTTTTCCTTTTTATTTTTGCATTTGTTTGAAATAAATTAAATAATATTAAAATCAATTTAAATATTTTCATGTCACAAAAATTTAACGTAATCGTTATTGACGCGTAAAAACATAAATTCAAAAATTGCTGTATTTGAGATACAAAATCTGATGCATATTTTTTTTTTTTTTTCGAAACGAAATCATCGGTATTACTCAATTTCGAAATTCGCACGAGGACATTTAACAATTTTTCTTTTTTCTTTTTTCATAATACTGATTGGAAAATATTGAAGAAGTGACATTGACAAAATGCTTTCAACAGTACCGACTACGTGCAATACCATCAAATTAAGTTAATGCAAAATTCACGTTCCACACGAAACGCTTACGTCTAAAATTCATTTTTTAATAATTTAATGAACTCGTATATACGTATGTGTTTATTTATCGTACAAATTCTCTTTCTCCCTCTCGCTTAATTCTCTTGTCTCACGTCTTAATTTAACCGTAAAAACGTCGCGTTAATCTCGCGAGCGGTTTGTACACATTGAAAAGAAAAAAAAAAAAAAAAAAAAAATGAAAACGAAAGAAAAAAACAAGAAAGAAGAAGCGCGCTTGAAAACACATTAATTTTTCTGGACGTCGGGCGCACGCATTCATCACCTACTACATGTACTACGCGTGTGACACTAAGACTAAACACAAAGCACTGGTACACGCACGTGTGTCATGTGGTGTTCAAATTATTCTATTTCCGTTGCTGAGCCTTTCTCGCTCCCTTTCTCTCTCTCTCTCTCTCTCTCTCTCTCTCTCTCTCTCTCTCTCTTTATCCATAAATAACTGTATCGCAAACATTAGCATCGTCGTTGTAGTCGTCGCGCGGCCTTTACTCTTCCCATCTTTTCTCTCCCTTTTGACGCCAATCTCGGACTCAGACTCAAAGTGTATGCGCGCATGTACATACCACCGTTGTTCGTTACTTGTACTACTTTATTCAACGAATGCTTGCTCCGCAAATCCGCTTTGCTTTCTCGCCCTTTATCCATTTGTCCGTCCCTTCATTCTTGCGTTTACTCTCTCATTCTCTCTCCCTCTCTCGATTTTTTGCCTTTGTCTTTTTCTCCTTACTTTTTTTTTTTTTTTTCAACTATATTGTCTCTTCATCTTTATGCTCTTATCCCACTGGCCGTTTATTTATCTCGTTTTCTCACATGTAACTGCATTTGTTTTCGTTTACTAATTTGCTGCGATACATCTTGAAGCGATAAGTCGGTGTTTCTTCTTCTTTTTTTTTTTTTTACGTCCTTTTAAATAAATTTGTTGCAAATGTGAGAAATTATTTTAAATTCAAAAGTCGTTGAGATCTAACGTGACAATCAGATAAAAATACTTCATGTAGAATTAATGAATCTTATCAAAGCATAAACGATCACTAATAAGGATAATTTGTAACATTGAAAAGTATTTGATGATAAATGCGCTTTATCTTTTGTATATATTTAATACAGTAACGTTATTAAAGTATGTGCCATTAGCCTTGGAACAATTGAAACCATTCGTAACCGTAAATTTTTATTTAAATAAACAAAATTTAAATTTACTAATTTCTTTTTTTTTTTCCTATTAATTAAATTCGACCGAGTTTTTGATTCCCACTCAAGCTCCTCCAACGTCAACATACGTAAGTAAAATCTACGCGCATTTAAAAATGCAAGCCCTGACGGCTCTTTGAGGCCGGAAAAGAAACCAAGGAATAAAAAAGAGAGCCGAGCTAGCGCGATTTTCCACAAATCTCGCACGTTGAAATTCAGCAAAAATGAAAATTCTCGAGAGCCGCGTACACGGCACATCCAACTTTTCCTTCTTTCTATTTCTCCCTTCTCCGCATCTGACATTCATCTCCATCGCTCACAGCTTTCCTTGCATTCGCGTCAGCCTCTTCTTTATTTATCTCTCTTTCTCTCTCTTTCTCTCCGTTACACACGACGCTTATGCAAGTGTTATCCCTATCTCCATCTTTCTTCTCCATCCGTCCAAAGAAAAGCCGACCGAAAGAGGACACACGCGCGGTCCTATAGCTCGTCCAAAAGGAAAACGCGGCCACGAGCGCCGTCGCTCATACAAGCGATATGCTTTCCCCCTGTAAATAAAAGATACTCGCACACGCGGAGAGTTACGAGAAAGAGAGAGAGAGAGAGAGAGAGAGAGAGAGAGAGAGAGGGAGGCACACCAAATGTATACACGTTCGCTAAATTACACGCATACAAACAGGTGCGAGCGCGCAGCTTTTTACGGATGATGGAAGTCTATAAAACGCTCGATCCCGGCGCCGTGCGCTCACCCTCTAACGCTTTGGAATATCCGGCTTTTTAATCCGACAGAAATAACCGGACAAAACGACCAGTTGCCGCCGGCTATACTCCCTTTCGATATTAAACTCTGTTATTATCTGCGCCTGATTCTCATTAGGTCGTAGCTTTTTGGCTCTTCTTATTCTTCTTCTTGTTTTCTCGTTTATTTTACTGATTTTTTTTTTTTTTTTTTTTCGTTGTTTACTTACGCGTTTTAAAAAGTATTGTACGAAAGAATTGCAAATTCTTATACAACTAAGCGGTTGTTTTTAATATTAACTGTGTGATTTCATTTGTTGAAGTATTTCATGTTTCGCTTTCTTATTCTGTCTTGCTAATTTTAGGTGTTTCGTCTTTTGATGTGTTCACTTTGAGCTCTATAGCTAAATCTTCCTTTCTCTCGTGTCTCTATTTCGTCTGTTTTCGTCTGCTTTGTCTTCTTACGTTTATTTTATAATTTTTCGTTTATCTTTTGGCCTCTTTGTCTAAGATCAATCTAATAATAACTCTGCTTGTATCTTCTTAATAGAAGTGTGTTGAAGAATTATAATTTTTTAATAGCTTAAAATTTTATGTATAAACATTTATTTATTGGGTTTAAAAATAGGTTTAAAGTATACATTTATCGAAATTCAAAAGCAATATAATTTTAAATATATTATTAAATTTACAATGTATAATGTAAAAAGTATTATCACATATAATTATTAATTAGATTTAATTAAATTTATTAAATTATAATATTGAAGCAGAATATTAATAATATAAAATAAAACAATAATTGAGTCATAATAACACAGCGACACAAAGAATTTTCGCTTCTGAAATTCGCTAATTTCGTCGTCTCGAGCGCACTTAAATTATTACCCCTTTTCTTTTCGTAACACGCAACCGGACCTCCTGCGTTTATTGTCCTTCTGTACGACCCTTATGCCTTTTAAATCTTTGCCTTCTCTCATACCTTTTCTCATTACGGTCGTCTGGATATCTAAATAATAATTCTTTTCCTCTCATTTTATTTTTCTCTCCTCATTCAGCCTACTTCTCGACGTTTCTTTCATCGTACGCGCTCGTTCCTTTTCTTTTCTTTTTTTTTTCAGCTACTCTTGCATGTATACATATATAAAAGTCGCAGCGTCGCGTCGCTTCCTTTCTTCCAACTTCTGTCCGGGTATTGTCGTAATTTTAAAAGCCGTCCTTTCTCTTCGTCTCCTTCATCCCTTCTCTTCCCGATGGTAAGTCGCTACGTCATTACTCGAGTAATGCCGTTATTACTTACATTCCGTTATACTACTAGCCTTTCTCGCGAGGGACAAGATACTGTTACTGCTACTGCTACTGCTACTGCTACTGCTACTACTGCTGGTGCTACTGCAGCCTCCCAAAGTTATGATTTTCTCTCGTCGTTATTAATTTTCTCTCTCTCTCTCTCTCTCTCTCTCTCTCTCTCTCTCTTTCTTATCGGGCTCGCCTCTGCACCACCTATAGCTAAGGGAACGAAGGAAAAAAAATTAACGAGATTAAAGGATATCGATTTAAAAGCGAGCAAGGAGGAAAGAACGACAACGGGGATCGAGTTTATTTTTCGCAATGGGATTCTTTAGCTCTCGCTTTCTTTCTTCGTTTATTTATTTCTCTCTTTTAATGGTATATATCGCGCGTACAAGAGTTATTAAAAACATTATTCTTCCATTTCTAGCCGACTTTCACTTTAATTTAATACCTTCTTAATTGTATTAGATGTCGGCATCATTTTATTATATTGCGTCGCTTGTGCAGCGCTTAGCTTTAGTCTTTGATCGGTTCTAAAATTTTTTCCTATTAAAATTACTTACGTAAATTAAAAATCCGATCTTTATTTTTAAAAGCTCTAATAAAAATTTTAATACCGTTAAATCGATAATAAATTAATAATGAAAATGATTGTAATTTATTTCAAATAAATCGTTTGAAAAAATCTTTATTCTAAATTTAATATACGTGTCTGTGTATTGTTATATTGTATTGTTATAAATAACATAAATTTTTTTAACGATAATTTTTTTTTTAAGTCCGACATAGAAAGTAATAAATCTCTGTACGATTAAAAAATCATAATGTAAAAGCAAACTTCGTAGATAAACAAACGCTTCATAATTCATTATGAATAATAGCGTGGCCACGTTATGAAAATCATTTATTTAATTTTCAAACGGCCGTAACGGCACTCTCGCTGAATTCTCGAATAAAAGCTATAGTTTCGCTCAAAGTACAAGCTCATCGGATGACTATTAATACATCGAGCTTTTCCGTATCGTAAATTTACGAACGCCGTCGTGTCCTAACCAGTTAATTAACTCTCCATTTTATCTTCGTCCCCATTTTTTCACCCTTGTACACTTGTGCTCCTGTATTTCCCCTACCTTTCGTCCTCCCTTTTTTCTTCACTATTCATCTTTGTTCCCGCATCTTTTTGTCTCACTCGTTTTTGTTCCTTTCTCGGTTTTCTTATTTTTCCAGCACTTGTATTTTCATTCAACGTTAATTTTCTCTTATTTTTCTACTTTCCTTTAATCTTTTTCCGGTATTTTTACACGATCGTTTGTTACCCAATACCGAAAGTCTTGCATTAATATTATCAAATTAGAAATTCTTACTGGTAAAACAAAATTTGGTTCAATTCAAACATCGAGCGTAATATAAATGTAGAGATAATACTAAATTTTCCTTCGTATAAACGATATATATATATATATATATATATATATATTTCATTACCGGTACAATAATACTCTAGTTAATAGTAAAATCAAAGTTTATATTAGATTTTAGCTGCGAGTGAAATTATTCGGAATGCGTTAAAATAAATTGCCAATCTTCTTAAAATGAAACATCTCGATTATTAGATTGTTCCTTTAATTAGATTTTACGATTCGTAATTTTTGGTCAAAATTTATTCAGTCAGTTATGCGTGTGTGCGTTAACTTTTTTCATTCCTTTAACCAAGCAACTGTTTGAAATAGACGTAAAAAATTTTGTTTCACTTAGTTTTGAGCTCGATTCGGACAATGAAACTTTTCCAAATTTGAAAAGACTAAATTTCGTTGTCTAAATTTAATAGAAGATTGTGCGTCGAATAAAACTTTTTCCAAATTCCAGAGAAACTTAAAAATCATTCTTTCTATAGTTGTAGTATTGATATTAACATATTTTTATGATTTTTATGAACACAATTACTTGTTTGGGTATAATATTGTTCAAAGGAATTTTATTTGTTGAAAAAAAAAAAAAATATGTATATATACGTATAAGAAACGAAAACTATTTTTTCACGCCACTATATTCACTTTTACGGCAAGAAAACATTGTGGATAGTGTAAAAGCCGGCGAAAGCAAGGTTCTAGCGATTTAACAGCGGCAAAAGTTCCATCGATCAATCTTCTTCTCGCTTTCTTTCATTACGTCTCGTACTTTTCTTGCTTCGTCCGTTGCGCGCGCGCTCTTTCTCTTTTTCTCTCAAATTCATCCTGTCGCATTTCTGCGTTTTCTCTTCCCTTTCATTTTTAGTACAGTGAAACTCCTCGCACTCTCGATCTTTCTCATAGCGACTCAATTAGCCACGGGATGAGGAGCCACTTCACGCGCCGTCCCTTAACAGCTCGATTCGATCGAACGCTCAGCGGCGTCCTTTGTCACAGTCGGTAAGAAACAAGCTTATTACAGCAGCGGTAACAGCTAGCAAGGAGGGGGAGGGGAGGGAAGAGGGAGAACGACATCGTCGTTTATCGTCGTGAGAGTCCGAGAGCACAAGGGAGAGCCGACGAGCTATATATATATATATAGAAAACGGGAAAGTCGGTGCACTCGAGAATACAAGTGAACGTAAAGCTCCCCATTGGCTTTCGTCCCTCGCCCGATCGCACGCTGGAAATTTCGGTCGAAGTATGGCGCAGCTCGTGAACAATAACAGGGTGTTAAGCCGCGTGAGTCGGTCAAGCGTCTCCCGCGTCCGTTGTGTCTTCTGACGCGTCCGTTTCTTCTGCTTCATCGAGGGGTGTCGACGACGATATGTAATACGAACGGAGCGCTGTGATGAGGATGTATATTGTCAAGATTAAGCGAGCGAGGGATCGTGCCGGAAAATAAGGACGTATTCTTTCCTCTTACTTAAAGTTATAAATGTATAAGTTTATAAGCGAACCGTACGCGCGGAACATTGTAGCTAAACGATGTATAAAATCCGAAGAAACGAGAGAAGGAAAAAAAAAAAAAAAGAAAAGAAGCTGCATTCATACATATAAATCGGAAGCAAAGAGGATTTAGCCAAGAAGAGAGAAATAAAGAAAGAAAAAAAACACGCGGAGGCGAAAGCTATGCCCGCATGTTTATGTATACATTGAGAGAATAAAGAAAAAACAAAAAGAAAAACAAGAGAAAAGTGAGATTTGAGCGATGAGCCGCTGGTCTTATCATATCATTATCCTACAGCCGAGTATTGCAAGACGAGATATTAGCTCCATGGATTAATGTATTTTTTAAACGGCGAGCTCTTTACCGAAGATTTATCGTTTTTATCTCAACTTTGTACGAGCGGATGGTAGAAATTAAGAAAGCAAAGAGAGAAAAATAATTCTTTATGTGAGCGAGTAAGAGGATAAGCTGTATCATCTTAAAACTATATACTTACGTATTCACGAATTAAGAGTTTTTTATCTTTTTCGATGATAAGCATCTATGTTTCTTAAAAAATTTTTTATTTACAAAGTAAAGAGCGAAGCAGATTCCTTGCAAGAAGGTAATAATATTGTCTTCAAAACTAAATAATGTTAAAATTTTTATATTATAAAATTGTAAAAAAAATTTTTTTATTTGTTATTAAAAAAAAAAAAAAAAAAAAAAAAAAAAAAAATATTTTATTTAAAATTATTGCTAAGAGCTGTCTCGTAGGAAAAATTAAATAAAAAAAAAAAAAAAAACAGCAGCGATGCGAAACTTAAAAATTTGCAATTTTAACATGACGTGGTGAAAATGCATTTTTGTTCCCAAAGGTAAAAACGAGTTTGTTGCATGTATACAAATAAATTTTATGCAAAATAGACACATTACAATATTACTTAAAAATATTTCTACAAAAGAATGTTATTATTTTTTGTTTTGATTATTTAAAACTTAATCGAACAATTTTATTGAACATTTTAATTGTACGAAATAATGAGCTTAATTTTTTACTCGACAAGTCAACGTTCTGGTAAATTTTTTTTTGTATTAAGTGTTAAGCATTGCAAGCATTTATTATATTTATTAAACATAGTATAGCATCTATTATACATTGTATCGCACCCTTAAAATTTATTCTAAAATTCGCATTTGATTGCATCCCCATATGATTTATTATAACAACAGTTTCATATCCCATTACAATTCACAAGTACAGCTTAAACAAGACTCATACTCGACGCACATTGCGTTCAAGAGCGCAGAAAGGACAAATTAATATATCATCGATAAGCGCGAAAGGGCCAGCATATGGGGGTTGAACTTTAATCGCAGGAAGAGAGAAAGCAAGAGTAGGAGAAAGAGAGAGAGAGAAAGAGAGAGAGGGGGGAGAGAAAGAGACAGAGGGAGAGGACATCATGTGAGATCAACGGAGAGCGATAGGACTCAAGGGAATTCCGGTCTCCCAGACCGCGCATAACTATAGCCCTGGCGTCAGAAGTTTCGCTCTGCTTTCGAGTTGAATATACATTTCGGACGAGAGAACGCACGTGCATATACGTACAAACGGACGTACGGACGGACCATCTGCGGGTTAGCGTATTCTATGTGTGTATATATATATATATATATATATACATACATGCATACATATGCGAAAGCATGCATACGTCCTCGGCTCGCGTCCTCGGCAAACTGCCGCGTCGAGTTTACGCGCAAAATCCTGGGGGTCGCGGAACGCGAAAGTTGAACCGGCGTTATACGGCGCGCGCGCCCGCGCCCGCGTGGTATGAAACTCACCCTCTTACAAATATATACGCGCTTATATACTCGGGCGCGTAGACCCGGCCTCGCGCGGTAATGGAGACTGGTAAAACCATTGTTCGGCCCTTGTGTCTGGGGCTATACGGAGAGGCCGTAGTCCGGCGCGGAGACTCGGTGGGCTTGCTTTATCTCTTGACTCTGTCTCTCTTCCCCCCCTCTCTCTCTCTCTCTCTCTCTCTCTCTCTCTCTCTCTCGTTTGGTGAGCCCACCGGCGCTCTCGCGATGTGGAAACTTTGGCGATATGCTTTCTACGAGGCTTTTTGCTTTCTCGCTTTACCTCCCAAGTGACTCACCTCTTTATGAATATAATTATCTCCTGATGGTGCTTACGCCCTTAATTAGATTTCATAGTGTTTCATTACCGAGAAATTACCGAGGTTTGCGCTTTATTTTTTCAAGCTTCTCTTTTTCCATACTTTATTCATGCCTGTCCGGACGTACGTTTCATTTTTTGTATAAGATCTTTTTTTATACGAGTACATGCAATATAAATCTGAAAAATTTTTCTCCTTTCCGAACGTATGAAAATTTTTTTAGTCCTTGTGTCTACTATATACATATTTAAAATAAATATATAACAGTAATGATTGTTTAGCTTTATAAAATATTAAAAAAAAAAAGCTTGTTTATATTACTATTGTGATAAATGCTTAGATTATATTTATTTAATAGTACTTTCCAAAAAATCGAATTCTATTTCAATAGGTTTTATAAATTCTCAGTTATCCCGAGAGTTTGTTTGAATTTATGTCGATGAAGTGCAATAAATTCTCAATGTCGGCATTTTCACTTTATAAGCTTTCGAAAGCACTTTGAAGTATACTCGAACGCGATTTCGCTAGCAATTTAAATTCCTATGCATCAAAAGTGCAGTGAAGCATATTAATAACGTTTAATAACAATCAAAATATGTATATTTTATAAATTTATACAAGCGTTTACTTTTAACATTTTATTCAAATTGTCGGTTAACTTTCAATTCGAATTAAAGTCAAATATGAATCATAATATTACTCTTATATTTACAAATCAATAAGATTGATTTTAAATATAAAATATCAACATAGAATGTTATGATTATAAATTAAACAATATTACAATTTATTCGATTTTAAAATATTTAAATATATTTTTTATGTATAAAAAAAAAAAAAAAAAAAAAAAAAAAAGAATAAATAAATAAATAAATAAATAAAATAATTCGAAAAATAACGTTAATTATTTGCGTTGCAGGGTAGTATCAGCCGAGGCGCAGTTCATATGGAATGGCAGGTCGCGCCTCTGGCCCACCTTCTCGGAGGGGAACGACGAGGACGACGTCGAGCGGTCCTCGCTCGCCGCGAGCGACTCCCGTCGTTCTGCCTCTCAACCATCGAGTCGCGATAGCGATAACCACGGCCGCGCTGCTTCTCGCAGTCCGATCGACCAGCGCCGGGCTCTGTCCGGCGCGCTGCCGCTGCGACGACGAGTCTCTGCGCGGCAGCTGTGCCTACGGCGGCCTCGACATCGTTCCCATCCAACTGAATCCCGAAATCCGTCATCTCGACCTTTCCGGCAATCGCATAAGCGGCTTGCACATGACCTTCGACTTTTACGGCAACCTCGAGTCCCTCGACCTCAGCTCTAACATTATCCACACCCTCGGCTCCAACAACTTCCGACTGCAGCAGCATCTCGTTTCCCTTAACCTGAGCAACAACTCCATCCGCACCCTCGCCAAGACGGCGCTCCACGGTCTGGCGGCTCTCAAGTCCCTCGACCTCTCCGGCAACAACATAACCGAGATGGACGAGCAGGCGTTCCGTTACACCAGCGAGCTCGAACATCTCGACCTCAGCGGGAACTCGATCACCAGCCTGCCGAGCGGACTGCTGCGCAACCTCCACAGGATACGCAGCCTCGTCCTCAGCCGCAACTCGCTCCTCGAGGTGCCTTCCTCGAATCTCGCCCTAGCTCCGAGCCTCGAGCGTCTCGATTTTTCCGACAACCTGGTTCAAGAGTTGGGCAGGGATTCGTTGCCGTCGCTCCCGGCGCTCACCCATCTCACCCTCGCCAACAACGTGCTGAGAAGCGTCTCGGACGACGCGTTCGATCGGATACCGGGTCTACTGGCGCTCGACTTGTCCAGCAACAATTTGACCTCGGTGCCGAGCAACGCGCTCGCCAAGCTCACGGTACTCACGAGCCTTCTGCTCAGCAGGAATCCTCTGGGCGAGTTGCGGAATCTGGCTTTCAGGAATCTCTTTGAGCTGCGTAACCTCGAGCTCAACGACTGCGCCATCTCGTGGGTCGAGACTCGCGCCTTCGCGGACAACGTCAATCTCGAGAGGATTTCCATGGACGGGAATCGGGAGTTGGGCGAGCTGCCCGCCCGGGTCCTCTATGCCGCTGGGAATTTAAGGTGCGTATATGACGACAATGACGATGCCGGATAGTTTTCTCTCCTTCGCTCTGCGCATACATACCGCTCTACCTATGCATGGTACATTTATCGTGGCTGAAAAAAAAAAAAAAAAAAAAAAAAAGAAGAAGGAGTATGAGAGCTTGGGTAAGTGTGTATGTATGCGTTACTGGAAGGCTTGCCGGTTTATGGAGATTGAATTTTTACCCTTCGACGGCAGATAAAGCGAGAGAGTAAAAGATATAAAGAGAGAGAGAGAGAGAGAGAGAGAGAGAGAGAGAGATGGGGGGTGAGAAAGCGTTGAAAGGATCGATAAAGCCACGCTCCGGTATAACCCCTCGGCGATTCTTCGGCTACTGTGGAGGTCGCTTTATGGTTTTCAGCGCGAGAGAAGAACAAAAGAGACCTTGAGTTATTTACTATGTTGAAAAAGAGAGAAAGAGAGAGAGAGAGAGAGAGAGATTAATAAAAAGAAAACGAAGAACAATAAGAACGCTCATTTATTCATTTTATTTCTTCTATTTTTTCGCGGCAATGCTTCGCGGTTTCTTCCTTCTCCTTCGTTCTTTCTCTTCCTTATACTTTTTATCTTTATGAAGCTATAAAGCTATTTGGAAGAACAAGATAGAAAATCCGATTAAAGAGATTATAACGATTTGATATTAATCAAAATCGATTCTGAATTTATTATTAAACTATTAAAATTAATGATTGATATACGAGCGCAGTTGATATTAGGTTTGATTATTTACTTGCTTTGTAATTTCAGTATATTAGCCTATAATTCAAACTATAGATTTTGAAAGCGATATTGTTGTTGCTGAAGGTAAACATTAGAAACCTTGTTAACGTTTAAATGATTGGAATTGTAATAAATTAATAAAGAATTTATTTGTATACGTGTAATTTTATTAATAAATGCTAGTATTTTTAAAACGAAATAAGATAACGAATATTTATAATACCATTTAAAAAAGTGGTACTCGAGAAAGATAACTTTTTTAAATGTATTTTCATAACAGAATTTTGAAAAATAATTACATAAAAATGGAAAGAATGAAAGCTGTATCCAACTGTTATTTTTTACAATACGAAATAAAAAAGATTTTTACTCGCTTCTTCTTCGTAAAAAATTCCTCAAAATCGAGCAGGAGCCTCGCTACTTCACGCTACGGTACAATCGAAATAAAAATCCGATAAAACGGAGAAATATGTAATCTCTTTCTCTCTTTCCTAACAATCTCTTCTCCCACTTCACTACTAGGTACAACTTTGAAATAACAATACGCTCGAATCAACTTCCTCTCTATGAAAAAAAAAGTGAAAAAAAAAACGAAAAAAGAACGAAAGAAGAAAATAAAGAATACGAGTTTTTCTTTACTATAGGTACACTTGCGTGTATATATATATATATATATACAAGCATTATACGGAGAAAGAGAGAGAGAGAGAGAGAAAGAGAGAGGAAGGCGATGCACATAAAACACGTGAAACCATCGACGATGAAAATCGCAGGTTCGGTCGAAAAAACAAAAGCTCGCGTAGGACTCGTCGTTGCTATGTTCCCTTTTCCTCGATCTCTCTCTCTCTCTCTCTCTCTCTGTATACTCTCTCGCATCCTCCCCGCAAGAGCGCGGGCAAACGCGCCTGCTCGTTCACTCTTGCGTGAAGGTAAACGCATCGGCGGGTAGAGGCTCCCTATCTCTCTCTCTCTCTCTCTCTCTCTCTCCCTCAATCAGAGAACGATAAATTACAGCGTAGTCGAGCGACGGTGCGTTAGCAACAGACCGCTCTCTCTCTCTCTCTCTCTTGTATACGGCAACCATTTCTCTCTCTCTCTTTGCGAGCGTACACATAGTCTGGCTACACAGTTACCTCTCTACCATGTCCTGTATCTTCCTTTTTTCCTCGTTCTATCTCCCTTATACGCACACTTAAACAAACTTTTGTGCGTATATACGTTCCGGAGCGCGTTTTCATTCGCCTGCGATTCTTTCTCCTCTCTCTCTCTCTCTCTCTCTTTGTCTTTGCCGCTGTCTCCACTTGTTTGTCTACCTACACTGATGTCTCTCTTTCTCGCTTCTCGCGTTTTCCGCTAAATTTGCTTCGCTCGTTCTTCTCTCTCTCTCTCTCTCTCTCTCTCTCTTGCTTGCTTGCTCTTTTTCCACGGGTGTCTCGTCTCGTTTCTTTTTTTTTCTTCCCGCGCACGCGTTATTTTTACCTCGCTGGCAAAATACTATTTCTTTGCGTGTGAAAATTCATATTACATTCGCTTTTTCTTAAATTGCTCTCTAAAGCTTTTAATGCGAGGCCCTTTAATGGCAATTGTGTAGTACATTGTCCACATTCCATTTGCAATTTTTTACCCCTTTTTTTGATAATAGTCTGAAATTAGGTTTAATGAAATTGTTAGAAACGTAATAAAAATATTTGTAATATAATGGTACACATTTTAGCTCTCAGAGTAATAACGAAAAAATTCTTAATTTTTGCAATAAGCAATCGAAAATCTTTTATTTGGAGATAAATTATGTACTTTTTTTAATAAAAATTAAAGGAGAATTATTTTCTTTATAAATTTTCATAATCAAAACGTCGCTTTAAAATATTATTACAGTGTCCAAATAATATTTTCTCAATTTCGTTGTATCTTTTCTATATTTTCTCACTGTGCATATTTACTTTACTTTTCAAGTTTTGCCGTTTATTTACGTATTTCTATTTCGAATTTTCGATAAATTTCTCCCATCGACTTCGTTCTCCTTTACAATCTCTCTTTTTCTCTCATTACCTTATGCGCAAATATTTTCCGTCCGATAATTATTCGGCGGCCATAAATTCTTTTTTTTTCCACTTGTCGAATTTGTCGCGGTAAAACAGCCGCACGCCGTAAAACCATTTCGTTCGAAATTTTCGCCAATTAATTGTCTATCCAAAATATTTTCCAAATAGCTCGGTGTGCTAAATTTAACACGAAACTCATTTTAATCCTAACGCCCGTGCTTCCATCTCTCTCTTTCTCTCTTTATAATTTACGCGCCTTTCTTTCTCTGTTTATTTCTCTCTTCCACCCGTACACTATCAGAAGAGCAAACCCATCTGGACATATGTATATACAGTAATTCAATAATGTCGGTTACGTCCCACCGACTCTCTTCATACAAGTATATACACGTACATACACAGGCAGACACTAAACATACCCAGAGACATAATGCAAATGACAATCACACCCATTCTGTATCGAAAGCAGGAAGAGCTCTTTGTGCATATGTGTGTGTGTATGTGTATCTATGAATTCGCGAACGACTAAGGGAGAAAGAGAGAAAGTTGGATGTAACGCGATGACGAATACCCAGACCGAACCCTTTTTAGTTATTTGACGACGTTCGGTCAAGTTAATTTCGATAATTTTAATTATTTTATAACGTTTCAATTTTATAAAATTAAATGCAGTGTATTAATTGTTACATAGATTTTATTTTTTTTTAATCAATTATTCGAATAAATAAAATAACGTATTAAGTTGAATTGATATCAGAAATACATATCGCGATGGTAAACTAATCGTTTCATCGCAAATCGTAAGTAGATTGCATACATACAAGCGAAAATAAAATAATTTCCGGCTGTCGTCGTGAAGGGAACTCACGCTGTGCTCAACTAAACGGCGCCGTGATCTCCATTAAAATCCCAAGCCAGACAAACACGAGCTCCTAAGCCTACCGAATAAAAAAAGAAGCCAATAAGTCCCTCGATACCTTAACACCTACACACGCCAACACAACGAGCACTCGTCGAAGTAACAGCATTGTCCGCGGTCCACAGGTGGGTCTCGCTACGCCGATGCAATCTGGCTTCGCTCCAGCCTACGCAGTTTCCCGTCGACGGGCTATCGGCGCTGCGGGTGGGCGGGAATCCCCTCGTGTGCAATTGCTCGGTGCACTGGCTCTGGAACGTGCTGCGCGCGGAGGAGCGCCGCAACGAGACGAGGCTCGAGCTCGACAGCCAGGAAATCGTCTGCGCCGACGAGGAGTTCGCCGGTAAGGCCCTGATCAACCTGCCGGAGGGCGCGCTGCGCTGCAGGATAAGTCCCCTCTATCTGTCGCTGTCGGCGGCCGGATGCCTCGCGGCGACCGCCGCGATCCTCGCCCTCGTCGCCCACGTCACCCGGGCCAAGAGGCGAAAACGCGTGCCGGCTTACGCGGCGCCCACTCGGCCCGAGCTCCTCGTCTACGTCGGACGGGCGAACGACGAGCTACCCGACAAGCATCAGGAGTCGTACAGCAGACGGCTCATCGCGAGGACCGAGGATCTCGTCTACGAGGCTGCCAATCAAGGTACGGAAGTATTATCGAACGGCTAATTGTCGATCGTTGATTGACCTTTTGCAGACGGACCATTACTTAGATCGCGGAGAATTAAAGTTGCTTTAATCGAACGATGACGATTTTTTCAATTCTTACCGTTTTACTCTCGACGTTATATTTTTATGCATATTTATTTATCAGTTCATTTACATGTCAAGTAAACAACACATCTATTCTACAACTTTTGTATTTTTTTTTTTTTTTTTTTTTTTTTTATATTGACGTGCTTACGAATTTACATTGATTTATCTTCTATAATATCGATCAAAATTTTTATAATTTTTATGTTAATTGTTTGTTTAATTCAATGTTTAATACGAAAATAAAATCTACTTTTGTGGTTGCATGTAATTTTAAAAATATGCGGGCAATTTATATCGAGAGATTTAGTTTTCAGTTGAAAAAAAAAAAAAAAAGCAATCGACCTTCATGTTTTTTTTATATTTAATTTGTTTTTGTTTCCCGTTTAAAGCTAAAACGTTATAAAAGCTCGCGTTGAAAATACTGTAAAATAATAATACAGTTTAAATATTAAAAAGCAATGATTTACCAGTTCATTTTCAACGCTTTATTTTTTACAATTTTAATAACTTTTAACATCAAAATTAATAAAATTTAAGATTTAAACGCAGAAAAGAATGTCGTATAAAACGATATAATTATTTTTACGTAATTTTTTAATGCAAAAAATGCAAATGATATTAGTTTACCTTATGAAATCTAAATTATTCATAAAGTCACTAATTATCAAACGCCTAACGAATCTAAGCAGTAAGTTGGCCAAACACAAACTATCTCTCACAAACAGCTTTCCCTCATTCGCCAACAGACTATCAGCAAACGAGACGAAAATCAGGAAGCGAGTCGTCGGAATCGCGGGAGACCAATGTCTACGAGACGCCGAGGTACTCGAGGCCAAGCCGCCGGGACAACGAGCAGTCGAGCTTCGGCTCCTCGTTCTATCAACAGCAGGGTGCGCCAACTCCGCCGCCTCTCTCCAATCACCACCAAAGCTACTCGACTCTGAACGACATGCTGATTGCCGCCGCCGTCGCCGAGCACCAGCCGCTCAACAATCACGCGAGTCAACAGCAGCAGCAGCAACAACAACAACAACAGCAGCAGCAGAAGCAGCAGCAGGAGGAGGGTGTTTACGCGGTCGCCGATGTGACGAATCTGAGAGACGAGCCGCCCGAAGTAATGTCGCTTTACAGGATGCGAAATCATCCGATGAGCGGTAACGAGCGTCATCATCACAGATCCAACAACGTCAACGCCCTGGACTACGGTTACGATTACGATTATGACTACGAGGCGCCGCTGCCGCCTCAGAAGCCCCACGTCGTCTTTGTTTAGATTTATCGCCGACTTTTTTTATACGGACTGTAACCGGCGAGTGCGACTTTTTCGTTTTACCTTTTTTTTTGTTTTTTTTTTTTTTTTTTTCAACGAACAAACCGAAAGATTCATGAATCGCTTGGAGATATTTGAGAAAAAGTTTATGAGCACAAGAAGAAACGTTTGTTGCGACCGTGTTATTATTATTTTATTTTTTTTTCGATCAAACGTTCGAATTTCTATTGATTATTTTTTTTTTTTTTTTTTTTTTTTTTTTATATCAATACCACCATTGATATTGTCATTGATATTATTGACGTTAATGAAAATTTTGGTTGCGTTCAATTATTATTCGAGAGGAGCGCGACTACGCTTCTATAACGAGACGCGTACGGTATTGCGCCATCGAACGTTTCATTTGTCTGAGGTAATTATACCGACGCGTCGAAGCGAGCTTTTTATTACTTTGATTGCGCTGGCTCTTTTTTTTTTTTTGTGATGTTAAGCGGATGTACGGGTTGGATGCTCGATTACATCGGTAATAAAATACACTGAGAGATGGGAAAAAAATTTTTTCCTTTCTATTCCGTTCGGCGTATCTTTCGTTCTTTCGGTTTTAATGAAAATTAAATGGAAAAAAAAAAAAAAAAAAAAAAAAAAATTTAAACGATGAATTACGAACGTTAATTTGGTTAAAAATTCGTTAATCCGACACGTAGCTTTCATAAAACTTTAGTAAATGAAAGAAGGAAGAAAACGAGCTTCTTTTCAATTACTCGACGGGAAATTTTATCGATAGATTTTATTTCAGTGTATTTTAAGACTGATTCATTAATTGTATATTTAACTCATTAAAGGTGAAAAGTACTTATATTATAATTATAATTTGTATACATCGTTACTTTAAGATTATTAAGATGTTCTAACCTCTTTTTTAACGTTTCAATTGATATGAAAGTAGAAAAAAATTATTTAAATGTAAGCTATTGTAAAAAAAAAAAGATTAAATGCATCTTCGTAAATATTTTAAGTAACCAAATTGTTTTATATTGATTGAATGTATAAAAAGTACTATATGCATCGTAAATAACTAAAATAGTACTTTGATCGAGTACAATAATTACGATAATAAGTACTTAAAATTATAAATATTAATTATTTATATGGGATAGTCAAAAAGAATGCTAGAAAAAATAACTGGACTACATCAATTCACATTTCGTTCCGAAGTGTTGAAGTTACAGGTAAGCTTCCGAGAGCTCAAAATATATAAGGGTAAAAGTCTAGTTCCGAGTTCAGATCTCATTTGTGACATTTAAAACTGTACACGTCCTTCTTCAAAATCATCGATTTCTTAAAAAAGCTATATATATATATATATATTTATTAAGTGAAAATTATAGTACAATGATAACTATAACGCAAAAAAAAAAAATAAAATAAAAAAAAAAAAAAATAATTAAGTAAATAAATAAATTTAATCTTCAAAAATTAATAAATAATTCAATGGATATTATGTAATGATTGCATTAGGTATTTACATGAATTTTTTTGTTAATTTCCAATTTTGATCAAATCTGTATTTATATGCAAAAATTAAAAAAATAATAATTAAATGTTTGCTTTAAAAAATTTTTATAAAACGAATGCAACTTGATGGATTGTCTTTGAAACAAATTTAAATAAAAATGGTAACATACTACGGAGCTAACTTTTAATGCAAAATTTAATAATAATAATAATCAAAAAAAAGAAAAAATAAGTCAAAAAAATAATAAAAAGCAAAAATAGATCTTTAACAATCTAATTGTAGTAAAGAAATTCACGTAAAGACCTAATTGGAGGAGAAATCTCGTCAAATCTTGAGCGCCGACGGTGTGCAAGTGCACACGTACACATAGCTATACAAACACAGTCACATACACATTGTGCATTAGACAAAATGGTAAAGAGAATAAGGAGAAAGAGAGCGAGTCTGCTGGGAGCAAGGAGCGCGCGAGCGCACCTGCAGCAGTAAACGATATAGTGAACAGCAGTAGCTTGAAAGAGAGAAAGATAGAGTAAGATTGGGAGGGAGAAAGAGAGAAGTAGAAGAGAAAACCAGAGATACAATTTACAATTAGCCCTGGCGTTCGTTCGCTTGTTCGTTCACGTAAGGGTTACGCGTCGGGTCTTTCGCAGAAGTAGCAACTACCTACGACGATATCGCAATACGAAGGCAGCAGGAGAAGAAGAAGGGGTTGGATACGAGGCAGTAGTAGTATAATTAGCGTCGGCCCGCGGGGAGACATTGTCGCTCGTGCAAAGCCGGAAACTCACTCCGACACGCGGCGAAACGTGCTGTATTAAAGACAAGAAGAGAGAGAGAGAGAAAGAGAGAGAAAGATAGAAAGAGAGAAAACTAGGCGTGGGCGAGTAAACTCGCGAGAAGCTGCCGACACCCGTCGTTGTAAGACTCGCCTTAAATGCTTTACTTTCCTCGCGAGCGTGTACGAGCGTCGGTTTTTATATACCGGTAAAAGGAAAAAGTATCGAGAATGTCGTTTTTCCATCTTATGAGTTATGAAACTGCGCGAACAGCTCGTAGACATCGAGCAAAAATTTTCATCGCGATGGAATGGCCGATTCTGACTAAACTATATATTTTACCCTTTTCACTTTGGTATTTGCTTGTTTACGCTTAAGAAAATTTATATCATCCGGTATTAAAAAAGATTTGAAAATTTATGTAATTATATTTTTTTTTGATAAAATTTAAATTTTTTTACCTTTGATTTTACGTAAATTTAATTACGTTCATCATTTAATGATGTTAAACATAATACATTATTAAAGAACTTATAATGATTATAAAATTTCACTTGCGCAAGTTTTAATCTATACATATAATGTATACATAATTAAAAAAGAAAAAACGATAAGTTAAAGACGATACTGCTTTATTTCAAATGAATAATTGGCTTAACGATTCATTACAATTATGATGTCTATCTTAACGCTTAGCCGGACATATCGAGTACATTTTCCTTGGGTGATAAAAAGTAAAGAATAGGGAAAGTATAGTTTTGTGAAAATCGCCATGTACGGGGTCGAAGCCAAAACACGCGTTCTCTCCGGTGGCTTTAATAACGGGAGACAATACGCGAGAGTGAGTAAGAAACTCCAGGGGCAAAGATAGCCGTTATAGCGAAGCTACAGCTACATATATACACGGTAGAAACGAAGAATATAAGACATGAAATAGCATAGGATGCTTCTAGCGAGAAAGAGGAGCTAGCGCGAAGATCGAAACGACTTCCATTTTGCGCGGAAGGAAGAAAATAAAGAGAGCGTCATGGTGTCAACGCGGTGGTTAGATGGGAGTCCAACGGCGAAGGACGAGAGGAGGTGAGATAGAGAAGCGAACCAGCGAGATGTATACAAATGAAAATGTCTTCCGAGAGATAATTATACATTCGCGCTCTAGAAAGCGAAAGAGAAATAAAGAGAGAGAGAGGGGGTGGAGGAGGGGAGAGAAAAGGAGGAGAGCGCGGTCTGAAAGATAAAGAGAGAGAGAGAGAGAGGACAGGAGGTGTGAAAGATCGAGGAAACGGGAGCATTGCTCACCGAACATTCTGTAACCTTCCTCGTCCTCCTTCCTTCCCCGTCTTCTCCTCTTCTTTACTGCAGCAAGAGATAAATCAAATCAAAGCGCAGTATCTCGTTAGTCGCGCTCCTTGCAACCTGTCCTTGCACGAAGAAACTATGCAGCGTCGAGCCGGGGATGTTGATTGGCTGTAAAATCTCGCAGGTAAAAATCAACAAAGTCTGATTTTTGTTCTTTTTTGTCCTTTCGTATGTGTGTGTGTGTGTGTGTGTGCTCTCATTAAGATGAAAAAAAAAAAAAAAAAAAATCAACAGTTTGTCGTAAGATATTAAGGTATATTTATCAATTGTTATCCGTTTGTTTGTACATTTACGATTAATTGCGATACGATAATGACGGCTGCATTTAGATAAATTGATTGTACTTTCGCGTATATATCATGTCGTTGCCAAATTGGTGCGCTGATTTATGCCTTACCTACCAAAGATTTATTTTTCGTAATTAATTCCTTGATCCTTTGCATACACGACGCGTGATGTGAAACCAGTTCTGTTGCTGCCTTTTAAATCATCTTTAACGATGTTTGAATACATATATACATACATATATGCGTGGACGGATCGTTGTACTTCTCGTCTTTTTAATTATTATTTGCGTGTTATAGTTAATCATTCTTTCTGCACCAAAAATGTTTCCGCTCGAAAAGCCTATTATAACATTACATAAACTGCTCTTCATTAATTTTCTTTTAAATAACGTCTTAAAAATAAAAGAAAAATTTAACCAACTTATTTCCTTTAATAACCGCGATGACATCGTTTGCATGCGTAATTTGAAGGTTTTATTTGAACATGTAAATTTTAATTGGTAATTACATTAATAAATTTAAGTACTTTCGTCGATACCTTAATAACACTATTAATAATCAGTTATTATCGCATTAATACTGCTCTTCATTTAACATTAAACTTAATTAAATTAATATTTCAAGCAAAAGTGCAGATTAATTAATACGTAAAACATTAAACAGCATAAATAATTGATGTTAAAAAAAAAAAAAAAAATAAAGGAAAAATTATAATACAAAAAGTATTTTCCCCTCGAAAAATGTCTCTTTAGATAACGTACATTTTAATTTAACTCACGTTCAAGAATTTAACTCGTCGTCGAAATTTCTAAAACAGTTAAGGTTTAAACGAAGCCCCCCATTAACAATGTTTCACTTTTGAGCAAGATTGTACAGCCATAGCATCCTTGAAAGACGCCAGACTCGGTTAGCGCGATATTCGAGAGTTCCCCGTTCTTCTCGCCGAGTTGTCCCTTTGCTTCATTCTCTAGCTACCGAGAGAAATTGCACGCAATAAAGAAAGAGAGACAATGATGAGATACGACGAATCAACACGCCGTCGACGCTCGCGTATAATGCGCAAAAAGTGACGAGAGCGAATTGCGTCGCTGAAAACAAAAAGAAAAAAAAAAAAAAAAAAAAAAAAAAAAAAAAAAAAAAAGGAAACAAGGAAAAATCTAAAAAAAATAACAAAGGAAAAAACTTTATGCGATAATGTGATGCGAAAATTTGAGGTAAACAAAGAGAGATAGAGAAAGAGAAGCGGAAGAGTGCCTGCAGCTTAAAACGAGTTCCCCTCGGTTCATCGCGCCGCCAATACTGTAAATTGAAGCAATAATAAATGAGATTTTATCAATAATAGAATACGGGGAATGAAAAAAAACAAAAAAAAAAAAAATCAACAAACTAATAATACACTCGTGCGTAAACTTTGAAAAAACAAAGTGAAATTTTGATCGATATGTATACATTTGTACGCGTATTTCTATATAAAGTGATACAGGTATACATTTATCTACATGTATGTATATAAAATTATTTAGAACTCGTACAAACGCGCTCGTACGGGGTATGCAAATTAATCGTGATTTTACTTTTTTCTTTTTCTTTTTCTTTTTCTTTTTCTTTTTTTTTTTTTTAATTTATGCACGAGTGCGTTATCGTATCTTTATTACCCGTACAGTGTCATTGATAAAATCTTATCGACGATATACATATATATAAGAATGATGGGTTATTATCGTGTCGCGCGAGATATAAATAAATAATATCTAAGAGCATAAGAAATATACATAAAAAAACAAATACAAATATATATATATATATATATATATATATATATATTAATGGATACTGTTGCGTTTTAAAAAAAGTAAACGACGATGGACTGCGACGACGATGTGATGTTACGTTTTTAGAAAATGTGAGAGATGTTGAAATTAAAGAGATAAAAAAAAAAAAAAAATTAACACACTGGTGTACTGGTGTAGTATCTGATCAATAACTATATGTGTATACTACCTCTCTCTCACTATATGTGTATACTGTATACGATTCTCGACTAATTTCTTTTCATTCTCTCTTCTTAACTATCTGTCTGTCCGTCTCTGTATTCATCTCTGTGTATGTGTTCGTCTATCCAATTGTCTTTACGTTTAGTGCTTATAGATAAATAATATATATGTGTACACATGCATACGCTAAAGTATACATGTGTGCACGTACCCCACACCTAAGCCAATAAATGCGAAGCGCAAACGTTGCTCAAACTTCTAGAAGAAAAAAAAAAAAAGAAAAGGGGTGAGTTCCAACGCGAGCGGGAGATAATGGGATCGCGCATTGATTGATTCGGTTTTTCAGCCGTGACCGATGACGCAACAGATTGAAAACCGAAGCGTCGGATACGAGAACGTTATTGTACATAGCCTTTTTGATGCAGTATAAGCGAGCGCGTGTGTGTCTGTGTGTGTGTCTGTGTGTGTCTGTGTGTGTGTTACTTCGCCAAGTCATGACTCATCGTTTATCGTAGGAACAACGTAGACGAAGAGAAAGAACTACGGAATTTAGTTTGGATGGCGCTGCAGAAATTTTTTTTTCTTTTTTTGTTTTTGTTCATCCCGAGGACGACTACGGCTATCGTACAAACGCATTAAAAGACTTTTTGTTTCGGTTAATGGGTCGTAACGATTGAATGGGTCAATCATTTTGATCGATGCTGATATTTCGTATTTTCTATTATTGTTTTATAAATAACGAAACTGACTGACTTTTTTTAAAATCACATTTTTACAACTAAACTTTGTTTTTGTTGAAATAACAATAGTGCATTCGTTTTCATCGCCGTTATAAAACATTATTCGTTATGAAGAAAAATTAAAATAAACAACAAATCAAATGAAAACAATAAACAAAAAAAAAAAAATGTTATTCCGCAGAATAAACTAAATATTTATGTATTACAAAATATTTTCTTAAATTGTATTAAAAAATACCGATATTATCGTAAACAGTCTTATATAACAGTTATAACATTTCCAAAACTATATTCCTTGTAAATAAAATTTAATATATTAAACGAATATTAATGAATTATATTTTACATAAAAAGACATTGACGATTCTTATTGTGCTCACAAAAAATAAAGTCAAATGTTTTGCAAAAATAAAAATTCATGACGTTGACAGAAAAAAATAAAGGATTTTCATTGATTTAGCTAGCTAAAATTTTTTAAAATCCGATAAAAAAGAAAAGCAATAAAATTTGCTCATTCATAAAACTAACGCATCGTACTCTAAAATGCGTGAGAAGAGCCATGCGCTTAGGAAATTGCGTAAAATAAAAGGTACTGCAAAGAAACTAAAAAAGGAAAAAAAAAAAAAAAAAAAAAATAGAAGAAACGAAGAAAAAAAAAGAAACTGGCGCTCGGAAGTTTATTCAAATGACGAGTTTGTCCGAATTTGCGTAGTTGTAAAATCCTAAAAAGTCACTACTTCTCCGCCTTCCCATATAAAATGCACTCGAGTCAGAAGCTTCGCCGTAATGCTAGCTCTAACGAGTCTCTCTCTTTCTTCTCTTCTCTCCCGCGGAAAGAAATCGTTTTACCCGTCGCGTAAAGCCAGTCGCCGTCTCCATACGGCGACGAGAAGAAGGTAGGAAAGCGAGAGAGAGAGAGAGAGAAAGAGTGCGAAAGAGAGCCAAACGAAAAACAAAAAAAGAAGCTTGAGATGAGAGAGAGAGAGAGAGGGGCGCGCATCGACGCGCGCCAAAAATACACCATAATCTCGCGTTTTACTCCGGATTAAACGAGCCGAGCGATAACCTTGCTCGTCTCGCTCAACCCTATTTTTCTTTCTTATTTTTATTATTTTTCGTCTTCTCTGGCTACGGCGCAAAACTATTCTCTTTTGCGCGATTTCGCGGCGCCAACGCCGAGATTTTCGCGCGCATCGCGCACTTTAACTCTCGCGGCTCGTTAGTCACGGTAGTTAGTCATGCTCTGGCGAGAAGCCGCGAGTTACGAGAGAGAGAGAGAGAGAGAGAGAGAGAGAGACTCGAGAGATAAAGGATGGAGCTCTTCCGACCTTTCTTTCTCTCTGCGAGTTTCTTCGACGGCTGTCTTCGTTGACGCCTGTAAGTTTCTCCTTTGGATCGTCGTCGCAAAAAAAAAAAAAAAAAAATATGAAATAAAATAAAACGAAAGAAGAGGATGGCTGTATTCGCTCTTAATTTTTCGTCTTTTCTTTTTTCGCTAGGGTGAGTGAGAGAATCCTCTCGGTGCTTTCTTACTTTCTCCTTTCTTCGCTCTTTGACGTGTACACGCCACTTTTCTCGGTTCTTCGCTCTGCGCCAGTTAAGTTTTCTTATTTCCCTTGCTTTGAGTCAATCTTCTTTTTCTTTTTTTTTTTTTTTTTTTTTTTTTTATTCCTTATTTTATGTTGAGCAAATGTTCACGAGAATTCTTTAGAATTATTGTGCACGCTTCGTAATAAAATTTTTTTTTTCTAGAACTTCTAATGCCACCACATCGTTATTAATCAACTAAAGAAAATGAAATATTCTCATTTTAATTGTACTTTATTTAATCTCTATAATTTTGTACAATTGTTTGAAAAATTCTTACTTTAATTTACTGTTAAACATTATTCGATAAACAATTTATCTCGAGAGATATTTTTAAAGCTTTAGAAACTGCATCGCAAACATAGCTATAAAATAAAAATGAAAGTTATTAACGTCACCCATAATTCTATTACATTCTTACAAAATTTCATAAAAAAAAAATCTCAAACACATGTGCAAGTAGTAATAACCGACTCTGGTTAGACGCGCAACTCGTTCAAACGACAGCTAAGTTAGTTTCGGTATAAAACGTTTTCGCGCTACAAAATTCCAATTAGTAACGAACCGAAAAGTATATAAATACTTTTGTCGTGTTGAAAAAAAAAAGTCACGTCCATTAAAATACTTGTCTAAAATAAAGAAAATATTTTTCCTCGCTGCGCGTACACGCCCTTCTTGACACCTTTTTGACGTCTTGTGTCGCACGCTTCTCGCGCTCCGTTTCCGACCTTTCCTTTCATCTTTTTATTTTTTCTCTCTTCTCTCTCTCTCTCTCTCTTTCTCTCGTCGTCGTCGTCGTCGTCCCTCGAACTTGGCTATTTCTAGCGCGCGAGCACTTATGTTACGCTACTTGTAAGTATATGACTCCACGTGTTGTTCAGTCTCTATCTCTCTCTCTCTCTGAAACACTCGTCACACATACTTGTATACAGGAACGTGAGACGATCTTTTTAAATTTCTCGCCGCTTATTATACTTGGTCTTCTTTCATCGTCAAATAGTTTCATCCCCCCCCCCTTTTTTCATATTTACTTTTCGTGTTTCATATTTTTTTTGAAAATTTTCATATTATAAGCACTTATTCTATATATGTACATTTTTTTCTATATACTTTTTTATTTTAAAACAATGCTACTATTAGTTTGAAAAAGAAAAAGTTCAAAAGTGATTTTCAATTCCTTGTGTTCCAACAAGACTTTTATAGCGTGGGTGTGTATGTATCCGTTTCATGTTCATCACCTTTTGGTTAACGTTTTTCTCTCTGTTGATTGAAGGGATGACGGATTTTTCGGACAGTGAGTTTTGTATCGAATGCTTCTGAGAAAAATGTGAAGCGACGCCATGAATTTAAACTTCGTTTTGTGCTCTTCTCTCTCTCTCTCTCCCTCCCTCTCTCTCTCTCTCTCTCTCTCTCTCTCTCTCTTCCTTTTTTATTCTTTTTTTCTTTTTTATTTTTTGTTTTGGTCGATTGTCAGCTTTATTTTGTTTCGGATTTTACGCGAGCGTACGGTCTCTCTCTCTCTCTCACACACTCGAGCCGGAGCGTTCGAAAAATTGCGTTTCAGCCGCGTGAACGCCGTGTATCGGATGTACGCTACTGTCTCTCATGCAAAAAACACGATTTAGAAACGGTTTAATGGGAAAAACAAAAGACAACTTGAATGTGCGCACCGGTTACTAATGTTTTTAGTTTTTCAGTGGATAATAGTGTAAAAAAGGATTTTCTTTTTATTTACGCTTGTAAGCTTTTAATATTTTTTAAAAAATTCCGTATTAAAGCATTACTTTTAATATATTCAATTCATATTGTTTAGTTTTAAATTTTAATGCTTACGTGTAATTAATGATTATCCTGTATAATGTCTAACATAACGATTATTGTTATAAAGTACAAGAATTTACATATTTTATCTGTACAGCTTATAATAATAATTAATATCTAAATTGTTGAAGTGGTTTAATCCATAATGGTCACTCGGGATCCAGAAGACTCCGGTTTTTTTTCCGTTTGTTTAAAAAAAAAAAAAGCCAGAAAAAAATTATTGTAATAAAAAAAAAAACCTTAAACTAAAGTTTAATTTAAGATTTGAATCGGTATATAAAAAAGAAAACGCAAACGACAGCTGTTTTTCTGCATGGGGTCGAGAAGATCCTGTGTGACCATTATGGGTTTAAATCATAATATTTTAATTTTATAGGCATAAATTTGCGATGTAAATACAAAAATAATTAATTCATATCTAATTTTAAATTTTAAACTTTTTTTTTAATTTAATACTCATTTTTAATAAATTTATGCAATAAACCGAAAATATTGAATTTTTACTCGATTCCGGGTAAAAAAAAAATAAATTTTAGTTATAAAATTACCACAAGAAGCATCAAGGTATTCGTGTATTTTGCAGCGCCTCGTGCAAAAATTCAATATTTTCAGTTTATAGCAAAAATTTATCGAAAATAAGTAGAAAATTGAAATAAAAAGTCTAAAATTCTAAAATAATATATGTTTATTAATTATCTTTGTATTTTAATTGCATAATTGAACCTAAAATATTAGAATAATATGCTTTAAACCGCTTCAGCAATTCAGATAAGTATTGAAAGCTTAAAAAATATTCATTATTATGACAAGCTGCAAAGATAAAATATTTAAATTCTTATATTTTAAAGCAATAATTATGCACATACATTTAAAATTAAATGTTATTATTTACGACTTATCTTTAATTTAATATCAATGCATTTGCAATAAGTCTATTGTAAATGTATTAAATTTGTAAGTTTGTATAAGCTCATCAAAAAAATAATTAACGCAATAGCTGCAGCATCATAGCATCATTCTTGAAAGCGTAATTTAAAGGAAGGCTAAAAATATTAACAAGACTTTATAATTTCTTTGCGGGACCGAAAACGACGGCTAATTTTCCAGGTGTGTTTCTCTTTAAAAAAAAAAAAAAAAAAAAAAAAAAAAAAACTAATAAAAAGTAAAGTATCAAACATCTGAGTCACAAATTTTGATAAAGTTTTAGGAGGCCTTGATTAAAAAATTAAATCCAATATCGTGAGTTTGATTTAATAAAATTTTACTTATAAAATATTTTCTATTTTAATTATCATGATTATTTTAAAGGCAAATAATTGAAAATTGTTTAAAATATATACATCTACGCAGAATAAAAGTTATGAAAATTAAAACTGAAATCAGTATGGTGGTTAACATAACACTAAAAATAAAAACATTTAATTAATGAAGAAAATCGTCGGAGACAGTTATTTCATAATCTGCGAGTCTATGAAATCAAACCATCGATAGGGGATTGCAAAATCGCCTTTAGTAACAGACAATACCTCTGAGAGCTTCATCAGAATTTGCGATCCGAAGGTACGATAATACCTTAGCAAATAGAGCGTCTAGATGCTTTTCAATAACCGTTCAGTATCGCGTGTGTGCGTTTCTGCGTGTGTATGCGTGTGAATTACAGCCCCGTGCAAAACTCAATTTTTCTTTTTTTCTTTTTTTTCTTTTTTTTTTTTTTTTCTTTTCGTAACCGTTTCTCGGTGAATATTTTGTAGAATGTCGCGGATAAAGAAGAAAATATTTATCGAAATAAGACGATTCTGATCGAATTCTGATTGGCAAATTTCCATGCCTTTAACTCCGGAATGTTTTATTTACTACGTACACACAAGTTGCCTCTCGTAATAAAAAAAAAAAAAAACCTTATGAACTTTATTACGTAGATAGAAAACCCGTCGTTTTATTAAATCTCAGAAGGTTTGAAGATTTAGCATAAACATTATGGATGGTTTTAATAAGTTTGTCATAATTTTTTAAAAGAGCAACGTTTGAAAAAAAAATTTTACTTTTGATATTAAAATATTTTAAATTCAATGTCTTGCTCTGATTTTTTTTTCAATTCGAAATATATATATATACATAAATTTATACGATTATTTCCATTCTTTCGAAAAATTATGATTTACATACAAATTAGCAATAAATGATATTATAACTATTTATATAAGCTAAAAATAATCACAAAACGTACGTTGAATAATCTTGAAAAAAAACTTAAAAGAATTTAATAACTTTTTTAAAAACTATAAAGAGTATCGATAGAGAAAATATTCTGTAAACTAAAAGAAACTAACGCCCATAAAAAAAAAAAAAAAAATATTAATCAAGAATACAATGGAATTTAAGTTATCTCATACCAAACGATATTTTCTCAGCATAAGCGTACTTTTTTAAAAACAAATCGCATCTTGTGCATTTCCGCGCAAGAAGTGCACAACACAACTTCATGTACATATTAAATCGATAAATCCCGATGCACTGTATATACGTGCGTACCATTCATTACATGCATGCGTAAATGATAAGAAAAAAAAAAAAAAAAAAAAAAAAAAAAAAACAATAAATAAAAAAAAGGAAAAACAAAACAAATAAAAAATTATTTTAAACAAATAAAATTCAAATAATTATACATGTATAAACAAAATGACGATTTTCACACGTTTGGTAATAAAAAAGCGGTTTACAACTGATTGAAACGAAGCAAAGAAAGCAAAGAATGGTAGAGGTAAGAAATGAGAAGTAATAATAAAAGAAAAACAATGAACGGCGAGAATAATGAAGTTAAATAATGATTATAAGAAAAATAATGATAATAATAATAATGATGATGATGACGATGCTGATGATGATAAAAGACGAACGAATGAATAAAAAAATCCAAGGAAATTGTTTAATTATACATAAACACAATAAAATTATATTGTATATTGGCTAAAATTGTGTGTTTTGTGTCGTTGTGTCTCGTCTGTTAAAACACCCTTTTCTCTGTATTCCTTCTTCATCCTTTTCCTCGAGTCTCCGTGCTATATACAACCTTTCTCTTCTACATATGTATACACACAACCACACGTCTGCGCGTCGTATACAGTTCTATATGTATAGTCTCTCCTCTTGGAGGCTTTCAATGTACCATCGCCACTGCCGTTGTTCCCGCTACATCCACCTTCCTCGATTTTGGGCTCTTTTCGTTCTACCCTTCGCTTATATATCCTAGGCACCACTACCCCTTCTCGCCTCGCGACTTTCAATGTGTTCATAGCTCGGCGCGTTGTTTAAAGCCGTGTCTTGTCTTCTCTACTTCGCGTATTATATACATATATATATACACATATATTCCAATGTAGAAATACTTGCTACGTGTCTGATTATGCACTTGTTGTGTCTGTACATGCACAGACGCGCGAGAATGTGTGAGTGTGTGTATTCGACATATCCCCTGTTTGTCCGACCTATTTTCCTTCTTCATCTTATTGTATATGTTCTTTTGTTTGCTTTCTTTCTTAATATTCCTGCTGATTTTATTGGAAATCGTCAAAGAAACATTCGTGTCGCTTTTGTCATGGATTTCATTATTTAGATTCTTTTTCACTATCGTTAACGCGTGAACTTTATTTGTCTTATTTTTATCTAACCTTGCGTGTATTAATAATTGAAATAAACTTCCTTATAAAGGTAAGTACGCCATTAAAGTATTTTTATAAACATTGTAAGTCAAAGCGTGGAGAAATTGAATGTAAAATTAAATTCAAACTAAAGAAGCTGTGATGAGAATTTTTGTTTACTTGTAACATTTTGAATAAAAATACATATATCTTCTCTGTTTTTCTAAATCAGTGATTCAAAAAGAAGTTAAAAGCAAATATATTTTTTATATATCAACGTTGCAGCAATACTATTTCAAGCTCTCTTTAAATAGAAGTTATAAACAAATTTAAGGTCACATTATTATGATACGTGTTATATATAAAGTAAACGTTTACGTTGAAAAAATAGATTTAATTTTATACATAACGTAATAAACATATTTATTCTTAGTTTAATAGAGCTATAAAATAAACTATTTTTTCATAACTTGAATTTTATTAAATCACGAGTAAACCTTTTACGCGACATAATTTACAAGCGTATTTGTAAACATACACATAAAAAAAAAAAAAAAAAAAGAAAGAAAAAATAAAGTACATAAATAAATTATGTTCTCATGACTACTGTGTAGGATCAATGAAAATACTTGTGAGAAAGTTATAACTCATTTTTTTCATTTGAAGCTTCCAAAGAATAAAATGAACAAAGTTCTAACCACATTTCGCTGTGAACTCTAAATCAAAGTTATAAGTTAGTTTGTGAAATCTTATATGAAGTATTTCATACTCATAATAGCTCTACGAAAATCTTTTTTACAAAAATATTATTATCTCTAAAAAGTATGCTAAGTAAATATTTTATTTGTGTTTTTATTTAATATGTGTATCAATAAAGAAAATATTTAATGTTGAAAAAGTAATAAATTTTTTAAAATTTCATCAAGTATTTTTGTACACGTGTAATGCCAAGATATTAATTATTTTAAGAAAAATATAGATTTCATCTTTAACTTTTGTACAAAAGATAATAGATTGATAAAATTAACTCATCTTTTAATAGCAACGAAATTCAAATCCGACCTTCGCCAGAACGAAAAACGTCATGCAATTTTAATAAACGTCCCATGGTCGAATATTCCAGCAAACTAGAGTGAACATCAGAAATCTAATTAAACATTCGAGAACTAAAAATCACGCCCTGCATACTCGACTACGTGTCCTCATTTTTTTGTATTCTCACCGTCGTCTTCTTCTAATATTGAAGCTTTCGTTCGTTATGCCTTATACACATATACTTTCGCTGTGTCTACGTGCACGTATATATATATATATATATAGTCGTTTGCGTACGAAAATAAACAACGACGCGTTAAGACACCCACTTTCGTCGTCAAGTGAGTCGTCCGTCAATTAGGCACACTTAGATCCGAAATCGCTTAAACATCGAAGGCAAATACAAGACCTTCACCGTACGAGACACACACCGTGAATGTCTATAGAACAAGAGCGAGCGATGACGAGGCAGTGTAGAAATGCATATTTGGACTCACATGCAAGACGAATGTTTCGTCGATTTAACGATTAAATTTAAACATTTGCATTGCACTTGCAGAGTACGATTACTATTGTTTATTCGTAGATTACACATATATATATATATATTGTAAAGATAGACACGATTATTCATACGAGAATTGATATAAGTTGCATTTATTTGAAATTTTTTAACTGAAAGTATTATAACATTCAAACGTTGATTGTTTTTAATATGATTATTTAATTATTTCTTACCAAAAAAAAAAAAAAAAAAAAAAAAAGACAACGTTTAAACTATATTGAATATAAAAGTTGTGAAATCTCAAGAAATTTCATGTCAAAGTGAAATTGAGATTTCACTTCCCAGTGAACTAGCCCTTGACGCATTAGTACATGCATCTTTCTCGGTTACTTTCGGCACTTACTCCATTTACAAAATATTCTCCATAAAACTTAATTATCACAAATTTCACACTTACTCGCTGCTTCAAACTTCTCTTAGCCAGTAAACAATACATATATACCAAGAGAAGGTAAGCATCTTGCTTATAAGCACTCACTCTCTCTCTCTCTCTGTCTCTCTCTCTTTCTCTCTTTCTCTCTTTCTCTCTGGTTTCGTCGGTGAAACCGACACTAAGTGGCTCTGTTTAGCAGTTAACACGAGTGCCTCGCGCTAGCATTTATATTACTCGCAAGCGATGTTGGTGGTGGTGAGTCGGTGGTTCGTCGTCGCTCGCCTTCTGTCACGAGAGCGGGATATAAAGGCTCGAAACCCGGCAGTCGGGAGTTTCGCTCCGGAAATGAGAACGAAGAGCCGCTCGCGCCTCGCTCATACGATCCTGGCGATGCTGCCGCTGCTGCTACCGCTGCTGATTTGTTCCGTCCTGGGACACGAGCGCGGGATAACTCGTACAGTCGCCGTAACGCACGACAATGGAGCAGCCGATGTTAACGATAGCTTACCAGGAAATGAATCGGTTCAACGATTCAACGTGCCGTCCGCGCGTTACAAGCACAAGCATCACCTGTTACTTTGTAAGTATATCGCAATGTTGGGCGTGCGCGGGATGTATCGTTATACATAACGCGATATGTGCCGAGAGAATTCGCGCGGATTACACACCTATATACTCATGGTATTATGTACGATAAGAGCTTGGGCAAAGTTACGAACCGTGTGAGTGTCCCGAACGGGTGGCTTTTCCGATGGTTTACATATTTCCCGAGATTTCGCGCGATCGTTACGTCCCTCGTACGAAATATGTGAAAATCCGCGGTGAATAGTTTGGAGATTTCGCGTCATTTATCATTTTGACTTTTGAATTCTTAAATGCCATTTTGTATCATTCAAATTAAAAATATACTGCCTCGTAAAATAAGCAAATTTTTATTCGATGTGAAATGGAATGCGTTGGAAATTAATTGAATTGCAAATGTATTTCGATTATGTTCGGTAGCATTCGATTATTATTACTCATTTTAAGGCATTTATGTAAATTATTCCAATAATCATATAAACTTATAATTTTCAAGATGTTTAAACAATAAATATCATTATTATTCAAATAATAAACTAATTTTCACAGTGTTTAATATTTTTTCATATTTTTAGCTTCTTTATTTTTAATTGATACATCGATAATTAGCTTGGAAAAAAATGCGAAAAATTAATTATGAATGTATTAGAAAAAAAAAAAAAAAAAAAAAAGGAATTTATTTAATTAACTGCTTAATTTTGTATGCAACTAAAACTCGAAAAAGTTATAAATAAAAACTAAAAGATGGAAATGCTGAATTGAAAAAGGCTAGCTCTCAATTAATGCTCTTTATCGCGATGAAAATTTAAAGCGATGGAATTAAAAAAAAATATGATCGCGCTATACACAACTTCTAAAGCCACGCCAAATGCATTTTCTCGTCCGTATGTAATTACACTCGTATGCGCGTCTGCGCGAGTTTGCACTCTCGAAATATAAAAAAAAAAAAAAAAAAAAAAGGCGCGGTTCCCGAAAATCGAACAAAAAACATCGTCCAACTTTATAAATAACGCGAAGAGACGTTAGCTTAAACATACAGCGTTAAAAAAAAATAAATAAGATGAAAAAAAAAAAAAAAAAAAAAATCGTAAAATCCCCGCATGTTTTTCAGCAAGGGAAAGCAGCTTCAGCACCGTTTATCTCTATCCTCACGTCCTCTCCCGTAATTACATATTCACATTATTGTAACACGCCGACTTACACAGCTGTTTTATCCGAAAGGCCGGTGTAGAAGGCTCGGAGAATAGCTGCCGACGATTTCTGCCGCTTTTGCTGCTTCTGCTTCTGCCGGTTGCACATTATATTCCCCTCTCGCCACATAGACTCAGCAGTTATATGCAGCTTTCTTTTTCTCACTCGCAAACTCGCAGTCCTTCCGTATATATATATATATATATATATATATATATATATATATATATATATATATATATATATATATATATATATATATATATATATATATATATATACACTTATATACTCGGCTCCGAGTTGGGAGGATCTTGGCGTCTCGCTCTTTCGTTTATGCGAATTTCGAGCGAGGGACGAGAGCGAGAACGAGAAGGAGAAAGTGGGAGGGAGAACGAGTCGAGGCTCGTCGTCCGCTTTCCATACCGCGATTTCCATAATTGCATTAGCATACTATCCTTTACCGGGCGGCTTGTCGGCACTAGTGGAAGCGACTGCCTCCTATACTCCGCGCTGCAGCACTCCATCTTTCTCTTGCTGCACGAATCTCCGTCTCTTTCTATTTATACTTCTTTATCTGATTTTCTCTGTTTATCGTTCGCTACGCCCGCTATAACGTTTTCTCGTTTCTTCTTCGCGCGCACCTTTTCTCCTATCCTTTGTCCGTATTTCTTTATCTCTTTATAAAATTTTGCTCGGGTTGGGGTTGAGTAGTATATTCTATTTGCTTTATCTTTTCTTTCGTCTATTCTGGATTTTCGATTTTTTTTTTTTCTCATTCCTCAGTTCCGTTTCTTTTGATAATTTATAAAGAGCTTATTATAATTTTCGAATTCAGTAATAATAATAATATTGATTGTTGTAGAAGAAAAAAAAAAAAATAAAATTGAAGTCTGAAAAATTGTATTATATTTTTTTTTTTGAAAAATTTTTAAATGTATAAATTCAATTACGTTTTAATAAATAACAATAAATCGATAATTTTATACATTTTTATCAATGATAATGAATAATTAAAGCTAAACTAGCTAGAATGAAAATAAATAATTGACTAACACTTTATCAAACGAATAATTATTTGCTTTAATTTCTCGCTTAACAAACGTTCTTTGCAATTGCTTAATCTTCGCTTTATCCATATCCATCCGAGAGTAGTATATCTCACCCATATGTTTCTCTCTCGATGTATCACGCACACGGGCTTTAATGCAGAGATTCGCTTGGCGCGCTTGCATCATTGGGTTTAAAGCTCCCTCGGCCGCAAGCACACGGCGAGTCACGGACGCGGCTCGATGCAGCTTCTCCGCTCTCTGATCCTTTCCCATACGTCTAAATCGCTCGCACAAACGTACGCGCGTACGCGCGTTCGCGCACGTCACGAACTCACCCGAGGTACGTATGGATCGAGAACGTTTGCTCGCCCGACCCGAAACGCATGAACGGAAATATGACGATGTAAATCCCGGTGCCTCAGGATCTACGCTTACGCTTACGGCTATATATATACACACATATATACATTTACACGTACACTAACATAAACATGCGCGAACACACGTGTGTATGTACGCATAAGCACATAGTACACGTATAGTAGCATTTTGAGGATGTGGATGTTTCACAGTTATGGGAGGACTGAAGAGCCTTGCCGCCGTAGCGCTGATCAAGATCAAAATCGTCCTTGTGGCCCTGGCGATAGTCGCCATGATCGTCTTCACGACCAAGTATCTCGCCACTTTCCACGGCCATGCTGGATTCTACAAGGAGAATATCGTCCCGATTCACCATCCTATTCCCTTGTCTTATCACCATGGAATACACGACTCGGTTTATGGATACGGTAGGTTTGGGCTGTACCATTGCTTTTTTAGGCATACAAACGAGGCTGGGGCTTCGAGAGATTCCTCCGTTCTCCGTATACCTTCGATCGACTAAGTCCTTTAATTCTACTCGTATAATTTAAAACTGGTTCTTTGTATGAAATTTAATGCTTTTGTTTGATATTTATTATTATTATTATCATTATTATTATTATTATTTTTCTATCGATATTCTGTTTACATTTAAAATTAATTTTGAAAAATTTATTTTTATAATATAAAAATTGGTTTGATTTCTTAGTTTGTCGATTTTTAAAAAATCGGTGCCCAATAACTTCGATAAAAATTAAGTTTTTAACGTTTTTAACGTTTAACCGTTGAAACTATATATACGTACAATTGATATAATTAAACTTATAGGAGAACATCCAGCTTCTTGGGAACATAGTCATCACGAAAACTATGGAAATGACTGGTCAAAAATTGGCGACGGTGGAAGAGACCTATTTAGTGCTTCTAGTTTTCTTCGTTCGATTGTGCCAACGTTACTACCAAATACAGTATACCATAGGCGAAAAAAAAGAAAAATTAACGATAATTTTAATTTTTATTACATGTATAATAAGAAATAAGTTTATAAAAAACTTTTATTACCGTGTTAAAAATTTCGTAAAATTTTAATTTTTCTGTTTATTTTAAAATAATTTTTAAATTATTATTTATTTAAATCTCGTTATATCTGCTAAAATATTATTTATTTAAAATGAACTTAAATTTTATAAATTACAACTTAGTTCCTGTTATAGATATTAAATAATGTATGATTAATCATTTAAATTGATAATTATTGCATTATTTACCAATAAAATGAAAAACTATATCAACCATACGACTGTATTATGATTTAAAACACTAAAATCAAAGTCAATTTAAACGGATATATGTATATGCATACGTATATAAAATGTAATTAAGTGCTTATTTTTACCGAACTAAATGTAAAGAATTAAATAAATTTAACTATCTTATTTAATTCAATTAAATAAAAATATTGTCCAAGTGACGAAACTTTTAAAATGGACAAATTAATTTTTAAAAAATACAACGCCGTTAAAAATGAAACTTTCAGCAAGATATTCGTCTCTTACAAATCGAATAAGTTTCTGGCGAAATTTTAGATCGAATCGAACCATATTAAAAAAAAGACACGTGTCGGCATCAACGGTGGCGCGATAGCTCATTCTATATACGTACAAGTAGCCAACATGTTATTCTAAGTTTACTTTACAATTACAAAAATCAATGAATCAAAATGAGTTTGTTATTCAATTTTAATTTTTTCTACATTTTTTTTTTTTTTTTTTTTTTTTCTGTACTTTACGCGCAATTTACTTTTTAATGAATTTAAAATTTTTACAATGTCAACGGGAATAAATTATTAACAATAAAACAATTATTATTACAATTTTTTTAAGGCAGATATTGTTTGAAAATAGTAAATTTATGTAAAATAGTAAATTTATGTAATGAAATATTTAATGTCATTTTTAATGCTGCGTATAAGAAAATGAGTATCGGTTATCCATAGAATTCTTATCGATAATTATATTTACTTATATTTATTAACTTTTCAAACTGGATAGTATGCTTAGCAATGTCTAGAGACTGTATCAAAACTTTTAGAACACTTGGTTCAAGAACCTTATGAAACTTCTAATTTACTTAGCAATCTGACTATACATGTAAATATTGATACTTAAAAAGTATCTATCCTTTTTTTTTTTTTACTCTTAATAGATTTTTTATAATTTTAAAATCAATCTATAATTGCAGTTCTTATTTCCCTCTTATTCTTATAAATTTTTTATTTTTTTATTTTAATGGTAAAGAATTAAATAATATAACATTTTAATCTAGAAAAAATGATTAACGTGCTTTTAATATTACTATATAAAAAAAAATAATGTGAATTTTCGTATAGATAATTTATTAACGTAAGTATTGAGATGTTTTTAATATATTGTAATTACAAATTGCGATGCTAAAATATCTAACAACATTCGCGAACGAGTATTTTACAAAGCAAGGTCAAGCGTAGTTTTCCAAATGAATACATCAGTAAAAATTTTTTGTTGACACGATTAAGATAAAAGTTTTGTCTTGTATAAATACAAGTGAATTTTAAAATTTATTCAGCTTTTTTATAATCGTTGTAACGGTCTCATTTGTTAAAATGTCGTCAAAAATCTTGTTCGTTTTCCTCATTACCTGTGCAATAGTTTTTGTAAGTTTAAAGATTTATAATTAATAAAAACAAAAAAAAACAAAAAAAAAAAAAAAATAAAGATCATCTTAATTTAAATTTATAATTAAGAAATTATAAACGAAAAATATGATTTTGTATTTAAAAGAAATAATTTGAAAATAAAATTGAGAAAAAAATTTTGAGTTTTTGTTATTAATTAACTAATTATGTTTATAAGTAATTAACCAATTGGTTTAAAATTATTGTAAAAAATAATAATACAGCTTAAACAATATTCCCACAGGCTTCTCCGATAAAACGAAAGAATGAAGCCAGCACACTACCGGTATGTTATTTTATTTTTGTATTGCATATTTATATTACCAACTAATTAATTATTCGATATATTTTTCATAATAATTGTAACGAATATTAGAAATTTTCATAATAAATAAAAAAAACTTTTGTTTAATAGTTTTTAAAAAACAATTTAAAAAACACGATTTTTAAACTCTGTAATAAAAATCGATAAATAATTATCGAACCTGTTTTTTCTGTCTACCCTTCCTTAGTCCTTAGTGCAAGCCATGTTTACAATTAAATATAATCTTTAAGTGTAAAAGCGTGGGACGCTTTTTCTAAAAAAATAAACGATTAAAATGTTTAAAGTTTCTGTTAGATTCCAAGAAAAAATATCTCATGCTTTTGCTCTCAAATATTATACTTAATTGCAAACGTGACTTATACTAAGGACTTTATAGAATAAACAAAGAAAATAAGTTCAATAATTATTTTTTGCCGTTTAGTTCAGCATTTTTAAATGTGTAGTTTTTTTTTTTTTTTTTTTTTTTTTTAGATTTTTAAACTATTAATTTATTTCTTTATTTTTGTTTCCATTTTTTAAATCATATTGTATTGTCATCAGAACTACACACAATGCCAAATTTCATGACGATATAACAATTAGATATAAGTTTAGTATAAATTTGATTTGCATATATTTAGCTACAGTTTGGCTTAATAGCAGCGTATTAAAAAAATAAAACGATAATATTCGTTTGCAGTACACAAGTAAAAATTTCATACGTCGATTGTTCACTATGTTCATTGAAGAGGTACAATTTTACATCTATTTTATTATTTTACAGTGTATAATTTTATTTTAAATACTTTGACATTGAATATTTTTAAGACGTCCAAAGTTATTAAAGACGAATTAAGTGAGATAATGAATAGACACGAAGATATATTGGGCACGGAGGAATATAAAGAAGCCGTAGAAGAATTGAATCGAATTGGAAAACAAATTTATAGCGATGATGGCAAGGTAAGATATAAAGTATTTTCAAAAAATAATTTTTTTTTCTTTTTTGAAAATAATGAATAATTTAGTAAAAATTTAAATTAATTATTCCCATTCTATAGATCCATGCGGAAGAAAGTAATAAGAAAGCAATCGAAGAAGAAATAAGAAATGTAAGTAATTCACATACATAAATTATTTTATACTTACATTTTTATTCTGTATACTGAAATATCATATATTACGATATTTATGTATAGGTAAGTTCAGCACTTCAAGATTTAATTAGGCGTGGATTTGTAAATTTGAAAAATAATAGTAAAGAAAAAATAAGCGCAGCTGTCTTCAAAAAAGCTGTTGATAAACTAAAACTTGTTGTTGATCAAACCTACGCAAAGAATAAATCATAAGATTCGCAGTAAAATTAAGAAAATCCATATCGTTAGGTAACAATAAATTTGTACAATAACCCTTTCTCATATTTTATTAAAAAATTCAAATCATTTTTACTGCTTGTAACAACGAAATATTTTGCTGGTATTTTTATGATATAATTAATAAATAAAATATTTCTATATTTATTCTTGTTTAAAAAAATATGATTAAATAAAAAATATCGCCTACTTATTATTTCAGTTTTTATTTTCAATAAAAACATTATAGATATATGTTCAATTAAGAGTAACTTAAATTCTTAATATAATTTAGAAATTTTAAATTAATACGTAAAAAATATAATATTTGTATATATATACATATAAAGTTAAGTTTACTTCGATAAGTTTCGATTTATTTCAATTGAAAATTAATAATCGTGATAGTAACTAAAGTAAAATTTTTAAGATTATTTCTATTTTAAGCAATAATTTAAATGGAAAGATATATTATAATTTTTTAAATAAATATTTTGTTAATTTTTTAAAATTTATTTTTTATAACATTCGTTATAATTTTTCACAAAAATAATTATTAATTAGATTAATTTATAATCATTTAAAATATCCAAGATTGAACATGCATGGAGATACTTAAGTCAAACATAATTAATTGTTATATACATATTTGTTCTTAATATCTGTAGTAATCAAATATAAATATTTTCGAAGCAGCGTTTTGCTTTTGTATGCTAAATTTATTTTAAAAATGATATATTTAAAATATCTTTGACTGTTTAAATTCTAAATATTAAAAATTAAAAAAAAATTTTAGAATTCGTATTATTTAAATTTCAATTATGAATCATATTATTAATTTTATTGCTTATACGAATATACTATTAAATTTTTAATTAACACTCAGTTATATGAATTCGAAATAGGCTGTAAATATTAGAATTTATTAACAAAATTTAACATAATATTTAAATGATTTTACATCGCATAAATTATAGAAAAATATTGCATTTTCATAATATGAATTTCATTGAAGTAAGTACTGAATGAAAAATTTTAATATTCATAAGCATTTTATATTCTTCAATTAATGTTAAATCATTTGTAAATTTTAAAAAAAGGTTCTTTTTTTTCTACTAAAAATGTTTATTCATATTAATTAATTTAAAATGAACATTACTATAAAATTTAATTTGTTTCGGTTAAATTAAGTAAGATCAATTTATAAGCGTATAAAATTATTTTTTACTTATTCAATATAAATTTTCAATAAAATATGTCAAAATCTTTATAGCGTATAATATATTACATTCAAATTAAAAAAAATTTATTTATTAATTTTTTTTTCTACGAATAAAATGTATAAAATTAACAAAATATATTTGCGTATTAGTATTTACTTTAATGATTACTAACACTATTTTAAAAAAATAATATTTCTTTTTATTAGATATTAAAAAGAAATTAACTTGATGAATAACTTAAATAATTTCATTCTTAATTTAAAAACAAATTGTTAGATTGAAAAAATTCTATTTTTATGTTAAGACTTAAAATTAATTAAAACTTACTTTTAACGTTAAGCAGTTTTAACATGGCCGTCCCTTGCAAAATTACATCGTCATATTAGCATTACTGATTGGTTGATCGTCAGCCAATCAACGCTTGCGTAGCCATTACATGATTATCAAAACGACCGCCATATTTGTACATATTAAAAGCTATCTGAGAAAATGGCGGTTAAGTTTAAAATGATAAAATAATCTTGATGCCTCTGATTGGCTGACTCCTTTCGTGTACAGTTACTATTTAATCAACAGTTTGATATCAAAATGGCTGCCATATAAGCAAAACGATGCAATGGCGTCAAACTTTTTGATTGGTTGATTCGTTTTAATAAATAAACGGTCGTTTTCATGCTATCTTAGAGACACATGTTGAACATTAGTATAAAGTTTTAAAAAAGTTTTTACGAATATTATTAAAATAAACTATAAAAACAATGTATTAATTAAATGATATATTTAATTATCTCATCAAGTGCAATTGAAATTTATTCAAATTCTACCATAGATATATTACTACACAACTTTAAAACTAAATTCAAAAAGGTAAATAATTAAATTTATTTTTAAAACATTGTAATATTTATGCATATGTATGTATATGTACATACAAATTCATAAAGAATAATAAATAATTATATAATTGTTGTTTATTTAAATTAAAATTTTATATTACATTTGCTATATTAATATATTTACTATATTCTGTTAAAATAATTCTAACCTAATTAAATTATTAAAGATTATTTATTTAAAAATTTTGTCAACTTCTTTCTGTATTTAATTATTAATTTAAATTTGTTTTAAATTATAAATAACATAAATACATATATTTATTAGTAATATTTAACAGAAAAATGTTATTTGTAAACCAATTTTATACACAATACATTATATTTGACTTATTTTTGAAATTTTAAAATGTTAAATTATCTATTTTTAAATTAAACAATAATTATTTGTAGCAAATAGTTAAATGATTTTTTAACAATTGAATAATTTAATATTTGAAAAAAAATGGTATTTAAAGAAATAATATGTATTAAAATGATAATTTACATCATCTGCATAAAAAATATATTTATTATATAAAGTTTTAAATATAAATTGAACTTGGTTAATATGAAAACAATTTTTAAATAATTTATATTTATGATAACTTTTTCGGTATATGTCCTTTTTTTGCATAGTTTTATTAGAAATTCTATGTAACAGTATCAAAAAAAGTTTTTCTTTTCAATAATATTGAATTTTTATGAAAAAGTTCAAATTTTGTATAAAATTGTAAGACAATTTCAATGCACTTTAGAATAAATTATTTATATCCACTGATTAACAAGTTTTATACATAAAAAATTGTATATAATCTTTCATGGGTATTAAAATTTTTTAATTCTATTTAAATCATAAATATAGTTCAAAGTCTATACGTGATGCGTTATAAAATTCTTTTTGTCCTGTTTTTCGTACCCAAGCACCATTTTTAAAATAGCCTTCTTTTGCCCACTCATACATTTGTTGACAATTATGGGGTCCATGAATTTTCGCATCTTTTTCTTGCGACCACTTTAATTCCCAAAGCACTTCTTCATTTATTGGATCGTTCTTTTCTTCTTCCTTTTTTGAATTTTTTGATTCTGTATAAAAACTTTTATTAGCATTCATGCTAAACAAGTCAAAAAAGAGTAACGAGTAAAATATTTACCATTTGTAGTTTTATTTTCAGTTATTTTACTTTTTTCTTTTGTTTCAAAATCATCTGAAAACATGTCCAACTCAGCTTCAATTTTTGATGGATGTGCATGTTTATCTGCAAGAGATATTTTTTTTTCTATTTGTTCATAATTTTCTTGATAAATATCCATATTTCCAGTTCGAGTTAACAACTCATTTGCAATTTCTGTTAACTTAGTAATGTTAATAGAATTTTCATCAATATCTTTTGCTGCGTTTTGATCTTTTTTTCTTTTCCACCTTTCTGCTGTTGTTAATTTTTTCTTTCCTTTACCTGATACAGAAATTGTTATTAATATACTATAAATTAAAACTACAAATAGAATTTTAAAAACATTAAATATGTAACAAACCTAGTCTACATAAAGCTTTTGAAACAGTTTCTCCAGGTTTTAAATATTCTAAAATTTGTTTATATAATGGTGTTGGATCAAACATAAAATCATGATCTTCATCACTATCATCATCATCAGACTTTTTACCTTTTCTTGAATCATCTTTATTTGCTTTAGGTGAGATCTTAAATAATAACAATAAATGATTGTTTCATGTTATTTTCCTGCATAAATTTTTTTGTTTGTGGTTATAATTTTATATCGACGAACTTCATTTAATTTACCTTCACCCAATCAATATTATCAAGCCAATTATCTCGAATTTCTTTTTCTTTTTTCCAATGAAAGTGGCCTTCTTTATCAAAATGACCTTCTTCTAATTCTTCTTTCATGTTAAATGCAGTAAAATTAGTATTTGTCTCTGCTAATGATGGTCCATCTTCCACACCTACAAAAAAATAACACATTGTTTTTAAAAGCATTTTAATTTTAAAAAAATAAATTGACTTATAGACAGAGTTTGCTCTTAATATTTTATAGTAAAGACAATGTTGGTAATAGTAGTAAATTTACATAAACAAAACTGACCTACAAAATCTTCCTCGTGCATAATATCATAATTTTCATTCTTTACTTCATCGTCTTCTTCATCAGAATCCAAAGAATTCTGAAATGTGGATTTTTTATTATCTGTCACCTTCAAATATTCATCTAATTTACGTTTTGACATTTTACAATCGTTTTTTGTATATACAAAATGAATATAGTGAATTAAATATTTCGCAGGATATATTAATTTTATTTTAATTCAAGTACAAAGAATAACAAATGATTTGTTTAATTAAATGCTGATAGATAAACAGTATGTTACATCTATAGGTTAGGTTTGAAAACCAACTAAATTATGTTGTATTCAATGTTTGCAGCAACTTAGTGACAGAATTCAGAACTACAAGTAGTATTTATCAATGGTGGATAAAAATATGAATTCACCATTTTATGTCGATTGTTGATAATATTTATTACAAAAGAAATTTTTGTAATTCTAAAAGAATTCACAAGATGGTTTTAGGGATTCAATATTTTGTTTATAAAGAATAAATAGCACAGTTAATTTTTATTTATTTCAATCATTAATAAAATCAATTTTCTGTAAAAAATATAAAATAACATTTAACAAATTATCACTATAAAATAAATACAAAAAATTCTTACACTAAATTTTGCATTATTTTTTATTTAAACGATGGCTTATTTTATTGTAATGAAATTCTTTTCGTTTGACTGTGGGCGATGTAAATATAATTCTAATCAAGGAATTTTACATATTTACATAGTAAGTCATAAAATATTCTTTTAATTATTAACTATTTGATTGTGCAGTTAATGGAGTGTAAATGTTTGTAAATTCATATATATATATATATATATATATATATATATATATATATATATATATATATATATTTATAAGTCTAAAAAATAATGATTTAAAATAATATTAAACAACAAACAAAAGAAAAAGCTCAAGTTTAATTATTTTAAAGTGAATGTAAAATTTCTCTTTTATGAAAAGAAGAGTAAAATGTAAAAGACTGGAGATAAAAATCCTTTAAAGACTTTGTCATGGTAGATATTTGGTCTCTCTCTTTCTTTTGTGAATAATATTTAAAAAATTAAATAGCGAAGAGCAGCGGTCCTTATTGCAAATAGATATTTAAAATATATATTTCCTAAAAGTAAATACATACCTTGATTATTTTTTAAATGGTCGATAACGTTTAAAATCACTCGTACACGTGTTTGATTATTTCTTAGGGAGAAACATTTTTAAGGTGGCCCCATTATGATACCCTCCTAGGTAGAGAAACTGAGTGACCATATTTTTTCAAATGCCTGCGGAGCAAGGCATCTGATGATGCATATTCGGAAAGATTTTTTACGCAAATATGCGAATTCGAAGGCTGAGTAATGAATTAATCATTAAATTGTTTTAAGTACTACTTTCAATTTATTGACTTTTTTCTTTTTTAAGAAAAGGAAATGTAAATAATCGTATATTAACATCAATTGCAGTTTATTATTATATACGGGTTATAAATAATCTGAAATAAGACTCTTGTTTATAGAGCGAGCGGACAAGTGGACCGCGAGCGATGTTCAAAATTACTGTCATGCATGGAAAATTATAAACGACGAGCGCAGCAAACGTAGAACTTGTATAGTGTACCGTTCAGAGGTAGAGAGAAAGAGAGAGAGAGAGAGAGAGAGAGAGAGAGAGAGAGAGAGAGAGAGTGCGTGTATGTATGTGTATGCTAGAGCTTCGAAAGGTAGGGCACAGTGTGTTACTCAGAGTTCTACCGAAAGCACCCGATAACGCGTTGTTAACGGAGCCAAGGGGCTTTCTCTGAAGGTCCAAAGTGTACGGTGTCTCCCTCATTATTTTGCACCGGAGGTAGAGAGACCACTCTCGGGACATTCAAGAGCCTATGCAATTGCGAGAGGAGCACGTAGGTGCAGAGGCGCGAACCGACTCCATGCAAAATTCAACTGTAATTGGTGAAAGCTAGTGGACCTTGTTGTGAAATTTGACGAAAGACGTTAAATAATTCAATGATACGAAAACTTGGGGTAACGCACTTGAATAACAATAAGTTTTAATGCACTTTGGTGCGAAAATTTTAAATTTTAATGTACTTTAATTCAATTAGTTAATAGTTTCATAAGTTTGTGCTTGCGTTAGGTTATTTATATTTTTATAATAAATTGTACAAAAAATTGTTTTTTTTATAAAAGAAAATTTTTTTAAAACTATTTTTTAATATATTTTGTTTAATATATATATATATATATATATATATATATATATATATATATATATATATAAAATAATACTTTTGGATTCAAATTATAGATTGAAAATTATAACTTACATTCGAACTTTAATTTTACGATTAAAAATATCTTTCACTTTTAAAATTTCAATTTAAGCATTGCATATAGTCAATCAGATAGAGTAAATGAATTAACTATTTACTGATCAAACATGTGTAAATATAACATATTTGTTGCACAGATTTATTCATAAATATTTATCATTCAATTTATTTACAAAATTTCAAAATGAATTTAAATAATTTAAATATAATAAACATTATTTGACGGTATTTGTTATTTGTAACATTTCGACGCATAAGAAAACAAATATTTACAATAGGGAAAACTTTTTTAAAGCTTTAAAAGAATCAAAATAACTCGTAACTTTTATCGTACACGAGAATACAAACTTTTTCTCTTGAAAAGTTGTGGTTTGCAACAAATGCAAAGTATACAAATTGCACCTCAAGTCGTGGAAAGCATTTATGTGGAAAAAAAAAAAAAAAAAAAAAATGCTTACTATAGCTTTCGTCATACCTTCTTACTTTTATTATCAAAATCATAACTTGGAAAAGTAAAAATTTTACCGGAGCAATTAGTTTAGAATTACAAATTACTCTTTTTTACAGACTGTTTATAATCAAAGCGCATATAAAATTAAAACTTTAAGTATTTTAAGAGTAGACATTATTTAAACTAGAAACAAGGAATATTTTTATTTAAAAGAAAAATTAAAAACTTTCTGTATATATATATATATATATATATATATATATATATATATATATATATATATATATATATATATATATATATATATATATATATAAGAATTTAACATTTGTCTAACAAAGCAGTAATTGATGAATGCTAATATTAAGTATATGTGCACAAAGAAGAATGATTGACAAAGAACGTTTAAAGGAAAATAGAAATAAATAATACATTTAATGGACGTTTTTTTAGTTGGAGGTATTTTTAATAAATATGCATGGCAAAAAATTGAAAAAAAAAAAAAAATGGCGAAGATCTCAGTTTTTAAAAAACGTAAAGCGCATTCTTACTCGAGGAAATGAAATTTCAAAGATAATCGAAGCGCAATTTTGCAGTCTCTAAGTCAGCCAACGACATACGAAACTCCGGCAACGTTTAGTGCGCGGCTAGAGGTGCTCCGTATATATATATATATATATATATATATTGTGTCGTAGACGAAGGTTTGCCGTGGTGATCCTCAAATCCAGTGGCCCTGTATACCAATTAATTCAGATTAGCCTGCAGTCGTTTCCTTTCTCCTCCTTCTCTTCCTCCTTCAAAAAGGCAATCTCACTTATTTCTCCTTGCATAAGATCATCTCGTTAACTATAAGCTCTTGTTGCTTTGAATCGACACCGTGAATTTCATATGTTTTGAACCGTAAGCAATGTAATAAATCTTATTCAACTCGCGAGCAACAAATAATATCGAGGAAAATAACCTTTTGCTAATTCAAAACAAATCAAACTAACTTTTGAAATATTCCAGTTTATCGTTTGACATTTCATTAAAAATTAATTAGAATTAATTGTTAATTTATAAAATAATTGATCTATATTGCGTAATTTTTAATATCATATTAATTTGCATGAAAAATTAGAATTAAAAATAAATAGCGTTCAATAATGACACTTTCATAAATACTTTTAATAACGTTTTTAATGCGCAATGAATTAACAATTTAAAAAAATACAATTTATCACTTACATTTACATTTATCAATTCAGCTGCGTGCTTTATTTTATTCTCGTGGTTCTCACATTACATTTCCACCGTAAAGTTTGAGTGTAAAGTTTGAATAATTTATAAGTTATCTAAGTGCGACCATTATAATTTCCATATAGAATATTTAGATGAAGTATGTTCTCAAAGTCGCATTCTTTACTAAATAATTTCGTAAGATTTTCAATTTTTTAGTCTATAATTATCTTAAAAACGCTATTTATGATATTTTCGCTTATCATTATTATTATCTTATATTCATTTAAGTAGATTATTTCATTGAATTATCAGTGCAGTTTCATACAATATCATTGTTGACGGTATTGGCGATATAGTAAATTTCGCAAGTGCAGGTGGGGAGGACTCTATTTGTAAAACTTATGGATTCATTTGGTTGCAAATAGCAAACTTTTTTTTTTTTTTTTTTTAAATTTAACATATTAACGCATTTGGTATATCACAACGTGTAGAGCTTCTAGTATTGCAACAGGTAGTTTAAAGGCCTGCTATTTGAGAGCGAGGGTAGACTTTTTGTGTTAACGCACTCATCCGTGAAGTTTGTTTTGCTATTTTTAGGAAAATTTTACCGATGCAGCAGAATATTGTTTTAATTTGTTATTTAAATATTGTCAAATATAACAATTTATCTTTGTACGATATTTATTTTTAATTATAAATAATAATATTGGTCCAAATTTTTTTTTAATTTTTTTTTTTTTTTTTTTTAACGCTGCTTGTAGTACTTTTTTAGAATAATAATGATAATCGTTATTAATTATTCCAATTTTTACAGTTGTAAAATCTTTTCGCATACGCCATGTAATATATACACAATGCTTGGGAAACGCGATTACTGTTCTGCAATACACGAAATACGAATAAACGACCGAAATGTACCAACACACGCTGTAGTCCAATCGTTTACGACGACGAGAGTAGAAACGAAAGCCTTGCATACTGGAAGAAGTTGATAAAAGCAGGAGAGAAAAAGAAAACGGCAGCGAGGGATTCGCTCGCGTAACACGAACACCTGCCAGTTACAGCTGATGCATAAGCTCCGTGAAATAGCCCGACTGCTGCTGCTCCCGGCTCGTACATCTAACACGTGGAATCGATGGAGTTTTCATAAATTCGCGACATTGAGAAAAAAGATATATAAAGCCCGGAGAATGTTCGCCGTTTTGCGAGACGCAATATTTTCTGTTTTTTTTTTTTTTTTTTTTCTTTTATTTTATTTTTCGTTTCTTCGTATTTCTTCTCCTCTTCTTCGTAATTTTAAAAATGTCGATAAAATAAGATACTTCGATCGTGAAATACTCGTATATTGCATAATCTTTGAAAGATTGATAGATCGCTCCGTATCAATGAATTTTGTTGAAAAACGAAAACTTTAATTTTATTGAAACAAATAATTTTAAGTTGCGAAATTCGTAATAAAGTTCTAAGTTTGTGTTTTTAAATATAATTAATATCGTATAACTTAAATATTTTATATAAAATTAGAGAATCAATAAAATTTGTTGAAATGCAACTGTTATCATATACGTATGGTTATAATCCAATTTATGGGAAAATTGAAAGTTGTATAAATGAATGGAAAAAATTTTTTCAATATTATTTACGTTTTCATTCCAACAGCTATTCTTTTAAACTTTTTATGTCAGTCGAAATTGTCAAAATTGCCAATGAATTTATTCTTTTATTTTCTTTTTCTCAGCTTATCTAAATCCCGTATAAATAACGCAAAAATGGAAGCGTGAAAGAAATGAATTTTTTTTTCTATCACTGATAAATTTAAATTTTTATCAAATAAACTTTTGGACAATTTTATTTTTAAAGTTTTTTTTTTTTCCATAAATTTTTAAATTAAAAATGATAGAGTAGAAAAATTACATTAATTTTTTTTTTAAATCATAAAAAAAATTATTCCGCGTCAGTTAATTGAACAAGTGACACAAAACCAGCTTACAAACAAATTAATATATAAAAAAAGTACGCAATTTAAATTTAAGAATTATAAAATTATTCTTATTGTTATCATGATAATTAATATAGATTAGTTCAAAATGAATATAAAATCACACTAATTCAATAATTCTATGTCGCACGAATGTTTGCTCACACGTGTGTTTGTGCATTCGTGTACACATGTATATTTATAAGCGCGTCGGGGTTCGTCGATCTCGAATTCAGTTAGTTCTATGCGCCGATTAATTCAGATCAGCCTGCAGGCATTTCCCTTATGGCTTTGATAACCTTCGTTCGCTAGAGTTATGCGTGCGTGTGTATTTATTTGAGCTTTTACATAAACAAGAGGCGAAAACGAAAATTAGCATTTCTTCCTTCATATTATGCCTCGTTAATCAAATCGAAAAGTATTAATATCATATATTATCTTGAATGACTTCTGGTTGGTCTATTAAATTTCGACGTTAATTATTTTTATTTTATCCTCTTTACGGGGCAAACGCGGGATAATTCTCAATGACAATAATAGCTTTAATTTTTTGTACAATCTATATCGGTAGACCATATAAGAAATCAACGGATAAGTTATATAAATGGCAAAGTATAAATCTCTTCTATTTTATAATACCGATATTCTTGATAATAGAATAGTTATTGGATTTTAGATTATTACTCATAAAGAGCTTGAAAAATGTCCTAATTTCAAATCATATGTTCAACAATCAAATTTTATTTAAATTATTATTTGAATTAATATATATTCGAGTCATTTTAAGTTTGAAATTCTAAAACTCTTCAAGATATAGTTACGAAACTTTAGTCACGCACTAGAAATAAACTTTTAAAATTTATCTTGCAATTGAAGAAAATTTTTAATTTTTTTTAATTTTAAAAATTTAACGAAAACTATTTTACTTTTATGTTTGTCATATAAAATTCATTTATTTTCATAACCACATTTTTAATTAGAATATATTAAAACTAATTCAAAACTGCAATTACTTTTTACAAAAACTATTAAAGTTTAATATATTTCATAAAGTTGTTTGTTGTTTAAAATCGTAAAAATTTCATTCAAACCTTACGGATTATAATATATAACGTGTTTTAAATTTAATTATAAATGAACTCAATTTAAGTGCATTATTTTTATTATTATTAAAATTATGCAAAACAATTATTGTTAGAATAATGAAGAATAAGTTGAGAAAGTGTAAAACTAAAAAAAAAAAAAACATTACGGATTGTAAACGTTTTTTTGTAACAACGTAAAAAATAAAAGAAATAAAAGCTACTTTAGCCAATTTCGTTATAAGAACTAGCACTTCGAATTCTCATAAAAAAAGAAATGGGAAAATTTCTCAAGAAAAATCCAGCTATACTTGGCTATAATTAAACTGTCAACGGAAGCAAACAGAAAACCAAAATCATTTATTATTATATAATATTGGTCGAATTAAATTTGTGGGACAATGAAAATATTTTCTAATGAGATCATTGTAACTTCCTCTCTGCCTTGATGACGTGCAAAGAATTTAAAAAGAAAACGTCATTTTTTTATCCTCATATTCATGAAAAAAGAAATGCAAGCGCGTAAAACGGATGCCGTCGCGTGACAATTCTGCGAGAAAGTACAACTAAATGCGGAATGATAAATAGTGAGAGAAATGAAACGAGAAATCTAAGAGTCTCGGGTGTGTATAAAGGCAGGCCACGAAAAAAAAAAATTATACGTGTGATGGATATGAGCAAAAGAATAAAGGCGAATGTGAGATGTGCGTATTGTACATCTAAATAGATCGAGCGAACAAGTAAGAAAATATAAATGAAGAGAAAAATGAATGACGACACGCTCGGCAAAGATAAATTGGGTCGAGCTGTAATCGGGATTAGAACCCGATCTTACAGGATTTAGAATTAATAAATGAATTTTTAATTTTTAGCGAATAATTGTTTTTTAATAACAATAAGGATTCCATCCTTATATCTCTAACTTGTCGACTATGTATTAAAAAAAAAAAAAAAAACTTTTAAATTGAATATAATGGACCATTGTGCTTTTTAGGACACAATAAGTTAACGTAATATTAAAATGTTTTGAAGAAAAGACGGATCTGTAAATAATTTGATACTGTTTGCCTTAGCAGTAGTTGTAATTAAAAGTTTATAAATTCTTAATGAAAAATAAAAAATTCCCTTGTTTATCTCCTTACTGTGAGTACTTCGTATAAGCAACTAATCTATTTAATAATCCGTTGCTCCAGCAAAATCCGATAATCTACGATCCAAAGCCTCGTTTTATTTATCTTCATAAAACGAATAAAAATAAAAAATGCACGTTTAATCGTAAAAGTCAGAAAAAAAAATTAAAAAATAAAAATAAATAAATAATAAAGGGAAAAGCTCTCGTAGTAATGCAAGGGAAATCTTTTGATATGAGCACGGATGCTGCCTCTAAAGGAGCTTGCGCACGGGAAGGTATATACAGTATGTAGAGTGAGAGTGAGAAAGAGAGATAGTTCGCTGGCATGCTGCTGGATAGGTTTGCGATCGCACTCGGCGGTGCGCTTCAGTCGACGTGCCGGCAGCAAAGCGAACGCACGTTCGCTCTCCTCTCGCGGGGGGTAGCGCGCCGCCGAGGCGCTTTTCTCTTTCTTCGTCACTGCTCCTGTTCTTTTCTTTTGTTTTTATCTTTTTTTTTTTTTTATCCATCGTACGCACACGTGATTGCTTACGCGTGCGCGTGTATAAGTAGATAGACTCAAGAGTGAGAGTGAGAGAGAGAAAGAGCGAGAGAGAGGAAGAAAGTGAAAGAGAGAGGGTGAGAGAGAGAGAGAAAGGCAGTGAGTGAATTACGATACGTATTGTGCAAAGTACATGTTATTATAATTGTAGGCGGTTGTTATTCTTCAATTGTAAGAAAATAGTGAAAAAGAAGAAGAAGAAGAAAAAATGACGAGTTCCTAAAAGTTGATTTTTCTTATTTACTTGTTACAAGTGTATGTGTATGCGCGCGCGAGTAAAGAAGAGACCCATGGAAATTGTAGTACCGGATAAAAAAAAAAAGGTATATAACAAGAAAACGATACGCTTGGATTTTTCGCTTACTCGAGAATTGATGATTCGTGGCGCGTTGATTTGTTTGGAAGGTTTGGGAATGACTAGGATATTTGACGTTGTTGATAATCGGCGGAGTTTTATAGAAATGTTATAATAGAAGAAAGTTTTTGTGATTTTTGAGGGAAAATATCTCGGCAATAATGGTAAAATAACTGTCGAAATTTTTTTCAATAAAAGATTTATGTCCGGTTTACTTTCTGAGATTGTTGAAAAAACATTGAGTAAGAGTTAAAGTTTGTCTGTGATATCCCAAATGTTTCGAGGATAATATATACGTATATAGTAAGAGTATTATCGATATTCCGTTAAAAATAAATAAAAAAGACTAAATTATTTGTTCTATGTATTGCATTAAAGTATAATGAAATATTTGATAATATATTAAAAATTAATTACTTTTACTTATTGCTTAAATTTGATTGAATTGCAAATTTCGTATAATTAAAAAAAAATTGAAAGTAATAATTAAAATAAAACTTTGTTTCGATATGATATTCAATCAATACAAAAAAGTTTTCTTTATATTAAATTTTAACAAGCTATTAAAAGAATAAACATGTAAAATTCAATCGCTCAAATAAACATGTATATGTTTAACGAATAATTTAAATTTATTGAAACGATTAAATTCTAAAAAGATATTTTATAAATTTGTTTCTTTATTTAACTGATTTTTTTTTTTTTTTGAGAAATTGGACAAATTAATGATTAAAAAAGAAGTTTTTATAACAAGCGCTCGTTATTGCTCTCAACAAAAAAAAGTATTTTGTTATCTAACAATTGCGTACCATAAATCATGATGCACGTAGTTTATTCGGTTTACATCTTTTATATTTTTACGCGAATACATTTTATAACATTTTTTTTTTTTTTTTTTTTTTTTTTTTTTTTTTTTTTTTTCAATACCATATTGTTTAACTTGCGAAATTACGCACGTTAAAAAAAAAAAAAATAATCGATTATTTTCATCATTATTTACAATTATTATAGACAATTCTATGAAAGGGGCGGGTAATAGTACCCGCTTTGTAGACTATCGTGTATCTATCAGCGGGTCGGGTATTTGTACCTTTTTCAGGGATTGCCACTTAACAGATTTTATAATTTTATAGAGCTGTATTACTTTAAATCTATTGTTATATTTTTAAGTGAGCATTTTTTCGCTTTTGACGTAAATTCGCCCGCCACGCAGTCTTGTTGAGTCTGTTACGCTACCCGCTCATAATGTATTAAGATTTGTTTATACAAAATGAAATTTGTTTTAAAAAAACTAACGATATTGACGATATAGTTAATCAATTTTTTTCATTAATCATTAAAATTATTTAGTTAATTTATGCATACATTTAAAATTCATTTAAATAAGCTCGTTGTACATTAAAAACTAAATTAAATAAACGATGGAATTCAATCCACAAATTTGATAGGCTTTATCAAACTTTAAAGGAATAGAATTTGATAGTATTGTTAACTTAATGATCAAATACGTTATTGATTTACATTCCCTATCTAATATATTATAATTGCGTAATCTAATCAAATACCTACGATGTTCACGTAATTACAACTGTTTAAATTTTCAAGTTTTTAATACTTTTATTATTCTAATTTTAAATTCTAATAAATTAACAAGATAAAAATAGGCTAAATACGTTTCGAGCAATGTAAAAATAAATAATTCTTCATCCGAGTCAATTATACTTCCCCTTGTGAATTTCGAGCTGTTCATTAGCGCGCTTTTTTTTTTTTTTTTTTTTTTCTAGGCGGAATCTGTTCCGAAGAAATCGTTCGTTTGTTTGTTTTGCTCTTATATACTCTCCTTTATACTTCTCTTGATAAACGCCAATTCCACACTTCTCGTATCTGTTCGCATACAGCTTTTGTTTACCTTATATGTGTATATATATATATCGTATAAGTACACAGGAGGATGTTTCTGTCAGCTGGTGTACAGAGTATTAAATGTATCTGTATCGGCCATTGCACCGATGCTTTTTTTTCTGGATTCGACATTTCCTTGCTATGCGTTCGGGAAACGTCGAATCAATCCCATCCTCCCGTTTCGTTTTTTTTTCTCTATATCTTCTTTCTATTCACTCGTTTCCTTGACGCTACTCGTTGCGTCAGCGCATAGGTTTTCAAACTGTCGGGCCCTTCGTCGCAGTTACCGCTGTCTTTGCCATTTTTTCTTTGGCTTTTTTATCGGTTGCGTTGTTTAAGCGATTCGCTGCGAGAATTTTATCCTTCGCATCGGTGGTATCGCTATGCGCAATTTATTTAAACTTCTCTGACTAAAAGGGCGTAAATTCATTATGGACGTAATAGTAATTAAATAATAGTACAAGAACAATAATATTATTATAAATAATTTTCTAATCTCATCAATTATGAAATCTTGAAATTAACTATTTCATTCAAGAATTTAATTTTATAAATAGTATTATTTTAAGATTTTCTATTTATGCAAGTTTCAAAATGAGTGAACATTTTATTCTAATAGCAAAAAAATATATCGCAAAACCGTTTTGCTTTTGCAACTAGAGGCGATTCTATGCCTTCTATTTCTTCATTCGAAAGCTTTTAGTGAAAAGGAAATGTAAATGTGTAAAATTTTATAAATTATATAAAGAACGCAGAATATAGAACGTTACTTATATGATAAGGTTAAAATTTTTAAACGTTTTAGCTCTATTAAACTTTTTTAATAATATTTTGAAATAATAAAAAGTTTTGATGAAACTAAAGTTTATAAAAAAAAAAAAAAATTATATTATATTTTATGTAGTGTAAATTAACTTTTATTGTGCAAAGCGTAGAGATGTAATATTTAAGTTTTAATGAAGTTTTTAAAATATTTATTATGCAATATTTAAATCCACGTTTTATAGATTAATTTTTCGCATAGAAAAATTCGAGAAGCTTGTAAGATTATGGTTGCATCAAGAAAAATACGACATTCTTTCCTATATTGGACATATTTTTCCATATTATTTGATCTTATCCCATATATATTAGTCACTTGCAATATAGTATTATCTTCTCACTTTTTTTCATGTAGGATTTTTCTTACTTGATTTTTCTTTTAATATTTTATGATCTATCGTATCATTATCTATTCTTGCTATCTTCATACCTTGCCCAAAAAATTATCAATTTGATTTTATGTTGTTGTTCATGTTGTAACAAGATATAGGCGACACTTAAATAATTTTTTTAAAACATACATATATATTAAATTATTGACTTTCTTCTAATTGTCAAGCAAATACTCCTATTTCTTTTCTATTTGATGACATCCTTTCATATTTTTTACTGAAAATTTGCATCATTCAAACATAATAATTTTCTCACAATAAGTTATTAAATCCAAAATATAATCGGTAAATATAAATATACGTTCTCATTTCTCTTATTAACGGTAATTTATTCCTAATGAAGCAATTGCATCGACTAGTATATTTATTACAGAATAAACGCTCGAGTAGCATCAAACCTCATAAGAAATACAAGGGGTATGATTCTTAAGCACTAATTTCCATAACTTCTTTATAAGTGTGCTTTTATAAAATTTACATTTGTTATTTAAACTCTGTATAGAAGCAAATTTGAATAAATCCAATAAAAATGTTAAAAATTTAACAAACAATCTTAGTTATAGTTTCAAGTTTTAACGCGTTAATTAACATCCAATTTTGTCTACCCTAAAACGTTTTAGTTCGAATTTAATCTTTCTCACGAGTTACATCTTCGTAATCATGACTAAAATCGTCTTTAGCTTCGATCCCACGTCATATACTTTGGGTATACGAAAAAAAAAAAAAAAAAAGAATTGCATCACAATACTATTACGGCAACCTTTCAATTTTTCACAGACACGCGCGCGCACACACACACACACACATACACACACACACACACAAATCGATGCGTTTCTCTTGCTTAATTTAACGCGGAGAGCTCGACAACGCGAATTTACACCAGCAGGTGTAGTGCATCGTTATGCGCGTAGGCGGCGCGCGAAATCTGACGTCAACGGTTTGCATGCGTGTGCGTTAACGTGGATCGTGTATTTGTGCGCGTACATAACATATGCGCATACACAAGCGCGTTCATAAAACGCGGCCCGGGGCGCGCCATCGAGCAATGTATATTTTCTCCGTTATCGCGCTACCTGCCTACGGAATCCATTGACTTTTTCCGCGCTGAGAGCTTTTCATATGGATTTTTTACCCCTTGGGCCCTTTGATCTTTTTATACATTGATGCTGAAAGATACCGACTTTTTATTTTGTTTGTTTTTCTTTTTTTCTTTCTTTTTTCTTTTTTCTTTTTTTTTTTTTTTTTTCAATAGATTAATTGACGAAGATGATGTGGACTTTTTATATCGCGTATTTAATTTGTTTACGAGATTTGATTCCTTTGCTTTACACGTTATTTCAATTAAACTTTATACATTTTTACAGTATATTTATAAAATTTATTTCATTGAATTTAAACATTTTTTCGTAATTACTCATTTAAATTAATTAGTTAATTTTACTCAAAATTTCTTAATGAATTTTTCAGCGCTTGATTTATTCGCTAATGTTTTACGCCAAAAAAATAAAAAAATTTTTCTAATTCACTTTCTTATCTTTTAATTAATTCTTGTACTAAACTTTTCACATATCTAGAAAATTTAAATAAATTTTTCATTTTCCATTCCTACATTTTTTTCATACTTTTTATTTGAAATAAACAAATCGCCGTCTTTACGAAGTTATTTTTATGAAACATAAAGAACAATATGATGTGAGAGCAGCCTTGCATTCAGTTAACAATAAAAAGGAAATAGTATATTCGTGTATCGGTTAATAATAAATCAGTGGTAAATAACTACAAAGTTATTGCTGTTGAGTAAAATACTTTTTTATAATTAAATAATTTTATAATGAACACTTGAATAATTTTATTGTATTTGTAGAAACCTGCTGTACATGTGACGCGATATTTTTACGTGACTCAATAAATAATAAATGTAAAATATTCATAAAAGAAATGCTAAAAATATTACATTTATTGAATTATCGTAAAATAATTCGAATCGATTGCAAATTAGATTTATTTTTTATAGCATACCAAATTTTATTGAATTTACTTTTAATAAAACATACAGTTCCGCCGCAAAAAAAAAAAAGAAAAGTCGATAGAAATCTGAATAAAAATTTTATTATTTAGTTTTATTCGTATTTTATTTAGCATTAATTTTGCTAATGAAAACATTAAGCGAAATTCTTGAAAAATAAAAAATACCAAGTATCTATGAACGATTTTTTTTAAACTTTAGCGATTAAAAATCGTGGCAGCGTGCGCCGTCGTCATTCGCGAAATAAAAATTAAATAAAATTTAAGGTATCTACACCTTGCCTAACTTTACCTCATCTAGATAACTTGCCCTATTTTTTGCCTTAGAATGAAATGATCGTTCCAACAATTTTTCATCTTTATTTGGATATTGATATTGATGATTGTGTTAGTCGGCAGAGAGAGAGAGAGAGAGAGAGAGAGAGAGAGAGAGAGGAATCGAACCTTAAAATCCTTTCGATCGAGAGTCTAGCATTTTACTGGCTGAGCTAACACGCGGCTAGATTGATTTTATAGTTAAAATTTTATAGTTAAAATTCAATATTTTATTATTATTACTAAGCGAGTATATTTTCAATTTATAATAACTAATTAATTATATTACAAAAACACATTTCTATTTGGTATCTTATTGTTTACCGTGACTGTAATATTTTTCACAAACTTTTTATTGCATCTTTAAATTATATCAAACGAATACTTTTTACAATTTTATATACATTCCCTATTTTAAGCAACTCTTGTCGTGTTTAAAAGGAAATAAAAGACAGAGCAAAAAAATGCAAAGAGAAATAGAGAGAAAGAGGTATACATACAGGGATAGAGAAGAAGCGAGAAAGAACAAATATTTTCGCAATATCCAATTATCTACATTAAACATTGGAATATCTACGACGTAGTTATTATATCTGTAAATTCCGTATCTGCGTTACGCATATATACTGGAAAATGATAAGATCGCGCATTTATTCAATTATCGTATTATTTTTTTTATTCTTTTATACGTCTATCGAACTATTTCATACAAACATACATTAGTAATAAATGATTAATGTACTAATGATACTAAAGTTCAAGAAAAGCACGCGAAGAAAAGACAAATTTTATTCGCGGTAATTTTATTGCACGGAAGGATTATTGCGCTGAATCATTGAGAGAATAATACTTTGCTTTCGTGTATTTTTTTCTTAATTTTAATTGCTTGTAATAAGGAACAGGAGGAGAGCGAGAGATATTCGTTTATAGCGTCGTTAACCGGTTTGAGATTTCAAAGTGTATCGTGCAATTTTATAATTAAAGAAAGGAGAATGCAATTTGCTATGGAGAAATTTTTCCCTCTCTCTTTCGGCAGACATTTCAAAAGGGAACATTTTACGGCGAGTTTTAATTTAATTGGCTATCTTATTGAAGTGCTTATTATTTCATTCTAAAGCGATCATCAAAGTAATATGCATTAATATCCAACCTGAAAATTATGTCTTTCTCGATAATAATATCGAATTTTTTATGGAATTTTTTAATTTTAACTTAAAACGAATAAACAAATGTCAATTATATCAGTATTAGCGAGATACAGCAGGAAATATAGTTTTAACAATTTATTGATAATATTCGAAATTAATGTCAAAATAAAATGGATTTAATAATAAATGAAAATAGAGCACGCCGATTGCGTACGTGCATAGATGCAGCGTTTAATTAATTCTAGCTCTCGTTCACCTGTCATAATTAATTTTAAAAAAATTATGATTTTTCATTATGAAATTTCCATGTCATTTTCATGTTAACGTTTGCTATAAAATTAATAATCAACTCAAAGGCAAAATAAAAAAATTTTTAACGTTGACAGAATAATAGCATCAGGAAGCCACGTTATTTTATACAAATCTAAATCACAAAGAGACATTTTCTTTTTATGTATACAAGAGGAAGAGAAGGAAAAGAAACTTACTCAAAATGACTCCCGGGCATTTCGACACACACGCACACATACTCTCTCCCTCTCTCACTCTCTCTTTCTCACTTTATTTCTTTCTGTTTCTTGTACTTCGTCGTTTCATTATTGGTTTTTTTTTTTTTCGCGGCTGGGCTAAGGTGGCATCTGCTTGCGACTGCTACGTATGGATAGATACACCGAACGAGAAAGAAAAAAATTGAGGGAGAGAGAGTGGAAAAAGGATGAAAAAAAGCGAAGCAGGACGGGAGGAAAAAAAGGGAGAAGAGCGAGGAGGAGTCCGGAAATTTTAGTGCAGTCTCTACTTCACAAAACGGAAAAATTTTCTCTTTCGCTCCGGTAACAGTCATTTTCTCCTGCCCCTTGAGGCGTAGCCGACACTTACGATATTACTATGCTCCTGCCGTTAGCGGCGTCAACGGCCAGAAGAGTTACTATATACCGCTATTATATATACATGAGAGAGAAAGAGAGAGAGAGAGAGATAGAGAGAGAGAGAGACTACGAAAGTTGTACTATCCTTAGGATAATGCAAAATAAAGGGAAATTTACGTTGGTAGAGCGCTTCGAGCCATTGCAAATTTAATGCCTTTACTGCTTTTCTACCGTTCAGTAATGCTAGCCACTATTTTTTTTAATGCTTTGTTTGTGCTTTTTTACTAGTGCGCGTACGTGTCGGAGTAAGTTGCATTTTCAGAATAGACACGTTTGAAAATTATAAAATGAAATTTGATATTGATGATGTTAAACGATGGGATCGAACATTTTTAAATTGAATATGAAATATTGAAAATAAACTATTCGTGAAATATTTTTGATTAATCTTATAAAAGGAAACGTACTATGAATTTTTTTTTTTATTTAGTAATATTCCACCCTTGTATGTGCAGTATAAATATAATAATAACAAATTTAAATATGATAAAATGAAATGAAACTGACTAAATTCCATAAATGGTATTTTTCGCTTGTACTCGTAAGAATATAAAAGAATTTGCATATTTTTCTTTGTTTTTGAAAGAAGGAAGAATAAATAAGACTGTAAAAGGTATCACTTATCGACTTGAAAGGGAATAATTTTTATTTTTTCCGATTACTAAATGTTTGAATCGATACGATAAGGGAAAAAACGTTTACGTAAGATCTTGAATCAAAGGTTTTCATCTTTCCTCAGTGCGTCGGTTTTGTTTTTTATGTACTTACAATAAAAATAGATTTTTTTTATCAAATTTTTTATTTGAGTGAATTTACTAAATAGGCACATTTACCGATTAATTATAAACTTTTTATTCATGTAAATATAAAATTCACTTAAAATATTAATATGAAAAATCGCATAAACTTAATACTTACACGTTATTTTTTTTATTTCTATTTATTTTTTTTTTTATTGATCAATATCAATTTCAACTTCAATTTATTCGGATCTACGTGCATTTTATTTCCATTCGATTTATGAAATATTCATAAAAATATTGAATTTCAGTTTTATAATTTTATGTATTATATAACTTCGTAAATATATTACAATGCATTGAAAACATTAAAAAGCATTTCTTTCTTATTATTAAAAGTATTTTCTAATTACTAGGTCATGAAAAAAAATTCAACTATTTATTAAAACAAAATTTCAAATTTTTTTTATCTTCTCCATCCATCTAAAATTATGTAAAATCAGCGATATTCCTTGTACTAATCAGTTAGCAGAAAAATTTATCGGATTAATTTGAATTTCAAATTATGGTTTTATGCACTATTAATGATAAGCGAAAAATTCATTCACTTGCTATGCTATATAATCCGCAAATTATTATTCACCTACCGGCAATTCTTCTCTACATTTATCCAAACATAATATACAGCATTTTATTACTGTTAAAAGTTAATTATACTTTTGTTATTTTTCATATTTAATTTTTATATTTTCCATTATCATTTATTTAAAAACAGAATTTAATCTTAAAGTTACTGATTCTAAATCTAATTGCTATTTAAATAAGTGTAGCTGCAAAAGTTTTCAAGTTATCAGAACTCGCCATTTAACTCTATATTAGTTTTAAGTGTTGAATGAATTATTTTATCATTAATTAAATTTACAGTTAGAAACGAGAAAATACCACGTTTATTATTAATTCAAAAGAAATATATTTTTTTCTTTTGCAAAAAATAAATTATAATAAAAGAAATATATATATATTTTTTTTTTTTTTTTTGCAAAAAAAAAGTTGTGTATAAACCGTGTAATTCACTTTGCATATTTTTTAACAACTCTTCAGAACAAGGACAAAATTATTTTTAGAAGTCTGCGTTTGTATAAAATGTTAAGAAAAATATTTTATTATTTCGCAGATTTTATCTCGAGGTCACAAATCCCACGGACACCACTTGGGCATCTTCTTTACTCAAAAACATCCAGACGGACCAAAAATTTCCATTCGGAAGTTAAACTTTGGCAATTTATCCGTTTTAAAAAACATCGCTGGATGTAGCCAACGTTAAAGTACGACTTGTAGCGAAGCAAAGAATAATCTACACTTGACTGGCATCAGAGCTGCGAAAACGAAGCACATGCGAAAAAGAAAAAAAAAAAAAAAAAAAAAAAAAAAAAAAAAATTATAAACTATCCATCCGATGATCGACACTCGCATAAAAATCGACGCACAGCTTGCGTGTACATCCGTTCGTTATTCTCACGACGGCTGGTGGGAGTAGTTCGGTGAGTTCCCGATAGATATATCCGATGCTCGTTGTGCTTGAAACAATTAGTGCCGATCATCGCGTCCGAGGCAAAGTTTACAACGCGTCGTGTACACGACGGTATCGTCGGCACCGACCAACCGTCGATCGTTAAAAGGAAGACGCGAAATGTGTATATAATACGTGTATGTGTGATTAGTAAAAAGTGAAATTTTTAGTGGTTCGCGATTTAATTTTCCTTTTTTTTTTTGTAACGAAGTAAATTGGATCAATTGATTTTTTAAATAATTAATTTTTTTATGCAATAAATCTTCTCATACATTACATTGTATATTTCTCATGTACGCGTTGTACGTAAATGTAATTGTCGCTCCTTATTGGATAAATATCAATAGGTGGCTACAATTAATAATATTTGTTTTAAAAAAAATGATAATCACTTTAATACTTTATCGTAGATTATAAATTCTTAAAAAATTATACATATAAAGTTATTAAATTAAATATTTACCCTTTATATAATTTCTTACATACTTAACGATATTTTAACGAGCGCAGTAATTAATTATTAATTTAGATTAAATTAAAAATTATAATTAGAATAATTCGAAGAATTATATAAAAAAAAAAAAAAAACAAAAACAAAAAAGATTAAGTAAAAAATATATTAGCTCGAAAATCTTACGTGGAAATTTTCATAATTTCAAATCTTGAGAACGGCGCCGAAAAGACGTTCGAAAATCCAATTTACTTTAACGTTGCTTTCGCCTAAAGTGTGCGCGTCTCCGAGTGTGTCTCATCCGTTTTAAGTGAAATTTCGTGAGTGTGTCGCGGAGTGTGCCTCCGTTCTACTCTCGCCTACATTTTTTTTTTTCTTTCATAAAAAGGAGCTAGAAAGAGAGAAAGAGAGAGAGAGAGAGTAAGAAAACGAGCAAGACAGAAAGAGAGATAGAAGTAATTGTCATCGGCGTTGGCGGTGTTGCTGTAGATGCGAATAAATTTAACGCTGAGGGAGCAACTCTCTCTCTCTCCTCCTTGCATGGACGAAACTGTTGTCGCGGAAGCCTTGTCGACAGGAGGAGGTTGCCGGTACAGCCGTTTGGGAAACTCGAAAGCCGACGGCGAACGGAAGCTTCAGCAGAAGACCTACTTCCAGGTGAGTAATTAGTTTAGTTAACGACGATAGTTGGCATCCCACTTGAGAGTTTGTGAGAGCGCGAGAAAGATGAGAGAGAAAGAGACAGAGAGAGAGAGAGATTACAGGCACCGATGACGTTAGCAACGTTACTCTCGAACGACATGAGCGCGTTTTGATTTACAAATGGGACTCCGAGAGAATTTACGCCAAGAGATAGGTAGGTGCTAGCTTTCATCGGTGATAAATTTAAAAGATGATCGATAAGCAGAGAAATGACATGATGATTATTAATAGTGCAATGTGTTTTGCACTTCATTTTGATAGCAAGAGAGAAACAGATAAAGAGACAAAGAGAGCCAAGCTATTTTGGGTTGCACTATTAGATTTATAGTTGGTTAATTTTTGATTCGTTGTTTGAATTATTAATTTTGCTAGTCTATTTTTATAAGCATAAAATTACTTGATAATTTGTAAAAGAAAAACACTTATTATCAATTTTCCCTTCATCAAATATCGAGCGTTTCTTATGCATTTTAATTAAAGACCGTTAATGGACCGAACGATATAATGCAGTCTATTATTATTATAATTGTATTACTTATGCAAGCTGCCATTTTCTTGTTGATTGATTCTATCGAAATATAATGTCCTTCACCTTATTGAAAACATAAATTACAAAAGGAATTTAAAATTTTATTCCAAGAATACGACAATAGGTTAACAGAGGTTAGTACGAAAAATACAACTAAAAATATATAATGATTCATGTTTTATATTGATGAAATTATTGTCAATTTTTAATTTAAAGAGAATCAAGTTGTGAAATATGTACGCTTTTTAATATGTATTATATATAATTGACAAAAAGAAAACGAAAACAATAAATCTCTGTATTCGACATCTTATTAATGTTGCAAAATTCTATTTTAAGTAAAAAATATTCGAGAACAATTCAGGCGCAAATGCGAGTTATATAAATTCCACAATTTTTCCTTTTCGATATCAATTAAAAATACTTTAAATATCTCGTTAAGGTTATCGCTTTTAAAAAAATAGACGTTCATTTGGCCGTTACTGAAAGTTGCACAAAATTGATAAATTTCATTATTTTACAAATTTATAAAATTTTGAAAAATAATTGATTTTTTCAATTTAATTAGTTTAATTTAGTCATTCAATTGATATTTATTTATTATTTATAAATATACTTTAAAAAGTACATTATTAGGTTGCCAATATACAATTAAAATATCAGCACAAAACAGTTGAACGTTTAAATTGTGCATATGTATACATCAAAAAGTTATTATTATTGCAATTCTAGTTATCATTGAGTTAATTACAAATTATATAATATTAATGTATGTAAATTTGAAATTATTATTCAAATGAATTTTACTCAGTTAATAAAATATTTATTTTATGAGTTTATACGCTTGGATGTATGATATTTTATAAATTTGTAAACAATAAATTATTTTTATATAATCATAACTGCGAGATAGTGAAAATAATATTCTTAATCAATATTTTACTTGTGTTTTCGAAAGCAGGAAATGTGTGATAATATGATATTATTTATTTATGTTTCGAAAGTTTTTATTTATTTGCATTTTATCCTGCTCCTTTTACATTCATTACTAAGTAAATTATTAAAATGAATGAAAACAAAATCAAATGAATAATAAATAAAAATAAAGTACACAAAAAGAGATTTTCAGTCAACTGAGTGAATTTGTTGGAAGGTTAAAAAAATTTGGCAAATGTACTCGACGAAAATAGGCTACTCAATTAAACGCATAAGTTGACATTTTTTGCTACCTAAATTGGAATTCTAATACAGAATAAGTATTTTAAAAAAATTTTTCAACAAATAAAAAATAACATTTTGTCAATATTTTGAAACCTACGTGATTCGTTAGAAAGTCACTCACAATGTTTTATAGTACCTTTTTTGCGTCTGAAACTGCGGCAGTTTTTCATAAATTATGTTGTGACATTCATATACCTCCGAATGCATTACCATCGAGTAAGTTTTTTTAATAAAAATAAAAAAATATTGCCAACACACAAGTTTTTTCTAATAATTCATTTTTTTTATTTTTATTACGTATTATCTATTTAAAGAAAAAAAAAAATAATTAATTAGTCATTAAAATATGTTTTCGATAAAAGTAACAAGAACGAAATTTTTTTAATTTTTCGCATAAAATAAAACTTTACCATTTCGAACGTTAATCTTTAAAGCAAATCCTAAAATTTAAAAAAAAAAATTAAGGCACGTATAAAGGCTAATTTGCATCTCGGAAAAATAAAATTTAAAAAACAAAGCGACTGCAAAGAAACTATACTGCAAGAAGTAAAAAATCCAAGGTAAAAATACTATGTGTTTTCTCTATAGATCGAACTGTCTCATCGAATTTACAGTGTGAAGGTATATCCCTAGTGCCTCGGTAAAAGTAAACAGTTCCTCGGTGGCCGTTATTTACGAGACTATCCTACCTTCAGACACACCGGTAGCCTTAAAAACGAGGTAGGAAACTTTGCATTGGGATACAGTATCCGTCGAGAGAGATACCTTTGAAGATATCCAAAGCTGAATTCGATTGTTCTTTGCGTTCTCTGTCTGTCTATCTATCTCTCTCTTTCTCTCTCTCTTTTACTCTCGTACGTTTTTCCCTTTATCTAAATTTCCAATCTAGATTTGCTCCGACTTGTATCTCTTTCTTTTTTTTTCTTTGAATTTCTCGCTTCTTGCGAGTCATGGATTTCGTCGTTGTGTGTATTATATACGTATCGGTGCATATTGATGCATTTGCATTTATTTCAATAACGTTTATTCGCTTATTCGCTCTTGCTCGCGCGACGAGATTAAATTTTGCTAAACGTCCGTCGGCTGAAAGTGGTTAATTCAAATCGGATTAATTCTGGATATTCTATTATTCTACAGAAGTGCAGCGCCTGGTTTTCTTTTTATTTATTTAATAATATTTAGTTTTTCGAGATGAAATTTGCATTCGGAGCGAATAATTTTATAGACATTTTAATTATACTGCAATAACTGACTTTTTATTTTCATCAAAAACCAATTTGTAAGTTTGAAATATTGAGCGCTATATTATTTTATTCGATAAAAAAGAAACTTTACATCGTGCATTTCAATTTTCCGTAAAAATATCGGCTTTTCAATTATTTTTACAATTTTACGCTTTACGTTTAAAATGATTCTGATTATAAAAAAACTTACACATTCATAAGTTATTTAATTTAATAATATTATAATTTAAATATTGTTTCAACGATTCAAATTTTTACAATAAGAATATTGTAATAAATATAAAACAAACTCTTATAAATAAATGAGTTACAAATAATTTCGTAGGAAGATTATATTTATGTTAAATATAGCTTACTTGCAATACAATGAAATGTTTTTTAAAAGTAAAAGTATTTTCTCCCTCTCGAGCTTAAAGCAATGCCGAGATTGCTTTATATCGCGCATTAAGTTCTTTTATTCGGATTTCAATTAGAAAAGTTCTTAGAAAGTGCCGCAATTTTTCCATGTAGGTATTTGCACGCGCGGTCAAAGAAAAGAATCCTATAGTGTTTCTCAGATTTTTTTATTTTCTGAAATTTTCATTAACTCGGCCCCAAAATTAACTCTTAACACTTTTTTCATTTCATTCGCTACTGGTTGTTTTTTTTTTTTTTTTTTTACCACTTTACCGACTTATAGAAGTTCTATTTTATTCATTCGTATACCCTTTGATTTTAGAATTTATATTTAATGTGTAAATAATAATAAGTGAATAAAATTAAATATAAATGTATTAAAATAATTTAGTTTGGAGCTTATGAAATTATTAAATTCAAGTAATAATTTTTTTAAATCGTTAAAATTCTTGTTGTCAAAACGTTTGCTAATTTTAATATTAAATAAGCATAGATTTATAATTATTTTTTCCTATTAACAGTTACGAATTTCAACATTAGCTTTTTATTACCACATTCCGTATAAAAACATATCAAAAGAAGGTAAACTGTGAAAATTCCCTTAATGCAACTAAAATCTTCACTTTTCACTTTTTAACTCTTGCGTATTCCCAACTTCCTTAAACTTTTTATAACAAAAACTTTTCTCGAGAATTTCGATAACGAGTAACTCTTCGTGAAGTTTTTTCAAGTCATACTTATACTAGTAATTCTTTGTAGAGCGCATTCAACAAAAAGAAACAAGATTTTCCGTTCTAATATGTTTCCTTTACATTTTCTCAATTTTTTTTTTCTTTTTTTCATACAAGCTCGATGTCGATTCGAAGAATTAAACTTATTTGAGCTTGCTTCGCTTATTCTTAGTTTAAAGTTCTTCTATCACCTTTATTCTACATATTTGCTTTTCGTTACTTACTCAGATTTCTGCTGAATATGAAAAAATGAATTAGGTTTATAAAAAGATAACAAAAAAAATAAATAAATAAATAAATTTGCTATTATTTCGATCTTATGATATATTTATTTGTAAATTAATTTATCGAATAATTATTCAAAATATTACTCGAAGAAAGAAAAATCTTAAAATTCAAAGCGAGGATTTTAATTTTACTTCGTTCCAATAATTCTTCACTTCTTAAATTGTGCTTTTAAAAATCGTTGCGGTATATTATCAATTTACGTCAAAGCGTATTTTTGCATTTTTAGCAATTTATTAATTGCTAAAGCGATACTTAATATATCAAATATTCACGCTAAAAGGTTTTTAATTTATTTTTAAATTATTGATTATTGTTACATTCGGTCTTTTTATATTTACACATTATTATTTAATGCCTTTTGGAGGACAAATTTTTAAAACCTTTTATTCAATGATTTCATGTTTAACTCGCAATTGTTAGTGTAGTGATACTTTTACGCGTAATTTTATTAAAATTTAGATACAAATATAAGTTTTATTAAAAAAAAAAAAAAATAATAATAATAATAATAATAATAATAATAATTTACAAAAGTTTAAACTATTTCATAAAGATTTTTTTAAATACATCGAGATTAATTTTTGAAAAATTTTACGCATCTCAACATTTGATAAAAAGAGTAAAAGAAAAGAAAAAGCCTTCCGTTTTTGAGAATTCAATCGAGTTTCATTCAATTGAATTTACAATCCATTAACTTCTCTAGATCCCTGTTGCAGTAAAATTTCAAAAGTCAATTCACGCGTGATTACTCTACACCTGGTAACTTCGTTCGTATACGCTCGAAGCACATATATATATATATATATGAATACCATATACACTTTTACAAACTCTTGAAACAACACTCAGCTCGAGCAATAGAAGCGAATTTGCGTAAAAACGCCCTGAAAATAATAGAGAAGCGAAGCGATTAAGTAAGCAATTAGTAATCAATCGAGGAAAACTCGCGCGCGACTCGCTCTCTTTGAAACGATTCTCTGACCTGTGCGAATCGTTCGCGTTTTACATATGCTTGCGCGTACGCGTGCGCGTTTACATAAGTTCACGTCAAACGCGTATATAATCGAAGCCTCGTGGGGGGCGGACTCTCGTCGATACGTATGAGTGAGCTACTAGATTGGCTTCGATAATTTACGGATCTCGTTTCTACCGGAAAACGTTGTACGGATCAAGCGTTGCACTATTACCACTGTACGTCTAGTTCGCCTTCTGTTGCCGAGCATGTGATCATCAAGCTTTGGCCTCGATTCCGTCTAACAGCCAAAGCTCTCCCTTCCTATTGCTTGAAACCTAGAGAGCACGCAAGTGTATTCGTGTATAGATGACGTAGACGCGTAGTTTAACTCGTCTGTGTGTGTGTGTATGTGTGTGTACGTGTGTGTGTAGTGTATGTATCACTATCGACAAAGGAAACACATCTCGGAGGTAGCAGATCCGTAAAGGGAATCTCGTACGATATCGTCAAATCCGCATTTACGCTCATATCCTGCATTGTGAAATCAGAAATCTCTCTCTCTCTCTCTCTCTCTCTCTTGCGCGCGCGCGACTTCTCCCTATATCTCACCCTCTCATTATCTACCTTCACCTATGTATTTGTGTGCATACGAGGGGCTTAATTATTTGACTTCGTATAACCCGTTCATGCATACGCCCTTTTATGTACACAGAATTATGTGCATAGAGAACGAGGCTACGCAACAACCTGCAAACAATGTCATTCAATTTAACTTTAGCATTAATCAATCATGAATATACGTTTGAGAAAAATGGATGTATGAAATCGTTTAATTATTATGCTAATAAACACAGTTTATCGGATAAGGTTTTCTTTTTTAATAAGATGAATTTCATTATTATTTTTATTATTAAATGCTTTTCTAAAAGCATTTTATACACTTTTTTTAATTTTATTTAATACCAAAATTAATATTTTTTTTTTTTTTTTTTTTTTTTTTTTTTTTTTTTTTTTTTTTTTTAATAATGATTTACAAGAGACTTATCAACGTCGCAAGTAGTAAAATATTCTTATCGAATAATTTTTTTACTTGTTAATGATAAATCATTTTCCTTTGGAAAATTATGCGATAGCAAATTAACAGCCATCTTCCCATGTACACCTGAATAAAATCCAATTTGAAAGGGAACACGCATTAGAGATAGGACATCGATACACGTGTTCAATTTTGGTTTATATGCAAGTCTATATTAATTGACGGGACTTGCTTGCGCTTGTACATCTATATGTGTTACACAAGGAAATTGGAAACGGGATATTTGCGACATTTTGCAAATTTATGCTATCGAAGAGACATTATACGACTAATATTAATGTGAGGTTGAGCTGTCTCTCGGTGCACGGATGACGATAGGTTGAGGTTTGTCACTTACTATACGCGTATATCTCTATTATGTATTTTCTCGTTTAAACTGTATTTCTTAATTTTATTCAATTTATTTTTCACTTCTATAATTTTTAATGTTATTAGTGTATATTTACGATAGGAAATATAACATTTTTTGAAAATCATAAAAGAGCGCAGCAGCTTGCATGAAGTTTTATGAATTCTACGAGTGAGAAATTTGATAATGTTCAAGATAAAACTAGGACGAAGTAAAATATGTTTTGCACTAAAATCCGCATACTTAAAAAAGTTTTAGTGACATTTTTTTTCTTGAAATATCGATCGATTTATTTTCCTTATCTATTTTATCGTATTACATCACAATTATATTTATTTAAATAAAATGAGAATTTTGAAAATAGTAGATTCAACAAGAAAATAGTTTTTAGAAAATTCACTTAGTGCAATAGATTTTCTTTACTTTTTATCGTTGCTCTACAAGTGACGTCTGTAATCAGCCGAAAGTTGAAACAATTGCTTAAATTCTCATTTTTTTCTTCTTAGTTTAAAATCTTCGTTTCTTGAATTTTCACATTTTAAAATCAGACCAATAAAAGAAGAAAAACAAGAAGAACAAAATTTGTTTGTTTTTTGTTTTACATCGTTTGCAAAGGTCTGAATTTACTTACAAGTATAAAAAAAAAAGTTACCCCGCAAGATGTAAAAGTTTCATAACCAACTTAATTTTCCCTGCTCTAAAACGATAAACAAGATGCACAAACGTAGAACTAAAACTAATTCTGAAATAAATAAGACCGATTAGGACGTTTATCTATCGCGATATATATAACGCACGACCACATAGCATTGATTGAGAATTTCTTTCCCACTCTGCGAAAATATTGCATTCACACGCAAAGCGATCTCTCTCACTGTCTCTCTCTCTCTCTCTCTTTCTCTTGCTCACTCTCTTGCTATGACTCTCTTAGAAAAATTGGGCGCTTGCGGCAGGGAACTTTTTTTTTCTTTTTCGCGGTGCGATCGCTGCCAGAGATAACAAAACTTTGATGTAGAATGATTTATGATAATGAGAGAAATCGAAGAACGAAAATCTTTAAAAAAAAAAGAGAAAGAGAGAGAGAGAGAGGGAGAGAGAGAAAAATGGGTTTACGGTTACTCTCCTGGATTCCTATAATATCTCGTAATGCATATTTTCCTTTTTTTGCTTCTTTCGCATTTTTCGTTGCGTGCAAGACTCTGAATTATTATTATTATTATTATTGTTGTTGTTATTGTTGTTGTTGTTGTTGTTATTCTAAAAAAGATCAATGCTTGAATAAAGTGCAGAGGTCAATTTAGATGCTCAAGGTTGTTGACGTTCCTATATAAATGCGCTTGTAGTCACTTGCATGCAAGCGATTGATCTTCGTCAGTTAAATTTTAGAATCAATCAGTTTAATAAATTTTTTTATTTAAATTTGTTACAATATAAATTTACAATTGATTTTTTTTTTTTTTTTTTTATTGAGGATATAGGTGAATAAAATTTATTAAAAAATTTTATAAAAAGAAACGGCTGCTTAACGCGTTAATAAAATTTTTAATAAAATGAGCATTAAATTCCTCAAGCTCTCGCAACCTAAAAAAGAAAAAAAAAAAAAAGAGGAATTGATTTCTCTGTATACATAAAATATTTCAGCAAGAATGAAAAAATAAATCCTCCAGACTATCACTATTTACGCTCAAGCTTGTTGGCTATTCAAATTCAACCTCTTCGGTCGAACGCAGCTAAAGGGCGAAAAAGAAATAGATTTTGTTATCGCTAAGCTCGTAGCTCATCCTCTTCTTTTTTTTTCTTTCACGACCGCTGCTGCTGCTGTTGCTTGCACGCCGTCGTCAGTTTTACAAAAAGAAGACAAAAAAAAACAAAAAAAAAAAAAAAAAAAAAACAAGAGAGCTCGAGTTTTTTTTCTCTTCTTCCGATCCGAACAATCCTCTTCGTCTTTTCTTTGGCATCTTTTTTGTTTCTCGCTCTCGTTTTGCCTCGGCAAATTGTTTCTCGGTAGGTGTGAGTGTTTGCTGTATTGACGGCTTTGTGTGAGAGTTTTTTCTCTCTTTTTTTTTTTTTTTTTACATTTTCGACTCTCGTATATTCATTTTCATTTTGAATTTGAAATTCATTTGTGCGGTGAAATTCTTTACATTGACAATCAAAGAAAAGCAATATAAAGTTAGATTCAAAAACTCTTCAACAAAGCGGCTAATTTTTTTTTAATTAGCATATTGTATTCATCATTTAAAATTTAATAAAGTACTCATAAATATTATTTATAAAATATATATAAAATATTATATTATCCTAAAAAGATTATTTTTATTATTATAGTATTGTTAAAAAAAGATTAATTATTTTTCTTATTAAAAATCATAAAAAAATATTTTTAAAAATTGTCGAATTTTTTTGAACGTCCATAGTACGTAAGTACATCGTTCAAATTTTTTTAACCATTGAAATTTTCCAATTGTAAGAAATTTTTTTATGTAACGTACCATTCATATATTTTCACCAGTATAACATCATAAAGTTCCGTTATTTCCTTGGCTTTTTTTTTCTTTTCCAACAGCTTTAACTCGGGATATACGGACGAAGCCGCGCGTAAGATAAATGCGCAGAGAATTGACTGCAATTTTCGAAAAGTACTGCAATTTCTCATCCGGTAGGAAATATGAATAGATTTTCTCTCTGGGATTGTTTCACGAAGAGAAACAGTTGAACGTGAAACAATGCCGGCTATGCAATAAATGAAACTTAAAGTAACGTGTTTTTGGTCGAGCTTCGTCTTAGCTTTTTAACGAGCATTTTTCTTCCCGTTTTATTGCTCGCCATTCTGACAACGAAAACAGCAGTTACTTTGTGAATAAAATAGTTGCCTTAGATTCAACGGTCATAACATAAGTGCAATCGTTTGTTAAAAACTTTACTCGCTAGATATATATGATTGAATCTACGCAAAATAAGAATTACATTTAATTTTTATATGTTATTCAATTGTCCTTTTTGTTTTTGTTATAACGTAAGCAATACATAATTTTAAAAAAGTTATCAGTAGTCAACAATACACACGCGCGCAAAAAAAAAAAAAAAGAAAAATCTTTACGCCGTCGTTCTTCATCGCATTGTCCTAGCGACAAGAACAACAACAACAATAACAAAAGACAGGTAAAGTTAAAAAAAAAAGAAGAGAAAAATAAATAAAAGAGAGACGACGGTCTTTCATCAAGCTTGACGCTTACTACAGCAATACACCATGTAAAAGTGTGCCTAGCGCTTTTCGAGCTCATTTCACAATGGCCGTTTCGCTTCATTTGTGCCTTTCTCAAGTCGCGCGATAAGCTCGCAAGTTCACATATATATATATATACAAACTCGTATATATATATAGGTTTATATATATATATATATATATATATATATATATATATATATATATATATATATATATATATATATATATATATATATATATATATATATATATATATATATATATATAGGGGCGGGAAAAAGCATAACAAAGAGAGGTTTCACACTCTTCAGCTCGACGAAATAACGTGTGTAGGCGGTGGCACTAGCAACGCCAGTAACAACAACAAAGTTTGTGAAAATGCGAAGCGACTATAGCTGGGCTTTTGTGGATGAATTTAATTAGGTTTCATGTACGAGCGAGCTATTTTTACGGCGAGATACCTGCAGGCCATCCCACATTGTTTTCCGATAGTGCTCGCCTTTTTCTATCCTTTTTATTCGTGCTTGCTCACTTGCGACCCTTTACTTTTATTCTTTTTACGTTGGGAACTGCGAGTTTCTCTCTTACGCTTGTCGACGTCGCTCTCTGCAATAATTATTATCAACTTTTTTTTTTTTTTTTATTTTTTATTTATTTAAGTTCACACGTTGATAGTAATGTGTAATAAATTAGAAATCGTAAGTCGATAACTTTTTTAAATTTTTAATTAATGCACAAAATTAATTTCCACGCGAACAAAATTATGTATGCGACATTATTCTAATATTTTAATATGAAACGTTTGGACAAATTTGTATAAAATTATAATCAATGGATTCATTATAAATAATAATATTAATTTTAACAACGAAATTTGTTGAAATATTAATGATATTTAAAAAAAAAGAAAGATATTTTTACTCGATTAGTAAAGTCCCGTAAATATTGTAGAGATATGAACTTGTGAATTGTCTGCAAAAGTGGATTCAGTATCGATTACACTCTACGGCCTTTTCTACTTGAGAAAACCGATAAGTAAAAACGTACAACGAAGGCCATTATGTAATAAAAAGATTTAGTTATAGATATTTTTATTGTTCAGAATCGAATCCGATAACGGTACTACAAATTTTTAATAATTCAAAATATCGTGAAATTATCCATAATTTGACGAACAACAAAAAATAAAATTCAAGTCTTTAAATATTCATTATTCGTAAACAAATCGTTTAAAACATTTTATGAAAATTTTTCATATACTAATACAATATACGAGTATGTATAATTCAGTATCGTTAATTTATTTAAAAACATACATATAACAAAAGAAATAAAATGTAAACTTCGGGTCCGCGCATTATTTCTTTGTTTATCGAACGTAAAATTTTTTCCTCCTCGTCTTTTTAACTTTGTAATAAATTATCTTCATTCCTCTCGTTCACGTTTATCCCACCATTACGCGCGAGCGTGCTCGATATTTTCTCTGCCCTTTTTCAGCTTTTTTTTTTTTTTTTTTTTTTTTTTTTCATCGTTAGCCGATAAACCCTTCCGTTTTTTTCATTCCTCTTTGAAAATAACGTTGGCACGACTCTTCCGTTTGGTCAGACATCAACGCTGCCTATCAGTGCTTGCTAAAGCTCTCTTTTATTCGCGGTCGGCTTTTTTTTCCTCTCTTGCTTTCCAAAATGTATTAATATTTATTCTTTTAATTAACTTATTCAATTTTATCCGCGTATAATAACGTTTTATCATTTTCCATTTAACATCGCGTTATTTTTAAACGTTTGTATTTAAAGCTTAACCTTCTTAATGTATGTATATATGTATCATAAATGTTCCAAAGAGAATTTCAAAACGGAACGTTTAAAGCAAAGATATCGCCAATGTAGAATCTACTTTTCTCTTCCAGTCTTTAGCGTATCTCCTTATAGCGCGCGCGCTTGGAATACGGTACAATAGAATGCGAATATACGAAAATAGATGTAGCCGTGCTTCTATCGCTTCACAATTCTTACGCGATCCGAATGGTAATATAACGGGATTTGGGGAATTTTCCTTCCTTTATGAAACAAACGCGTTTATATATGTCAAAATTTAGTGAGAATATCGCTTAACGGTTTAATTTCCTTCTTCAAAATGAGAAAACTTGCAGAACTGTACGAATTATAACGCGTGTAAACGATTTTTTTTATGTTTAAATTTAAAGAAAAAAAAGAATCGAAAAAATATTTTTCGCTAATTTAATCGATAAATCGATTAACATGCTTTTATTCACTCTTTTTTTTTTTTTTTTTTTTTTAACTTATCGAAGATGAGCTAAATTAAAATAACTCAAAGTGTACATTAAACTTTTGTAAAATATATAACTGTAAACAATCATAAAGCCGGTAAAATTATTTAGTTTTCCTACGAGTGGCTCGTAATATGAGTTACATTTAACAACTTTCGCAAGCAGAGAAATTAAAAAATAAGAAGAAAAGAAGCGAACGCGTGCGCACGTAGAGTTAGTATCGTAAACAATAGTTGGATGGACTTGCGCAAGCAGAATCTCTCTCGCGCCTTATATTCTTTGTTTAAAATAGGTTAGGAGTTAAATTTTTATGATTTAAGATGGTTGAATTGTTCTTAGTTAAGTTTTGTGATAATTAATTTCATGAATAATTAAATAATTAAAAATAAATATTACGCCCAAATTAATTTTAAAATTAAAGTATTTTCCACGTAATAAAATTATTATTTCATTAAAAAACAAAATGAAATTCGTCATTAGCTCACTATATTTTAATTAGATGATAACAATATATTTGTTACTAATTAATATATATCGAGCATGAATTATCATTTTCTGCTCAGAATGATGTTATCATTAATAAAATTAGCGTTAGTACTGTACATAATTACTCGGGAAATTCGATGGTGGCGAATAATCTAAAGTTTAGATTACATCACGAAGGATGAGCTAAAGCTTTAAGTTATTATAATAGTTTTTTTTATATCAGTATTGAAGATAAATTTGTCCGATAAATAAAATTAATTTTATTTAATTTATTATTTATTAGTTTTTATTGTTAAAATTATTTTATATTATCAGAAGATTATATGGTGAGAATATAAAGTTTATTTGTATAGAAATTTTTATTGTACATTTGACTGCTATTAAACATGAAAAATAAAAAATATATTTTATCTTCAAACAAATATTTGAGCATCTAAATTCTATTTCATGTTACGAAAAAATAATTTCAATAAAGTAGTGTTACTGTTGTCTTAAATTTTCCTTTCAAAAAATATTTTCTCGGTAAAATGAGTCACCTTAGATATTTCTCTCAAATTCTGAATTTAGTAGTAAAAATCGAAATACCGAATTTTTAAAGCGACAACTGGATATAAGATGTATCTTTTCAAAAAATTATATTTTAAAAATGTTTTTTCAAGTTTCGATAAAGATTACAATGTAAAATTTATTTCGAGTAAAAATAACATCGTCGAGTTTGTAATATTTCGCATTCGACGGGGTTAATGGACTTAAATTTGGCCATAGCCAATTTAAACGCGCGAGTTTTCCTCGAAATCATACTTCCGCTCTTGTTTCCACTCCGAATCTTTTCTCTCTCGTTAAACTACCGCGCGTCGAATCTCAAATTCTTCCACGTAGCTCTTTCTTCTTCTCACTCCCCTTCACCCACTTCCGCTCCCCCCTCCCCCCCCCCCCTCCGAAACGCACAATTTTCTTGAAAGCTTGTTACGAATATTCGTATACATATGTACGCGGACAGTCGAAATTTGTATATATCTTCGGCGCCACCGTTAAATAATCATCTAACGGTTACTCTCGAGCGAAATTGAGTTCGGATCGCTTTTCTCGGAGCCGATGAAATTTATCAATCCGTCGGCGACGGCAGAGCCGAGTGCGGGAGCGACCTTTCATAAATATTTGCGTTAAATAGCTATTCGCCAATAAGGGAAGCCTCGAAACTTTGCCATAATGTAGAAAGTTGTTTCAACCGCTCACGCGTACGCGCGTATCCGTGTGCGCACACGAGTAAAAATATTGAAAATTCAATTAGCCGCTTTGTTTATTTGGCGACTGCTACGTCATACGTTGCTTTTGATGTTTCACGTACGCCTTCAAATGCATTAAATGCATTTTGTAACGCAATTTCTCAAATACGTTTGTTCTGATTTTGCACCGTGGCCGATGTTTAACTTTAAGCGTCCTATTTTTGAAACTAATAAAATCATAAAAATATGCGAACTCTCAGTAAATATGAATTCATATTATATTTACAAAACTCAAGCATAAAAGAATAATTGAAACAACAATAAAATAATTGTTTAAAGATTACGAAATGTTTTTTTTTTTTTTTTTTTCTTGGTTTTCAAAATTGTTCTTGCATTTCTATTTTTTTTGTCCGTAATTAAAAGCTTAAGATTTATAAATGTTTTTGTTTATTTCGCATGACGACTGTTTGCCTTCTACATTTTTCCAAAATTTATATACCCTGATAAACTACTCGTGTACCCGTAAAATCGTAACGCTGTATCGTATTGTAGAATGTACCGCTCGCACTATGCAGTTCTATGCTCAAAAGCACATAGAACGAGTAAATTCTATCACCTCACTAAATATATTCACGTGTATATGAAAACGCGCGCGTGTACACATTCGCATTATGTTTACCAAGGTTAAAGAGCAGATGTCGAGGTACTCGGCATCGCAGCATTCTCTCTCTCTCTCTCTCTCTCTCTCTCTTTATATCAACGGTGGATGCATCTTTATAAATACGGGTACTCCCAAAAACTCGACCTCCAGCGGGCGCTGTCTCTTCAAAAATTAAAAGCTCCATCGCGTTCGCTAGCTCGATAGAGCTCTCGCTTAATTGAACCGCGAGAGAAGACGTGATGGAAGCCAAGATTTTCGAGAATTTTACCTCCAACGAGAGAAAAAGAGACAGAGAGAGAAGGAAACGAAGGTAGGTACATAGTTAGATGTAGCGCGTTGAAAAAAAAAGAGAAAAAGTTTATGAAAAGGGTTAAACGGAGTCATTTATATGTATAAATATAGTCGAAATTTTTGAGGATTCGTTCGGTCGTTCTGGATGAATAAATAATAAGTTTGTCGTCCGTTTAAGACAAAGATTGATTTTATCGAATTAAAACGCTCGAATGAAAACGATTGAATGAAAAAATGAAAAAAACGCTTGAGAATTTTATTTAGTTAGTTAATTTACGTTAAAGTTAAAGTTTGAATTTATTTATTTCTAATATGATTAATGATATGTATTTTTTTATTTAAATAAAAACATCAATTTACATTGGCTTTCTTTTATAAATTTCATTTTAACTCGTAATACTCATTTACATTTTATTTACAATTAATTTAAGTTATATCGGATAAATAAAATAAAATAAAATATTTCTTTACAAACATGCACTCACAGCTATCGAACTTATCGCATCATTTATTATTTTAAAGCAAAACTCAATTTGTGTAAAAAAAAAAAAAAATATTATACTTTATATAGATAAAATTATCATTAAAAATTATGACATCATATAAAGCTATTTTTAAGAATATACATATATATATACCGACCAATATAGGCCCTGCTCGCGTAAAATATCTCGAAACTCCTTTTATTTCTCCCTTTCTCTCTCTCTCTCTCTCTCTCTCTCTCTCTCTCTCTCTCTCTCTCTTTCTCCTCTATCATTCCTCTCTCACTCCTCAGTTAATACCTCATAGCTCTTTGACACGTGACGCCGCGGCTTAATATCCTACGATGTAAGGAGAGAGATCTCGTCGCTTAGAAACACCGATCGCAGTGTCGGACTCTCAACAGTCGATTTCCGTTCTATTTTGCGCGCCTGTTAAATAACTCAAGTATTATTACGAGCCGATTATTCGAAGCATTTCTCTTTATTATCCGGATATCTGTTTTGTATATATCGGTATAAATATTAGGTATACCGATCTTACCATAGCAAATGTTCGCCGTCTTTGCATTTTTTTATCTTTCTTTTTACGATGATTTTTATCTCTGTCTCTGTTACGGCGACTCTGAGAGTTCATTATTGACTGTCTTACAGAAATTTAATAATGCAGTGAGACAGTAATAACAGCTTTTTTTTCTATTCTTTCAGTTTACTCGCGCAATTGTTTTGTTGCAGCAGTGTTTCAAAGCTTTTTTGCTATTGTTGCAAGATAAGAGAATATTGTTATTATTCTTTTAAGAGTAAAGTATTCTTTTCTTAGGATAATATACTGCAATTAATATACAGTAATTAATATTATGTTTATAATATAGCTACTACATGAGTATAATTCTTGAGATTAAAAGCTTTGATTAAAAAAAAAAAAAAAAAAAAAAAAAAGGAAAAAGGAAAAAGTATTATATAAAATTTAAGCGTATAACATTTACGCAAATATGTATGCATACACTTGAATATTCGCGTATTTTATGAATTTTGATCTTACAATGAAATGTACCAAAGAAAAAAAAAGGTATGTACCCATTCCAAAAATGTAGCGAGCTTTTGAAAGCTTCTTCTATCAAAAATATTTTGCAATATTTTTGTACAAAAAAGTCTTTAGAACCGTTTATTCTACGATTTATAAAATATAAGAATTTTTCATACATTTTTTTCAATAAAGCAAATTGATTATAAGTTAACTGCGAATTTTAAGATATTTTTTAAAAAATTCTGCACAAAGTATTCACTTCTTTTGAATAAAAAATTTTTGAAAAATACAACGTAATATTTAAAAATGCATATTCATCTTGGTGCGATATTTAATTAAAATATCCGTTTTATTCAAATTTTATTTTATCCCTTGAAAATTTAATATCTTTTAAAAAAGTCAGTAAAAAACCAAGTGGATTTAGATACCATTTTTTTTTAAGAAATGAAATTTGATATGATCCATTTATAACGTTATGAATGTTTTTTTAATAATATAGCAAATGATCTCTTTTTGTTATCACTCTTTATGTATTTAAAATATTCTTCCCTAGATATAACTTCTATATTCTCCTTTTTATCAATCTACTTCAACTTTTCTTTTCTCTCCTATTACCCATCTATCATACTTCCTCTTAAATTTTCTCCGATAATCTATTCATGCATTTCATCTGATTACATTAAAAGAATATTTCTCCTCATCCGTGATAAATCCTCGGAGACTAATCGTCTTATACGAGGTAAGAAATGAGAGGAAACCGGGCGGAAAGAGAAAAGAATAAAGTTCCGTTAAGGCACAGCTATCGGTAGAAAGTCTTCAAAAGCAGTCGAAACCTTTGCGAGACTGAATTTAACCCCGTTGCATTTTGGCGTAACAGTCTTAGAAATAGCAATGATGCGTTTTTTCTATTTGTCAAAAATTGCGTTTTGTATTTGAATCGAGCTCAATCTTACATATTTCAATGTAGAAGATCCTTTTTTTGTCCAGTATGTAACAACCAAGTGTGCCAATTAAATTTTAATAATCAAGTTAATTAGAGCGCCTATATCGTTAACAATATTTTAAACAAACGTTATTCATAGAATAATACCTAATCAAGCAACATTGTATCATTTTACTTTTTAAAGCAGCTGTATTGTTTAATAAAAATATCATGCAAGAAATGGTTTAATTTAAATAATGAACTCTAGAAAATATTAAAACAAGATAAGTTTATAATAATTAAAAAAATTTAATTGTAAATATGATAATAAGCAAATTGAACGGTTACTGTTTTCTGGCTTGTAAAGCGATCGATCACCTGATTCATAAATAATGTTGTTGCAGATGTGCATGGCCTTAAACTAAATGCGATTCAGGGCGAAGAAATAAAGGAAGAACACGAATAAAATTTTATATTACTACTTCGCTGTCTCTCGACCTAAATTTTTTTTTTTTTCTTTCTCAAAGAACCGTCACATTGAATATTGAGATTCATTTTGTATAATATTTCTATAATTGAATTACAGCTTGAAGTTTATGGACGTTAGAACGTAGAAAAGACAAGAATTTACTTATATTGACAAAAAAAAATATTTAAAATAGATACTTTGATCTTGTACAATGTTGAAAGATTCTTTGTAGAAGATTGTAATTTTCGTTACGTTGGTACATTTCTCATTAAACTGTAATTTTACTAATGTTGCAATATTAATAGATGCCATTTTAAATTATTGACTGAACTTTGTTATCAACGAATAAGTTTATGAAAATATTGAAGCAGAAAATACAAATTTAAAATTATTTTGATACATGATCAAAAAAGATAAAAATTCTTATTGTTATTAACAAATCATAAGTTAAAAACGATGTAAATAATACCTTTATTTTTATATTAACGTTGCATGAATTAATTAGGTTCAAGTACACTTTGTAAATATCGAATAAAATTTATAAGACATTAATCTAAGTTTACTTAAAAAAATAAATATAAATTTTGCTTCTCAAATAATACGACAGCGAGCAGGCAACTAAAAGTTGTCGAGGTACACGTTAAATCTTAATTTTCTCTCGACTCCCGATTTAAATAAATATAAAACTATAAGAAATAAAACTAAGAATCAGTGCGTCGCTGTATTCATTATGTAACTAAAATCAATACGCGAAACTACACTTCAATGAAGAATAATAAGGAAGTTCACTAGGCAAACAAAGTTAAAGTAAAACGAACAAAAAATTTTACCTTCGGTTGCATTATAACATATGGGCTGGAAATATGTTACCTACTTGTACACAGTGATAGCGAAATATGCGACGAATAATTGTGAGTGGAAACTTAATTTTTAGTGCAACAATAAATAAATAAATATATATATATATATATATATATATATATATATATATATATATATATGTTATAAAGAAGAAGAAATAGTTGCCATAAACTGCAGGAATAGATCGACAAGTAATCCCCTTTCAGAGAATCCCTCCATCATTTCCTCGCTCCTCCAGACTTACCCCCCACTCTTTCTATCATTTTCTTTCCTTCATCCTCTCATTTTCTTCTTAAAGTTGGGCAAAGTGCCTTCTCCTTTTATCGGCCGATCGCTACTCAAGTCTCACGAGTGTTTTAACCAGAAAAACTGTTTATTTTTCAGAGGCTGCTTTACTATAGGGATCCGCACTTACATCCTTATGAGTGCACGTCCGCGTTAAAAAAGAAGAAACATTGTTTTTCTTTTTCTTTAATATGTAAGTGTTTGCACAAACGAGTAAGCGAGAAAAACCGACATTACATTTTCACTCTAAGATTTGAAACTCTCTCTCTCTCTCTCTGTCTATCTCTCTCTGTCTCTCCTTTTTCTTCCTTGTCCTGATTTTTGCCGTAACTTTTTAACTTATGTCAAGACGTTTGGTTTTTGTTTTTTGTTTTATCTTGTTAATACGTATACATACATTGCAAACGAATTAAAGACGTCTTGTATGTACTTGGCTATAAAATCATGATTAAAGAGCGACGGTATCAGCTTACTCGGGGTAAGAAACTGCGGCTAAAGTTTTAACGACTTTTCTGTAAAATATATTTAATAAAGTTTACGTTAATAAATAAATAGTTTATGAAAGTTAATGGAATAAAAAGTTAAGCTAGTCAACAAAGATTGGATATTAGATCTTGTAGCAAAGTTATATATACACGTCTGCTTATAAGTTTTTAGTTATATCTACTTGAAGCTTCAAGTTTTTAAATTATTTGGTATAAAATAAAATTTATTATTTAAAAAATGACTGTGTACTACTTGCAATGGTATGAAAAAATAATAAGAACAAAACGAGAAAATATTCTCGAATAGCTTTTGATATTATTTCCATACGTTAATGGAAAATTGATATCCCGCTTCATAAATATTAAAATTAATTTTACGATATTCAATATTATAATCATTTTGGATAATGATAAATCATCTAGTATTACATCGAATTAAATGCAAATCATTTTTTCATGGTATATAATTTTCCAGGAAATATAGGTTTTTTAATAAAATTTTAAATAAAATTTAATTAGAAACCATTAATATTTATATTAGGTTTATATTTTGTGTCAATCAATAACTAAAACATGGAGAATTTTGTTTATTTGTAAGATAAATAAATAAAACAGTTTAATGTCAATACAACAAGCAAACCAAAACATAACTCATAACTTTTCTTATAATAGTTGTATAAATTGCTCTATAATAAAACATTTATTCTTAAAGGAAATGCACAATTATATCGGCATAAAATAAAAAGAAATTCTAACATTATACTTCTTATCCGCGGCTGTTTTATTGCAGGTGCAATTAACTGAGATAACGATCCAATTAGAGAAGAAAGAGGGAAAGAAAAACCAAATATAAAATACCGTGAGAAATAAATAATCCCATAAAACATCCAAGTTCTAAGTAGTCAAAAATATATATATATAACACATCGTTCAATAAGTCCCGAGACTGACCCATAGATGGTGCTAGTAGTACCAAACTGGCCACGTTTCCATAGAGTGCAAACCTTTACATGAAACGTGTAAAAATTTCACGTCGATCGGATCACAGACAGCAGAGTTATCGAGGTTAGAGTAAAGTTACTTTGTAATTTGTTTGAAAAATGGAAAAAAGCGAGTTTCGCGTGTTGATAAAACATTGTTTTTTAATGGGTAAAAACACCGTAAAAGCCCAGCAATGGCTTGAAAAACATTACCCGGACTCCTCTCTATCCAAACCAACGATTTGTCGTTGGTATGCTGAGTTTAAACGTGCTCGTACGGACACAAACGATGCGGAACGTTCGGGTAGGCCATTGGAAGCCGTTACACAGGAAAATGTGAGTGAAGTGTTAAAAATTGTAATGAAAAATCGCAAAGTAAAGGTCCGTGAGATTGCAGAAATGACACAGATATTATCTGGAAGCGTATTTACAATCCTTCATGAAAAATTGAGCATGAAAAAGGTTTTTTCCAAGTGGGTGCCGCGATTGCACCAATGCACCATGCCACAAGTCCATGAAAACAATGGCAAAATTGAACGAATTGGGCTTTGATTTGCTTCCCCACCCCCCGTATTCGCCAGATTTAGCCCCCAGCGACTACTGGCTCTTTGCTGATCTCAAAAAAATGCTCCAGGGAAAAAAATTTGGCTCGAATGAGGAGGTCATTGCCGAAACTGAAGCCTATTTTGAAGCAAAGGATAAATCCTTCTATAAACATGGTATAGAAATGTTGGAAAGGCGTTGGAAAGATTGTATCACTCTAAAAGAAGATAATATTGATGAATAAAAATGATTTTTGAAAAAAAATGTTGTATTCGTTGTTAGTCTCGGGACTTATTGAACGATGTGTTATATATATATATATATATATATATATATATATATATACAGGAGCCGGGAGCGCAAAAGTTGCAACGCGAAGAAAATTCTCGAATCATTCGAAAATAACGATGTATCATTGTTGCTCGCATATAATATTCGAATATATATATATATATACATACATACATACATACATACATACATACATACATACATACATACATACATACATACATACATACATACATACATGTAACTCCATAAAAACAAAGACATTCCTAGAGCGCTAACGATAAATCGCGTCGCAAATGCTTCGTCGCCGACATAGCTGACACTAGCGGTAGCGTCTGTCTTAACGAATTTATGTGCATTAGCAAGGCGTCCGTATTATAGTGCACCATAAAGAGGTCGACCCAAATTCCGTCAGGCAGTGATACTTGAAGCGACGAAATAGCCCGGTGTATCATTTACCCTTGCTTTTCCTTTTTTTTTTTTTTTTTTTTTTTGCTCCTTTCGTTCTTTTTTTTTTCCCGCCCGATTTGCTGTGTATTCGTTTACCCCTTTATGATTCTGTTTCTCGGTCGAAATGAATAGTACAGAGGCTCTTTGGTCAGCCATCTACGGGGCTAAATTAAAATTTTTTGAATACCGAATGAAGATCTTTGAGCGGCAACTTTAACATTGTAATATTTTATTCTGCACTAGAACGTTTAATGATTTAATAATCGGGGAAATATTTGAAAAAACATTTTATTTAAAAGAACAATTTTTTTAATTACAAATTTGACGCATTTTTGACTTTTGAAAAAATAAGAGTCGAGTTTTAAAATAGCAATAGTATAAAGTACGTCTAAAAAATCTCTTGAGGTCGGAAATTATATAACATAAAAACATTTTCATTATGAAATTATGTTTCTGGATAAAAAGCACGCAAGTGCATAGTAAAAAGTGAGTAAGAAAACAACCACGTCTTTTTACTCACACCGCAAAGGATTATATTCTACGTTATATGACGGGAGCTTTATACAAAATCTTTCGTATTATACGTTAAAAATCACCGCGCCGTATCAACTCAAATCGAACTTTATTTATTGTTATCACAGCTACCTTCGTTTTTAACTCTCCGTTCCCCGGCATACTTTTCTCCCTTGCGACTTTTTCGCGCGGATTGGCCAAAATGCACTTTTCTGGGTTCGTTCGCTCATTCGTACGAATCTACAAATGTGTAATGGTGAAAATATGTTATACCTATGTGTACGCGAAAGGTCGAATAGTCAGAATGCGCGAGAAGCCAATAACCGATTCAATTTAACGGACCGTTCGGGTACAGGGTAAATTTCGACGATTCCTTCGTCCAAGTATTATCGCTTTTCCTTCTCGGTGTATTCGAGCTGACTAAACGCGCATACGTGTACATACATATGTGCGCACGCGTATACACACGTGAACGTGTATATAAGGAATTCGTTCTTTTCGCTCGGAGCTCGCAAACAACGGAATATTTGCTTGCTCGGGCAATGTTCGCTGCGAACGATGTCTAGAGAAGGAGAGAGAACGAGAGAGCTGGATTTAGCAGTAAATTGCTGTTTGCGCAAACGCACGTGAATAAAAGTGCGTTACTAGCGCGCTTTTGTACTTTATACATTTGTTACTCCATACTTCGCTTTTACTTGAACTATTTCGTGGTAGGAAAGATAAAGCAATCTTTGGAACGATGTTAAACGTAAAGTAAATACTTTATTTTCTCTTGAACTTTTAGAAATTAAGGGTAATTTTATAAATATTTGGAAAATCTTTTGAATTTAGATATTAATGAAAAAAAAATTTTGTATGATGTAGTAAATATGGCAATTAATGCACATTTCAATTTAAAATATAATTTTAATTAAATTTTGAAGTTTAATTAAATAACGCGATTCTTTGCTTTTCAATTTTAAATTGACGTTAATTATAGAATGTATATTTAAAAAAAAAAAAAAAAAAAATCCGTAAAAAGTACTACGCTATTAAAGTATTTATCATCTTTTAAATTAATTTTTTACTAAATTTCATAACCTAGTATTTTATATGCTTATTTATGAATTGAAAAGAATTTGAATCGTTATTTTTCAAGCATATTATTGAAATTGAACTAAAGTTTAATTTACTCCTACGCGAAGTTTTAAGGGGTCTGTCTAGTAGCTCGCGCCGAAAAAAACGCGATTTTCGTGATTATTTCTTGGGATACTGGATAAAGGTAATGATATAAAAGTTATTAGGCTTAGTAAATACACTCTTGAAATACATAAAAAAAATTTTTTCTTTTATTTTATACATGTATTATGACCAAAAACGTCAGCCAAACGCAACACCTCGAAAAGTAGGTAGGTCCGCCTTGTTGATAAAATCTCGGAGCTGTGTTGTCTGAAACAAAAAAATCAAAGTGCTTTAGGTTTGGTATGACAATGGCTATGTCCCCTATGAATTTTATTCAATTATTTTAAAAAATAAAAAAATGGTGAAGAAAAAACAAAAAATTTTCAAAAAACCGGTTTTTTTTTCGCCGATTTTTGAAAAAAAAATATAGTAAAATTCAAAATTTTTGAAAAAAAATTTATAGGGGACATAGCGATAGGTTTAAAGAATATGTGGTTCAAATTTCATAAGGATCGGTCGAGTAGTTTCGAAAATTTCATCAACAAGGCGAGTAAAAACGTTGTTTCGAGAAAAACGCGTTTAAATTTTTTTTTACATGAAATTCTTAAAAAAAAATTACTTACACCTAGTCAGCGATGCCTGGACCGTACAAAATTCCTTCAGATTGTTCGAAGAGTTGACTTTCTTCCAATCTTTTCTTTCAAAAGTGAGTTACTAGACAGACCCCTTAAGGAACGTAAATCTACACTGTTAAAAATTTCTGTATTAATTTTAATATAAATGTAATGGAAGTAATCTTACATATACGTATATTAAATTTCAAATACACATATTAATCATCTTTCATACACCATCTTAATTTTAATATACATATATTAAAATTTATGTCATTAACGTTTCTTAATTTTAAGATATAATTGTGAATTAATTTTTCAATGACATTTGTAAATTTAATATATGTATATTAAAGTTTATGTCATTAATGTTTCTTGATTAATAAATAATATAATATTAAACAAATAAAATTGTTATATTATTTGATTTAATAAATCAATTTAGTTATAAATTTTATTTAAAATGTAGAAATAAATTGTTGAAAATAATTAAAAAGAAAGTGTCAATAAAATTATTTTATAAATAAATTTATTAATTTTATTAAAATTAATATACGAATGTATTAAATATATAAATATTTTGTTAAAACTCAAATTATATTTTATTTTTAATAAACTTGTATTAATTCAAAGTTCAAAATCTCTCACAGCTATAAATTAAAATACTTTTGTATTAATATTGTATTAAAATTAAGAAATAATTAAAAAATTAACGTACATTTTTATTAATTCAAACTTAATAATTTTATTCTTAAAGTTTTATTACTTACGTGTTTGAAAAGTATATTAAAATTAATTATATTATTAAAATTAATATACAGATATATTGAATTTGAATTAATTGACGATTTTTATTAATCCAAATAAAAAATTTGTATTAAAAGTGTATTAAAATTAATAACTTTTTAAACAGTGTAATATGCATAATTTTGCCGGAATTTCATATTTCCGAGTAAAAATTAAATTACAATACCGTAGCGAGTTTTTTACTTGCAAAAAGAAAAACAAGAGTAAGAAGAAAAAGAAAAAGAAGAAAAGAAAAGCAAATAAAAATTAAAGTGCGCTTTAAATTGTAATTTCGTCCGTGTCCCTTCATTTGCGCGCCGACTCATCCTTATTTCGCATACATAAAGTCGTTTAAAATCTTAATGAAAACGCGGCAGTCGTCTTAAATCTCGTCGGCTGGCTTCTCGTCCTCGCGCGTGTGTATGTGTACCCGTCGCAACAAAATACGATGCGCTCTATTTACATTAGATGCATGCTTAATCCTATCTCTCTTTCTCTCGCGCGCTGTGTTCTACGCCAATGCAGAATACACTCGCTCGAGGCTGAAATCAAAAAAGTGAAATACATATGTGTCTGTGTGTATGTATATACATACATATTTATTTATTTATTTGTATTATTATTTAGTTCTCGCGCACGAAACGAGCTTTGCGGGATAAGAGGGAGTTTGAAAGCCGCAATTACCGCGATCGAGTAAGATCTTTAGTTTCGCGCGATGCGAAGCGCACCGAACTAATAGTTAATTAGTGTTGATTTTGCTTTAATTAACGCTTCTGGCGATGGACTCGACGAATCTCGGAGAAATCGTCGGATTTCCGGACTAGTGAAGCCATTAATTTTACCAATGACATGACGGCTGAGTTACTTATCTACCTCCTGGCTGACTTGCACCACTTTTTCACTAGTTCCAACATTCTTTTATTTTTGATAAACTGAGTATAATTAAATTGTAATCAAACATTCCTTTTTACCTCAAAAAAATTTAAATAAATGTTTATTATACGTTTAGATATAGTAGAAAAATATTTTCTTCTTCTCACTTTACAGAGGTAGTAAATTAAAAAATCGTGCATTATTTTTAATTTTAAATTGAATAAAATTTTTCGTATCTTTTTCTCTTGTGAATTTTTTACATTATTCAAATAAGGATTACATAATTCGTATATATTGCTTTATACTCTACGTTTCAAGTTTTCTTAAAGTTCTCGTGTTTGTAAATAAAATAAATATTGAAATTCTTTAGCAACAAAGTCAAATAAAAAATCGTTCTCATATAAAATTGCCACATATTCTAATAATAATTTAAATTATTAAATTCACATAATCTTTTTCGTTTGAAAAAAAAAAAAAAAAAAAAAAAACAATACAAACGTAAGTCGAGAAATTCAATTTCCGCAAAAGCCGATTCGACAGCTGACTGGCAGGTCAACATATCGCGCAATCACGTAGCGACAAGTGTCGCGTATATATCCATCGGCAGTGTATGCACGCGTACGTTTTGGAAAATCGTCGCGTTCGCTTTTATTTATTTAACCGCGTGATAAATGTTCGCGCGTTGTTTTCGGCTTTCGTGTTCAATAACTAACATATACCGAATGTCGATATAATATTCCAGTACCTTTTTTTTTCCTTTCCTCTTCCTGTCTCTCTCCCTTTTCCTTTTGAATTCGATAAACCTGGATTTTTTTCTTTTTATATTGTCGCAAAGCATACAGAGCAACGCGTTTACAAAACTCCGTAACCGTGAACGCGATCATCACCCCCGTCTCTAAGTTTTCGATATTGCTCGCCGCAAACCCATCGCTGGAAAGAAAGTTTTGGGGAGAGGAATCGACCGAGCGCGAGCCCATAAAATTTCACCGACTTTCAATGCCCTGATGTATTTACTGCTCGCGTGCCCGCTCTAGCTTGGAGTTTTATCGTTTGTACGCGACGGAAAGAAATTTCTCGTAGCTGGCAATGCGAAGTATAAGAGTAAATCCTACGGTTGATACCGATCGATATACGAAAACGTATTGCACTTTCATAACAATTGCGCTTCTTTATTAAAAATAAATGTATTTACTTCAAGAATATTTTTAAAGGTAAATTATTTTAAGAAGTATTTTATATGTCTAATAAAATTTTATTAATCATCAATAAAATAATGACTTTTCAATTTATCTCGTATTTTATTTAATACGTAAAAATTTTTTTATCTGAGAAATTTTAAAATATACCTTTCGATGCTTTTCGTATGACGTGTAGTATGACCTAATAGATTAAACTTTTCCCGTCACTAAAAAGTCACGTATTTCATTGTTACGTTTGGAAATAAAATAATAATTATTCACGTATCACAAAATTATTCGTGTAATACTCACGTAAACGTATCGCTTCTTTTGGACCTACGATTTTAATAATAGTCCGGGTGAACAGAACGAATCGACGAGGGTTAGCGGTTATGATATAAAATAAAATAAAATAAAATAATAGAGAATAGATAATAGAGATAATATAATAGAGAAATGGAAGAATTTTAAATTATAAATAATAATTTTTAAATAGAGACATAAAAAAAAATTGAGAATAGAAAGTTATTATAAAAAATGGTTCGGAAGGAAGAGGAATATAAGAAGCCACATGCAAGTAGACTAACGGATAACCGTGTATCTACCAGGGACAAAGTTGTATTACTTCTTTTAAATGGCAGAAGGCAAGTAATAATAACGAACTAAAGTTACGGAGTCAAAGAGATGGACGATTGAGCCACTTACACACAACTAGACTAACGGATAACCGTGAATCTAGCCGAGACAAAGCCGTACTCAACCTTAAGAAAGGAAGTAGTGTGGATTCACCAAGGATAGAAATTGAACATGAAAAATTAAGAAGATAGAAAAAAAAAAAAAAAAAAATGAAATATTTGAAAAGTTAGAAAATCGAGCTTAGTGAAAATTGGAAATCAGAAGTTGAAAATAAAATAAAAATTGGAAATTTGAGATTAAGTCCTTTTATTGGAAAATTGGAAGGTCTATTAAAATAAAAAGTTTATTCTATTAAAAAATATATCTATTAAAAAGTTTATTCTATTATCTGATATTTTACTACGTAAAATATAAAATATAAGGCGTTAAATTGTTTTAGGTTCAATAATTGGCATAAAGTAGTTGAACAAATTTGAATTTTAAAATAAAGAAAAAGAAAAAAATGCATCTATGTATCCTTAGTCCTTCTCTACGCTAATTGTTTAGGCTGTGTTGTACACATGTGCGCATCTATCTATTTTTAGCCTGCGGAGAGAGAGAGAGAGAGTAGAGATAATTCACCTTTGTAAGACTTTATGTAAAATTATGATTTGATTTAAAAATCTCAATCAACTACCAAGTTAAGCATAATTAATATTGCTTACCATTTTGCACTCAGCGTCAAATATTATAAATTTAATTAGTCAATATCAATTCGAGACGATTTTATCCAAAAAGTAGTAAGATTTTCGTAATTTAAAAGCTTTCAACGTTAAAACTTAATTTACGTTACCTGCGAATTTCATTGAATACGTTTTAATCCGCTATTACATTTTTCTAAACTCAAGTAAATGTATTGTTAAGCTTTGTTAAAAGTGTTGTATAGCGATCGAAACTTTTGTACTTAATAGGATATATAAACTCGATGAACAATATCTGATAAAACGTTTTAACTTTTATTTTATTTTTCTCTTTATTGGATTACGCGAAAATGCACTATCGAAATTTAAATCATAAAATATTCAATCGACAAATATTATCGTAGGTGTTGTTTTTAGTTTTTGATTTTTTATTAAGACGTCAATAAACTTTCCTAAAGAGTTGATTATACAACACTTTAATTGAATAATGATTTATTTTATACATACAAGCAGTAAAAACTATATTTTTTAAGACGATCGTAAAAGAATAAATAAAAGTAAAATCTAGTTAAATGTAATAGATACAATAGATAAAACTTTATGTAACTTTTTTTTGAATAGCGAGCTTTACTTACAAACGCGATATTATTTCCTTTAACAGGTTATTGGATTTGACAAACCGTGAAACTTGTATAAAGACTGCTGTGAGTGACAGTAATCATCGTTTACGTAACTTTGAGAAAATTTGTACAATACGAGGTGCAATAAGTAAAAGCTTGCTTTGTCCTTTTTGAAAACGGCTTTCTTTGCCGTGGAGGATACGTACAATAATTTTGCCAATTTGTGAGACAAAAATTTTCAATTAACACTTTAAACTAAAAGGTAGAAATTAAGATAAATGTTAACAATTTCATTTATTTATAATTGTCATCGTTTACTCAACTGCAAAAGATAAAGTTTATTAAAATTCAAACGGTCACACTTTAACAAAAAATTAGAAAAGCTTTCTATAAAATTTTATAGAACATGAAAACGATCTATAAAACTTTAATATGACCTTAAAATATTGACAACGTCCACTTCTTGTTCGATTACGCCGTAAATCATCATTGAAAATTCCTTAGCGCGTCGAAGGCACGAAATAAAAATTAAAAAGTTTTAAACGATAAATTAAGTAAACGCTGCTGTGCACTGACCCTTCGAGTATTGAGTTAAAAAATAATATTAATTAACTACCTGGGTTTTTTTATAAATAATCCGTGAAATTCTTTGGTAATTGAAAAAAGTTGTAAAACTCTGCGTATTTGGGCGATTGTTTGTGTTTGTGAACGAGAAAGAGAAATATAACATAACGCCGAGAAAAGATTTCAAAGATAAGTTTTCTCTTTTTGTCCTTTGAGAGCCGTTTTTTTTCTGCGTTCGTTATTTTCATCTCGAAAATTAAAAAACTTTTAACGATTATGCATAAGTATTTATAATGTTTGATAAAATATATTATTTAATTGAATTTAACTGCTATGAATAAAAGTTTGAAATTGAAAATTATGAAGATAATAAGACGTTACATCTTTTGTAAAGTAAATTATTAAACATTGGAAGAGTTGAAATAAAAAATGTTATTTAAACAAAAAATTTATTTAAACAACAATTTCAAAGTTATACTTCAACAGTTTATCCGATATAATTAACGCTTGTTACAAAAGTTTATTATAAACTTTTATAATTTCGAAATTGTACCTATGTAGGTATTGCTGCTAATTATATTTCAAAACATTGCTCATTACACTATTTCTCCAATACTCTATAATATCAAAAATTCTTTACATCGCAGAAGATATTCTTTGATAAATTTGAAATTAATGTGCAACAAATTTACATCCCTTCTACAGCTTTTTTTGTTATCCGTTTTTCTTCTATTGGTGTTTGAAAGATTTTTTTGAAAGACCGAGAGAGATTATTGGCTTTGAAAATTTATTTACGTGACTCGACGAATAATTTGTCAGCGGTAGCAAATCCTAAACTTTTATCGCATTTATCGAAATTTTCGATCTTTTTTATCCCGCCCCAAGTTTAGATGAAGTATATTTCTAATTTCTTATCAAAATTACTTTGAGTCGAGTAAGCAAAAAAGTGATATATACGAGTAAATATATCTTAAAATCAGCTTAATATGTCTTTCATACTTATATTGACTACATTACTCGAAAAAATAGTTATTAGTTTTTACTTTAGCAACAAATTTTACTTTGCAATTACTGTGAAACTTTTACCATTTGTGCATCGATAATACTATTTACTAAATAATAATATACAATAAATAAATTACATTATAATGTTGAAGGATAAATTTATAAATAATCTCAAATTTAATAATAATAAACTTTTAATAATAATAATATCAATACAACAAATAATCTCAAATATTGTAATAGTTACAAGAAAGGGAAACAATTTTGTCTTGAGTGAGTTACAAAATATTATTCAGCTCAGTGTTACAGACATTGTCAAACTTTAGAAAGCTTCCTTTGATCTTTTGATTTCAGCTAACGTTTAAATGTAAGAACAACTAACTTGGTAAAACAATGTTTCAGAATTCACAAGTTCTATATGAAGCGCCATGCATAGACACATTATCTAATATTTGCAAAATTATACTTCTTATTGCTTAAAATCTATCTATTACTTTGATATTTTTATGATTTAAACTATAAAACTTTAGTTTATGTAGTTAAATGAAACAATATTGTGTTGAATGCGGATCGAAAAATTAATTAATTTTAATTTTGGTAAATAGTACTGGATAATTCGAATAATTCAACGTTATCTACTCTTCTTTCCCTTTAATTATATCATCAGGCGCGTACCTCGCTCGAATATGTAAGTATATTTGTTTAGTAACTCGCTTAACGCCAGACCACAAGTACGCGCATATAGGACGTTCCAATGAATCCTTAGTACATTTCGGAGTCGAGTTTTATTTTTATCAATTTATTTTTATCAATTTTTAGTTTATATTAAAATAAGATTTCTTGCCAAGTATCAGCTCAAAATATTAATTTTTTTAAGAGTTATACTCATTCAAAAAGAAAAAAAGAAGTAAAATTTTTAAACCGTTGCACTCGCACCTCAAATACTAATCATTGAAATCATAGAATTTTTTTCCGTATTATGGCAATAATATTGAACTTTTTAAAAATATAGAATTCGACGCAAAAATAAAAAAAAAAAAATTACAACAATTTTTTATAAACAAATTACCACTTACGATTTTTGATTTTTTGAAGACTCGTCGGGCAGTTTACAAGAAAAAATATTAGAGCAATTTGAAGTTGACGCTCCGCGCTTTCCGCCGCGCCGCGTCACACTTCGCCTTACGTGAGTACGCGCTGCATGATAAGGCGGCAGCTTAGGGAGTGCTTTGTCTCACTTCTTTTAGCTTCATTTCTATTTCGAAGCACTTGTTTTCATAAAGTTTTTTATAAGAAATTAAAGCTTAATATCTCATCTTTAATTTCGTAAAAAAAAAACTCGTCGGGCAGTTTAAAACAAAAAATATTAAAGCTGTTTAATGTTGACGCTTCACGATCGCAACGCACTCAGCTTTACATATGCGCTGCGACATTAAGTTATAAAATTCACTTCAAATTGCTCTGATAATTTTCTTTATAAACTGCCCGACGAGTCTTTTTTATGAGATAGAAGAGAAATTATTTATGAAATTAAAGAAGAGACATTGAGCTTTATTTTGACATTAAAAAATTGAAAACCATATGTGCCCCTTGATTAAAAAACCTAATTTGGTTATAAAAAATTAATATTTTGAACTGATACTGGGCATAAAATCTTATTTTAATATAAACTAAAAAATAACAAATTTTCAAAAAAAAAAAAAATAAATAAAACTCGATTCCGAAATATACCAAGAATTCATTGGAAGGTCCCATATATAGTATACATAGAATCCGCATGCAAGAATTCGCTCGGTGTGAAAACGATCGTCTCGCTCCTTTGCTCTTTCTCATGCACATACAAGTAAATTTCCCGCCTTTATTTGTAACTCGATATCTCCGTCCCGTTCACTCGGCGTTCTAGCAGCTCGTGTATGTATATATGCGCATATCTTAGCGTTTCGACGCATCGATCGAACTTACAATTTCAACGACGGACAATTCCTCAACTCCTTTATCTTCCTTTTTTTTCGTAACAGATAATAAATGCCAGATACAGAGCGGATATCGCGTGGCACCTCAACGGAAATGACGCCAAACGTGACGCTTCAAAAGAGTTCGCGTTTTCCGAGGTGTTATTTGTTAGACGCGAGGTAGTGACGCTTTTTGAAAAATTTAGAAAAATAAAGAATAAGAGAGTAAGGGATGGAGAGATAGTCATATATTGACGCGCCTGCGATTTATCGCGCGTATATATTTGCTGAACTTTAATTTCATGCGTAATAAAATATTTGATAATTCTTTGGTTATTCGATTTAATTAAACAACTACAATAAAATGATATGTGCTTGTTTGTTATTTAAAACAATTAACAAATTAGTTGTTTATAAATGGCAAAAAGAGAATGAAAATAAAAATAAGCAAATAAAATGCAGTGAGATATATTGTTTAACGATAAACTAGTAACAACTTTTATAATTAATTAAATTATTAATATATTCAATTGGATTTATAGATCGCTTTATCCATAATCTTAATTAAAATTCAGGAGACGGGTTCCACATTTGGAAAAATAGAAGATAATAGTATTTACTAAAAGAATTCCCTGTTCCTTCATAAAAATGGTCGCCGTTCTTAAAAAGAAGATCTAAAAAGAAGATTATTGTAAAAGATTATTGTAAAAGATTACATTAGCGATTCAAAAAAAAAAAAAATAAAATTATTTTTAAATTCTACTTGTTTACCTTATGAGATTTTTCTGTGTCTCTTAATTTGACTATCGATATTAATTTCGGTTCCTTTTGTTTGTCTACTTGGTTGGAACTTCACTTAGAAACTCAACTTCCTCAACTTCATCGGCTTCTTTCGATACCGGCACAGCCTAAAATGAATTAAATTATAACTTATTATTTAATATTTAAATTATGAATTAAAATGATTTCTTTCCTACTTACTTCGTTATTTTCATCAGATTCATTGTCTTCATACCATACCAAATACTCCAAAAATTAATAAAATTATATATTATTGTTTCGTATTTAAATTGAATATAAAATGATTTTTTCTTAATATAAAATGATTTCTACGTACTTCGTTACTTTCATCAGATTTATTGTCTTTATGCAATTCCGAATCATCCTAAAATAAATTATATTATAAATTATTGTTTACTATTTAAATTATAAATGAAAATGATTCCTTTACTGCATCAACAGCTGCTTGCTCGGTAGCTGGCACTGGTACTTCGTCAACTTCATCAACTTCATCAGCTTTATACCATTCCGAAACATCCTAAAATGAATTAAATTATAACTTATTATTCAATATTTAAATTATAAATAAAAATGATTCTTTTACTGCATTAATAACTGCTGGCTCAGTAGCTGGCACTAGTACTTCGTCAACTTATCGCATTAACTCTTTTGAAATTGAATATTTAGTTTAAAATCGTCATACGCATAAAATTGCATTAAATTATTTAAATATTATAAAAAAAATCTCCATCGGGAGTTTTGAATTTAAACATTATTGTATATTATGGATTCTAATAATATTCACGCGTTTTTTTTTTTAATTTTGACTTGATACGATGAATAATTACTCTAGAAAAATCTAATTTAATTGTAGTATACATCTTTCTATATGATTATATTATCGTATATAATTTATATACCTAAGCATAAAAACAGATGTTTTCTTATAACGTTAAAAAATAAAAGTAAAGTATTCCAACTTTCATATTATTAAAAACAGTAAATTACATACAATTCACTAAGATGTTAAGTAACGTAATTTAAAACTAAAAAAACTTTAATTCATCTGAAATTGTATTTGTTTCTACGCTTATATCGCTTTTAATGTTAATATGTATGTTTATTCACATTAAAGAAAACTTTTAGCTCAATGTCAATGTTGCGTTTATTTAACAAGGTTATATTTTATTTTTTTCATTTTTTCATAACAATATTGCACAATGAGGATCAGCAAGTTTTTTCGCAGCAATTTTCATCATTTTCATTCAAAGTCAGAAAAATACCCTCGCGCGGGTAAAATTTTTCTTACGAATACCAAAGGACACGTTAAAACTTGAGTTTTCTTCCAAAAAATCTAGACTTTGGTACGAATTTAATGAATAATAAAAGGTAGTTAAAGGCAGCCCAACAAAAAAAAATTATTGTATTGTACAAGATTACTTTGGTGATTCAAAAAAAAATAAAAATTATATTTAAATTATACTACTTTACCGTATCAAAATTTTTTTCGGCATATTCTTTATCGACGAACAGTTGTAACGGTGGATATCCCAGGCCTGCTTTGTAGTAAACTTTCAATGGAACAGCTTCATAGGGTTTCTTTACTGCACCAACAGCTGCTTGCTCAATAGCTAGCAGTGCTACTTCGTTATCTTCACCATAGTTATCGGCTTCATTTGATACAGCCTAAAATAAATTAAATTATAATTTATTGTTTAATATTTAAATTACGAATTATTAATTTTATACATTAAAGAAAACTTTAAGCTCAATCTCAATGTTGCGTTTATTTAACAAGGTTATATTTTATTTTTTTCATTTTTGCATAACAATATTGCACAATGAGGATTAGCAAATTTTTTCGCAGCAATTTTATCATTTTCATCCAAAGTAACAAAAATACTCTCGCGCGTGAAAAATTTTTCTCACAGTACAAAAGGACACGTTAGAACTTAAGTTTTCTTCCAAAAAATCTAGACTTTGGTATAAATTAAATGATTAATAAAAGATAGTTAAAGGCAGCCCAACAGAAAAAAAATTATTGTATTGTACAAGATTACTTTGGTGATTCAAAAAAAATAAACATTATTTTTAAATTATACTACTTTACCGTATCAAAATTTTTTTCGGCATATTCTTTATCGACGAACAGTTGTAACGGTGGATATCCCAGGCCTGCTTTGTAGTAAACTTTCAATGGAACAACTTCATAGGGTTTCTTTACTGCATCAACAGCTGCTTGCTCAATAGCTAGCAGTGCTACTTCGTTATCTTCACCATCGTTATCGGCTTCATTCGATACAGCCTAAAATAAATTAAATTATAGCTTAATGTTTAATATTTGAATTATGAATTAAAATGATTTCTTTCCTACGTACTTCGTTATTTTCATCAGATTCATCGTCTTTATACCATTCCGAATCATCCTAAAATGAATTAAATTAGAACTTATTGTTCAATATTTAAATTACCAATTAAAATGATTTCTTTCCTACGTACTTCGTTATTTTCATTAGATTCATTGTCTTTATACCATTCCGAATCATCCTAAAATGAATTAAATTAGAACTTATTGTTTAATATTTAAATTGCCAATTAAAATGATTTCTTTCCTACGTACTTCGTTATTTTCATCAGATTCATCGTCTTCATACCATTCCGAATCATCCTAAAATGAATTAAATTAAAACTTATTGTTTAATATTTAAATTGCCGATTAAAATGATTTCTTTCCTACGTACTTCGTTATTTTTATCAGATTCATTGTTTTTATACCATTCCGAATCATCCTAAAATAAATCAAATCATAAATGATTTTTTAATATTTAAATAATAAATTATAATGATTTCCTTACTGCATCAACAGCCGCTTGCACGGTAGCTGGCACTGCTAATTTGTCAACTTCATCAACTTCATCGACTTTATGCGTTACCGGCACAGCCTAAAATGAATTGACTTATAAATTATTGTTTACTATTCAAATTATAAATTAAAAGTATTCCTTTACTGCATCAGTAGCTGCTTGCTCGGTAGCTGGCACTGGTACTTCGTCAACTTCATCAACTTCATCGACTTTATGCGATACCGGCACAGCCTATAATGAATTAACTTATAAATTATTGTTCAATATTTAAATTATAAATAAAAATGATTCCCTTACTGCATCCGTAGCTGCTTGCTCGGTAACTGGCACTGCTACTTTGTCAACTTCATCAACTTCATCGGCTTTATGCGATACCGGCACAGCCTAAAATCAATTGACTTATAAATTATTGTTTACTATTTAAATTATAAATTAAAATGATTCCTTTACTGCATCAGTAGCTGCTTGCGCGGTAGCTGGCACTGCTACTTTGTCAACTTCATCAACTTCATCGGCTTTATGCAATACCGGCACAGCCTATAATGAATTAACTTATAAATTATTGTTCAATATTTAAATTATAAATGAAAATAATTCCTTTACTGCATCAATAGCTGCTTGCTCGGTAGCTGGCACTGCTACTTTGTCAACTTCATCAACTTCATCGACTTTATGCGATACCGGCACAGCCTATAATGAATTAACTTATAAATTATTGTTCAATATTTGAATTATAAATAAAAATGATTCCCTTACTGCATCCGTAGCTGCTTGCTCGGTAACTGGCACTGCTACTTTGTCAACTTCATCAACTTCATCGACTTTATGCGATACCGGCACAGCCTATAATGAATTAACTTATAAATTATTGTTCAATATTTAAATTATAAATAAAAATGATTCGCTTACTGCATCCGTAGCTGCTTGCGCGGTAGCTGGCACTGCTACTTTGTCAACTTCATCAACTTCATCGGCTTTATGCAATACCGGCACAGCCTATAATGAATTAACTTATAAATTATTGTTCAATATTTAAATTATAAATGAAAATGATTCCTTTACTGCATTAATAGCTGCTTGCTCGGTAGCTGGCACTGCTACTTTGTCAACTTCATCAACTTCATCGACTTTATGCGATACCGGCACAGCCTATAATGAATTAACTCATAAATTATTGTTCAATATTTAAATTATAAATAAAAATGATTCCCTTACTGCATCCGTAGCTGCTTGCTCGGTAACTGGCACTGCTACTTTGTCAACTTCATCAACTTCATCGGCTTTATGCGATACCGGCACAGCCTAAAATCAATTGACTTATAAATTATTGTTTACTATTTGAATTATAAATTAAAATGATTCCTTTACTGCATCAGTAGCTGCTTGCGCGGTAGCTGGCACTGCTACTTTGTCAACTTCATCAACTTCATCGGCTTTATGCAATACCGGCACAGCCTATAATGAATTAACTTATAAATTATTGTTCAATATTTAAATTATAAATGAAAATGATTCCTTTACTGCATCAATAGCTGCTTGCTCGGTAGCTGGCACTACTACTTTGTCAACTTCATCAACTTCATCGACTTTATGCGATACCGGCACAGCCTAAAATGAATTGACTTATAAATTATTGTTTACTATTCAAATTATAAATTAAAATGATTCCTTTACTGCATCAGTAGCTGCTTGCGCGGTAGCTGGCACTGCTACTTTGTCAACTTCATCAACTTCATCGGCTTTATGCAATACCGGCACAGCCTATAATAAATGAACTTATAAATTATTGTTCAATATTTAAATTATAAATGAAAATGATTCCTTTACTGCATCAGTAGCTGCTTGCTCGGTAGCTGGCACTGCTACTTTGTCAACTTCATCAACTTCATCGACTTTATGCGATACCGGCACAGCCTAAAATGAATTGACTTATAAATTATTGTTTACTATTCAAATTATAAATTAAAATGATACCTTTACTGCATCAATAGCTGCTTGCGCGGTAGCTGGCACTGCTAATTTGTCAACTTCATCAACTTCATCGACTTTATGCGATACCGGCACAGCCTAAAATGAATTGACTTATAAATTATTGTTTACTATTCAAATTATAAATTAAAATGATTCCTTTACTGCATCAGTAGCTGCTTGCGCGGTAGCTGGCACTGCTACTTTGTCAACTTCATCAACTTCATCGACTTTATGCGATACCGGCATAGCCTATAATGAATTAACTTATAAATTATTGTTCAATATTTAAATTATAAATGAAAATGATTCCTTTACTGCATCAGTAGCTGCTTGCTCGGTAGCTGGCACTGCTACTTTGTCAACTTCATCAACTTCATCGACTTTATGCGATACCGGCACAGCCTAAAATGAATTGACTTATAAATTATTGTTTACTATTCAAATTATAAATTAAAATGATTCCTTTACTGCATCAGTAGCTGCTTGCGCGGTAGCTGGCACTGCTACTTTGTCAACTTCATCAACTTCATCGACTTTATGCGATACCGGCACAGCCTAAAATGAATTGACTTATAAATTATTGTTTACTATTCAAATTATAAATTAAAATGATTCCTTTACTGCATCAGTAGCTGCTTGCGCGGTAGCTGGCACTGCTACTTTGTCAACTTCATCAACTTCATCGACTTTATGCGATACCGGCACAGCCTAAAATGAATTGACTTATAAATTATTGTTTACTATTCAAATTATAAATTAAAATGATTCCCTCACTGCATCAATAGCTGCTTGCTCGGTAGCTGGAACTGCTACTTTGTCAACTTCGTCAACTTCATCAGCTTTATGCGATACCGGCACAGCCTAAAATGAATTAACTTATGAATTATTGTTGACTATTTAAATTATAAATTAAAATGATTCCTTTACTGCATCAGTAGCTGCTTGCGCGGTAGCTGGCACTGCTACTTTGTCAACTTCATCAACTTCATCGACTTTATGCGATACCGGCACAGCCTATAATGAATTAACTTATAAATTATTGTTTACTATTCAAATTATAAATTAAAATAATTCCTTTACTGCATCAGCAGCTGCGTGCTCGGTAGCTGGCACTGCTACTTTGTCAACTTCATCAACTTCATCGGCTTTATGCGATACCGGCACAGCCTAAAATGAATTGACTTATAAATTATTGTTTACTATTCAAATTATAAATGAAAATGATTCCCTCACTGCATCAATAGCTGCTTGCTCGGTAGCTGGCACTGCTACTTTGTCAACTTCGTCAACTTCATCGGCTTTATGCGATACCGGCACAGCCTAAAATGAATTAACTTATGAATTATTGTTTAATATTTAAATTATAAATGAAAATGATTCCTTTACTGCATCAATAGCTGCTTGCTCGGTAGCTGGCACTGCTACTTTGTCAACTTGATCAACTGCATCGGCTTTATGCGATACTGGCACAGCCTAAAATGAATTAAATTATAACTTATTGTTTACAACTAAAATTATAAATTTAAATGATTTTAATATAATATAAGTATAACCTTAAATGAAATTAATTACGCAAGTATAATTAATACAAGTATAATAATTTAAAAATCGTAATTTGTTTTACTAATTATAAAATTTTCAATAATTAAATTACCGTAATTTAATTAAAATTTCAATTTGAAATATGTAATTTATGTATTTACAATATATTTTAATTCGACATTACAAAATTTATTGCATTTAAAATAATACTTTCCTATTGCCTTTAAAAGTTCATTCATTAACTCATTCATTGGAGTTTACTTGAGTTTGAATCGGCCGCCTTTATGCGATTCTCGAAATTTTTCCTCGGCCGCGGTTCTAAGAACCCGCGTGACCTTACCACGCGTCAAAACAATAAATATATAAATATATATATATAGATTCATACGCGCTCTAGCTTAATATTGTCCCTTTAAACTTTTTATGAATCGAGATTTTTTTCTTTAAATATTTATTTATTTTTATTTATACACAAATTAATTAATTTTATTAATCGATTATTTATTCATAAAATTGATATTGATTTGATGAATATTTTTAACCGATTGATTTTTTACGTAATATTTTGAATGTAGAAGATTTGTTTAAAATAAAGTTGCAAAACTTACTAAGGCGGAGGCACATCCGACGAGAATGAAGAGAAACACTTTTGACACCATTGTGTAAGCTTTGTTACCGTAAAACGATCAAACTTAAATGGCTTATGATTTCTATACTTTTATATACCCTCCAGATAAGGAACTCAACCAAAGTCTGTTTTTTCTAGGCTATCAGAAAGTTCTACGTATCATTATGTAATCGCCCAGTTCTGTAAATTAGTAAGAATTTATCGTTTAATAAGTCTCGTTCAAATTTTTTTTCAAATTGCACTCTATTTTTGCATCATTTCTGCGAGAGTTTGAGAGACTTTTTCTTGTAATTGACGGCTGCGCTGCGCTTTTCGATTGTTTAATAGATAATAAATTGAATGCGAACGAAGTAAACAATAATAAATTATACAGTAATTGCAGTAAAAGCATTAATTTTTTTTTTTTTTTTGAAATTGCAAATTTAGTTTAAAATCTTCATACGCATAAAATTGCATTAAATTATTTAAATATTATAAAAAAAATCTCCATCGGAAGTTTTGAATTTGAACATTGTTGTAAGTTATGGATTTTGATAATTTTCACGTGGTATATTTTAAATTTTAACTTGATACGATGAATGATTCTTCTAGAAAAATCTATTTGAATTGCATGGTACATGTTCTTTTATCTTATTATAATATCGTATGTAATTTATATACCTAAGCATAATAACAGATGTTTTCTTATAACGCTGAAAAATAGAATTAAACTATTCCAACTTTCATATTAATAAAAGCAGTAAATATAATTCACTAAGATGTCAAGTAACGTAATTTACAACTGAAAAAATTTTAATTGATTCAAAATTGTAATTGTTTCTACGTTTATATCGCTTTTAATGTTAATATGTATGTTTATTCAAATTAAAAAAAACTTTTAACTCAATCTCAATGTTGCGTTTATTTAACAAAATATATATGTTTTTTTTTTATTGTTTTTGCATAACAATATTGCGCAATGTCGATCGGCAATTTTTATCATTTCTATCCAAAATAAAAAAAATTCTCCTGCGCGTGTAAAATTATTCTCACAATTCAAAAGAACACGTTAGAACTTGAGTTTTCTTTTAAAGAAACTAGACTTTTATGAATTTTATGTTTAATAGAGGTAATTAAGGTAGTCAAAGGTAGGCCAACAATGCGTTACAATTACAATACTGAGACATTTTTTATTAGTACATTAAATAAAATGTTTACAATATTAAAGTTTCCATAAAATTTCATTTTATTGGCTACTTCGTGTTTTTTGATTTCTTGAAAAGTAAAGAAAACAACTGTGCGGTTTCGCGATGTCTTTCACCAAGTACATGATTATTTTTGCAAGTGCGCGCACGGGCTTAAAAAATAAATATTTTATTTTTATTGTCGTATTATTCTAGCAGCGATGCATTGTCTGCCGTTGCGTCAATCATTTTCTCTTGTCGTTTCTGTTTCTTGTTTTTTTATATCGACTTGATGTATACATCTTTACCTCCTTCGCCGCGTATACTTTTTCCTATTCCTCGCGCTTCAGCGTCGTGAAGATAGAGTCCGTGAAGGAAATATGTAGGTGGAATGAGGAAGAAGGAGCGGGTCAACGGTAAATAAATGAAGTGCGCATTGCATGTACAGTAAAACTTGCGCGCTCGATTATATATGTATATATATTCTTCTGTCTATGTATCAAATAGAGTGGATTAGTTACTCAGACGTGTGCCGACTGCAAATTCATGTTTCGAAGAGCTTCCATCCGGATTGAAATTTTATTTCTTATCGACTTCCGTGATAAGCATAATACGATCCGCACGCATAAATTTCATTAATCTTTCTATCGTTGTCTACTGTCTTGCATTAGAGACTTATTACAGGAAATTGTTATGTTTTTAGAAAATAATTATTACAAAAAAGAATTCTAAAAATTTTCTTTGCCTTTAAGCTACGAAGGGATAAAACCTACCGAAACTTTAAATAAGAAAAAATAAAAGGCACAAAGCGAGCCACAGAAAAGGAAACGAATGCAAATGAGAAATAGAAAGAATGAGAGAGTCCGTAAAGGAGAAATCTTTGCATATAATAATAGTTTTATTATTCGGAAATTTAATTTGCATTTTGCGCTTTAAATCCGTGTCGTTGTCTAACCGTTACCAGAGTCAGTTTAATATGTTTTTTTTTCTTTCATCCGAAGGATAAATTGATACATTTATGGCTAAATGCAGTTAAATTACTTTCAAAAGCAAGCGGCTAAAGTTTCACGATGGAAGTACTTTTTAGTTCGATTAATTTATTAACCGTTTGAGTGCGAGAGAATTTTTTCGAAGAACAAACGAAGCGCGATAGCGCTTCGCCGCACTCAAACGGTTAAAATAAATACTGATCGCGTCATTAACCTACTTGTTATTAATCGAATTTTAAAACGTACGAGTATTACGCGTTACATATTTTTCGACATATTTGCAACAGATATGCTGAGTTTAATAAACATTCGAATTTACATAACAATCTTAATGCAGTTAATGGAAAGTAAATTTTTATTTTTCAAGTCAACGTTTCAGCGTTGAAATTTGAGTTATATTTTTTAATATCAATAATTTATGAATCGACTTAGAATTGCAAACGAGTTATTAATAATGAAATAAAATTTTGCTTCGAAAAGTGTAATTACTAATATATTTCGTATTATTGTCATGCAAAATTTTCGCGCTATCAAAAATACACTCATTGCTATTAATAATTACTATTAGTTGAGTTTATTTGACAGGGATAGCGTAGCTTATTTTTTTACTATCGTAACACGTTCCATTTTTTTCCATAGGTATAATATTATGGTGTTTTATACAAAAATATATTTTGTATATATTTTGTTATTCGGATTATTTTATCCTGAAAAACATAAATAGAATATTTTCAATATTGAGAATAATTTTGTCTCTATAATTTATTACTATAAGTAATTAATTAACGATAAAGAAAAATGTTTTTTTAATAAATAAATTAATTTTTATTTAACTTCAAAGTGTTCTGAATAGTGATATTGAAATTATAACGCAATAACGTAATTTGTGTAACATATGTTAATTACTGCTTATATATAACTAGTGCAAGCGTAGTTTATAGTTCTATGCTCGCGAAAAATTAACGACCTGTCTTCAACCTCAAACTCCTCCTCCTCGAGAAATTATCTTTAATCGAGCCTCGGACTAAGACTCGCAGGAGTCCTCTCCTTTAAATTTGTGAAACTCCACAAATACGTGTATCTACAAGCGACACAGCGACTCTGTGTGCGTGCGAATACTGGCCGTTACTTTAATATAATAACATTTCTTGTCCGAATACTTCATTTTTCTCTTGCCCTTCCTGCGGTTTGTTTTTTCTTTTTTTTCTTTTTTTTTTAACTTAGAAGAAGACAAGTATATTTTTTACTCCTTGTACGGCTTTTTTTGTTATCCGTTTTTCTTCTATTATTGTTCGAAAGATTATTTTGAAAGACCGAGAGATTATCGGCTCTGAAAATTTGGTTGCGTGACTCGACGAATAATTTGTCAGCGGTAGCAAATCCTAAACTTTTATCGCATTTATCGAAATTTTCGATCTTTTTTTCCGCTCCAAGTTTCGATAAAGTATATTTCTAATTTCTTATCAAAATTAATTCGAGTCGAGTGAGCACAAAAGTGATATGTACGAGTAAATATCTCTTAAAATCAGCTTAATATGTGTTTTACGACGTGTGGCAGAAAAGTAATGAGACTGATTTTTTATTTATCAAAGTTATTCTTTTCAAACATCAATGTTATGCCCTTTAAAGTAGTTCCATTAGGCAGCTACACACCGATGGAGACGTTGTTACCACTTTTAATAATAATAATATCAATACAACAAATAATCTCAAATATTGTAATAGTTACAAGAAAGAGAAACGATTTTGTCTTGAGTGAGTTACAAAATATTATTCAGCTCAGTGTTACAGACATTGTCAAACTTGAGGAAGCTTCCTTTGATCTTTTGATTTCAGCTTACGTTTAAATGTAAGAACAACTAACTTGGTAAAACAATGTTTCAGAATTCACAAGTTCTATATGAAGCGCCATGCATAGACACATTATCTAATATTTGCAAAATTATACTTCTTATTGCTTAAAATCTATCTATTACTTTGATATTTTTATAATTTAAACTATAAAACTTTAGTTTAGTTAAATGAAACAATATTGTGTTGAATGCGGATCGAAAAATTAATTAAATTAATATCGGTAAATAGTACTGAATAATTCGAATAATTCAACGTTATCTACTCTTCTTTCCCTTTAATTATATCATCAGGCGCGTACCTCGCTCGAATATGTAAGTATATTTGTTTAGTAACTCGCTTAACGCCAGACCACAAGTACGCGCATATGGGACGTTCCAATAAATTCTTAGTAAATTTCGGAGTCGAGTTTTATTTTTATCAATTTATTTGTATCAATTTTTAGTTTATATTAAAATAAGATTTCTTGCCAAGTATCAGCTCAAAATATTAATTTTTTTAAGAGTTATGCTCATCCAAAAAGAAAAAAAGGAGTAAAATTTTTAAACCGTTGTACTCGTATCTCGAATACTAATTATTGAAATTACATAATTTTTTTCCGAATTACGGCAATAATATTGAACTTTTTAAAAATATAGAATTCGACGCAAAATTTAAAAAAAAAAAAAATTACAACAATTTTTTACAAACAAATTAGCACTTACGATTTTTGATTTTTTAATGTCAAAATAAAGCTCAATGACTCTTCTTTGATTACATAAAGAAGACTCGTCAGGCAATTTACAAGAAAAAATATTAGAGCAATTGGAAGTTGACGTTTCGCGATTTATCGCGCGTATATATTTGCTAAACTTTAATTTCATGCGTAATAAAATATTTGAGAATTCTTTGGTTATTTGATTTAATTAAACAACTACAATAAAATGATATGTAACAGTTTGTTATTTAAAATAATCAACAAATTAGTTGTTTATAAATGGTAAAAAGGAGATGAAAATCAAAATAAATAAACAAATAAAATGAAGTAAGATATATTGTTTAACGATAAACTAGTAACAACTTTTATAATTTATCGAATTATTAATATATTCAATTAGATTTATAGATCGCTTTATCCATAATCTTAATTACAATTCAGGAGACAGGTTCCACATTTGGAGAAGTGAAAAATAATCGTATGTACTAAAAGAGTTCCCTGTTTCTCCATGAAAATAGTAGCCGTTCTTATGAAAGAAGAGATATTGTTATTAATGCAAAAGATTACTTCACCAATTCAAAGAAAAATAAAAATTATTTTTAAATTCTACTTATTTACATCATGAGATTTTTCTGTGTCTCCGATTTCGACTATGGATATTAATTCCCGTTCTTGTTTGTCTACTTCGTTGGAAACTAAAATAAACAAATAAAATGCAGTGAAATATATTGACGATAAACTAGTAACAACTATTATAATTAATTTAATTATTAATGTTTTAAATTGGATTTATAGATCGCTTTATCCATAATTCTAATTAAAGTTTTATAAAACCTTTATGTTCTTTGTTGAATAATGACGTTCTTAAGGTTTCCCTTAAATAACCGTTAGATTTCATAATGCTTCCGTCGACTAACATATTAATAATTTCGTTAATCTTAAAAAAAAAAGATTATTGTTCAAGATTACTTTGGCGATTCGAAAAAAATTAATATTATTTTAAAATTTTACTTATTTACCGTATCATAATTTTTTTTGGCATATTCTTTGTCGACGTACAGTCTGAACTGTGGATATCCTAGGTCTACTGTGTAGACAACTTCCAATGGAAGGACTTCATTGGGTTCCTCCTTTACTGCATCAACTGCTTGCTCGGTAGTTGGCAGTGCTAATTTGTCATTTTTATCAACTTCATCGACTTTATGCGATACCGGCACAGCCTAAAATAAATTGACTTATAAATTATTGTTTACTATTCAAATTATAAATGAAAATAATTCCTTTACTGCATCAGTAGCTGCTTGCGCGGTAGCTGGCACTGCTACTTTGTCAACTTCATCAACTTCATCGGCTTTATGCGATACCGGCACAGCCTAAAATGAATTAACTTATAAATTATTGTTTACTATTTAAATTATAAATTAAAATGATTCCTTTACTGCATCAATAGCTGCTTGCTCGGTAGCTGGCACTGCTACTTTGTCAACTTCATCAACTTCATCGGCTTTATGCGATACCGGCACAGCCTAAAATGAATTAACTTATAAATTATTGTTTACTATTCAAATTATAAATTAAAATGATTCCTTTACTGCATCAATAGCTGCTTGCTCGGTAGCTGGCACTGCTACTTTGTCAACTTCATCAACTTCATCGGCTTTATGCGATACCGGCACAGCCTAAAATGAATTAACTTATAAATTATTGTTTACTATTCAAATTATAAATTAAAATGATTCCTTTACTGCATCAATAGCTGCTTGCTCGGTAGCTGGCACTGCTACTTTGTCAACTTCGTCAACTTCATCGACTTTATGCGATACCGGCACTGCCTAAAATGAATTAACTTATAAATTATTGTTTACTATTCAAATTATAAATTAAAATGATTTCTTTACTGCATCAATAGCTGCTTGCTCGGTAGCTGGCACTGCTACTTTGTCAACTTGATCAACTGCATCGGCTTTATGCGATACTGGCACAGCCTAAAATGAATTATAACTTATTGTTTACAACTAAAATTATAAATTTAAATGATTTTAATATAATACAAGTATAACCTTAAATGAAATTAATTACGCAAGTATAATTAATACAAGTATAATAATTTAAAAATCGTAATTTGTTTTACTAATTATAAAATTTTCAATAATTAAATTACCGTAATTTAATTAAAATTTCAATTTTAAATATGTAATTTATGTATTTACAATATATTTTAATTCGACATTATAAAATTTATTGCATTTAAAATAATACTTTCCTATTGCCTTTAAAAGTTCATTCATTAACTCATTTATGGGAGTTTACTTGAGTTTGAATCGGTCGCCTTCATGCGATTCTCGAAATTTTTCCTCGGCTGCGGTTCTAAGAACCCGCGTGACCTTATATAGATTCATACGCGCTCTAGCTTAATATTGTCCCTTTAAACTTTTTATGAATCGAGATTTTTTTCTTTAAATATTTATTTATTTTTATTTATACACAAATTAATTAATTTTATTAATCGATTATTTATTTATAAAATTGATATTGATTTGATGAATGTTTTTAACCGATTGATTTTTTACGTAATATTTTGAATGTAGAAGATTTGTTTAAAATAAAGTTGCAAAACTTACTAAGGCGGAGGCACATCCGACGAGAATGAAGAGAAACACTTTTGACACCATTGTGTAAGCTTCGTTACCGTAAAACGATCAAACCTAAATGGCTTATGATTTCTATTCTTTTATATACCCTCCAGATAAGGAACTCAACCAAAGTCTGTTTTTTCTAGGCTATCAGTAAGTTCTACGTATCATTATGTTATCGCCCAGTTGTGTAAATTAGTAAGAATTTATCGTTTAATAAGTCTCGTTCAAATTTTTTTCAAATTGCACTCTATTTTTGCATCATTTCTGCGAGAGTTCAAGAGACTTTTTTGTATAGTTGACGGCCGCGCTGCGCTTTTCGATTGTTCAATAGATAATCAATTGAATGCGAACGAAGTAAACAATAATAAATTATACAGTAATTGCAGTAAAAGCATTAATTTTTTTTTTTTTTGAAATTGCAAATTTAGTTTAAAATCTTCATACGCATAAAATTGCATTAAATTATTTAAATATTATAAAAAAAATCTCCATCGGGAGTTTTGAATTTGAACATTGTTGTAAGTTATGGATTTTGATAATTTTCACGTGGTATATTTTAAATTTTAACTTGATACGATGAATGATTCTTCTAGAAAAATCTATTTGAATTGCATGGTACATGTTCTTTTATCTTATTAGAATATCGTATGTAATTTATATACCTAAGCATAATAACAGATGTTTTCTTATAACGCTGAAAAATAGAATTAAACTATTCCAACTTTCATATTATTAAAAACAGTAAATAACACATCGTTCAATAAGTCCCGAGACTAACAACGAAAACAACATTTTTTTCCAAAAATCATTTTTATTCATCAATGTAATCTCCTTTTAGAGTAATACAATGTTTCCAATGCCTTTCCAACATTTCTATACCATGTTTATAGAAGGATTTATCCTTTGCTTCAAAATAGGCTTCAGTTTCGGCAATGACCTCCTTATTCGAGCCAAATTTTTTTCCTTGGAGCATTTTTTTGAGATCAGCAAAGAACCAGTAGTCGCTGGGGGCTAAATCTGGCGAATACGGGGGGTGGGGAAGCAAATTAAAGCAAATTAAAGTAAATATTTTTTAAAATCAGCTTAATATGTGTTTTACGAGGTGTGGCAGAAAAGTAATGAGACTGATTTTTTATTTATCAAAGTTATTCTTTTTAAACATAAATGTTATGCCCTTTAAAGTAGTTCCATTAGGCAGCTACACACCGATGGAGACGTTGTTACCACTTTTAATAATAATAATATCAATACAACAAATAATCTCAAATATTGTAATAGTTACAAGAAAGGGAAACAATTTTGTCTTGAGTGAGTTACAAAATATTATTCAGCTCAGTGTTACAGACATTGTCAAACTTTAGAAAGCTTCCTTTGATCTTTTGATTTCAGCTTACGTTTAAATGTAAGAACAACTAACTTGGTAAAACTATGTTTCAGAATTCACAAGTTCTATATGAAGCGCCATGCATAGACACATTATCTAATATTTGCAAAATTATACTTCTTATTATTTAAAATCTATCTATTACTTTGATATTTTTATGATTTAAACTATAAAACTTTAGTTTGGTTAAATGAAACAATATTGTGTAAAATCGAATAAAATTTTAATAATTTTTAAGGAATAAATGTTGAATGCGGATCGAAAAATTAATCAACCTCTTCACGCCCTTGGCCACATATGTGGACATTTAGTTTTTTATTATTATCGTTACTGTTAAAACCAAATAGAATAAAAATTTGATAACAATTTATTCACTACAGAATCCCTCAATCAGAGAAGTAAAAATTTTTTTATTTTGCTGCACTAGTAATGGTTATTTCCGATGTACGGTTAGAAATATGAAAAAAGTGTGAAAAAAATCGTCCCTGAAGAGGTTAATTTGAATATCGGTAAATAGTACTGGACAATTTGAATGATTGAACGTTATCTACTCTTCTTTCCTTTTAATTATATCATCAGGCGCGTACCTCGCTCGAATATGTAAGTATATTTGTTTAGTAACTCGCTTAACGCCAGACCACAAGTATGCGCATATGGGACGTTCGAATGAATTAGTACATTTCGGAGTCGAGTTTTATTTTTATCAATTTATTTTTATCAATTTATTTTTATTAATTTTTAGTTTATATTAAAATAAGATTTCTTGCCAAGTATCAGCTCAAAATATTAATTTTTTTAAGAGTTATGCTCATTCAAATAGAAAAAAAGGAGTAAAATTTTTAAACCGTTTTACTCGTACCTCGAATACTAATTATTGAAATCACATAATTTTTTTCCGAATTACGGCAATAATATTGAACTTTTTAAAAATATAGAATTCGACGCAAAATTAAAAAAAAAAAAAATTATAACAATTTTTTATACACAAATTAGCACATACGATTTTTGATTTTTTGATGTCAAAATAAAGCTCAATGTCTCTTCTTTAATTTTAAAAAGAAGACTCGTCGGGCAGTATAAAAAAAAATATTAAAGCCATTCAAAGTTGACGCTTCGCGATTTTTCGCGCGTATATATTTGCTGAACTATAATTTCATGCGTAATACAATATTTGAAAACTCTTTGGTTATTCGATTTAATTAAACGACTACAATAAAATGATATGTGATAGTTTGTTATTTAAAATAATCAACAAATTAGTTGTTTATAAATGGTAAGAAGAGGATGAAAATAAAAATAAACAAATAAAATGCAGTTGAGATATATTGTTTAACGATAAACTAGTAATAACTTTTATAATTAATGGAATTATTAATATATTCAATTGGATTTATAGATTGCTTTATCCATAATCTTAATTAAAATTTTTCTTCATGTTCTTTGTTGAATAACGACGTTCTAAAGGCATTCCTTAAATAACTTAGATTTCATAACGATTTCGTCGAGTAACATACTGGTAACTTTGTTAATCTTAAAAAAAAAAGATTATTGTACAAGATTACTTTGGCGATTCGAAAAAAATAAATATTATTTTTAAATTTTACTTATTTACCGTATCATAATTTTTTTTGGCATATTCTTTGTCGACGTACAGTCCTAACTGTGGACATCTTTGGCCTACTTTTTGGTAAATTGTCAATGGAAGGACTTTATTGGGCTCCTTTACTGCACCAACAACTGCTTGCTCGGTAGCTGGCAGTGCTAATTCGTCATTTTCATCAACTTCATCGACTTTATGCGATACCGTCACAGCCTATAATGAATTTATTTATAAATTATTGTTTAATATTTAAATTGTAAATTAAAATGATTTCTTTTCTATGTACTTCGTTATTTTCATCAGATTCATAGTCTTCATACCATTCCGAATCATCCTAAAATAAATTAAATTATAAATTATTAATTAATATTTAAATAATAAATTATAATGATTTCCTTACTGCATCAACAGCCGCTTGCTCGATAGCTGGCACTGCTACTTTGTCAACTTCATCAACTTCATCGGCTTTATGCGATACTGGCACAGCCTAAAATGAATTAAATTATAACTTATTGTTTACAACTTAAATTATAAATTTAAATGATTTTAATATAATACAAGTATAACCTTAAATAAAATTAGTTACGCAAATATAATTAATACAAGTATAATAATTTAAAAATCGTAATTTGTTATAGTAATTGTAACATTTTCAATAATTTTATTACCGTAACTCAATTAAAATTTCTATTTCAAACATGTATATTTCACGTTCACTGTATATTTTAATCTGACGTTAACACATCGTTTAATAAGTCCCGAGACTAACAACGAAAACAACATTTTTTTTCAAAAATCATTTTTATTCATCAATGTAATCTCCTTTCAGAGTGATACAATCTTTCCAACGCCTTTCCAACATCTCTATACCATGTTTATAGAAGGATTTATCCTTTGCTTCAAAATAGGCTTCAGTTTCGGCAATGACCTCCTCATTCGAGCCAAATTTTTTTCCCTGGAGCATTTTTTTGAGATCAGCAAAGAGCCAGTAGTCGCTGGGGGCTAAATCTGGCGAATACGGGGGGTGGGGAAGCAAATCAAAGCCCAATTCGTGGGTGGCATGGTGCATTGTCTTGGTGAAAAAGGATTTTTTTCTTCTTCATGTGCGGTCGTTTTGCTGCGATTTCCTTCTTCAAACGTACCAACAAGTCAATATAATAATCACTGTTGATCGATTTATCTTTTTCCAGGTAGTCAATGAAAATCGCGCCATGTGTATCCCAAAAAACAGACATGGCCATGACTTTGCCAGCAGACTGCTGCGTTTTTGGACGCTTTGGGCGGCTTTCGCCAGCCATGCGCCACTCAGATGATTGCCGATTCGACTCCGGAGTGAAATGATGTATCCATGTTTCATCTATGGTCACGTATCGACGCAGGAAATCCTTTTTATTGCGAGTAAATAGCGATAAACAGCTCTCTGAATCGTCGACTCGTTGCTGTTTTTGTTCCACTGAAAGCAATCGCGGCACCCACTTGGAAAAAACCTTTTTCATGCTCAATTTTTCATGAAGAATTGTAAATACGCTTCCAGATGATCCAAATGATATCTGTGTCATTTCTGCAATCTCACGGACCTTCACTTTGCGATTTTTCATTATAATTTTTAACACTTCACTCACATTTTCCTGTGTAACGGCTTCCAATGGCCTACCCGAACGTTCCGCATCGTTTGTGTCCGTACGACCACGTTTAAACTCAGCATACCAACGACAAATCGTTGGTTTGGATGGAGAGGAGTCCGGGTAATGTTTTTCAAGCCATTGCTGGGCTTCTACGGTGTTTTTACCCATTAAAAAACAATGTTTTATCAACACGCGAAACTCGCTTTTTTCCATTTTTCAAACAAATTACAAAGTGACTTTACTCTAACCTCGATAATTCTGCTGTCTGTGATCCGATCGACGTGAAATTTTTACACGTTTCATGTAAAGGTTTGCACTCTATGGAAACGTGGCCAGTTTGGTACTACTAGCACCATCTATGAGTTAGTCTCGGGACTTATTGAACGATGTGTTATAAAATTTATTACATTTAAAATAATACTTTCCTATCGCCTTTAAAAATTCATTAATTCACTCATTCATGGGAGTTTACTTGAGTTTGAATCGGCCGCCTTCATGCGATTCTCGAAATTTTTCCTCGGCCGCGGTTCTAAGAACCCGCGTGACCTTACCGCGCGTCAAAACAAAAGATTCATACGCGCTCTAGCTTAATATTGTCCCTTTAAACTTTTTATGAATCGAGATTTTTTTCTGTAACTATTTATTTATTTTTATTTATACACAAATTAATTAATTTTATTAATCGATTATTAATTTATAAAATTGATAGTGATTTGATGAATTTTTTTAACCGATTGATTTTCTACGTAATATTTTAAATGTAGAAGATTCGTTTAAAATTAAGTTGCAAAACTTACTAAGGCGGAGGCACATCCGACGAGGATGAAGAGAAACATTTTTGACACCATTGTGTAAGCTTCGTTACCGTGAAACGATCAAACTTAAATTGCTTACTATATGATTTCTATTCTTTTATATACCCTGCAGATAAGGAACTCAACCAAAGTCTGTTTTTTTCTAGGCTATCAGTGAGTTCTACATATCATTATGTAATCGCCCAGTTGTGTCAATTAGTAAGAATTTATCGTTTAACCCGTTAAGTCCCAAAGTGACGAAATTTCTTACTTACATGAAATGTTTTGGAAAATACCCTTTCCTACCATTTGCAGGTATGCTGAATACGATGCAATAGCTTAAAAAACTCAAAAATTTAATTTTCAATAAATAATTCACAAATTAAAAAAAAAAAATGCTTGTTTTTGAAGCAAATTTTTTTTCAACTAAAAAATAAAGTAGGAAGAAATTTTTTTTTTAGCGTCGCAAATATGCACAGAAGTGCACAAAATGTTTGAACTTTCCAAATCTGTTTGTATTTTTCGTCTACGATTTTTTTTAAACAAGATGACGGCCAAAAAGCGAACGCTAAGAAGTGTAGTTTTCGATTTATTGACTTTTTAATAGTTTTTTTCAATTAAATTACATAAATAGTTAATTATTTCAGTGAAAATAAATTTTGATAATTAATTTTTAATTAAACAAGGAATAATTAGTATGAAAAATATAAAATATTAATTCTAAGGTTAAGAAGAATCATTTTATTTTGAGATTTTACGTCTTTTTATCATAAAATATCAATGAAGAAATAAATAGAATATCATCTTTTTTGAACTTGTTTAAAAATAATCGTAGACGAAAAATACAAACAGATTTGGAAAGTTCCAACATTTTGTGCACTTCTGTACATATTTGCGACGTTAAAAAAAAATTTCTTCCTACTTTATTTTTTAGTTGAAAAAAAATTTGCTTTAAAAAAACGCATTTTTTTTTTAATTTGTGAATTATTAATTGAAAATCAAATTTTTGAGTTTTTTAAGCTATTGCATCGTATTCAGCATACCTGCAAATAGTAGGAAAGAGTATTTTCCAAAACATTCCATGGCTTTTTCATAAAAATTTTTAAGCTCAAACGTAAGTAAGAAATTTCGTTACTTTGGGACTTAATGGGTTAATAAGTCTCGTTCAAATTTTTTCGAAATTCCACTCTAATTTTGCATCATTTCGGCGAGAGTTCAAGAGACTTTTTTGTATAGTTGACGGCCGCGCTGCGCTTTTCGATTGTTCAATAGATAATAAATTGAATGTGAACGAAGTAAACAATAATAAATTTTACAGTAATTACAGTAAAAGCATTAATTTTTTTTTTTGAAATTACAAATTTAGTTTAAAATCGTCATATGCATAAAATTACATTAAATTATTTAAATATTATAAAAAAGGAGTTCTGAATTTGAACATTGTTGTGAGTAGTTATGGATTTTGATAATTTTCACGTGGTATATTTTAAATTTTAACTTGATACGATGAATGATTCTTCTAGAAAAATCTATTTGAATTGTATGGTACATGTTTTTTTATCTTATTATATTATCGTATATAATTTATATACCTAAACATAATATCAGATGTTCTATTATAACGTTGAAAAATAGAATTACACTATTCTAACTTTTATATTATTAAAAACAGTAAATACAATTCACTAAGATGTCAAGTAACGTAATTTACAACTGAAAAAATTTTAATTCATCCGAAATCATATTTGTTTCTACATTTATATCTCTTGTAATGTTAATATGTATGTTTATTCAAATAAAAAAAAACTTTTAGTTCAATCTCAATGTTGCGTTTATTTAACAAAATATATTATGTTTTTATTGTTTTTGCATAATAATATTGCGCAATGTCGATCGGCAAGTTTCTCGCAGCAATTTTCATCATTTCCATGCAAAGTAAGAAAAATTCTCTCGTGCGTGTAAAATTTTTGTCACAATACAAAAAGACACGTTAGAACTTGAGTTGTCTTTCAAAGAATCTAGACTTTTATAAATTTTATGTTTAATAAAAGGTAGTCAAAGGCAGCCTAACAATGCGTTCCTCAAAGTTCGCCGAGTTTTGCGTACACCGATGAAAAGAGTCAGGGGAGAAAGAGAAAGAAGAAAACTTAGCGTAGCGCTGCAAAAAAAAAAAAAATAAAAAAAATAAAGAAAGAAAACGCGATGGTTCGTGCGCACAATAAAATTTCCACGAATAACTTTACAAGATTGAATAAAGCGAAGAGAGAGAGAGAGAGAGAGAGAGAGAGAGAGAGAGAGAGAGAGAGAGAGAGAGAGAAGACTAAAAGGTACTTTTTGTATTTCTGCGGCATTTGATATAGAAAAGAGAACGTTTCAAATTTTTATTGTTATACTGCTATTTCCTTTTGATGCAAATTTCACAAATTTTCGAATGATGCTTTTTACTCGGTACTTTTTTTTCATTTACGTATAAAAATGTTTAACCAAAAAACATGTAGTATTGAAAGAAAAAAAAAACAAGTAATGACATTGGAAGCGAGAAGCCGATGTTGCAAAAATTTTAATCATTCATGTATAAATTCATGGGTAAAAATTAATGAATGAAAGAATTTATAAATTATTCAAGATTAAGCGAGAATTTATTTTTACAAGATAAAATGCTATATACATCGTTAAATAGTAATTCCAAAAAATGTTAATAGAACTTTATCAAAAATTATATGTTTGTTAAAGATAAACGGGTGTTTTAACACGTACAAACGTAATCATTATGTACATAGAAGTGTGGATGAATTTTATTTCTTAAAGAAAAATATTTGCGATCACGCTGAGTAATGAGTCATTTGATAATTAAATTTTTTGTTTCTGCGTACATATTGCTGTGAAAAACATTGTTCATTTGTAAGATTATAAAGATCAATACGGGAAATCAATAAGTGAGTCATCGCGTCATACTTTTTCTCAAGGTAATAAAGTTGCTTTGTAATAGTAAATTTATAAACGCTTTTAAAAAGTTTATTTTTATATTTTATTAATTTTTATGTTTTTTTTTTTTTTTTTTTATGGACTTAAGCACACTTCCTTAGTGACATGATGAAATAGGGAGATAGAAGGAGACATCTCGTACGTTTCATTTCGCGACTGGGCGCTAAGCTAAATTGCCGTGAAGTCGCGTTGACGGTTCTTTATCTCATCTTTTTTCTCATTCTCCTCGCTATATATCTCTTCATTCCTTTTTAACTCTACGAAATTTCACGTGTACGCCGAACGCGAGAACAGCGCCTCGACTCGCGCGCTTGAATTTTCTTTCATTTTTCGTAATCCATCCATGCGTAACATGACCGAGTAAACATGCGCGACCCATTTCAACGTTCAAGTACGTATGCGTGCGCGATATGAGTAGTGACGGTATACACGGAAGAAAAACGAAAGATGCCAGCAATACCGCCGCTTCTCTCGTCTCCTCAGATTTGCAGCGTTTGATCTTTGGCATGGAAACGCGCACGAAACCGATCCACGTATTCATGCTGTTGAAAACTTCGGGCTTGTATGTTCTACGTTCGATGCTTTATTTAGATGTTCCTTATTGAAACTTTAAACATGTTGACTTAATTTTATTTATTTATTATTATTTTTTTTTTAAATAAATAAAATCCCTTCTTGAAGCGAATTGTCGAAGGACTTAGTTGTAAGTAAATATCTTTCGCGCGCGCGCGCGCGAATATTCGACAATTTCGAGGGTACATGACATACTTTATAAAATTAGTTTTACTACGCGGGGAAAGAATATATAATAATTAAAATGTAAATCTCATTTTACTTTTTTCGTGCGTTTTAGTATAGTTATTAATGTTTTAAATTCAAATAATATAATATTTAAGATTATTTTGGATTTTTCAATTTACGAAAAATTTCCGTAGCCTTTAGCGAAAATATGCAAAAATGGTAAAAATAATACTAGTTTTATATATTTAATCAGATTTTTAATTGTTTTTTTCGAGATACGCAAATTCGAGATGCAAAGACTTGACCGAGTTTGGTTTACAAGTACTTATTCTTTTCTTCAAAATAGTTTTTTTCGTGAAATTATAATTTCTTTTTTTAGAATTTTTAATTGCATTATAACGCAAACTTTTAAAATTAAGAGTTTCTTTTAAACTTCGAAAATTTTTAATCCACCTAATTTTTATTTAAAATTTTATGATTTCATGTAAAATATGAATTTTATGCGTTTAATTGAATTATTTAATTCATTATAACGTTAAACATAGTATTAAAAAATAAAAATTCAAAACTTAAGTGTAATTTAGGTGAAAAAAAAAAAAAAAATAATAATAAATAATTAATGTTCTTTAGAAGTTTCCCAGCATTGTTAATTTTTCGGATCTTTTCGATAATAATAAATTAAGTAATTAAAAATAAAGATTATAAAATTTCTAATTTAAACTTAAATAAAATATTAGTCTAATCCAGTGTTACAAGAAAATTCAGCAAATATTATTGGAATTTTTTAATAACAATATGTGTGCGTGGCAATAAATATTCTTCCAATAATCCTGACCGTAATCATAATCACAAAAATCTATCTCGGCATTCAAAACCAACGTAAGAAAATTTTCTAAACTCTTAAAATCAATTTTAAACTCTAACCAGAACTAAAATTTCCGCACGAAAAGTTCCGCACGACGAAGACGTACCGATAGATCGCTTCTCGTCGTCCTTCGCGCTCCGTTGCGCTCGCTTGGCGTCTACTCGCGCACACAGACGCGAATCTCATACACTTTCACCCTTCCTTTATTTTCGGTCTGCTCAAGGGAAGACACCGTGGAATATCGATAAAGAGAAAACGAGACGCGCATGAAAATGAATGCGGGTAAAAAATGGACCGAAGCTACGATAGAGTAAGAAGAGGAAGATTAATTAGAGGATTTGAGGAATAAAAGCGTGAACGTGTAATAAAGGAGGGGAGGAGGGATAGATGATACAATGTGAGTGTATTATAACTCGTTCGCTCACAGTCATCGCGTTAATTAAGCCCCCTGTAACTGTGTAGCAATCGTTATTACTTTGGTTTTATAGTTTTCGACTTTATAGCTTCGAAGTCGTTGTTAGGTACTTTTACATCACAGTTTTTCTCAACGAATATTTTAATCGATAAAATAGTAAATTGTAAATTTCTTAAAAAATTTCAAAAGCACGTTTAGAAAGGTGGAAGTTAATATATCAATAAATCAACGTGTGTCAGTTTTACACGTTACTCGTATAATCGCGGCTTTTAAAACGGAAACGCTATATCGGAATCATGAAATACTACCCTAGTCTATAAACCCTGACAAAGCTGCTGTTTCGAATTTAGTCTTTGCATGCGTACGTATACGCGCGCACGCGTATCATATATACACCACCCTCTTCCCTTCCCCTATGAAAATGATGAACGATAACACGGTTTAATGCACGCGACTGGTTAAAAAGTCCACGTATATACCATAAAGCGATATATCGAAATAATCAGTTGAGAATCTGAATGAAGCGGAGATGTAATATAACGGCAGATATGCTGTTATCGATCGGTATAATTTTCCGTCGCGCCGCATTCGTCGAATTGAAATGCAGATTACTCGATCCACGCGGCCAATCTTATACATTATCTACTGTTAATGGCTTTTTGGACATATACCGGAACCTCCAATGTATATATACATATCAAAGAAAGCCTATTGCATCCACTCTAAGAGTGTGATGATTTAATTAATGGTAAAAGTTTATCAAACTAATCGTACGTGTATCTATGGGCATCGAAGTGTATATTATCCGGAAATTTTACGTTCTATCTCATTAACTTAATCAAAGAGAGGCTTCTCTTTCATATATTTTATAAAAATTTAGTTAATTTCCGTATTGCTAATGATAGTTTATAATTATATTCTACCGATGCAATATTGTGTAAAATTAATTTAATTAGTAGCGAATACATCGATTAATTTTTTAATACTATTTATTTTTCGAGAATTTCAATTTTTAAAAAAATATAAAAATTAATTGCTAAAGGTTTTTAGAAAAATTATAAAAGTAATTTTCGATAATAATTATTGTTGACATGTGTTATTAATCACGATATTGCCAATACGTTTTTTTTTTTTTATTAAATACTTTACGAATCATAACATGTGCATACCGTTACTCCTCGATATTTTATAATTTATTTGTACCGTTGATTTTACAATTGTTGTATAACATATTTTTATAAAAATATGAGATAATTGTTAAGTAAGGTTTTCCATATTTTGTTTCATATAAAATATCGAGTGTCTTTACGAAAAATGCATTTTTTTTTTTATACTCAGAGTAAAAAACAAATATAGTAATCATGTTTAATGAATTAATTCATATTAACGATACAATAATTCATTTTGTATGTAAAATTTCGTTGAAATTATAAAATATTAAAGTAACATTAAAGAAAGTGTAATTGAAAATGAAATGCACACAGTAAAAGCAACGCCCTCTTATTAATAAAAGCTAAACTTAAAAAATTAAATTTATCGTTCATTACTTATCAATTCAAATTATTAATATTTAGAAAATCTTTATCCCGATATATTAATATTAAATATTTAAATACAAAAATATATCTGAACAAAAATTTACGGTTTAAAGAAATCCCTTTTCTAAAATTATCTCACCATTCAAATCCTTCAATTTTTTTTTATCTATCTATACGTAGCTTCATTTAACTTTATTCTAACATCAAAACATTTCTTTTTCAAAAAAAGTTTTAAACGCGCGTCTATATCCTTGAAAAACGAGTCGAAAAATGTAAAAAAAAAGGTAAGAAATTGCCGCCCTCCGGGTAAAGAAACAGAATTCCTCAAGGGAACTAGCGGTATGAGAAACTTAGAAGACTTTAATGCAGATGTAAAAAAAAAGAAGAAGAAAAAAGGAAATGTTAAGCCCGCCCACGCCACGGTCTTTACTTTTCTCCCTTTTGCTCCTTCATTTTCGCATAAAAAAAAAAAAAAAAAGATAAAACAATATAGTAACAATAAGAACAAACGTAAGAGCCAGTTGAGATTATTCACGTGTTCACGTGAATGTAAGGATTTATTTCGTTTTTCCGAAAGCGACGATGGTTAATATTTAAATTTTCGATCCTCGAAGACGAATCAATCGTTAAACAGCTTCTCTCCCGTTCGCTTTACAGTTAACGTTGAGTTAAGCAGCCAGTCCATAAGAAGTTCATTGTACCCATGCGTTTTCTTCGATTTTATTAAACCGATTTACGGTTTGACGCGTCCGAATAGTATACGTAAGCGTGTATGTGTGTGTGTGTGTGTGTGTGAGTGTGTGTATGTATGTATGTTTGGTACGAAGGCTTTCATTTCTCATATTGAGAACGATCCCAAAGAAAGTTCATCCTCCAAGGAATTCCCAAGATAGTTTACCAAAGATAGTTTTCGGCATGAATTTTGAACTTTTTCAACTATCCGTGAACCGGTATGTCGGAATTAGCAGTTCATGATTCACAATTTATCAACATCTTTACGTTTATATAAAAAAGTTTTAAGTTGGTGAATTTCACTTAGACTGAGAGTAATGAAGATACATTTTTTATAATCTTAAAAGCTTGACGATGCGAGAATATTAACGACCGTTCTTACTTGGATTCATCAATATTATATACATTTTAAGCATTAATAATTTTTTATTTATCCATATAAATAATCATATTAATTATTTATCTTTACGAAAAATATTTCTTTTAGAAATAATTTCAAATAAGCTTTGAAAACGTATCCAAAAACATATTTAAAACTTCAATTAGATATTCGATGGTTATGGATTATTATCTACTACTAAATGTAACTTCTATTCACAACATTTCTCAAACTATAATAAATGGAACATCAAATATAGAGATGGCGTTGAAATGTAGTTTAGAGAGCGAGCTAAATACAATTGATGCGTTTTGATATTAACATGTAAGATTTAATTTTACATTCGTTTACGTAATATACGTATACAATTTATTTTCTATACATTTTAAACGTATACCCTATTAAATTATTATTCGATTTTTAAAACATGATAATTTTAATTTATACTCAACATTACATAATGCAAAAACAATATTTTTTGATTAAATTAATGGCCTTGTAAAATTTTAGCAAAATTAATAAAAATTAAGCATTAAATTTATACATTAATAAATATTTTAAATATTTTAAAATTCTTTGTAAAATTAATTAAAAAATAATACAATATTAATTTATACGAACAAATATTTCTTTATTACGACATTTTGTATAAAAAAAAGTGCGTTATCGCGATGCAAAAGAAAAGAAAAAGAAAAGAAAAATTAATGAAAGAGCCATTTATCTCACTAAAAGAAGACGCAAAAATTAAAAGTTTTACGGTAACGGGTTGACTGACAAAAGCTCTTGGCAAAAGTTCACCCGAGCAAAAGTTCTCTTCCGCGAAGCCAACATTGGATTTTGATACTATCTCCCCTCGCAATCATTCAACCTTTTTCGCCCGCGGTTACGCGACGGGAAATAAAAAATCGTCAGATTTTACCGTACCTTCGACTTACGCGCAGCGAGAAAAAGTAAGAGAGAGAGAGAGAGAGAGAGAGAGAGAGAGAGACAGAGAGAAAGAGAAAAATAAAGTCGGCATATTTTCAAGGGAACTTTCTTATCGACTGCAAATACGAGCGCATTCGAGCTTACAAACTTGCGTGCTTTCACCCGTTAAAAGCTCAATCGATGTTGGACTTATTGCAGAGGAGCGTTGGTAGTGCAGATCGTCGACTTTGCCACAATAAGATCTTGAATTTTCTTTTATCTCCCTTTCATGCTCCACGGCGCTGTGTGAGCGCGAGCGCGCGCTCGCGTAGATAAATATTTTCATTTCTCGTTAAATATACTCCCTAGGAAGTCACCGATGAAGTAGCGGAGAGACCGTATTACGAAGTTGTAAGAATATAAAGCGGTGATTTAATTCCAGGCGAATTTACCGTGAGAATTTTCGTAAATAATCGAGCCGAGCAAAAATGTTACGTTAGAATTTTGCTCGATGATTTTTAATTGTCGTTCCAATTATTTTATAATAATTATTTAAAATTTTCAAATTTTATACGAAAATTATGTACAAATATAATTTATTAAATAAAATTTATGGTATAAACAATCATAATTTCGTAATAAAATTATTCGATCGTGCAAAATGCATCGAACAAAAGGAGAAAGAAATTTATATTTTTCGTCTAATTTTAATCAAAAAATGGAAAAGGCAATGTGACGCCGTTACGAAAACAGTGCATTATCGATGGCTTTTCCAATCCAGCGTAGGTAGATATCTTCATAAAGGACGACGTTTGAATCGAAAAAAGACGGTGTGCTTTTCTATCTTTTGGTGTTTTCTCACTCTCTCTCTCTCCCCTCACTCTCCCTCCCTCTTCATATATATATATATATATATCTTTCTCTCTTTTCCGAGCTATTTCCTTCCTTCGGCTCGGTTTGTTGTAACTCGTTCGTGTATTCTGCCTTCTAAACAAAAGAACGAACAGAATGACGAATGAAGCTTAGCTTTCTTTCTCTCTCTCTCTCTCTCTCTCTCTTTCGTAGTTTCCTTTCTCACTTTGTACGAGAGTTATAACCATGATTCTCGATCGCAAAGAAAAGCGGCCACGTTTTATGTGATGTCCTGCTATTTTTGCCCCTCGATCCCTTGTTCATTCCGCGTACAGTTCCCTTGCGTAAGATTTTAAGAGCGAACAGTAAGGGACTCGCACGTTTTACCTACAACAATTGGTAAACCACAGTCAGCGTTTTCGTCAACGCTGGCCGGGATTAATTTTTCTTTTTTTTTTTTTTTCTTTTTCTTTTTCTTTTTCTTCTTTTATTTTTTTTTTTTTTTTTGTTTCCTTTTGAGGTTAGTGCAATCTTTTGAGGAAATGCGCTCGTGTATGGTTATGGAGTTGATTCAAGGCATGATGGACTTGAAATATTTTTCTTTAAAAATGCGGAAAGATTTTTAAAAATTTCTTTTTTTTTTTTTGGTAAAGAATCAATTTTAAAAGTTTTTTTTATATTTCCCTCGAATTGATCATTTTTAAGAAAATGCGAAATAAGTTTTTATAAAGCTATAAGATATATATGTATATAAAGTGTGATGATAATTTAAATTAAAAAATATTTTTTTTTTTTTTTTTTATTATTATTTATGCTACAGATATTATTACTCATAAGTTAAAATAAAATATTTCAATACATTTAAAGTAAAAAAATCAATGTATAATAAATTAAATCATTTTAAAATAACGAAATAAACTAATGTATTGAAATAAATTGCAGCAGTCGTGAAAAAATAATTTGAAACATAACGGCTGTGTTTACTATGCCATTTATTGCACAATTTTGTACTGTATATAAGTTATAAATACATTACGGTACATTAAAATGCAATTATACAAACTACATGTAGAAAATACTTGTTTAAATTATAATTACGATATTTTTGATTTTAAAAAATAATTAAATAAGCTTTATTTCATCTATATTTTCTATATTTAAAAATTAATTCAAATATTTTGTTTACAGTTAAATATAAATTTATAATTAAACAAAGGTCAAACCGTAATTTTATATTATTGCGATCGTTTATAAATTGAAAAAAAAAAAAAAAAACTTAAGCGAAAAATCTATATTTAAAGCGTTCGATGTAAAACGAGCTTTTCGATATCAAAAGAATAGAAACAGCCTTAAAGCAATTACACAACTAGAGCAGCCAAGGTAAAACTATAAGCAAACATTTCCTTTTGTTCTCTCTCGCGTCTGCGAGCTTTGAAAATCGGCTGCACTTTCGTATGTGGCACGCGCGCTTCCCTTTGATGCCGCAGCCAATGGCGCTAAATCATCGATATATTTCCGCACGAATAATAATAACAACAACAAATACAAAAAAAAAAAAAAGAAAAAGAAAAAGAAAAAAGAAAATTGGAAAAGAGGAAGAAAAATAAACGCGCACAGTCCAAACTGCGAACGATTTCCAAGTTTCTCCACCGTCTGTTGATCTTTCCTTTACGACTTCTTACACCGACGACCCTTGCGCGTCGTTTTGTCGCAACGACCAAAGGATTTTTTGGCAACCGACGGGTACAAGAAAGCGTCCGTTGAATATTTGCCAATGAACTTGTTGCTAGTTATCGCGCTGGTTAACGAGCCGTCCCTTCGTTTGCGCTTGTTCGCACGCTCATAACGCAATGTGCAGAATATTTTTCAATCGTCATCGGCGCGTCTGCAACGTAAACGAATTGCAAAGTTTATCGTGCGCGCTATCTGCTATTGACTGACGCGACCGTGAGTTTGGTAAATTGATCGCTGTCGACATTTACAAAAATATGCAAAAAAAAAAAAAAAAATGTAATAGAATAAATAAATAATCAGTGTTTTTGGTTTTTTAATTTAAAGTAACGAAAAAAACGATAATTTAAATTATTATTTGGAAATAAATAATTATTAACTTTTCTGTTTACAATATTATTTATTGTCAAATTCATTGTCAATAAATCATAAATTTACTGTTTTTTTTTTTTTTTTTTTTTCGATCTATTACATAAATATAATTGAATAAAATTATAGTAACATAATATTTACCGTTTAAAAAAAATTTAAAATAACAATAAAAACTTGTGTGACATTTAATGACATAAAATTAAAAAATTACACAAATAATATTTTTTATTTTACGAAATGCTTAAGGAATGAGTTTAATTATGAAGTCATTTATTTACATAAACGTAGTTAACGTGTACATGATGACATGCAATTTTCCTAAGTATATAATTAAATATTATTCTAATTATTTGTATGTTTTATATTATAAATATTTATTTTTAATAATCCAATTTCCTATGAGTTTCATTAGTAATGTAATTTAGTAAATATACCTTTTGACAAATAAAATAAAATACTTATCGTAATTTTTTTAATAGAATTTGTGTTTTCCCTCGAAATTATGTGTTCAGAACAAGTATATGTCAACCACCTATTCGTGTAGCTATTTAGTTATTATTAGAATTAAAAAAATTTTCTGAAATCATTCTATTTGTAGAATACTATGGGCACAGTATAATTTGATGTAAAAAATTCAAACCGTGTAAATAATTTTGCATAGTTGTAATAAAATAGAAAAAAAATTTATTACTTTTCAGATGTTCAACGATTCGATGAGGCAGTATTGAATTGGTCAAAGAAATGCCTAACAAAGATCGTAAAAAGTTGCCTAGCTGACAAATAAATAGTAAGTGCAATTTATCTTTTAATATACAGTACTATATGTCAAAATTTTAACAGCAGTACGGCCATAAATCAATCGTCATTGCTCATTTTCATGTTTTTCACATGTATGCCTCCATTTTTTCTTTCAAATCTCCTAGTTTTTTAAATTAAAAAATAATTCTCGCACAATTGAAACGCTCGATGCACCCGTTAAAATTATTTTAAAATTATATAAATATTATCGAGTTGTTGAAAATACGATTAATTTACATGATAAAGATTTTGTCTCTTCTTTCATCCTTAATGCACATCCACCTATCATTATAAAAACCATCGTGCATCTATGTATGTAAACAGAGAATAATATATACATGCAAATAAATGTTTATATGTATATAGCGATATCCACGCAGCAATATATATATTTCACGCAAGCTTTGTTCTTTGTTTTCTTTGTTTTCCTGTATTCATTCGTTCCGGACCGTGGACACTCGGCGTTGCGTATACACGTCGAGGCAGTTTAGCGTCGTTTAACAAAATGACGCTGTTTTTGTTCAGCGATAATGACGTCGGAGACGTCGTCGGCAGCTGACAGTCCGGCGTTGCTGCATCGGCCTCTGTTGACAACGTACTCCGACGCCGGCACGGGAGCTCGCGGCGACATCGAGGGGCGCGCCAGCGGCAACGCAAAGACGTCGACGACGACGAATACGGCGGCGGCGGCGGCAGCGGCGACGAGGACGACGACGACGACGACGACGACGACAACGACAAACGCATCGTCCTCGAGGGGCAACGCCGACGCTGCCGACGATACGCCACGTTTCTCACCCCCCAGCGTAAGATTTTACCCCCTCGACATGGACCAAAAACCGCTTCGGTAAGATTACTCTGTCTCTCGCGAGTCTCTCTGCGTGCGTTTTAAATCTTGGATACGGTTGTCTCTCTCTCTCTCTCTCTCTCTCTCTCTCTCTCTCTGTCTTTTTTTTTTATGAACTGAGATTATTCGCCCGCTGAATATATTTATTGATAATTCAGCGAGGTGAATTTTGATGTCGCGTCGTGTGCTTTTCCGAAAGTTTTCCAAAGCACCACGTGATAGAACATCTCTCGTTTTCAACAGAAAGAGAAAGAGAGAGAGAGAGAGAGAGAGCGAGAGAGAGAGAGAGAGAGAGAGAGAGAGAGAGAGAGATGGAGAGAGAGAGAAAAAGAGTAGGTCAAAGTTTGAATTTTAGGGGAGTACGTTTTTCCACTTAATATTGATGATGCATGCATAAAATAATCTTTTTATAAAAAGCGGTTTATTATATTGAAAATGATAAATCCGTAGAAAGATATTTCACATTTTTCGGTCTCTTGGAGAGATATTTATAGACTACGATACATAAAAATAAATGAATTTATCAAATAATGCTGGATTAAAATTAATTTTATTTGTTTTTACATATAAACGTCATAAAATTAATATTTTTAATTTATTGTTGAATACATTTATCTTTAATAATAATAATAATAATAGGATATCTGTATCGAATGATCGATATATAATATAAAAAAACTTGTTAATTTATCCGTTCGAGGTGAAATAAAAAGAATGTTTTACAAACAAGAAAAATATAACGAAACTGAATAAAAAGAAGAAGAAGAAGAAAGCTCACCCACCCTTTTTACGCGAATGAGTTACGTAATGTAAGCATGCCATATACAAATCGATGATTCTCATCATTCTTCAGTCACACCTCGTTAAACTTCCTTTTTTTTTGTTTTTTTTTTTTTTTATTTATCAGGATGACGCAATGTATTTAAGTGACCTTTTAAAAAAGGATACCAGCTTCTGTTAGCCTTGCCTCGCAAGCACACATTGACTGAATCCTCAATATTTACTCTCGCTAAATGTCTTTCTATTCGCAATTTTTTTTTTTTTTTGTATGGGCAGACCTTGAACTGTCTTTGATATTAAAAAAAAAATAATAATAATTGAATAATAATAATTATAGCAGTAATCTTTGTTATTAAATAATATTATTTCGCATTAATATATAAAGTAAGATCTTACTTAAATAAATTTTTTTTAAAAATAACAAATAAATAAAGTTTAAAATTAATACTTCAATTTAAAATATACTTAATCATAAAAAAAAAAAATAAACGCGAAATTATGATTAAAAACTGCGACGGAGTACGTAATTCTTGATCTATTAACCATTTTGAATTTACGATCAATCACCAATTTCGCTGGCCTATATTCGTGCGGACATTGGCTGACCCTCGGCACCGGTAGTATTTCGTGTTCTAACGAAATAACATCGAGCGCATAAAAATTCGCGCGTCTTCAAGAGCCCGCATTCCGCTTCTCGAGCACACATGTATTTTTGAGAGCCATGGAAAGAGAGGCTACGTGGAAATCTGAAAAAAGGGAAAAGATTCACGGTTTTCTGATCGAAACAGAAGAAGAGAGCGTGAGACAGAGAGAGAGAGAGAGAGAGAGAGAGAAAGGTAAAGTAAAGAAGAGAAGTCGATGCCACGAAAACTCGAAGAAAAGTAAAAAAGCCGAGACTCTGCGCAGCGAAAAGAGAACTTGAGTGAAGTAGGCAGGAAAAGATGAAAGCGGTGTAGCAAAAATGAGTTGAAGAGAAAGGTTTTGTCAGATTATCTCCGTGTCTTTTTCCTGTATATTACGAAGGATCAAAAACTTGATAAAATATTTAAACAAAATAAAAGGATGGTGAGAAAGATAAAATTTATTTAAATTTTTTTAAACAATGAATGATAAATATTCAAGGAAAAGTTTTTGGATACAAAGCATCCTCGATAAGTACTTCAAAGGACTTGTATTTGAAGAAACAAAGGAACGAAAATTTTAAGCTCGGTATCTTGTGTAAATTTTAAATGAATTTTTATAAGCAATCGTTATGGAACGTTTAAAATTGTTATTTACCAGTTTAAACTCTAATGTTGCATTTATGTAAATTAAATGTTAATATTTTTAAAATAATATTTCAAAGCTATTATAAATAATTTTTTTTATAAAGTAATTTTATTACTAAGTCTGAAGTAATTATTGATTTAAAAAAAATTAATTCAAATTAATTTCAAGACATTATTTCGCATTCTTTATTATATGCTATTCAATACTTTACAAGTCCATGATATTATAAATAGTTCTAATATTTGCAAAAACTATTTTAATTTTTAAAAATGGAAGGAGCATACACGAAATAAACAAAAATAAAAGTAAACAAAATGTTTGTATATAACTTTTTTTTAAATTTTATTTTGCTGCATTATAGAGCACTGGTTTAATATCGCGATAACTCGTAAAAAAAGTTAATTGAAAAAAAAAAAAATAAATAAAATGACAAACACTAATATTAATCACCCATGCACCGTATAAATTTTATTGCATACCAATTTTCGAAATAATTTATTTTTAGTAGAACGAAGAACGGAAAAAATTGCGACTAGCTAACCATAAAACGTGATAGAATGAAAAAAATAAATAAAAAACGAAGAAGAAAGAAAAATAGCGAACGAAAAAATCGAACGAAAAAAAACGTTCGGCGCATTGGAGAACTAGAAAATTGCAGCTATGTAATCTCCTATAGAACGAGCTTTGGCATTGACTGGTTGATGCGGCAAATAAATAATGACTGCGTAAATCTAATGAAATTCGAATTGAATTTACATATTCGAGCGTTACATATTCATGATACCTATTATTTATTTTTCTTCTTTTTTTTTTTTTTTTTTTTTTCAATTTTATCAATTTTATCAATTATGTATCGATAATTTCGCGGAAAATAATTTATTTGTTTTATTTTCATTCAAATTTATAAATGATACATGTTTTATTTTAAATTTAATTTGTAAAACAATTTAAATTTTTATCAAGCAAAGTCGCGCTAAGCTTAAAAATATTTTCAAAAATGAGACAACCGACATCCACGATATTAAAAATTGTGATTTTTTGTAACGAATTATTATATAATACAATAAATAAATTAATTGGACTCTTAAGTAATTATATTTTATTAATTTTACGCTATCTTACGTCATTATTTATTCTTAATAATAGAAAAAGTTTATTAACGTTTCTATGCAAAAATTTAAAAACTTATAAATATTCCAAAATTTAATTAGTTTAAATTTATAAATTTGATAGAAAATAATTTAGTATCTAGATAGTTATAACCGATAATATCCACAACATTTTAGATACAATCGTTTAAACAGTAAATTTAATCTTAAAGTTTACGATTTGCGGCATATTTCTTGCAATATCTTACATAGCTTTATAAGTTATGAAAATAGTGAACTAAAAGTACGCACAAAACTAAAAATAAAAAAAAAAAAAAGAAAATAAGGAAATGCATGGCATACTAAAGTATACTTAAAAGGTGTAAAGTACAAAATCAATCAAAATATTTTACAATGTTTTACGTGCAGCATTCGCATAAAATTAATCCGCGATCTTGTTTCGACAACTCACACAAATTTTTTTAACCCCGTGAGCGCTTTTTAAAAAGAAAAAAAAAAAAAATCCAAGAACAAAAACGATGGAAGAAACACATCGAACTCCTGCAGAGCGCTGTGTGGCATGAAACGAAAAAAAAAAAAAGAAAGTAAATCTTCATCGATGAAGGAAGCAAAAGAGAGAAAGAAATAAAAAGAAAAAAAAAGCACAAGAGACTGAGAGAAAAGGAAAAAGGATAAAGCACGCGCGAGGGTACGCGCGTTACGCGCACTCGAGCGTAAGGTAGAAAGAGAAAGAGCAGCTTTGGGAGGAGGAGGCAGAGAGAGAAAGAGAGAGAGAATTCGGCATCGTCCTATAGACGTTTATATACACACACACACACACACACATATATATATATATATATATATATATATATATATACCGTATGCAGGCAAGATTTAGGCATTTCGGCGCCGGCGTCAGCGTTTATGCGGCGCGTCACCCCGACGAGTTGCGGCGCTGCTCTCGCTTTGTCTCTCTCTCTCTCTCTCTCTCTGTCTCTCTGTCTGTCTTTCTGCGTGCGCGAGCCTCCGTATGCCGTGTGGAGCTTTAGAGAACGGCTCGAGTTCGCGCGGCAGCGTCACCGCGAGTAGTAGAGTCAGCCGACGCGCGCTTGTGCGGACCGTACCGGAGGAGCGGATTTACATATGTATATAGACGTATAAACGGGAAATAGAGAGCGGGTGGAAGCAGGCAGCGGCGGCAGCGGCGCGCCTGTCATGCCGTTGCTACCGTTGGAGGACCGCCGCGCGACTCTTGTGTGATATCTTGGGCCGAGTTGCTGCTGCTGCTGCTGTTACTGCTACTATTGCTGTTGTTGCTGCTGGTGGTCGTGCTGCTGCTACTGCTGCTGCTGCTGCTCTAAAAGCAAGCACACGCGCTCGCGTGCGCTTCGCTGACACTCTCGAGTGCCATTGTTGTTTTCGCGATGTCATCGCCGAGTTGCCGCACTGCGTGAAGCGCGTGTGAGTTCTATTTTTTTCCTCTTTTCGTATTACTTTTCTTTCTTTTTTTTTTTTTTTTTTTTCTTGCTTTCTTCTTTTAAGTTGCTGGCTCGTTAGTTGTTATTCAAGTTTTTTATTACTTTTTTTTTTTTTTACAAAAACGCGAGGATAATTCAATGGTTATTTTCGCAGTCGGTGGTTCATTTAGATAGGCTGTAAATGTTTTTGTGATAAATGCGTAATTGAATTCTCAATCCTTTATTATCTAAAGATGTTTATTTAAAATAGTGATTTTTAAAGAATATTGTAATAAATTTGTATTGTAAAAAACTTTTAATAAATTTGAAACATAAATTATTCATTATTCATTTTAATTTATTATAAATTTTTTGTGAATTAAAGAAATAGATAATCTTTAGTTTCGAGTGATTTAATTAGTGATTTAGATAATTAAAATTAAAGTAATATTTAGTTCTGTAATATTTTAATTATCTCATTATACGTGAAAATAAGGCAAGACTTTACATAATATAAAAAACATTGTTACGAAAAAAAAAAAAAAATATTGATTCATTTATAATAAACTTAAAAATCTAATGCTAATAATAGCTACCACTTGCTTTTTTACAGTGTACTTTAAATAATAAAAAGTACGCTTCGTAAATTTAATTCCAAAAATAGCAATTAAATACAGACTTTAATTATTTTTCATCCATAAAACGGTAAAATATTTAGGTCCGTAAAATAATAAATCTAAAAAAAAAAAAAAAAAAAAAAAGAAAGAAAGAAAAAAAAAAGAATCGAAAGCAAGAAACGCCCTCGCGTTATTTTCTCCGACCGGCAAAGTGGTACGCATGGTTAGTGTTAAAAATCAACCAAAATCATTTACAGCCTGCGTCATCGATAATCACCGTGTTGTCGGTGTTTCGCTCGAGAGCCAAAATCGTCCGTTTTGTATATACTGGAACGGCAAGAAGGGAAATAAAAAAGAAAAATGAAAAAGATGCCGAGCTCGTGGAGCGAAGAGCGAGTGGCGCGCGGCGCGCGTCACGTATGACCAGACGTATCGTCCGCAACAAGCTTGGAGAAACCTCAATGAAGTGTTAATTACAACGGTAGGTGAACAATCCTCGAGCCTCGCGCGCGCTCATATATATATATATATATATATATATATATGTGTGTGTGTATATATGTATATATACACAAAGTCGGAACGCGTTGGCCGCGTAAAGAAATCCGCAGTGCCGCGTTGGAGTGAAAGAGAGAGAGAGAGAGAGAATCGACTGAAGAGCGACTTTATTTTCATGACCCTTACGTGCAGCATGTCAGTAGTAAAGCACTCAAGGAGTGTCGAGCTGGCCTCTGAAAACGAGTTGCGTTCTTCTCACGGACTTTTTTTTTTATCGTTGCTTTTGACGAGGCCACCTACTCTATCCCTACCACTCTACCTTTCTTTTTCTCTCGTCCCTTTCTATCTTTACATTTTTTTCTTTTAACTTTTTTACATATTCGCGGAAGAAATAGAAAGCGATTGTTCCAGCAGAGCCGGGAAAGCATCGACGCTCTTTCATTATATATATAAATATATATATATATATATATATATATATATATATATATATATACGTGCATACGCACGGTTGTCTTGTCATTACTCGAGGCGGAGGCCTCGGAATAGATTTTTTAGAGATATCGGAATATTGATGTTTTCGTAGAATATTTGAATTTTTATGTGCGTCATGAATATAACCGAGAAAGCTAAACCTTATACACATGTCCACGATAATAAATATAGTAGAGTAAATAATAATAAATATAAATCGTCAAGATAAAAAAGAAAATTTTGCGAAATAATTTTTATTTTTTATCTCGAATAATTATTACCCTAATTATCATATCAAGTAATAATAAAGGAGAATCATAATTCTGTTTAATTTTTTTTTTTTTTTAAATTATTTAAATTCGGTGGTATTAATGTTTACCAACAAAATCTTAAAATTGTAAAATATTGAAGTTTGCGATTAATAAATAGTAAATAAACGAAACATTGAATTTTAATGAAATCCTTCAATGAATGTTTAAAATGCACTTTGCCAAGTTATTTTATTAATTCGCCCGATATTAACATTGCTCAAAGTATTTTAATAACGCTAAATTCAAGATAAAATATACGATCGGCTATTTTTAAAACATTATGAAATGAAATTTTTTGGGAAAAAAAAAATATATATATATATGCATCCATATATCTTGAAAGTAATTGCTACGTTAAAAAACTTTATGCATACTTGCCTTGAAACTTATGCAATAAACGTAACTAGCTATGAAAATTTTAATCTCGAAACTTCAATCATCGTTTGTTAAAATAACAAATAATAATAGTCGACAAATTTAGTTAATTTACACAAACAAAGTATAAAAGTAATTTAACGTGTATTAAATGAAAAAAAAAAATCTTTTATCTTTATTGTTAAATTTACAAGAGAAATTTTTCGACTAAACTAAATAATTACAAATAATTAGTTCCTTATATCGAATAATAAATTTCATTTAAAATAACAAACATATTCTCGCACGATAAATTTTTTAATGACGCGTAGTTGCATTAATAATAATATTTGATTATCACGGGGAAAATTTATTGACTGCGCGAAATAAAAATAGGTTCACTCGCTCTACAATCACATTGGAATTGGAATATATTATTTTTAGAAATTATCTGCGCGCTTATAAGTGTTCTATGAGTGTACATGTTATAATTTTAATTGCACATTTCGCAACCGCTAACATTAGATTTGACAACTAAAATCATTCGAATACATTTATCATCGATGTTAATATAAAAACATAGAGCGAATAAATATATCGTAACGAAAGTTTAATTTATTATTGATATTACTAATTTCTTAGAACTATCGGAAGAAATATTTTCGGATTATTACAATATTAAATCCGATATGTCGTTAAATTTACATTTTAAAAAGTATAATTATAAAGCTAAGAAACATGAATACTAATTATTTAAAATATAAAAAAAATTTTTTTTTTTTTTCGACAATTATTCTCACTCGATTATATTTTTTGTTAATTAAACGATAATGCAATATAAAATTTTACATTCATCTTTAAATTTAAAAATAATATAGTAAACGCTGATGAAAAAAATTTTTTTTTCTTTAAAATAAAAGCAATTTTCATAAATTTTCTTAATATCGTTAATGCGAAAAAAAATAAAATCTGATAATAACGATAAAGCTACATCTCTCCTTTTCTCCCTCTTTTATTTTCCACCCTTTCTATATCTTTAAAAGTAAGTTGTTATAAGCATCTCGGCAGCACTTCTTTCCCTATTCTCTTTCGCATTTAAAAAAAAAAAAAAAAAAAAAAAAAACAACGAGCCGGAATTTAAGACTACAATCGCCACTCATTGCCTCGAAATTTTCTTTCCTCATCAAACCCATTGCTATACAGCTTATGAACAGCGAACGAAGTTGGATTAAAAAAAAAAAAAATAGAAAAAAGGGTACAAAGATTCGCCCACAGTAGTAAAATGCAGCGCGGATATTTTCCAACCGTCGTCCTCACCTCCGTATAACGAAATGAGAAGTATATGTGTGTGATAAATAGAAATATATATATAGCCTTTCGCTCGTAGCGTTAACTAGGGGTTTGCGGTATTTACGAAATTGATTTGGCCACAAAGAGCCATCGTGTATCCGCGCGCATACGTTTTCCCGGGTAGTACCACGCTGACGCTAATCCATTCTCTCTCTCTCTCTCTCTCTCTCTCTCTCTCTTTATCTATCTCTCTCGGAGGGATGAAAGTTGGAGAGAATGGCGCAATACGCACGCAAGAGACCGGAAGAACTTAAATAAGAATCGACCGATTGCGGTTTGGCGCTCGATCTTTTTCTTCATCTTTTGCCTTCCTCCTTTTTTTTTGTTTTTTTTTTTTTTTTATTTTATTTTATTTTTGTCCTTTCTACGATTTCCTTGCTTCACCTTTCCGCGTTACCTTCCTCTCTTTTTTTTATTTGATCCATTTTAATCCGCCTCTATACGCGACGAGGTACGGAGAGATGTGCCAGCCGACCGCAAAACGGATTCGAGATGCGACGAATTTCACTTGCGAAATAAATTACCTCATCCGCGATCGACCTTTACCTTTATACGCTAGTTCGTGCTTTTTTTTCCTTCTATATTTGTTTTTTTTTTTTTTTTATTTTTTTTTATTTTGCGCTCGTTCTTTTTGTAGGTATAACAAGGAAAGAAGAAACTTAATAAACGAACTATCTGCGCATTCACGCGACAAATCACATCGAAAGTCGCTTAATGAAGAAACGAGACACGATCGAAAAATTCATTTGCGAATTAATAAGTAACCATTAAAGATGAGCATATATGTGCATTATGCATATATTAAACATTATGCATCGCGTTTAAAAATTTTCCAAAAATAGGTTGAAGAATTCTTAATAATCTTTTATAGCATTTTATCTATAGTATTTTACCGATATGACTATAAGCGTATATCGACATTACTTTACAAACTGCCCAATTCGATTGTACATAAATAGAAATTCAGCCATTTCTTATAAAAAATTACATACTCTTCGTAAAAGTCACTTTCCAAAGTCGCTGTAACAGCAAATAAAAGCCTCGACAATGCAAAAGAAAAACGGCGCATTAACTAGGTAAAAAACAAAACAACAACAACAACGTTACAACTGTATTCGAATGTATACATGCAGGGATGCACACATTCCGCTGGATCTCTCGGACGTTTTGCATCGACGCGTTAATTTTGAGCGCATGTATTTTATTTACCGACCCAAATGTTGCGCGCGATGCGCTCCCAAGATACAAAACGCGCCGTGGATAAGTGCACTGGTATCTGGAATAAAGAAAAAAAAAAAAAAAAAAAGGAAGCCAAAAAATAAGAAAAAAAGAAAACCGAGTAAATCAATTTATACGGTAAAAATGGTACTCGCGGATTACTCGGCCAGCTTTGCCCCCGCTAATTATATGCAGCTGTCGCGCGCTCGCGTTCTTTCTCTCTCTCTCTCTTTCTCTACTTCGGATACGGTACCGATGCTACCTTTGTGCCTCTCCCGTCTGTACGTTCATGCGCTCGTGTATTCTAATGTACATATATATTTCCAACGTATAAAGCGTTTAAACTGCCACTGCACACCGGCGCTTCTCGCCGTTGTAAACTTTTCTGCTTTTCTATTTGTTTTCTCGGATTTTAACTCGGAATAAAGTGAACCATTATGTCTGTCTATGTATGAATTAGGTGCACGACCACGTGCTTTCGATAAAATTGGAGTTGTAAAATGAATTTGAATTTCAGAACGTTAATAAACGAATTGAATGAAAAATTAATTTACGGATAATAATTTTAATTAAATTCGTAAATTAGAGTTTTTACCCGTGAAATTAATAAGACTTCTTTAAAATTTTCTGTAATCCAATATTACAGATATTTAAATCAGTACTCAATTTTACGTTGTTTCCTAAAAATTTTATTTGTTGTCTCTGCAAAAAGTAACGAAATATTTATCGATAAAACTTTCTCAATTAATAGCGTGGTATAGAATTTTTTTTTTCAAAATAACGTAATAGCCGTAAAAATTAAATATAAATATGCAAGTATTAACTTTTCGGTTACGAATATTACAATTTGAAGAAATTTAATTTAATCTCTCGTCATTTTATTAATTTTTTCAACTTTTTAATATTGAAAAATGTAAAAATAATTTTCAAATTTTAAATCCATTAATTAAACATCATGTTTCAATTGCAGATATGAAGATAATAATTCAATATTAAACGTTTTATTAAAATAATTTTCGTACAATTAATAAAGTATTTTTCAGATAATTCGATAAAACATTGGTCATCTTAATCTAATTGCAAAAAAATGAACAAAAATTAAAAATAATAACCCATTTTACTAACGAATGACTTGACAAAACAAAAGTCAATTGAAAAAAAGAAAAAAAAAAAAAAGAAAAAAAAAAGAAACTAAATAATTAAATATAATCATCACGGAAATTTCTTTCCTTCGTTAAACATCGAGAGCGTGCCATTTTCCTATATAGATTTCTAACTAATGTTGGCTTTTGTATTTCGTAATATCGCTGAGTTATTCGATTTTCGCGCGCTCAAATGAATCACCGAGTAATGACAAGGCGAAGAGCCCACTAAAATATTCTCGCTCGTATTAGTAATGTCAACGAGACATCGGGAATTTCCGCTTCAAGTATATATTTAATAGTATTTGCCAAATGAATCGCGTATTAACGACGAATGATTATGATTTTATGCGTTATTTTGTTATTAATAGCCTTTGGTATTTCGCGCGAGTTCCGTTAACTATTTTGACGAGGAAATAACGTAAACATTTTGGGGCATCGCGAATCATATCATTAATTCGCATTGTCATACTTTAACGAAAAAATAAAATTTTTATCATAAATGCAATAAGATATCTTACAAGTATAACATATATATAATGGAGCAAAGACATTTTTTCTTTTGAAATTTTCTACAACTTTGTGATAGAAACACGCTGAGTAAGCGGAACTTTGACAAAAGAATTTTATGGGATGTACGGCGCAGTTCTTATGCTTCGCCTCTACAATTTTGAAAGCAGGAAATTAGACGTCGCAAATAGAACAAAAATAAAAATTCCAACTTTCTCAATTTATTTCACATTAAGCTTCTTAATGATAAGCTACAACATTTGTTAATAATGGAAAGGAAAAGAGATCTTTTCTTTTTTACGTAAGCTGCGTATATATAATTCGATAAATTCTTAGAAATATCTCTGTTTAGTTTTAAATCAGAGAATGTCATCATCGATTAAGATAAATTTTTTACGGTATAAAGAAAAATAATAAGGCAGCCGGTATCGTAATAAAAAAAATTTTTGCATTTAAAAGACATGTATAAAGAAAAATAATAAAATTATAAAAAATAATCAAAAGACTAATCGGTCGATTACAAAGGCTTTCAACAAGTTAAACGCAAAGAAAAGAAAAAATGTATTATCGCGAAAGAATTGAAATTCACCGACGATATGACATGAAACTAAAGCGAGATAAAATGAATAAAGACGCGCAATGCCAAGGAACGTTTATGACTCTTTGGAGTGAACTTGTGTTCGGGCAAGAAGTAGCCAACTATTTAAACCGTTTTCTTATCTTCTCTCTCTCTCTTTTTTTTTTTTTTTTTTTTTTTTTTTTCTTTCAAGAACTCCTAATACGAAAACGATGGTAAAAGCCAGTCTTGGAGAAGAGGAAGAAAAAAAATAGAATAGGTAAATAAACTGCGTTCTCTTGTCAAACAAAAAAAAAAAGTTTCTCGCACACAACTTTGGCAAAGTTATCCAACCGATTTCTCTTTTCTTCCCTTCGACTTTAACGTTTCTTTTCGATAAACTTTTGCAAGCTTTAATAGAAATGACTTAGTTATGAAGGCTCTTATTTAATTTGATCGTAAAACGGGTCACCCTGCAATAATTTACAAATATATTCACCGACGCCTTATTTGCCAAAGTTATCGAAACATAATTTACGAGGAAAGTTTTTCGACCTGCTAAGGAAAGATAAAGGAAATATTCTATTATATGTTAAATGTATTTCTATCAAATAATTTATATTTCGAATATCAATAATTCCTAATGCTTGGTTTAATAGCAACATGATAAATATTTAATTTAATATTTGTAAAAAAATAAAATTTTGCTAGTTAAACGTCAATATTTCGCAAGGTAAAATTTATTATTTAACCATACTTTTGTATGTCGTTTTGTTTTAGAATCTGCTTTATGTCGTAAAAACTAATTTTGTTTCAATGAAAATATTTATTTCTTCTTTCTAGAGAATATATATTAATCATTCATTTTTTTTAATTTTTAATGCGGAATAAATATTTTTTTTTTTTTTTTTTTCTTTTACGATAAAAATAATTAAATTATTATTCATACACAATATTAATAAATCTGCATTATTTTAAATAAAAAAGTTAATAAATTATATCGAAATTTCATTCATTATTCATAAACTAATTTACGAGTATTTAGTATTAAAATAACCATGTATAAACTATTGCCATTGAAAATAATTTATTACTATATCGAAAGCAAAAGTATATCGCAATTAGTAAAACAAGAAACGTTATTAAATTTATTTCAAATTCATCAATTAAATTGATTCGACGCTTTTATAATAAAATTTGTTACAAATAAACTGGTAAAAAGATTAAAATTAAAGTTATTGATGTATAGCATTGAAATTATACAGTATCGAATAAGTAATCCATACAATTAATTTAATCTATATAATTCTATATATATTTTCTATTCATCTACTTTATTACTGACAATATTTTTTTGTTTTTTTTTTTTTTGTTTTTTTTTTTTGTTTTTGTTTTTGTTTACCGAAATCATAAAATCTAGAACACGCAATCTGGTTATCAAACAATCGAACCTTCTAAAATGCTAATCTCCCAATCTAGCGAATATCGACAAATCAATCTCAGCAGAGCAAAGCCACCGCAAACAGGCCATCGATAATAATCGTCAGGTGGATTCGTGAAATTGAACAATTAACTCCACACATCGGAAATCGCAATGAAAATCTCTCTGGTTTTTCGATATCTCCGCGTTCGCAAAACGAGTCTAATTCTCGATGCTAAACTAAACCTAGAAAGCCGCTTGGTAAAATATCGTCTCTCTTTCTCTCTCTTTTTCTCGTCTTCGTATTTTCGGTTTATTTTAAAATTACCGTCGAGTGCGCTTTGTGTAGTAATGCGTCGAATGCTCTGCTGAATTCCAACTTTCTCACGATAAAACGAAAAAGCATTTCGACGAGCGAAAATAAAATGGTATTCGCGTTCTAGAGGAAAGTAACTTTAGAAAAGGATATAGGAAAAAAAGCAATTACTTAATTACTTTACCTGGCAAGTATTGAAAGCTTTCCGACGCATTGAGTTCAGCCTTTTTATTTCTTTTCCTTATTTTTCTTCGTGCCGCTTTACTTTATTGAAAGGAAAAACTGAGGAGATCGACTCGCGAAATAAATTTCGAAACAATTGGCCGTGAAAGCGATTACGCGTTATCCTGATACCTCTTCACGTCTCCTTTTCGTCGATTCTCTTTAAGAAAGACGGATGAATGACGTTCTAAGAGGAAAAGAGGAAAGACACGATTGAATTGCATATTTACGACGTAGACTAATTTGATTCTTGAGTTTACTTTAGTTTGGATATTTCTAGAATTTTATCTGTAACTGTGATTGAATATTATATATTTATTTATACTGCATAAAATATTTTAATTTTTGAAAGACATATGATACTTGTAAAATTTTTTTTCTAATATGATGTGAAAAAAAAAAAGAAAACAAAAGTAAAAGATAAATTGAAAAGATTTGCAAGATAGGAATTCAACAGCAAATGTGGAGTGAATAAAATTAAACACAAAATATTTCTAGACAATTTTAAAAATACTTTTTTTATCATAAATTTATTAAAATGCGTTTATAGTTCTTTTTAATTTAATATACAATTGAATATGATAGATTAACTACTGTATAATGAACTTTAATTTATTCTTCATTTTTCCGATGCTAATAAGAAAAATAATTTTCTTTTTCATTCAATAGAAAAAAAAAAAAAGAAAAAATCGTGCTTATCAGATTTTTCCTTCGAGTATCGTGCGCTTAATATGAAAAATTTAATTTACAAAATAGAAAAGATCTTTGATATTCGATGCGCGCCCGTATTCAAATATTAAAAACTATCCTTACATGGAAAAAAAAATAATTTTTTACGTTGAAAATAAAGATAAAAAAAAAAAAAAACTTTAACGTTCAATTTAAAAAGCGCTACGCGAGAGATAAACTCGCAAAATTTTATTTGAACAATGCGGTATTATCGAAGCCCCGTCGTAGGTACATCGGAAGCGTTAGGCGCACGTGACGCCATTGAAAACTAATAATACAGGAATTGATTTTGAAACACAGAGCGACGAGCGACGAGATAGACAGCGTGCGCCGAAAGATGGAGTAGGAAAAAGCGGCTCTCGAAAAAGGATGGACGAGAGGGAGTGATAGAGAGAGAGAGAGAAAGAGAGAAAGAGAGAAAGAGAAAATGGGAATCGGTTGGCATCGAGCCACCGAAAACGCGGACCGTTTCTATAGTATCCAAAAAGATACAAGAGTAGTGTAGGGCCGCCCTTCATGTTACTCTCTTTTCGTCATCTCGTGTGTGTCCCTCTTTATCTCTCTTTCTCTCTGCCTCTCTCTCTCTCTTTTTCATTCCTCCCTCTTTTACCCCGAAGCATTTTACTCGCAGCGCGACGACGTGTGTATACCTTGGCTCGTCACGGCTCATTGCGGTCCCAGAGGCTATAAATAAGTAGGCGTGTGCACCGGCCTACGAAGCTCGCTCGGTCTTCTTCTTCTTCTTCTTCGTCTTCGGTCTTCTTCTTTGAGCTCGATTTTCCATGTAGTACGTGAGAGTGTGTGTTTATTGTACACACATGTCGAATACTGGATTCTTCAATTGCGCCAGACAGGCTTCGGCCGTGTGCAATTTGTCCGACGTGTTTTGGACACTAAGCTTTTATTCTTTCTTTTATTTTCTTTACCCTCTCTCTTCCTTTCTCTTTCTCTCTTTTATTTCTTGTTGTGGCTTTATCGAGAGTCTTCTTTCTTCTCGGGCAACTTTTTTCTTTTTCGATAGTTCGAGAAAAACAAATATTTTGTTTACAAAGCAAATACAACGTTTGCAATTCTAGTATCTTGGAAGAATGTAGAATAGTCAAGTTTACAACAAATAGCGTATAATAAATACTCAAACGAAACTAACAGAAATTAATGATGTTTAATAAAAATATTTAGTGAGATTAATAAATATAAATTTATTTTCAAAATTTTTTTAAATGCTAAAAGAAATTCCTTTTCAATAACTTTTTTCGCAATTAATAAAGGCTTCGCGTTATTCTCATTGAGGCTGAAAAATTTTAATTTACCACACCTGCAAATGTAAATTTGGTTTTAATGTATAATTTAATTACAATTAAATATATTGTTAAAAAGTGTAGTTAATTCGGCAGAAAATATATTAATTAAATTTTTAAATATCCGTTATACCTAATTCCAACCGAATAATAATACACACTTAATTTTCGGATTAATTTTAAATATCATAGTTACATTTTAGACTCGAAGGTTGACGACCTTTTTAAAAAGGAATATGAAATGACTCGCTGCACGAGGAAACGCTAATCGCGAAAGTTTCTCTTTCTTCATTTTCTCTTTTTTCTTTTCTCTTCTCTTCTCGCTGTTGTACCTCGAAAGTCAGCCTATGTTGCGATTGAAGAATGAAAATCGCTCGTGAAATGAAGAGCGAAAAGAATATAAAAAAAAAAAAAAAAAAAAATATATAGTATGTGTATATAGATATCGATACCGCGTTCGGCGCTCCGTTATCGAAATATACAGAGTTTGCGAAATACAATCGCCCGAATATATATATATATACCTTCGTGTCATTTTGCTAAGTAAAACTTTCTTACTCGATTGACGAATCGATCTGGTGTACATTTCTATAGTTTATATTTATTAAACTTTACTCTTCTCTTTAATTAAATTCGATGTCAGTGATAGGGTTTTTACTTTTATAGATTTTACTTCAATTATTGAATCATTCAAATAGATACTTCAAAAAAAAAAAAAAAAAAAAGCGCTTTAAAAATTCGCTCTTTTGTACAGCTTTAAAAGATTAAATTCTAAAAATCAATTTTATTCCGATGAATGAATTCATAAAATTTATTTTGGTGTACTTATTCGAGAATTAAAAATTTAAGTAGTAATGCTTTAATAATATTTAGTCAGACAATATTAAATTAATATATTTCTTATAAAACTTACATAATGTTTTTGTGAATGAAATTAAATAGATATAAATTTACAATAACTATACTGAGATAAAAAAGCATATCCATAAAATTAACTGTTGCGTATCAGAATAAATAATTTCGTAATTTATCGTACATGAATTTACGAGAATTAACGCGTTTATTACGGAAATCCTTTTAACCATAGGCTCCCAAAATGTTTGTATACTATAAAAGCTTTCAAGTTTAATTCAGTTTTCTTGCAATTTTCACGAAATTTTTCCACAAACATATAAGTACATTTTTGCTTGTATGATGAAAACTAGATTCAATATTTTTCAGAAAAAGAAAAATAAAATTGACAGAAACATCGGTCGTAATAACAGATGCGGGATTAAAAAAGAAAAAGAAGAAAGAAAAAAAAGGGGGATGAATGTTCTCCGAACGGCTATTAAGTAACGTCAACGTCGCGTGTAATCACATCGAAAATAATCGGTCGTTTATTTATTTTTCGTTTCACGGAATAACATAAAGAGACACGGGTTAAGCTCGCGCATCTATATAATGCCTCGAGTTAGCGAGCGCGTAAACACGGCCTTCCGCGACGACACAACCAAACGCGGGAAGATGTTACACGTGCGCGCACGAGAACGCGTATACAATACTTCGTGCTTATATATATATGTGTGTGTGCATGTGTGTATGTGGGTGTGTGTGTGTGTGTTCCACCACGATTTTTCATGCATGAACGTAGAAAGAGAAACTCGCTTTGGCTTTATGTGACAAAAAATGAAGGAAAGTCGAATCGTCTTAAAATAGAGTCGAAGGAGCTATTTAAGTTGTTGCGCGTTTTCTCGAATGAATAATGACGAAAGTGACATTAGCTTTGGTTGTTCCGGTAGATAATTAACTTCGATAATTGTGCTTATTGTGAACGAAGGTTTATTTCGGACTTTCTCATCGCGATTGGAATTAGGTTCGGCCTTTTTTTTTTTTTTTTGTTATTCATTTCTTTGGTAACACGAAAAATTAAACGTTTGCTTTTTATATAAGACGGCATAAGTTTTTAATTTATTGTTGTGAGCTTATATATGACGGGGTGGAATTACAAAGAAAAATATTATAATGTGCTATTAAATTTTATTTAGTGTCAATTCTAATAATATATTTTGATAAAAATTTGAGATAATTTTATCAATAGAAAATTTAAAGCAATTATTTGATTTTTATTCATCGATAAAATGCCGATCAATGTTAAAAATTAAATTATAAGAAATTTGATAACATAACTCATGATAATATTATTATAACGTTTAGTATATTCAAAATTCAAATAGATTATTTTTTTTAGAAATCTTAAAATAAAAGAAATTTTTTTTTTTTTTTCGTTTTATACAAATTTTCCAAGGTATTATGAATTTTTATTAAAACGTCATGTAATATCAATGGCAAACAATAAACTCGTGGTAATTATTATTCTAGGTCATATAAAAAATATGACGTACTCCATTCGTCAACAACTGATGTTATTCTTTCCCTTATTACTTCGCTTGCCGGAGGAAAAAAATATCGTACAATGCAAGTTATTAAAATTGTTAATACAAATTGTCTCTTGTTTAAACACTAGTGAATTACATAGCTATTGCATAATCGAACGTTTTATCATTGACAAATCTTATTTATTAATTTCTAATAAATAAAAAAATGCGAATAATTAAAGTTAAAAGTTAAGTAATTAAAGTTTTGGATAACAGTCGCATTATTTGAAAAAATCTCAAAAAAAAACAAAAAAAAAAAAAAACAAAAACAAAAAAGATACTCAATACACACAAGCTCGACATTTAATCTAAATGCGTACCATTTTTTATTCGATAAGTAAAAGGGACGATAATTTTCTCTTTTTAAAGTCTACTCCTACTGCCAAAGAAAAAAGAAAGAGAAAAGAAGAGCGAGGGAAAAAAAAGAAGGTAATCGCGCCTCGTTACGTCGGTCTTTCCCATCCCTTAACTGCATTCGCGCTCTGCAACCACTGGCGCAGTCTCGCTAAACTATCCCGTCGAGCAAACCTCATACCCATATGTAACATATGCATAACTAACACGGTGATTTTATCGTTTTCCGTGTTATTATTGCGTTGGTTAAATCTCTTAAGTTATTTGACGAGCGAAAATTGATGCGTTTTAATTTGTGCATAAGCGTTTGTATGTGTGAGTGTGTGTGTGTGTGTGTGTGTGTGTGTGTGTGTTTTGTGTACAAAATCATAAAAGGTGAATTTTCTTTTCAATTTGTTCGATCAATTTTTTAATAAAGCGATGAATAAGAATCTCCATACTAGTAAATTATAGTAATCGAGCTTCGCAGCGTAATTTAACGCCAAATAAGACTTTCTATTATTCTTTAAAACTTGATACATTTCTTTTTTATTTGTTTTTTTTTTTTTTTTTTTTTTCGTTACTCCGTCTATTTCTATATTTTTCATTGATTCGACATATCTTTTTTATGGTACGTTTGTGCCAATGTATATGTCTAAGTAATTATCTTTAATCAAAAACATTAAATAAAAAGAGTAAATAAAATAAGATATTGACTATTAGCAATCAACCGTAAGTTAAAATTGCAATAGAAATTAAAGTAGAAAAACTCCTTGTCTGTATAACTTTTAATTGAAACTCTTTTAATTGGTATTTATTAATGTACGTAATAATATTAATTTTTTTTTCCTTTTTTTTTTTTTTCTAAATAAGAACGGATTTATAAGAGAAATTCAAAGAAGCTAAATATGAAAAGCTGAAAATAATAACGGTTGCCAAATTATTTTTAAAGTGACTACTTAAACTTACGTAAGTTATTTGTTTAAAAGTAACAAAATTTTAATATTTCTTGGTATATTTTTTTTTTAAATAATAAAAGTTATAATATGAGAGAATAAAAAATGCAAAAATTTATTCAAACAATAAATTAAATTTTTTTTTACTTTACGCACAAGGTCGTTCATTCAACGTTAAAATGATCTTTACTGAAAAAATATTCTTTACACCGAAGCAGTAAAAACGTTCATTCGTTTAATTACCCCTGCGAGAATGCATCCATTAGAATAATATTTAAGTACCCACTACTTGAAAGAATTATAAAAAATATTATTTAACGGTAGCCTCGACATTTTTATTGTAGAAAAAACTAGCAGATCTATTTAACGTACGAAGATAATTTGACGATCGTACATTGATAGATCAAATTATTATACTTTTATCTAACAATCGTCAAATATTAAACTTGATCTAATTTATTTGCACGTTTTAATAATACGTTTTAATATTTCATCAAAACATTTTATAAAAAAATAAAAAATAAAAAAAAAAACGGAAAAAAAATGGTAAAGAAAGAAATAAAGGAGCACGAGAAATTTTATACGTCAACCGTGAACAAAGTCCAATGCATCTACGTAACGTCACGCACATCGCGGGCACGCAAGAGCCCCGTTTTACAATTAAAACAAATAATAAAGTTATTCTTTCTCTCTCTCTCTCTCTCTCTCTCTCTCTCTCTCTCTCTCTCTCTCTTTTTCTCTGATGAAAACGATAACACGAGAATGAAAAACGAACCCGATCCCCATTCTCTTTCTTTGACTGAAGCGCCGAACCCAACGATAAGAAGAGACACGAGAGATGAAAAAGTTTACGCGGAAATGAGCAGCGTTACGCGTCTACCTTCCTAACATAGCCCGCGTGTCTATTGAAACGCGCGTGCATGTATTATTGAGACATATATATACACCTTTAGTCCCATCCTCCTCCTCCTCCTCCTCCTCCTTCTAATTTTCCTACTTTTTTTCTTTCCACAGTAATTGTAAATCGACGTATTGAAATTGTGTGTTGCAGGAGCGGCGGCGCAGGTGGACGTCTGGCAGCCCCGCGGATGTCACTGCTGGGACGCCCGGTGAACTATCGGGCGACTCGTCGCGATGCCCGCTACCGGCGACTCCAAGCCCGCGTCTACAATTTCCTCGAGCGGCCCCGTGGCGTTTACGCCGTCACGTACCACATGATCGTGTGAGTATATACACCTGCGTACCTACGATGATTTGATATTCCGCGTCATACGAATTAATACGCGTACGCACTTGGTGAATATGCCGTATATATACGTGCACACATACACACATACACACACACAAACACACACATACATATATATGTATACTTATAAGGTTTGCGTTACTAAATTTACGCGTCGCAACGCGATTTAAGCGCTTGCATGTGAATACGTATACATACGCAGCTCTACGCCCACGAGGCGCGGCTGAGACCGAAACGTCCGTTCGCGTATTAATTAACCCCCTTTGTCGTTCGTGCGTATGCGTAATCGCGGGTATGTATATAGTATATAAATACGCGTTGTTTGTGTATAGTAGGAAGGACGCCTGTCCGTAATCCTCGCCCTTTTCTCTCCGTATTCCCGGTTGAGCCAGCTGCCGTTAAAGTCGAGCTTTTTCTTTTTACTTTTTCTCTGTTTACTAATTTTTCTTCCTTTTTCTTCTTCTTTCTTTAATTTTTTGCTTTCTTTTTCTCTACCCTGTTTTATTATATTTTTATTTTTATTTATTTTTTTTTTTTTTTATTCTTTTTCTTTTTTTTTTTTTTTTTTGTTCGTCAATGATGTTCAATTGAGTAAAAGGTATATTGGAAAATGTCCGATGGTTCCTACCTTTTTTTTTAGGACCGTATCGAAGATTATTTCTTCTTTTACATATCTTTTTTTTTTTTAATTTATTAGAAAGTTTATACATAGATCATAGAGAAAAGTTTTGGATATAAGACGATAAATTTTCACCTTAATTTCTTGATGAATACGAGAGGCAGCATTGAAATATCTTTAAATTAAAATTCGTTGTCTTGGGATAAAAAGGCTATATTTTAAAACAGCTGGGAATGACAAAATGTCGGTATAAAAACTTTTAAAAATATGAATAACCCAAATATTTACTTGCTCGTTCACAATAACTTAAAATAATGAACATTTGTAGATAATTAAAACAACGGCATTAATATCGACGTATAAAAACTTCACTTATCAACCAGATTTCATTTAAAAGACTCTTTATTTTTCTTTTCTCAATAAAATAGTAAAAAACAATCTTCAATAGTTTAATGTTTTAAAAAATGAAAGAAAGTTAAGGTATAATGCCGCGTGATTCGGTTGAAATGTTAATAATTTTATTTTTTTTTAAATTGAATAACCTTAAATACAATGAGCTTGACAATTCATTCATTCGCCGCAACATTTACTGTTTCACTAAGCCAATTAACATTTTATTGTCCGCTTTACGCAAAACTACGCACATATTGTTGTGTACAATAGATGATTATGGCACATGAAACGTAACACGCGTCCGTTACAGACGCGCGAACGCGCGCGAGCGAGCATCTCTCTATGTTATGAATGCAACCAGTATGAAAAGAATTTATTCCATTGTTCATGAAAATAAGTAAATGTCAGAAGTCGTTAAATGATATTCTTATAAAAAATATTTTTTATAAGTTACGAGTATATTGAAAATTGTTACTACTCGGAATTACATATTGCGACATATTTTAGATCAACCTTTATTTTGATTTGATCAATTTCAAATGAAAAAAAATAAATAAATAAATTAGTAAATAAATAAATAAATAAATAAAAGAAAAAAAAAACTATGAAAATTATTACAGACATTAATAAAAATAAATTATTTCTCTCTCTCTCTCTCTCTCTCTCTCTCTCTCTCTCTCGTGATACTTTTTTACAATAAAATTTACCATTAATATTTTTGAAGCCCCGTCTCGATATCGGCACGTTATGTATGTTTACTAACTTTTTCTTTCGTCCTGTACTATTTTTATCCACGCCTTGAAACTTTTAGTTGCTGAAAGTATAGTAAAAGAAAGCCGTCGGAGGGTCCGAAAACTTTTCAAGTGATATTACGCACATCTTATACGTTAATTCAATTTCAAGAAAATTTATTTTTATTAAAAGATCTTGTGCATATGAACTTAATTAAATTTATTTATAGATTCAGAATAAAACATGATAAAATGGACACGTCTGCCGTGATTCGAAAAAATTTCGTAAATCTACATATAAGTAATAAAAAGAACGCCATCCTTTTTTTTTTCAAGTTATATAAATACGAATGAAGTTAAACCTTTTATTCTTCTAAATTGTACGTAAAATTATCAAATAAATAATAATGTACAGGTTCACTTGATAAAACTACCGAAAGAAATATTACATGTTGGTATCATATCTTTCTAGAAGTACTAGTAAAGGAAGTATCGAAACAAGCGCAAAACTCGTTCGCTCGTACGTTACACACGAAAATGAAAAATAAGTTTGTCTCGTAACTTTGTGATAATCTAATGTACGTTGAGACTTCAATAACCTCGAAATATAGATACACATAAACGTGTAAGTGTGCTTTTTTCACGAAAGTACACGATATTCGATTGTAATATAGTTCTTTTTGATCTCTTTATCCTCTCATTTTCCGTTTTGTTGTAATGTTTTATTAAACGGCGTATTATTCTGTTTTGTTTTGTAGTGTATTATCGGAAATATATTTTGCGATAAAGAGGATGGAAATTTGCATGACGATGTAAAAGAAAAAAATAAATGGTTCATTTGTATTATTAATTTACAAATACTTTGAAAGCATATAAATATTATAGGTGAACTGACATTTTTTGAATTATGATTTCTGTTTGGTAAGGGAAATGATTAGAAAAAGCAGTAAACAAGTTTTAAATGATTATTGACGCGACAATTTATTATTTTTAGTGTTATTTTTATTGATTTTTAAAAGTTGAACTACGTATACTTTTACGTCAAACGGAATAATGTTTTATTTATACGTGTACGAATGTAACTATTTTTTGCAATTTTCATCAAATCAGGCTCGTTAATGTTTAATGAAAATCTTTCAATTGAATTTAATATTTTTCTGCTATTGATTTTAAACATATTGCACGTTTATTATTATTGTTGTTGCACAAAAAAAAAAAAAAAATCTTGGCATCGAACGTTAAGAACTCAATCTCATTTGCATAAAATTCTTCGAAATTTTCTACTTTCAGAATTTTTATATTACTGAGGCGCGAAAACGTGAAAAAAAATAAAAATATTTCACTTTCTCGGAATGAAAAAGAAAGATTTATTGCCGTGTGAGAATAAAAAAGAACGTGACGATATAAACGAATTGTACACGTTTAACAATTTTTTTTTTTTTTTTTTCTCATTTTTTAAAGAAAATGCAAGCGAACGAATTCTTAAGCTCGTAGGTTTCAAAATTCAATAATGAGAATGGCGTTCACGCACAAAGGAAGAATATCGCTGAAAAAGAAGAAGAAAGAAATATGTATAGAGATTTTCTTTGATGTCGATTTCATTATTTGTCCTATAGTATTTTCTTTCGTATTACAGAGAGCGAGAGAGAGAGAGAGTCGTATGAGTTTACGTATACAAAAGAGCAGACTATATACCGATTCCGAAGCCGCTCGTATCGTTTGCACGGACCACTTGTTTTCATTTTCCTCTTCGGCCAAATCGCTTTGACCAAATGCGTTACACGCGTATACGTGTGTATCTGTATACTCGTCTTGTTAAGTACGTCATGGACATAACTTTCTCGTGTAAGAGAGTAAAAGAGGGTTCGAGGTGGCGACGCTCGGCCGTATGAAAGAGGGTGGGGAAAGGAGGGGGGGTAACTGTGCAGGTTCTTCCGACGGGATTTATCTTTGCGCTCGGTGAAGATGTATAAAGACTAAACACGAAACTTTGTTCATCGACTTTCGCTTGCTCCAGATCACGTGACTTTCAATGTGTGCGTGTGTATATATAAATGTATGTATATATATAGGCATGTTTATGTATCTGTGCTCAAGTATCGGGAAGAGAATTTAGTTTAAATCGAGCGAAGCTCATTTAGTTGATTGTTCAAAACTTTCCGGGGATTTGATAGAAATTTCTCAACGGATGAAGTTTTTGCCAAGAATTAAGTTTAATTTAAGTTAATCTGACGGAATGGTTTACTGCTAATTGTTTATACAGCATCACTTTCGGTAAATTCTTGTTTTATTTACACAGAATAACAAGCTTAACAAGCAAGAAATAACAAGCTTTTAAAGATGGATAATATATCTTTTTTTTTTTTTTTTTTTTTTTTTTTATTTTTTTTTACATTCGTAGTCGATTATAATTTTTTGGTATTTTTAATTTAAAATGTATGAGTATTAAAATAAATAAGAGCCATGTTTTATGCAACCGTTAATTAATACTTTAATAATTTTCTATTAAAAAATAAATACATGTTTAAACATTAATAAAATTAATTAAAAATATATAAAATAATATAAATATTTCATTCCATTATATTTGTTCTAAAAATATTCAAATACAAGTTAAAAAATAATACGTATACAATCATTCATAAAAAGTAAACTAAAGCAACGAAAACGCATGCACAAGTCGCTAATTAAAGAAATTGAAAGAAAGAAAATAAAAAAAAAATATCCGGTTCCGTGCCTTCCACGTCGATGCACATAAACGCATTGTATACTCGAGTGAATCAATTTATCGCGTTCGCGCACACACACGCACACACAAGCTCAAGAATCGAAAGAGGGAGAGAAAGAGAGAGAAAGAGAAAGGGAGTTATTGAGAACGATAAATCTTTCTCCATGCATTGAACACCCATTCACCGATGGTGTGTGTATGTGCACAGTGTCAATTTATATAGTCGAGGCGGACTTCTCGAATGGCATAAACTTGAACTCTCGGGTCACGTACTAGTATATTGGTTCATCATAAGTCGCGCGGACGAGTCGATATATCGTCGATAGAAGGGGGGAAAAATGACGCGTAATCGCGCGCGCGCCCGCGCGAAGGGCCATCATCTCGACCGGAAGTGCGCGTGTAATGCCTCGTCGTGATGAATTATGTCGATCGCTTTGACCCACACATAGACATACACATACGAGAGACCATTCATTCTCGTATCTCTCTCTCTCTCTCTCTCTCTCTACTTACCCCCTCTCTGTCTCTTTCTCTTTCTTCTTTTTCTTTTTTTTCTCCATGAATATACCGCTATCTGTTTGCTCTTTTCTAGCCGTGCACAATTATCGTTATCGCGCGCTTATGACTTTTCCGAAGTTTGTTACGCTTCGAATGCAATATTTAGGTTGAAAAAGTAAGCGAGACTGAAATAGACAACGGTGCTGAAATATTATGTTTTGAAGATTTACGAATGAAAGCTTGTTTACGATATGCGCAATTGTTCGCGCGTTGTATTATGACGGAAAGTTTTTCATTGATATTGGAATAATAGAAAAAATTATTTGACTATCGATCAATGAGGTATAAAAATACATAGTATTATTTTTAACATAACTTCTATGTTTATACAAATGTATAATTTTCACGTTTGGATTTCACTCAACTAATAATTTCATTTGATATCGATAATAATTCAATGAGTTCGATCGGAAGATTATATAAATTACTTTCAAAGATTAAACGACAATTATTATTCGCAATGGCTATAAATATAGTAAATTCAATTCAACTAAAATTCAAATTTCCAACGATCTCAAATATAAAAAGTTAATGAAAAGTCGGAAAGTTTCTGAAGTAGGTGTGCAGAACCAAATTCTCATTTTCGAGGTATATTTATGACTGATTGGTTGACGATCGGAAATCTAGCGGTAGTTTAGTCGTTAATAGCGACGATAAACTCAACATCGATAGTACCACGAGTGAGAAAGCTAACGATTGACGCGAATCGGTAATCAAAATTAATGCAATAACGGAATAAGGAGAAACACAGAGAGAGAGAGAGAGTCAGTTTTGACGTTTTGATGACAACTAACCTCTATTGCAATTTAATCACGCTGTATACGAACGACGACCATGAGCTTATCCTCTCGTTCTCTCTCTCTCTCTCTCTCTCTCTCTCTCTCTCAACGCTGTTTATGGAATAGCTTTTAATGAATTATACTTAATGGACGATGACTCTGATTGGTCTGAGCACATTCGCCGCTCGACGAGTTTGAATGTGATCAAATCCCTTGGTCGATTCGATTTAGAAGGCAATCGCTCGTATGTGTGTGGGTGTGTGTACATGTCTGACCCGTTCGTGAAAATTTGAAATTAAATCGTGCTCGGTTTTGTGTGTCACGTATGAGCTTCTGACAAATAACTCTTGTAAATATTCGAATGGAATTTCGAGTATTAAATTACTTAACTTGCAAGTGTATTATTGTTTTTTTTTTTTTTTTTGCGATTAAATGGCCTTGTTTACTATTTTATTATAAATATGGATAAATATGAAATTTATCCGGTAAACAGGATGTTAATAAAATTATTCTAATAAATAAAATGCTCTTTTTTTTTTGAAATTATTGTTTTTCTATAGATATACATTGTATTTTATGATTAATTGCACATTGATATGTTATTATACACAAAGTGTAACACAAATAACTTGTAAATATTTATAGTTTATTAACACTGATTTTTATGTACCAGTATGCTGTACCTTTTATACCTTGCATCACCTTATCTCACGCCACATACGTTTGCAATCAGAAACAAAATGCATATAGTATCGGACGTGGATACAATTTTTATGCAAAGCTTCCCTCGACAAATGTAAATCAACGGAAAAAGCTCGTTTCCGACAATACGATGCTCTCCCATCCCGAGTTCATTCTCATATATATATATATATATATATATATATATATATATATATATATATATATGTATATATGTATATGTTTGCTTTTCTCATTTCAGATTTTGTATGGTCTTTATGTGCCTGGTTCTCTCGGTGTTCAGTACGATAGACGAGTACGAAAAAGAGGCTGGAGTACTTCTTTTTTACATGGAAATGGTTGTTGTCGTCTGGTTCACCGCTGAGTTTTTTTTTAGGTAGTTATGCTTATCAAGCCACGATAATACTACATATATATACTACATGTAACAGCCTTCATCGATCGTTGTATATAATGAGCCTTGTAATTCTCAGGTTATGGTCGTCAGGATGTCGCTCGAGATATCAAACAGCCATTGGTCGGCTGAAGTTTCTTCGGCGGCCCTTCTGCATCATCGGTAAGTGTTTTATCTCCTGCACATATATATTATAAAAATATATATATACGTAGTTTTAAAATACCTCACCTTGATGTATAGATTATCGCATATTTAGCACTTTTTATGTATACCCTGTAATCTACATGTAAAATTGATGTTTTTTTGTGTTTAAAAAATATATGAATTTAATCGGTGCATTTATAATATGCCTAGAAATTAAATAATTTAATTATGCATTGGAAAAATTGTACATATAAATATCAAATTTTTGATGTTCTACACACAAACCTATGTTTTAGATTTTTTACGTTCGTCAAAAATTTTTTTTAATTTTAAAACCAATTTAAAATAATCTTAATGTATGTAAATATTGCTAAATTTTTAGTCCAGAATGACAATAGGTTTTGAAAAAATGACCTCAACATTATTTTTTAGAATCAAAAAAAAATTTTATACCATTTTACTTAAAGAAAACAATTAAATGGAAATTATTTTAAAAATTAGTTACATCTTAATATTTACTTAATTATAAATATATTTTAACAACATTTTAAATTATTTTAGCCAATAATCTAACTCAAACCCTTAAAAAAAATGCGAAAAAGGTTTCGAAGCCTACTAATCTTTCCTAGTTATTTTTATTACTTTTTTTTTTCTTTCATATGTCAAAATATAAAACTAGCGTCAACAAAGGTGAAATAATAGAAATAAATGAAAAAAATCGCTGCTAGAAAAATGTAATAGTATTGGAAGAAAGTAAAAATACAATTTAATGGACATAATTGAAATGGAATTGAATCCAAATTAAAAAAACAAAAAAAAAAAAAAAAATCCATTTTTTTTCTATTAAACTTTAAAATTTATTTAAATTTCAACAAATATTTAAATTCAAATTCCTACTTTTAATAATAAGAATGCTTTATTGAAAAGGAAAAAATTATAACCGGTATGTAAAGTCAGTGTTATCTAAATCTTTACTCTGTAAGGAATGTTGTAAAAAATTTACTTCTTTAAAATATAAATAACTGCATCATAGATTGTAAAAATATACGGGCCATATGATAAAAAAAAAAAAAAAAAAAAAAAAATAACAATAAAAAAAGAAAAATAAAAGAAAGAAAGAAAGAAAAATGGTGTCACACATTAGAAATATAGAATGAGAGTCCGAGGACAATGAAATGGTGCGTAGCGTCGGAAGTGTTTCCTACCTTTGACTAAAACGCAATCGGCGAAGAATGTAAACTATACTCGGTGCTAATTAGCCAAGAGTAGAAGCGCAGGGGGGTCCAGCTACCAGAAAAAGAATGAAGAAATTTAATTGGAATTCTTGTCGGGGATAAGTGAGTGAGTGAGTAAAAAAGAGGGACGCTGAAGCTGCTAATTAGACTGCGGCGAAAGAGACTCGCTGGTAGAGAAAGAGAGAGAGAGAGAGAGAGAGAGAGAGAGAGAGAGAGAGACAGAGAGAGCGAGGGGGAAAGAGTGCCGGCACATTTTTTACTACACCGAGACGCGCAATCAAGCGTGGATGGAAGTAAGAGAAAGACAGAAAGAGAGAGAGAAAGAGAGGGAAAGTGGAAGGAAAAGAGAGGAGAGAGCGACGACTGTGTGCGACGACGTTATCTATGACCCAGTTCTCGCACGCGTCCTCCTCCTCGTCGTCGACGACGACGACAACGGCGACTCCTGTGAGAATTTCGCGCGAGTGTGCACTTGTACAATAAAGCCCCGTCAAGCTCCAAGTACTGGATAGGGGAGAGGCCTTCTCTCTCTCTCTCTCTCTCTCTCACACTTTCTCTCTCTCTCTCTCTCTCTCTCTCTCTCTCTCTCTCTCTTCCTGTTCCTGTTTCTCTATCTCGGCCTATTTGAATTCTCGTGGATTTTGCGATTAGTGCAATAGAATTTCCATAGCTTTTCAAAGAAAAATAATCAAGTGCCCAGAATTTCGAAGGGTTTGAGTGCTTTTTTTCCTTCCCAAAAAATAACTCGACTACTTTCCTTCCTCTAAACTAACTTACTTTCGACTTGATTGTGCTATCATTTTTTTTTTTTTTTTTTTCGGAAGTGGAGGATTAAGAAATTCTGATGGTTTTGCATTTCATTTCAATCTAGCAAATAAAGAGTGAGATTACTCAGAGCGTTTAAATGATTAAAAAATTTTGTGGGCAATATTTTAATAAAGTAAATTAACGATTTACCTTCGCTCTCAGATCAATATTTCTTTACGATGAGTAAACTTATCAATTAGTAATCTAGCCATGTAAACATTAATCATTATTAATGATTTAGTGTAAAAATATGGAATGTGTAAAAATGTTGAACTCTATCTCAACTTCTAAACAAAGAATAATTATCGTTAATCGAATTAAGTTTCTCGTGGCTGGCTCATTCTTACATGATTAAACTTTCGTAGTTTCAAAGAAAAATATATAACGCGAAGTCAGTTAAGCTACATCACTTTGAAGTATAATTTTTATAATAGAAATTTTGAATCAATTAGTTTTAATTCTAGACTAGAATTTAATTATGCAAGAAAAGAAATTCTTTTTACATGTTTTACCTTTATTAATTAAGAAACTATTTAAATATTGTATTAAGATGCAAAACAGTAATTTTTATATAATCTTGAAGAATATTTTCATTAAATTTATAACTGGAAAAATTTTAAAGAGTAATGTAATTACGATTTCGAGATTTAATTTTGCAGTATCGTTAATTTATTTTAAAATAAAAATTTTAAGATAGCAAAAGCTGAAAAAATTTACTAAAAATATATAAGTTTCCTTAAAATAAATACAATTTTTGCCTCATCGCATAATTAACATAACTCTAATCTATATTCTTGCGGCTTTCATTTAAAAGTAAAAACAGGAAAACATGTAAAATTAACTAGATACAATAATCGGACAAATACATTAATACGAACAAATAAACTTCGAGTAAACGAAAATGAAAATCCTATTGAATGTGAAAAGATGAAATAAAAAGAAAAAAGAAAGAAAAAAAACAAAGAAAGAAAAATAATAAGGGTCAATAAGTAGAAGAAAAGTCCAAGCTAAGAAGAAGGACCAAAAAGTGTGACGATAGCTGCTCGGAATACAAAACGGCCCCTCGACGAAAATTGGACGTCGGTGTGAGGCTCTCTCTCTCTCTCTCTCTCTCTCTCTCTCAGTGCACGCGCCCTCGTCTCATCTTCTTCATAGCTAGTACCACTTGCTTTTGTCTCCGCGTCGCTGCGTCAAAGAAGCAACACGAAGAACCGAACGAAAAAAACCGAGAGAGAGAGAGAGAGAGAATTCGCTTTCTCCGTATCAAAGAGCGCGTCCGCGCATCTCGTACATACGTCGCTATAACGAGTTAATTAACAACGCAAGGCATCAGATAGAGAGATAGAGAGCCTCTATAACGACGTTATAGCATCGCCCATATATCGTTTCACCACCGTAACATATCTCTTGCTTTTTTTTCTTTATCTCGTTTTCCTCCTTAGCGTTTACTAGTCGGCATGGCTCTTCTCCCTCTCTCCGGGATCTTAATCCGATCACGCGTACACAGAGATGCGGATGCACACAGATACAAAAGCACGTATCTATCGATACAATATTACACGTGTCGAATGAAGATTTGAGGATAACGATCGTGTCGAGAAACGCGTCAGCTATAAGCTTCTCTCTCTCTCTCTCTCTCCCTCTCTCTCTTTTTCTTTGCAGCTTGTTTCATTTCCAAGTTACGTGCGATGCTGTGTACATAAGCGATCCGATCAACTGCGATGCTTTTTTATTTCTCGTTCTTTCTCTCCCTTAAAGTTAATCATATTACAGCCCTTACAAATACCTTTGTGTCTTCACATAGGGATAAAAGAAAGTTCTTTGCTTGGAATGAAAGAAAACAATGCGAATCTAAATGTAGAAAAAAAAATTTATCGCACGAAACTCGTTTCAAATTAGTATTGAAGAAATTTGATTATTCGTTAATAAAAGGATTACTTTGTTTTATCTCTAAATAAAGATAATGTTTTGCGATTAAAAGCGATAAAAATTAAAATAAATTTCATAAAATTTAAATAATTATGCATCGAAAATAAATCTACATTGTGTTTGTTTTGTCAATGTCTTACCAAACCCGTCTATTTCTACTGATAAGTCATTTTCTCAATATTAACAGAAATATTCTCATTTTTTTTTTTTTTTTTCATTTAAAATAATTGATTTTTATTACGAAGACGTTTGAATTTTGGATATCCGATGACAAAATGTTATTTATAATCTATTGTTTTAATGCATCGAAAACAAAATTTTTTAAAATTATACTCCGTTTCGTTTTAATATTTCATGAATGTAAATAATGTTATTTTAAATTTTCAAAGAATGCATAAAATGATTATCGTGTTTAATGGATTCATATTAATAATTCAATGTTGATCTATACACCCTTTTGCTTATTATCATAAAATTAGTAACTTTAATAACTAATTATCGTTAAAATAACGTTACTTCATGATAAAATGTTCCGTAAGTTTAATTAATTCCTGAATTTATCCTCACTACTTAGCGGCAAACATAACGTTATTCTATATAACTATAGAAAAGTTTCAAGAAAAAAAGTTTCGAACATTAATAAAGAATGTCATTTTTATGAGATTATACACGTATTAAAAGAAAAAGAATTTTCTTTCGAATGGGTTCTACTTAGGAAGCACTTGAAAAAAACTTGAATCTCCCCCCCCCCCATTCCACCACTTCCCCTCTTTTCCTTTGCCCCGAGATGTATGATCATTCGTTGGAGACTCTTACTCCATTGCTAATATGATTTTATAAGATTATACACGCACTTAATAACATTTATGCACCTTTTTATATACGTGCTTTACAATACAACGGGCGATAAATTTATTTAATTATTTCAAGATTACAAGGAAGGCTTTATTGTGTTATATATTACTGCTTCGTATAATGTAATAAACTTTTTATTTTTTTTTTTTTCTTCTTGATTTAGAAGAATCGCCGCTGTCAAAATTAATATCAACAAAAATTAAAATGATCTTTAAGCGATTTTTGTAAAAAAAAATCATTCGCTAGGATATTATTTTATTTATAATTTTACTAACAAGCGTTTTAAATTTTTAACTATAACCAATTATTTTAAAATAAATATTAATTTATAACGTATAAATAAAAAAAAATAAAAAATAAAAAAAAAAAAAAAATTTTTTAAAACAATCAAATAAAACAAGGGCAAACAATGTGTTAGATAAGTAAATCGTTTGTGTTACAGATGTGATAACAATAATAGCGAGCGTGGTCGTGCTCGCGATGAGGAGCAGCGGCCAGGTGTTCGCGGCGAGTGCCCTACGGGGTCTTCGCTTCTTCCAGATACTCCGGATGGTGCGGATGGACCGTCGAGGCGGGACGTGGAAGCTCTTGGGCAGCGTCGTTTACGCTCATCGACAAGTGAGATTTTTTAACTTTTATGATTAATGTTAAGATTTCATGTTTTTTTTTTTTTTTTTTTTTTTTTTTTTTTTTTTTTTTTTTTTTTCAATGGGACGTGACTATTGTTTTTTTTTTTTTTTTTAGTTTTGAGGATGGAGTAGGATATTTTTGTTCTTACCGTTGATTTATCGTTGTGGAAAATTTATACTTATTACAAGCTTTTATTTTTTAAAATTCAATTGGCTTATAATTTAACGAGGCATTAAAAAAGATTAATATTGACAAAAAATAATCATTAATCCGTCAAAATAAAGAAAAAAAAAAAAAAAAAATCAAATTTTACGTAAAAGTGTTTCATCGGAATTGATTTTAAAAGTTAACGCGTTGTAATAGCACACTTACACACATCAAATGTATGCAAATTCAATCATGGCTCTCCGAATAACTCGGCCGAGTTATTCCGAGCACGAAGCCAGAATCTTTCGTATCTTTAAGCCGAGGAGAGAAAAAGAGAAACAAAGAGAGAGAGAGAGAGATATCGTAAACCAATCTTTATTCATTAAACCACCACCTTGTGTTACCTTGATACATTTCTGCGCGAGTTACGAATATACCTTCCGAAGGATGTTGTGTCGTTTGCCCGAACTCGCATTAATCAAGCTCGAAAAAGATTTTTAGAGACACAAATAATCCGCGGTACTTATTACACACGTGTGCGCGACGTCTTAACGACCATATCGGGTAAACTATCGACGCGTCATTTCCAACTTAATTATAGTATAAATACGTGGATAATGAACATTATGAGTAATGAAAATACTTTTGATGTCATTATTTATCTAAAAATTATTGATTGTATATTTAACGCAATTATGAAATAATTTTAAACATTAAATTTATAAAGGAAATGTTTCTTTTTTAATATCTTATTAAAATATTGATATTTAATCAATAATTACGTTATTAATATAAAATTTTCATGAAAAATTATAAAATCATCAAATCGATGATATTTTACGAATCTATTCAAAGATAAAGTCTTTTATTTCCAACTATGAATACAAACGTCCCAGATATTGATCTTGAGATGCAAATCAATAATATGTTGTTATACACAGTAAATAGAAACAGTTAACGATTCGGCCAAAAATTTGGAGTTGCATAATTTTGCTATTTTTAAAAATACAAAACTCGAAATTTATCTGCACAACTCGAGGATTGTACAAACATTTTTTATAAGATAATTTTCAACATCGTTGTTTAAAAAGTAATTTCTTAAAGAATAAAATTAAATTTTATATAATCATTTTAATTTAATTTTAATTTAATTAGTTTTCAAAAGGCACAAACTGAAAAGACTTTCGATACGAATTAAAAGTATATACGCGCGAGTTACTTTAAAAAGATAAAACGACGCGTATTACATCGACGCGAATAAAAGTAGAAGCAACGGAGAAAATGTCAGACAGTCATGAGATGATATTCGACCTAAATGTCTTAGTATTACGAAATTGGATGAAATATCGACGATATGAAGGAGGATCTCGTCTTAAAGGAAAGAAAAAAAGAAAGCCGGAGTATCGGTTCTGGCAGAGGAAGAAAAAAAGGGTCGATAACATTGAGCGATAAGATCGAAAGAAAAATATGAAGGTGAATAGCGGTGAAAAGGGTACGGCACGTAAGAGACAGAGAAAAAAAGGTACGAAAAAATTATTGATGTACGTTACGCTAGGTTGACGAAAGCCGTCAGTTTCAGTTGAATTCAAGAGCGCGGACTGTCTTATGTGATAAAAGAGCTTTGAAAATTTGCAACACTTCCACTTTCAATATCTTTGTAATAGTTTATTTTAGATTCAATTTGATTTTTTTGTCTTCTTAAAAAATTATTTAAAACTGCCTCTAGTTACCTTCTTCATCTTTTCTAAAACTCATTGTTCATTAATTTATGAATGAATGATCCATACTAATACATAGGTGATAGCTACATAATTTCATAGATACATTACTTTATTTTTCCAAATGTTCACCCCATCAAATTAATGAAAAAACAATTAACATACATTGATATTCAATAGGATGCATAAAATAAGTTTTCATAAATTCAAAGAATTTTCTGTCTAACAATCATCTAATTATCCGTTCGTGTTGAAAAAATAAGATCGATATACTTCTTATTATTTTAAAATGCATAAATTCACAATGGATGGTTACTTAGCAGTAATTATGAATCCAGGCCATAGAAAAAGGCAATATAATGCATATCGACATATTTTCTTAATGGACCCACATAAATCATATTTTGCTGGAGCCTAGTGTCAATACTAAAATCCAGGATGCAGTTGAACATTTTTTTTTCGTCAAAAATTATCTCTATCATTAATTATGAATGTACATATTTTAGTAATTATTCATATTAAAATCACACGATTGAAAAATCTTAATAATTAATTACTTATATTCTTTATATTTATATACGTCTACAAAATAATGTAATTATCTGAAATTCATACTTGAATTTTAACAAATACGAAATTAAGATATCATGTTTTAAAATGAAAAAAAAAAATAGAATTCGATCAAAGTTCAAAATATGATATAGACAGGATTATGCACGTACGTTCACGAGAGTATTTTTAAATTTACTTAAATGACACGTTCCATTAGATTTAACGTAATATAACTTTAACTTTTTATTATAAACTGAATATATAAAAAATACTTTTTTATCTAATACTACTAACTAATTGAAAATAATCTTAAGCATTAAAGGCATTTATTTATTACATAAGCGTTATTAAAGTGTTATGTTTCAAATAGCTTTAAATTTAAATGCGTTATGTTTATTTAACGAAGAAAAATAGTTTATTTTTTTTTTTTTTTTTTTGTATTTATGAAATAAATATAGATTTTACTTTAAAAAGCTTGAAGATTTCTTAATGAAATGCATAAAGTTTCCTGAATTGGGTCAAAAATCCCATCTGAATAATTTACATTAGTTTTCCTTATCATTACAAAAGAATCTTAAAGTACTTTATGTAGCACAAAGCAGTCTTTAAATTCTTCTGAAAATTCAGTTAAATTAAAAAAAAAAAAAAAAAAAAAAAAAAAAAAAGAATACAAGAGAATAAAGAAAGTTAAAACATCTCGCACAGTGTAATAATAACACCTTGGAAATCCCGGTTACGATTAACTTTCTACAAAAAAAAAAAAAAAAAAGAAGAAAAAAAAAAGTGAAAGAAAAAAATCATCGAAACTTAGCTCAACGATTTCACAATATTACACAAGAAATACAAAATCGGCGTAAGACATTGCTTGTTTATAACACAGCCAAGATATATCTACGTACACACATTAGATCGAAAAAAATCCGCAGGTTTACTTCCTTCTTCCCTCGTGGTTAAAGAGGGTAACTCGGGTACGGTTATACAAAGGACTAAATAATACTTCCCTACCAAACGCGTAAAACTAGGCGTAGCTCGCGTGTATCTCGCGCATCTACCTTCCTCGCTTCGATTTCCCACTCTCCTTCCTTCCTTCCTCTGTCTCTCTCTCACTTTCGGTATCTTTACAACTCTCCCTTTCTTTCTTTCTCTCGGTAAAGTCGCACGCATCGAGAGAGAAAGAGAGAGAAAGTCGAAGCTTATTGCCTTGGCGCACGTTTACGCGCGCCTAAATATCGAGGTGAGTCAGCTGGTCGAGAGTCGCTCGAAAGGGAGAAAGAGAAGCTTTTGTTACGCACCAAACGGAAAACGCAAGCTTTTGACGCGCGCTAAGAATAATCCATACCAGCCAAGCCTTCGGGGCAACAACATACGCGTACACATGTATATATATATATGAAATAATGATGAAAGCTTTATTCGAGGATAAACGAGAAAGGACGTATCGATAAACCGCGAGAAATTGCAAGACCCCCCTGACAATACCTGCGCTATTATTCGTATGTAGAAAAGAAACTAGAATGGGTTATAAAGAGAGGCACGAGGAGAGAAAGGAGTAGAAGAAGACGGAAAATAAAAAGAACGAATCCTCGGCTTCTAGATTGACCGTTCCATTATATTAGAGCGAGAATAGAGAGCGTTACGTTAGAATAGACCCGAGCGATTATCCCAGCAGTCCGACCTATTTCGGCTCAATTTTATTTCTTTTTTTTTTTTTTTTTTTTTCTCCTTTTTTCCATTCACTCTGTACTAGTCAGGTGCATTAATGGACTAGGATGTTATACCTGGCACGCATATATAGAAAATAGCATCCGTTCGAAAGTATAAAAGCGAAAGCGAGCCGCTTTGATAGCTCAGGCTCGTTCACCATCGCTCGTTGCATTTTCAATTTGTTTATTCGTTACGAAGTTGGATTTTACTAAGGGAATCTTTTCTATTTTTTTTTTCTTTTATCTTTTTTAACAAAGGCTATTTTTTATTCTCTCCCTAATTTTTTTTTTTTTTTTTTTTTTTTTTTTTTTTTTTTTTTTTTTTAACGCATTTACGCAGGCAGAGTTTGAGTACGAATCTTGTTTGTTAATACCATAGCTTAGCACGTCAAAGTGTATGTCCTATAAATCCTATAAAAATTATAGAGAAAATAAATTCTTGTGATTTTTTTTTTTTTTTTTTCGTAACTTTTATTTTCCAAATAAGTCTAAAAATTTTATTTACGCTTGTGAAAATGTTTAATCTACACACTATACATGCGACGTAGCTATCATAAATCGTCGTTGCTGTATCGATACAATTTTATTACGTTATTATTATATACGTATAGATTTTATATTTTATTACGATTAAATTAACAATATTTTTCATAAATTTCACTTTCACGCGAATTTATAGAAATAAAGATAAAAGAATAAATCTCTTGACATAAAGCATTTAAATCAACGGCAAATAAATCCATTGAAAATTGATTTGAATTGAACGATTGAATTAAACCGCATAAATTCGCGCTTATTACATTTACATAATCAATTCGACGAATCACACAGCTCAAGAATATCAATTTCTCATTAGACCGTAATCATTGTTTCCTGCGCTTTATAAATAACATTCGCTCGTCACCTCGAAAGGTGCACGCGAGAAATGTAAAGTATGTGCGTTTAATTACAATTGAAACGTGTGCTTTTCAAATACACGATATATATACATATATATATATATATTTATTTATATATATACATATATATATATACATATATATTTCCAGGAACTTATTACGACACTTTATATCGGCTTCCTGGGACTGATTTTCGCCAGTTTCTTGGTCTATCTCGCTGAGAAGGATGACGAGCACTTCAATAACTTCGCCAAGGCTCTCTGGTGGGGAGTGGTAAGTCCTTTGCGGTATTCACTCGTTTGTATATTCTCGTCTCCCTTTACAACTCGGGATCACAATAGCTCTTCGGGTAAAGCCATAGTATTGTAACAATGTAACGCGCAACAAGCAAACAATTCACTTCGTTCGTGCTTATTTCTTCTGCGTACTGTTTCACGGCGTTTTAAAGGCTCTGCTGATAGCTTTTTTTTTTTTTTTATTATTATTATTATTATTATTTTTTTTTTTTTTTTTTTTTTTTTTTTTTTTTCAATACTTTATATTTTTTACTAACGTTAACAACCGTAGTGTTTAACGTTCGATGCTCGAATGCTTTATTTTAAATACTATAACAGAATAATAGTTTCCATAAACCAGCGTATCGTAATCGTTATTGATAGAGCTTTTATAATTAGAATATTCGATATCTTTTTATGAATAATCACTTATAATAAATAAACTCGGTTAAAAAATGTAAATTGTTTTAATAAATTATTGTAAAAAAAAAAAAAAACAATTTATGAGAGCATTACATCATCGCCCAACTAAGTAAAACAATAAATAAGTAATGTGAAATTATTGATATTACTCGAAAATTAAAATTTTATGATATTTAATCCATATTGTTTATATTTCATTCTTAAAGATGATTATTCTCTCTTGTATGTTAAAATTGTTTCATTCAACCGCAAAATAAACATAAGGATATGCATTCATTTTATGAATTCATTATTAACACTTGGCTTTATTTACGAAAATACAACATAAACTTGATACTGTATTTCAGATAAATAAATAAGATATCGCAAATTTCGTGTCTTCCTACGTTGTCAAAGAGAAATTTAATTACTGTTAGTATCATATATGAAACTAAAGGTTGCGCCGTTTTCTCACACGGTCTCAAAGCTCGACGCGTAGCTCGCTGCTGGTTAAACTTCAGTTATTGCACGTGAAATTTTTAAATCAATTTACGTGCGTCATTTTTTTATTTTTATTGTTATTGAAATTTTAATATTAAAAATCATTAAAATTTTTAAAATTGTTCTATCAAAGTTATTATTTTGACGTTTGAAACAAAAAGACATGAAATAAAAAGTTATTTAATTATTTTCAAAATAAAATGTATCTTTCATCAAAGATACTAAAAATATTTAATTTAAAAAAATATAATGATTCTATTTTTCACAAAAATAACGATAATAAATTGCAAAATAATGTAATGGCAATTAATTGTTAAGTTCAGTTTTATTGGCTGTAATAAATTATGTGTCTTACAAGCTCTTTTACACAATAGATATCTGAATAGACGAAATCAGAAACGACCACAACAAACATCGTATAACTTTACGACATTCAATTCACGCAATCAGTATCAAAAATAACTCGCAAGTGATAAATTAAAATGCAAATAAAATTCAAATGAAAATAACAAGCTCGAAAGGCCGAGGAAATTTATAGGCGTCGAGTTAAAGCTCTAATCTCTAAAAAAGAAAAAAAGTAACGAACGAACGAACGTTAAAAAGAAGGTCGATTACGTTACGATCGGCGCTTTACAACATTAGTACAAGAGTCGCGTGTCAATCTCGATTAATTGTTTCAGATCACACTCTGTACCGTGGGTTACGGCGATGCCGTGCCAAAAACCTGGCAGGGCAAAGTTATCGCTTCCTTCTGCGCTCTCCTCGGTATATCGTTCTTCGCTTTACCAGCTGTAAGTTTATTGTCGTTATTATTCGACCATTACTTATTTACATTTGTTTTCAATTGCATTTTTATTCATTTATTTGTTTTTTTTTTTAAGACCATACTGTCACCCTGTTGTTGGATTACAATAAAATTATCGTCTCGTACGATAGGGTTTTATTTATTTAAAGAAAACAAACTGTAATCGAATGCTTTTGTTTTAATTTAATTTATTACTATGAAATTTTTTTTTCGTTTTTCAATTACTTCCTTTAGAATATACTTTGTATACTCGTACAATAATTTTTCTACAGGTTTCTTTGTTTTACTTATTTTAACAATCGAGCAATATAAATAAACGTTTCGCTCAGGTACAAAGAAAAATATTATCATAAAAATAAAATTGAAATAACATTTATTTCTTTTTCTTGTTTTTTTTTTTTTTTTTTTCACTGCGTTTTATTATGTGAATAATAAAACAATTAAATAGATAATCGATAAAGCCTTTATTAAAATAAAAGCCAACATGGAATATTAATGCCTTATTTATGAAAGTTTTCATTAGGATAAATTTATTTTTACAAAATTGCACGGAATAAAAATAAAATAAAAAAAAAAAATAATTTTATTGTCATTATCAATTTTTATACGCAATAAGGCAAAATTAATTTTAATCCGCCACAAAGAGTACACGTTATTTATACGCGTTAATATTACTATCGAAACTATTTTCATTTGTATTTCCCTTTCTTAATTATTTGAAAAAAAAAAGAAAAAAAAAAAAGAATAAGACGAACGATAAAACATTTCGATTAACGAATACAATAACCGAATAACGTCTTAGGGAATTCTGGGCTCGGGATTTGCCCTAAAAGTTCAGCAGCAGCAACGCCAGAAACACATGATTCGCCGAAGACAGCCGGCCGCCAGTTTAATTCAGGCCCTTTGGAGGTGTTACGCGGCCGATGAACACAGCATGAGCGTCGCGACCTGGAAAATTCATCAAGTTCCGCTGCCAAGTCCGCCCAGGTTTGGCATTTTTATTAAATCTTTTTCTCTCTTTTTCTCTTTCTCTCTTTCCGATGTTCTCTGCATAATAAAATCTGCTCCGCGCGCTTACCTATTTATCGAATACCTATATATATATATATATATATATATATATATATATATATATATATATATATATATATATATATATATATATACGTACTCGTGCGCATAAGTACACATGTACACTTTATGCGCAATGTGTACGTGTACATGTGTGTGTGTGTGTACGTGTGTAGGGAAGGTATATATACATGTTTATAGTTTTTTGCTAACTTTATACTTCGCTATTCATTTGGATGCAATTTTATAGTTGAAGAAATACGAAGCTTAGCCAACTGAAGTGTTCTAGACCTCGTGCATATTAAAGTGCTCTTTGATATTACGTACATGAGCAAATACAATAAAATTAAAAGTAATCAGGATTTAATAATTTTTCGAATAAAAATAATCTTTTCAATTTATAGAGAGAAAACAATTTCAACGAATATTTTCTTTAAAATTATTACTGATTAAAAAATTTTTACCAGCAGTTCATTAAAAATTTTAAGTTCAAAATTGATTGATAACAAATTTTTAAAAATATTATTAATTAATCATGTTTAAATTTAAATACTTCAAAAAAAAAAAAAAAAAATTTATTTGAAAATTTTATTCTCAAATGTCTTAAAAATAAAAAAATAGAAAAAAGAAACAGACGATTTATTGCTTTAGAATATTTTTAACGAAGCATGAATAACGATTGCACTCCGATTATACTCGCCTTATGTATATAGCAAACATATTTCCATTGAGTATTGAGTTTTATGCTTTGCTTAATAAATTTTTTCACACAGCATTTTCATGAACATCTTTTAGTTTACAGCGAAGCTTTCACTCTGAACGCTTGGACGCTACGATTCTTAGAAAATTAGAAAGCTAAATAAGCACGAAAAGAATAGTAATAATAACAATAATAATAATGAAAGAGTTTACAAAGCATAAACGGAACGATGACGATTAAAGGTGAAAATTATTCTTTTCAATATTTTAGTAGTCGACCCTCTTCTAGCTTTAAGCATAACGCGTCATTCGTCAGTCGGCTGCCAACGATTCGCCGGCACAAAAGCACATCTTTGCACAGTCCTAGTCTTCATAAACTCGTTCATCAGGGCTACCAACCACAACGCGGTAACGTTACGCGAGGCTTCACCGATCTCATCTCCTCGTCCGAGAATTTAGGTAAGTTCTTCTTATTTTAACGAATAAACATCCTTCGCTTTATTTTCGTTTCGTATATTTTTGTTTATGAGCTTTTCGCTAAAAAAAAAAAAAAAAAAAGAAAAAGTAAAAAAAAAACAATTAACCTTGACCAATCACTCGCTTGATCTATCGATTTATTTTAATTTCATGATTATTTATCAGGCTACGAATAGCCAAGATTCACGGAATATTTTTAATTGTGATTACGATGATTGAAAACTGTTTCACGATTATAAATTTTTCGATTAAAATTATTCATCTGTATTATTTCTCTCTTTTTTTTTTTCTTTTTGTAATGTAGCCGTAATGTTTAAATAAGAATTTTTAATCGCTATAATGCTTACCGAATAAATTTAATGTTTAATTTTAATTTCAACAAATATCAAAACGAAAGAAAAATTTTTTTAATAATAAATTTCAAAGATAAATTATTTTATAAATTTATTTATAAAAACATGTTGCATTATAAGTAAAAATTGCTCGAGCTTTAAATACGCGTAAAATTTTAGGTGGTCAGCCTCCGAGCAATAATAACGGCAACAATAACAGCGGCAATGAACCGAGCGGTGGTGGTGGTGGCGGTGGCGGCAGTATTACCACCGTTAGACAATTAAACGCCAGCTATTCCGAAGATTCCGTCACGGAAACAGCCTTATCAAAAAGAAATTCCGACGGTGAGTCGTCTATTATGCTCAATATCAAAAAAATAAATAAATAAATAAACTTATGATTTCGTCTTACGCGCAAGAATGTCATCTTCTCCGCGTATTATACGTGTGTATCTCTTGGCTGACCAAAACCGGTCAACGTCTACTTACTCGATTGATCATTTTTTGTTTCGCATTCAATTTTTTAATTTTATTTCATAAACGTTAATGTAAACTCAATTTTTATTTTACACTTTTAATTCGTTATAAATTTATTTGATTTATTATGAAAGTATATTTTCTTAAAAATTTTCATATTTTATAAGATTTTAATGAAAAAGTTACAAACATTTCATTATAATACATTCCATGCTTACGTACAATTCTCATTTATTTTTTTCGCAAAAATAATTTAAATAATTTAAACTTTCTTGTATGATTTTATAAAGATATTTTTTATTCGATAATTTATATTTTATTTTTGCTGAAAATTAATATTATTTAAAATAAATTTTTAAAATTAAATAAATTTAAAATTTTTCAATCTCTTAAGCGCTTGAATAAAACAAAAATTTGTTCGAAATCGTTGAATGTCCGACATATCAAAACGTTTTGCCTTTTAAAATATCGATGCGATACGACGTTATCACTAAAGCTAATCCAATTCCCAAAACAATCATCTTTTTCGTTTCCCCGAGCATATTCATACAACTGGTACAGATCCTTTCATGTATAATCTTTCCCTAAAAATCTACGTGAGCGAAAAAAACAAGTATTTCTCATCTCGCCATGAAAAAAGAAAATTGCGTAAGTTCCTTGTTTGACGCAAATTTACGGAAAAAAGGTCAAGATAAAATCTTGAATAATTTACGATAAAAATATATGCTGTATGTGTTAAAAGTAGAAGATTGTAAACAAAGCTAATGTTTAAAGTTAGTCTAAAGTTTATCAAAAATATGTCTAAAAATTTAGTTGGAGATATATTTGTTACAGATTATTTATTAAAACAAGATTATTATTGCTATAACATTATTTATTAATTATAACAGTGTGCAAATAATCAGTAATTTTCGATTAGTTTGATGAAGAAAGATGAATATTATTTAGTAATATTTTTTGGAAATCAAGGATTATACGTGTATTTTTAAAACGTTATCAATTAAAAATGTAATAACTTTAATTTTTTAATCTTCAATCAACCGTGGATAACTTTATTATCAAATTGAATAATGAATAGAATATTGATAAATTGGTCTAAATTTAGAGCTATAAAATGTAAATAAAAATAAAAAATTGAAAAATGACGAATCGACACTGCATCTAACTTTTCAAAGCTGTAAACAGAAAAAAAAAAAAAAAAAAAAACCAAAAACAAAAAGAAATATATATATATATACACAACAAAGGAAGGGCCAGTGACATAAAAAAAAAAAAAATCGAGAGGATTAAGGAAAGAAGATAGAACAAATTCTAGGAAAGAAAGAAAGAAGGAAGGAAAGAAAGAACAAATACGAATATCGCGAGGATCGGATCAAATTGAGCGAATGAGTAAAAAGAGGTTGTTGTTGTTGTTGTTGTTGGCTGAAATGTAGCGGCGAAGTTGAGGCTTGGGAGATCATCGTCGACCCTCGAGCTGCGCGAACTGCGCATCGACGGGCTGATCGGTCGGCTCGGTGAGACCTCGTCGACCCTGCCGCTTGCCCTCGCGGGTCTAGCCTCCCCGCTGCCCCCGCTGCCCGAGCTACTTGGATCGCCGACCTCCCCGAACGCGTCTCCGACCTCTGAGAAGAGTACGATTTATTATCGAAGCACGCTCTCTCTCTCTCTCACTCTCACTCTCACTATCTATTCTTCTCTCTTTCTCTCTTATCTATTACTTTATCTATTATATATCTTTGCTTATCTTTCGCTATCTCTAATTAATCATCTCTATTTTTCGTTTAGTTATCTCTATAACTATATTTTCTTTTATCGCGTGAAATCTTTTATGCACGAGTATGCCACCGATGCAAATAATCACTATTTTTTTTTTTTTTTTTTTTTTTTTTTTTATAAAAATTTGTTTGAAAATTTTAGATTTACAGATGAATATTATTTTTTCACGGTGGCACACTTTAACGCAAATGCTTTACGGTGGTTCGAAAAATTATTCGCCTTCGGAATTTTAAGCTAGGCGGGCTTTATCTCGCAACAATTATTTTCTACTGGTTATTATTTTGCTTTTGCCTATTTGTTTGTTTAGTTAGCCGACATTTTTTTTTTTTTTTTTTTTTTTTTTTTTTTTAATCTCTCGTTCAGATTTGTGGTTTTTTTTTTTTTATTCCTTTAGGGTTTTTTCTTTCTCGATTACTAAGTATCGTAGGCGTATACAAAATTTTGTTTTGTAATTTTCTTACTACAAATCGATTATTTATCGTTTGATATACGTATCTTTTACGGCATTACCAAGCTCCAATACCTTCGATCCATTCTAGCTTCGTTTCACTCAACATATTATACTTATTTTAAATTTTTTACGTTAAAAATATCTTTCAGTTCCGAGAATACTCGAGAGGCTCGTCGAATGCGACAATAACATAAAAATTTTAATTAGCACTAATAGTTTTATACTATTGCATTTTTTTTTTTTTTTTTTTTCAATTTACGTCGCCAACGTGCTTAAAATGTATAACTCGCTAAAAGCCTTTTTAATTAAAACTGAAAATGGAAAAGTATATTTTTAATTTTTTTTTTATTTGAAAAAAAAAAAAAAAAAAAGAAAAAAATGTAGTATACACATTCTTAATAATATCGAATAAAACTTAATCGATGAAAAATATTTTTTTTTTTATAAAAATTCTGAAGAAGTTGATAATACAATTAAGTTTACGTATAAAATAAAATTTATTCAATGACACATTAATATATTCGACGTCAAATTGGACTAGCTAACCGCTTTTAATTCAACGCAGTCCGCATTGAAAATTTAAAATTCCAATCTCGCAATGGATAAAATTTTTAATCTCGATAGTTACAATAATCTCCAATACGGAAAAAACGTAACAAAAATGTCGCGCGATCGTGACCGCGAGAATGTTTCCGAATAAAATGGGTGCACGATATCGTCTATTCAATTAAATCGAGCGCGTGCGCGTCCTTCTGTCTCATTATACGCCGGCGATATAGCGAATGCATTAAATTACCGAGATAGAAAGAGAAAGAGAGATATGAAGTGCGAGAAAGAGAGGTTGAATTTTCGGCATATAGATGGAAGAAACATCTCGTGCGTTGCGTGGAGTTTGACGAGCCTCTCGGGTATAAAAGTTAGCCGCGACACGAGTTTTCGAGCCGGGACAAAGCAGAGACCGGCTCAGAAGCGCCGCTCATTGGATTTATAATTATACGAAACGGAGAGAGAGAGAGAGAGAGAGAGAGAGAGAGAGCAACGACGGATGGATGGATGGAGGGCTCGAGATGGATGGGAGCGCATAATGTGCAACACATTTGCGCACGAGTGCTCGAGCGCGGCCCATGCAAATGAAATATTTGCATTCGCGAGATGAATATCTCTCTTGGGTTAAGCGCGAGGAGGCACGAAGTTATGTCGCGCCGACTTCTTAAGGAGCTTGGTTACTCTCTCTCTCTTTCTCTCTCTCTCATGAAAATTTTAAATATAAGAACAATTACGAAATTTTTTTTTTTTTTTGTTTTTCTTTCTTTTTTTTTTCTTTAAGCGAACGTTATGTTTTTCATTATTAATGACGAGATATCCTTTTGTTTTTTACATCATTATATTTTTGCGAGGCTTGATTATTTTATGCATAATTTGTGACCTAAAAATGTCTTTTTCCTTTTTTTTTTTTCTTTATAAACATTCATCTTGCCCGAGTAACGATTAAGAAATCATAAAAAGTATAAATAATTTTTGTACATCTCGTTAACGATACTTTATGATAAATTTTAATATTCATTATCTACATAATTCATTTTAATATTCATTTTAATATTCATTATCTACATACATTCTAATTCGCGAATATAAACAAAAATAAAAAAAAAATAAAAAAAAGCACTTATTTTAAATTATTTTTGAATCTATTTTAATTTTACCGCATATACTTTATGGATGATAAGATATAAAATACAACTTCATAAAAGCACAAAACTTATTTCACTAGATCATTAGTAGTATCAACGAATATTTAAAGTATTAACAGATGAGCGAGTGTGCTAATTTCTCAAGTCTCTGTAGCCATGAGTAAATTTTAAAATTTTTCGGAAATATATCTTGTTTTTAAAAAGTGAAAATAAATCCGGTATAATTGATCTTGCGATCGATAAGCAAATATAACTTTGTTTATTGATTTTTTGAAGCTGTAAGCTATGTCCTTGAAAATATTGATTTAACGATGATGTATATATATGTATATATCATTTAATGATTACTTGTTTTAAGGTTTTCCTTTACTACACTGATACATCAGAATTTTAAAACGAATTAATATAAATCAATAAAATTAAAAATTTTTCTACAATAAAACGTTTAAATTTTTTATTTTTCGAGAAACAAAAATATAACCCTAATGAGCAAATTTTTTATTTAATACTATTGATTCATTAATGAGAATTAATATATTTGAGAATTCAAGTCACAAATTATGTCTAATGTAATCGACGCACAAAATTTCTAATCGTCATTAAGAGCAAAATAATTAGGATAAAATAATCAGATATTACAGATTGAAAGATTTTTTCATATACTTATCGTAGAAGTTTACCATTATTTTTAAATACTTAACGAAATTTTTAAACTTTTGTTATGCATTACAAATACTCTTACATTTTAAAAATATATTACGTGGTTAAAATTTTTTTTTTTTTTGGCTCTTTTTTATTAATTCCTAAATTTATTTTAGTCATAAACGAAGGGAAGTTTAGTTTCTGGGTATTTTGAATTAGCAATTCCAAATTGTTCCCATTATTCAATGAATTCATAACAACGATTTAGTTTTAGATAAGAAAATATTATTTATAACAAGTAAAATTTATTACGTTGTGAATTATATTTCAGTGTTTGAAAGGTAATTGTGAACTTCTATATTAATTTCAATTTATTCTCATATACTTTCTCTAACCTCAATTCAAGTATGTTTATTTACTTCTAAAACCTTTCATGTTATCTATTGTTTCTTTCTTACTTGCAAAAATAATTTATTGTTTAGTTGAATGTTAATGTTTTTTTCGTGGGTTATCGAGAAATGTATTATTTTTGTCTTAGTATCGTGTTAGTCGAATGATTTTCGTTAAGTTTTTTAGTTTGACTCACAATTATTACACTTGCACATTATTAACATAACATTGAATATCATTTACTAACGTAGAATAAAGTAGATGACGTTATAATATAATATAAAATTTTATGGTCATATTAACTACAAATACAATTTACAATGATTTCATTTTTTTTTTTTTTTTTCTCTATATTAAATGAAAATAATATTTATAAAAATTTTAGTATTTATAATTTAATAAAATATAAACATTCAAAAATATATCATTTTACAACATTTTTTAATTTTATTTCATATTTTGATGGATAACATAATTTTATAATTCCATAAAATTATTAATCATTACAATTTTCTTATGAAGTTCCATTTTTCTACGTGCTATTTTGATTCATAATACAGTTAATCTGAACCATTAGGTTATTAAATCTTGCAATGCATCGTGTATATGCAATATATATATATATATATATATATATATATATATATATTTTAGTGACAATAATGCATCAATCAAAATAAAGTTTGAAAAGTATTTATGTGACTTTCACATTGTCTTCACTATCCTCAAACTCGTGCATTATAAAATCAAGACCACACATCGGAGTCTTCAGTCCCGATTAAATCGAATTCTTTTGTTTTATGCGACCGAGTTTGCTTTTTAGCGAATGCTGCTTTCGTTTCTCTAAAATTTATGTTGCAAACGCATTTATTACTGCTATGATTTTTGCTGGCGCTTTAATTTCATCCTTGTCCTTATTTTCTAACTTTTCGCGATCGTCTTACTTAATGATAACGGCGTAATCATCAGAAAAAAATAAATAAATAAATAAATAAAATAAAATAAAATAAAATAAAATTAATTGTAATTCGTTAAGTATTCCGTTATATCGATTAATTATATTAAATTATAAATAAAGCGAGCGAAATATTTATTACATTATTAGAGTAACTATGAATATTTATTACATTATTACAAGTCTTGATTTTTCCATCTCCTAAAAGTAGCCATTAATTTGTACTAGTAAATATTTATTTCTACCAGTAAATATTTATTACATTATTATAAGTCTTGATTTTTCTCCATGTCCTCAAAGTAGCCATTAATTTACTTTTTAATAACGAGCAAAAATTTTAGCTTGGATAAGTGGGTTGAAAGCAATTAATTATAGAAAAAAAAAAAAAAAAAAAAAAAAAAAAAAATATATATATATATATATATATATATATATATATATATATATATACATTAATAATAATAATAATCAAACGAAATTAAAATTAACGAAAACAAATGATAAAAAAAACATGTGATATTTAACCCAATTTTCAACTCGCGATCTTTTCTCCACTCGTCGCGTGTTTTTAGGTAACAAATATCGTGATATGCAATAAAATCAAGGCTTCTTTATTCGCAATACTATCCTGAAAATTTCTTTATAACTTAGTTTAAGTAAGGTCAATTATTATTTTCAAGATTTATTGAATAGAGTTATAAATTTTTTTACATATACTATAGAACATCTTATCGAAAATTTTTTCTTAATTTGAATTATTTGATTCCAATGCTTAAGTTTTTTCATTATTGACAATCGATAAATATTTTTTGTTCGTAAAAATTAAAAAAAAAATTTATTTCGATTAATATTTTAATCATTCATTCAAGTTAATTAATTATTGCTTTAAAAAATTAATAAGACAAATTAAATCAGCAAAAGTCGAAAAGATAGATAAAATTAATTATCTAGTCTTGCTTTACTCCCTCTCCTTACGTCCAACCTGTATCCCCCACCCCCTCTCCTAAAAAAGCATGGCACGTGTGAATTTACAATACTAAGAATGATGATTACTAATGGTAATGAAGCACCGTAATGAAGAAAAAAAAAATTATGTTGTAACTAGCGAGTATTGGCATATCATAACGACTTTGCAGCTTCATCGTGCACTTCACGAGACGAAAAAATTTTGTGTCATTAACCTGATTTAAACGCTCGAGGAGTAAAGAAAATTATTGCCTTTCTCGATATGCGTTGAGTTGTGTTAGGTAAAGATAAAATAAATTTTTTAAACGATAAATTAGAGAATGGTAAGCCTTTGAGTGAAGCATTACGCGAATGCTTTGCGATATCTGTTTATGACAACAGTGTATTGAAAAAAAAAAAAAAAAAAAAAAAAAAAAAAAAAATGTTTTGTTGAGTCGTTAATTAATAGTCTAAGAACAAAAACTGTTATTAAATTATACATATTATATATAGTATTAGTGAAAGTAATGCACGCGAATCCGTAGTGGTGAGATCGACGATGTTAGCAATAGTAATTAACGAAAGGTACGAATTAACGATTTTTGATATTTGCCTGCAGATGAGGACGAGGAGCCTCGATGCGTCCAGCTGACGAATCAGCACAAGGGCGCGATAAGGGCGATTCGAAAGGTGAGTTGCTATGATTATATATTTCGCTTCTTGTTATTAACCTTTCATCCCTCTTCTCTTTATCTCAAGATATTCTTTTACCATGTCACTGATGTTATTATTAATCATGTGATTAATTATTTGCACTCAGGATATATATATATATATAATATATATATATATCGACCCTATTCAATAAAATAATTTTCTTAGCTTTATTTTTTCGTTAAACTACTTTGCCGTCGAGTAGTTCACGATTACATCATTTATGTGCATCTGATTGATCGTGAACTAATTCGAACGCGAAGATTTTTAATCGTTTACTCGGGATCGCCGAGTTTTATTGAATAAGGTAGGTAAACGAATATAAACAATTAATGCTTCTTCATTGATACAAAAATTTCACTCGTCAAAATTAAAATACTTTATCGAAAATTCTCCAGTCACGTGGTCATCTTAACAATTGGAGTAGCCGACAAAAAATTAATCGAATTTTATTTTATTTTATTTTTTATCGTTATAAATATGAATGATATTTAACACAAGGTGAATATTAATATAAGCGGTAACTCCCGTTGTTACGTCAAAGTCCGATTGACCATGCGTCTAAAGAATTTTCAAAACCCCGTTAATTCATCGTAATCGAATATAACAAAAAATAATATAATTCAGACACATGACGCGTCCAAAAACACGAAAATATCAAACACTAAAATTATTCACACATTGTTTGTCAAATGATAAATAATCATCGCCATTTATGTATATATATTTACACAAAAAAGTCTTATATCATTTATAATACACATAAGTTAATAATGAAATCATATGAAGATACAAACAACAAAGTAAAGCAAATTTTAATATAATTTGATAATACTTATTATTTTAATATACATCCTACACGATTTTCTTATACAATCTCTAAATTACATTAATTGACATGTTAACTGGCTCGTTTACGATTTACAATTTATGTAATTACATCATTACATTTACCGTTTTATATATTTCATATAGAAGTAAATCAAATTATTATTTGACAAATAATATGTTTAAGATCAAATAAATACGATAAATAATCATTTAATAATTAATAAAAACGTTAAAATTATCCAATACAAATTGTTTCAACAATTTTGAACGATAACAATATTTATATAAAAAACAAAAGATATTCAAAATTATAATCCATATTATCTTTTAGAATAAATAAAAATAGCGATTCATTGTTATGTTTTTTAAAAATATGAAAAGTACAAAGTTTTGGCATTTAAAAAACGGGCACGAGCGCTAAAAAAGGAAAGAAAGTAATTTTTTCATCGGTGTAATAAATATCACATCTGTATATAAAATTAAAAAAATTAATTTTAATTTTTGCATTATTAAATGAAAAAAAAAAAAAAAAAAAAAAAATTAAGAGAAAAAAAAAAAGAAAAAAGAAAGCACCATACGTGATTATTTATCGTTATATCCGCAAGGTCTCTGTATAACCTCACACACATCTAGTTTTGGGTCACAATTGATACATGTACAGCCCGTGGTTTAACCGTGTGAAATTGTCCGTACTTATGCCAGATGAAGTACTTCGTGGCGAGGCGCAAATTCAAAGAGGCACTGAAGCCGTATGACGTTAAGGACGTGATTGAGCAATACAGCGCCGGCCATGTCGACCTACTCGGTCGCGTGAAAAATATCCAAACTAGGTATCCCCCTCGTACACTCGTACTCTCTCTCTCTCTCTCTCTCTCTCTCTCTCTCTCTCTTTCACTATTTTTCTCTTTCTATCTCTTGCTCTCGCACATTGACTGTCCATCCTTCAACGGCGAAAGAAGCTCTCCTATCTTTTTCCCTTATTTCCTCAGCCCTGTATTCTTTTTCCCAGCGCGGTTATATTATTTTCTCTCCTAAAGTCCTCCGGCGAGCTCGACTAGAAGAGAGACCCTGAGAATTATTGCGCCAGCACGTCCCCGACAACGGCTCTACGTCACACTCACACTTACACACACTCTCCAACACACTCTCTCTCTCTCTCTCTTTCTGTTCCTCGCGACCACAGCCACTACCACAGCCACTACCACCAACGCCATATCTTTTATGTACTTCTCTACGACTTTTCCTGCATGACCTTATTCTCCCACGTTAAATCGTGAATCTTCATTTTTCCCCATGGCACGTTACATATATACGTGTTCGCGTATCTCTGTGTCTCTTTATCTCTTACTGTGCATTTTTATCAATTCTGACTTATTTTTAATATCGATAATTTTTATACAACGTGTGCAATTTTAACTCATTCTAAAATTTTCAATGTGGTATAAACATTAATCAGAATTATACTTATATTATACTATTTTATAGTCCGATTAAAACAAATTGCACACATTTAAAATTTTAAAGCGTACGTATTATCAAATTATCAAAATTTATTGCATTGCTTTAATCCAAGTTAATTATTAAAAGGCTTAATTTAAAGAGCAATAACGAATACAAGTATATATGTAACGTTTTAAATTGTTTCACTTTCAACTATGTAAATTATAGTCGTAGATCTAAAAGAGCATAATAAAAAGTATTTGAGAATCGTATCATAATCGAGTAAAAAGTTTTTAAATTGTTTAACATATATTTTGATTAAAATTGTAAATACGTTGAACAACGTAGTAATAGAACTTTAATGTATTTATAAAAGTAGAGTAAAGTAAACTAGATTTTTTTGTAAGCTACAAGTATTGCTAGTTTATTGAAAAAAAAAAAAAAAAACAAAAAAAAAATCGAGAACTTTAAATAAAACTTGAGATTAAACGCGTAAAAAATTTTAATGTTCGAAAGTGTTTTAAAACATCCCACTCGCGTTCAATAATATCAGGCTGAATAAAAAAAAAAAAAAAAAAAAAACTAAAACACACATTTCCGCGGTATTCAATAAAATATTCTCAGGCATCTCTCTCCTTCGACTCGACGGCGGCTTGTTCTTCGTTTCCCTGTGTCACCGTCTTTATTTGAGAGAGTAAAAAAACTTGTGAAGTGTAAATGTGTCTTTTGTCATCTCAAAGCGCTCGTAAATCCTTTCTCCAAATCTGTACGTATATGTACCATATACTATTGTTTACACTCACGGTTATCTGCTTAAATTGAGAAGCTGGGAATCATCCATCGAGTAACTTTAACGATTTGAAAATTATTTCGATATGGGATGTATACCATACAGTCGATAAAATTCATACGCTTATCGATACTTTACATTTATAAAAGGAATTAGAATATTTTACGAAATTAAAACGAATTACAAGCACTTTGTAGGTGACCGAAATGTTGTCTATCGTTAAAAAATAATAATAATAATAACGATTGGAATGGTACCTGTTTTATTTATCGTCTTTTCTGTAATACAACGTCTTCGTGTGTGGTACCTAAAATTTAACTCTATACATAGATCTCAATTTTGTGATGCACCTATTCTTGTCACGTACGCGCACAAGCTCTCTTTATTTCTATTTGTTTATCTCCTTATTTCTGCCTTAATAAATATACCTAATATTCCAAAGTGTACATTTACCTTTCATCATTGTCCCATGTTTTTCCAATCTCTCATCTTCTCTCATTTGTTAAAAAAAAAAAAAAATATATATATATATATATTTTTTTTTTTCGGTTACCTTCTTTCGCAACTCATTAATTTTCTCCTTTCCTTTCCTGATAATCGTACCTCGCGTGCTATTCATATCATGATAATCTGCCGTTTTCGTTTTTCGCTCAAAGAAATTTTGCATTTTTTATTTAATCGCGCGTATTCGAATAAAACTCGTTTGAGTCAACGTTAAAAAATTCGTGCCTCAAATGAAACGTTATTCTTAAAAAATTTGTATAATAACTTGATCGATAAAATTTACGATAGCGAAATTAACAATAAAACCAAACGAATATAAGAAAATAATTAAAATAACCATAGGCATCTCGTCGCCCTTGCCAAAGTAAAATAACGAATTAATAACGTCGATTATCAGTCGGGATAAAATACTCGCTTACCCTCTCGCAATTCATCGAGCCATTATCCTTTTGTCTTCGATTACGTACGACCCGGTAAAGTTTCGACCACCGCACGCGTTGCGTAGGAAGCGCGCGCGATAGATATATCCTTCGTTTTCTTCGCATTCTATACCCCTTTCGATCGATCGCTCGTATACCGATTAGTTCTATATATATATATATATATATATATATATATGCCTATCTGATTGTGTGTGTGTGTGTGTGTGTGTGTGTGTAGAGAGAGAACCAATACCCGTAAAACGCATAAACGTATACGTTTAAGTCGATAAAACATCCTTGTCGGAGCGCTCGAGTCCGTGACTATCCTTCCTCGGTAAATTTTCGTTTAATATTGACAGATAGTGTCTGCGCCTGTTTATACACCCAAGGGAAATAAGATCTGTCTAAACATTACACGTGAATTGGCATTAGAATTAGAGTCTTGAAATAGATATAGTGTGTGTGTATATATATAGTACGTCGTACCGATATTATATACGAGAACGGTTACCTACATATTTCTCTCAAGGGTTAGGTAATAACGCCAATCGTCGTTATACCGATGAATTTTTATATTCCCGTGCGCGTTCATTCACGAGGTACACGTACATCCCTATGAAACATTATACACAAACGCGCGCGCTCGTGCTTAGATATAACTCCGATGTGTGTATTAAAATTCGAACGGGGATAGTGCCGTTAGAATACATCATCAACGGATGTACACAACTGTGGAAACTTAGAAGAGAGGGTTACACGAAGCCAATTATGTATCCGCGTGCTCGTCACATTCACGGCCGCGTGAATTCATCGCGACCTCGGCTTTCGACCGTTGTGTCCGCGCGCGTGTTTGCTTGATTCCGCCGGTGACCCTATCGTGACTTCCTCATGCAATCGGACGAAAATAGAATTTTATCCGATAATTGATTATTTTAATCAAATTTTATTCAAGTTTTAATTATAATGAATATATTTCGGAACGTTGTTTATGATAATAAATCGTGCGTATTCTTTTTATTGCGAAGTTATTTATTACGATTATTAAATATGACTACTTGACAATTTTAATATAACATCACAATTGGGAATACAAATTTTTCTCATTTAGATAAATTTTTTTCATCTTTTCCGACTCGAAAAATATCAATCATATATCCAATCTTTCAGAACCTCTCCTCCTCCTCCTCCTCCTCCTCTTCCTCCTCCTCCAAAAAGAAAAAAAAAAATTCTTTCATTCCATACTTCTATATCTGTAATTCAATCTTTCTTATCCAATGGTTAATCAAACTAACAAACGAAAGCCTTTTGTTTCTTTTAAACGATGGACTGCCTTTTGTCTCTAATTGTGTTAACAATGTAACGTGCGTGTGTTTTGTGTCAATGTGAAACTTGCTTGTTTTAGAGATGTCACGTGCGTGAAATGTTACGCGAAAATTTATAACGCCGTATATATAAGCCACTCTCCCCCTCACACCCTCACCCAAATCGCCGGATAACTAATCGTTTCGCGTTGATACCATTGCCCGAGAGGCGAAATTACTCGATGACTCGTACGAATTCGCGCCAATTCGCACGATCGCTGCAATTCAACGATTGATTCTCCCATTTGGTGCGCGCGTCTTCGCACGAGCTCCACAGGTGGCACGTGATTTTACCAAAGGAAGATATACTACGTATGCCAACGCGCTCTTTCTTGATTCTTCTCGTTTATTATTATAGACGACCAATTTGTTTTCAACGATTTCTCTTCTTGTCTTTTACTTTGAACTTTTGGATCTATCTATCGGTATTTTTTTTCTTTTTTTTTTTTTTTTTTTTTTTGCATAATTTTATCAAAATTGTAACGGTGATTGATCCTTTTAAAGTTCGAATTATATTTATTGAAAAGTTAAGTAAACGAGATCATTATGATTATTGAAAAATCAAATAGACATTAGAAGAAAAATAACGTTTCGATTAAAGGATTATATTTAGCAATTTTTTACCATTAAATAGTATTAAATTTTCAAAAATAATTATAATTATTTTTATAATTATAACAAATAATAATGTAAAGTAGAATTATCTTCTAATAAAAATAAAGAGGGGAAAAATTTAAATAAAACTCGTAAAATGCTTTGCATAATATATTTTCATTACAGGTGACATGTCTGACCAAACCGCGTACCTTTTCTACTGAATCTAGAAATTTAAGTTTATTACGTTATTCTTTTGAATTCTGTGGACTAAGAGAATTATTACACTTTTTGAATTTTATATATTATTAATAATATTGAATAAATAATTGATTAATATTTTATTTAATAATCTCTCTCTTTCTCTATATATATATTTAAAATAATTGGTTTATCCAATTTAAGCTAAAATTATGAAAATCTTATTTTAATTTAAAAAATTTAAATAATAACATTATTTTAAAATTTATTTATTAATTAACATTAAATAATATATATTCATATATTTATTGATTAATAAAGTATTTTTTTTTTTTTTTTATGCAATTAAATTTAATCAAAATGAAAATTTATCATTTGTGTTTAAAATGAAAGAAATTGCATTAAAATTAATGAAAGATAAATTACAATTGAATATTGTTACATAATTATATTTATATAAATGGACAATAAATTAACTATAATATAATGTATATTGTAATGATTCTTCAACGATTCATAATAGCCGTTTACTTAAAACGAAGCCCACAATTTACCGTTACAAAATATAAAAAAAAACTTTACCTTTGTACCCTAATAATCGTCGAAAAAAATAAAGCGCGGGAATAACGAGAATCGAATTAAAAAAATCAACTTTTTTCATTTCGAATTTATCCCGGTGTCTGTAAGATTTTAAAGTCGCAAAAATTTGCTCTCATGTGCAGCTATCACACAAAAATCTTCTCTATACGTAAGGTCAGTCCTTACGTTTCGTTTCCATATCGGAGAGAGAGGATGGTAAAACCGAAAACCGAAAGAGACCCGGCAATTAAAAAAAAAAAAAAAAAACAGCGTGATATACATATATACATGCAGACACACACACAAACTGCCGAGAATTTTATGCTTTATAAAATAAGCGGTTCTGTAATAAAACAAATGTCGAATTGTCGTGAAAGTTTTAAGTTTCAAGGTAAATATTTCATCGTCGAATTTCTCGACAAGAATGAAAATGAGGAAAATACAGGGTCGTAGATAAGCAGATCTTCATATGTATAGTAATGATAATGCACATTCGAAAATGAATTTTCTTATTTAAGCTTGGGAAATACAAAATCAAACGATCGATGACATATCGATGCACGAAATAAATCACCGATTTATTTTTAAATTACTTTGCTCGTAAAGCAAATTTATCGTCGAAAAAATTTTTTCCAATTCGACGTTATTGTCATTTTAAATTTTTTATTTTTTGAAAACGCATGATGTCATTGAAAAAATAATTTCTGACGCCAATGTATTAAGAATGTTAATTCTGTATTCAAGACAATGATGATTTTATTCGATATACATTTGTGACAAATGTAACGTAATTTTTACACGTCATTAAAATTATTTGAATTTAACGTCGTGTGCACTTGAGTAAAATTCCAACAAATGTAGTATGAAGAAGATACATACGCTTATAAAATGTAATTTTCCATAAAGTTTTTCATTACGTTATAACATTAGCTACGGAAAATTTTAAAATCGACAAAAGTTTAGCAAATTGTTCTCTCGAAAATTGATTACAATTTATTGACGTCAATGTTTTTATGATATCATTCATTTTTAATATCAATAACATAGAGGTTAAAAGTTAAACGGTGAAAAACTATTAAAAGAAACGTCGTCGGCAAAGATCTGTCATCGATATACATATAAAAAAAAAAAAAAAAAAAACATACCAACATAAAAAAAAAAAAAAAGAAAGAAAAAAGAAAAATAGATAAGACAACTGCAATAAAACAATAAATCAAATAAAACAAAAACAAAAACAAAAACAAATCAAAGCGCCAGCGTAAACTATGTGATAATGTGTCTGGAAATCGCGGGGGCGTGATCGCAGCTGAAATACTTCGTGGCCCGCAAGAAGTTCAGGGAAGCCCTGAAACCTTACGACGTCAAGGACGTGATTGAACAATACAGCTCCGGCCACGCCGATCTACTGAATCGCGTACGAAATCTGCACTTCAGGTACAGATGCCTCGCAGGTGCAGTCGTGTTATATAAATATATCTATATATATATATATATATATCACATTATAAAAATAATGACAAACACGAGCCTCGACGACGAGCTTCGAGTCGTACAATTTATTTATTTTTTTTTTATATATATAAAGCGTAAAGTTTAGCTTTAAATCGTGGACAGTAACAATGGTTAAATGGATTTTTTTTTAACATTTTATATCTTTTTTCTTTTACAATCAATTTAAAGAATTTATTAAAGAATATAAAAATAAATTGTTGCATGGTATTTATATAAAAATTTTTTTTTTTTTTTTTTTAAATTCAAATTATAAAATAGAACGATATTTATCTTATAAAAAAAAATGATCGTTAAAAAAAATAAACTTTTTTGCGTTTACAAATTAAAAAATATAATCGCGGTAAGAATTTAGATTGCCATTTTTTTTTTTTTTTTTTTTTTTTTCCTAAAAAATAAGCAAATTTACGTACGTTCGAATTCTTTAATGAACATTTATCTATTTTTGCTGTCCGCGTTATTTATCACGCCGTTTTATTGCGCTTATGCAGTATAAAATAGTTAAAACTACCACTCTATACTCACCCCCCCCCCCAAAACCCCTGTTTAATTTTTTTGCCAAAGCTGCTTTTATGTGCAATATACCCCGAATAATAATTTCATTATATATTTACATTGCTATTCCTATTATACATATATATACTATATATATATACATATATATATATATATATGTTATATTCATCTCTTGAAATACGATATCACTATTTTCGCATAAACAAAAAAAAAAACTCACGTGCGAAAGAATCGTAAAAATCCACTCACTAGGAGCGATTCGCTTGGATAAAGAATTTCGTTTTATTTAAAATAGTCCTCGCCACTATATATTTATTATTTACCGCTTTCACTTTATTTCATTATTATTATATTAGGGAGTTATAGAAGTGTGTCTACGGCAAACCGAATTTGAGACAATAATCCGTAAATCTCTTCATAATTCCAGCAAACTTACTTTCATAATACCGTATTTAAGAAGTAATGACAAGTTTCTCGATATCAACGGTTTGTGGTAATCGTAGAAGTGGTAATTGCACGAAACTTTAACATTATTAGATGTTGTTTATTGTTTTTTTTTTTTTTTTTTTTTTTTTTTTCAATAGTAATAATTGTCGTTTGTTGTCGTATGTGCATTGTAGGCATGATCATTACCGATGATATTATTTTTTAATTAATACCTTGAACGTTCATACATACATATATATATACACACATATATTTACAAAATTTTTAGTCATTATTTTATTTTTAGCACAATTTACTCGAACTATTTCACTTTTGATCGATGTTTAAGAATTACATTTTACGCATATATTCCCAATTTAGCTTGTGTTCGTAGTAGCTTCACTGGCACACTAATTTTGGCGTTGTTTGAATAACGATAATCAATCATATACAGACTATTAATCCATCACGTCTCTATTAAACAGGTTAGATCAAATTTTGGGTAAGCAAGGCTCGAAAGCAAGAGACGTATATGCTTCGAAAATTAGTTTAGCGTCGAGAATCGTAAAGGTCGAAAGGCAGGTAAGTCTTCAGAAACTATCAATATGTTGGCATTTATTTTCTTATTATTATAAGATATAAGTTTATTCGGTCCTTTGATAATTATTCTTTCAACGTTATACGAGTATACTTAAAATCGAAATATTCTTTCAATATTCAATATTCAAATAGTTTTAAAAATATCCAACGAAACTTTAAACAAACAAGCTCTCATACATCTTTCGCTTTAAAAAAAAAAAATCCTCGATTCTCCAAAAAAAAAAAAAAATTTACTTCTTGAACGAAGCAAGCAAACTTCTCTCTCACAGGTCGATGACATCGAAATGAAACTCGACCAGCTTATCGAGCTGTACATGGAAGACCGTAAGCGTCTGTTGGCGCTGCCGATGCCGGAAGCGGAGTTCGGCGGAGGCGGCAACGGGGGAGGTAACAGCGGTGCGGGGAGCGCCGCACCGGAAGCTCCCCTATCCGCCGGGATCGGTGTACCCGGTAGCTGCGGCTTCGTCCTCAAGCCCATACTCGTTGACAAACAGGTGTCCGAGCCGAGCTCACCCACGACCGGCAACTTTCGCGATACCGAGCGCGGACATCATCACCACGGCAAGCCGAGGCAAATGCATCGGGGACACTCGGATCTCGGGAGCCGCGTCAAGAAGCGAGTTACTTTAAGGTTTTTATCCTTCTCTTTCAACGGTTTTTTTTTTTTTTTTATTCTTCTAAATCAGTATATCCTTTTTTTTATCAATCACTTGACCTGAAATAATCACGAGATTGATTTTCCAACATTTATTTTTCTCAAAAAAAAAAAAAAAAAAAAAAAAAAAAAAAAAAAAAAAAAAAAAAAAAAGTTCTTTGCGAGTTATACTTTTCTTTGCTTACAAAAGTTAAAAAGTATTCGAATAGAAAATTAATTTAGTTATAAAACAAATTAAATTTAAAAAAATAACTGTGTAAATAAATATTAATTAAATTTAAATAAAATGAAAATAATATACACGTTAATTGCGCTAAAAAAAATCATCGATCAAAGACAATTCAATCTTATAAATTATTTCCGGAATATTTGAAAATGAATAAGTTTCTGTCTGAATAATAAATAATAAATTTCCGGTACAAATAAGTCGGAATTGGTTAAAGTAGATCATTATCGCATCGGTAAAAGTAAAAAAGAATCTCGAATTCCTATCGGTTCAATCAATTATTTCCAATATTCATTCCATAAGTCACTCAACCCTTGATAAATTGCCTATCCTCGAACAATGGCCCCACCATAACCTCGATTCTCATAAATCCAAGTCAACCCGGAAACAATAGATGCGAGAAAGCGAAAGGCTCACTTTCCTTGCTAAAATAGATAGCGAGTACCGTCACGCTATCGGTCACGGTTACCGGTTAATAATAGTAATAATAATACCAAAGATAACAAAACCAACGATAAATAAACAAATAAAACAACAACAACAACAGCAATAATTCATTTACATATATACATATCTCCCGTATCTCGATCGGTCAGTTCCATTCCTTCGCACCTGGTGCTTCCGGCGGACGTGGTGGGAAAGCCACCGAGACTGCCGACGTCGCCGACGGCCTCGAGCGCGCCGTCGGCCATCACCACTCGGCAGGGCGACGTCGTGATAATGGTCCCGCCGCTCTGTGGCTCCGACTCCGAAAGCAAGCAATCCGACGAGCCCCAGACGAGTACCGGCGTTTACTCGTCTTCGTCGGCCGGAGGCGCTGACAACGTCGGCGACCCCGACGAGTTACCCCAAACCTCCAAGGATCCATGCGGTGAGTATATACGTATTACGATGGATTTATTATCCGTAAATATATATATAAATATATAAAAATATATCTCGATGTCTAACTCGCACTCGTTAAATGTGTCTTTTTTAGTAAATTTTCCTTTCGTCTTTAGTGTGCGTGCGCGTGTGGTTGCGTTGTTTTGGCTGCCCGCGTTGTTGCGTTTATATTTATTATTTTTTTTTTTTTTTTTTTTTTTTTTTTTTTTTCTTTTCTTTTCTTTTTTCTATCGAGCGCGAAAACTTGCGAAAACTGTATTTTCTTCTCTTTGACGCGCCGCATTTTCTGTACGTATGTGTGTATGTATGAATACATAGACGTACAAGAAGCGAAAGACTTGCGTCGGCCGTTAATGGAATCGGTAACAGAATTTCGAGGTCGTAAGGAGGAGGACCCTTTGATTTATACCGAGTTTCTTCTAGCCGCTTTTATCGCGGAAAAAGGGAGCTTTATACGAGGAATAACACGAATAAAAGTTTACCCTGGGAGTGGCCCGAGTCGTAAGTCGGTGCTGTTGCTTCTTTTGGGCTCGTGACGTATCTCGCTTTTATTTTACTTTACGGAAGATTTTAAATCGCGAAAGTAAAATACTTCAAAGTTTTGCATATACTAAATAAATAAAAAAAAAAAGCCTTACACGCGTTAAATGTTTACGTTTTTCTTGTAAAAATAATGTTTTATAAATATTATATGTTATTTATTCTCGAAAATGTTGAAATTATTAAATAAAAAATATAATTTAATGATGCGTTATTATGTAAAGTAGATAAAATTAATTTATGCAAAAAAAAAAAAAAAAAAAAACTCAATAAATCGTTTCCAAAATTAAATTTTTTTTTTTAATAATAATTGAAAATACAATTATAAACAAAAATTTTAATTAATCTAAAAGCAATAATAAATTTTTCATTATTTTTACAATTGTTGCACAATTTAAACGACAATATATGCAAGAAAATCTATTCAAAGTGGATATAAACAGTCAGCTCATTAGTGAGCTTGGCGAAAAATGCAAATGTCTTCATTTTGATTCATTGGAAGCTTTATTTATTTATTATTTTTTTTTTTCTAAAAAAAAAGAAAAAAAAACAAGTAGTAATATTTTAAATAAAAGTTGTACTCCTTAAATGAAATAAATTAATTTAATGAATAATAATTTTAAAATTTTACCTTAAGAGCTTTGATTTAAATTTTTAATTAATTTTGAGAAAAACCTATTTAAAAACTATTAAAAAATTTTTACTTGATACGTATATACTGATTAAATTGAATTGCAAATTTTTGTCGAAAACGTTAATTACTATTTTACGTGAAAAAAAATAACGTATATTATGGTAAATAAATAAAATTATTAAAACATCAAAAAATAAAAATTAATTATCCAGAGAAAAATATCTTTGCTTGTATTTATTAATCCGATAATTAACGAAAGTGGACCAATTAATTATAAAAATACATAAATCGCTACTTTTTAATTGAGCAGTTAACATCTTGAATCTTAATGCTCTCGTATAACATGAACGAAATCGTATTAGCGAGCTTCAAATTAAAAGCCTCGAACGTATCTTGCGGAAACAAAACGCACGAAGCACCGACTAATCCCGCACACGTATAAATAAACTTTCGCTCACACCGAAATCGCTTAGGTACACGTGTAAAAGCCGGCGAATGTGAAATCCACATACACGCGCGCTTGCACACATATACAGCACACGGAAAAAAACACACAAAAATACATACACCGATGTATACAGTGAGTAGCTAGTGTTGCTTACAATCGTATAATAATACCATAGTAGCTCCTTGGCTCTGTCTCTAATTCTATACACATATACATGTATGTATGTGGGTGTGGATGTGTATACAAACGAGTGTACACATCTCGCAATCGGCAAACACGCATGCTTTATATATTACATACACATCAATATGTATATGTATATGTATATGTATATGTATATGTATATGTATATGTATATGTATATATAAATATTCAAGGCTCGAAAACACGTATATTATTTTCGTATGTGTGTGCGTTTTACAGTATCGGCCAACACTACTCGCTCGTCTACCACGTCGTTATAGCGAAACAGACATTACACAGTAAGTTCACCTCACTGTAAATGCAGCTGCGCGCGCTATATGCGCGCCGAGTCTTAATAGCGTGTATTTTAGAAAATTTAGAGGCGAACTACCGCTGTTTTATTATCGCTTTTCTTTATTTGCATTATATTAATATTGCGCATATAATAGTAACGTAGTTGATTTTCGCATTAGAAGTTTTTGCCCATTTATATTACATGTATAGTATATATGCGCGCGTGTATAATTAATGATATAATTAATTAAATTCTTTTTTCTAAATTATTATTATTTTTTAACGGTTTACCGGATCAAAATTGAATTTTAAAATGGAAAAAAATTTAATTAGAATTTTTCTAAATTAACTATTTTAATTTTTATTAATGAGTGCTTTTCGAAACAAATTATTAATAATTTTTTTTTTTTTTTTTTCATTTGCATCATAATTAACGCTCGCTAGTTTTGACAAGAATAAAGATATTCCACGTGCAATTGCAACGTATTTTCAAACTATTTAATTTATTATTTACAAGATATATTTATATATTTGTCATATCGGCAGAGCCTTAATCCAACGCTAAAAGCTAGCTTCAAGCGAGTAATTTTAAGAATAAATAAAGAAAGAAGGAAAGAAAGAAGAAAGTAAAAAGAAAACATTGGCTTTAAAAATCGCAAACGTCTTGAAGGGCTGAAATTGACAAAGTGCGCTCTCCTCTCATCCGAAAGTCTACGTGTAAAAAGAGAGATAGCGACACATATAACCAACTTTCACCGCGTGCGCGTCACTCGCATTACAATTCCCCCGAGCAATTTTTTATTACACGCTCTCTCTCTCTCTCTTTCTCTCTCTCTCTATCTCACACTTTTCTCTCTTCACGCTACACTTGCACTTTTTGTACACGGCTCGCATTCTTAACAGCTATTTTTCCCCCTGTCGACTGTTCGTTTTTACGCGTCAGCTTCATTTTAGCTTCTTCAACTCGGCTTCGCTCGGAGAAAATTTTTCTTTCTCACTTCCCTATTGACCCTTTATCCCTTCCTTCTTCTTCCCTCCTCTTCTTACTCTTTCTTTCCTTATCTTAATTTTTTTTTTCTATTTTTTTTTTTTTCTTTTAGAGTCTTGCCGCTAGAGTATCTTTCACGCATTGAAAACATCGAAACGTTTGACGACATTCGAAGCATCTTTTACACATCTCTTTTTTATTACATTTTGTATTTAGTTTTTCTCGCATCATTTACGCCTGACAAGTTAATGTTCTCGATAGTTGCATCGACTGCAACAATGTACATGTAAAATAAAACTTTCGTCGTATCCTATGGAAAATTATTACTTTTTTTTTATTTTTTTTTTAAGCAAATACCGATGTTAATAGGTTTTTATCAATTAATTCTGCTGCATTCGATTTTTAAAAATCATAAGTAAAATATGTATACATTCTAATCTCTCTGCGTTAATTTTTAAAATACAACAGTTGTGTGTGAAATTACTAAAAATGAAAATTAAGTAACCCATATAGAGTCGAATTAATTATAAACCAATGAATACACTTGGTAAAAGTACATATATCTTTACATTATTGTGCTTTCAACAACCAAATGGAAAAATTAATAATATGTACGAGATACGAGTAATATAAAAAACTAAGTATTTAATTGTTCCATTAATATTAAATTGTTTTTTTATTCAATTTTTTAACGTTTTAATTGAGATTATATGTTTAACAATTATCATGCGATGTGAAAGTATTAAATAGTTTTTAAGTGTTTTGTTTGGATACTTTATATATTTATTATGTTTTACTAAATAGATATGAAGTTTGTTTGTATCTCGAATTTATATATTTCATATATTTATACACTTATATACACTTTTTCATGCGCAGTCATAACAGTTCGTACAAAAATTTGAAATGCATTGTGTGCATTATAAATATACGAGTATACCTTTGCATGATGAAAAGAATTAACATTGCTAATTGCGAATGCTTTGGCTACTATTTTATTTATTTATTTATTTATTTATTTATTTATTTATTTCAAATAATCTTATGAATTTGCATGTTGATATTTTCAATTGTTTCTTTTCAATATATAAAAAATGTTTGCATGTTAATTAAACTGCACAAGATTATTTAAAAGATTATGTAACAATTTGCAATTACAATAAAATTCGATGCATGTGATAATTTTTTAGGTTAACAAAAATTCTAATTTTTTTTACGCGAGTGATATTAATAATGTTGATTTGTTTACTTGAAAGTTGTATGAAAAGTGGAATTAAATTACTATAAATTTTCTAATATGATGTTTGCTTTCAAATGTAAACATTTTTTTCAAAAAATATTATATGTACTTTCAGAATGCTTTACTTAGAAAAAAAAATATATGTATACTTGGTAAAGCATAAATTTATTTTAAAGCATATATTTTATATTTAATACTACATAAATCTGTATAGTATTTTACATAAAAAGATAACTTCTATGTAATACTGTTTACTCGCTAAAATGCAAACATTTTTTTTTTTTTTTTTTTTTTTTTTTTTTTTCAATGTACGGGTATAAACTTTTTTTGATAATGAAAAACAGTACGATTACTTAACAAAAATTTTATAACTTTTTGAACAAAATGTATTGTATTAAATCGTTAAGACTTTTCGAGATAAATTATCGATAAATAATGGATAAACTTTGTAGATTTTCTTTTTCATTCACAAATATACTTGACATATTTTACTGATAAAAAATTTAGTTACTTAATTAGAAGCAAGCACATTAAGTTTTAGTCTCTCTTTCTTTCCGATATAGATGAAGGACTGTTTAACGGTATGAAATAATAAAGTAAAGTCGAATCACTTGGACAAATGGCTAAAGTGACAAATGGCCGTGCTTTCAGATCGGAGGGACGACGTCGTCTATTCGTCGGTGGACTCCGAGGACGCTGAGGTGGACGACGACGAGGAGGAAGAGGACGACGAGGACGACGAGGACGAGGAAGAGGAGGAAGAAATGGATCGGGAGCCAGATTACGAGGAGGAGGAGGAAGAAACGTCGTGCGAGAACACGGCGCTCCTTGGCTCCTCTCGCACTCAGATCATCGTGACGCCGAGCTCGACGAGTCCCGGTCAAAGCAGCCAGGAGCACCTCGGGCTCATCGTCGAGCACGGGAGCTCGCAGTCGCGGGATTACGCCTCGGCGAGCCTCGGCGCCACGAGCCATTCGCGCTCCTAGCTGAGCGGTCGGCTCGCGAGGGGAGCCTATTACGAGATGCTGCTACGGCCGAGCAGGAGACCGGAGCCCCGAGGTGGAGTGGGAAAGCGCCGCTACGCCTGAGACTAAGGCTGCGGGTAACCGAGCCCGGACGATCGACGCTCATCGTGACTCGGCTTTTACGCTATCTCCTTTTGTATACTCTTGTAATACATTGCGAGGGAGCGGATCTTGCGAGCCAGGAGCCCGCCGTCTTTTGTGCGATCGCGAGCTGGACGGCGTTTGTTGATGCGGATTGCGAGAGAGGTCGAGAGTTACCGAATTACGCGAAGGGATTGGCTCTTGGGCTTGAAATTTATCGTTTATGTTTCGAGTATTGTAATGGCGGGCGGGGGGGGGGGGGATCCGATGGGAAATACCGAAACACGCAACATTTATATAAACGAATTTAAATCGGAAGAATTTTACTTTTTCTTCGTATACTTTGAGAACTGCGATGAAAGTTAGATTAAAAAATTTTAACTTTAGGTAAATAAATTGCCTTTTAAAAATTATAATTTTTATTTTCCATCAAACAAGTCTTTGAAGTGTATATTTTCTTTACGACTGATACGTTTTATCATATTTCTTTTAAATTAAAATAATATTTATATTTAAAACATTCAAACGATAAAAAATATAACTATATGAAACTATAGTATGTTTCTAAAACGCATATATGATACCGTAATATTCTTAATTTAAATATGTCATTATTTTCAATATATTCAGTCGTAAAAATAAATTTTTTCTTTTATTAAATAAATTATGTTTTTAAAATTACAAAATTTCTTTTTAGTAAAGCATTTTTTCAAATAATTTCATTGAAATATAAAATTTTATGTTGTAAAAATAGTTAAAAAAACTTTTGAATTCTTAATTGTTTTTTTAAATCTTTTTTAATATAAATAGAAAAAGTTGCAAAGAATTTCTGATTTAAATATTGTAACTAAAATTCTTCGCGAAAAATACAACAAAGTCGCTTCACAGTCACATAAACTTTATATGCATAAAATAAAAATGTTTAAATATTATTAAAAAATTTTACAATATAAAACATCTTTTATAACGGAATTTTAAATAATATTATTTTAGAAAAGACTCAAATTTTTCAAAATTAAAATCTTGAAAATTAGATATTTTATATTTTCTAAGATCAATAATAATTCAACTCTTAACTTTTACATTTTAAGAATTGGAAATTATGTAAAACTACTAATATAATTTTCAATTCTCAATCAAAATTGAATTTGATATGAAAAATTTGTAAAATTTGTATACAATTTGTACATAATAAAAAACTCATCGTTTTAGTTTTATCCGAATAACATTAAATTATAAATGTGACAAAGCTTACATATTTGACTCATATTTTAATAAAAAAAAAAACTAATATATCAAAATTAGCAAAAACTAATTTTCTTTATTTTGGCGTTTCATTTTTACGAGCAAAGCATGCATATCATTTTCAATATCTATATTTTCGTAGTACGAAATTTATCTCAAATAAATCAACAATCCCGTTCAGCAAGCATCCACTTATAAATAAAAAAAAAAAAAAAAAAAAAAAAAAAAAAAAATAATGTTTTCACTGTAAGACAAACAACGATCGGAAGATCACTTTGATCTTGGGTCCAGCTCCTACTTATGTATAGATCAATTTTTAACCCTCTGGTAGGGAATTAAGTTTTAATAGATTTCACCATTTAATTATTTAGTATAATATTTTTTTTTTATTTATTTTAAATTGCGCTATATAGTCCGCTAAAAGTGAAATATGGCACAACGAAAGCGACACCGCATATCGTCACGGGGAGGTAAAATGCAAAAATTAAAATTAATACGTTAAATAAATAAATAAATAAATATATTAATCTTAGAACTCGAAAGTGCTATGTATTTCAGCGATTTTAACGCCGCAATTAGCAAGTACTTACGCAACAAAAAAAAAAAAAAAAATAAATAAATAAAAAATAAAAAATGAAAAACCAAAAAATAAACAAATAAATCGATGGCATCGACTCGCGTTCAAAGACACTTTCCTTCCGGTCAGTCTTCCACGCGAGTATCAAGTGCGCACAATGTAATCTAACGTTTGTAAAAAAAAAAAAAAAAAAAAAAAAAAAAAACCAAAAGATAAACAGCTGCATAAGTAATCGTTTTTATTATAATTACAGTAACACGAAACTCGCATTAATTAATACAAATTAAATAATTAAATGTCACAATTTCGCACGACGCTAGCTATAACTTAAAAAAAAAAAAAAAAACTTCTTACATTTTGCATATTAACGGTAAAGTACAATGAGAACAATTTTTTAAATAAATCACAATAGGTATTTGTATGCGTATACATATTTATAACAGCGCTTAGATAGACAAAAAAAAATATCATAGCCTCTCTCCTTTTCTCTGTTCTCGCTTTGGCCAAAAAAAAAAAGGTACGATATAAAAATCGGAGGTTATTAAGATTAATAAAAGAGAAGAGGACCGGGAGGAATTAGACGCAGGCACCAAATGTAAAGAGAAGTTTAATTGCACAGTAATGTGTACACTTATTTGTCGTAATTCGCGCGAAAGATTTAATATCCGGTGTTCAGTTAATGGTGTACCATAAAATGCAACAAAAAAAAAAAATAAATAGAAAATAATGTACGATGAAAAAGCTCGGATCTAATGTAAAAAAAAAAAAAAATTTAAAATAACATCGGGGTTTAACTGACTAACTTATTAAACAATAGGACGAAATAATAACGACAGCTATACAATAAAATTAAACTTAGGGCACAATGAAGACGCTTATATTACATTTATATACACATATGATATGTCGCGATAAGTATACATAATTTAGCTATAATATTTTTGAATTACACTACTTTAAATTCATTTGATGCAAATATTTAAATTATGAATAACTCACGTATATAACTGTACAGAGATGTCTACATATGTGCAATCGCAAAATTACGTATTCAAAACTTTATTGACCATGAAAACAAGCTTCAGCCATAAATTTTCGTTTTATCAATAATATCGTATTCATGGATATTATTATTTTTTATTTTCGCATGTGCACATCATTATTAACAACGATAAATAATTTAAAAGCTTGTATTTTCATAATTTTCGTTTACATTAACTTTATCCGTAACAATACTTTAACGTTTTTCATCTTTTTATATACGGTAACGAAACTTTTATTTTATCTTAAATTTATATTTACATTTACTGCATTCAAAGATTTATTTGTAGTATTAAAATAATTTCTGAACGCACATAATAAACATTTAAAAAATTATTTTTTTCAATTATTGTTGTTAATGCTGATTGATCACGTTAATAGAAAAAAATTTTATTACCCATTGATACTGATAAATTATTTAAAATAATGCGTATTAAGCGTAAGTTTTAAAAGTAAGACGAAAAATGCTTTTATAAACAGAAAAATAGATTAAACATCAAGAAATATAGTAAAACAATGTAATGTAAAACTAAAATACTCCCCTAATTCTTATACGCGCGTCTTCGTATAAATTGTATACAAAAAAAAAACAAAAAAAAAAAAAAAAAAAAAAAATATATATATATATATATGAAAATTCAACTATGGACTTTCTACGCACTTCGGACGTAATGTAAAAAATGTAAAACTTAAATAAAAGCGTAATATTATGTATACATACAAATACAATTTATGTATAAGGATGCATTATGTGATTCGAGCGAAATGAAAGAGAAAGTGGGAGAAAACATTCCATGTGAATAAATATACGAGTATATATATATATATATATATATATATATATATATATATATATATATATATATATATACACACACACAAATGCTCATCGATTATGAAGATTTTTATCGGAATATATACATACATATATATATATATATAGAGAGAGAGAGAGGAATAATTTTTTTCCAACCAGTATACATTTTACCTACATTATAATTTGAAATTAGAATTAAGATGAAAAATAAATACAAAAACTTATCTAGTGTTGGACAAGTTTTGACTTAAGTACTTAATTAATTACCATCGCACACGTCGTATCCTTCTTCCGACGGGCATCACAAATATTCATCGCGTATTTGTATTTACAATGTATTTTGATACAATTAAATGTAATAATCGATCTATACACGCAATGAAATGTGAATAAGAAAAAAAAGTAAATTATTATGAACAACGGAATTTTTTTTCTCTTAATCGTTACCTGTGATTAATAAAGTACTCGATGACGTATTTGTCCAGCACAGCAACGAACATAGCGCAGACACGAGCTGATCGAAAATTTAAAAAATTATGAAAAAAAGAAAGAAAAAAAAAATAATCGAAAGAAAGATTTAATAAGAAAAGAAAAGCAATCAAAATTATACTATTATCGACGTTTCAATTATTTAGGCGAATTATATTCGAATTATTAACATTATTAAGGAATGAAAGAAATGATAATCCGTAGGTAAACTTTATGCAATTCGCGCAGTATTTACAATTTTAAAATTTTTAGGGGAGTTTAATAAAGTAAAAACATAAGAGATTTTAAAAATATCATTTTAAATGCAGAACGCTTCGACTTTTCAACCAAACTTGTTAAATTAATAATAAAATTAGATTTTTAGAAGAATTAGAAATTTCTGTAAAGAAACTTTAAAAATAATGTTAACGAGGTATGTAATGAGTTTAAAGTTATCAGTTTAGAGGGACCAGACAAGTTGCATGGTATAATAAATTTTAATAAATTTCTGTTAGTATAATATACATATATATATATATATATTACAGAATCTTAATTTAACTTTAAGATTATCGATAAAAAAGGTGTTTTTATTTATCCAGTATATAATATTGTTGAATTTTTAAAATTTGTGTACTTATTACAGATTTTAAACGAAAAAAAGCAAATTAAAATCAGAAGCGTACTGTGCACCATCGCGCATGGAAGCTATTTGAGTTTTCGAAGAATTTATCAACTAAGAACTTAGCGAAATATAATAATTATTTCGATATTACATCGATGAACTCCAAAATGCAATGCGATATATGACGAATATTAAAAAAAAAAAAAAAAACGAGCCACGGCGGCATCTCAATTTCCGTTCAATGTCGTTTAGATCGTTATTTAAAAAAAAAAAAAAAAAAAAAAAAAAAGGAGTCGATCATTTAAACGACAAAGATCGTAAAACAAAATTTACACACCAACGATCTCGTGTGCTACTGCTGCTCGGATGTACACTAATAGAAAAAAAAAATAAAAAAATAAAAAAAATAAAAAAAATAAAAAAAAAAAAAAAAAAGTAAGTAAATAAATAAAGTTATAGAAGCGATTTTCACGGAGTCGGGAAGTATCTCGAGTGTGTAAAACTAGGCAAAACAAGTAAAACGAAGGATTTGAAAAATCTGAAATAAATATATACATTTATTTTATAAAAACCGTTGTGTTCATGTTAATTATTTTAATCACATCTTTTCTATCCTATTATAATTTTTTAATGTTATATAAATAATATAACGATAATAGTGAAAAAAAATAATTATTCGGTACTTGGTACTTAATGAATATTTCTACCACTTAAAATAGTATCAAATTAAAATAATTAAAACGATTTAATTTTATTATAATTAAATACAGAAAGAAGAAAATGCCCCTGAGGATCACGGAACGACACAAGGTCCTGTTAATGAAAAATTTGCGACTTAACGAAAAGATGCTATTTAACAGGTAAGAAATAATATATTTTATTGCAATTATAATTTATGTGATCACAAAATATGTAATGATTATAATAAAATATTACGTAAAAAGCAATAATTTTAAACAAAAGAAAAAATGTTCCTCGGCAACTTATGCATAATAACAGTCAATTTCCTACTTTATGAAATATAGATACTATATCTTATTCATATTAAAAATTTTTTTAATAATTCATATAAAAAAAAATAAATAAATAAATAAAAAATTCAATATAAAAATATGAACTATTATTTAAGGGTTTTATTTTAAAAAGTTGCATCCAAGAAGAAAATTTAATTTACTATATAATATTGTACGGAGCTGCAATATATCATTTTTATTGATCGAACAACGACACAATTCAATAAGAATTTTCCAGTTTAACAAAACCAATATTTACTTTACATTGAACACTAACTTTCTCGATACTACAAGCTACACAAAAGATGATCTTTTTCGATAAATATTCTCTTAAATTAAAGGCAAACGTTATTTATTACGGAAAATTGTAACGATCGTTAAATTTTCTAATTTAAAAAAATATTTCTACTTTTAATATAAAAATTAAAAAAAAAAAAAAAAAAAGAGAGAGAATAAGTATCGCCGGGATCACAATATTTATTTTTATAAGCTGTGAACCTGTGATCATTAAAAAATGTTTCATTTAAAATATACTTGCAAAGTAATAATTATATAAACCTTAGACTTACATACTATTTAATAAATTAGGAGCATCCATTATTGACATTTCCATAGATTAAAAAAACAGTCGATGAAGTTTATAAATTTTACCAAATTTTCGTAAGCATTGCGACAGCCGTGAATACACAACAATCAGCAACGACTTATGAATCTTAAAAATAACACAGCGATAAATACGTTTAAATTTACGAATTTATTTCTCCTAGTTATTTTCATTATTTAAAAATATTCATTATTTAAAAATAATATTTGAAATTTGATGTAATTGTTTTGCAATATTTCATTTCGTTTCATATAATAATTATCAACTTATATTTTTCTTTATTATAATTATTATAACATCATTTAATGTATTATATTAACAATTTATTTGTCATAATTTCAACTCTAAGTAAAAGATGCGCTATATATAATAAAAATAACAATATGAAAATTTTATTAATAAAAGAAGCATTTCGATTATTAATTTTTAAGAAATAAAATTAATTAATTAAACATTATTGTTTTTAACAAGAAAAAAAAAAAAAAAAAAAAACGATAAAATGGACGGGTGATTTTGATAACGGAAATTAATGTCTTTCAAAGTTATTATTACGACATTTTTGACTTTAGTTTTGAACTGTTGAAAACAATAGATTATATTAAAAAAAAAAAAAAAAAAAAAAAAAAAACCGATAAAATAATATCTAATCTCGAAGACATAATATGGCGAATATACACAATTTTCAAAATACTCTGTTATGTTTTCAAGATTTTTGTATTATTTGTATAAAATAATGTTTATTAAAAATATGTGAACAATTTTTCGCTGTGCTACTACTAATATATATATATATATTTTTATACGATTTACAATAAACATCAATATAAACCTAATTTTTAGTTTATTTCAACGTCTAACTCTTATGCTTAAGATTATAAACTTTCGATTTCTCCGTCGCGCGTTCGTTAATCACGTATTTTTACCTTCGCGAATATTATTATTTTTTCAGCGCTATATTACCATGACTAAAATATTATAAAATTAAATATTTAAAGCATCGTATGCAAAAACGTATCGTTCCATTGCCTCATAAATTACAATAAAATATCAGTGCTTGTTTCTTGGAAATAAAAAATTCCTCTTCTTAAAATAACGTATGTCACCTTTGGCCAAATAAGTATTCGTTGCCGCGAGAGATACAAAAAAATTCGGAATTGCAACGAGGCACGCATTAATAAGGACACCGGTGAGAAGCGAGTAAGGCGACTCGGCAACAATATTACAACAACTTTCGTAAATCGACTTGGACGGTTCGATAAAATAGAGAAGCACGCGCGATGAATTCCCCCGTGTACGAAACTCTTTGTCGCTCGCTTTCTCGCGAGCCGCTCTGTGGCGAAATTGCGCGACAGCGACGGCCCGTGTAACCCGAGCGCGTTTGTGTGCTTGTATACCGTATCGTCGCAAAAAGCTTCGTCGTGTATATATATATATATATATAATATATATGTATATATACACTTGTATACGAGAAAAGAGAAATCGGAGGGAAGTTATAAGAGCGATTAATATTACTGGAAAAGCAAGAAATGAGAAAAAAACAAAACAAAAAAAACAAAAAAAAAACAAAAGGTGAAAAGGAGGAATCGTCGTACATATATCAGTCACTGGGTGACACACGACTGAATTTCGTGACTCCGAAAAAGCGTTCGAGTCGAGTTTGTGTGTATACCTGTAGATTTGCGTGACTTGTCACCGTTATCTGTCCTCGAAATCAAACGCGCGCCGATTTCGAACAATGCACCTCGAGCTTGTAATGTGTTTATGTGTACGCGCGTGAACGTATATGATTATACTTATATAATTTTATATATATATATATATATATATATATATATATATATATATATATATATATATACGTGTATGCGGCGTGGCAACGACGTTACGACTGCTCTCAAACTTTCCTCGTATCGCGATTTATCGCTAGCTCTATTGAAAATTTACGAGTTATTGTGAGGCGCTAACTATAGAAAAGAGAAAGACACAAAGAAAGAGAGAGTATGAGAGAAAAATAAGTATTATTCATTTCTGTCTTTAAAAATTTTGTCTTTTTCATTAAAATTTGCATGTAAGACCATGCCAAGGTCAGGGGAAAGTTTTCTCGATTTTTCCAGTTTTTTTTTTTTTGGATGAAAGAACTCAAAAATAAGTACTTTTAAGAATTTTGCAATATATGTTATACATACATATGATTATGAACGACTGTACGAGGGTTTAACTTATAAATAGCTTGTCGGAAAAGTGCGGGCGACTGTAAAAACATATTTTTTTTTTTTTTGTATGTATTCATCGAGCATTGTTGAGTTTTAAAAGCTTCCTGAACGAGGCATATTTCGAACTTACAAAATGTGGTCTCGACATGTATATATATATATATATTTTTTTTTGTTATTAAAACGTTGAATTATCGAATGAGAATATGAAAAAAAGCGATTCAAAACACTCTTGAGCAAATGGGAATAAATTGAGGCACTTATAAAAAAGAAAATGTTGGTTTTCTTTATTTGTGGAGTTAAAATAAAAGCATTTCATTTTTTAATAATTATAATTTTTACTTATTATTTTATAAAATTTTATCCAAAATTTTAATTATTGCCAATAATTTTTTCATTTGATTCAAAATAATTATCAATTTTAGCGTTAAAATTTAAACTTTTTAATTTAAAAAAACTCACAGAGAACTCTTTTATTTTATATAACTTAATAATCTTTTAAATAACGCATTAATAAAATATTAAATATAAAAATTAGTATTTGACTTATCGATAAAATTATTTTACCGATTTAATTATGAAAGTATTTATAATTTTCAATATCAATGCGATACTATTCGTAAAATTATAAGTTATGAAAAAAATAATAAATATAATAATAAATAAATAATAAAACTTTATCAATGTGAATCGAAGTTAAAAAGCAGTCTACTATTTGAAAAGCTATGAATAAATTTAATAGAGCTGCGTCAATGGTTAAGAAAATCATTCTTTAAAAAGGATGACACATTGATAACCTACTTTTTATCGGGACTTTTTACTACCATAATCAACGATTTATTCTATATATATAAAGACAAGTGCTCCACTGTTTAATGGCATTTTTATATAAAATCGAATGGAATATCGGTAGATAAAAGAAATTATTTTTACCGCCGAATAAAGTTGCCGGTAATACGATTTAGAAAAAAAAAAAAAAAAAAAAAACAAAGTTAATATCTTAAAAAGAAAAAGCTACATTGAACAAATTATTTATAAAAATCTCAACGCTGATACGAAAAATGCATTGTTTCATCTACGTTATGATCTATTAGTCAAAGCGTGACAAGCTAAGCTTAAATCCGCGCTCATTGTTATGCACGGAACAATCCCTGTCGAATCTTTCGACTAATCCAGGAGTTATCTCGTTCGCGGTATCTTTCGCATCCTGTATACTTCGACAACGCGAGAGATTACGAGTCGATAGCCGGAGATAATAAACGATATTTAACCGCTGACGTTATTTATGAACGAAGGGACTTTCTTGACCTTTGACAAACTCGATCTTTTGTCGATTGAGAAAATTATTCGTTTGTCAAAGTTACTCAGTCATCGTTGAATCGATTCTATAATCTTCTTTACGGACGTATTCAAAAGATTATTCGACAGATACGCAATCTTTTTGTGTAATGAATTTTCGTTTGGCTTCGGTTTTTCTTCAATGACGAATTAAGCTTTTATAAGAAAGTTTATTCGATAAGAAAACATTTGTCAGTTATTTAATTTCTGTTAGTTTAAAACATCAGTATTAGCTTCTCCTCTCTATCGGTATGTTAAAAAGATTAAAAATAGATTGAGAAGACAAGAATATAGATTGAAGAAACCATTATTTATTTCACTTAACTTAAACACTTGCATTTGATATTTATAATAAATGATACAGCAATTCTAATTATACATTACGTTGCCGATTACGATTTATAATTCAAACACCAAAACTTAATAATAGCAACCGCGGTCCGATAAAAAAATTAAGGAAAGTTTAACGGGTTACCCCCACTTGCGACTTTAAAAAAATCAATTTTTTGTTAATTGCATTTTTTTGAAGTATAAGTATCTGAGAATATGACCTGGAAATTTCAAGTCGATCCGAACAAAATTGACTGAGATATGAGCGTTGAAAGAGAAGAATCCGTTGTGTAAACAACCGGCAATTAAAACTTTAAACGCGTTTTTCTCGAAATGGCATTTCTCAAGTCGGTGACCAAGATTACTCAAACACTAATAAACCGATCTTCTTGAAATTTTGCAGGCTTATTTAATGCATAAAAATGTAGTCTTTAATCGTTTGATTTTTTGTTTTAAAAAAAAATGGCCGTTCTATAGCCAAAAAACGGCCGTTTTTTTTTCGTTAAAATCAAACCATTAACTTTGACTGTCCGCCATTTTGTAAAAAATGAATATTCTTTCAAATCTTCCGATTAAAGACTAGTTTATACTTATATTCAACTAAATCTATCCACATTTTTTGTTTCAAATAATCCACTTCGCCGCAATGTTGGTCACCGCAAACCGTATAAATAAAAACACTATTTCATTGGCGGCCATTTGCCACTTAACAATGTAATATTTTGCAATAAAAAAATTACTGAAAGTTCTTCAAGATGTATTCTTTAAGATGATATAATAATCGTTTAAAAAAGTTTTGTAGTTTTCTTTAAAAAAATTCATGAAAAAGGCCTTTTTTGTTGAGCTACAACTGGGGGTAACCCCTTAAAACCAAGAAAAAACGCCTCCCGCAATAAAAAGTCTAAACCAATGGAAAATTCTTCCTCGAGCTTGTAAACAAACTCTAAGTATCTGAAATGTTTGCCCAACTCATACAGTAGCTACGGCACAATTTGTACCAGAATCTCGTGTAAAAAGAGATTATGTACCTTACGTGCATAAGGGCAATGCTGTATCCTTCCCGAAATCCAAGAAGATCCTTTTCCCCGACGTTCTTACACACATTCACACAGATACGGGAAAAACGCAAGAAATTGTTTACTCAAGGATTAACGAGGTTCATCCACGTACAGCTGCTGTTTTGACGTTTATATATATATGTATGGATATGCAGTACAAGAGTAAGAGAGAGAGAGAGAGAAGTTTGTTGGAACAGGACCTCCAGGAGGTCGACCGTCAAAATTTCACTTCCCTCTCTTTCTCTCTCTCTCTCTCTCTCTCACTCTCTTTATCCTGTCGTCCACGAATTTGGATGTAAGAAACGCCGACGCTCGAGTTCTATACCTATATATACCTCCAACGAAGAAGTGCAAGTTCGCGCATTCGCGGTGGGCTAACCCTCTGTATAATACCCTCGTCGGTGTCTAAAAACATAAATACTTATAGGTCTTGTATATACATACATAAACACACATACGAGTATGTATAGGTGTACAAAGCTCTTTTCCTTCGGTTCGTCATTCGCCGCTAACTTTTTCTCGGATTCTCCGAGACTTTATTATTTCAGTACGCATATACATATATATATATAGCCGTATGAGAAATGTGCGCACCACTTTATGCGACTCTATCTCATTCTCCTTTTCACGTCCGCTTTGCCACCGCGACGAGTACTTCCGCACGTGTTACTCGAGAGAGGAAGAGAGAAAGGGAGATATGTGGATAAGCGACAAGTAAAGAGGAAAAAAAAAAAAAAACGAGAGCGTCTTTGTTCTTCTCTCTTTTATGCCGCGTCTTTTTTTTTTTTTTTTTTTTTTTTTCTTCACCCTTCCCCGTCCCTTTTTCTTATTCCACTTTATTTTTTACTTACGCTCTAATCTTTTTCTTTTCCTACGTCTCGTTCTCTTGTTCTCGCGGCACGTGAAGACTTTTTACGACTACTTAAGTGCACCGTCTGCACTCTTTTAAAATTTTACGTATATTTTACGGAAACTTTGAATATTCGCATACTTTGCGCGCGATTTAAAGAAATATCTCTCTCTCTATCTCTCTCTTTTTAGCGCTCTTGAATGTGAATTATTTATACAGTTAAATATAAAAGAATAAAAGTTAATTTTAAAGGTGGAAATAACTTTAAATATATTATTACAAAAAAAAAAAAAAAAAAAAAGACATGCAATGAAAATGAAAAATAATAAGCTTTACAAAAAGCTACTTTTTAATAAAATAGCTTTGAATAATAATGGATAAATGATAATTGCATTCAACCAAAATTTTTTTAAATATATTATCTTTGACGACACAGACCAAAGCTCAAAGCTTTCTTTGAGTAACATAGAGGAAAGAGGACTTTAAGTTTCATGAAGTAGTTTCTGGGATTGCATTCACTCAGAAAGAAGATGATGTTCATTTCTCGGGATAGACGTCTCTCACTTTATGGCGTTTGAAATTTCAATGGAGAGTGAAAATAAATTACTCGCGCGCTATAAAGGAAATTTATGTGTTTGTAAATTTTGTGCGTGAAAAATGTGCGATTGTTTAAAAAAAAAAAAGAGTATTAAACAATTAAATTCAATTTAATAAAAAATTTAATTAAAAGAAATTTTTATAAATAAATAAAACATTTATAATAAAGGATAGCGACAAAATTTACAAACTCTTCACGTCAATTAATTCCACATACAAATTTTCATTAAAAAAAAAAAAAAAAAAGAAGAAGAGGAAGAGAGGAAGAAAAATAAGTAATCATGCATATTCATTTAAAAATGTACACGCGAAAAGGGATTAAGATTTAGCATTCGCACAAAGCGCTAATGGTACGAGATAAAAGAGATCGCGAACTGGTAGCGTTTGTGAACCGCTTGAGAGCGGATCTGCAAACATTTTCTTTAGGAAGAGAGAGATAGAATAGCGCGCTATTCTCGTTCTCGACCAGGTGGGAGCTTGTAACGTTGCATAAACACGCGGCGTCAAGAGAAGC